>CM037589.1:123897887-126297887 GCA_021018995.1 Chloranthus sessilifolius | reverse complement strand
ACAATGGACCCTGTATGTTGCAGGACTGTGTATTTTTAGACTTGCTATTTTGTATTTTTCAATCCACCTTTGAATTATTTTTACTAACACATTCTTGTCACTGTTTTCAAATAAAGTTAGCAGCAAGCATCTGAAAAAACTCCAACACGGGTCGTGGTCTAGTTGCTCATGAGCGGATAAGTGGATACATCAGGGTGAAGGAGGGGGCGGCCAGGCTGGAAGTGCAGATATCTCCAAACCTGAAAGGAATAGTATACATAAAAGTTGTGTCAGAGGTAGGGAATGACTAGCCAATAAACCAAGGAAAGCAAGGGTGCCAGGGGTTACCTCTACGACAGGCCAAAAGCTGACTACAGACTTCGCATTCCCAGTTGAGACCAGAGCTTGGCTAGGCATTAGGACGGCGTATCCGGTCCCACCCCAGTCATATCGATGCACATTGTCCCAATCTCTCATAAGACTAAGCAAAGACAATAAGACCCGCCCACCGTTGGCATTCGAAAAAAGTGTCTTACCCAAAAGGAAAAGGAGCAAGATACGAGCCAACTGCAGGGCATGCTCGGGCTCAATGAAGAAGTTTGCATCCGGCTAGCCCAGATCCACCAACTCTTGTTGACCAAATAGATCAGCCAGCCATGACATTTTAACCTCGGAGCCATGCAGATTTGTGGAGGTGGGATAATCCCAGATTAATTGAACCTCCACATCCCGACCGGGCACGCCAAGGTTAGTCACCGGTATACCCCCCATACGAATCCCTATAATCATCGATCAATCAATAGGGGTAAGAGTCATCTCCGTCATGGCCATATGAAATGTCAGTCTCGAGATGAAATTGCTCAATCAAGGCCCTCACATAGGCCACGTCGTCCCGCATGGCAGTGCACAAGAGGAAATCCCTGAAACCGACCTGGGCAAGAAGGAACCTCATGACCGAAGGGAGGTAGAGATAGAAGCGATGGAGGTCCAACCAACCTCCTCGGAAGGTGATGGGAGGCAAGTCCTGCATCCAAATAAAGAGGCATCATATCCTGAAGATATTGCAAGCTCGCACAAAGAACAACAATAAAGATTTTTACCTTGCCACCGATCCCAAAATTTTAGATATGAGTATATTGTAGATGGAGACCAGTACGGGTGGCCTCTCCTTGCATTTCAAACTAGGTACGGGAAGAGTGTTGCACCACAAAAATTTGCTCCCCCTGGGAACCGTAGACCACTTCCGGCTCCTCCTCCTGCTCTTGCCCTTCCTCTTGTCCATGTTCCTCTTCACTCGACATCCTAAGGGAGATCCAAGCAACGATGTCAAGATATATCAGTAGCAAGAAATCATTTGCTAAGCAAGCCAAAAGGGAGGTAAGTAGGCCCCCTTTCATTTCCATTGATCCTAACGATCACCATCATTACAAAGAAATACTTCAAAGAAAAGGGGGGGAAGAGGGAGGAAAAACCACCCATCATTTAAAAAAAAAAAAAAAAAAAAAAAAAGCCCACCCATCATTTTCAAACCCCCCCCCCCCCATAATTTTCAAGAAAGCCACCGATCATTTTCAAAAAATCACCCACATCTTCAGACAAAAAGAAGAAAAACCCATGCATAAATCAAAAAGAGTGTACCAAAAAAAAAATGAATGAAAAAATGAAAAAATGAAAAAAAAAATGATGATATATATTATCTTACTTCAAAATAAATAAATAAACACACAACAAGAAAAAAGGAGAAGAGGGACCCTAATAAAAAATAATAGTAATAGTCAAATAACCTAAGAAAATCTGATAAAAAAAGGAAAAAAGAAAAAATAGGGCATCATTCGAGCATATTTACATGAAATGAAATCAAAACCAATCATTGATAACCATGCTTACAAGAGAAATCAACCATTTATCATCTAGAGAAGGAAGAATCATAACTACATTGTAAAATGATTCAAGAAAGATCAAATAAATGGGACTAAACAATGATTTACCTTCAACCAACATAGGTCCTTGATCCGGCATGGAGTGCACGTTGGATCGGCGAGAGAAAACTACGACGGTGAAAGGAGGTTCAAAGCAAACTAAGGGAGCCCTAGAGGGAGTTTCCGTTTTGGTTTAGAGAAGGAGGGAGGAAGAGCTTTTTGAAAAAACCCCTTTGGAACTCGAGCTCGGGCATTTTAAAGGGCCCCCCAGTTTTAGCTTGGTGCATGTATTACTCACGCCAACCGTTATTTGGCCCCGGTTTGGCCTAGCTTGTGTATTACATGCGCCAGACTATTCCTGGCAAGATATGGCCTGGCGTGTATAATACACACGCTAGGCTATGCATGTATAAAATACCACGCAGGGCATGTATAAAATACACCGGGCATGTTTTATGGCTCTAATGGTGCACACGC
The DNA here is from genome assembly GCA_021018995.1 of Chloranthus sessilifolius. Classification (NCBI taxonomy): domain Eukaryota; kingdom Viridiplantae; phylum Streptophyta; class Magnoliopsida; order Chloranthales; family Chloranthaceae; genus Chloranthus; species Chloranthus sessilifolius. The sequence continues at coordinate 126,295,512 of CM037589.1, read as the reverse complement.
CCCCAAAATGGCACGTCAACCTCCATTTGATCTGCTCGGAAGGCTGTACTAGGATAAACGGTTTGGGATTGATGAGCACGCTCAAAATCCCGAACATACAAAAGTCCATATAAAAATACAAAAATTTCACATAAGATAACAGAGAAAAAAAAAATACAAACTTTTCACATAAAATAACAAACAAAAAATACAAAAATTTCACATATGATAACAACGAAAAAATAATATAAAAATTTCACATAAAATAACAAAGAAAAAAATCCACAAAAAATTTCACATAAAATAACAAAAAAATTCACATAAAATAGTAACAAAAAATTCACATAAAATACAAAAAAAAATTCACAAAGGAAAAGTTCACATAAAATACCAAAAATTAACATCAAAATAAACGCATGCATCTTACAAAAAAAGGCATGCACTCTCAAAAGAGTTGCGAGATCAATTCATCCGCTCAGGTAGTCGTGCTAAATTAACTTCGAGATCAATGAGTTCGCCAAAAGACCTCGAACCCTGCTTTACGCAGGGGCACCCGTGACCGGTCAAATAAGGCAATCAATGCCTCACATGATTGGACGTAAATTGTGGATCTTCGCATATTTGCTTCGCACCTATCTTTAGGTATGGGTCGATCACCCCCTCACTTACGAAGCTATTTTATTCAGAATGAAACTTGAACATCAAACATCTACAATCATCTCGAGAAGCAGATATTATTCCTAGCATATTGGGCTTTCGCAACTCGCTCTATCTCGGTTATGGCCAATAATGTTGCTAAGCGCTTGGGGATCGATGACCTTGAGGAACAGATGTTTTTCCCGACATACAGGGTTTTCATTTACTCACCATGTTACTCACCTGATGTTTGAGGTTTGTTTCGAATACGGCAGACCCGTCAATAATGCCTTGGGCCTCTTCGGATGTCTCTTGTCTTTGGCATTCGATCATTAGTGATAGGATATCAAAGAGGGGCATCTGTAGACACCCAAAATTGGCCTAAGGCCCGATCAAAATATACTTAAAGAGAGGTGCACCCCTGAGCTTCTGATAGCATCTCCCACACCCTTAGGACCCTTCCCAAACCCTTATGAATTACCCCCAACCCTTAGAAATCTCTCTGAATCCTTAGTTAGCCTTCCTTGGCAATGGTCAGAGAGAGATGTACCAGGGCTGACAGGAACCTCTACTAAGACTGAATCTTATACCATTGAAAAGTAGATGTTCTCAACTGTCCAACGAGCTTAGAATCACCTCAATCCGAGTTGTATATCAAAAGTTACAGTGATCGGAGCAGTGTCTAGGAGCTGCACTTGGTTGGAGTATACATGGTGCATGTATTACACACGCCAAGCCATTTTTGAAAAAAAATGGCTTGGCATGTGTAATATACACTCCAAGTATACGTGGATCCCCCCTCAGGCTCTGGACTTTCAGGACACTGTAGCTATGCTTGGCGTGTGTAATACACACGCCAGGCTTAGCTACAGTAACCATGGTTTTTTATTCGAAATTCACTTTTGGGGTTTGACTTGTTGACCGTCTCAATGTTTAGGATGGGTTTCACTAGGATTGTTGCACCCCTGTTTACCCTATTTGCAATCGTCTAGTCATTTGAAACCTTACCTTATCATCTACCATTAAAACCCATTGCCCACTTTTCCAAGCTCTCAAAATCCTAGGAAACCTTAGATTAGAAGATTACCTACTTGCTAAACCCTAATTAGTCCTTAAGTACCCTCCTAACTTCCCTTTTTCCTATAAATAGAGAGGTACCCCTCCCTTTACAAAGGCTTAAAATTTTTCCAAAAGAGAGAAAATAGTAAGAAAGCTTTCCTCCCCTTTAGTGCATCATTTCCCATATAAATTCCAGAATTCCAAAACTTCTCTTGGGCCCTATATTCCATCATAGATCCCTTAGCCAAGGTGAGAACTACCCCCTAGCCTTCTTCCTCTACCCCTTAGCTACCAAGCTTTAGAGGTTAGAACCCATCTCTCAACCATCAAAGTTCTCAAAAGCTCGTCAAATGCAGCCACATCAAGGTCTACATCGGTGCTACAAGGGCCCGAGAGGTCCGACTCTCCCTCTACTCCTCTACCTTCTTAGCTTTTGTTCTGTCCTTGAATTTGTGCCATTACACAGCCGAAATCTCGGTAGGTACGGAGGGGCATAAATAGGATCAAGGTGCATTCGGGCAAGAGAAAGTGCTCTTTTCTTTTTTATTTTCCTTTCATTTTTGGCCATAAGTAGAGAACGCTTTGAGCGGGCTGATCGTGTGCCTAACACCTTCTCGATCAAAAGTTGAAGCCCCTACCCAAGAGCCTTTGGCGTGGACCGATAAATCAGAGTCTTATTTTTGGCACTTCGGTGTTTATAAAATTAATTTGGGTATTCCGGGACACCAAAAACTCTGGGTGGCGACTCTATATTTTTCATACGAGCGCATCGTCACGACGGATTCATTAAAAATCCACGGTTGTACACCGGACAACGGTAATTTCATGGTATGGTTCATTGAATGAAGATGGTTGGGATTCCCATCGGTATAATAATGTGACTCCCAATGCTATATTTGCTTGGGGTGATAATTTAAGTTATTTGTTTTAAGTACAATAAGGTGTGAAGAAAGAATGTGAAACGAAATATGAAATTGTGAATAAGAATTTAGAAAATCAAATAACATTTATGAAATTGTGTTGAATTTCATTTTAATTAAATTCATGTTTTCTTTTTAAAAGATTGACTTATGTGAAATGTGTTAAATCATGAAACTTAGTCATGGAATCTATGTTTTTGTGATAATATAAATACTTTTGATATGCCCCTATTGAGCTTAGACTGCTAGCTCACTCGACTATACGTCACAGGCATAGGTGTTGGTCTGGATCTGTTATCGAAGAAAAGAGCGGGATCTCCCGTTTGGGTTTGTATGGTGAATTTTTGGGGTCTTTTGGATTTTGGACTTGGTATGTCTTGGGATTAAATACAGTGTTAGGATTTGTCTTGTATGTACATTTTGGAAGTCACTATTTAGGTGATGGTCGGCCATCACCTGTGGTTTCTTTTAGCCTTTGTGTTAGATGTTATGAATAAAGTAGAAAGATTTAGTTCTGCCTAGTGATATCTAAATTTCCATTTTCGCGTATGTATGATATCTACAGCTTTGATTTCCACGCTTATACGTGGATGTACCAAGAATTTCTGTATTCGAATTGTGAAGTGCAATTCGATAGTCCAATTTTCCCTGAGTAGTGTGGGTAAGAGAAAAAAAAAATTGTTGTATAAGATTTTGTAGAAACGGGAAAATCAGGCTGTCACAGTTGGTATCAAAGCTTAAGCATTAAGTCTCATGGGGACTAGTCATGGTTTTCAGTTCAGAAATGTGGCAGTAGATTCTATCATGGCATAGGAGACCCAACTATGACTATCATAGTTGGTATCAAAGCTTAGGCTTTAGGTCTTCTAGGGATTCAAAGTTGTGGCATTAGGTTCTGTTTTGCACATAGGTTATGGATCTTCACGACCACTTTTGGTAGAGATACTTGTTGATTGTGATAGAAGTACGATTATAGTATACGAGTTATGTTTTAGGTTTTTGTCAGAACATAGGGCCATGAGGATCCCGATCACTGTTAATTAAAACCTTTATTTCATTTTGACAGATCAATATGGCACCTCGTAAAAGGACAAAGATCGTACGCACCGGAGAAAATGATCATGAGCAAACTAGGCAGTTGCTAGAGACAATGGTCGACACAATAGCCCAGCAGACCGCATTGCTCACAACAATATTACGAGACATGGCTCACACCTCTCCATCCGCATGAGTTGAGTCATGCTAAAGGTGTGGAAAATGGCATAGGACGGAGGACTGTAGATGGGCCATAAGTGTGTGTTTCAAGTGTGGGCAAAAGGGACATCGGATAAGACACTGTCCCAAGTTGAAGCAAGGGACGACAACATTGGCAATAGCGCAGGATCCCTCTCGGTCCACAGTTCGGGATCATACCCCTGTCGTCTCCTCATCCACACCTATTAAGATATGCGAGCGGTGTGGAAAGCGACACAGAATAGAGGAGTGTCGGTGGGCCTTAGGTGCATGCTTCAGATGTGGTTATATCGGACATTTGGTGAGAAATTCCCCCGAGACGGATCTAGGGAGGATGACATTGTCATCTACTCCGGGACCATTTCTACCAACGACTCAAGGTTATACAAGTGACGCATCGACACATGATGCCCAGGTGGCGAATGAGGCCATTCACGATATAAATTTATTATCGATTGTCAAGATTTTATTTTAATTTTCAGATGATGAATGCCCTAAGAGTTCATATTTGATTGTGACATTTGAGGAATGTCACGACACCATCATACATCTACCTAGTTAAATCACATGCATGGCATAACCATTTAAAGTTCAGAACTTGAACTAAGTAGGTGATCTTAAAGCCTTGGGAATTTCAAAATAGATTAGTTTAGGAGTTATGATGACAGACGTGAATCAAGCATGACAGTCATAAATAAATTGACACTTAACAGTCTGAATTGCTATATTTTTCATTAAGGTTAATGAATCATAAGTCATAAGTGATTATTGATCGGAAGCACTCCTTCCAACCTTGAGTGCAGTTGGTAATCACTGCAGTCTTTGAAATCCTTAATGATTGGAGCACTTAAAGAAACAATGACGGCAGTTGGCGTATGATCCATACGGTGCAAATTAAGGACTTAGGGCTTGCCTTGGGGAGAGATAGAACTCCTCGTGACTTCTCCTTTCACTATTGAAGTGGTTTTGACTACTGCACCCTTACATTTTGTCCTACCATTATCGATTTCGATGTACCATCACATTTAATTCATATTGACAACTGTGGATCAATAAGGACGATACTCAAATTAGTTGCTTTATGGATTGTGTTGAGGACTGTGCACATGCACATGAAGAGACAATTAATTTTAAGCTGACATGTACGTAAGACTTTAATTTCCGCATCAATAGAGTGTTCTTTGGAATTGCCATATAGAATTATCTCCTTGTTTGAATGATTAGATACATTGTGATCGATTGTCTTTCTTTTATAATTTGAATGGTATTTGGGTGTGATCAGAATGATTGAGGGCACAATTGTGGAATTTTAAGATCATTATTACAGGTTTATAATAGGCTCAGTAGTGATGACTGCAAACCTTTATGGAAGTATGAGATGGTTAACATTAGTACTTGTTATGGTATGATTTTGGTTGATGGTTGATGGTTCAAATTTTATCGATAATAATTGACAAATGGTGAAAAAATTTTATATGTGGCTGAGCTTTGGTGAAAATTCTAATGATGTGCAGTAGTATCAAATGTGCTAGTAAGTGGTTATCGAATTCTCGATTTATTGTGGATGTGTATTATCAGCTTTGTGGATGCGTTTTTATCATGGGTTCAGAGATGGTATCAAGATTATCTATTGGTCATGTTTAATTGGGCAATGTGAAATTCTTTTCTTAGATAGATTAGAATTGTTCCATATTATGGCCAAATTTTCTTTGAATGGAACTATCATCAATTGGGTGAATCAAACTTTTCTCTGATTGATAGTGTAAGTTTCATAAGTGGGCGACTGTACTAGATAAGTATTATCCAAAATCTGGAGGTGTCTATTGGCAAATTCAACCTTGGTTTTACAAATGATGCAGTCATTAAGGGATAATTGGATGATCTGTTGCATTCGTAGTAAACTTATCAGTACTTGATGGTTTGGTGGTCCTGATTATGATTTACAGTTTTTGGATTAATGGTTTTAATCTCAGTGTTGATATATATTTCTTGTGGATATGTCCTTACTAACTTGTTATGGAGGTACTTCGTTAAGTTGTGGAAGCGGTGTTTAGTAATTACCTATGTGTGAGTTGAGAGATCTATCTTCTGTTTTATGTATCTGACATTTTCTTCGACTCTTGAGTGAGCATCGATTAGTGAGAAATGGGCATCCTTGGTGTCCAACTCAGTTGGTAAATTTTTTTACAATGTGGTGTAGATCTTCAGTTTTGTGTGGTCCCTCACACATAGCCTCCATGTCCCACTTTTGGTCATTACCGACAAAGGGTGTAGGCTGATGAGTGCAAATTTCGATTCACTTTTGATGGTTAAACTCTGAGGCTTTACCGTGTGTATATTTCCAATTCCTTGCAAAGGTAGTCGTTCAGCGTTGGAGCTGCAAATATGTCACTATGTGTAACTTGAGTTTCACAAATAATTACTATATTGAATAATCAAATGTGACATCGTGGAGTTTCGAGGACGAAAATTCCTTTAAGGAGGGGAAATTGTCATAACCCTGGTTTAGAGGACGTTGATTCTTGATGAGGATAACAAGATGAGTGGTGCCGAGAGATAGCTACAGACTTTGAGATAATTAAAAAATTATATATTTCAAATTTTGAGATAATTGAAAAATTATATATTTCAAATTTTGGATAATTATAACTTTTGGACAATGGTAACTTTTGGATAATCGTCAATGTTGGTTGTATATGGTTTTGAATTAACACATAAATATGGGAATGGTTTAAATTTTTAATATGGATGGTGTTAGATAATTCTAGGAATTAGAATGTGAATGTGAAAGAGTGGATAATTCTCGATTTTGAATGTGGATGTTAACAGGTAGAAAATTCTAGATGATGGAATGTGAAAGACCTTGGGTCATTATTGTAGACACCCCCATTTTTCCCTCTCGGAATATATATAAATTTGTTTGGTCAACCTTTGACCTCATAACCCTAACTTGTGAACCATGCACTAAAACAATAATACATGGCTGAACACAGGCTGAAACAATAGCTCTGTGGCTCACATCCTAACTTAGGGAGACTATATACTGAAATAATAGTATATAGTCGGAATGCAGACTGAAATAATAGTCTAGCATTTCAGACCCCTTTGCCCTAATGTGGGACCATATACTAAACAATAGTATATGGTTGGACACAGACTAAAACAATAGTTTTGTGGCTCAAGCCCCATAACCCTAATGTGGGAACCATGCACTGAAACAATAGTACATGGCTGAACACAGGCTGAAACAATAGCTTTGTAGCTTAGATCCCAACTTAGGGAAACTATATGCTGAAATAATAGTATATAGTCAGAATGCAGACTGAAATAATAGTCTGACATTTCAAACCCCCTGACCCTAACGTGGGAACCATGCACTGAAATAATAATACATGGCTGAATGCAGGCTGAAATAATAGCTCTATGGCTCAGGTCCCAATGTAGGGAGACTATATACTGAAATATTAGTATATAGTTAAAATACAGGCTGAAATAATAGTCTCGCATTTCAAATTTGGCCCGAACACAAACAACCCCGAATTACGCGCCCAAAACCATGCGCGTAATTCGATTGCATGCAAAACTACATGAATGCAATCAGTCCCCTTTTCAGACCAGCCTTCATTTCCCAGACCACCTCGAGCTTCGATCACGCGCCTGACATGAGACGCGAGATCGGAATGGGCGCCCGACCACCGGCGCGCAATTGGCCTACGCCTGACCTAGTCTTACCGTCCTTGACCCCTAAGCTTCCTCGATCAAGCGCTTCTGATGAAACACTTAATCGGATTGTGTACTCCACACTGGGCGCGCAATTAGTTCTAACGTGATTAGGACTAAGAAACTCACTAAGCAAGTCAGCCGGTTGCTCACTGAGTCGGTGATCGACTCAAAGCGATTAAGTTCCGGCAGACTGGTGCATAATTTAGTTAAACGCCTGAAACAGGGAGCGTAATTGAAGAAAAACTTATAAAAAGATTTTTTTTATTTCAGCCCGAACACGACCACAACACAACGAGAGAGAACATAATTTTTTGAGATTTTGAAACCAGAGAACTCCGAGGACGAACCCATAGAGCAACCTAGACATGATTTCGAGATTCAAGCTTTGAATCTTTGGGATTTCTCTCCGCAGCCTCGACCTTAGGTAATTTCTAATTTCCGACCGTAGTTCTTACTCCTTAGACTTAGGATTTTCTTAGTTTTAATTATTCATATTAGTTCAGTCTTAGACCGTAGCACCCTTTTTCGGATCGTAGTTTTAATATCTGGTTCTAGTTCTTCGTTTCTAGAACCAGTCCTTAATCTGATGGCCCAATCCACCGACCATAGACTTAATTTTGTTCTAAAATCTCAATCTCCAGTCCTATCATTAGTCTCTGGTTCTAGTTCATAGTTTTTAGAACCAGTCCTTAATCATACGGCCTGATTTTCTGATTTCAGACCCGAATTCAGTCCTTAAAATTTAAATTCCAATTTAAATTCCTTAATTTAATATTTCTAAAATCCTAAATATCAATTTAGTCTTCTATAGTCCAATTTTTATTATTTAATTCTAATTATAATCCTGAAAATGACTCTGAAAATCCAAAAAATACTATTTTATAATCCAAAAATCAAATTTATTCTTAACCTCATCCACCCGATTTGCCCAAGGGAGCTTACGGGGGGTACTTGGGAATGGGGCCAATCCTCCTTAGTATAGCGGGCCCAAAACCCCCCTTTTTCAGATTATTTTATTGCTTTAATTAGGATTAGAAAATCATGTCCATAAATTTCTTAGATTTTTAGTAAAATTAATTTACATGCTTTATTTTAATTAGATCCCTAGAATAATTGCTTTGATTAAAGTTCTAATAAAAATCAGTTCCTCTATTTTAATTAGATGATTCTAGCATAGTTAATTCGTTGCATGATTAGATTCCAGTATAGTTGATTCCTCTTTTTTTTATTAACTGAAGTTTTAGTATAATTAATACATTGCTTTAATTATAATTCTAGAAAAATCAGTTTATTTATTTTAATTAGTTTTTCTTAATAAAATTAGTTTATTTGCTTTAATTAGAATTAATAAAATTAATTCCTTGCTTAAGTAAGAGTCCTAGTAAAATTAGTTCTCTATTTCGATTAGAATTGCAGCAGGACTAGTATGCTTGCTTTACTTAGAATTCTAGTATAATCAACATACTTGATTTAATTAGAGTTTTATCAGAACCAACATGCTTGCATTCCTAGTACAATCAAGAGATTGATATCAATTGGACTTATAGTAGGATTAGGAAACTAAATTAATTAGACTCCTAATAGAATCATAATATTAGATTAAATCACCATAATAAACCTACACCACTAAACTCACAATAGAATTAGGGAATCTAAACCGATCCGAATTATAATAATAACAGGAAAGAAAAGGAAAACTGAACTATCTAAATTATAAGGAAGAGCCATAACTGCTGATGTTCGTAGGCAGACGATTTAGTATAAAAGCAAGCCACACCAGCTCTAAAGCGTGATCACTAACGTGTTGCAGCATCATTAAATATCTGCAGCTGGCGATCACAACAAACTAAGAATCTTCCTAGAAAACCCTCCTTTTTCTTTTTACTCCTGACATTCCAAACGCCGCATCGCTAGAGTCCACTTGGACAGAATTGGCCCACTGATTCAATAGGGACTGAGAGGAACCCAGAAAAAGCGTGCACCAATAGACTGGAGATCGCGATGGGATGTTTTGTTGAACTCTTTCCTTTCTTTAGATAGGTAGCTTAGTTTGTTTTCCTATTTTACTTGTCATTGCGTCATTTCAAATTCCTTTAGATACATGAGTCTTCATCAAAGACTCGAGATGTCTAGCATACTAAGAGTGAGTTTAGGAGACCCACCATTGTGGGGATATTATGACAACCACATGTACGGAGAAGAACCCCTTTAGAATTCCAGCCCACAGCAACCTGAGATTAATATGGCAGGTGAACAAGAGAATCCCTTCTCTACCCCACAAACCGGAAATAATCATAATGGGAGAGATGGTGGCATCGGACAAAACCTTATTGCTAAACAAATTATAAATCTTAGTATTCAAAGGATTCAAAGAGGAGTGATGACTCTAAGGAATTGCTTTGGGGATTGGCTGCAGCATATGAGACCATTAGGTCACGACAATATTCAGAAGAACGAGAATGACAAGAAAGGCCACTGCCTACCCCAAGCACAGTGTCAGCCCGCGCCACACCATTGAGCCAACCAACACACATTCTTCAATGATGACTCTCTAGATAAGGTTTGCTCACGGGTTACTCCAAAAGACAGCACTATTAAAATTAAAGATCTCCCTAAAATGCTCGACGAATACATGGCCGAGAGGGAACGCCCTGGTCACTCATTTGGGTTCGACAAATTCTGTTGGGATGTCGAATTTAACTTGCCAATCGGATTTAAACCGTCGAAATTTACCAAGTATAACGGCACGGGAAGTCTAAACCATCATTTGGCCCTCTTTTACAATAATTGTCGACCCGTACGTGATAATCAGGGACTTCTCATTCACTATTTCTAACGCTCATTAGAAGGGGAAGCTCTAGATTGGTTCGCGGGACTCCCGCTCTATAAGATAGAAATATTCAATGAATTAGTCGATCAATTCCTTGACCAATACAAGCACCTAATCCAAGAAAGTCAGTCTCAGCAATTTAATGATGGCCAAGCAAGGACCTGATGAAGAATTCACTGACTTCGTCGCCAGATGGAGAAAACTCGCTGTCAGAACCGACACGTTAATGAAAGAGAAAGATTTGGTTGATATTATTATCGACAATACTAGGAAATCATTGAAGAGCGCACTTGTCATAAGTGATTGCCCTGACTTCACTGCACTCCACTCCCTGGCAGCCCGACTAGCGTGACACATTAAAGGCGGCGACCTCGCCCTTTCTATAGTCACGTCGAAAGCAGGCTCTTCTAGTGAATCAAAGTAAAAAAATAATAAGAAAGCCTCAGGAATCGAAGAGGTTAACACAATTGTCAACCAAGGACAAAACCCCGGGAACGAAAATTTTCAACCATTGAAGAGCGCACCTGTCATAAGTGATTGCCCTGACTTCACTGCACTCCACTCCCTGGCAGCCCGACTAGCGTGACACATTAAAGGCGGCGACCTCGCCCTTTCTATAGTCACGTCGAAAGCAGGCTCTTCTAGTGAATCAAAGTCAAAAAATAATAAGAAAGCCTCAGGAATCGAAGAGGTTAACACAATTGTCAACCAAGGACAAAACCCCGGGAACGAAAATTTTCAATCGAGAAATTTTGAGCAAAATCAGAACCAACAACGGTATACGAACCAAAAAGAAGGCACTAATCAACAAAGATATGCGAACTAGAACCAAGGGCAGAACCAAAATCAGGGCCAATACCAAAACAAGAACCAATATCCCAACACCTACCAGAATCAGAATGCGATGCAAAATCGAGCGGCCCACGTGCCAAACTACAATAGCGTACCCCCACCGTAAAACTTCAACCCAGCTAGAGGCCCCTACCAGCCGAGGCGGGAACACTATTCCCCTTTACTTGATACAATCCCCAACATTTTCTGTCACCTTAACACTCAGAACCTCCTCTGATTCCCATAGGAAAGACCTTGGCCCTGTCCGACGAATCTAGATTATAGCAAATACTGCGTATTCCATCGATATGAGGGGCAACACCTAGAAAACTGTTGGGTCATCCGGGATGTAATCTATGACATGAATGATCGAAATCAAATCAACAGGGAAACGCTTAGGAATTCTAATCTTAGCAATAACCAACCCCAACAAAATTTAGGGATCATTAATAACCCCATGCCTAACCACAACCTAGCGGCACCGGCCCAAGTCACCACCGTAGATCTTTCCGGGAAATCCCCCTTCTAGCCCTCCACCTTAATCACTCGCATCCCATCTTCTGAAACTTTGGCTACCCATATGAGAGTTCCTTTACCCTTCCATCCCTCGACCTTGATCACTCGAATCGCCCCGTTGAGCCCGCCTCCGTACTTGTTGTTCACTCAAATGCGAGTCCACTCCTTTAGGGCCCAGAGACCATTCCACCATAGCCACCCACCGGAATCTTTAACCCCTCCAAATCCTGATCCAATGTCATTGCCACTCCCTTCGTCTGATGTTGGGCCCGAGTATGGAGACCATGTTCTTCAAATTGCAACCCAAATCACCGCATGGGTAGAAAGTGTCACCCGAAAGACTCCTAACTTAGAAAATGAAATAAAGACTGAGTGTTCACTAAACATAGAAGAAGGTGAGCGAGAAGAGCATCCCAACCCGGGCAAGACTCTAGTCTCCACTTTCCTAGAAGAAGAGAATTATACACAGTACCTCCCACCTTGGAGTGACACCGTGCAAGTATGCGCTCCGACCTCGAATTTTGGTCACTTCACAAATACATCGACATCGAGCCACACCGGGTTCGGTAAACAACCGACTTGCCCGATTCTTAAATCAGGAACCAATTACCCACCTCCATCGTTCCCTGGAAATAAGGATTTCACGAACATAAAACCACCATAAGGGAATGGGCGAGAAAGAGAAGCTAACTTGCCGCCCCCACCTCACATTATCCCTCCACCAATCCCTGCACCTCAACCGCTCCAACCACTCGCACCTAAGGCTTATCGACCAGGCAAAGAAATTGCACTCGAGCCAGGGAAAGAATATGACCTCTATGGCATCTTCAAAAGATCTCGGCCCAAATATCAATATTGGAACTCATCAAGAAATCCCCTGACCATCACCGATTATTGATAAGGACACTTGGGGACACACAAGTGGATGAAGACACAATATTGGATGAGCTACACCAAATTGCCTCGGTCATGGTGCAACCCCCGGCGCTCACTTACACAGCAGATACAGACATGCCTAAAGAGTCGCTCCGTAGAAGCATAACTCCCATATACCTTACAGTCATAATCAGAGGATTCTTCGTACCTCATGCGTTGGTCGATACGGGAGCAGGACTCAATATCTGTCCTCTCACAATGTTAAAGACACTCGAATACACAGAGCAAGATGTCAGACCCTCTACATTATCACTTATAGCTTATGACGGCTCACATCGTTTCATCAAAGAAACTATCAAACTCCAGGTTCGCCTTGGACCTGTAACGAAAGATGCCATTTTTCATATTTTTAATTCTGCTAGTACGTATAATCTTATCTTAGGAAGAAAATTGCTAGAGTCAATAAAGGCCGTCGCATCCACATACCATCAATGCATCAAATTCTCATACGAGGACTCCATCAGTATCCTCTAGGAGATGGATACTGATTACGCGACAAGTATTCCGACAGCCCATGATTCTGTATTGAACACGGGCCATATTCAGAAGGCTCGAGTCCCTGATGAGACAACCATTGCGGAAGTCCGTCCCCTACCCCTCCTAGTTCTCCCCTAACGAATCAACAAAAATTAATGAGAAGAGAGGTCGGCCCAGCCCTCGCCAAACTTTACGATATCAATCCTACCACGACAAAAGGTTGGGACCTCATGTACCAATTCGGATATGTCCCCCACACCAGACTCGACCAAAATAAGCAAGATCGTGTAGCACCTATCATCCCAACAAAAATATGCAAACACATAGGGTTAGATTACTAATCGGATGGCTCACAAGCCGACTTGTTCCCTACCTCACCAAAATGGTCTCTATATGACCACTTCATCTATGGGACTACGGAGAAGGCGGATGTACCAAGGCAGAGAGAGGTGTCCTTCACTAAATCTCAAGAAGCAAAAATCGAATGAATGGCTGAAGCATTTAACGATTTGACGAATCTAAACGATGATATTGATGAACCGCTCGAAGGAGTCAAACCTTTGTTTGACACCAAGGGGTTTACAGAAGGGAGAAAGGGAGAACCTTCCAAACTCGAGCTACAAGTAGAAGATTGGGAATCCATTGACGACGAAGATTTCCACATAGCTGCCTTACAAGATAGTGAAGAGTACTTACATCTAACGTGAGAAGAGGATGACACCCCACAAGGGGATTTTAACTCCCATAGCATCCGCCTCGGCCTTGGCCTTGGAGGATGGGAATGCATGTGGGACTCCTTGTGTATCGTTCACCCATATCAACCTCGTTGTAGGGCATGCACAAGCATATTGGATTACTTTGCTAGCTGTGACCGACATGCCGCAACCGTAGAATCGAACAACTCTAACCTCATAACAACAGAAGCAAGTAACGACGAGGAGGCGTTGGACTTCCAATGGGTTATCAAGCATTTTGATTAGCAAACCCAAGCTACCGAGAAATCGACAGATGAACTTAACTTTGGCACTGAAGAGAAATCTAAGAAGCTATTGATTAGCGTAATGCTCAACGCCACGGAACGTCAACAGATTGCACAAGTCCTACAAGAGCACCTTCATTCCTTTGCATGGTCCTATGAAGATATGCCTGGTTTAGATCCAAGTTTAGTAGAACATTGCCCTTGTCTTAGAACCCGATGTAAAACCCGTTAAGCAGAAACTTCGTAGGATGCACCCACAAACCGCCCTTCAAGTTAAAGGGGAAGTTGACAAGTTACACAAAGACAAATTCACTCGAGTCGTCCTCTACCCTATGTGGGTCACCAATATAGTACCTGTCGCTAAGAAAGATGATAGAGTACGGGTTTGCATGGATTTTTCAAACCTCAACCAGGCATGCCTAAAAGATGACTTCCCGCTTTCACGATTAACACTCTAGTCGATAACACCACTGGACATGAGATGTTATCCTTTATAGATGGTTTCTCTGGATATAATCAGATCAAATTAGCAGAGTCAGACCAAGAGAAGACTTCTTTCACCACACCATGGGAAACTTACTGATCCGTCGCCATGCCTTTTGGGCTTAAGAACGCAGGAGCCACGTATCAACGTGCCATGATGGCTATTTTTCACTACATGATGCATAAATGTGTAGAAGTCTATGTTGATGACATATTAGTGAAGTGCCAAACGTGAGTAGAACATGTTGAAGCACTCCGACTGGTACTACAAAGAGCTAAAAAGTATCAGCTGAAAATGAACTCAAAGAAATGTGCCTTCGGAGTCACCTCTGGAAAATTACTCGATTTCATAGTCAGCAAGCGAGGGATCGAAGTCGATCTTGCAAAAGTCAGAGTCATCCATCTGATGCCACCTCCCAGTAATATCAAAGAATTATGAGGTCTGATAGGAAGATTGTAATTCATCGGGAAATTTATCTCCCAGCATTTAGACAAGTGCAACCCTTTCTACAGACTACATAAAGGAGGAGCTATCTACTACCTCAGTAAGCCTTACTAACACTGGATGGCCAGTGTTAGTAAGCCTTCGACAATATAAAAAAGTACCTCCTTAACCCGCCAATACTATCGTCACCGGTTCTCGGAAGACCTCTCATCCTATACCTCTTAGCGAACGACAAAGCTATGAGAGTAATTCTGGGACAACATGAAGAAGATAGCAAGAAAGAGAAGGCTATCTACTACCTCAGTAGGACGATGGTCGAGTATGAATGAAAATATACTCCAATGGAGAAGACTACCTTGCACTGGTATGGGCCGTAACCAAATTACGGTACTACTTCGAAGCACATAAGATACTAGTACTAGCCCGAATGGATCCTCTGAAATACGTATTTGAGAAGCCCATAACATCAGGAAAGATCTCTCGCTAGCATATGCTCTTTCAAGAATTCGATATCACTTACGTCACGCAGAAGTCGATCAAAAAGCAAGCAATCGTCGATTACCTCGCAGATCTCCCACTCTCTATTGATGAGCCCATACACGCGGATTTTCCCGATGAATACCTACTCACGATTCATAACAAAGAGCCCGATAAGACATTATGGATCCTTGATTTTGACGGTGCTCTAAATCACAAAGGAAAAGGCATTGGGATAGTCCTCCTAATCCTGGAAGGAGTTATCATACCTAAGGCTTTTCAATTAGATTTCCCTATCACTAATAACGTCACATAATACGAAGTTTTCATAATTGGACTACGAGCAACATTATAATTAGGCGTTAAACAGTTAAAAACCATCGACGACTTCAAGCTAGTAATCTCACAACTCATAGGAGAATGAAAAATTAAGGAAAGGAAACTGACGATATACATAGAAATCGTTCAATATTTAGTAAACAAATTTGAACGAATCTCTTTCATGCACATCCCTAGATTAGAAAACGAGCTCGCAGACTCCCTTGCCACGCTAGCCTCAGTCATCCAAATACCCATCGGACAAAGTACCAAGACCTTCTTCATCAAAAAATGAACAGTGCCTGCCCATGAGGTAGCAGGGACCGTTAAGAGAGAATTACCAATCCTCCCCACTAGCACAGCACCAAAAGAAGCACTTGCTCCGAAAAAGCACGTCAAGTCAGAAACCGAAGTCACTATGTTCAGATTTGAAAAATTACCAACCGACAATGGACAACCATGGTATTTCGACATCTGAAACTTCCTGAAGCATCAACACGTCCCCCGTACACCATAAAGATCGAATAGAAGACTATAAGGAACCAATGCGCCCAATTCTGCATACTCGGTAAAATATTATACAATGAAGCCTTCACCAAAGGAGTACTACTATGATGTGTCACAACCGCTGAAGGATAATACATCATCCGAGAAGTACATGCCAGTGCCTCCGGTGCCTACGCCGGTAGACAAAGACTCACTGATCAAATTACATGACAAGGCTACTTCTGGCCGACAATGATCGGTGATTGCCACCTCTACGTCCAATTCTGCAAGCAATACCAAGAACATGCCGCACTTATCAACGCTCCATCAGTTGCATTGAACACTATGACCTCACCGTAGCCATTTTTGATGTGGGCCTTCGATGTCATTTGACCTTTCACAGATATAGTTGGGAACACTCATAAGCATGCATTCATACTTACGGCAACCGAATACTACACCAAATGGGCAGAAGCTAAATCCTATGTCAGAATCACCGCTTCAACACTTATAAGGTTTATCATTCGGAATATCATCACCAGGTTCGGAGTACTCAGAATGTTCGTTACCGACAACAGTCCACAGTTCATCGCAGAGAAGACGAAGAAATTATGCAAGAAGTTCGACATCGATTTATGCCATTCATCACCATTCTACCCTCAAGGAAATGGACAAGTAGAAGCTACAAAAAAATGCTTATTCAAATTTTAAAGTGCACAGTAGAAATAAGAAATGGAGCCGACTAGCCTGAATGACTACCAGAAGCACTCTAGGCCTATAGGACCTCTATTCGTACGACCATTGGCCAAACACTCTACCTCTTTACCTATGGGATGGAGGCAGTCTTACCATAATAGATATAAGTACCATCCTTATGAGTTTAACTCAATGATGAGTTATCCTTAGACTAGAGGAGAATCGTCCTACTCACGTAGCTAGAGCAACTTGATGAAATACGTCTAAGGGCAGCTGATCACGCTCAGGTATATCAGAGGAGAGTAGCTATGGCTTACGATAAGAAAGTCCTTGAACAAACCTTTAATATTGGAGAATTAGTCTTGAAGAAAATCATGCCTTCCAAGTATGCCCATCAAAAAGGAAAATTGAAACCGAACTGGGAAGGCCCTTACATTGTAACAGCCGCATACCCTGGAAATGCATACAAACTGGCGAACCAAGACTGGGAAGAACTCCCTAGCCCTTGGAATGCCATGTACCTTAGAAAATACTACCCTCAGCCCTGTGATCATCACATCCCATGGTTAAATACTTATACTTATTACCCTCGTAGTCGTCACGACCCATTCATTTGTCGTACATCATCAATTCTCTGAATATCCTTGAGACTTTTGGTTTATTGCCTACTTTCTCACTCGGGCAATCTGATTGAAGGACTAGTGACCTATTTAACCTTTTTCAAAAGCATAAGTAACACCAGATTCTCATTTTCCCTTCCCCCACCATTGGAGGAGACGTTAGAGTAAACCAAAAAAATAAAGATGCTAGGATAAATCAAAACTCATTATTCTTGCACTAGAAGGATGCTTTCAAAAATACGTATATCAAAAAAATTGAGCGAGAGCATTACAACCAATGAACAAGTCAATGAGCTCAAGGAAGCATAAGCAGGCCGTGAGGACATCTCTGGTACTTTACTAGAAGTGTATAAGCAAGCTGTGAAGGCATCCCTAATGTCCCTATACTACTAGATGTCGTCGTAAGGTGGCGGGAGGAGGACAAGCCCCTGCTAACCATAGAATGTGAGATCTTGATGGTACCAAAACATGACAAAGAGCTCGATCATGGCACCCCATATCCCCCTGATAAAAAGATTGTTACTCACCCCTTTTAGAAAGCCTTAGATACAAACTATTCCCCACATCACTGAGCCTTACCCCATCTTCTATTTTTATTTCGGACGATGAATGAAAGGCCATGCAGGATATTCCTAGAAATGAAATCGAAAACTGATGAATGATGATTGACGCAATTACCCAGTATACCTACCATACTTCCCCCTAATAACCATGGGATAGCATGACCATCACCTTAAGGAAAATCCCCGTATGCAACTAACCTAATCAAAGCGACCTCCCCTAGTTCGGTGACAGTACTGATGTACCTTTCTTCAAAACTAACTCACCAAATACCCATGACTTCTTATAGACCCAAAGTGCTCATCTAAATCCCAGAAAAGCTCCACTGCATTTGGACACTGGGACATATTTTTTTTGGTGGGTTAGAAAGAGAATCACCTTAGAAGCGCCGACTCATTCACAAAAAAGATCTGAGATAACAAAGTCACCATCCGGAGAATGCTACCAAAGATGCTATACTGGCAACCCTACCACGCTCCTACACTGGTCATTTTTATTTTTTATTTATTTGTTTATGTTCTATCTTAGTTATTTGCTTTCCCTATTGTATTATTTTTATTTAAAAAAAACAAACAAAAAAAGGAAAAAAGAAAAGAAAAAAAAGGGAGCATATGTTCATCGTTTACTATAAGGCCCTAGTCTGAGACACTCACCCCCTTGAAAATTAGCAAGGCGGAGAACAAAAATTATTGATAGCGTTACCTTTACATGTGCAAATATAAAGCAACCTTCAACTATCATTAGGCCAGCGTAGGGACCATCGAAGTCCCAATGACGATTGACAGCGCTGAAGAAACTAAAAGTAAAAGTAGATGTAAGAGGTAACTAAAAGAAAGAGCAGCTGATCAGGTACATCTAAACCGAAATCACCATATATATATATCAAAGTTTTTTCTTCTTTTTACACTTGTCACCGGGGGTATCCCCCTATATGTACAACTCACACTCACACAGTAAAAAAAAAAATATACACACACCCCTACTCCCTATGCTGCCGCTGGGATAGACGAGCGCTGCTGTCCCCAATATCATCAGCCCGGAGGTCTACAAACTGATCCTCCAAAAACACAATCCTGGCACCTGAAGTTGGCGAAACCTTTAGACGACGTAGCCCCGCTACAAAACCCCTCTCGCTCATCTGGCTAACAGACCGCCTCGATCAAGAATGAGGAGCATACCCAGCGAGAATCTCACGAGCATCGCCCCTGATATGATCATGTGACGCGCGACAAGACTACCCAGATGAGGAACCTATAGCCCTCGACTCCAATCCATCAAGCTGACTAGCTAGCCTACGCTCCCCTCGCTCACTCCTCATCAGACGATACTGCAACCAATCCAGGGACGCATGCATCTCTGCCCGTGTCGTCCGACGCGCCACCTCCACTGCCTCAGTTTGAGTCCTCTGCATGACCATCATCTCAATAAATAGGTCCTCATGACTCTGCTTCTCCCCAAGGATCAATCTTGCCTCTGGAGTGGCACGCTCTCGCGCCGCCTCTAGACGCGCCTCCTCAAGCTGACGAACCTGTGTAACCAGACCAAGTCAAAGAAAACCAACGTTTATATATATATATATATATATATATGAATATAGAAAAAGCTTTGAAAAGGAAAGAACCATACCAGCTCTAGCCTCTCCTCCAGAAGGCGCTCAACTGTCGCGACGATCACTGGATCAGCAGGGGGCACGGAAGGAACAGTAAACGTAGGCGGCTGCAATGAGAACAAACAAATGCATAAGATAACACTATAATGGCAAATAAACTATGAACATAATAACTAAAAGATACCTGGGAAGGGATAGGGATAGACTCCTGAGGGGGAGCCTCGGGAGCAGAGTCTGGAACAACCTACCCAGAGAACCAAACAAGCCAACACAAAATACGTCAGAATAAATAGAATTAAATAAGCTAAACTAAAGAACACTACACTAGAAATTATACCTGACTCTCTGAGTGTAGAGAGGCAGCAGTCGCCTCCCTCATCTGAAGATCCTCGGCAACCCGACGCTGAAATACCACATAATGTTAGTAAACTATTAAGAAAGCAAAACAATAACACTCAACAAACTAATGTAATGACACAAACAAGATAAAAGATTGAATGGAATGTACCCAATGTTCTAGCTCGGCCCGAAGCTGAGCCATCGCTGGATCCTCCCAACTGGAGGAAACAACTAAAGATGGATCAAATGCTGGAATGAGATCTCTAGCAGCAAGCTCAGCTCTCTATGAATAACGATAAACACATCAATTAGCAAACTCATGCTAACAATTAACAAAAACCAAGTTCATATAGACACTTACCAGTCGATCAATCTCATATCGTAAACTAGCCGCTACCTTTCGGTCAGCCTGCTGCTGACTGCGATAGACCTCCAGCAGGGCCTCCTGACAGGCAACTTCGACCTCCCTCTCAGACTGTCCAAAATAAAATAAGACACCACAACCATGTCAGAACAAGCAAAAGACCAAATCAAGACAATACATAATACAAAAAAAACTAATAAATTAACTCACCAGGAGCCGTCGAGTCTCTGCTAGCTGAGCCCCTAACTCATCCTCCGCTGCCCTAGCTTGAGCCGCTACAATAAGAATAAAAACTAAAAGACATCATGACACTAATTAACTAAAACTCACCTGGAGGAAGGGAAGAAAACCTTCTATCGTCGAGACACCCCGTCCCCGACGATAAAGCTGCTCATAGAGATGCGCCAATGCGACCGCACCCCATGCGTAAGTAGGGACCCGATCCAAGTCCCTGAGAACAATAAAAAACAACCCAATGATGCATCCCCGAGTCGAAGAAAAAAAGAGTACTGCACCGAGGAAGTGCATCAAGAACACTCGGAGCACTCTATCCACAGCCAACCCTGACTCAACCATGAGCTCCTAACCCGCCACCACCGCACAACGCGCCTCGTGAGATGCCCTCACCTCCGAATGATGCCTCGGAGGGATGAAACTGCTAGTGAACGTATCAAAGAACCAGGTGACTCGAACTACACCCGGCTTCGATCCACTCAATCTATATGGCACACCCAAAATCTCCTCACACACCTCCAAATAATGTCCCACCATCCACCCCGTATTCGGCTAGCCCTCCAAACGAAGACAGGTGATGTGAAACCAGTCCTCTAAAGTTGGCAACATCATGCCAACTGGAAAGAGAAGCGCCTGACGTGTCTCCCTCCACCTCTCCAGGATCGCCGTAATCAAGCCACGATCGACCTAAAAGGGCTCCAGCTCCAGGATCGGCCCAAAGCTAAAAGATACCAACCACACTCGCTGGAATTCCAGCAAGGCGTGAGACCAAGTAGGGGACTCAGTCCACACCGAGCTGATAGCCAGCTGCGGGGACTCCTATTGAATGAAACACAAGCAGAAGAAAATAAGACTAATACACGTACCCATGACGAACGATGAACGGATTTAAAGCTAGAAGTAAATGAAATAGCGAAAACATAATGACAACTCATAACGAATACACAGAACATGATAAGAGCAACTGAATAGAAACATGACCTACTTTTAGATGCCATCATGATGCATGAATGAGACACAATCAATAATAGATGCAGGTTCGACAAAAATAAAAAGGATTTCAAGATCCTAACAAGCCTATGTCATAACCTAAATGCCTAAGATAAGTGGTGAAACTCTTGCTCACGGGTGCTTACTCGGCCTCGAGTGAAGAAATCCTCTAGTGGGAAGTGTCTGCGATCCCGATGCCCCTTACCCTGGTGCTCTGTTGAGAACTGGAAAGTACCATTTTCCACCCCTTAATTTGAGTCTTGATAGACCTTTGAGAGAACTAAATAAGTATTTTAAGTGTTTGTTTCACAGCTAACAATAAAGGCAGGCCTAACCCTGAAAGCAGCCTAAAAGTGCCAAAAAGATGATGATCCATGTTGATCCGGAGGAAGAAGGAGAAGGGACAACCTCACGAGCTGTCAGAATGCCTAAACTAAAGATGACAAAGGCCTGGTTTCAACCGAGAAAGAGGGGTGGAGCTATTCGAACAGAAGAATGCATTACAGATTGCTTTTCGAAAAGAATCTGAACTTTTAGAAAAGAATCTGAACTTTTCGAAAAGAACCTGAGCTTTGCGAAAAGAACTAAAAGCTCTAGGCTTAGTTTTCGAAAAAAATTTGAACTCTTCGAATGGATTTTTGACCTATTCAAAAAGAAGAGAACTCCTTGCAAACAGCACCAGAACAGTGCGAAAAGAGCTTCAGAAGTCACAGTACCTTGCGAAAAGTTCTCCAAACTGTGCGAAATGGTATTCTAAAGATTCCCAGCATCTGCAAGGGCAATTTAGTAATCTCTGCATGCACCCCAATGCATTTAAAAACCCAGGGACATTCTGGAAGATTTTGAGCAAGAACCAAAGGCATATTCCACCCCATGTGAACACCCGAAGGTGAAATCACTTGGCGGGAACTTCTAGAAGCTCTAATAGATTTTTAAATTACATAACAGAATTGATGCTTCTATCATCTGATTGGCTGAACCAGATCAAACAATTCTGATTGGCCAAAACAGATCTGGATCCTTGTGCTCGACTCCTATTGGTTGATACAGATCTAACCAATTCTTATTGGTTGATACACATCTGAGCTAGACTTGGGGAAAACTATAAATAGATGAACCATTTGCCCAATTTGGGGATCCAAATTTCAGTTTCATTTCTATTGCCTCATTTCCATTTCAGATAGCTTGTCTAAAATTTCTGTAATAGCCTAGCTTTTATTTGTAATTGATAGCTGTGAGATATCTCTGTACTTCACATGAGAATTGTATTCAAGACTACAAATCCGAGAGCTGTTTAAGTTGTGTTCTGTAATTGTAATGGTGAATTTGAAAAGGTTCTTTGTGAGCAAATGCGTTCTCAATTGGATTCGTGCTAAGGGTTCCCTGTGATCTCCTTATTTCATTAGATTCCTTTAGATTTACTTTTTTTAAAGCAATTTCCCTTAATTCATTATTCCTGTGAGAATTGGCGTTTGTAACCTAATTTCTCATAGCATTTATAGTGGTGTTTTTTGTTCTGAATCACTGATTCGAATTGAAGACTATTGGATGATCTGTGTTCATTGAAGTGGACACACCATAGCCATAAGTCCAACTCAATTCCAATCCTTGAGTTGGATTACTTTCTCTTGCATCTGTGCTGGTAGCCAAATGAAGATTGGATAATATCTCATTTGTTTTACATTTATTCTCATTCTGCAATCAAGTACTAAATCGAAGTTAGATATTATTTCTCCATTCTTATTAATTTGCATCAAATCTCCCCAACTCGGATCTGGATCATTTAGTTTTAATTTTTACTTTTATCATTTAGTTAATGTGACAAATTCAACCTCCCATCTTATATGCTTTGTAGATAGGATCAGAGGCCAATTCTGGTAGCTCAGATATGAAGGTTTATCCTATATTTTAAATCAATTCCCTGTGGACGATCTTTTACTCACTTACATTTAAAACTTGCTACAATTGGCCCTGATCTTGCAGGCTAATTATGTTCTCTCTGTGCTGATATTTTCTTATTCTTTTTAGTTTTACAAATTCAATACAATTCATCATTTGTAAGTCTGTTTTCAAAACACAAATAAATCATGCACACTAAGAACCAACAACAAGTTTTTGGTGCCGCTGCCGGGGAATTTATTTTAAAATTGGTAGACCTAAGTTTTAATTTTTTATTACATCAGTGCTAACTGTTCTATTGTTTGAATCTGTGCAGTTATTCCAATACATTTTGAGCATGGAATCCACTTTGAAAGGCATACTGAAGGTTTGCTGTACATAATTTGATTCTCTGTTTCGGTGTTGTATGTTTGGTAGGAGGACTCTCAATCCTGAGATTGTCCCTCTGAATTTAGAAGTTGAAAAGCTACTAAGAACTAGACAAATATCACAGAATTTTGCTGAGACTGCTACTATGGGTGAAGAACCTAGACTTTTAAAGTATTACTTTCCACCTGGTGCATATAATTTTCCATTTTGCATTCAATTTCCAACTGTTGAAGGAAATTATGAGATCAAATCATCAACTATCCAGATGCTTCCTTCCTTCCATAGTTTGAGTAAGGAAGATCCATACAAGCATGTGGATGAATTCTTGTCTCTTTGTACCACATTCAACATAGCTGGACTTGGTCCAGAGGCAACCAAGCTTAGGCTCTTTCCTTTTCCATTAAAGGACAAAGCTAGAGCATGGCTGTCTATGTTGGCACCAAATAGTATCACTTCTTGGAATGATTTGCAGTGTCAATTTTTAGCCAAATATTTCCCTATGTCTATGACCAGCCAGTTGAGACAAAATATTATTTCCTTTTCACAACACTCAACTGAAACTTTCCATGAAGCATGGGAAAGGTTTAAAGAACTTTTAAGGTAAAGTCCTCATCATCAAATTCCCCGATGGCAGCTTGTTCAAAGCTTCTATCAGAGAATTGATCAAAAGGGCAAGAATATGGTAGATGCTTCCTGTGGAGGCACCTACTTGCAAAAAATAGTTGAGGAGGTCTGGGATTTATTTGAAGTGATTGGTGAAAATTCAACTCAACAGGAATCTTTGTCAAGAGACATTGAGAATCCTGCTCGGTTGAACAATTAGCAAACCACCAAGGGAAAGATTTGTGAGGTGAATGAGTTGGAAAGGAAAATGGATAATTTGACCACTAAGTTTGATAGATTGATGGCCTCACTTAAAAATCCAACGGTTGTAAGAGTAAAGGAGGCATGTCTGATATGCCAGTCCCCTACTCATTCACTTGATCAATGTCCAGCTGCACCACAGTTCTCAGATCTAGTGGTGGAGCAAGCTCATCTTGCTTAATCGTTTGACGGATGCGATCAAATGAATATGCATGGAGAGGGCACCCCAATTTAAGGTGGAGCCAAGGCAATTATCAATCACAACAGCAGCAGCAACCAAAGAATCAAATACCTTTCAAAACTGCTCAGCCTTATCAGCAAAATTTTTATACCAAGCCAAATTTTCAGCAGCCCATTCCACAACAGATGGTACAACCTATACAGGAATCTGCTCCAGTTCAAACCCCTTCCAGACCCCCTTATTTTGAAGACCAAGTTCTAAATTCACTCCAGAATTTAGGGTCTTTAAGTCAGACTGTAAACTTCCACAGTCAGAGCATAAAGAAGATTGAAGAAACATTGGGTCAACTTTCAAATACTTTGGCCAAAAGAGAAGAAGGCAGGTTATCCAGCCAACCTTTGAACAATCCCAAAGGACAGTTCATGATTGGAGAGGTTTCTGTTTCACATGAAGAAGTAAAAGCTGTCACTACTTTGAGAAGTGGAAGAATTGTAAATAACAATGTGGGTACTGAAAAGGAAGAAGAAATAATTGAGGAAACTACTAGAGATATGCAGCAGGGGCAGCATGATGTTAGCATTGGGGGTGCTGATGTACCTCAGAAAAATCAATAAAATGAAAAACAGAAAAATTAAAAATATTCTGATGATGATTCTAAAGTTGTAAATGAAGGACTAGTTCCTCATTTACCATTTCCCCATGCCATGAAATCTGCATCCACTTTTGATAAAGGGAATACAAAAATAGATGAAATGATGGAGACCTTCAAGCAAGTCAAGATAAATCTACCTTTGCTGGATGCAATCAAACAAGTCCCAGCATATGCAAAATTTTTGAAAGATATTTGCACTCACAAAATACAATCTAGGATACAGTTATCCAAGAAGGTCTTTGTTGTGGAAATAATTAATCAAGTTTTGTCCATTACCACACCTCCTAAACTCCAACATCCTAGAATCCCCACAATCCCTTGATTCATTGGGGAACATACCATTGAAAAGGCTTTATTAGATTTGGGTGCTAGTGTCAACCTGCTTCCATATTCTGTATATGAGAAACTAGGCTTAGGAGAGTTAAAACCCACTCATGTGGTGTTACAACTAGCAGACAGATCTGAAAGAAAGCCAGTTGGGGTGATTGAGGATGTGTTGGTAGGGGTAGATAAGTTTTTCTACCCTGCTGATTTTCTGGTATTGGATATGGAACCTACAAAAAGCAGAACTTCCATCCCTGTCATTTTGGGGAGACCATTCCTGGCTACAGCCAATGCTTGCATTCAATGCAGATCTGGTATTATGGAAGTGTCTTTTGGAAATATGAAGGTAAAGTTAAATGTATACAATGCAGTTACACAGCCTCAATTCAGTTATGAGGAATGTTTTCTTATTGATTTATTGGATGAACTGGTAGAAGAAACTTTACCACAGTTTTTACAGTGTGAAGATTTCACCACAGATTTTAAAGATGCTTGGAGAAATGTTGTGGAAGAAATAGTTTGTACCTCAAAGTCTGAGGAAGTTAATGTTGTGCAAGGAACACATGATCAAACAACAAGGTTCTCTTCATGGAAACCTGCTATTCTTCTCCTTCCACAAATAGCCAAGGTACCTTTGTTACCTTCTTTTCCCAGCCCACCTGATGTAGAGTTGAAACAGTTGCCAGGAAATTAGAAATATGTGATTTTAGGAGACCATAAAATATTGCCTGTGATTATTTCTTCCTCCCTCACTGAGGAGGAGGAGGAAGAATTGTTGATTGTATTGAAATAGCATATGAGGGCAATTGGCTGGACTATTGCTGATTTGGGAGGAATCAGTCCAGCTGTTTGCATGCATAAAATTCATTTGGAAGAAGATGCAAAGCCTTCTAGGGAAATGCAGAGGAGGCTGAATCCTCATATGTAAGATGTGGTCATGAAGGAGGTTGTTAAGTTGTTGGATGCAGGGTCATTTACCCCATCTCAGATTCAGCTTGGGTGGGACCTACACAGGTGGTACCTAAGAAATCGGGGATCACTGTTGTAACCTCAGATTCTGGTGAGCTTATTTCAACCAGACAAACAATAGGTTGGAGGGTCTGTATTGATTACAGAAAGCTAAACACAATGACCAGAAAGGACAATTTCCCTCTTCCATTCATTGATCAGATTTTAGATAAGTTAGCAGGAAAAGCTTATTACTGTTTTCTGGATGGTTATTCTGGTTACAACCAGATTCCCGTGTATCCACAAGATCAAGAAAAGACCACATTCACTTGCCCCATTGGCACTTTTGCCTATAGGAGGATGCCTTTTGGTCTTTGTAATGCCCTTGCTACCTTTTAAAGATGTATGTATTCTATTTTCTCTGATATGATTGACCAAGTTATGGAGATTTTTATGGATGACTTTTCAATATATGGAGACAGTTTTGCCCAGTGTTTACATCATCTCAGCTTGGTGCTACAGAGATGTGAGGAAACTAATTTAGTGTTGAGCTGGGAGAAGAGCCATTTCATGGTCACCCAAGGCATTGTCCTTGGCTATGTTGTCTCCCACAAGGGCATTGAGGTGGACAGAGCAAAAATTGATTTAATTGCACATTTACCACCTCCCAAAACTGTTAAACAAATCAGAAGTTTTTTGGGGCATGCTGGATTTTACAGGAGGTTCATTAAGAACTTTAATAAAATATCCAAGTCTCTTTGTCATTTATTGTGCCAAGATGTCCCTTTTGTTTTCAACAATGAATGCTTGAAGGCATTTGAATTCTTAAAAAATTGTTTGATTTCAACTCCAGTACTACAGTCTCCAGACTATTCACTGTCTTTTGAGCTGATGTGTGATGCATCAGATTATGCTTTGGGAGCTGTTCTTGGGCAGACAAAAGATAAGCTGCCTCATGTCATAGCTTATGCCAGTAAATCAATGATTGATGCACAACTCAATTACACAACAACTGAGAAGGAACTGCTGGCAATTGTTTTTACTTTAGAGAAATTCAGGTCATATGTTTTGGGTTCACAAATTGTGGTATTCACTGACCACTCAGCCCTGAAATACCTTCTGTCTAAGAAGGATACCAAACCAAGATTAATCAGGTGGATCCTCCTATTATAAGAGTTTGATTTGCAGATTAAAGATAAGAAGGGTGTGGAGAATGTGGTGGCGGACCACCTGCCTCGAATTCTAACTGCTGAGATTGATAGGCTGCCTATCAATGAATCTTTCCCTGATGAGCAACTTTTTGCTATCAGTGTGCACACCCCTTGGTTTGCAAATATAGTAAACTTTTTGGCTACTGGAAGGACCCCTCAACACTGGAATAAAATGGATAAAGATTTGTTCTTCTCAAAGGTTAAACATTTTATTTGGGAGGATCCTTATCTGTTCAAGATTTGTGCAGACCAAATAATTAGAAGATGTGTCCCTAAAGAAGACTGTCATAGCATACTTCCCATGTGTCATGAACAGGCCTGTGGAGGTCATTTTAGTGTAAACAAAACTGCTGCAAAGATTTTGCAGTGTGGATTTTATTGGCCTACACTTTTCAAAGATTCACTGCAGCACTGTAAGTCTTGTCAGAATTGTCAGAGATTGGGCAGCATTTTCCAAGAGAAACTCAATGCCTTTACAGCCCATTTTGGTAGTTGAATTGTTTGATATATGGGGGATAGATTTTATGGGACCTTTTCCTCCTTCAAATGGTTGTAATTTCATCTTAGTAGCTGTGGATTATGTATCCAAATGGGTTGAATCCACAACCACTAAAACCAATGACCATAGAGTTGTCCTGAAATTTTTGAAGGACAACATCTTTTCCAGGTTTGGTTCCCCCAGAGCTATTATCAGTGATGGGGGAAGCCATTTTTGTAATAAGCATTTTGAAGCTTTATTGAAAAAGTACTCTGTGACTCATAGAGTAGCTACTCCATATCATCCACAGTGGACAAGTGGAATTTCAATAGAAAATCAATCATATCTTTGGAAAAGGCGTGAAGAAGGATGAGAAGGATTGGACCTTTAAGCTGAATGACGCATTATGGGCATATAGGACAGCCTATAAAACCCCAATTGGCATGTCCCCATTCAGATTGCTCTATGGCAAAGCATGCCATTTACCAGTGGAGTTAGAATACAAGGCCTTTTTGGCTATTAAAACCTTGAGCATGGATCTTACTACTGCTGGTAATCACAGGAAACTGCAGCTTGCTGAGTTGGAGGAGTTGAGAATGGATGCATACACCAATGCAAGATCTTACAAAGAAAAAGTTATGGTTTTTTATGACAAAAATCTGCTGAGAAAAGAGTTCATAGCTGGCTCCAAGGTATGGCTATTCAACTCAAAACTTAAGTTTTTTCCTGGAAAGCTGAGATCCAGATGGGAAGGGCCATATACTGTCATTCAAGCATCTCCTTCTGGGGCTGTTGAAATTATGGACCCAAGTAATGGGAGAACCTTGAAAGTAAATGGTCAGAGGCTCAAACCATGCATTGAAAATACCCTAGAGCCTGTGCTGACCATCTACCATCAAGAGCCTCCACAAATCTGATGTTAAACAACTGTATCATATGTATTTTACTTCTGTTTGTTTTATAGTTTTTACATAGTTTATTTTTCTCTGTTTTTAGTCATGTTTACACTCAATTCGAAAAGTTATAATATGTGAAAAATTAATTCGCAAAGAAAAAAAATACATTTCGAAAAGTTTAATTTTCTGTTCGAAAAGAATGATTTCCTTTTCGAATAGTTGGTTCTGAAGCTTTTTGCTTTTCGAATAGTTGGTTCTGAAGCTTTTGCTTTTCGAATGGTACTAATGCCATTCTCCTTTTTGAAAAGGATTGTTTTGAACTTTTCGAAAACTTCAAAGATGCTTTGCGAAAATCGTTTTGAGCATATTTAAACCCTTTCGAAGCAAGGGTTTCATATTCGAAAGCCTTCCCAGAGTATCCTGTTTCACAGAAAACCCATTTTCTTTCCATCCCTGCGTGCTTTTAGAGTTTAGATCCAATTTCCTTCATATTTGTTCCACGGATTAAGCTTGAAGAGAGGGACTTTTTGCTTCTAATGCTGGTGGATTTAATCAAGTGATCAACGAGTTCAACCAAAACCCTAGATTTCGGTATTTTTCTGTGCATATCCTCTGTTTGTGTTTTCCAAATTTCATTTGTGTATCAGCATTCATTGTGTGAGAATCAAACAAAGTTGTAAAATGGGGAAAGCTGAAAAGTCACTGGCTGCAATATTCTCTAAATCTTCTGCTAAGAAAGTTAGCAAACCCTCCACAAAAGGAAAAACCAAAACCTCAGCCAAGAGGAAACTATCAATGGATAAAGCTGATAAAATTGAGAAAGGGAAGAAGGTTAGACATGAGGAACCCATCCCGACAGCTGAGCCAAGAGGAAACTATCAATGGATAAAGCTGATAAAATTGAGAAAGGGAAGAAGGTTAGACATGAGGAACCCATCCCGACAGCTGATCCTAGTCCTGAGCCTGAACTTCCTCCTCTTCCTATGCATTTGGTATTGCCAAACCTTTTCATTGAAGCTCAGAAGCTGATTCCAGAGCTTATTGTTGAGAACTTTTTTTCATGAGAACTTTTTTTCATGAGACCTTTTCATGAGAACTTTTTTTCAAACAAACCTGAATGTAAGCTATCATTGAACTACATCAGGGATGCTTCACTGTGCAACATTCTAACCCCTCTTCCAGAAAAAATTTATCCAAGGATGGTGAGATTATGGTGCCAAAACATGGTCAAAGTGACTGAGAAGGATGATGATGTCCCAACGCTTGTAATTTTCATTGATGATTGTGATTTAACAGTCACTTATGAAGACATTGGAAATGCCTTAGGGATACCATTTCAATATGATCCTACTGGTCCATTAGCTGCACCAGAAACAGCTTCTTTTAGAGAAATGGCTGCCCATCTAACCAAAGGCATAGTTGGTAGTGGGCAGTCCATCATGAGGAGAGACTTAGAACCCCACTGTTTGCTGATGGATTCCATTTTGAGAGGGTGTTTTTATGTCACTGGGCATAGTCAAGAAAGAAGGACACCCATTTTGGAGGCCCTTTTCTATTTTTCTAAAGGACAATTCTTCAATGCTCCTATGCTAATTTTTGAAGCCATGGCTGACATCAGTGCCAAGATGAAGAAGGAACAGAAAATAGCTGGCATACCATTTGGAAGACTGATCACAGCCATGCTAAGGGCCAAATTTGACATTGATGAGTAAGAGCCATTTGAGATTATCTCCCCTCATGCGTTTGGGAAAAGGGCTTGGACTACAAGCCAAACCATGTTGAATAAAATGAGGGAAGAGGCTGAACCAGCCCTCTGATTGCCATTGACACTGTTATACTGAACCAGCCCTGCATTTGTCATTGAACACCTGCTATACCGAACCCACCCTAACTGCCCAAGAATTTGCTCTACCAGACCCTGAGGTGACCAGCTCTTTAGCTGCACCTATTTCACTTGCAGCTGACATTGAACAAGCTGTCATTCCTGTGGTGACCAGCTCTTTAGCTGCACCCATTGTTGAAGAGGTCATCATCTTACCCACTTCACCTAGCACATCTCCTATCCCTTCACCCTCCAGTTCCATCACTCATAACCACCATAATCCCAATTCCCACTCTCCTCTACACCAACCACTCCAACCATACTTACACCACAATTTCACCCAACAATGTCCAAGACATGGCCTGATTTTGTTGAACACTCTCCTAGCACCCCCCTTCTCCACAGTTTCTCAGGTTCACCTGCCCATTCAATTCATACACCTGAACTAACTCATACCCCTGAGATATTATCATTGATGGGATCTATTTTGAGAATATTGGGCTTGAATCTATCCTATATCCGACCCCCTCATTTCACCCATTTGGCTACTTCTCCCTTCTGACCATTTCACCCATTGCCCTCAACCATCTACATCAATTTTACCAGCCCCTACTCTGCATACCACACCCACACCTGAATCAATTAGCCAAATCTTTACCTTTCTCCAATCCATCCAGGCCCAACTACAGATCAACACAGACAATTAGTCTGTGACAAATTCCCTTCTCCAAACCTTAGCCTCCACATCCCAAACACCCACTTTAGCCACTGTACCTTCTGTTTCTGACCAAGCAACCCAAACAGACCCAGAGGTAATAATTTTAGATTCACCCATCCCCACTATGTCTGACCATGCTACCCAATTCGAACCTGAGGTAATACATTTGGATACACCTACACCCATCCTTAATGTCTCTGCTCAAGCCACCCAATCTGACCCTGCACTAGTGCTTATAGATTCATCTTCCCCTTCCCCCACTGCTGGAATACAGTTGGTCCCCTACCACTCCATTCCCATCCCACGTTTTGCCACTCTTAAAAGGGCTATGGAAGATAACCCTTACATTTTTCGCGATGTCCTTAAGGGGATTGCCGATTTCCACACTTACATCAAAACCCCTTATGAAGACCAGATTCGAGAACTGGAGCTGTTTATGAAATTTGAGAGAGAGAAGATGCAGGACCTGTTGGGTCAAACTTTTCAGATGGTTAGGAGTGAACAGCACAAGGTCACCATGTTTCAAGCACAGCTTGAATAGGAAAAATTGAGGGCTACTAGACTTGAGAAATATATTGGCCTCACCAAAAAGATCAAATCTGAGGAATACACCGAGCTGCAAGCCACAATCCAGGAGAAGGCTAAATCGAGTTCAGACTCCAATACTGACTCAAGTTCTGACTCTAACAGTGATTCCAGTTCTGATCCCATTGAACCAACTTATGATACTGATTTTGACCCCAGTTATTAGAATACATTGTACATGTTTGTTTTGTGGATCTGTAATTTGAAATTCCTGTTTTCTGTTAACTTTTTTTAATTAGTAATTACTGTGCTTTTCTTTTCTTTCTTCTCTGTCATTATGATTTATGTTTGTTGTTTTTCTTTTCTCTTTGCTTATGCACTTCTGACCAGTGAGGACCCTGCTCATCATCGGTTTGGGGGTGTGGCAGAATAGCCAACAGTTTAGTCAAAATCAGTGCAGCTTATGATTACAGCATAATTTTTTTAAAAACAATTTCACACCTGTTGTTTTGAAAAATGAGGAAGTTAAAACTTTTTAAAACTGATTTTTAGTGTAATTCCAATACTTTCATGAAGTGAATGTCATAAAATTTTTCAAAATAAAATTGATGTTTTAGTAAACCGAAAAAGAGAAAACAGTGATGATATACCTCAGGAATTTGATAGAAAACTACACCCAGTGAGACTTGGGCCTGAAATGTATTCTTTGGAGATATGAATTGGCAATTTTTTTCTGCTCTAGGGACTGTTTGAACCTGTTGACTATCACTAGAAGTTACACATATTCAAATTGAAATAACTTGACAGCAATCATGATATTAAGGACATGATGTAAGGCCTCCTTTTGAACAATTTGAACTTCAAAAAGCCCCACCTTTTGAAACTGCCTTTGATACACACCAGTTGAGCTTTATAAATCCAAGATTTCTTTGAAACCTCATCAACCAACCTAATCAACCTCATTTGGTCTAACCCTCACTCTGAGAATTCAGAAGGTAAAGGAAAGGAAGCTGAAGAAAGTAGAGTTGGGTAACAGTTTGGTAAAAGAAGAAGAAAAATAATTGAAGGCAATGATGTATCAACAAAAGAAATGTGGCACTCCAGTCAATGTTGCTTTGAAAAATAAAAAAGTAAGAAAAAGTCATTTCATTGGAAATTTGAAAAAAGAAAGAGAAAAAGATGGCCACTTTGGCTCTGAAAATTCAAAGAAGAAGATGAAATTATGCTGAAATGAAGAAGGTGTGTCTACCACCTCCTGACCTTGACTAACTTCTCAATTTTGAACTCCATTCCACCTCTTTATTCTTGATAAATTTCACTCATAAGCCACATTACAACCCAAGTTAAAGTCCTTACTGATCAATGATGGATTGAGCTGTCACATGGAGATAAGGATTTGTGTATTCTATGGTGAAAAGAGCAGTAAATTCAGAACTAAAAAGCAATGCCCATGATCCTGCTTACAGTCCTATTTGAGGACCGTAACTGCTCTTGAGCTGTGTGAAATAGTACAACCCTCCTATTTGCATGATGAGTGAAAAGCCTGGTGAGAGTTGAGTTTGACATCAAATTATTTAGGGTAACATCAAAACTGAATTTTCAAATAGAAGGCAAGCTTTTCATTAATTTTTCTTGTAAAAACTTTTTTTGACACAAACTGAGTGAATGGTAAAAGGAATTATAGCAGAATTTTAGTTTTAAACTGATGTTTTCTTGAAGATCTTTTTACAGCTTGACTGATGCAGGTGGGAATAACCTGACTGAATAAAAGTCTGCTTTAACAGAACTGCATTGATATTAACTGATTTATTGGAGAAGTTTGTGGGTACCTTCACTGAAAACCCTCAGGAGACTTCACTCCTCCACTAGGGATCACCTAGGGGTTTAAAAGGCTTGTTGCATATGCTAAATGCAACTGCGTTCCCTATAAAAGTGGCTTTTCATTCTGTTTTTACTTTTGTCTTTGCTCAGGGACTAGCAAAGCTTAGGTTTGGGGGTGTGTTGAGAACTGGAAAGTACCATTTTCCACCCCTTAACCTGGGTCTTGATAGACCTTTGAGAGAACTAAATTAGTGTTTTTTAAGTGTTTGTTTCACAGCTAACAATAAAGGCAGGCTTAACCTTCAAAGCAGCCTAAAAGTGCCAAAAAGATGATGATCCATGTTGATCCGGAGGAAGAAGGAGAAGGGACAACCTCACTGGCTGTCAGAATGCCTAAACTAAAGAGGACAAAGGTCTGGTTTCAACCTGGAAAGAGGGGTGGCGCTATTCGAACAGAAGAATGCATTACAGATTGCTTTTCAAAAAGAATCTGAACTTTTCGAAAAGAACCTGAACTTTGCGAAAAGAACTAAAAGCTCCAGGCTTAGTTTTCGAAGAGAATCTGAACTCTTCGAAAGGATTTTTGACTTATTCGAAAAGAAGAAAACTCCTTGCGAACAGCACCAGGACAATGCGAAAAGAGCTTCAGAAGTCACAGTACCTTGCGAAAAGTTTTCCAAACTGTGCGAAATGGTATTCTGAAGATTCCCAGCATCTGCAAGGGCAATTCAGTAATCTATGCACTCACCCCAATGCATTTAAAAACCCAAGGACATTTCAAAAGATTCTGAGCACGAACCAAAGGCATATTCCACCCCATGTGAACACCCGAAGATGAAATTACTTGACGGGAACTTCTAGAAGCTCTAACAGATTTTTGAATTACATAACAGAATTGATGCTTCTGTCATCTGATTGGCTGAACCAGATCAAGCAGTTCTGATTGGCCAAAACAGATCTGGATCCTTGTGCTCGACTCCTATTGGTTGATACAGATCTAACCAATTCTGATTGGTTGATACACATCTGAGCTAGACTTGGGGAAAACTATAAATAGATGAACCATTTGCCCAATTTGGGGATCCAAATTTTGAGTTTCATTTCTATTGCCTCATTTCCATTTCAGATAGCTTGTCTGAAATT
This sequence comes from Chloranthus sessilifolius, assembly GCA_021018995.1. Taxonomy (NCBI): domain Eukaryota; kingdom Viridiplantae; phylum Streptophyta; class Magnoliopsida; order Chloranthales; family Chloranthaceae; genus Chloranthus; species Chloranthus sessilifolius. The sequence goes on along the minus strand of CM037589.1, from coordinate 126,259,920 downwards.
TTTGTAATAGACTAGCTTTTATTTGTAATTGATAGCTGTGAGATATCTCTGTACTTCACGTGAGAATTGTATTCAAGACTACAAATCCGAGAGCTGTTTAAGTTGTGCTTTGTAATTGTAATGGTGAATTTGAAAAGGTTGCTGTGAACCGTACGCTCTCAATTGGATTCGTGTTAAGGGTTCCCTATGATCTCCTTATTTCATTAGATTCCTTTAGATTTACTATTTTTAAAGCAATTTCCCTTAATTCATTATTCCTGTGAGAATTGGCGTTTGTAACCTAATTTCTCACAGCATTTGTAGTGGTGTTTTTTGTTCTGAATCACGGATTCGAATTGAAGACTATTGGATGATCTGTGTCCATTGAAGTGGACACACCATAGCCATAAGTCCAACTCAATTCCAATCCTTGAGTTGGATAACTTTCTCTTGCATCTGTGCTGGTAGCCAGATGAAGATTGGATAATATCTCATTTGTTTTACATTTATTCTCATTCTGCAATCAAGTACTAAATCGAAGTTAGATATTATTTCTCCATTCTTATTAATTTGCATCAAATCTCCCCAACTCGGATCTGGATCATTTAGTTTTAATTTTTACTTTTATCATTCAGTTAATGTGACAAATTTAACCTCCCATCTTATATGCTTTGTAGATAGGATCAGAGGCCAGATCTGGTAGCTCAGATCTGAAGGTTTATCTTACATTTTAAATCAATTCCCTGTGGACAATCTTTTACTCACTTACATTTAAAACTTGCTACAATTGGACCTGATCTTGCAGGCTAATTATGTTCTCTCTGTGCTTATATTTTCTTATTCTTTTTTGTTTTACAAATTCAGTACAATTCATCATTTGTAAGTCTGTTTCCAAAACACAAATAAATCATGCATACTAAGAACGAACAACATGCTCCTCACCCCCCTCATCTCCAACTCTATCACCCTCAGCCCTCTCACCCTCCTCCTCAACCATACCCTGCTCAATCTTGAGTACCTCCTCCCTGACCTCCATCTGGTCAACCTCTGGTAACTCCTCTCCAACTATCTCCCCGACGACAATATCAGTCTGAGCCTTAGACGTCTCACCTAACTCCCTCATCATCATCCACTCCAACTCAGAAACAGTAAGATCGTGTCCACCAATATAATCACCCTCCATCCTAAAATGAAGAACTCATAAAACTAGAAAGAACAGAAGAAATGGCGCCTGAAACGGACAACCGGATCGCGAGATATCACGAAAACACAAAAAATACAACACTAGGAAACTAGAGAATCGAAGACCAAAATAGATAGCGCAGGAAGAATGGGATGTTTTGAGGTATTTATAAGACCTGGCTGAATCGCGCCCTTGAACGTACGCGCTCGACTGAATCACACACCATGGTCCCTACGCTTAATTTGGATCAAGCGCCCATCCCCTAGCGCGTAAACGGATTGTTACCCGCTCAACCCAATTCGACCACCTGGTTGCACGTCATTCCTCAGGCGCTTAATCACTTTAAGTGTCCGAATTCGAGCGCGTGAATGTCAACAGTCGCTGCAAAAGTGACTAGCCACCGCCTTAATCCTGCGCCCCATACCATGCGCTGAACTCGATTAAACGACCGGACGCCGACGCTCAATGACCTTCTGACCCTTCAAAACATGCGCTCTCACTCTGGCGCGCAATTAGTTTATGCACCCGTAATGAAGTGTGCAATTTCCCAGAACACAAAAATATGCCTACAACAACTAGTTCACAAGACCAAATTAGGAGACTTCCAAAACTGATTACCGACCTAAACTACGCCCTTGCTAAGACCAATCTAAAAACACTCCTGACTTTAAAAGCATATATACCCCAAACTAAACTAAAAAAATGCCCCCCCCCCCCCCCAACATCAATTATACACTTCAACTAAGGCCGAACTAAACTAAAAACAATGATGAGAAAAAAAATGCCCTCCATCACTTACGCACTTGATCTTAGACTAAACTAAACTAAAAAATGCTCCCAACACACCGTATATGAAAATAAATAAATAAGAGCAGACCAAATTTAAGTAAATAAGCATCACACTCAAAACAAGTCAAGTAAGCTACCAAGAAAAACCAAACCAAAATTTGCCTAAATAGAAATTATCACAAATGAAAGAAACATAATCACTTCATAAATAAATAAAATAATTACAAAACACATCTAGGGAATACCCTCTAAATATACAACTTAAAACAAGAAACTTAAAATCTGCACATTCAGGTAGTGCTCGAATCCGGATTTCGAGAAGCTAGAAATCTCGGAGAAGCTCGAAGGAGGAATGCACCCTGAATGAATTCTAACCGTGATAGCGTCTTCCCCTTGCCCCGAACCGGCAGAAAAGAAAGAGTGGCTCACGGAAAGCCACCCAAGATCTACAGGATCCACCATTGGGAGCTCACTTTAGAAACCCTAAAAAGGAGGAGCAACTAACGCTGAATCTGTAAAGCCTACCGAGGAAATATAGGCATCGGTCATGAGAACTTTGACCCTACCTTATCCTTGGGTTTCCTTCCTACCACCTCCTCCATCTCTTCCCTTGGCATGGTAACAATTCGACTGCTACCTTGCATTCCCAATCTCGTCCATTCTCAATAATTCACTTAATAATTACAATTCTTCAAGTTCAATACCCGGGAAACAACAGAGAAAGGAAGAAAGGACATTGATAAACCAGTGTAGACACCCAAATTCGACCCAAGGCCCGATCAGTCTGTACTCCAAGAGAGATGTACCCCTGTGCTTTCGATGGCACCCCTAAACCTTTAGGAATCACCCTGAACCCTTTAGAACCATTCTGCCAGCCCTTAGGAATCGCCCTAAACCCTAGGATCCCTTCCCATACCCAACTTAAACCCTTCTGAGTATTTGATGGGAGGAGAGCTGCAAAATTTTACACAAATCACTGTCAAGGATGAGCCACATACCATCGGAAGGAGGACTTCTCCAGCTTTCCAGCAAGCTAAAGAACACATAATTTGGAGTTGTGGTTCGAAAGATATGGCTGGTTGAAATTTTACATAAAATCATGACTTTTGCTCAGGCGTATGTATTAGATACGCCCAGCAAATTTGGCCCCATTTTGGTCAGGCGTATATATTATATATGCCTGGCATTTTTGGGCCAAATTTGGTCGGGTGTATATAATACATACGCTGAACATAGGTAGGGCCCACCACGGACAGCCACCTTCTCAGATCTCCTCTGGTTTTCATGGAAATCACTGTACATAAACTAGGCGTATGTAATATATACGCCCAGCTTAGCTACAGTAACTGTCATTAAATGCTCGAAATTCCTTCATCAGGTTTGACCTTTTGACCATCCCCTTGGTTGAGGTGGATGTCCTAAGGTTGGTTGCACCCCCTTTGAGCTTATATGCAACCCTTAAGTCACCTATGGTCTCCCCCCATCATCTGCCATTGAAACTGGTTCCCCAAACCCATAGGACCCTAAAAACCTAGAAAACCTTAGATGGGGGATTACCTAATTACTAAACCAATTAGCTCTTAAGTAACCCTCTAACCCACCTCTTCTCTATAAATAGAGAGGCACCCCCTCTTCCCAAAGGGTTGAAAAATTAAGGTTGAAAGTTGAGCTTAAGAGAGAGAGCCCATGTTGTTACTTCTTAGTGTGCTTGATTTATGTGTGTTTTGAAAACATGTTTGCAACTGCTAAATTATACTGAATCTAGAATATTAAAAAGAGTAAAGAAATATCAACATAGGTAGAAGTGAATTAGCCTGCAAGATCAAGGCCAATTGTAGCGAGTTTTAAATGTAAGTGAGTGAAAGATCGTCCACAGAGAATTTGTCTAAAATGCAAGATAAACCACCAGATCTGAGCTACCAGATCTGACCTCTGATCCTATCTACAAAGCACATAAGATGGGAGGTTGAATTTGTCACATTAACTTGATGATAAAAGTAAAGATTAAACTAAGTGATCCAGATCTGAGTTGGGGAAGCGTTTGAGGTAAACTTATACAAAAATTGGAGAAGTAATATCTAACTTTGATTTGGTCCTTGAAAACTAATGAGAATGACTGCAGCTCAACTGAGAGATGATCCAATCTTCATCTGGCTACAAGCGCAGATGTAAGAGAAATAAATCTAATTTAAGGATTAGGTTTAAGCTTATGGCTATGGTCTGTCCACTTTAATGGCCACAAACCATCCAATAGTCTTTAATCCAAAGCCTTAGTTTAGAACAAGAAGCATCACTACAAATGCCGTGAGAGATTAGGTTACCAACACTAATTCTCACAGGATTAATGAATCAAGGGAAATTGCATGAAAAATAGTAAATCTAAAGGAGTCTAATGCAATAAGGAGATCAGAGGGAACCCTTAACATGAGTCCAATTGAGAATATACGGTTTACAGCAACCTTTTCAAATCCACCATTACAGAGCACCTTAAACAACCTCGATTTGTAGTCTTGAATACAACTCTCTTTGAATTACGTAAATATCTCACAGCCTCCCAATTGCAAGTCAAAGTGAAGCTATTACAGGATTTCGCATAAACTATCCGGTTTGGAAATGGGGAATAGGAATGAAACTCAAAACTGGATGCCCAAATTGGGCAAATGGTTCGCCTATTTATAGTTTTCCCAAGTCCAAATTTCGATGTGTATCAACCAATCAGAGGTGCTCAGATCTGTATTGACCAATGGTGGTCGAGCACGAGGATCCAGATCTATTCTGGCCAATCAGAATTCCTCGATCTGGTTCAGCCAATCAGGTGAAAAAGGCATCAATTCTGTTATGCATTTTGAAAATCTGTTAGAGTTTCTAGAAGTTCCCGCCAAGTTATTTCATCTCTAGGTGCTCACGTGGGGTGGAATATGCCTTCGCTTTATGCTTAGAATCCTTTGGAATGTCCCTAGGTTTTTAAATGCATTGGGACGCATGAAACAGATTACTGAATTGCCCTTGCAAAAGCTGAGAACCTCCAGAATACCTTTTCGCAAAGTTTAGGGGGCTTTTCGCAAGGTGTTGTAACTCCTGAAGCTCTTTTCGCAAGGTTCTGGTTCTGTTCGAATTGAGTTTTCTTCTTTTCGAAAAGGTAAATCATCTCTTCGAAGAGTTCAGATGCTCTTCGAAAGCTAAGCCTGGAGTTTTTGTTCTTTTCGCAGAGTTTCAGGTTCTTTGCGAACAGTTCAGGTTCTTTGCGAAAAGTACTCTGTAGTGCATTTTTCTGTTCGAATTGCTCCATACTTCTTTTCTGGGTTGAGACCACGTCTATGCCTCTTCAATTCAGACCTCTCAACAGCTAGTGAGGTTGTTTCTTTTTCTTCTTCCTTTGGATTGACATGGAATGTCATCTTTTTGGCACTTTTGAGCTACTTTCAAGGTTAAGCCTGCCTTTATTGTTAGCTGTAAAATAAACACTTAAAACACTTATTTAGTTCTCTCAAGGGTCTATCAAGGCCCAGATTAAGGGGTGAAAAATGGTATTTTCCAGTGCTCAACACACTCCCAAACCTAAACTTTGCTAGTCCCTGAGCAAAGACAAAATTTAAAAATAGAATGAAAAGCCATTTTTGTAGGGAGCACAGTTGCATTTAGCATATGCAACAAGCCTTTTAAGCCCCTAGGTGATCCCTAGTGGAGGAGTGAAGTCTCCTGAGGGTTTTTAGTGAAGGTACCCACAAACTTCTTCAATAAATCAGTTAAGATCAATGCAGTTCTGTTAAAGCAAACTTTCATCCAATCAGATTATTCACACCTGCATCAGTCAGGCTGTAAGAAGATTTTCAAGAAAACATCAGTTCAAAACTAAAATTCTGTAGTAATTCCTTTTACCATTCACTCAATTTGTGTCAAAAAGTTATTTACAAGAAAAATTAATGAACAGCTTGCCTTCTATTTGAGAATCCAGCTTTGATGTTACCCCAAATAAGTCGATTTCAAACCCAACTCTCACCAGGTTTTCACTCAACATGCAAGTAAGAGGGTTGTAGTATTTCACACGGCTCAAGAGCAGTTACAGCCCTCAAATAGGACTGTAAGCAGGAGCATAGGCATTGCTTTGTAGTTCTGAATTCACTGCTCTTTTCACCATAGATTACACAAATCCTTATCTCTATGTGACAGCTCAATCTATCTTTGATCAGTAAGGACTTTAACTTGGGTTGTAATATGGCTTATGGGTGAAATTTATCAAGAATAAAAAGGGTTGGAGTGGAGTTCAAAATTTTAGAAGTCAGTCAAGGTAAGGAGGTGGTATGGACACCTTCTTTATTTCAGAACAATTTCATCTTCTTCTTTGAATTTTTAGAGTCAAAGTGGCCATCTTTTTCTCTTTCTTTTTCAAACATCCAATGAAATGACTTCTCCCAATTTTCTCAAATCAACATTGACTGGAATGCCCCATTTCTTCTGCTGATACATTGTTGCCTTCAATTATTTTTCTTTTTCTTTTACCAAACTATTACCCAACTCACCTTTCTTCAGCTTTCTTTCCTTTACCTTCTGAATTCTCAGAGTGAGGGTTAGGCTAAATGAAGTTGATGAGGTTTCAAAGAAATCTTTGATTTATAAAGCTCAAATGGTGTGTATCAAGGGTAGTTTTTAAAAGGTGGGGCTCTTTGATGTTCAAACTGTCCAAAAGAAGGCCCTACATCATGTCTTTAATATCATGATTGCTGTCAAACAATTTCAACTTGGATACATGTAACTTCTAGTGATAACAATCAGGTTTAAACAGTCCCTAGAGCAGAAAAAATTGCCAATTCATACCTCAAAAGAATACGTTTCCGATCCAAATCTCACTGGGTGTGGTTTTCTATCAAATTCCTGAGGTATATCATCACTGTTTTCTCTCTTTTTAGGTTTACTGAAACATCAATTTTCTTTTGGAAATTTTCTGACATTCATTTCATGAAAGTATTAGAATTACAGTAGAAATTAATTTTAAAAAGTTTTAACTTCCTCATTTTTCAAAAAACAATGTGTGAAATTACTTCATTTTCAAAAGTTCTCGATCATATGCACCAAGCATTAACTTACTTATTTTATTAGCATACATACCCCCAAACCAAAGGAGAGCAGGTCCACGGTCCACAAGAGAAAATGATAGAAGCAAAAGAAAACAAAACATTATGATGCCAAGAAGATGCAGAAATGCAATGCACAAATTACACAAGAAGAAACAAAATGTTATATTACAAACTCATAATACGAGAAAAAGTACAATGTGATCTAATAACGGGGTCAAAATCTGTATCATAAGTTGGTTCAATTGGCTCAGAACTTGAGTCACTGTCAGAATAAGAACTAGAATCAGTATTGGAGTCCGAACTTGATTGAGCTTTCTCCTGGATAGTGTTTTGCACCAAAGTATTCTCTGATTTTATCTTTTTGGTGAGGCCAATGTACTTGCCAAGTCTAATGGTCTTTAGTTTTTCCTGGTCAAGCTGTGCTTGTAACATGGTCACCTTGTGCTGCTCACTCCTAACCATCTGAAAGGTTTGACCCAGCAAGTCCTTCATTTTCTCTCTCAAATTTCATAAATAACTCCAACTTCTGAATTTAGTTTTCATAAGGGGTTCAATGTAGGCTTGTAAATCAGCTAACCCTTTAGAACATCTCTGAGATATAGGGATTTTCTTCCATGGCTCGAGGGAGGCAAATGGGAAGGGAATGGAATGGTAGGGGACCAAAGGTATCCCAAATGTGGGAGGGAAGAAGTGTCCAAGGAGGACTTGAGGGTCTTCAGTGGCTTGCTCAGAAAGTGGGGAGTGGTGAAGGATGCAACGGAGGGACTTGAGTTATTTGGGTTGCATGGGTAGTGGTGGGGTGGGCAGATATCAACAATACCTACTTCGCTTTGGGTAGCATGGGAATCAGAGGTAAAGGGGTAATGGTGGTTGTGTGTGATGTGGAGGCTAAGGTTTGAGCAGGTCATTGGTCTGCACTAGTTTCTGTGTTGATTTGGAGTTGGGCTTGGATGGATTGGAGGTAGGCAAGTATTTGGGTGTGGGGAGAGGTGGGCGGATTGGTATAATCAAGTGGAGGGTGGGGTGCAATCAGAAAGGGAGAGGTAGGTAAGTGAGTGAAATGATGAGGGTCAGGTATAGGGATAGGTTCAAGCCCCATGGTTTCAAAAATAGATCCCATCAAGGAAGAATACGCCTCTGTAGTGAAAGGCTCAGGGTCAGGTGTATGGGATACTTCAGGTGTGTGGGCTGAATGAGCAGGTGAATGTGAGGGGCTTTGGAGCAGAGGAGTATGGGGAGATGGGGCAATAAAGTCTGGAGCTAAATCATGGGCATTGGTGGGAGAAATTGGTGGGGTGAGTATGGTTGGAGTGGTTGGTGTAGAGGGGGAATCTATAATTGGAATAATGGGGGGTATGGGGGAAGGGACAGCTGGGATAGGTGAAGTGGCAGGGGCTGGAATAGGGGAGGAGGGTGAAAGGCCAACTTCCTCAAAAATTGGTGTAGCTGAAGAGCTGGTCACCATGGGAAGGAAAGTTTCTTCAACAATGGGTGCAGCTAAAGAGCTGGTCACCACAGGTTCTGCCAAAACTGGTTCTAAGGGAACTGCAAGAGGCGGTGTTCGGTGCGGAGTTCATCACCAGTGCAGCAGAGTGTGTAGTTCATCTTCTTCTCTCATTCGTCTCAACATGGCTTGGCTTGTAGTTCAAGCCTTTTTCCCAAAATTGTGAGGAGCAATGACTTCAAATGGCTCCTCATTATCAATGTCAAACTTGGCTCTGAGGAGGGCTGTGATCAATCTACCAAATGGGAGGCCCTCGCCTCCTTTTTCAACTTGGCACTAATATCAGCCATGGCTTCAAAAATTAACATAGGGGCATTGAAAACCCCTTAGAAAAGTGAAAGAGCCCCAAAATTGGTGTTCTCCTCTCTTGGTTGTGCCAGGTAACATAAAAACTTCCCTCAAAATGGAGTCCATCAATAGAAATTAGGGGGCTAGGTCTCTGCTCATGATGGGTATCCGGCCCACAATTCCTTGGGTCAAATGTCGACCATTTCTTTAAAGGAGGCTATTTCTGGGGCAGCCAATGGACCAGCAGGATCAAATTGGAAGGGTATCCCCAAAGCATTCCCTATGTCTTCAAATGTGACTGTAAGATCGCAATCATCAATAAAGATAACCAGGGTAGGGACATCAAGATCACTTTCAAAGTTGACCTTGATTAGGTTTTGGTACCATAACTTCACCATTCATGGGTAAATTTTCTCCGCAAAGGGTAAAGATATTGCTTAGTGCGGCATCCTTATGTATCTTAAAGATAACAGCACTCGGTTTGTTGGCGAAAAAGTTTCATCCCACAATCACTCGAGAATTAACTTCTGAGCTTCAATGAATGGATTTGGCAGTACCAAATGTATAGGCAGAGGAGGAAGCTCAGGCTCAGGACTAGCAGCAGCAGAGATGGGTTCCTCATGGCTCACTTTCTTCCCTTTCTCCACCCTATCCGCTTTATCCATAGATAGTTTTCTTTTGGCTGAAATTTTGGCTTTTCCCTTTGGGGTAGGTTTGCTAACTTTCTTAGCAGAGGATTTTGGGAACATGGCAGCCAATGATTTCTTTGCCTTTCCCATTCGAAATTGATGTATGAAAATGTCCACAACAGATGCTGACACAAATTGAAAATTTTCAAATGATAAACAGAGAGAATGTGCAGAGAAATACCGAGATCTAGGGTTTTTAATTGAACGAGTTGTTTGCTTGCAGAAATCCCCCAGAGTAGAAGCTAAAATCCTTCTCTGAAAACCCAAATGATCGAACAAAGGTGAAGAAAAATGTAGCAAGCTTCTCAAATTGCACAAGGAAAGAACAAAATAGGGTTTCCGTGGAACAAGTCGCTCTTCAGAAAGCCTTCGAATATGAAACCCCTACTTCGAAAGAGTTTAAATATACTCAGAGTTAATTTCGCAAAGTTCTTTATAAGTTTTCGAAAAGTTCCAAAATAGACCTTTAGACAACTGTGAATGGCATCAGTACCATTCGAAAAGTTAAGAGCTTCAGAAACATCTTTTCGAAAAGAAATTAGCTTCAGAACTATCTTTTCGAAGAGAAAATAGCTTCAGAACTAACTATTCAAAAAGCAAATCTTTGCTTTCGAGCAGTTCGTTACATATCCAGAGTCTTTTCGAAAAGTAAATTGAACTTTGCGAAACGAGAATTATTACTTTGCGACTTAACTTGGAGCATATTTAAACCATGCGAAAAGAGACAAATCATGAATAAAAACATAAACAAAGAAACTAAGCAAAAACTATGAACTAAAACACATAATGTACAGTTATCCACCATCAGATTTTTGGAGGTTCGTGATGACAGATGGGCAGCACAGGCTCCTGGGTATTTTCAATGCATGGTTTGAGCCTCTGACCATTTACTTTCAGGATTCTTCCATTACTTGGATCAAGGATGTCAACAGCTCTCGAAGGGGCTGTCTGAATGACAGTGTATGGCCCTTCCCATCTGGATCTCAGCTTTCCTGGGAAAAACTTGAGTTTTGAGTTAAATAACCATACCTTAGAGCCAGCTATGAACTCTTTTCTCAATAATTTTTTATCATGGAAAGTTTTGACTTTCTCTTTGTACAACCTTGAATTTATGTAAGCATCCATTCTCAGCTCCTCCAACTCAGCAAGTTGCAGTTTCCTGTCATTACCAGCAGTAGTTAGATCCATGTTCAATGTTTTAATGGCCCAAAAGCTTTATATTCTAACTCTACTGGAAAATGGCATGCTTTGCCATAGACCAACCTGAATGGGGACATACCAATTGGGGTTTTATAAGCTGCCCTGTATGCCCATAATACATCATTCAGCTTAAAGGACCAATCCTTTCTGTCCTTCTTCACAGTCTTTTCCAAAATATGTTTGATTTCTCTATTGGAAATCTCCACTTGTCCACTGGTTTGTGGATGATATGGAGTGGCTACTCTATGAGTCACAGAGTATTTTTTTAATAAAGTTTCAAAATGTTTATTACAAAAATGGCTTCCCCCATCACTTATAATGGCTTTGGGAAAACCAAACCTGGAAAAAATGTGATCCTTAAGAAATTTAAGAACCACTTTGTGATCATTTGTTTTAGTGGCTGTGGCTTCAATCCATTTGGATACATAATCCACAGCTACTAAAATGAAATTATTCCCATTGGAAGGAGGAAAAGGACCCATGAAGTCTATCCCCCAAACATCAAACAACTCAACTAGTAAGGGCATTGAGTTTCTCTTGGAAATCTTGCCCAATTTTGTGATTTTGGCAAGACTTACAATGCTGCAGAGCATCTTTGAAAAGTGTAGGCCAATAAAATCCGCACTGCAAAACCTTTGCAGCAGTTTTGTTTCCACTAAAATGACCTCCACAAGCATGTTCATGGCACATAGAAAGTATTCTATGGAATTCTTGGTCAGGGACACATTTTCCTATTATTTGGTCTGCACAACTCTTGAACAGATGAGGATCTTCCCAGATGAAATGTTTAACCTTTGCGAAGAAAAGATCTTTATCCATTTTATTCCAATGTTGAGGAATTCTTCTAGTAGCCAAAAAGTTGACTATGTTTGCAAACCAAGGAGTGTGTATACGAATGGCAAAAAGTTGCTCATCAGGGAAAGATTCATTGATAGGCAGCCTATCAATATCAGCAGTTAAAATTCTAGACAGGTGATCAGCCACCATATTCTCCACCCCCTTTTTATCTTTGATCTGTAAATCAAATTCCTGTAATAGGAGAATCCACCTGATTAATCTTGGTTTGGTGTCCTTCTTAGACAGAAGGTGTTTCTAAGCAGAGTGGTCAGTGAACACCACTATTTGTGAACCCAAGACATATGACCTGAATTTTTCTAAAGCAAAAACAATTGCCAGCAGCTCCTTCTCAGTTGTTGTGTAATTAAGCTGTGCATCAATCATTGATCTACTGGCATAAGCTATGACATGAGGCAGTTTTTCTTTTCTCTGTCCAAGGACAGCTCCCAAAGCATAATCTGATGCATCACACATCAGTTCAAAAGGTAATGAATAATTTGGAGACGCAATAGTGGAGCTGAAATCAAACAGTTTTTTAGGAATTCAAAAGCCTTCATGCATTCATTATTGAAAACAAAAGGGACATCTTGACACAGCAAATGACAAAGATGTTTGGTTATTTTACTGAAGTCCTTGATGAACCTTAGAAAATCCAAAGATGTCCCAGAAAACTTCTGATTTGTTTAACAGTTTTGGGAGGTGGTAAATGTGCAATTAAATCAATTTTTGCTCTGTCCACCTCAATGCCCTTGTGAGAAACAACATGGCCAAGGACAGTGCCTTGGGTGACCATGAAATGGCTCTTTTCCCAGCTCAGAACTAGATTGGTTTCTTCACATCTCTATAATACCAATTTGAGATGATGTAAACACTGGGAAAAACTGTCTCCATAGATTGAAAAGTCATCCATAAAAATCTCCATAAATTGGTCAATCATATCTGAAAAAATGGAATACATGCATCTTTGAAAGGTAGCAGGAGCATTACAAAGACCAAAAGGCATTCTCCTATAGGCAAAAGTGCCGAAAGGGCAAGTGAATGTGGTCTTTTCCTGATCTTGTGGGTACACAGGAATCTGGTTGTACCCAGAGTAACCATCAAGAAAACAATAATAAGCTTTTCCTGCTAGCTTATCTAAAATTTGATCAATGAATGGGAGGGGGAAATGGTCTTTTCTGGTCATTGCATTTAATTTTCTGTAATCAATACAGACTTTCCACCCAGTTGTTTGTCTGGTTGACATCAGCTCACCAGTCTGGTTACAATGTTGATCCCAGATTTCTTAGGTACCACCTGTGTAGGTGCCACCCAAGCTGAATCTGAAATGGGGTAAATGACCCCTGCATCCAACAACTTAACAACCTCTTTCATGACCACTTCTTGCATATGTGGATTCAGCCTCCTTTGCATTTCCCTAGAAGGCTTTGCATCTTCTTCCAAATGGATTTTGTGCATGCAAACAGCTGGACTGATTCCTCCCAAATCAGCAATAGTCTAGCCAATTGCCCTTCTATGTTCTTTCAAAACAACCAACAGCTCTTCCTCTTGCTCCTTTGTGAGGGAGGAAGAAATAATTGCAGGCAATGATTTATGATTTCCTAAAAACACATATTTCAAATTTTCTGGCAGCTGCTTTAATTCTAAATCAGGTGGGCTGCGAAAAGAAGGTAACAAAGGTACCTTAGCTGTATGTGGAAGGGGAAGAGTAGCAGGTTTCCAAGAAGAGAAACTTGCTGATTGATTATGAGTTCCTTGCACAACATTTATTTCCTCAGAATTTGAGATACAAACTATTTCTTCTTCAGAATTTCCCCAAGCATCTTCAACATTTGTGGTGAACTCTTCACACTGCAGAAACTGTTGAAAAGTCCCTTCTACCAGTTCATCCAATAAATCAACATGAAAACATTCTTGAGGCTGAATTGAGGTGTAGGCGTTATAAACATTTAATTTTACCTTCATGTTTGCAAAAGAGACTTCCATAATTCCAGACCTGCATTGGATGCAAGCATTTGCTGTAGCCAGGAATGGTCTTCCCAAAATGACAGGGATGGAAGTTTTGCTTTTGGTTGGTTCCATGTCCAAAACTAGAAAATCAGCAGGATAGAAAAATTTATCTACTCCTACCAACACATCTTCAATCATTCCAACTGGCTTCCTTTCAGATCTGTCTGCTAGTTGTAACACAACATGAGTGGGTTTTAATTCTCCCAAACCTAGTTTCTCATATATAGAATATGGAAGTAGGTTGACACTAGCACCCAGATCTAATAAAGCCTTTTCAATGGTATGTTCCCCAATAATGCAAGGGATTGTGGGGATTCCAGGATCGTGAAGTTTAGGAGGTGTGGCAATGGATAACACCTGATTAATTCTTTCCACAGCAAAGACCTTCTTGGACAACTGTATCCTAGACTGTCTTTTGTGAGTGCAAACATCTTTCAAAAATTTTACATATGCTGGAATTTGTTTGATTTCCTCGAGCAAAGGTAGATTTATCTTGACTTGCTTAAAAGTCTCCATCATTTCATCTATTTTTGTATTCCCTTTATCAAAAGGAGATACAGATTTCATTGCATGAGGAAATGGTAAATGAGGAACTAGTCCTTCATCTACAGATTTGGAAGCATTTTCAGAAACTTTTTGGATTTTTTGTTTTTCATTTTTTTGATTTTTCTGAGGTCCATCAGCACCCCCATTGCTATCACTATGCTGCTCTTGCTGCATATCTTTATCATTTTCCTTATTTTTTTCTTCTTTATTACCCACTTTGTTATTTATGATTCTTCCACTTCTCAAAGTGGTGACAGTTTTCACTTCTTCATGTGAATTGGAAGCTTCCCCAACCATGAACTGTCCTTTGGGATTGTTCAAAGGTTGGCTGGGTAATTTTCCTTCCTCTCTTTTTGCCAAAGTATTTGAAAGCTGTCCCAATGTTTCTTCAATCTTCTTTATGCTCGGTCGTAAAATTCACGATCTGAGTTAAAGATCCTAAATTCTGGAGTGAATTTAGGACTTGATCTTCAAAAGAAGGGGACCTGGAAGGGTTTGAATCAAGCGCATCACGCATGTGTTGTTGTGGAATGGGCTGCTGAAAATTTGGTTTGGCATAAAAATTCTACTGATAAGGCTGTGCAGTTTTGAAAGGCATTTGGCTCTTTGGTTGTTGCTGCAGTTGGGATTGATAATTCCCTTGGTTCCACCTCAAATTGGGGTGTCCTCTCCATGGGTATTCATTTGACTGCATCTGTCCAAATGATTGAGCAGCATGAGCTTGTTCCACCATTAAATCTGGGAACTGTGGTGCAGCAGGACATTGGTCAATTGAATGAGTAGGGGACTGGCATATCAGACATGCCTCCTCTACTCTTGCAACATTTGGATTTTTAAGTGAGTCCATCAATCTATCAAACTTTGTGGTTAAATTGTTCATCTTTCTTTCCAACTCATTCACCTCATAGATCTTCCCTTTGGTGGGTTGGTGATTGTTCAACCTAGCAGGATTTTCAATATCTCTTGACAGAGATTCCTGTTGAGTTGAGTTTTCACCAATTACTTCAAACAAGTCCCAAACCTCCTCAACTGTTTTTTGCAAGTAAGTGCCTCCACAGGAGACATCCACCATATTTTTGCCTTTTTGATCAATTCCTTGATAGAAGCTTTGAACCAGCTGCCATCTGGGAATTTGATGATGAGGACATTGCCTTAAAAGTTCCTTAAATCGTTTCCATGCTTCATGGAAAGTTTCAGTTGAGTTTTGTGAGAAGGAAATGATACTTTGTCTCAATTGACTTGTTTTAGACATTGGGAAATATTTGGCTAAAAATTGACATTGCAAATCATTCCAAGAAGTGATACTATTTGGTGCTAACATAGATAACCATGCTCTAGCTTTATCCTTTAATGAAAAAGGAAAGAGCCTAAGCTTGGTTGCTTCTGGACCAAGTCCAGCTATGTTGAAAGTGGTGCAAAGAGCCAAGAATTCATCCACATGTTTGTATGGATCTTCCTTACTCAACCCATGGAAGGAAGGAAGCATTTGGATAGTTGATGATTTGATCTCATAATTTCCTTCAACAGTAGGAAATTGAATGCAAAAGGGAGAATTATAAGCACCAGGTGCAAAGTAATCCCTCAAAAGTCGAGGTTCTTCACCCATAGTAGCAGAATTCTGTGTTGTCTGCTTGGTTCGTAGTAGCCTTTCAACTTCTAAATTCAATGGGACAATCTCAGGGTTGAGAGTCCTCCTACCAAACATACAACTCAGAACAAAAATCTGATTATTCACAGCAAACCTTCAGAATTTCTTTTTAAGTAGTTTCCCTTCTTCAAAAATTGGACATGAATAATTGCACAGGTATAAACAATAGAATAGTTTAGTAATATATAAAAAATAAAAGTAAAAACATAGGTCTACCTATTTTAGAACAAATTCCCCAGCAACGGCACCAAAAACTTGTTGTTACTTCTTAGTGTGCTTGATTTATGTGTGTTTTGAAAATAGGTTTGCAACTGCTAAATTATACTGAATCTAGAATATTAAAAAGAGTAAAGAAATATCAGCACAGGTAGAAGTGAATTAGCCTGCAAGATCAGGGCCAATTGTAGCAAGTTTTAAATGTAAGTGAGTGAAAGATCATCCACAGAGAATTTGTCTAAAATGCAAGATAAACCTCCAGATCTGAGCTACCAGATCTGACCTTTGATCCTATCTACAAAGCACATAAGATGGGAGGTTGAATTTGTCACATTAACTAGATGATAAAAGTAAAGATTAAACTAAGTGATCCAGATCTGAGTTGGGGAAGCGTTTGAGGTAAACTTATACAAAAATTGGAGAAGTAATATCTAACTTTGATTTGGTCCTTGAAAACTAATGAGAATGACTGCAGCTCAACTGAGAGATGATCCAATCTTCATCTGGCTACAAGCATAGATGCAAGAGAAATAAATCTAATTTAAGGATTAGGTTTAAGCTTATGGCTATGGTCTGTCCACTTTAATGGGCACAAACCATCCAATAGTCTTTAATCCAAAGCCTTAGTTTAGAACAAGAAGCATCACTACAAATGCCGTGAGAGATTAGGTTACCAACACTAATTCTCACAGGATTAATGAATCAAGGGAAATTGCATGAAAAATAGTAAATCTAAAGGAGTCTAATGCAATAAGGAGATCAGAGGGAACCCTTAACATGAGTCCAATTGAGAATATACGGTTCACAACAACCTTTTCAAATTCACCATTACAATTACAGAGCACAACTTAAACAGCTCTCAGATTTGTAGTCTTGAATACAACTCTCTTTTGAATTACAAAAATGTCTCACAGCTCCCAGTTGCAAGTCAAAGTGAAGCTATTACAGGGATTTCAGACAAACTATCTGGTTTGGAAATGGGGGAATAGGAATGAAACTCAAAATCTGGATGCCCCAATTGGGCAAATGGTTCGTCTATTTATAGTTTTCCCCAAGTCATTTCGGATGTGTATCAACCAATCAGAGGTGCTCAGATCTGTATTGACCAATGGTGGTCGAGCACGAGGATCCAGATCTGTTCTGGCCAATCAGAATTCCTCGATCTGGTTCAGCCAATCAGGTGAAAAAGGCATCAATTCTGTTATGCAATCTGTTAGAGTTTCTAGAAGTTCCCGCCAAGTTATTTCATCTCTAGGTGCTCACGTGGGGTGGAATATGCCTTCGCTTTATGCTTAGAATCCTCTGGAATGTCCCTAGGTTTTTAAATTCATTGGGACGCGTGAAACAGATTACTGAATTGCCCTTGTAAAAGCTGAGAACCTCCAGAATACCTTTTCGCAAAGTTTAGGGGGCTTTTCGCAAGGTGTTGTAACTCCTGAAGCTCTTTTCGCAAGGTTCTGGTTCTGTTCGAATTGAGTTTTCTTCTTTTCGAAAAGGTATATCATCTCTTCGAAGAGTTCAGATGCTCTTCGAAAGCTAAACCTGGAGTTTTTGTTCTTTTCAGAAGTTTCGGGTTCTTTGAGCAGATTCAGGTTCTTTGCGAAAAGTACTCTGTAGTGCATTTTTCTGTTCGAATTGCTCCATACTTCTTTTCTGGGTTGAGACCACGTCTTTGCCTCTTCAATTCGGACCTTTCAACAGCTAGGGAGGTTGTTTCTTCTTCTTCTTCCTTTGGATTGACATGGAATGTCATCTTTTTGGCACTTTTGAGCTACTTTCAAGGTTAAGCCTGCCTTTATTGTTAGCTATAAAACAAACACTTAAAACACTTATTTAGTTCTCTCAAGGGTCTATCAAGGCCCATATTAAGGGGTGAAAAATGGTATTTTCCAGTGCTCAACAACCCCAGTGAGAGGAAGTTCCTTTTTATTTTTGCATTCTTTAACCAGAATTCCAGCATGCTTAGTTCACCCCTTTTAATCAATTTCAACCATTAGACCACCCCTCTATTAGTCAAGCTTAGTCCCTAGCTTCATCCTACATTTCCCATCTACCGAATCCTAGCATTAGAATCCATTCCCCTACTGTTTAAGCCCTTTAAAGCCATTGGAAGCATGCCGAAGCGAAGGTCTTCCACGGTGCAACAAGGGCCCGTGAGCTCCGGCTCACCCCTCTCTTCCTTTACCTTCTTGGTGTTTCCTCCGTCCAAGGATTCAAGCCGTTACGCCGCTGAAATTTTGGTTTGGCTCAAAGCTTGATAGGACCGTATTGCCTTCGGGTAAGGGGAAGCTCCGCCCATTTGATTTTTTATTTTGGCCATAGATAGAGACCACTACGTGCGGGTTGATCGGGTGCCTAAACCCTTCCTGATCGATAACCGAAGCCCCTACCCTAGAGTCTTTGATAAAAACCGATAAATCAGAGTCATATTTAGCACTTCGGTGCTCAAAATATTGATTTAAAGGCTTCCCGGGTCACCAAAAGCTCTGGGTGGCGACTCTACATTTATTCTATCGCGAATGCATTGCCGCGACGGGCTCGAGAGAATCCATGGTTGCACAAATGGCGACTCCGCTGGGGATATCACCCTAGCGCTTCCCCTCTTGTTGGCCTTTTTTTTTAATATTTACTAACCATTGCTATTTTTTCTGATTTTCTGTTATTTTTTCTTCATTTTTGTTATTTTTACTAACATACTTACCCCTACGATTCAGTCCTTTAAGTGCCTTAGCCGATTGGCGGGCCTACTTGCGCCTTTAAATTTCAGTTTTTACTGTTTTGTCATTTAAGCCGCCTTAGTAGTTTGGCTGGCCTGCTCGCATCTACTTTTCACGTCATTTAAATTTCAGTCATTTACAAGTCTTAGCCGTTTGGCGGGCCTATGTGCGTTCTTTATTTCAGTCATCATATCTCACCGTTGAACGCCGGCCCGTTGAGGCGGCACGGGCTTGTCATCCACGACCCGAACTTGGGCTTAGATTCACTCCCCTTTAAAAATCTGCAATTAAAAGTGAACCAACAGTGTGGGGACATAATCAAATTTATTTTTGCGTGTTTTGGGTAGTTTTTGGGGGGTTTAGGCACAGATATAACTTACCCGATTCCCAGTAAGGCGGCAGCCCTAGTGGTGATGATCCTGAAAAGAACCACCCCTTCCAGTACCTGAGAAGGCGCTTGCGACGGAGGTATATCGGTTGGGTTGACAATTCCAATCAAGCCGTAAAACCCATAATGGTGAGAGCGTAGACAACCCGAATTCAGTCATGTATCCCTAGGAAGCGGAAAGGAGTTACCCGATAAGATACACAGCAGTCCCCGAGAGCATCCCTCCCAGGAAGCCAGTTCAAAAAGACTCATTGTGGGCTTGTTCACTGTCAAAATAAGCTGGAAGAACAGGTTTTGCCAGGCGTATATATTAAATACGCCCGACAATAAATCCCCAGAAATACTCAGGCATATATAATATATACACCCAACTAAATCTGCTTAGTTTTGGTTAGGCGTATATAATACGTACGCCCACCATAAACTGGGTTCAAGTAGCCCGATCTGAGGCCCAATCCACCACTCAAGTTCCCCGATTAGCGGTATTAGTGCCCACAATAGCCTCCCGCATTCTGTAATGCCCAATATGCCCCTGCCCAGTCAAAAGAAGGCGACTTCTCATTGATTTGCTCTGGGGGATCGGGTCGTTTGTGTGGATTCCATCACCTTCAATAGAACGAAAAGGTTCCCTTTCGCTTCTTCCGAAGTGTGTCGGATCCTACCGTGGGACCTACTAATGTTGCATATATCACCCGAGAAGAGAATTTTTCTAGGGCACCAGATCATCATTCATTTAAATAGGGGAGTTAATTTCCATTTGAAAAATCCAAAAAAATATATATATAGAAAAATCAAAAATCCATATATACGTGTACTTTTTGTGTGACCGTCACTACGGCGACCTCGAACCCAACCCGTAGAAAGAGAACTAGGAAGGTATTCGGCCCTTACCCAAGACAGGAGTCAAAGGTTCACATCTTTCTAGAATGAGGGCGAGGTGATCAAGACAGGAGTCAAAGGTTCGGCCAAATATCGAAAAATCATCCATGAATACTTTTAGAAACCTATCTATCATGCCAGAAAAGATGTCCATGATGCATCTTTGGAACATTGCAGGTGCATTGCATAACCCAAAGGCATGCAACCGTTTGCAAATGTTCCAAAGGGACAAGTAAAGGTAGTCTTTTTCTGATCTTTCAGGTATATTGAAACTTGATTGTACCCTGAATATCCGTCTAGAAAGCAAAATACTCCTGACCCACAAGTTTCTCTAAAAATTGGTCAATAAATGGCAGTAGAAAATGGTCCTTGCGAGTCATTAAGTTGAGCTTCTGGTAATCAATGCATACATGCCACCCTGTGGTTTCACGTAATAGCACCAACTCACAGGCTGAATTTTCTTTGACTGTAATCCAAGATTTCTTTGGGACTACCTGAATGGGGCTTACCCATTCACTATCAGAAATCAGATAAATAATGCCAGCATCCAATAATTTCATAACTTCTTTCCATACAACTTCTCTCATATTTGGATTCAATCGTCGTTGGCTTTCGTATGAAGT
Source organism: Chloranthus sessilifolius (assembly GCA_021018995.1). Taxonomy (NCBI): domain Eukaryota; kingdom Viridiplantae; phylum Streptophyta; class Magnoliopsida; order Chloranthales; family Chloranthaceae; genus Chloranthus; species Chloranthus sessilifolius. Next base: position 126,239,352 of record CM037589.1, on the reverse strand, counting down.
TTTTGCATTGTCCTCTAAATGAATTCGATGCATACATATTGACAGATCAAGCCCTTTAATGTCAGCGACGGTCCACCCTAAAGCACGCTTGTATCTTGTAAGTATAGACAAAAACTTATTGTCTTGGTCTGTATTAAGGGCAAAAGAAATAATCACTAGGAGAGTTTCGTTGGGTCCTAAAAATGCATATTTGAGCATGTCAGGAAGTGATTTTAACTCCATGGATGGTGCTTTTTCAATAGATGGTAGTAATGATTCGTTGGAATTGATGGGTAGAGGCTCCACCCTAGGCCGCCAAGTTCTTAATTAGGAATTACTGGAGGAAGTATTTAGTAAATAAGTCATCTCCTCAAATTGTTGTTCAGGTTCCCTCATCCTTGGATAGAATTTTAGGCAGTGCCTCTTCTAATATTTCATCAATTTCATCTAATGTTGGTTAAAATTTCTTGTGCTGTTATATTATTATAAAAGTGTGGTAAAAATATGGCAACAAAATATATAAGAAAAAGGGGAGTAAAATGGAATGAAACAACACCAAAAACAGTAATCTATACACACAATCCTGTAAGATCTAGGGTTGTTATAGCAAGTTTTGATAAGTAAGAATTTGTCCAACAGGGAAATTTGATCTAAAAACACAATGTTGAATAGTAGACCTCCATATCTGGCTATGGATCTGACAGCCCTCACCTATACTATAAAAGCAAAGGTGAAGAAAGGGAGTTTTGGGGTGTCACAAAACTAAAATAAAACATAAGAGAAAATTACAGATCTACATTACAAGAAAGGGGTTTAGAAAATGATGGAAATGGATGTCAAAAATAAATGAAAAATGGGTGAGAAGTAATATGATAGGGATTAATTTTTCATTAAAAACGGACTGGTCAAGAGAGCAAGGATTGGATCGACAGCTATCTTTAATTTGGCTACATGCTCAAATGCAAGGAAGAAGAATCCAATCCAACCCTGAGATATGGACTAGCTTTTAGGATATAACCTATCCACTTGAGTGGCCACAGATTATCCCAGAGTTATATTCTAGTCATGGGATTAAAATCAAAACATAAAAACTACTACAGCCACTATGTTTTCAAGGCTACAAGCTCATGCATTCATAGGTGCAGAAAAGCTATAAACTATATGCAAGCACAAGATATTATAGATTCAATGGATCAAGAAAAATAGCTTTCATTACATAAAAATTACTTACAATGGTCAGCCCTCAAGACTGCAGTCTTACAGAACTCCAAGACCCTTTACAAGCTTACACACAATCCTTTTTACAGCATGAAATCAGCCCTAACTATTACCAAAGGACTTAGCCAGCAAATGAGGAGCTAAGGAAGGAAGAAAAAGGAAAAAGATGACCTAACCCTAGAACTGACCTAAGCACAGACTATCCTCCTGGCTCAGCTCAGATTAGGTTATGTTAGATGCCTATTTTTGGCTATTTTTACAGCTTATATGCAATCCACACAAAATATCATTGTGCCTTGGCCAATCAGAAAAAAGAAGAATCAAGTTAGTTAGGATCCTGCTGATGTGGCTCAATTACAACCAAGTGTTGCCTTGGTTAGTGGGGAACAGCTTAGCACATTGGGGAATATGCCTCAGAGGCTGTGGAATCCCAAAATTACCCTTGAATGTTGAATGGGAGGGCTAGAACCTAAGTCTCGAGTGGTTGGAGCTTCGAATTATGAATCTCGAGAGGTTCTCGAGTGGCTGGATTAGTTCTTGAAGCTTGCTGGACAAGCTGGATTTAGCTGCTCCACAGGATAAATTGCAGCTGTTCTCAACTGCTTAAGATCTGCTCGAGATCCTCTCAACTGAATTTTTGAAGTTGTTCTTCTCGAGAACTGCTCAAGAAGATAGTTTATTATTCTTGTAACTGTTCGACAACTGCTCGAGCCTGCACTCTCTGTTCTTCTATTAGCTTCAAGACTTGACTTCGAAATTCTCTCTTCTTAGCATCCATTATGTGGACTATTACACTAAGCTGTGATTTATTTCTTACTACAAAAATATACTCAAATGGCAATTATTAGATGGCTCAAAGATGTAGTAAAGGCTAGGTTAGGAGGTAAAAAGTGGCATATTCAGTGATTAACACACCCCCAAACCTAATCTTCGCTAGTCCTCGAGCAAAGGAAAAATTAAATAATTACTCTAAAAATTTAAATGCCATTTTCATAGGGGGCATGGATGCATTTAGCTTATGCATCAAACCTTTTAAACCTCTAGGTGATCCCTAGTGGAAGAGTGAAGTCTCCTGAGGGTTTTCAGTGAAGGTACCCACAAGCTTCTCAATAAAAACAGTTAAACCAAGTGCACACAGTGACAAGTCAAATTTCACATATAAAGTTTCATTCCACACCTTAATCTTTCAAATTAAAGGAGTTTAAAACAGTGGATGCAAACAATTTAATACCTAAATCATCATGTATGCTCATCACAACCAATCAGTTTACATCAAGTGTGTCGTGTGTGCAAATCAGTATTAAGCTTACCATTAATTCAAAAATAAGGTTTAAATAGTGCCCCAATAATTTCAATCTCAGACCCAATCCTCACCAGGGTTGTCTCTCTCACATATGAATTGAAGGGTTTTCCATTTCACTCCAACTCAAGATCAGTTATAGACCTTAAATAGGCCTACAAGCACGAGCATAGGCATTTGTTTCTATTTTCTGACATCCTCATATTCTCTTCACCATAGATCAAACATCCTCTCATCTCCACAAAGTATCACTGAGGACTTTTATTAGTTTGTAATGTGGCTTAGGTTAAGGATTTAAAAAGAATGAAAATGGTAGAAAGGTTCAAAACTGAGAAATCAATCAAGAGGTAGGAGGTGATTCATGACTTCACCTTCCTTCACGCAGCATTGCTTCATCCTCCAACAAGTTTTTAAAATATGAAGTGGCCAACTTCTTCTCCTATTTCTAATTTTCTAAGATGAAGTTCTTCTTTTCACTTCTCTTTCTTTCTCTCTTTTTTTTCATTTTTTTATTTTTTATGATGGTTGCCACAACCATACAATTGATACACTGCTTCATACATATTTTCTCTCTTCTCTTTCTCCTTCCACCAAATGTTAAATCTTTCTCACCTGTCTTCAGCATCTTTTCCTTTACCTTCTGAATTCTCAAAGTGAAGGTAAGGCTGAATCAAATCAAGAGGTTCAGGTTCAATTACTCTGGTGTTTGTTAAAAGAAAAAAGGATTTTTTTTAAGGCTCAAAGAGTGTATACAAAAGAGGCAGTTAAATGGGTAAGACTTTCAAGCTCAAACTGTCCAAATGATGGCCTTGGATCATCTCCCTAATGTCATGAGTTCTGCCAAACAATTTTAATTTAGGGGTGCCTAACTTCTAGTGAAAAGATTGAAATCAATTAGTCTTTAGAGCACAGAAATTTGCCAAAGACACTCTCTTCAAAAGAAAAAATTGTGTATGGGCCTAAATCTCACTGGGTATGGTCTTCAATTAAACTCATGGAACATTCCTCAGTTTTTTCTCTCCTTACTGGTTCACTATGCACTGATTGTGAAAATTTTTCTTGATGATCACTTCATGGAAGTGTTGAATTTTAAAAAGATTCCAGTATTAAATAGTCTACTATACATTTTAATTCTCCTTTTTCAAAATTGCTTAGATGGAACTTCACTTTATTTGTTTCAATCTTGACTAATACTGCTGCACTTAGCTTAACCATCTCATTGGTCGACCCTGCCATACCCCCAAACCTAAGATAAACAGTGTCCTCACTATTTCAATGGGTATGTAGTTAGGGGCAGCAGGGTATGCAAAGGATTAATAATATACAACAGAAAAATTAATGTGCATCAGAAATGAAAAAGGTAGACAATTAAATATATTGCAAATTGGCACACAAAAGAAATTTTATTAAGAAAAGCACTATGAAACAGGAGATGAAATTACAAATTTACATGTTCAAGAGACAGAAAATGTACAAATATTCCAAAAACAGAAAATTACTACAGAACATAGTTACAAAATTACTACTCTAAATCCTAGAGAGAATCTGTATTTGAATCTAAGTCTATGGGGTCCCTTGCAGCTTTGTCTTTCCCTTTCTTCACAGTATCAGCTTGTGCAACACCAGCCTTGGTTCTTGTTATAGCTGGTTTCTTGGACTTGGTGCTACTCTTCTCTTGGGAAGGCTCCTTTATTGGCACTCCCTTGGGTAAAGTTGGGTTCATTACTGAAATGGTGGAGGTGAGTGTCTCCACCAGCTGTGCAAAGTGGGTTGTCCTCTGCTCATAGACTTTATACAAAGATAATGCATTGTCCAATTGCTGTAGGATTACCTTCTCCTTTTGATGATCCAGCATGGCTTTCTACATCAACTTCATGTAATCAAACTTCATTAGGGAAATCTGGTTTTCATATGCCTGCTGGACAATTTCATTGACAGACTCCACAACTATATGCACATCCCTTCGCACATATGGGTTGGCATTCATAAACTTGCTGAGGGTGTAAAACATGAGTATGGGGATGACTTCAGTAGATACAATGGCCCAGTTAGAAGGGTCATCTAGAGGCTCTGAGATAATAGGTAGCTCAGTATCTGTGTTTGGAGATGATGGTGGGCTAGATGGAAGGATAACTGCCAGCTCCTCATTAGGGGGTTGAGTCTGGGTGAAGGTTGAGGTGGAGGTAAATGGGATTAGGGCAAGCTCTTCATTTTTAAAATCGGTCTGTGTGGTAGCATCAGCTGTTGCCACTGAAGTTGAAGGCTGATGTGTAGGAGGAGGGGTAGGTATAGGTATAGGTGGTTGGGGCGTTGGAATAAAGGTTTGAAGGGTTGTCTGAATGGATTGTAGGTTGTTTTGTATGGTGGCTTGGTTTTCAGTATTGGTATGGAGTTGGGATTGGAGCGAGGCAAGGAGGGAAGTTATTTGGGATAAGGGGACTGGTATGGCTGGGGCTATAGGATGGGTTGGTGGGATTGGTTGGAAAGGAGAAGTAGGGGCATGGTTGAAATGTTAAGGTGTTGAAAGGTTTTTGCTGCTTCTTTTTATTACAAAAATGATAAAGATAAAGTAAAGGAAGTAAAATAAAACAAAATAAAATGGGGAATGAATATAGCACAAAACCAAATCACAGACCTGCAAGAATCCAGGGTCTGTTGTAGCAAGTTTTACGAAGTAAGAGTTTGTCCCACAGAGAGTATTGATCTGAACCACTAGGGCATATAGTAATCTCTAGATCTAGCAACAGATCTGGCAGTCCTAAAGGAAGGGTGTTTAAGTGTCACTAAGCTATACTAAAAACTAGGAAAAAATAAGGATAAACTACAGCTAAAGAAAGGGATAAAGAAGGATGATGATGAGTGTCATAAAATAAAGATAAAATATGAAGAAGTAAACAGCTAGGGAAAAATCAATTATACAACTCAATGTTAGTCATGAATCTGTAGCAATCCTTTAGATGGCTACAAGCACATCTATAAGGTAGAAGAATTCAACTCAACCCATGCCATTTAGACTGCTCTTAAGGCTATAACCTGTCCACTTAAATGGTCACAGCCTATCCAATAGAGTTTGTCAAATCTCATTGATTAAGTCAGAAAACTAACCTCACCCAAACAAATGGATTGATCTTAAGGCTATAATCTATCCACTTCAATGGTCACAAACTATCCAATAAATTTGCTCCAACCAATGAATTAAGTCAGGGCAGGAATGCCATTGCAGACACTATGTTTGCAAGGCCACAAACTCATGCATTCATAGGGGCAAGCAGATGTGAAAAATCAGGTGGAAGCCACAAGAAATTTCAGGTTGAATGAGGACTTAGATTCAACTAGTCATTGCTACAAGGGCCTGTAATGACCTAGCTCAAAAGTCTACAATCTCTACAACAACTCAGATCTATACACTGATAATGGTGATGCAAAACAGAGTAGGTTTGACTCTGCACAATCTCTCACTAGGCTACAAGCTCAAGTGCCTAGAAAAAGAATCTATCCCAGATCCGTGACCAAGACCTGCCCTAGGACTATAATCTGTCCACTCAAATTGTCATAGGCTATCCATAGAGGCTGCCTTACCCACAGATGATGAGATAGAATATGTAAATTGCTGCTACCACCCTGGTCCCAGGGCTACAAGCTCAAGCTTCCATGGGTATTTCAAATCAGCTCAAATCCTAAATGCATGGCATAGATTGAACAAAACTATGAGTAAATAGAAAAATAACAGATTGAATAAACATTAAAATAGGTATTGTATTGATTGAAATGAAACTTATGATGTTCTGCCCTCAAGGCAGCAGCCTGTGCAAACCCCAAATAAGCTCACTCCATTTCATACAAAACCAATTGCAAAACATGAAATAAAACTAACTATTACATAGAACCTAGCCCAACATTGCTGTTGTGCTAGGGTAACAAGAAAGTGGAAAGGAATAAAAGAAATCCTAACATAAACCCTAAAATAAAACCTAATGTGAAAACCTAAGTGAGCCAAGCTATTCCTGGATAATTTACAAATATAGATAACAATCCCTTATATATGCAACCCTTGAAACCCTAATGTGCATTAGCAAATCAGAAGAGAGATGCTTTGGATTGGCTCATTCGTGGCCCTTGGATGCTTCGAGATGTGTGGCCATAGATTAGAACCTCGAAATGTGTGCCCTAATTGAAGTGAAATCCTAAAACTGTCCCTGAACATTGAAGCAGGTGGGTGAGAAGTTGGTATCACGAGCTTCACATAGCAGACTTGAGTGCAGAAGTAGAAGCAGACTCGCGAGGATGGATTTGCTATGAAGAGAGCTCGCGAGGCTCTGCTCTGCTGTGAATGGTGCATCTCGCATGGCTGCATCTTCAGGTGATGTAGCTCGCTGGATTCTCGCTAAGCTGTCGCAAGGCTGAAGTGCATGCTGAAGAAGCTTGCGAGGTTCAATGTTGTGTGTAGGTTTCTGCTGCTCACGAGGCTGGATTTGACTTTGAAGCTCATGAGGTCATTGTGCGAGAGGCTCGCAACGCGATTGCGATGCTGTCTGTGCGAGAACAGTGCAAGGGCCTAAGAATTTGACAATTCTGAACCGCGCGATGACTGCACGAGGTCCACTTCTGAAGCCCTTCCGCCATTGATCTGCGCAAGGTATGTGCCCGTGATTTAAGTGTTGCAGGCTTGTGAACCTCGCGACAACTACGTAAGGCATTCTCTGAATAAATTGAACCTCGCGATAACTGTGCGAGGCATTCTCTGAATAAATTAAACCTTGCGACAACTATGTGAGGGTTCATTTATGGTCCTCTGCTGCTGTGCAGTGCCTGCTGCTGCCATGTTCTCTATCTGGGTCCACCTTCCTCTCTTCTGTGGAACTTCTGGGGCCCACTTAGGCATGCAATATGGCACACATGGTGTGATCCACCATGGTGCATCCTCCGATCTTCACTCAGCTCCACAGCTTAGCATGAAATTTGTTCTTATTGGCTTAAAAAGATGGATTGCAGCATTAAGTTCTCATTTCCTGTTTTCTATAAAAATACAACTAAAAACACATTATTAATATGCTCAAAGGTCCATCAAAGGCTATGTTGAGGGGTGAAAAATGGTATTTTTCAGTACTCAACATAAGGTTGTGGGGAGTCTGAGAGGGGTGTGTACTCATGCCTAATATCCACCACAATGGAGTCTATCATGGCTAAGTACCCCTTAGTGGTGAATTGTTCTTGGTTATGGGTAGGTGTAGGTGGGAGGAAATGAGTAGGAGAGGTCATTGGGTCAATGGGTTCACAAGTGTTAGTGGGGATGGGTGGTACAATGTTAGTGACCATTAGTTCACTGACATCATAGGTGAATGGTGCTGGTGGGCTTGGTGTGAAGCTTGATATAGTAGTGGGTTCTGGGCTTGGAATGGGTATAGGTATGGTAATAGATAAGCTAGGTTCAGTGGGTGTGTGGTTGTTTGATGGGTTTTCTTTCGGTATTTTCTTTTGATGGTGGGAGTGGGTAGGTAAAAAGGAGGTAGTTTGAGTTGGAGCTAACACTTGGATGGTAGTGGTGGTGGTGGGTGGTGAGGATAGAATGGTAGGCATGATAGTAGGAAGTGGAGATGGTGGTATTGAGGCTCCTGCTGTAACTGCTGTGGGTAATGTGGCTGAGCTGTCAGCAGAGGGAGTTGCAAGAATGGCAGCTGTTGAGTCTTCTTCAGGGAGGGTTATTGGTGGCTCCTCAGATACCTTCTTCTTCTTCTTCCCCATCAAAGTCATGTTGATGGTCCATAGCTTCTTCCCAAACACTACTGGGGGAAATTTCTCAATTGGCTCTCCCATCTTCCATACATAACCTCCTTGTTTGAGCAGGGTTGTGATCAGCCTGCTGTAGGGGATTCCATGTGACTTCTGCTTCTTTTGGACTTTAATGTGGGTGTCCTTCATCCCCTCAAAAATTAATTGGGCAGCATTGAAGCAATGCCCTTGGGAGAAGGAGTACAGGGTATCTTCTATGGGGTGCTTCCTTTCCTGTTGGTGCCCAACTACAAATATGTTCTTCCTAAGAACACCATCTATGAAGAGCAACCTGGGGCTGAAGTAACTCCTCATGAGTGAGTCCCCAGAGGCTTTCTTTCCATTAGTCAGCTTCTCTGCAATCTAGGCAGCTAGAAAATGGCATTTTTTAGTGCTCAACACGCCCCAAAACATAATCTTTGCTAGTCCTCAAGCAAAGGCAAAATTAAAATTAATAGAAAATGCCACTTTCATAGGGAGCACAGATGCATTTAGCATATGCACCAAGCCTTTTAAATCCCTAGGTGAACCCTACTGGAGGAGTGAAGTCTCCTGAGGGTTTTCAGTGAAGATATTGACAAACTTCACCAATATAATAGTTAAATATAGTACAGTCAATCACAAAACATAATTTAACAAATAAAGCATCATTCCACACCCATTCTTTAAAAACTAGAGGAAATTATAGCAGAAATGCATACAATTAAAACTCAAAATCAGTATGTATATGCATCACCACCATTCAATTCTCATCAGAAATACAATGTGCATAAATCAACACTAAGCTCACCAGTGATTCAAAAATCAGGTGTGGATACAACCCCAAAGATATTAAAATTCAGACCTAATCCTTACTGGGGCTATCTCTCACAATGAAAACATAAGGGTGTTCACATTCTCAATAGCTCAAGTACAGTCACAGCCCCCAAATGGGACTGCAAGCATGAGCATGGGCATTGCATCTAGGTTCTAACATCCTCAAATATTTTTACCATAGATTAGACAACTCCGCATCTCCACACGACAGCTCATTTCACTTAAGATCATCAAGGTCTTTAGTGGATTATAATTTGGCTTATGAGTGAGGTTTATAAAGAATGAAGGGGGTACAATGGATCAAAATTGAGAAATCAGCAAGGTAAGGAGTGATTCATGACTTCACAACCTTCATTTCAGCACAACTTCATGTTCCTTGATATTTTGTAGATTCTAACTAGACAACTTCTTCTCCTCTTTTCAATTTCTAGATAAAGTATTTCTCTTGACTTCTCTCTATTTTTCTCTTTTTATATTTTTTTTTTATTTTGTATGAAATGCCATACAAACATCACTGCGACACTGCTGTTTTTAGACTACTTCTCTTCCACTTTCACCAAATGTTGGACCCAGCTCATCTATCTTCAACTTCTCCTTTACCTTCTGGAATTCTCAGAGTGAGGGTAAGGTTGAATCAGGTCATGAGGTTAAGGTACAAGTACTCCAATATTTGTTGAAGAAAAATAGGATCTTTAAGGCTTAAAGGGTGTATGCAAAAGGGTAGTTTTAAAAGGTTGGATTGTCAGGCTCAAACTGTCCAAATGAAGGCCTTGGGTCATTTTCTTAGTGTCATGAGTGCTGTCAATCAGTTTTGATTTGGAGGTGCCTAACTTCTAGTGAAAAGTGATTGAATCAATCAATACTTAGAATAGGAAAAATGTCAAAACACTCTTCATAAGAAATTGGATAGGCCCAAATCTCATTGTGTATGGTCCTCACATTAACCCATGGGGTGTATTTCTACCTTGTTCTTTCCTCTCTAGTTCACTAAGTCCTAACTGAAATTTTTTTTCTGATATTAGTTTCATGATGGTGCTAAAATTTTCAAAGTTTTTTAGTTTTAAAAGTCTGCAAAATTTTTAAATTTTCACAAATTTCCTCATTTTCTGGTTAGGTGGGAATTGACTTTATTCATTCTAATTAAACTACACATTGCTATACTAGAGTTAACTATTCCATTGGCAGGTCTACTCTACCACACCCCCAAACCTAAGTTAAACAGTGTCCTCACTGTTTCATGCAACATGTGTATAGGGGCAGCAGGGTAAACAACAGACAAACACCCTAAATTACAACAAAAAATTAAGAAAAAACTAAACAAAAATTCAACAAATTAAACTAAAAAGAGAAAAATAGATGGTATATACAGCTGTGACACTACAACACAAATTACTAAAACTAGAAAGTAAAAACAACAGAGTTGAAATTAAAAAAAGTAGAAATAGATAAAACAAAAACTAACTAAACACCTAAAAACAGAGAAATCCTAAACCTAACTGCCTAACATGATCTGGGTTTGAATCAAAATGATGGCAAAAAAAAATTTAGCATTGAAAGTACACATTGGCAAGCAGGATTGATACAAAAAAAATCAGATCAGAGCACACAATATATACAAACAGTCCTGATGGGGGGTACATGAATGACAGAAATTTTAATTTCCCCATCTGGACTCTGCTGAATTTGAAAGAACTATAAAATAAAAAAAGAAAGGTCGTACCTTTTGATTTGCAACAAATCTGAATTCTTGCATTCAGCAGATATTCAGTTGCATGAGTATGTTAATTAGTGAAAAATACCATTTTTCACCTCCTAACCTGACCTTTGATGGACCCTTGAGCTGACTAATAAGGTGTTTTAAGTCTGTTTTATAGAAAAGTAATAAATTGTAGCCTTAGTGCAGACATCCATCTAAAAAGGCCAAAGAGGCAATCTACTGCTCAACATGTGCGCAAACAACCCAAAGGCCAGCCAATTCAATAGTCCACAAAGCTTTAGAAGTTCATGGGCCCAACTCGGTGTGCTTGGGACCAATTGTAGTTGCAAGGAATGAAGAGTGAACCCACCAGGAGGCTGCTGAGGGTTGAACAAATGAAGAACAATACACCAAAGATGGGTACTAGCTGTGGAAGCACAAAGCAGAACCTGTCGAGAGCTTCTTATGCTCAAAAGCCAAGATATCGAGAGGTTCCATTAAGCTGTTGAGAGCTTCCCAGGACCTGTCGAGAGGTTGAAGTACAACAGTGGATCCTGTTGATGAAGCTGCCGAGAGGTTGGGAGTTATATATGAACCTATCGAGAGGATTAGAGAGTGTGCTCCAACCTTTCGATCAGTTAGAAGGTAAAGAACCTAAGCTGTTGAGAGGTTCGGGAAACGTTTGGGAAACAAAAGTAAAGATCCTGTCGAGAGGTTGGAGGTGCATCAGAAGAGAACATGTCGAAGTCTTACCTGAAAATGCAGAGGAGCTCGTTAGTGTTGGTGCGCGCTTTTTCTGGGTTCCTTTTGGTCCCTAGAACAAGTGGCCCAATTCTATCCTAAGCGAACTCTGAGAAGATGCGATCACCAGCTGCAGATATTTATCGACGCTACAACACGTCAGTGATCACACTTTAAAGCGAAGCGGGGGCTTGCCGGTTGAACTCCTTTACTGAATCGTCTGCCGACGAATGTCAGCAGCTGTGGGTTGCCTTTATTGTAACTGATTTGGTTTTCCTATTCCTGCTGCGATTTTATTTAATTTGGCCTCCTAATCCTACTGGGAGTCTGATTGATTTAGTTTCCTAATCATATTGGGAGTCTGATTGATTTAGTTTCCTAATCCTACTGGGAGTCTGATTGACTTAGTTTTCTAATCCTACTGGGAGTATGATTAAGAAAGGGTCTCCTAATTCTACTAGGAATCTAATTTAATTAAGTCTCCTAGTCCCACTAGGAGTCTAATTAATTTAAACGTTTTAATCTTATTAGAGCTCTAATTAATTTAGTTTTCTAATCTTATTGTAAGTCTAATTAGTATTAGTCCCCTAATTGTACTAGGAATACAACCGTTCTTAATTATGTTATGACTGATTAGAATTGTACTGATTTGAATAAAACTCTGACTAAATTAAATATGCCAATTCTATGGAAATTCTGAGTTTAAATAAGCATGCTAGTTTTATTGAAATAAAATTAAACAAAATAAATAGACGAAAAAAGGGGGGTGTGGCCTGTTATGCTAAGGAGGATTGGCCTCGTTCTTGAGTACCCTCCGTAAGCTCCCTTAGGCAAATCTGATGGTTGAAAATTAAAAAGACTGAATTTGAATTATAAAGTAGTATTTTTTTATAGATTGAGAGATTGATGATTGGTATTTAAGGGCTAAAAGAAAAAAAGAATTAAGAATCGTAACTATAAAGTAAATTTTAGAATTTAGAATTATGAGAAATTAAGACTACAGCTAAAATCTAAGGACCACAATCGGGGTCGAAATTAGGAAAATTTGGACCGTGAGATTAAGGACTGATTCTAGAACCTAAGGACTAGAATTAGAAAATTAGAAATTTAAATTAAGACCTAAGATCTAGAATTTAAGAACTAGAGGGCTAGAACTTAAATCTAGAACTAGAAAATAAAAAAGGGGAACTAGTTCTAGAACCTAAGAACTAGAACCAGAAAATTAAGGATTAAGGAATTACCTGTAGAAATCATCTAAATTGTGCAGAGGGAAATTGTATAAGAAAAAATTGTATAAAGGAAAATTGCATAGAGGAAATTGTGTAGAGGAAATTATATAGAGAAAATTATGTAGGAGGTAAAGGTCTTATTTATAGGCTTTTACCATAAATCCTATTTTATAAAATAATATAATAAAGACATTGATCCTAATTCAACTAGGAGTTTTGAAAAACGTCACTTTTTGCACAGTGGCCGAAAATTGATCATAACTTCTTCGATATATGTTAGAATTGTGCATTTTTTGGCTCGTTGGAAAGCTATTTGGATAAGCTTTCCAACTTCACCAATTTCACCTCAATCCAACTCCTTTTGATACATTAAAATAAGCCAAATATAAAAGTGATGGGATTGACAATTGAGAAAAGGTTGGGGAGACCTAGTTGGCTCTTAAAATTAGGATTTGGGCAGGGATTTCCTAAGGGCTGAATTCTAAAACTTAAGAATTAACAATTAGAATATAAAGATTAGAACTAAAGGCTAAAAAAAATCTAAGGACTGAAATCAGAGTCGAAATCAAAAATATTAGACCGTAGCATTAAAGACTGGTTCTGAATTCTAAGAGTCAAAACCAGAGATTAATGATAGGACTGTAAATTGAGATTTTGAAACAGAATAAGGCCTTAAGAGTCGGTGAATTAGACCGTCAGATTAAGGACCGGTTTCGGGCTCTGAGGACTGGAACTAGATATAGAGATTACGGTCTAAAAACAAAAAGGGTGCTACGGTCTAAGACTGAAAATTAAGACTAATAATTAAAACTAAGAAAAATCCTAAATTTAAATACTAGAAGCTACGATCGAAAACTAAAAATTAAATTCTTACCTAGGGTCGGGGCTGCGGAGAGAAATCATCGAAGATCGAATCTCAAAATCATGGCTAATTTGCTCTAGGGGTTGCTTCGAAACTCTCTAGTTTTTGAATTTACGATCTCTCCTCCCTAAATTTTGCAGCCTCCTCTCTCTCTTCGAGAAAAAAAGCCATTATAAGTTTTCATTCAATTACGTGCCTGTTTCTGGGTGTTTAACTGAATTGCGTACCAATTTTCTGGTGCTTAATCACTTTGAGTCGGTCACCGACTCAGTGAGCGACCAGCTGAATTACTCAGTGGGTTTTTTAGTCCTAACGAAATCAAGACTAATTACGCGCGTGATGGGACGTGCGTAATCCTATTAAGCGTGTTACCTGAAGTGCTTAATCGAGAAAACGTAGGGGTCAAGGGTAGGAGAATAGGTCGGGCGTAGGCCAATTGCACGCTTGTGGTATAGCGCTCAATTCGATCGCGCGTCTATTTCCAGGCACGTAATCGAGTCTCAAAACGGTCTGTGAAAGAAAGTTTGGTCTGAAAGGGGACTGATGGCATGCTTGTAGTTCTGCGCGCTTAATTTAGGGTTGTCCTGGTATGGTCTCAAGAATGGAATGCAGGACTATTGTTTCAGTCTGCATTCCGACTATATACTATTGCTTAGTGTATAGCCTTCCTACATTGGGATCTGACCCACAAAGCTATTGTTTCAGCTTGTGTTCAGCCTTGTACAGTTGCATGGTCCCATGTCGAGGGTTAAAAAGGTCAAGGGCTGACCAAACGAATTCATGTACTTCGAGAGGGTGAAATGAGGGTGTCTACAGATGCCCCTCTTTGGCGCGCTTTTGCGAAGTAAGAACGCGTCGAAGAAGTAGACACCCCTCTTTCAAGGTGCCTTCCCATTTCTTGGGAATTCACAAATGTGAATTGGTGATGCTGACATGACAAGTTTGGCTTTCTTATCTATCAGCACAAGCTAAAATAGAGCATTTGAAGGGTAAATGGTAGCTGTCGAAGGGCATATTCTGGGTCTGTGAGTGCATGGCGCGAGCTAACATAAGGATTTTACGTAATTGAGGTACCGGGGCATCAATCAAATGTCCAAAACAAGTTCCAAGGACCGATAATATAGAGATGAAATAGTATATAGTGTCGAAAGTTTTTACAAGTCATGTCAGATCGGACGCATCATTGCTAACACCAATGCACGTCATGCATTCCATTTCCAATAGGCATTTGTAAGTTCTTAGATTGAGTATACTCATTGTTTGGCTTCCCAAGGGAATGATTGATTTGGGCTGATAATTGAGGTAAATTTTGTGAAGTGTGCTCAGTTGAGTTCTGCGCAGTGGCATATGCGCTCGATTCATCTGGATTTATTTTTTTTGCATCTGAATAAGTGATCCTGCACAGTGGCATCTACACTTGATTGCGAGTTCAGAGGACTTTGGGACTTAAAGGTCAAGGCTAAGTGTAGTTGGTTGTGGTATTTAAAGAAAGGTAAATCGGGTCTATGTATTTTCTTCATTATGTTCTTTTTCTTTTTTTTGCTTTTTTTTTCTTGTGCTTTACAAGTAAGAGAAGAAAGATTTTTGAAATAAAAGATTTTAGAATGAGTAAGGGGTTTCGAAATTTTAGGAATTTTAACTTAAGATCAATTTAGTGGTAAAACGACAGAAAACGTGGCTTCCGAGATGTCACTGAGCAGATCTATCGGTACGGGATTTGTGGACCCGACCGTTCATGTGGTTGTCAAGACGACACTTGGCATGCAGAATACTCCATCTAACCTTCTCGACGAATACTGATGATTGTCTCTTATGGGAGGACTACAGTAATTCTCGAGTTGAGAGAGACGGGTTTTGAAAACATTTTGACTTAATCATAGATAACTATAATTTAGAAGAAATATTGAGTAATTGAAAAGGGGGTAATACTTACTTGGGGGTGATACTTACCTGAATTGTGCGGTGAGACCTTGAGAGTATTGTAGCGATGGTACTTTGGTAGTATTGTAGAATCGCGACGGGATTTGGTGGCTATCATTGCAATGGTTCGAGTGCAATGTGGTAGTAGGGTACCATTTTTTTTTTTGCTTGTTGCTTAAGCGGTAGTTGGCGTTTGTCGGTGTGATATTGCGATGGGGCCTTGGTGATCATAGTGGTACCGTGATGGGACTTGGGAGGTATTGCTGGGATGTTCGTGCTGTAGCTTGGCAGTAGTGAAATGCCATGGGATGTGGGAGTAGTCCCACGTCTTCCTGCCTTTCTATTGCAGTGGCGTCTGGTAGGTTTGTGGTAGGCACTTTGGGAGGAGGCTCTTTGTTTCGGTGATGGGACATGCTTGTGCTTTCTCCCTTTCTCCTTTTAGTGCGATCTGTGTTGTTTGAAATTTTTTTTGGGTAGTGGTGTCCGCAATGGGAAGTGAGCTAAGCGTTACGCTGGGTAGGGTGTTCATGGTGACAAGTGTGTCTAGTTTCTTTCTTTGGTAGATCTTGGGTTCTAGTGAGGTCATCTTGTAGTTGCATTGTGATTGACTTAGTTTTTTTTGTTGTTTGGTGTATTTTCGTTCTCAAGAGATTTATTTTTGACTTTTCGCGATGGGCCATGAGGGCATGGCCACAATTTTGCGATGGGACGATAGCGAGTGACGGTCCCTTTTTCACTTTGAATGGCTCATGAGGCTATGTGATAGGGCAAAGGGGACTCTCTCTCAAGGAGGGGTAAATTTCGAGCAGAATCAGGAATTAAGTGGTTGATATCAGCCGTTTGATCTAATCACGTGCTCGATTTCAGGCGTGCAATTCAAGGTATAAAGAAAGTGTTTATGCATGTGTAGGTTAACGTGTGATTGGATTACGCGCTCTAATACCTGCGCGCGATTGAAGCGTCACTCAGTCAGTGTATGGGTGATCTTTCAAATTGCACGATAAAAGTGAGTCGTTTAATTAGATTGTGCGGCTGGTGGGCAGCACGGAATCATAAGGTCGCGTTATCTGTGTGGGTGATCGTCATATTGTGCACCTGGTTAGGAGCACGGGTTTTCGATTGAGTGTGATGTTCCTAGCGCGTGATCAGATTAAGCGCATGTTTTTAGGCGCGCGATTAATTTTCTTTTCATTCTCTTTATAAGTGAAGGAGTCTTCATTTTATTTTCATTCTCGGGTTTAGTCTCGATTCTTGACTTTTCTGAGTGTTCTAGCATCCTGAGATTCGTGTTTCAGCGATATTGAGTGATTTAACTGTCAGATTGGGATGGGGTATCTTCCTATATTCGTTATTTCATGTGATCTTCATGCTAGTGTGATGTCGAGGGACAGTATTATTCTGAGAATGGGCGGTATTGGGAATGAGAGCATCGGTCTTCACACCATTCCTTTCTAGGGAGCAGTGAAGGCAGCGTTGAAGGGGCGGCGATGGAGGAAGTGGAGATGGCGGGGAGAGGAGGTGCTGTAAATGGAGGGATGCATTACCCAACCAATCCTTCCGTCTCTTCTGCTGATGACTCGTTTAAGTTCTCCAAGTCTAGTGGCAACATTTCTGAAGCCTCCAATTGGACGTTCTGCTCCTCATTTTGGCTCATCGTAATTTTGGTTTTCATTTTGAGTTGTATATTAGATTTTAGGTTGTCGTTTTGGGTTGTAATTTGGGAGGTATGCCTCCGGTGAAACTTGTAAAATTTTAAATTATAAATAAAGGGGCATTTTTTTTATTTTATTATGCTTGTTTATTGATTTAATTTATTGATGGATTAGTTGAATTTATTTGATTTGTTTGATTTATTTTAGGATTTAATTTAGTTTAGGGTTTCACTCCGAATTTATTGAGGGTTTATCCCAAGATTAATTTATTTTATTGAGTTTTGTTTAGAGGGTTTACTTGGTTCTGATGGGTTTGTTGGGGGCATTTCTTTTTTGGTCCCAAACAAGTCAGGGTCTTATTCTAAAAAATTATTTTTTGTTTAAAGTTTAAAGTATTTTGTTTTAGTCTTTTATTTGATTTGAGATGACACTTGTTAGAAGTGTGTGAATTTAGGGTTTAATTTAAAGTTTCTAGATGGGTGTTAAGTGTTTGAATCCTATTGGCTGATCTAAGCTTGCCATAGATTTAATTAGGTGGAGGATATTTGTGAGGGTGACACTTGTTGTTTTATGATTTATGAGGTGTATGTTATCAATAGAGGCTAAGGGGCTTAGTTTTGTTTTGAATTTTGTTTATAAACTTAGGATTTAAAATTTTACGACATTTTTATTTTCTAATGTCATTTCTTCCTTTTTATTTTGCATCTCGGATATTAAGTCCTAAGAGGTTTGTAATTATTAATTTTTTTTCTTTATTGTTGAGAATGAACGATATTCTTCTCTTATTGTGTTTGTTTCATTTATGTTTGTTTATGTTTTTCATTGTATGTTACGTTAGAATGGGAAATGGGTAGTATTAGAGTATGGTGTTTATTTTTTCGAGTGTATCTTTATTATCTTGTTTCAGGTATTCATTTTAGGATCCCATGGCGGAAAAGTAAGAAATAAAAGATAGAAGATAAAAAATAAAAATAAAATAAAATAAAATAAAATAAAAATAAAAAAAAAAAATGCCCCAGTTTGGGGTATCCGAGGTGGAAAAGCAAAAACTAAATTGAAAAAAAAATAAAAAAGCCCCAGTTTAGGGTATCGGTCTTGTGACCTGAGTATCTCTACCAAGGTGCTAGCACTCTTAAAATAAATACCCTAGTGTCAAGTGATGGTGGGACTTTTATCGGCCTCACAGATGTCCTGGAGTGTATTAGTAACGATCCCATGCTGGGAAGTAGTTCAATTATTTTGGCCACATGGCAGGCTTGATTTTGTAAGTGCAGAACGATCATCATGTATCATAGCTTTCAACAAGATTAAGGTGTATGGTAGATAAATAGTGATTGCATCACTTGTCATTCGAGAGTTTTCAATTTTCTTCTGAAGAGATTTTGGAAATCAACTGACTCATTGTCTAAAAAGAAAATAAAGGGTGAAGAGGAGGTAAGGTTTATTGATCTGAGGGTAGCTTCTTATTCAGCCAAATTTTGAAATAGTAGTCAACTACTTTCTTCTCGGGTGGATAATGCGGTGCCATAATTGAGCTCTCCGTCATGATCCGGCACCATCAAATCATCAAATTCTATAGTTAGCAGGAGTTTTATCCTCCTCCCGCCACCGTACGACGACATCTAGTAGTGTGAAGAGGTCAGGGATGCCCTCATGGCTTGCTTATACTTTCCTAATAAGATTACCAGGAATGTCATCACAATTTGCTTATGCTTCCCTGAATTCATTGACTGTTTATTCGCTGTATTGCTCTCGCTCGGTTGTGTTTCTTTTCTGTATATTTTTTTTTGAAACAACCTGCTAACGCAAGAATTGTGAGGTTTGATGAAACCTTACATTTTCATTTTTTCTGCTCTAACATCGACTCCAATGGCTGAAGGGGGTGTATGAGAATCCAAAGTTTTCTATATTTCAAAAAGAGAATTTCATGATTCACTAGTCCTTTCGATCAACTCGTCCAAATAGGAAGGTGGTCAATGAGTCAAATGATACCCAAAATAGTTTTGAAAATAATGACCTACGACTGGCGAATGCCTTGTAATGACTGCGAGGATGATAGGTATATAAGTATGTTTGTTTAGGCTACGAAACATGATGGTCATTGAGTTGTGATTCCAAGGGTCAGACAGTCCTTCCCCTGTGGCTGTTTCCTGGGCATGTTGCCGAGATAATATAAGGACTTCCCTTGTGGGTTTTGATTTCTTCCAGGTGAGGTGGTTGTATAGGCACTTTTCTTAGCAGTAGCTCATCGATTTCGAGTTCTCGGTCGATTATAAGTCTGAAGGGTTTGGGGTATAGGAGAGTATTTTTGTTTTCGAGTATTTACGTTTTGGGCATTTATACTTTTAGTTTTTTTTTATACTTTTCTATATTTTTTTTGTTTTTTTTGTATTATTTTTTTGTTATTACTATTGTGTTACGGTACAGCATCAGTTCCTTAGGTGGGGGATTGACTCAGGAAGTCCGCTTGGTGGGACATGTTGGATGGTCGAAGTGACCGTTCAATTAAATAATATTATTTTGGGGCCCTTGATCCCTTTCGATCTTATCGATGTGGGATGAGAGTGAGATTATGTTTAAGTTCATGTTTTGAATGGTATAGGGTTTATCAAAATAAGTGTGGTGTCGTTTAATTTCTTCCTTTGATAGGTCTTTTGTGTCCGGGGTCTCCTTATCGGGAGGTACCTTCTTTTGTTTTTCGAGGGAGTGAGGCATCTCGTAGAGATGAAGCATACGGTTGTTAAGGAGTTCTCCAGAATTATTTATGGATCATTGGAAAGTTGTTTGCTAGTGAAGTTGGAGTGGAAATCATTGAGAGAGACGGTAGTGTTGTAGAGGTAGTGATAAGATAAGGCAGAGGTAGAGTAGGAAGAGGAGACACGAGGGCGTAGTCCAAGGTTGACCTTTCCTACGTGTGGGGCGATCCAGCTTTGATTGATTATGCTTGTTTGGTTTGATTCGCACTTTGGGTTTATCGTGAGGTTGTTTTAAAGTTTTATTTATAATTTTTCATGGAGGTTGAGTATCAGAAGTTCGATGTAGTAGTTTTATCGCCGATTGGAGTTCGGTGAAGGTTTTGATTGTGAGGTCCACGAAGATTTGGGTATGATGATCAGAAGCGATTTTAGTTATGGTGTTGATTTCGTGTTTTGATGGGATTTGAGGTATGTTGATTTGGATGGTGATTGGCATCATAAGATTTGAGTTTGGTTTGATTTTGAAAGTGGGAGCAATGATCGACTCCTTGATAGGTTTTGTGGTAGGCTCAAAGGTGAGTGGAGTTGGCGTTGTAGGAATAGGTTTAATTTTAGTATCAAGTTTGTATTCGATAACAGGCTCGAGTTCAATGGTGCATTCAAGTTTGATGATGGGCTTGGATTTGTCGATAGTTTGAGGTTTGATGACAGGTTTGTGTTTGGTGATTGGTTTGGGTTTGACGGTAGGTTCAGGTTCGACAATGGGTTCGGATTTGATGGCGGGTTTGCCTTTGATGGAGGGTTTGAGCTTGTGGATAGGTGTAGGGTCGACGATAGGTTCGACGATTGGTTTCAGTTCAATGATCGGTTTGGTATCGTGTTTGATGATAGGTTCAAGTTCGATCATGGGTTTAGGTTCGGTGATAGATTCATGTTCGAGGATAGGTTTAGGTTTGATAATAGGTTTAGATTCGATAATAGGTTTAGGCTTGATGATAAGTTTAGGTTTGATGCTAAATTTAGTTTTGATGATATGTTTAGTTTTGATGATATGTTTAGTTTTGATGATATGTTTGAGTTTAGGGTACAGTTTCGTGGTGGGTGAAACAGTAAGTTCAATAGTGGGTTTAAGTTCTTATTTTGAAGTTGAGGGGATGATAAGTTCGGTGGTGAGTTATGTAGGGGTTGATTCATGAGTTGGTTTTGAGGTCGGTTCAATGGTTGATTCTGAAGTGAGTGAAATGGGTGGTTCGGAGGTATGTTTGGTAAATAATTCGGGTTTGAGATTTTGTTTTGAAGTTGGTGAGGTGGTAGTGAGTTTAGGTTCCGAAGTGGGCATTGAAGTTAATTCGAGAGTTGATTCTAAGGTTAGTGGGGTGATGCGTTTGTTAGTTTTGTGATTGGTTTAAGTATGAATGGCATCATATAATACCGATTGATTGGTTCGAAAGCTACTCCTAGAATCGGGATGTGAGTTTGTTTAGGGATAGTTTGCATCATTGGTTCGGTCTGTTCAGGAGGTGTGGGGATTGATTTTTTTGTTGGTCGGTTATCAGATTCAATGGTAGGTTGAGTTGGTTCAGAGATAAGCTCGTTGAGCTCGGCGATGAGTTTGGGGATGGGTTGAGTTAGTTGAGGGGTGGATTCGGTGATAGTTTGGATTTTAGTGATCTTGGTAACCGGTCCAGGGTGAAAGGTAACTTCGCGTTTATAGGTGCGTGGGATAGGGTTGGTTGGCTGTAAGTGAATAGTATGGTTTTGCTCTGAGGGAGGTCCAATTCTTCGGATCAGGCTAGCTGGGTGGAATGGGGCGGGGGTGAATGAGTGTACAGTCTCGTATGCGAGTTGAGTTTGATCGAACAATGGGTTATAATAGGTGGTGTTAGTTTGCGTGTCGTTGGGGTACTGGTTTTGGTCATAGTACGAGTTCATGTATTGGTTGGTGTATAGTGGTTGGTTTTGGTGTTGACCTTGGTTTATGTGTGATAATTGATTTTGGTCAGGGTATAAGTTTGTGCATAGATCATGAGCTTGGTAGTATGGGTGGTATGGTTGAGGGTTTGTTTGATTCGGTTCTTGGTTCGTGTGAGTTTGCTTAGAGTCTAGAGTCTCGTTTAGGGTGTTTGTCTTTGAATTGTTGGAGGAGGGTCCTTTGAAGGTTAAAGTAGGAGGCCTGAGGTCTCCATTCTTCAGTCGACGTTCTAAGCGTGAGGTGCGTTGATAAAGGCTAGCGAGGTCGTGATAGTCGCTTAAGATGAGAATGCTCTGAAGAGGCTCTCGTATATTGCTAATCACAACTTCTATCGCATCACTTTTTTTTATTTGATTCCCCGTTAGAGCAGCAAGTCTTCTCCAATGGATGGCGAATTTCGAGAAGTCTTCACTGTCCTCTTGTCTTGCGTGCATCAAGTCAGCGAGACTGATTTCTTCAAGAGTCAGGTGTTGGTATTGATCTACGAATGTGTCGACTAAGTCTTCGAATGTCTCGATTTCGGTTAAAGGTAAGGCCGCGAACTAGTCAAGGGCTTCTTCTTTTAGAGATCTCTGAAAGTAGTGGATCAGGAGCCCATGATTAGTGCGGAATGGTCGATAGTCATTGCAGAATAGGGCCAAGTGGTGCTTTGGGTTTCCCATACCGTTATATTTGTTAAAGTTTGTAGGTTTGAAACCAGCGGGTACAGTGAAGTCGATGTTTCGATAAAATTTGTCGAATCCAATAGTGTGACTGGAGCGTTCTTTGTTAGCCATGTAGTCATCTAGAAATTGGTGGAGGTTGTTTACGTTTATCATGGTGTCTTTTCTAGATGCCTTGGGGGAGGGTTGTCCTTGGCAGTTGTTGTTGTAGAAGGTGTGAGGGGTATCTGTGTTATGTGTCTGGGGAGTCGGAGCATGTGGAGGAGTCGACGCCCTTTCCTTTTGTCTATTCTTCGGAGTAACTTGTCTTTGGGACTGGAGCCATGTATCGACTTCTTTTCCCCCTTTTGTGAGTGCACTGGGAGTGTATTCCATTACTTGACTATCGGAGTAGCTTTGCTCAGTACCACTTTCTTCAGTGCTATCACTAAGATTTGTATTTCGTGGTGCGAAGGGGTATTTTTCGCTCTCATTAACCATGTTTACCTGAGCACGACACTGGGCTGTCCACGGGGATGGCCTAGCGTTATACTCGGGGTCGCTATGGGGGCGCCATACGGGTGGGTCGTTATCATTAAAGTTCAATTTTCTGATGCTGGCTATTTTAAAATAATTTTTTTTAGTTTTTTTAGTTTTTGTATTTTTTTTGAAAAAGTTTATCCACGGATAAGTGTGTGTAGAAAAGTGATAAAGTGAAAAAAAATAAAAATCAAAATAAAAAGTGAAAAATATGAAACCAAATTAAATAAAGCAAGGAAAATAGAAAACCAAATTAATTAATCCGGGGAAACCTTAGTGAAAAAGACTCCCATCGCGATTGTCAGTTTGTTAGTGCGTTCTTTTTCTGGGTTCCTTTCGGTCCCCGGAACCAGTGGCCCAATTCTATCTTAAGCAGACTCTGAGAAGATGTGATCGCCAGCTGCTGATATTTATCGACGCTGCAACACGTCAGTGAACACACTTTAAAGGGAAGAGGGGGCTTGCAAGTTGAACTCCTTTACTGAATCATCCGCCGGCGAACGTCAGCAGCTGTGGGTTGCCTTTAGTGTAACTGGTTTGGTTTTCCTATTCCTGCTGGGATTTTATTTAATTTGTCCTACTGGGAGTCTGATTGATTTAGTTTTCTAATCCTACTGGGAGTCTGATTGACTTAGTTTCCTAATCCTATTGGGAGTCTGATTAAGAAAGGGTCTCCTAATTCTACTAGGAGTCTAATTTAATTAAGTCTCCTAATCCCAATAGGAGTCTAATTAATTTAAACATTTTAATCTTATTAGAGCTCTAATTAATTTAGTTTCCTAATCCTATTAGAAGACTAACTAGTATTAGTCCCCTAATTGTACTAGGAAGACAACCGTTCTTAATTATGTTATAACTGATTAGAATTGTACTAATTTGTATAAAATTCTGACTAAATTAAATATGTCAATTCTATGGAAATTCTGATTTTAAATAAGCATGCTAGTTTTATTGCTATAAAATTAAACGAAATAAATAGACGAAAACGAGGGGTGTGGCCTATTATGCTAAGTGTTGAGAACTGGAAAATACCATTTTTCACCCCTTAATCTGGGCCTTGATAGACCCTTGAGAGAACTAAATAAGTGTTTTAAGTGTTTGTTTTACAGCTAACAATAAAGGCAGGCTTAACCTTGAAAGTAGCTCAAAAGTGCCAAAAAGATGACAATCCATGTCAATCCAAAGGGAGAAAGAGAAGAAACAACCTCACTAGTTGTTGAAAGGTCTGAATTGAAGAGGCAAAGACCTGGTCTCAACCCAGAAAAGAAGTATGGAGCAATTCGAACAGAAAAATGCACTACAGAGTACTTTTCACAAAGAACCTGAACTTTTCGCAAAGAACCTGAAACTCTGCGAATAGAACAAAAACTCTAGGCTTAGCTTTTGAAGAGCATTTGAACTCTTCGAAGAGATGATTTACCTTTTCGAAAAGAAGAAAACTCAATTCGAACAGAACCAGAACCTTGCGAAAAGAGCTTCAGGAGTTACAACACCTTGCGAAAAGCCCCCTAAGCTTTGCGAAAAGGTATTCTGGAGGTTCCCAGCTTTTGCAAGGGCAATTCAGTAATCTATTTCACGCGGCCCAATGCATCTAAAAACCTAGGGACATTCCAGAAGATTCTAAGTATGAAGCGAAGGCATATCCCACCCCACGTGAGCACCCAGAGATGAAATAACTTGGCGGGAACTTCTAGAAACTCTAACAGACTTTCAAAATGCATAACAGAATCGATGCCTTTTTCACCTGATTGGCTGAACCAGATCAAGGAATTCTGATTGGCCAGAACAGATCTGGATCCTCGTGCTCGACTACCATTGGTCAATACAGATCTGAGCACTTCTGATTGGTTGATACACATCTGAGCTGGACTTAGGGAAAACTATAAATAGACGAACCATTTGCCCAATTTGGGCATCCAGATTTTGAGTTTCATTCCTATTCCCCCATTTCCAAACCAGATAGTTTGTCTGAAATCCCCGTAATAGCTTCACTTTTACTTGCAATTGAGAGCTGTGAGATATTTCTGTAATTCAAAAGAGAGTTGTATTCAAGACTACAAATCTGAGAGCGCTTTAAGCCGTTTCCTCAGAATTGTAATGGTGGATTTGAAAAGGTTGGTAAAACCGTACATTCTCAATTGGACTCATGTTAAGGGTTCCCTCTGATCTCCTTATTGCATTAGACTCCTTTAGATTTACTGTTTTTCATGCAACTTCCCTTGATTCATTAATCCTCTGAGAATTAGTGTTGGTAACCTAATCTCTCATGGCATTTGTAGTGATGCTTCTTGTTCTAAACTAAGGCTTTGGATTAAAGACTATTGGATGGTTTGTGGCCATTAAAGTGGACAGACCATAGCCATAAGCTTAAACCTAATCCTTAAATTAGATTTATTTCTCTTACATCTCAAGGCTTGTAGCCGATGAAGATTGGATCTTCTCCGCTTGAGTCATGTCATTCTCATTAGATTTCAAGGACCAAATCAAAGTTAGATATTACTTCTCCATTTTTTATTAGTTTACCTCAAACGTTCCCCCCACTCGAATCTGGATCATTTAGTTTAAACTTTTCTTTTATCATTTAGTTAATGTGACAAATTCAACCTCCCATCTTATGTGCTTTCTAGATAGGATAAGAGGCCAGATCTGGAGGTTTATCTTGCATTTTAGACAAATTCTTTGTGGACGATCTTTCACTCACTTACAATTAAAACTTGCTACAATTGGCCCTGATCTTGTAGGCTAATTCACTTCTACCTGTGCTGATATTTCTTTACTCTTTCTAATATTCTATATTCATTATAATTTAGCAGTTGCAAACCTGTTTTCAAAACACACATAAATCAAGCACACTAAGAAGTAACAACAAGTTTTTGGCGCCGTTGTCGGGGAATTTGTTCTAAAATAGGTAGACCTAAGTTTTTACTTTTATTTTTTTTATATCATTACTAAACTATTCTATTGTTTATACCTGTGCAGTTATTCATGTCCAATTTTTGAAGAAGGGAAACAACTTAAAAAGAAATTCTGAAGGTTTGCTGTGAATAATCAGATTTTTTGTTCTGAGTTGTATGTTTGGTAGGAGGACTCTCAGCCCTGAGATTGTCCCACTGAATTTAGAAGTTGAAAGGCTACTACGAACCAAACAAACAACACAGAATTCTGCTACTATGGGTGAAGAACCTCGACTTTTGAGGGATTACTTTGCACCTGGTGCTTATAATTCTCCCTTTTGCATTCAATTTCCTACTGTTGAAAGAAATTATGAGATCAAATCATCAACTATCCAAATGCTTCCTTCCTTCCATGGGTTGAGTAAGGAAGATCCATACAAACATGTGGATGAATTCTTGGCTCTTTGCACCACATTCAACATAGTCGACTTGTGTGCTTCGTTCAGTTACGTGTGCTTTAGGAAACTGTTGTTACAAACCCATAGCCTCAGATAGGAATCCTTAATTAATTTACTTTTCTGGGGATCTCGCCTACATGAGGCCAATTTTTTGTAAATACTTCCCAATGTCTAAAACAAGCCAATTGAGACAAAGTATCATTTCTTTCTCACAAAACTCATTGAAACTTTCCATGAAGCATGGGAAAGATTTAAAGGAACTTTTAAGGCAATGTCCTCATCATCAAATTCCCGGATGGCGGTGGTTCAAAGCTTCTATCAAGGAATTGATCAAAAAACAAAAATATGGTGGATGCCTCACTGTGGAGCACTTAGTTGGAAAAAATAGTTGAGGAGGTGTGGGAAGTATTGGAGGTAATTGGTGAAAACTCAACTCAGCAGGTATCTCTGTCAAGAGATATTGAAAATCGTGCTAGGTTGAACAATCGACAACCCACCAAAGGAAGATTTATGAGGTGAATGAGTTGGAAAGAAAGATGGACAATTTAACCACAAAGTTTGTTAGATTGATGGACTCACTTAAAATCACAAATGTTGCAACAGTAGAGGAGGCATATACGATATGCAGTCCCTACTCATTCAATTGACCAATGTCTGCTGCACCACAGTTCCCAGTTTAATGGTGGAACAAGCTCATCTTTGCTCAATCATTTAGACAGATCAAATGATATCCATGGAGAGGACACCCCAATTTGAGGTGGAACCAAGGGAATTATCAATCCAACGACAACAACAAAGAACCAAATGCCTTTCAAAATTGCTGCACCCTTATCGGCGAATTTTTATGCCAAACAAATTTTATGACCCATTCCACAACAACACCTGCAAGATCGCCCCATTCAAACCCTTCGAGTCCCCTTCTTTTGAAGATCAAGTCCTAAATTCACTCCAGAATTTAGGATCTTTAACTAAGACTGTGAATTTTCACAGCCAGAGCATAAAGAAGATTGAAGAAACATTGGGACAACTTTCAAATACTTTGTCCAAAAGAGAGGAAGGAAAGTTACCCAGCCAACCTTTGAACAATCCCAAAGGACAGTTCATGGTTGGAGAAGCTTCTAATTCCCATGAAGAAGTAAAAACTGTCACCACTTTGAGAGGTGGAAGAATTGTAAATAACAAAGTGGATACTGAAGAAGAAAAAAATGAGGAAAATGATAAAGATATGCAACAAGAGCAGTATAATGATAGTAGTGGGGGTGCTGATGGACCTCAGAAAAATCAAACAAATGAAAAACAAAAAATCCAAAAAGTTTCTGAAAATGCTTCCAAAGCTGTAGATGAAGGACTAGTTCCTCATTTACCATTTCCTCATGCAATGAAATCAGTATCCCCTTTTGATAAAGAGAACACAAAAATAGATGAAATGATGGAGACTTTTAAGCAAGTCAAGATAAATCTACCTTTGCTTGAGGCAATCAAAGAAATTCCAGCATATGCAAAATTTCTGAAAGATGTTTGCACTCAGAAAAGACAGTCTAGGATACAGTAATCCAAGAAGGACTTTGTTGTGGAAAGAATTAATCAGGTGTTATCCATTGCCACACCTCCTAAACTTCAAGATCCTGGAATCCCCACAATCCCTATTATTATTGGGGAACATACCATTGAAAAGGCTTTATTAGATTTGGGTGCTAGTGTCAACTTACTTCCATATTCTGTATATGAGAAACTAGGTTTGGGAGAATTAAAACCCACTCATGTGGTGTTACAACTAGCAGACAGATCTGAAAGGAAGCCAGTTGGGATGATTGAAGATGTATTGGTGGGAGTAGATAAATTTTTCTATCCTGCTGATTTTCTAGTTTTGGACATGGAACCTACCAAAAGCAAAACTTCCATCCCTATCATTTTGGGAAGACCATTCTGCTCTGACAAATGCTTGCATTCAATGCAGTCGGTATTATGGAAGTCTCTTTGGAAACATGAAGGTAAAATTAAATGTTTATAATGCAGTCACACAGCCTCAATTCAGCTCTGAAGAATGTTTTCATGTTGATCTATTGGATGAACTGGTAGAAGGGACTTTACAACAGTTTCTGCAGTGTGAAGATTTCACCACAGATGTCAAAAATGCTTGGGGAAATTCTGAGGAAGAAACAGTTTGTATCTCAAATTCTGAGGAAATAAATGTTGTGCAAGGAACTCATAATCAATCAGCAAGTTTCTCTTCTTGGAAACCTGCTACTCTCCCCCTTCCACAAACAGCTAAGGTACCTTTGTTACCTTCTTTTCTCAGCCCACCTGATTTAGAACTAAAGCATATGTGTTTTTAGGAAATCATAAATCATTGCCTGCAATTATTTCTTCCTCCCTCACAAAGGAGCAAGAGGAAGAACTGTTGGTTGTTTTGAAAGAACATAGAAGGGCAATTGGTTGGACTATTGCTGATTTGGGAGGAATCAGTCCAGCTGTTTGCATGCACAAAATCCATTTGGAAGAAGATGCAAAGCCTTCTAGGGAAATGCAAAGGAGGCTGAACCCACATATGCAAGAAGTGGTCATGAAAGAGGTTGTTAAGTTGTTGGATGCAGGGGTCATTTACCCCATTTTGATTCGACGGTGGCACCTACGGTGGTACCTAAAAATCTGGGATCCATTGTAACCTCAGACTACGGTGAGCTTATGTCAACCCGGACAAACAAGCTGGTGGAAGTGTATTGATTACAGAAAATTAAATGCAATGACCAGAAAAGACCATTTCCCCCTCCCATTCATTGATCAGATTTTAGATAAGCTAGTAGGAAAAGCTTATTACTGTTTTCTTGATGGTTACTCTGGTTACAACCAGATTCCTGTGTACCCACAAGATCAGGAAAAGACCACATTCACTTGCCCTTTTGGCACTTTTGCCTATAGGAGAATGCCTTTTGGTCTTTGTAATGCTCCTGCTACCTTTCAAAGATGCATGTATTCCATTTTCTCTGATATGATTGACCAATTTATGGAGATTTTTATGGATGATTTTTCAATCTACGGAGACAGTTTTTCCCAGTGTTTACATCATCTCAAATTGGTATTACAGAGATGTGAAGAAACCAATCTAGTTTTGAGCTGGGAAAAGAGCCATTTCATGGTCACCCAAGGCATTGTCCTTGGCCATGTTGTTTCTCACAAGGGCATTGAGGTGGACAGAGTAAAAATTGATTTAATTGCACATTTACCACCTCCCAAAACCGTTAAACAAATCAGAAGTTTTCTGGGACATGCTGGATTTTACAGAAGGTTCATTAAGGACTTCAGTAAAATAACCAAACCTCTTTGTCATTTGCTGTGCCAAGATGTCCCTTTTGTTTTCAATAATGAATGCATGAAGGCTTTTGAATTTTTAAAAAACTGTTTGATTTCAGCTCCAATATTGCAGTCTCCAGATTATTCACTACCTTTTGACCTGATGTGTAATGCATCAGACTATGCTTTGGGAGCCGTCCTTGGACAGAGAAAGGAAAAGTTACCTCATGTCATAGCTTATGCCAGTAGATCAATGATTGATGCACAGCTCAATTACACAACAATTGAGAAAGAGCTGCTGGCAATTGTTTTTGCTTTAGAGAAATTCAGGTCATATGTCTTGGGTTCACAAATAGTGGTGTTCACTGACCACTCTGCTTTGAAATACCTTCTGTCTAAGAAGGACACCAAACCAAGATTAATCAGATGGATTCTCCTATTACAGGAATTTGATTTACAGATCAAAGATAAAAAGGGGGTGGTGAATGTGGTGGCTGATCACCTGTCTAGAATTTTAACTGCTGAGATTGATAGGCTGCCTATCAATGAATCTTTCCCTAATGAGCAACTTTTTGCCATTAGTGTACACACTCCTTGGTTTGCAAACATAGTCAACTTTTTGGCTACTGGAAGAATTCCTCAACATTGGAGTAAAATGGATAAAGATCTTTTCTTCGCAAAGGTTAAACATTTCATCTGGGAAGATCCTCATCTGTTTAAGAGTTGTGCAGACCAAATAATAAGAAAATGTGTCCCTGACCAAGAATTTCATAGAATACTTTCTATGTGTCATGAACAGGCCTGTGGAGGTCATTTTAGTGGAAACAAAACTGCTGCAAAGGTTTTGCAGTGCGGATTTTATTGGCCTACACTTTTCAAAGATGCTCTACAGCATTGTAAGTCTTACCAAAACTATCAGAAATTGGGCAGTATTTCCAAGAGAAACTCAATGCCTTTATAGCCTATTTTGGTAGTTGAGTTGTTTGATGTTTGGGGGATAGACTTCATGGGTCACTTTCCTCCTTCCAATGGGAATAATTTCATTTTAGTAGCTATGGATTATGTATCCAAATGGATTGAAGCCACAACCACTAAAACAAATGATCACAAAGTGGTTCTTAAATTTCTTAACGATCACATTTTTTCCAGGTTTGGTTTTCCCAGAGCCATTATCAGTGATGGGGGAAGCCATTTTTGTAATAAACATTTTGAAACTTTATTGAAAAAATACTCTGTGACTTATAGAGTAGCCACTCCATATCATCCACAAACCAGTGGACAAGTGGAGATTTCCAATAGAGAAATCAAACATATTTTGGAAAAGACTGTGAAGAAAGACAGAATGGATTGGTCCTTTAAGCTGAATGATGCATTGTGGGCATACAGGATAGCCTATAAAACCCCAATTGGTATGTCCCCATTCAGGTTGGTCTATGGCAAAGCATGCCATTTACCAGTAGAGTTAGAATATAAAGCTTTTTGGGCCATTAAAACATTGAACATGGATCTAACTATCGGTAATCACAGGAAACTGCAACTTGCTGAGTTGGAGGAGCTGAGAATGGATGCATACACAAATTCAAGATTTTACAAAGAGAAAGTCAAAACTTTCCATGATAAAAATTTATTGAGAAAAGAGTTCACAGTTGGCTCTAAGGTATGGTTATTTAACTCAAAACTCATGTTTTTCCTAGGAAAGCTGAGATCCAGATTGGAAGGGCCATACACTGTCATTCAGACAGCTCCTTCGGGAGCTGTTGACATCCTTGATCCAAGTAATAGAAGAATCCTGAAAGTAAATGGTCAGAGGCTCAAACCATGCATTGAAAATACCCAGGAGCCTGTGCTGGCCATCTGTCGTCAAGAACCTCCAAGAATCTGAGGGTGGGTAGATAACTGTACATTATGTTTTTATTTCATAGTTTTTGCTTAGTTCCTTTGTTTCTATTTTTATTCATGTTTTATCTCTTTTCGCATGGTTTAAATATGCTCCAAGTTAAGTCGCAAAGTAATAATTATCTTTTCGCAAAGTTCAAATTACTCTCCGAAAAGACTCTGGATTTGTAACGAACTGCTCGAAAGTAAGGATTTGCTTTTCGAATAGTTGGTTCTGAAGCTATTTTCTTTTCGAAAAGATATTTCTGAAGCTATTTGCTTTTCGAATAGTTGGTTCTGAAGCTAATTTCTTTTCGAAAAGATATTTCTGAAGCTAGTTTCTTTTCGAAAAGATGTTTATGAAGCTATTAACTTTTCGAATGGTACTGATGCCATTCACAGTTGTCAAAAGGTCTATTTTGAAACTTTTCAAAAACTTAAAAAGAACTTTGCGAAATTAACTCTGAGTATATTTAAACCCTTTCGAAATAGGGGTTTCATATTCGAAAGCTTTCTGAAGAGCAACCTATTCCACAGAAACCCTATTTCTTTCTTTCCTTGCGCGATTTGAGAATCTTGCCACACTTTTCTTCACCTTTGTTCGATCATTTGAGTTTTCAGAGAAGGATTTTAGCTTCTAGTCTTGGGGATTTCTGCAAGCAAACAACACGTCAATCAAAAACCCTAGATCTCGGTATTTCTCTACACATTCTCTCTGTTTATCATTTGGAAAATTTGATTTTGTGTCAGCATCTGTTGTGGGCATTTTCATACATCAATTTTGAATGGGAAAAGCGGAGAAATTGTTGGCTGCCATGTTCCCAAAATCCTCTGCTAGGAAAGTTAGCAAACCTACCCTAAAAGGAAAAACCAAAACTTCAGCCAAAAGAAAACTATCTATGGATAAAGCGGATAGGGTGGAGAAAGGGAAGAAAGTGAGACATGAGGAACCCATCCCTGCTGCTGCTAGTCCTGAGCCTGAGCTTCCTCTTCTGCCTATACATTTGGTACTGCCAAATCTATTCATTGAAGCTCAGAAGCTAATTCTCGAATGTGAGACGAAACTTTTTCACAACAAACCGGATTACTGTTATCTTTAAAATACATAAGAGATGCCTCACTAAGCAATATCCTTACCCCTTGCGGAAAATTTGCCCACGAATGGTGAAGTTATGGTACCAAACCTAATCAAGGTCACGAAAGAGATCTTTGATGTCCCTACTACCGTTATCTTTATTGATGATTGCGATCTTCATCACATTTGAAGACATAGGGAATGCTTTGGGGATACCCTTCCAATTTGATCCTTCTGGTCCATTGGTCGCTCGAAAATGACCTCCTTTAGAGAAATGGTTGCACATTTAACCCAAGGAATTGTGGGCACCGGATCCATCATGAGGAGACCTAGCCCCCAATTTCTATTGATGGACTCCATTTTGAGGGATGTTTTTATGTCACCGGCACACCAAGAGAGAACACCAATTGAGGCTCTCTTTCATTTTTCTAAGGCTTTTCAATGCCCCTATGTTAATTTTTGAAGCCATGGCTGATATTAGTGCCAAGTTGAAAAAGGAACAGAAATTAGCTGGCCTCCCATTTGGTAGATTGATCACAGCCCTCCTCAGAGCCAAGTTTGACTTTGATAATGAGGAGCCATTTGAAGTCATTGCTCCTCACAATTTTGGGAAAAAGGCTTGGACTACAAGCCAAGCCATCTTGAGAAGAATGAGAGGAAGGTGAACTGCACTGCACTGCACTGTAATGAACTCGCACTGAACCCCGCCTCAGTTCCTTAGAACCGGTTTTGGCGAACTCTGGTGGCTACCAGCTGCACCGCTTCTTGAAGCAGCTCTGCCAGACCCTGTGGTGACCAGCTCTTTAGCTGCACCCATTTTTGAAGAAACTATCGTTCCCATGGTGACCAGCTCTTCAGCTGCACCAATTCTTGAGGAAGTTGGCCTTTCACCCTCCTCCCCTATTCCAGCCCCTGCCACTTCACCTATCCCAGCTGTCCCATCTCCCATACCCTCCATTATTCCAATTATAGATTCCCCCTCTACACCAACCACTCCAACCATACTCACACCACCAATTTCTCCCACCAATGCCCATGTTTTAGCTGCAGACTTTATTGCCCCATCTCCCACTCTCTGCTCCAAAGCCCTCAAATTCACTGCTCATTCAGGCCCACACACAGAAGTATCCCATACACAGACACAGGCCTTTCACTCTGAGAGGCTTATTCTTCCTTAATGGGATCTATTTTTGAAACCATGGGCTTGAACCTATCCCTATACCGACCCTCATCATTTCACTCCTTACCTACTTCTCCCTTTATAGCCATTGCACCCCACCCTCCACTTGATTGTACCAGGTCCATTATGCCCACCTCTCCCCACCCATCTATTAACCAAATACTTGCCTACCTCCAATCCATCCAAGCCCAACTCCAAATCAACACAGAAAACCGTCAGGACCAATGACCTACTCCAAACCTTAGCCTCCACATCCCACACAACCACCATTACCCTACCCCTTTACTATTGATTCCCATACTACCCAAATGAAGGTAGTATTGGTTGATCGCCCACCCCACCACTATTGCCCATGCAACCCAAATTGAACACAAGTCCTCTGGTTGCATCCCTTCACCACTCCCACTTTCTCTGAGTAAGCCACTCGGGACCGACCACAAGTCCTTCTTCTGGACACTTCTTCTCCCCCTCCCACAGCTGGGACACCTTTGGTCCCCTACCATTCCGTTCCCCTTCCCAGATTTGCCACCCTCAGAAGAGCCATGGAAGAAAATCCCTATATCTGTCGAGATGTTCTAAAGGGGTTAGCTGATTTACAAGCCTACATTCGAACCCCTTATGAAAACCAGATTCGGAAGTTGGAGTTATTTATGAAATTTGAGAGAGTGAAAATGAAGGACTTGCTGGGTCAAACATTTCAAATGGTTCGGAGTGAGCAGCACAAGGTGACCATGTTGCAAGCACAGCTTGACCAAGAAAAACTGAAGACCACTAGACTTGGCAAGTACATTGGCCTCACCAAAAAGATCAAATCAGAGGAATACACTGAGCTGCAAAACACACTCCACGAGAAAGCTCAATCAAGTTCAGACTCCAATACTGATTCTAGTTCTGATTCTGACAGTGACTCCAGTTCTGAGCCAATTGAACCAACTTATGACACAGATTTTGACCCCAGTTATTAAAGCACTTTGTACTTATCTGTGGTATAAGTTTGTAATATATATTCTAGTTTTTCTTGTGAAATTCATGTGCATTTCTGTCTGTCCTCTTGTCATCATGAGTTTATTTTTTTTTTTTTTTTTTCTTGCTTATATCTCTTCTCTGCTTTGGACCAGTGTGGACCCTGCTCCCCTTTGGTTTGGGGGGTGTGGCAGAGATGCCAATAAAATAAGTTAATGCTTGGTGCAGCTTATGACCAGCAGAATTTTTGAAAATGAAGTAATTTCACACATGTTATTTTGAAAAATGAGGAAGTTCAAACTTTTTAAAATTGATTTCTAGTGTAATTCTAATACTTTATGAAGTGAAGGTCAGAAAATTTCTAAAAAAATAAAAAAATTGATGTTTTAGTAAACCGAAAAAGAGTGAAAACAGTGATGATATACCTCAAGAATTTGATAGAAAACCACACCTAGTGAGATTTGGGCCTGCTGAAATGTATTCTTTGGAGGTATGAATTGGCAATTTTTTCTGCTCTAGGGACTGTTTGAACCTGCTTGTTATCACTAGAAGTTACACATATCCAAGTTAAAATAGCTTGACAGCAATCATGATATTAAAGACATGATGTAGGGCCTTCTTTTGGACAGTTTGAACTTCAAAAAGCCCCACCTTTTAAAACTGCCCTTGATACACACCATTTGAGCTTTATAAATCAAAGATTTCTTTGAAACCTCATCAACCTCATTTAGCCTAACCCTCACTCTGAGAATTCAGAAGGTAAAGGAAAGAAAGTTGAAGAAAGGTGAGTTGGGTAATAGTTTGGTAAAAGAAAAAGAAAAATAAGTGAAGGCAATGATGTATCAGCAGAAGAAATGTGGCATTCCAGTCAATGTTGATTTGAGAAAAAAAAAAGAAAAAAAAAAAAAGAAAAGAAAAAAAATAGGGGGAGAAGTCATTTCATTGGAAGTTTGAAAAAGAAAGAGAAAAAGATGGCCACTTTGGCTCTGAAAATTCAAAGAAGAAGATGAAATTGTGCTGAAATAAAGAAGGTGTCCATACCACCTCCTTACCTTGACTGACTTCTAAAATTTTGAACTCCATTCCAACCCTTTTATTCTTGATAAATTTCACCCATAAGCCACATTACAACCCAAGTTAAAGTCCTTACTGATCAAAGATGGATTGAGCTGTCACATGGAGATAAGGATTTGTGTAATCTATGGTGAAAAGAGCAGTGAATTGAGAACTAAAAAGCAACGCCTATGCTCCTGATTGCAGTCCTATTTGAGGGCTGTAACTGCTCTTGAGTTTTGTGAAATAGTACAACCCTCCTACCTGCATGTTGAGTGAAAACCCTGGTGAGAGTTAGGTTTGAAATCAACTTATTTGGGGTAACATCAAAACTGAATTCTCAAATAGAAGGCAAGCTTTTCATTAATTTTTCTTGTAAAAACTTTTTGACACCAACTGAGTGAATGATAAAGGAATTATAGTAGAATTTTAGTTTTGAACTGATGTTTTCTTGAAAATCTTCTTACAACCTGACTGATGCAGGTGTGAATAATCTGATTGGATGAAAGTTTGCTTTAATAGAACTGCATTGATCTTAACTGATTTATTGGAGAAGTTGGTGGGTACCTTCACTGAAAACCCTCAGGAGACTTCACTCCTCCACTATGGATCACCTAGGGTTTAAAAGGCTTGTTGCATATGCTAAATGCAACTGTGCTCCCTATAAAAATGGCTTTTCATTCTATTTTTAAATTTTGTCTTTGCTCAAGGACTAGCAAAGCAAAGGTTTGGGGGTGTGTTGAGAACTAGAAAATACCATTTTTCACCCCTTAATCTGGGCCTTGATAGACCCTTGAGAGAACTAAATAAGTGTTTTAAGTGTTTATTTTACAGCTAACAATAAAGGCAGGCTTAACCATGAAAGTAGCTCAAAAGTGCCAAAAAGATGACAATCCATGTCAATCCAAAGGGAGAAAGAGAAGAAACAACCTCACTAGCTGTTGAAAGGTCTAAATTGAAGAGGCAAAGACCTGGTCTCAACCCAGAAAAGAAGTATGGAGCAATTCGAACAGAAAAATGCACTACAGAGTACTTTTCGCAAAGAACCTGAACTGTTCGCAAAGAACCTGAAACTCTGCGAAAAGAACAAAAACTCCAGGCTTAGCTTTCGAAGAGCATCTGAACTCTTCGAAGAGATGATTTACCTTTTCGAAAAGAAGAAAACTCAATTCGAACAGAACCAGAACCTTGCGAAAAGAGCTTCAGGAGTTACAACACCTTGCGAAAAGCCCCCTAAGCTTTGCGAAAAGGTATTCTGGAGGTTCTCAGCTTTTGCAAGGGCAATTCAGTAATCTGTTTCACGCGGCCCAATGCATCTAAAAACCTAGGGACATTCCAGAAGATTCTAAGCATGAAGCGAAGGCATATTCCACCCCACGTGAGCACCCAGAGATGAAATAACTTGGCGGGAACTTCTAGAAACTCTAACAGACTTTCAAAATGCATAACAGAATTGATGCCTTTTTCACCTGATTGGCTGAACCAGATCAAGGAATTCTGATTGGCCAGAACAGATCTGGATCCTCGTGCTCGACTACCATTGGTCAATACAGATCTGAGCACTTCTGATTGGTTGATACACATCTGAGCTGGACTTAGGGAAAACTATAAATAGACGAACCATTTACACATTTTGGGCATCCAGATTTTGAGTTTCATTCCTATTCCCCCATTTCCAAACCAGATAGTTTGTCTGAAATCCCTGTAATAGCTTCACTTTTACTTGCAATTGAGAGCTGTGAGATATTTCTGTAATTCAAAAGAGAGTTGTATTCAAGACGACAAATCTGAGAGCTGTTTAAGCTGTGCTCTGTAATTGTAATGGTGGATTTGGAAAGGTTGCTGTAAACCGTGCATTCTCAATTGGACTCATGTTAAGGGTTCCCTCTGATCTCCTTATTGCGTTAGACTCCTTTAGATTTACTATTTTTCATGCAACTTCCGTTGATTCATTAATCCTATGAGAATTAGTGTTGGTAACCTAATCTCTCACGGCATTTGTAGTGATGCTTCTTGTTCTAAACTAAGGCTTTGGATTAAAGACCATTGGATGGTTTGTGGCTATTAAAGTGGACAGACCATTGCCATAAGCTTAAACCTAATCCTTAAATTAGATTTATTTCTCTTACATCTGCGCTTGTAGCCAGATGAAGATTGGATCATCTCTTAGTTGAGCTGCAGTCATTCTCATTAGATTTCAAGGACCAAATCAAAGTTAGATATTACTTCTCCATTTTTTATTAGTTTACCTCAAACGTTCCCCCCACTCGAATCTGGATCATTTAGTTTAAACTTTTCTTTTATCATTTAGTTAATGTGACAAATTCAACCTCCCATCTGATGTGCTTTCTAGATAGGATAAGAGGCCAGATCTGGAGGTTTATCTTGCATTTTAGACAAATTCTCTGTGGACGATCTTTCACTCACTTACATTTAAAACTTGCTACAATTGGCCCTGATCTTGCAGGCTAATTCACTTCTACCTGTGCTGATATTTCTTTACTCTTTCTAATATTCTAGATTCATTATAATTTAGCAGTTGCAAACCTGTTTTCAAAACACACATAAATCAAGCACACTAAGAAGTAACAACAAGTTTTTGGCGCCGTTGCCGGGGAATTTGTTCTAAAATAGGTAGACCTAAGTTTTTACTTTTATTTTTTTTATATCATTACTAAACTATTCTATTGTTTATACCTGTGCAGTTATTCATGTCCAATTTTTGAAGAAGGGAAACAACTTAAAAAGAAATTCTGAAGGTTTGCAGTGAATAATCAGATTTTTTGTTCTGAGTTGTAAGTTTGGTAGGAGGACTCTCAGCCCTGAGATTGTCCCACTGAATTTAGAAGTTGAAAGGCTACTATGAACCAAACAAACAACACAGAATTCTGCTACTATGGGTGAAGAACCTCGACTTTTGAGGGATTACTTTGCACCTAGTACTTATAATTCTCCCTTTTGCATTCAATTTCCTACTGTTGAAAGAAATTATGAGATCAAATCATCGACTATCCAAATGCTTCCTTCCTTCCATGGGTTGAGTAAGGAAGATCCATACAAACATGTGGATGAATTCTTGGCTCTTTGCACCACATTCAACATAGCTGGACTTGGTCCAAAAGCAACCAAGCTTAGGCTCTTTCCTTTTTCATTAAAGGATAAAGCTAGAGCCTGGTTATCTATGTTAGCACCAAATAGTATCACTACTTGGAATGATTTACAGTGTCAATTTTTAGCCAAATATTTCCCAATGTCTAAAACAAGTCAATTAAGACAAAGTATCATTTCTTTCTCACAAAACTCAACTGAAACTTTCAATGAAGCATGGGAACGATTTAAGGAACTTTTAAGGCAATGTCCTCATCATCAAATTCCCAGATGGCAGCTGGTTCAAAGCTTCTATCAAAGAATTGATCAAAAAGGCAAAAATATGGTGGATGCCTCCTGTGGAGGCACTTACTTGCAAAAAATAGTTGAGGAGGTTTGGGACTTATTTGAAGTAATTGGTGAAAACTCAACTCAACAGGAATCTCTGTCAAGAGATATTGAAAATCTTGCTAGGTTGAACAATCAACAACCCACCAAAGGGAAGATTTATGAGGTGAATGAGTTGGAAAGAAAGATGGACAATTTAACCACAAAGTTTGATAGATTGATGGACTCACTTAAAAATCCAAATGTTGCAAGAGTAGAGGAGGCATGTCTGATATGCCAGTGCCCTACTCATTCAATTGACCAATATCCTGCTGCACCACAGTTCCCAGATTTAATGGTGGAACAAGCTCATGCTGCTCAATCATTTGGGACAGATCGATCAAATGAATATCCATGGAGAGGACACCCCAATTTGAGGTGGAACCAAGGGAATTATCAATCCTAGCAATGACAACAACCAAAGAACCAAATGCCTTTCAAAGCGCACGGCCTTATCAATGAAATTTTATGCCAAACAAAGTTTTCGACCCATTCCACAACAACTTAGCAAACAATCGATTCAAATCCCTTCCAGGTCCCCTTCTTTTGAAGATCAAGTCCTAAATTCACTCCAGAATTTAGGATCTTTAACTCAGACTGTGAATTTTCACAGCCAGAGAGTAAAGAAGATTGAAGAAACATTGGGACAACTTTCAAATACTTTGGCCAAAAGAGAGGAAGGAAAGTTTCCCAGCCAACCTTTGAACAATCCCAAATAGACAGCTCATGGTTGGAGAAGCTTCTAATTCACATGAAGAAGTAAAAACTGTCACCACTTTGAGAAGTGGAAGAATTATAAATAACAAAGTGGGTACTGAGGAAGAAAAAAATGAGGAAAATGATAAAGATATGCAGCAAGAGCAGCATAATGATAGCAGTGGGGGTGCTGATGGACCTCAGAAAAATCAAACAAATGAAAAACAAAAATTTCAAAAAGTTTCTGAAAATGCTTCCAAAGCTGTAGATGAAGGACTAGTTCCTCATTTACCATTTCCTCATGCAATGAAATCTGTATCCCCTTTTGATAAAGAGAACACAAAAATAGATGAAATGATGGAGACTTTCAAGCAAGTCAAGGTAAATCTACCTTTGCTTGAGGCAATCAAACAAATTCCAGCATATGCAAAATTTCTGAAAGATGTTTGCACTCAGAAAACACAGTATAGGATACAGTTATCCAAGAAGGTCTTTGCTGTGGAAAGAATTAATCAGGTGTTATCCATTGCCACACCTCCTAAACTTCAAGATCCTGGAATCCCCACAATCCCTATTATTATTGGGGAACATACCATTGAAAAGGCTTTATTAGATTTGGGTGCTAGTGTCAACTTACTTCCATATTCTGTATATGAGAAACTAGGTTTGGGAGAATTAAAACCCACTCATGTGGTGTTACAACTAGCAGACAGATCTGAAAGGAAGCCAGTTGGGATGATTGAAGATGTATTGGTGGGAGTAGATAAATTTTTCTATCCTGCTGATTTTCTAGTTTTGGACATGGAACCTACCAAAAGCAAAACTTCCATCCCTGTCATTTTGGGAAGACCATTCCTGGCTACAGCAAATGCTTGCATTCAATGCAGGTCTGGTATTATGGAAGTCTCTTTCGGAAACATGAAGGTAAAATTAAATATTTATAATGCAATCCACAAACCTCAATTCAATCAAGAATGTTTTCATGTTGATATATTGGATGAACTGGTAGAAGGGACTTTACAATGATTTCTGCGGTGAAGATTTCACCACGGATGTCAAAATGCTTGGGAAATTCTGTGGAAGAAGCGATTTGTATCTCAAATTCGAGAAATAAATGTTGTGCAAGGAACTCAGAATCAATCAAGTTTCTCTTCTTGAAACCTGCTACTCTCCCCTTCCACAAATAGCTAAGGTACCTTTGTTACCTTCTTTTCTCGACCCACGATTTAGAACTAAAGCAGCGAAAAGTTTGAAATATGTGTTTTAGGAAATCATAAATCATTGCACCAATTATTTCTTCCTCCTCACAAAGGAGCAAGAGGAAGAACTGGTTGTTTTGAAAGAACATAGAAGGGCAATTGGTTGGACTATTGCTGATTTGGGAGGAATCATCCAATTTGTTGCATGCACAAAATCCATTTGGAAGAAGATGCAAAGCCTTCTAGGGAAATGCAAAGGAGGCTGAACCCACATATGCAAGAAGTGGTCATGAAAGAGGTTGTTAAGTTGTTGGATGCAGGGGTCATTTACCCCATATCAGATTCAGCTTGGGTGGCACCTACACAGGTGGTACCTAAGAAATCTGGGATCACTGTTGTAACCTCAGACTCTAGTGAGCTTATGTCAACCAGACAAACAACTGGGTGGAGAGTCTGTATTGATTACAGAAAATTAAATGCAATGACCAGAAAAGACCATTTCCCCCTCCCATTCATTGATCAGATTTTAGATAAGCTAGCAGGAAAAGCTTATTACTGTTTTCTTGATGGTTACTCTGGTTACAACCAGATTCCTGTGTACCCACAAGATCAGGAAAAGACCACATTCACTTGCCCTTTTGGCACTTTTGCCTATAGGAGAATACCTTTTGGTCTATGTAATGCTCCTGCTACCTTTCAAAGATGCATGTATTCCATTTTCTCTGATATGATTGACCAATTTATGGAGATTTTTATGGATGATTTTTCAATCTACGGAGATAGTTTTTCCCAGTGTTTACATCATCTCAAATTGATATTACAGAGATGTGAAGAAACCAATCTAGTTTTGAGTTGGGAAAAGAGTCATTTCATGGTCACCCAAGGCATTGTCCTTGGCCATGTTGTTTCTCACAAGGGCGTTGAGGTGGACAGAGCAAAAATTGATTTAATTGCACATTTACCACCTCCCAAAACCGTTAAACAAATCAGAAGTTTTCTGGGACATGCTATATTTTACAAAAGGTTCATTAAGGACTTCAGTAAAATAACCAAACCTCTTTGTCATTTGCTGTGCCAAGATATCCCTTTTGTTTTCAATAATGAATGCATGAAGGCTTTTGAATTTTTTAAAAACTGTTTGATTTCAGCTCCAATATTGCAGTCTCCAGATTATTCACTACCTTTTGAACTGATGTGTGATGCATCAGATTATGCTTTGGGAGCCGTCCTTGGACAGAGAAAGGAAAAGCTGCCTCATGTCATAGCTTATGCCTGTAGATCAATTATTGATGCACAACTCAATTACACAACAACTAAGAAAGAGCTGCTGGCAATTGTTTTTGCTTTAGAGAAATTCAGGTCATATGTCTTGGGTTCACAAATAGTGGTGTTCACTGACCACTCTGGTTTGAAATACCTTCTGTCTAAGAAGGACACCAAACCAAGATTAATCAGATGGATTCTCCTATTACAGGAATTTGATTTACAGATAAAAGATAAAAAGGGGGTGGAGAATGTGGTGGCTGATCACCTGTCTAGAATTTTAACTGCTGAGATTGATAGGCTGCCTATCAATGAATCTTTCCCTGATGAGCAACTTTTTGCCATTAGTGTACACACTCCTTGGTTTGCAAACATAGTCAACTTTTTGGCTACAGGAAGAATTCCTCAACATTGGAGTAAAATGGATAAAGATCTTTTCTTCGCAAAGGTTAAACATTTCATCTGGGAAGATCCTCATTTGTTTAAGAGTTGTGCAGACCAAATAATAAGAAAATGTGTCCCTGACCAAGAATTTTATAGAATACTTTCTATGTGTCATGAACAGGCCTGTGGAGGTCATTTTAGTGGAAACAAAACTGCTGCAAAGGTTTTGCAGTGCGGATTTTATTGGCCTACACTTTTCAAAGATGCTCTGCAGCATTGTAAGTCTTGCCAAAACTGTAAGAAATTGGGCAGTATTTCCAAGAGAAACTCAATGCCTTTACAGCCTATTTTGGTAGTTGAGTTGTTTGATGTTTGGGGGATAGACTTCATGGGTCCCTTTCCTCCTTCCAATGGGAATAATTTCATTTTAGTAGCTGTGGATTATGTATCCAAATGGATTGAAGCCACAACCACTAAAACAAACGATCACAAAGTGGTTCTTAAATTTCTTAAGGATCATATTTTTTCCAGGTTTGGTTTTCCCAGAGCCATTATCAGTGATGGGGGAAGCCATTTTTGTAATAAACATTTTGAAACTTTATTGAAAAAATGCTCTGTGACTCATAGAGTAGCCACTCCATATCATCCACAAACCAGTGGACAAGTGGAGATTTCCAATAGAGAAATCAAACATATTTTGGAAAAGATTGTGAGGAAGGACAGAAAGGATTGGTCCTTTAAGCTGAATGATGTATTGTGGGCATACAGGGCAGCCTATAAAACCCCAATTGGTATGTCCCCATTCAGGTTGGTCTATGGCAAAGCATGCCATTTACCAGTAGAGTTTGAATATAAAGCTTTTTGGGCCATTAAAACATTGAACATGGATCTAACTACTGCTGGTAATCACAGGAAACTGCAACTTGCTGAGTTGGAGGAGCTGAGAATGGATGCATACACAAATTCAAGATTTTACAAAGAGAAAGTCAAAACTTTCCATGATAAAAATTTATTGAGAAAAGAGTTCACAGCTGGCTCTAAGGTATGGTTATTTAACTCAAAACTCAAGTTTTTCCCAGGAAAGCTGAGATCCCGATGGGAAGGGCCATACATCGTTATCATTGATGACTCCTTGAGTCATGACATCCTTGATCCAAGTAATGGAAGAATCCTGAAAGTAAATGGTCAGAGGTTCAAACCATGCATTGAAAATACCCAGGAGCCTGTGCTGCCCATCTGTCATCACGAACCTCCAAGAATCTGATGGTAGATAACTGTACATTATGTTTTTATTTCATAGTTTTTGCTTA
This sequence comes from Chloranthus sessilifolius, assembly GCA_021018995.1. Taxonomy (NCBI): domain Eukaryota; kingdom Viridiplantae; phylum Streptophyta; class Magnoliopsida; order Chloranthales; family Chloranthaceae; genus Chloranthus; species Chloranthus sessilifolius. Next base: position 126,195,206 of record CM037589.1, on the reverse strand, counting down.
GTTCCTTTGTTTCTGTTTTTATTCATGTTTTATCTCTTTTCGCATGGTTTAAATATGCTCCAAGTTAAGTCGCAAAGTAATAATTATCTTTTCGCAAAGTTCAAATTACTCTTCGAAAAGACTCTGGATTTGTAACGAACTGCTCGAAAGCAAGGATTTGCTTTTCGAATAGTTGGTTCTGAAGCTATTTTCTTTTCGAAAAGATATTTCTAAAGCTATTTGCTTTTCGAATAGTTGGTTCTGAAGCTAATTTCTTTTCGAAAAGATATTTCTGAAGCTAGTTTCTTTTCGAAAAGATGTTTATGAAGCTATTAACTTTTCGAATGGTACTGATGCCATTCGCAGTTGTCAAAAGGTCTATTTTGGAACTTTTCGAAAACTTAAAAAGGACTTTGCGAAATTAACTCTGAGTATATTTAAACCCTTTCAAAATTGGGGTTTCATATTCGAAAGCTTTTTGAAGAGCGACCTGTTCCACAGAAACCCTATTTCTTTCTTTCCTTGCGCGATTTGAGAATCTTGCCACACTTTTCTTCACCTTTGTTCGATCATTTGAGTTTTCAGGGAAGGATTTTAGCTTCTAGTCTGGGGGATTTCTGCAAGCAAACAGCACGTCAATCAAAAACCTTAGATCTCGATATTTCTCTACACATTCTCTCTGTTTATCATTTGGAAAATTTGATTTTATGTCAGCATCTGTTGTGGGCATTTTCATACATCAATTTCGAATGGGAAAAGCGGAGAAATCGTTGGTTTCCATGTTCCCAAAATCCTCTGCTAAGAAAGTTAGCAAACCTACCCTAAAAGGAAAAATCAAAACTTCAGCCAAAAGAAAACTATCTATGGATAAAGCGGATAGGGTGGAGAAAGGGAAGAAAGTGAGACATGAGGAACCCATCCCTGCTGCTGCTAGTCCTGAGCCTGAGCTTCCTCCTCTGCCTATACATTTGGTACTGCCAAATCCATTCATTGAAGCTCAGAAGCTAATTCCTGAACTGATTGTGGACGAAACTTTTTTCGTCAACAAACCGGATTGCCTGTTATCTTTAAAATACATAAGAGATGCCTCACTAAGCAATATCCTTACCCCCTTGCCAGAGAAAATTTACCCACGAATGGTGAAGTTATGGTACCAAAACCTAATCAAGGTCAATGAAAGAGATGTTGATGTCCCTACCCTGGTTATCTTTGTTGATGATTGCGATCTTACTGTGACATTTGAAGACATAGGGAATGCTTTGGGGATACGCTTCCAATTTGATCCTTCTGGTCCATTGGCTGCTCCAGAAACAACCTCTTTTAGAGAAATCGCTGCACATTTAACCCAAGGAATTGTGGGCACTGGACAGTCCATCATGAGGAGAGACCTAGCCCCCCAATTTCTATTGATGGACTCCATTTTGAGGGGAAGTTTTTATGTCACCGGGCACAGCCATGAGAGGAGAACACCAATTCTGGAGGCTCTCTTTCATTTTTCTAAGGGGCAATTTTTCAATGCCCCTATGTTAATTTTTGAAACCATGGCTGATATTAGTGCCAAGTTGAAAAAGGAACAGAAATTAGCTGGCCTCCCATTTGGTAGATTGATCACAGCCCTCCTCAGAGCCAAGTTTGACATTGATAATGAGGAGCCATTTGAAGTCATTGCTCCTCACAATTTTGGGAAAAAGGCTTGGACTACAAGCCAAGCCATGCTGAGAAGAATGAGAGAGGAAGGTGAACCTGCACCTGCACCTGCAGCTGGTAATGAACCTGCACCTGAACTTGCCCCTGCAGTTCCCTTAGAACCGGTTTTGGGAGAACCTGTGGTGGCCAGCTCTGTAGCTGCACCACTTCTTGAAGCAGCTCGGCCAGACCCTGTGGTGACCAGCTCTTTAGCTGCACCCATTTTTGAAGAAACTATCGTTCCCATGGTGACCAGCTCTTCAGCTGCACCAATTCTTGAGGAAGTTGGCCTTTCACCCTCCTCCCCTATTCTAGCCCCTGCCACTTCACCTATCCCAGCTGTCCCATCTCCCATACCCTCTATTATTTCAATTATAGATTCCCCGTCTACACCAACCACTCCAACCATACTCACACCACCAATTTCTCCCACCAATGCCCATGTTTTAACTACAGACTTTATTGCCCCATCTCCCTATACTCCTCTGCTCCAAAGCCCCTCAAATTCACCTGCTCATTCAGCCCACACACCTGAAGTATCCACTACACCTGAACCTGAGCCTTTCACTACAGAGGCTTATTCTTCCTTAATGGGATCTATTTTTGAAACCATGGGGCTTGAACCTATCCCTATACCTGACCCTCATCATTTCACTCACTTACCTACTTCTCCCTTTACAGCCATTGCACCCCCACCCTCCACTTCAGTTGTACCAGTCCCTGCTATGCCCACCTCTCCCCCACCTGCATCTATTAACCAAATACTTGCCTACCTCCAATCCATCCAAGCCCAACTCCAAATCAACACAGAAAACCAGTCTGTGACCAATGACCTGCTCCAAACCTTAGCCTCCACATCCCACACAACCACCATTACCCCTGTACCTACTGTTGATTCCCATGCTACCCAAACTGAACCAGAGGTAGTATTGGTTGATCTGCCCACCCCCACCACTATTGCCCATGCAACCCAAACTGAACCTGAAGTCCCTCTGGTTGCATCCCCTTCACCACTCCCCACTTTTTCTGAGTAAGCCATTCAGACCGACCCTGAAGTCCTCCTTCTGGACACTTCTCCCCCTCCCACAGCTGGGACACCTTTGGTCCCCTACCATTCCGTTCCCCTTCCCCGATTTGCCACCCTCAGAAGAGCCATGGAAGAAAATCCCTATATCTGTCGAGATATTCTAAAGGGGTTAGCTGATTTACAAGCCTACATTCGAACCCCTTATGAAAACCAGATTCGGAAGTTGGAATTATTTATGAAATTTGAGAGAGAGAGAAAATGAAGGACTTGCTCGGTCAAACATTTCAGATGGTTCGGAGTGAGCAGCACAAGGTGACCATGTTGCAAGCACAGCTTGACCAAGAAAAACTGAAGACCACTAGACTTGGCAAGTACATTGGCCTCACCAAAAAGATCAAATGAGAGGAATACACTGAGCTGCAAAACACACTCCACGAGAAAGCTCAATCAAGTTCAGACTCCAATACTGATTCTAGTTCTGATTCTGACAGTGACTCCAGTTCTGAGCCAATTGAACCAACTTATGACACAGATTTTGACCCCAGTTATTAAAGCACTTTGTACTTATCTGTGGTATAAGTTTGTAATATATATTCTGGTTTTTCTTGTGAAATTCATGTGCATTTCTGTCTGTCCTCTTGTCATCATGAGTTTTTTTTTTTTTTTTTTTTTGCTTATATCTCTTCTCTATTTTGGACCAGTGTGGACCCTGCTCCCCTTTGGTTTGGGGCGTGTGGCAGAGATGCCAATAAAATAAGTTAATGCTTGGTGCAGCTTATGACCAGCAGAATTTTTGAAAATGATGTAATTTCACACCTGTTATTTTGAAAAATGAGGAAGTTCAAACTTTTTAAAATTGATTTCGAGTGTAATTCTAATACTTTCATGAAGTGAAGGTCAGAAAATTTCTAAAAAAAAAATAAAATTAATATTTAGTAAACCGAAAAAGAGAGAAAACAGTGATGATATTCCTCAAGAATTTGATAGAAAACCACACCTAGTGAGATTTGGGCTTGCTGAAATGTATTCTTTGGAGGTATGAATTGGCAATTTTTTCTGTTCTAGGGACTGTTTGAACCTGCTTGTTATCACTAGAAGTTACACATATCCAAGTTAAAATAGCTTGACAGCAATCATGATATTAAAGACATGATGTAGGGCCTTCTTTTGGACAGTTTGAACTTCAAAAAGCCCCACCTTTTAAAACTGCCTTGATACACCATTTGAGCTTTATAAATCAAAGATTTCTTTGAAACCTCATCAACCTCATTTAGCCTAACCCTCACTCTGAGAATTCAGAAGGTAAAGGAAAGAAAGTTGAAGAAAGGTGAGTTGGGTAATAGTTTGGTAAAAGAAAAAGAAAAATAAGTGAAGGCAATGATGTATCGAGTAAGAAATGTGGCATTCCATCAATGTTGATTTGAGAAAAAAATAAAAAAAAGAAAGAAGAAAGAGGAGAAGTCATTTCATTGGAAGTTTGAAAAAGAAAGAGAAAAAGATGGCCACTTTGGCTCTGAAAATTCAAAGAAGAAGATGAAATTGTGCTGAAATAAAGAAGTTGTCCATACCACCTCCTTACCTTGACTGACTTCTAAAATTTTGAACTCCCTTCCAACCCTTTTATTCTTGATAAATTTCACCCATAAGCCACATTACAACCCAAGTTAAATTCCTTACTGATCAAAGATGGATTGAGCTGTCACATGGAGATAAGGATTTGTGTAATCTATGGTGAAAGGAGCAAGAATTCGTAACTAAAAAGCAATGCCTATGTACTTACAGTCCTATTTGAGGGTCAGAATCGCCTTTTGAGTTGTGTGAAATAGTACAACCCTCCTACCTGCATGTTGAGTGAAAACCCTGGTGAGAGTTGGGTTTGAAATCAACTTATTTGGGGTAACATCAAAACTGAATTCTCAAATAGAAGGCAAGATTTTCATTAATTTTTCTTGAAAAAACTTTTTGACACCAACTGAGTGAATGATAAAGGAATTACAGCAGAATTTTAGTTTTGAACTGATGTTTTCTTGAAAATCTTCTTACAACCTGACTGATGCAGGTGTGAATAATCTGATTGGATGAAAGTTTGCTTTAACAGAACTGCATTGATCTTAACTGATTTATTGGAGAAGTTTGTGGGTACCTTCACTGAAAACCCTCAGGAGACTTCACTCCTCCACTAGGGATCACCTAGGGGTTTAAAAGGCTTGTTGCATATGCTAAATGCAACTGTGCTCCCTACAAAAATGGCTTTTCATTCTATTTTTAAATTTTGTCTTTGCTCAGGGACTAGCAAAGCTTAGGTTTGGGGGTGTGTTGAGAACTGGAAAATACCATTTTTCACCCCTTAATCTGGGCCTTGATAGACCCTTGAGAGAACTAAATAAGTGTTTTAAGTGTTTGTTTTACAGCTAACAATAAAGGCAGGCTTAACCTTGAAAGTAGCTCAAAAGTGCCAAAAAGATGACAATCCATGTCAATCCAACGGGAGAAAGAGAAGAAACAACCTCAATAGCTGTTGAAAGGTCTGAATTGAAGAGGCAAAGACCAGGTCTCAACCCAAAAAAGAATTATGGAGCAATTCGAACAGAAAAATACACTACAGAGTACTTTTCACAAAGAACCTGAACTTTTCGCAAAGAACCTGAAACTCTGCGAAGAGAACAAAAACTCCAGGCTTAGCTTTCGAAGAGCATCTGAACTCTTCGAAGAGATGATTTACCTTTTCGAAAAGAGCTTCAGGAGTTACAACACCTTGCGAAAAGCCCCCTAAGCTTTGCGAAAAGGTATTCTGGAGGTTCCCAGCTTTTGCAAGGGCAATTCAGTAATCTGTTTCACGCGGCCCAATGCATCTAAAAACCTAGGGACATTCCAGAAGATTCTAAGCATGAAGCGAAGGCATATCCCACCCCACGTGAGCACCCAGAGATTAAATAACTTGGCGGGAACTTCTAGAAACTCTAACAGACTTTCAAAATGCATAACAGAATCGATGCCTTTTTCACCTGATTGGCTGAACCAGATCAAGGAATTCTGATTGGCCAGAACAGATCTGGATCCTCGTGCTCGACTACCATTGGTCAATACAGATCTGAGCACTTCTGATTGGTTGATACACATCTGAGCTGGACTTAGGGAAAACTATAAATAGACGAACCATTTGCCCAATTTGGGCATCCAGATTTTGAGTTTCATTCCTATTCCCCCATTTCCAAACCAGATAGTTTGTCTGAAATCCCTGTAATAGCTACACTTTTACTTGCAATTGAGAGCTAAGAGATATTTTTGTAATTCAAAAGAGGGTTGTATTCAAGACTACAAATCTGAGAGCTGTTTAAGCTGTGCTCTGTAATTGTAATGGTGGATTTGAAAAGGTTCCTGTAAACCGTACATTCTCAATTGGACTCATGTTAAGGGTTCCCTCTGATCTCCTTATTGCATTAGACTCTTTTAGATTTACTGTTTTTCATGCAAATTCCCTTGATTCATTAATCCTGTGAGAATTAGTGTTGGTAACCTAATCTCTCACGGCATTTGTAGTGATGCTTCTTGTTCTAAACTAAGGCTTTGGATTAAAGACTATTGGATGGTTTGTGGCCATTAAAGTGGACAGACCATAGCCATAAGCTTAAACCTAATCCTTAAATTAGATTTATTTCTCTTACATCTGCGCTTGTAGCCAGATGAAGATTGGATCATCTGTCAGTTGAGTTGCAGTCATTCTCATTAGATTTCAAGGACCAAATCAAAGTTAGATATTACTTCTCCATTTTTTATTAGTTTACCTCAAACGTTCCCCTCACTCGGATCTGGATCATTTAGTTTAAACTTTTCTTTTATCATTTAGTTAATGTGACAAATTCAACCTCCCATCTTATGTGCTTTCTAGATAGGATAAGAGGCAAGATCTTGTAGCTCAGATCTGGAGGTTTATCTTGCATTTTAGACAAATTCTCTGTGGACGATCTTTCACTCACTTACATTTAAAACTTGCTACAATTGGCCCTGATCTTGCAGGCTAATTCACTTCTACCTGTGCTGATATTTCTTTACTCTTTCTAATATTCTAGATTCATTATAATTTAGCAGTTGCAAACCTGTTTTCAAAACACACATAAATCAAGCACACTAAGAAGTAACAACACTAAGGAGGATTGGCCTCGTTCCCGAGTACCCTCCGTAAGCTCCCTTAGGCAAATCGGATGGAAGAAAATTGGAAAGACTGAATTTGAATTATAAAGTAGTATTTTTTTATAGATTGAGAGATTGATGATGTAACTATAAAGTAAATTTTAAAATTTAGAATAATGAGAAATTAAGACTAGAGCTAAAATCTAAGGACCACAATCGGGGTCGAAATTAGGAGAATTTGGACCCTGAGATTAAAGACCGATTCTAGAACCTAAGGACTAGAATTAGAAAATTAGAAATTTAAATTAAGACCTAAGATTTAGAATTTAAGAACTAGAGGGCTAGAACCTAAATCTAGAACTAGAAAATAAAAAAGGGGAACTGGTTCTAGAACCTAAGAAATAGAGCCAGAAAATTAAGGATTAAGGAATTACCTGTTGAAATTGTCTAAATTGTGCAGAGGGAAATTGTATAGAGGGAAATTATATAAGGAAAAATTGTATAGAGAAAATTGTGTAGAGGAAATTATATAGAGGAAATTATGTAGGAGGTAAAGGTCTTATTTATAGGCTTTTACCATAATCCTATTTTATAAAATAATATAATAAAGACATTGTTCCTAATTCAACTAGGAGTTTTAGAAAACGTCACTTTTTGCGCAGCGGCAGAAAATTGATCATAACTTCTTCGATATATGTTAGAATTGTACGTTTTTGGCTCGTTGGAAAGCTACTTCGATAAGCTTCCCAACGTGACCAATTTCGCCTCAATCCGACTCCGTTTAATTCCTTAAAATAAGCTGAATGTAAAAGTGACAGGATTGACAATTGAGAAAAGGTTGGGAAGACCTAGTTGCCTCTTAAAATAAGGAGTTGGGCAGGAATTTTCTAAGGGCTGAATTCTAAAACTTAAGAATTAAGAATTAGAATCTAAAAATTAGAACTAAAGACTAAAAAAAATCGAAGGAGTGAAATCGAAGTCGAAATCAAAAAAATTAGATCGTAGGATTAAAGACTGGTTCTGAACTCTAAGAGTCAGAACCAGAGATTAATGTTAGGACTGTAAATTGAGATTTTGAAACAGATTTAGGCCTTAAGAGTCGGTGAATTAGACCGTCAAATTAAGGACCGGTTCCAGGCTCTGAGGACTGGAACTAGATATAGAGATTACGGTCTAAAAAAAAAAGGGTGCTACGGTCTAAGACTGAAAATTAAGACTGATAATTAAAACCAAGAAAAATCCTAAATCTAAAAACTAGAATGTACGATTCGAAACTAAAAATTAAATTCCTACCTAGAGTAGGGGCTGTGGAGAGAAATCATCGAAGATCGAATCTCAAAATCATGGCTAATTTGCTCTAGGGGTTGCTTCGGAACTCTCTGGTTTTTGAATTTACGGTCTCTCCTCTCTAAATTTCGCAGCCTCCTCTCTCCCTCTTTGAGAAAAAAAGCTTTTATAGGTTTTCATTCTATTACGCGCCTGTTTTCGGGTGTTTAACTGAATTGCATGCCAGTTTTCTGATGCTTAATCGCTTTGAGTCGGTCACCGACTCAGTGAGCAACCGGCTGAATTACTCAGCGGGTTTCCTAGTCCTAACAAAATCAAGACTAATTACGCGTGTGATGGGACGTGTGTAATCCTATTAAGCGTGTTACCTGAAGCGCTTAATCCAGGAAACGTAGGGGTCAAGGGTAGGAGACTTGGTCGGGCATAGGCCAATTGTACGCTTGTGGTGTAGCGCTCAATTTGATCGCGCATATGTTTCTAGGCGCGTAATCGAGTCTCAAAACTGTCTATGAAAGGAAGTTTGGTCTGAAAGGAGACTGATTGCACGCTTGTGGTTCTACGTGTGATCGAATTACGCATGAGTTTTCAGGCGCTTAATTCAGGGTTGTCCAAGTATGGTCTCAAGAATGGAATGCAAGACTATTATTTCAGTCTACATTCCGACTATATACTATTGCTTAGTGTATAGCCTCCCTACATTGGGATATGAGCCACAAAGCTATTATTTTAGCTTGTGTTCAACCATGTACAGTTGCATTGTCCCATATCGAGGGTTAAAAAGGTCAAGGACTGACCAAATGAATTCGTGTACTCCGAGAGGGCAAAAGGAGGGTGTCTACAGTGAGGATCCGGCAACCAATCGACAAGATTTTGTATAAGATGTCGAGAGGATTGAAGTAGCTCAGGAAGAAGTTAAAATTTCTCTGTCAATCCTGTCAACTAGTTCAAGCCAATCCTGTCGAGATTCCAAAACCCTCTTCTGCTAACCTCCCATGCAACCTGTCGACAGGTGCAACTTCCAACCTGTCGACCATTTGAGTCTTGAACCTATCGACAACTTACCTGAAGCTACGCTCATCCTCGCGAGGTTCAAGCAAAATGTCAAAAGCTCAATGGGAGCTTTACAAAGAGGTTGACAGGATTTTCTATAACCTGCCGAGAGGATGAATGGAGAACTAGACAGAAGATAGAAATGTACTCCAATCCTGTCGACTACTCAGCTGAACTTCTCGAGAAGCCTCCAAACCTGTCGAAGGCCAATCCAACCTGTTGACGAGAACACCAAGCTGAACTAAGAACTTGTTGAGAGGTTCCCTGAACCTCTCGACAATCGAATTAGGAACTTCTCAGTTCCTTTCACAGTAGCTGCCAACTTCAGGATCCTGTGCATGAGTTCCAAGGCGTGTTAATGACCCTTAAGGGTATGTTTGGAACACCACTGAGCACGAATGGGAACCCAAACCACATCACATGGGTCTACCTGTTTTAGACCAATGGGGAAAGAGCTTCTATAAGAGAAATCAGCCACATCAGCAGCTCAGAATAACAGAATTATTCTCCTAAGCTCTAATTGGCTGAAACAAATCTGAGAGGAGAGGAGAAGAGTATAAAAGCTTAAAAAATTTATAGAGCTGGCATCCAGAAATTGGGAGAACCAGAGCTATATTCAATTTCCCTCCAAAAAATCCCTCTCTCTTCCTTCTTCCCCCATTCTCTTTTTAGCCAATCATGGTTGGCCAAACCCCTTCAGTAGTTAGGGTGAGGTTGAGAGCTGTAAATCGAGAGTTTCAGAGGCTGTGTAGATGGATTGTATGTTGCACAAATTACAGATCTGAGCATAATAGGATTGTACGTTGTGTTATTGCAATATAATTATGGTTTTTAAAGGTGATTTTGATCTATATTTCATTTTTTCGTATTTGATTTCCTTGGATTAGATATTCCTGTCGATGCTTGAGCTTGTAGCCTAGCACCCACAGCATCTGCAATAGCTTACCTGTTCTAATCAAGATCATTGGATTGGAACGATCTCTGGGATAACCTACGGCCACTATAAATGGACAGATCCTATCCTCAGGATAGCTTCAACACTTTGGTTGAGATTAGATTCTTATACCTCGCATCTGAGTTTGTAGCCAGATGAAGGATTGTAGCAAATCTGTCCTATGCATTGCCTTAGATTCAATTGATTTTCAGTAAAGACAAAAATTGTAATAGTTGCCAGCTTGTTACACTACGTGGGATAGACACGGGTCATGGGTCAAGTCAGGTGTATGCCAAGAATGTGACACAAAGGACCTGGCTACATTAATCAAACCTTTTGTTGATTCAAAACGGTTCTTCATACATGTATGGATCTCCATACACATTAACTTTGAGTATTAAACATACACCTAAACTTGGACACTTTAATATAAAACACTTATAGTCTAAAATGGTAAAATTAATAAACTACAAGGGAGTGGTACTCGTGGTAAGATAAGTACATTACACTTATAATATATTTAAATTTAATCGTTAGTGTGGTGTGCGTATAAGTGTATAGCCAGACTTAGTTTAACTTATAGGCATGTACACTAAACACTCCTATGCATGTTGTGCATGGGATTCTAGCCTTGAGCTTATACACTTACCTAGTGTATGAGAGTGTTATAAAAGGTAAGCCTTATTTGGCTTATCTGCTAGTACACTGTTGTTTTGTGTGGGCTTAATAAGGGATTGCAACTCTAATCAGCGTATAAGCTGATTATTCTGCCAACAAAGATACACGAAGGCATGAGTCATCTTCAACTTCATGCATGCAAAGTACACAGGTAACACTACAAAACCGCCGAGGTGTTCTTCTTCTTTCTGCTACACATCTGATGCACATCGACCATGCACAATTAGTATAAGCTATAGCAAAAAAACCAGATGTTGACCTCCACTAACGATTAAAACCCATTACTCTAGTCATGTTCTTTACACCTTCGCTTTGAGACTGAAGGTTCTTAGTAGTGCAAACATTTGACGAACGCGACGTCAATATACGTTCGACCGACACCGTACTGTTGAGACTGCAAGACCACAAAAAGGTACAAGGACTAAGACTTGAATATAGGTAATTTATTGAATCCTAAATGATTGCTCTGTGGTGTTGATTCCTTTAGCTAGAATCGGCAGCACAGACAATGGTTGGTGTCGATGAGGTACGCGGGACGTATCATGCCGGAATGATTGTGCACTCTAGATCATGCATAACAAATTTAATATAAATATAAATATAGGACATAGCATGCTGAATATCAGGCTAAATGGAATAAAAAAAAAAATATATATATATATATATATATAGAAGCATGTGAACAACAAACCATATAGGTACAGAACCGAGAAGGGGACAAAAAGGCACCACGATATGTTGGCATTCAAGCTTGCCGAGGCAAGGTGCTTGCCTAGGAAAGTTTGTGAGCTTGTCGAGGCAAGGTGCTTGCCTAGGCAAGACTGTGAGCTTGCCGAGCAAAGGTGCTTGCCTAGGTTAGCCTGTGAGCTGGCCGATGCAAGGTGCTTGTCGCGGCAACCTTATGCTCAGACCATTGTTTGGCATTTCGGTCATAACATTTAACCCCAAACTCTGATTGGCACGATTCTTGATGCGTTGGAAAGGGGACAACGAGCCCTATAACTTTAAAAAATTTAAGAATCTAATGTTTAATAGGTCAAAAGTTAGTGACAAGTTGAGGCAAGCCTGTGTCTAGCTTGTGCGTATCCTGAGGTACCTTTGGTCTATGTATATGTATGGTATATTAATTTTTAGTACTAGTGATCATGTAGAGCATTTATGTAAGGTCTGTGGTGACCCAGAAAACTATATAAATATACTAAAATGGTACACATAAATGATAGGTGTTGGTGCACACAACGAGCTCATACCAAGGAATCTAGTTTGAATGTGCATGCATACGTAACAAGTCACGTGTGAGCTAAGGTAGGGAATTTTACCTTGCTATGTTATAATTGGTTTCTTCTTTACATTTTGGATCGTACATTATTTTATATATACTTATTTGCGGTAAAGACCATGTTAAACTCGACATATTGATTGTATATACATGTGAAGCTATACGTCTGATGTAATGATGTTAAGTCCGTTTACATTAAGGCATGCATATGATCAGATCAATTCGAGTATGCTAGTTCAGTTTAATTTGATGCATGCTTATGATTAGATCAGCTCGATGTATGAGCATATGGTAGTTAAGTTTGAGTGATATATGATTTTGATAAGATCTGCTCGATAAGATCAGTTTGACCCGACATATGTGATTCTATTAGGAATATTGTCAGACCAATTTAGATGACATGATATAGATCAGTAGATGAATGTGTATGCATGATGATACTAGAGTAATTTAGAAAAAGATTTATAAATCGTGATGAAAGTATAGTTCAGATACAACATATAATAATGTATGCATATGCTAGCTTAGTTTTTGATAATGTGCTAGTTTTCGATGTATGCCTATGACTGATGGTGTTAGATCAGTTTATAGTAATGTATATTGATGAGATGAATTTCAGACTAGATGTATGCTTTGCATGCTTATGATGCTAGTTCAGCTTGGATATATGATTATCAATGATTATGCTAGTTGCAGTTATATATAATCATGTGAGTTTAGTTATTCAAATCAGTTTTGCTATATGATATCTATTCATGAAGTGCTCGCATACATGTTACCATGCATTGTTCATATCCTGTTATCCTTGTTATCATATATACGTCTTTGTTCTCATCATGAAACAAGTGATCCAGCTAACTCGGGAGCTTGGCAAGTGATCCTGCTAACTCGAGAGCTTGACTCATCTTGTACCAAGTGACCTTGCTAACTTAGCTTAGGGGCTTGACACGTCTTGTACCAAGTGACCTTGCTAACTTAGCTCAGGGGCTTGACTCGTCTCGTATCAAGTGACTTTGATAGCATAGCTCAAGGGCTTAATTTCTCAGTGCTAGTGACCCTGTTAACATAGCTCAGGGGCTAGACATTTGATCTTGAAAGCTTGATTCTTTGTTCAGTTTGATGTTTTGTTTCAGTATGATTCCTTGTATTTGTTCAACATGAAGCATGATTCCTCGTATATGTTCAACATGAATCTGTTAGCATGATCACTGTTTTGTATGATTTATTTCTTGTACAGATTTGCATGATGTAGTGCTTGTTTATGCTAAATGCTACATGTTACAAAACAAAATAAGATAGAATGTGCCTCAATTGAAATCTATGCATCTAGATATAAATTAGAAATCTAACATATAAAGTAACATTGTAAATTTTCCCTGCTGAGCTTTTATGATAGCTCATCCTACGACTTTATGTCTTAGTTGCAGATATTGCTCGTGACCTTGAACGCAAAGCTTATCGTACCTACCAGCCTGAGGAAGAGGACAAGGAGGACGTGGAGGAAGGTTCTGCTGAGGACTTCTTTCCTTGAGAGGTTAGAGAGAGAGATAATTATTTTTAACCACTTAAATTTGTATACATATCAGTGTGTTTTTGAGATACTGATACTCAGTATTTTATGTATAGGTGTTCTTTCCATTGTTTAGATAACGGATGGCCGTTATCGGTGGAAAGCTATACATGGTTTTTGATTTATATCGTCTTGTTATATATATTCTTGCTTTTAAACAGTAAATGAATATTAGGTAGATGCCATATATTCTCTTTAGCAGAGTTCATCTTACACTTTTGCAATTATAACACTTTGTACATGATGCACTTGAATGAAAAGGATCATGTTAGGTGAGCTGACAGTGCGACCTTTCCCATTTACGAGAAGGGGAAATGTCGAGCTATCACAGGTCCTATCAGAGCCCGACGTTAGGTCTTTTGGAGATTTAACTCTTTGGTATGGACATATGACAAGACATCTTATGTTTATTCAATGTTGGGGTATAGGTCGAGTCTATGTATATCTAATCAAGTGTTGTTTGATCATGATAGGTTGCAATGCCTCCAAGACGAGGTAGACGGGGTAGACCACCATTACCCCATCGCACAAGGGCTAATGCTATTCCAGTGGCGGGCTATGAGCACAACACTGTATTAGGACACGGAGAAGATGTGAATATGGCAGAGTGCCAGAATACCATGGAAAATGTTGTAGAGCATACTCCACCCTTAGCAAATGTGAATCAGATGGGTCCTGTTCCAGGCGTCGATCAGAATGCGGGACAAAATCCTCAGCTGATTGAAAACCATGGTGAACACCATGGCTATATTAGTGGTACAACGACCTCCAGAAGACTTTGCAGAGTTTGCACACCTTTGACCGCCTAGCTTCTATGGTCAGCATGATCCCATGGAAGCAGAGAAATGGCTAACCCAGATCGACAAAGTACTACAAAGGGTCACATGCACTGAGGTCGTGAAAGTTAGTTGGGCGGGCTATAAACTAGAGGGTGAAGCAGATCCCTGGTGGTAGCCAGTCAGTAGAACGGACAAGACTACCTGGAGTACCTTGGACATGGGCATAATTTAGTGAAGCCTTCAATGAGAAATATTTCCAACACCCGAGCGCTACCGAATGGGGGTCCATTTTGCGACCTTAGTGCAGGGTTCGATGACTATTAGGGAATATGAGACAGAATTTATGCACCTCTCTTGCTTTGCACCATTGCTCGTCGCCACGGAGCTCATGAAAATCTAGAAGTTTGAGCTGGGTCTGAAGCCCCTGATCAAGGAGAGAATTTCATTATTTCAAGCAACGACCTACTCTCATGTGATGCGATTAGCCCTTATAGCATAGATTGATGTGGAAAACATATATACAAGGAGAGAAGAGTAAAATAGAACAAGAAAAGCTCAATCTCAATTTCTTAGTTCTGGTCCTAGTCAAATCTGTAAGCGATCGCGAGTTTCTATGCAGCCAGCATTCTGACATCAATCTATGAGCACAACCGGTAGTTTATACATGGCCTTATACTCCAGCAGCATTACCACCTCAAATTCCATAACATTTCATTAGTCTGCCCAGTTTGTGTCTCGAGTTTCATGAGCACAACCGGTAGTTTCTCGCACCAGTTCCTGTGCAGTTTTGTCGACAACGTCAACTGAGGTCTATGGGAAGTGTGGTAAGGCACACAAGATCGATGAATGTCGCAAAGCGTCTGGTGCATGTTTTTATTATGAAAAAATGAGACATCGGATCAAGGATTGTCCCGAGATGGTGGGGACGACATCAAAGGCAGGACCAGTTCTATGATCTGCATGGCCTACGGTACAGGGCCGAGCTTATGCTGTGTCGGCACAAGGTGCCCAAACCAGCAATGACATCATTCAAGGTATGTGAATTTTAAGTACCAGTTATTTAATTTTATTTTTGATAAAGAAGGTGCATTTAGTTAAATAGTCTATATATCTGTGCATCTAGTATAATTATTTCTTTTCATCAGTTTAGAAATTATAGATATATAGTTTAGTAAGTAGAAACAATGTAGCTAACATTAGTAAATATAGATCTTAAGTACCTTGAAATTGTATCGAGAGGATGCCTACTTGTTGTATGAGGCAAAAGTATTGGTAGATCTTGGATCGACACATTCATTTGTCACACCACGGTGTGCTAAAATGTTGGGAAAATTGGGAGCTACCCCAGAATCTCTCAACTTTATTTTAGATGTGTCAGTTTCGACTGGACATTCTTTCACAACTGACATTGCATATCGATCCATTATAGTCCTGATCAATGAGTACTGGGAATACAAAGCAATAGTCGACTGGGTCTTACTCGATATGCAAGGATTCGACGTAATCCTTAGCATGGATTGGCTATTCAACCACCATGCAAACGTCGATGGTCGAAAGAAGATTGTCACTTTCCGACCCCAAGGGAGGAAATTGGCTAGATTTTTTAGGGTACAGTCAGTCATACTTCCCTTTATTTCAGCGATCCAAGCATGATTATTACTTAATAAAGGTGCTCAAGGGTATCTCGCTGTTATTCAGAGTCACGATCAGATAGAGAAGAAAGTTTCGCTTTCTGATGTTTTGATTGCTTGTGAATTCCCTGATGTCTTCCTGACGAGTTACCAGGATTACCGCCTAATAGGGAAGTGGAATTCGCCATGTAGTTAGCCCTGAATACCGAGCTAGTATCAAAGGCGTTGTATCAAATGGCACTTGCGGAGCTAAAAGAACTTAAGAAGCAATTACAAGAGCTTCTTGATAAAAGGTTTATCAGACTGAGTCTCTCTCCGTGGGGCACACCGGTATTGTTCGTGAAAAAAAAAAGGACGGTTCGATGCGCCTCTGTAATGACTACCGTCAATTTAATAAGCTAACGATCAAGAATCGTTATCCGCTCCCTAGCATCGATGATCTCTTTGATCAGTTTCAAGGAACACGATGGTGTTCTAAGTTTGATTTATGATCAGGATATCACCAGATGAAGGTGAAAGCTGAAGATATTTCGAAGACAGCTTTCTGGACACGCTATGGTCATTACGAGTTTCTCATCATGCCCTTTATGTTGACCAATGTGCCTACATCATTTATGGACTTGATGAATCGAGCCTTCAAGGCTTACTTAGATCAGTGTATCGTAGTATTCATAGACGATATTCTCATCCACTCAAAGACGCAAGCAAAATATTAAAGTCATTTACGATTTTCTTTACAAACCTTACGAGACTCTCAGCTATATGTGAAGTTCAGTAAATGTGACTTCTGGTTAACTCAAGTCAGTTTTCTGTGCCATGTCATTTCCAAAATCGGTATTACCGTAGATCCTACCAAGGTAGAGGTTGTAGTGCATTGGAAGAAGCCACAAACCGTAATCGAGATCCGAAGTTTTCTAGGTCTCGCAGGGTATTATCGATGTTTTGTTGAAGGGTTTTCAAAGGTTGCTGGACCACTCACGAAGCTCACTCATAAGAGTATGAAATTTGAGTGGAATGATGCATGTGAGCAGAGTTTCCAGGAGTTAAAATGAAGACTCACTTCTACACCAATCCTCGCAATACCATCAGACAATGGTGGCTTTGTGATATGCAGTGATGCCTCATATAGTGGGTTAGGTTGTGTATTAAATAAGAGGGAATGTGTGATTGTATATGATTCTCGACAGTTAAAAGATCATGAAAAGAACTACCCACTCATGACCTGAAACTAGCATCGGTCATCTTTGCATTAAAAATCTGGAGGCACTACCTTTATGGTGAAACCTTTGAGATTTTCACTGATCACAATAGTCTCAGGTATCTCTTTACTCAAAAAGAGCTAAATATGAGACTGAGAAAATGGATGGAGTTTTTGAAGGACTACGACGGCTCTATTCAGTACCATCCCGACAAAGCAAATGTAGTAGCTGATGCACTAAGTCAGAAATCATCCGCTCAGCTATCCCATCTTGTGACATGGTTACAGAGATGGAAGTTACTCAATGACATAGTGTGATCTAGTGCCACTATTAGGGTGATAGCAACTGGAAGTTTGCTTTCTACAGTTATGATCTGATCCACACTCTTCGATAAGATCAGAGAACTTTAGATCCATGATGCAGAGCTGATCGCCATCACACTTTTCAATTAAGGATGATGGGTCCTTATTATTTCAAGACCGAGTATGTGTACCAGAATCACAGTGCCTTGCATCATGAACTTCTTGAAGAGGCTCACATTTCAACTTATGTCATTCATCCTGGTAGCATGAAAATGTATCAAGATATGAAGAAGATGTTTTGGTGGAATGGATTGAAACGAGAAGTGGCAGAACATGTTGCAAAATGTTTGATCTATCAGTAAGTAAAGGTCGAACACAAGCATCCCGCTGGTTTGTTACAACTATTGCCCATCCCATAATGGAAATGGAAGAATATTTCCATGGATTTTATCCTTGGCTTACCCCATACGCAGAAGGGTTACAATGCAATTTGGGTGATCGTAGATCATCTCACCAAATCGACACATTTCTTACCCTATAGCATGCGATATACATCGTCGAAACTGGCCGAGGTATATTTGAAAGAGATAGTTCGACTACATGGGATACCCATAACTATCATGTCTGATCGCGATCCTTTATATACCTCGCGCGTTTGGCAGAGTTTCCAAGAAGGAATGGGTTCCAAGTTGGAATTTAGTTTTGCATTTCATCCTCAGAGCGACGGACAGACGGAAAGGGTAAATTAGGTAATAGAAGATATGTTAAGGGCCTGTATGCTGGATTTCCTAGGATCGTGGGATAAGCACTTACCCTAATCGAATATGCATACAATAACAACTTCCAATCGAGCATCGGCATGGCACCATTTGAGGCACTGTATGGGCGCCGATGTAAATCTTTGATTAATTGGGAAGAAGCTGGTGAACGTATTATTTTGGGCCCTAACTTAATAGAAAGTACTAATACAATTGTTCATGTTATTCGTGAGAGACTGAAGTGTGCTCAGAGTCGGCAGAAGAAGTATGCCGATCTCAAGCAAACCAGTGTTGATTTTCAGGTAACTAAATAACTATATACTTCATCAACGTGTCAACTACATTGAAGAAGCCACCACTCTTTTGATGGAGCACACCTTCCAGACCGCCTCAACCCCTTACATTGGATGGGCACAGAATTACGAGTCTGTATACACCCGCAACACAACCACTTTAGTGCCCTAGCTTGCTTGACAGGATGCAGGACCATCCTCAGCTGGAGAGCATCAGCCTAGATCCCAGCCTAGTGAAAAAAAAAATCACTTTTATATGGTTATCATTATATAATTATAACATTGTTGTATGCTTCTTGCACCTGATTTGTTTTAAATATGTCTCTGTGTACCTTTGTCTGTCTGTGTATACTTTGTATATTTGGATACCTATGTCTGTGTTTACTTTGCTTTCTCATCTGACACAAGTAACATGATCCGGATTATTGATTTTAGACACCATTGCCAAGCCATATACTTTTGATATTGATTCTTGATTATTGATTGTATCCCCCATAACCTGAACTCACTTTCCCGTCTTCGGTTATTTTCGAGGACGAAAATCCCTTAAGTAGGGGAGAATGTAATAGTTTTCAGCTTGTTACACTATGTGGGATAGACACGGGTCATGGGTCAAGCCAGGTGTATGCCAAGAATGTGACACAAAGGATCTAGCTATGTTAATCAAACCTTTTGTTCATTCAAAATAGTTCTTCATACGTGTATGGATCTCCATACACGTTAACTTTGAGTATTCAACATACACCTAAACTTGGACACTTTAATATAAAACACTTATAGTCTAAAATGGTAAAATTAATAAACTACAAGGGAGTGGTACTCGTGGTAAGATAAGTACATTACACTTTTAATATATTTAAATTTAATCGTTAGTGTGGTGTGCGTATAAGTGTATAGCCAGACTTAGTTTAACTTATAGGCATGTACACTAAACACTCCTATGCATATTGTGCATGGGATTCTAGCCTTGAGCTTATACACTTACCTAGTGTATGAGAGTGTTATAACAGGTATGCCTTATTTGGCTTATCTGCTTATACACTGTTATTTTTTGTGGGCTTAATAGGGTACTGCAACTCTAATCAATGTATAAGCTGATTATTCTACCAACAAAGCTACACGAAGGCATGAGTCATCTTCGACTTCATGCACGCAAAGTACATAGACAACACTACAAAACCGCCGAGGTGTTCTTCTTCTTTCTGCTACACACTTGAAGAAACATCTGATGCACATTGACCATGCATAGTTAGTATAAGCTGTAGCAGAAAAACAACATGTTGACCTCCACTCACGATTGAGACTGAAGGTTCTTTACACCTTCGCTTTGAGACCGAAGGTTCTTAGTAGTGCACACATTTGACGAACGTGACGTCAATATACGTTCGGCCAAAATCGTACCGTCAAGACCGCAAGACCACCAGAAGGTACAAGGACTAAGACTTGAATATAGGTAATTTAGTGAATCCAAAATGATTTCTTTGTGTTGTTGATTCCTTTAGATTGAATTGGCAACACAGACAATGGTTGGTGTTGATGAGGTACACAGGATGTATCATGCCTGAATCATTGTGCACTCTGGATCATGCATAAAAAATTTAATATAAATATAAATATAGGACATAGCATGCTAAACTTCAGGCTGAATGGAATAATATATATATATATATAGAAGCAAGTGAACAACAAACCATATAGGTACAGAACTAAGAAGGGGATAAAAAGGCACCACGACATGTTCGATTCAGGCTTGCCGAGGCAAGTTTGTGAGCTTGCCGAGGTAAGGTGCTTGCCTAGCAAAGTCTGTGAGCTTGCTAAGGCAAGGTTCTTGCCTAGGCAAGCTTATGAGCTGGCCAAGGCAAGGTGCTTGCCGCGACAACCTTATGCTCAGACTATTGTTTGGCATTTCGGTCATAACGTTTGACCCTAAACTCTTATTGGCACGATTCTTGATGTGTTGGAAAGGGGACAACGAGCCCTATAACTTTTATGAATTAATAAATTTATGAATCTAATGTTTAATAGGTCAAAAGTTAGTAACAAATTGAGGCAAGCCTGTGTCTGGCTTGTGCGTATCCTAAGGTACCTTTGGCCTATGTATATGTATGGTATATTAATTTAAAGGACTAGTGATCATGTAAAGTATTTATGTAAGGTCAGTGGTGACCTAGAAAACCATATAAATATACTAAAATGGTACATGTAAATGATAGGTGTTGGTGCACACGACGAGCTCATACCAGGGAATCTAGTTTGAATGTTCATGCATACGTAACAAGTCACGTGTGAGCTAAGGTAGGGAATTTTACCTTGCTACGTTATAATTGATTTCTTCTTTGCATTTTGGATGGTACATTATTTTATATATACTTATTTGCAGTCAAGACCATGTTAAACTCGACATATTAATTGTATATACATGTGAACCTATACGTCTGATGTAATGATGTTAAGTCCATTACATTAATGCATGCTTATGATCAGATCAGTTCGAGTATACTAGTTCAATTTAATTTGATGCATGCTTACGATTAGATCAGCTCGATGTATGAGCATATGGTAGTTTAGTTTGAGTGATATATGATTTTGATAAGATCAGCTAGATAAGATCAGTTCGACCTGACATATGTGATTCAGTTAGAAATATTCTCAGACCAATTTAGATGACATGGTATAGATCAGTAGATGAATATGTATGCATGATGATACTAGAGTAATTTAGAAAAAGATTTATAAATCATGATGAAAGTATAATTTAGACACAACGTATAATAATGTATGCATATGCTAGCTTAGATTTTGATGATGTGCTAGTTTTCGATGTATGCCTATGACTGATGGTGTTAGCTCAATTTATAGTAATGTATAATGATGAGAAGAACTTCAGACTCGATGTATGCTTTACATGATTATGATGCTAGTTCAGCTTGGATACATGATTATCAATGATTATGCTAGTTACAGTTATATACATGTAAGTTCAGTTATTCAAATCAGTTTTGCTATATGATATATGTTCACGAAGTGCTCGCATACATGTTACCATGCATTGTTCATGTCTTGTTATCCTTGTTATCATGTACACATCTTTATTCTCATCGTGAAATAAGTGATCCCGCTAACTCAGGAGCTTGGCATGTGATCCCGCTAACGTGGGAGCTTGACTCATCTTGTACCAAGTGACCTTGCTAACTTAGCTCAAGGGCTTGACTTGTCTTGTACCAAGTGACCTTGCTAACTTAGCTTTGGGGCTTGACTCATCTTGTATCATGTGACCTTGATAGCATAGCTCAAGGGCTTGATTTCTCAGTGCTAGTGACCCTGTTAACATAGCTCAGGCGCTAGACATTTGATCTTGGAAGCTTGATTCTTTGTTCAATTTGATGTCTTATTTCAGCATGATTCCTTGTCAGCATGATTCCTTATATTTGTTCAACATGAAGCATGATTCCTCGTATATATTCAACATGAATCTGTTAGCATGATCACTAATTTGTATGATTTATTTCTTGTACAGATTTGCATGATGTAGTGCTTGTTTATGCTAAATGCTACATGTTATTAAACAAAATCAAATATAATGTTCCTCAATTTAAATCTATGCATCTAGATGTAAATTAAAAATCTAACATATAAAGTAACATTGTAAATTTTTCCTACTAAGCTTTGATGATAGCTCATCCTACGACTTCATATCTTAGCTCTAGATATTGCTCATGATCCTGAGCACAAAGCTGATCCTACCTACTAGCCTGAGGAGGAGGACAAGGAGGACGTGGAGGAAGGTTCTACTGAGAACTTCTTTCCTTGAGATGTTAGAGAGAGAGATAATTATTTTTAACCACTTAAATTTGTATAAATATCAGTATGTTT
The DNA here is from genome assembly GCA_021018995.1 of Chloranthus sessilifolius. Lineage (NCBI taxonomy): Eukaryota > Viridiplantae > Streptophyta > Magnoliopsida > Chloranthales > Chloranthaceae > Chloranthus > Chloranthus sessilifolius. The sequence continues at coordinate 126,172,750 of CM037589.1, read as the reverse complement.
TTGAGATACTGACACTCAGTATTTCATGTATTGGTGTTCTTTCCATTGTTTAGATAACGGATGACCATTATCGGTGGAAAGCTATACATGGTTTTTGATTTATATCGTCTTGTTATATATATTCTTGCGTTTAGATAGTAAATGAATATTAGGTAGATGTCATATGTTCTCTTTAGCAGAGTTAATCATACGCTTCCGCAATTATAACACTTTGTACATGATGCACTTGTATAAAAAGGATCATGTTAGGTGATCCGACGGCGCGACTTTTCCCATTTTTGAGAAGAGGAAAAGTCGGGCTGTCACAAAAATCCCTAGCTGCTGCTCTCCACCTTTTGACTTTAATCTTTTCCATTCTCTTTAATTTTGTGTTTAATCAAATCTGGATCAATTACATTTAATTTTGCAGTCTTTTAGTAAAGTGACAAATCTTTGAAACCTCTTCCTATTTTGATTTAGTTTAAATTAGGATAGAGTGCCAGATCTGTCATAGATATGGAGATTTATCATAGTTTAATCATATTTCCCTGTGAACATACCCTGACTTACCTATTAAAACTTACTGCAACAACCCTGATTCTTGTAGGACTGCTTGCTTGCCTTAAGCCCACTTGCTGTAGTTTGTTCATTTAATTTGCTGTTTTAACCATTTAGTAATTATAAGGTAAGCAAGGAAACAAGTTTTTGGTGCCGTTGTCGGGGATCTGTGTTTTTAAGAGTGGTAGATCGAAGTTTTTCTCATTTTAGATTTAGATTTTTATTACCTATTTTGTGTTTGACTAATTGCTATTGTAGTTTTGTGTAGTTTAATTTTGTGATTACAGATCTGGATTTGTTGTGTTGAAAGGAGCATTGTGCAAATTTAAGGAGCAAGTTGTGCTTAAGTTTGTATTTCTTAACTCTGTTTACATTTCTAGATCTATAGTTTTTCAATCTGCAGCATTAGTTGTGTGTTTGTGAATTTGTTTTGCTTAATTTTGTGTTGTCATTCTGTGTATTGTCCTGTATTTTTGTTGTGTGTATGCTTGGGAGGAGATCTATTAATCTTGAGATTGCTCCCTTAGATCCTGAAGTTAAGAGACTTCTCAGATCTAAGCAACCCATACACACACTTGTGGTTGATTCTAACAACTCTGCAATGGGTGAGCAACCTAGAACATTGAAGGAATTTAATGCACCGGGGGTTTACAATTTCCCCTACTATATTCAATTCTCTACTGTTGAAGGGAACTATGAGATCAAATCCTCCATCATACAGATGCTACCCACATACCATGGCCTGAGTAAAGAAGATCCATATGAGCACATTGATGAATTTCTAGGACTGTGCACTACCTTCAACTTTGTAAGTTTGTGGGAGGAAACAACCAGATTGAGACTCTTTCCTTTTTCATTAAAGGATAGAGCCAGAACTTGGTTGTCAATGCTCCTAACCAATAATATTTAGTCTTGGAATGACCTTCGATGTCAGTTCTTGGCCAAGTTTTTCCCCATTTCCAAAAGAAGTCAGCTGAGGAAGAGCATTATTTCATTTGCTCAAGCCCCAACTGAAGACTTTCACCAAGCATGGGAGAGATTTAAAGAACTCTTGAAGCAATGTCCCCATCACCAAATTTCTGAATGGCAACTTGTTCAAAGTTTCTATCAAGGAATTGATCCCAAGAGCAGGAATATGGTTGATGCCTTATGTGGTGGTACATACCTCCACCAGACAACTGATGAGGCTTGGGAATAGTTTGATATCATTAGTGAAAACTCCATACAAAGGGAGACCTTGTCAAGAGACCTTGAGACCCCTGCTAGATTGGTGAGAGAGACCACTACAAGAGGAAAAATATATGAGGTAAGTGGATACAGTGATTTGGAAAGAAAAGTGGACAGCATGACTCAAAAGTTTGATAAGTTTATGGGAGCAATACAGGTGGAGGAGGCATGTGTGATCTGCCAGTCCCCTACTCACTCTCTTGAGGAATGCCCCTCTGCTGCCCAATTTCCAGACTTTGTGATGGAGCATGTGAATGCTGCTCAGTCCTATGGACAACACCCTACTGCTGGTTATCAATGGTGAAACCACCCCAATTTGAGGTGGAGGCAAGATACCTTCCCAAACCAGCAACAACAACAGTCACAACAGCATTTGATGCCTTATAGGAATGTCCAATCCTACCAACATAACTACTTTCAAAGGCCCCATTACCAGCAGCCTATGGGCTAGCCAATGGCTCAACCTGTGCAGCAAAGTGCACCAGCCCCAGCACCCTCTAGATCCCTCACATTTGAAGAGCAAGTTCTGGCTTCACTACAGAATTTAGGCCCTTTGTCACAAACTGTCCACTCTCATAGCAAAAGTATTAAAAAGATAGAGGACCACCTTAGTCAGCTATCTAATACTTTGACTAAGAGAGAGAGGAGGGAAGACTGTCAAGTCAACCCATGAATAACCCAAGAGGGCAGTACATGGTGGGTGAGACTTCTGTTGTTGCTTCTTAGTGTGCTTGATTTATGTGTGTTTTGAAAACAGGTTTGCAACTACTAAATTATACTGAATCTAGAATATTAAAAAGAGTAAAGAAATATCAGCACAGGTAGAAATGAATTAGCCTGCAAGATCAGGGCCAATTGTAGCAACTTTTAAATGTAAGTGAGTGAAAGATCGTCCACAGAGAATTTGTCTAAAATGCAAGATAAACCTCCAGATCTGATCTACCAGATCTGGCCTCTTATCCTATCTAGAAAGCACATAAGATGGGAGGTTGAATTTGTCACATTAACTAAATGATAAAAGTAAAAGTTAAACTAAATGATCCAGGTCCGAGTTGGGGGAACGTTTGAGGTAAAAAATGGAGAAGTAATATCTAACTTTGATTTGGTCCTTGAAAACTAATGAGAATGACTGCAGCTCAACTGAGAGATGATCCAATCTACATCTGGCTATAAGCGCAGATGTAAGAGAAATAAATCTAATTTAAGGATTAGGTTTAAGCTTATGGTTATGGTCTGTCCACTTTAATGGCCACAAACCATCCAATAGTCTTTAATCCAAAGCCTTAGTTTAGAACAAGAAGCATCACTACAAATGCCGTGAGCGATTAGGTTACCAACACTAATTCTCACAGGATTAATGAATCAAGGGAAATTGCATGAAAAATAGTAAATCTAAAGGAGTCTAATGTAATAAGGAGATTAGAGGGAACCCTTAACATGAGTCGAATTGAGAATATACGGTTTCTGACAAAGAACCTTTTAAATCCACCATAATTACAGATTAAATAAATTGCCGATTTGTAGTCTTGAATACAACTCTCTTTTGAATTACAGAAATATCTCACAGCTCTCAATTGCAAGTAAAAGTGAATCTACTACAGGGATTTCAGACAAACTATCTGGTTTGGAAATGGGGGAATAGGAATGAAACTCAAAATCTGGATACCCAAATTGGGGAAATGGTTCGTCTATTTATAGTTTTCCCCAAGTCCAGCTCAGATGTGTATCAACCAATCAGAGGTGCTCAGATCTGTATTGACCAATGGTGGTCGAGCATGAGGATCCAAATCTGTTCTGGCCAATCAGAATTCCTCGATCTGGTTCAGCCAATCAGGTGAAAAAGGCATCAATTCTGTTTATGCATTTTGAAAGTCTGTTAGAGTTTTTAGAAGTTCCCGCCAAGTAATTTCATCTTTGGGTGCTCACGTGGGGTGGAATATGCCTTCGCTTCATGCTTAGAATCCTTTAAAATGTCCCTAGGTTTTTAAATGCATTGGGACGCGTGAAATAGATTACTGAATTGCCCTTGCCAAAGCTGGAAATCTTCAGAATACCTTTTCGCATAGCTTAGGGGACTTTTCGCAAGGTGTTGTAACTCCTGAAGCTCTTTTTGCAATGTTCTGGTTCTGTTCGAATTGAGTTTTCTTCTTTTCGAAAAGGTCAATCATCTCTTCAAAGAGTTCAGATGCTCTTCGAATGCTAAGCCTAGAGTTTTTGTGCTTTTCGCAGAGTTTCAGGTTCTTTGCGAACAGTTCAGGTTCTTTGCGAAAAGTACTCTGTAGTGCATTTTTCTGTTTGAATTGCTCCAAACTTCTTTTCTGTGTTGAGACCAGGTCTTTGCCTCTTCAATTCAGACCTTTAAACAGCTAGTGAGGTTGTTTCTTCTCTTTCTTCCTTTGGATTGACATGGATTGTCATCTTTTTAGCATTTTTAAGCTGCTTTTATGGTTAAGCATGTCTTTATTGTTAGCTGCAACACCAGCACTTAAAACACTTATTTAGTTCTCTCAAAGGTCTATCAAGACTCAAGTTCAGGGGTGAGAAATGGTATTTTTCAGTTCTCAACACACCCCCAAACCTAAGCTTTGCTAGTCCCTGAGCAAAGACAAAATTAAAAACAAAGTAAAATGCCACTTTTGTAGGGAGCACAGTTGCATTTAGCATATGCAACAAGCCTTTTAAACCCCTAGGTGATCCCTAGTGGAGGAGTGAAGTCTCCTGAGGGTTTTCAGCGAAGGCACCCACAAACTTCTTCAATAACTCAGTTAAGATCACTGCAATTTTGTTACAGCAAACTTTCCTCCCAAATGATTTTTCACACTTGCATCAGTCATGTTGTAAGAAGATTTTTTTCAAGAAAAATATCAGTTCAAAACTAAAATTCTGCTGTAATTCTTGTTACTACTCAGTCAATTTATGTCAAAGGTTATTTACAAGAAAAATTAACGAACAGCTTGCCTTCGATTTAGGAATTCAGCTTCGATGTTACCTCAATGAGTTGATTTCAAACCCAATTCTCACCAGGATTTTCTTTCAATATGCAAGTAAGAGGGTTGTACTATTTCACACAGCTCAAGAGCAGTTACAGCCCTCAAATAGGTGTAAGCATGAGCATAGGTATTGCTTTTAGTTCGGAATCCCTTGCTCTTTTCACCATAGATTACACAAATTCTTATCTCCATGTGATAGCTCAATCCATCATTGATCAGTAAGGACTTTACTGGGGTTGTAATGTGGCTTATGGGTGAAATTTCTCAAGAATAAAGGGGTGGAATGGTGTTCAAATTTGAGAAGTCAGTCAAGGTCAGGAGGTCATATACAAATTTTCATTTTCTTCTTTGAATTTCCAGAGCCAAAGTGGCCATCTTTTTCTCTTTCTTTTTCAAACTTCCAATGAAATGTCTTCTCTCTTTTTGTTTTGCTCAAATATATATATACATATATATATATATATATATATATATATATATATATTTCGAATTAGCACTGACTGAATGCCACATTCCCTCTGCTGTTACATCATTGCCTTCAACTTGTACCCTTCTTTTGTTATTAAATTGTTACTCAATTCTCCTTTCTTCAGCTTCCTTCCCATTATCTTCTCACTTCTCGGACCAGGGTTAGGCGAAGTGAAGTTGATGAGGTGTATCGGATGACATTTCAAAGGAATCATAGATTTATACAGCTCAAATGGTGTGTATCAAGGGCAGTTTCAAAAGGTGGGGCTTTGTAAGGTTCAAACTGTCCAAAAGGAGGCCTTACATCATGTCTTTAATATCATGAGTGCTATCAAATTATTTCAATTTGGATATGTGTAACTTCTAGTGCAAGAAAGCAGATTCAATCAGTCCCAAAAGCAGAAAAAATTGCCAATTCATACCTCCAAAGAATACATTTCAGGCCCAAACCTCACTGGGTGGGGTTTTTTATCAAATTCCTGAGGTGTATCCTCACTGTTTTCCTTCTTTTTAGGTTTACTAAAACATCAATTTTTCTTTTGGAAATTTCCTGACATTCACCTCATGAAAGTATTAGAATTACACTAGAAATTAATTTCAAAAAGTTTTTAACTTCTTCATTTTTTATTTTTATTTTCAAAACAACAGGTGTGAAAAAGAAATAAAAATTCCACTGATCAAAAGCTGTACTGATGTTAACTCCATTATTAATTATTGATATTTCTGTCACACCCCCAAACCAAAGGGGAGCAGGGTCCACACTGGTCCAAAACAGAGAAACGATATAAGCAAGAAAGAAAAACAAAACATCATGATGACAAGAAGACAGACAGAAATGCACAGTAATTACACAAGAAAAAATAGAATGTTATATTACAAGCTCATAACAAAGATAAGTACAATGTGATCTAATAACTGGGGTCAAAATCTGTATCATAAGTTGGTTCAATTGGCTCAGAACTTGAGTCACTGTCAGAATCAGAACTAGAATCAGTATTGGAGTCCGAACTTGATTGAGCTTTCTCCTAGATAGTGTTTTGCAGCTCAGTGTATTCCTCTGATTTTATCTTTTTGGTGAGGCCAATGTACTTGCCAAGTCTAATGGTCTTCAATTTTTCTTGGTCAAGCTGTGCTTGTAACATGGTCACCTTGTGCTGCTCACACCTAACCATCTGAAAGGTTTGACCCAGCAAGTCCTTCATTTTCTCTCTCTCAAATTTCATAAATAACTCCAACTTACGAATCTAGTTTTCATAAGGGGTTCGAATGTAGGCTTGTAAATCAGCTAACCCTTTTAGAACATCTCTGCAGATATAAGGATTTTCTTCCATGGCTCTTCTGAGGGAGGCAAATCGGGGAAGGGGAATGGAATGGTAGGGGACCAAAGGTGTCCCAGCTGTGGGAGGGGGAGAAGTGTCCAAGGAGGACTTGTGGTCGGTCCGAGTGGCTTGCTCGGAGAAAGTGGGGAGTGGTGAAGGGATGCAACCAGGAGGGACTTGTGTTCAGTTTGGGTTGCATGGGCAGTAGTGGTGGGGGTGGGTAGATCAACCAATACTACCTCTGGTTCAGTTTGGGTAGCATGGGAATCAACAGTAGGTAAAGGGGTAATGGTGGTTGTGTGGGATGTGGAGGCTAAGGTTTGAGCAGTCATTGGTCATGCATCGGTTTTCTGTGTTGATTTGGAGTTGAGCTTGGATGGATTGGAGGTAGGCAAGTATTTGGGTAATAGAGGCAGGTGGGGGAGAGGTGGGCATAACAGGGACTGATACAACTGAAGTGGAGGGTGGAGGTGCAATGGTCAGAAGGGAGAAGTAGGTAAGTGGGTGAAATGATGAGGGTGTATAGGGGTAGGTTCAAGTCCCATGGTTTCAAAAATAGATCCCATTAAGGAAGAATAAGCCTCTAGAGTGAAAGGCTGTGTTCGTGTGTGGGATACTTGTGTAATGAATGAGCAGGGAATTTGAGGCCCTTTGGAGCAGAGGAGTGCAGGGAGATGGGGCAATAAAGTCTGGAGCTAAATCATGGGCATTGGTGGGAGAGTTTGGTGGGGTCAGTATGGTTGGAGTGGTTGGTGTAGAGGGGGAATCTATAATTGGAATAATGGAGGCTATGGGGGAACGGTCAGCTGGGATAGATGAAGTGGTTGGGGCTGGAATAGGGGAGGCGGGTCATAGGCCAACTTCCTCAGGTCACTGTGGTCTGCAGTTTAAGAAGTGGTGCAGCTAAAGAGCTGGTCACCACAGGAGCTGGCAAAACTGGTTCTAAGGGAACTGAGGCGGTGTTCAGAAATAGTCAGAGGTGCAGTTCGTGTTGAGTTCATTCACGCAGTCGGTGCGAGTTCACCTTCCTCTCTCATCCTTCTCAGCATGGCTTGGCTTGTAGTCCATGCCTTTTTCCCAAAAGTGTGAGGAGCAATGACTTCAAATGGTTCCTCATTATCAATGTCAAACTTGGCTCTGAGGAGGGCTGTGATCAATCTACCAAATGGGAGGCCAGCTAATTTCTGCTCCTTTTTCAACTTGGCACTAATATCAGCCATGGCTTCAAAAATTAACATAGGGGCATTGAAAAACTGTCCCTTAGAAAAGTGAAAGAGCGCCTCCAAAATTGGTGTTCTCCTCTCTTGGCTGTGCCCGGTGACATAAAAACTTTCCCTCAAAATGGAGTCCATCAATAGAAATTGGGGGGCTAGGTCTCTCCTCATGATGGACTGTCCAGTGCCCACAATTCCTTAGGTTAAATGTGCAGCCATTTCTCTAAAGGAGGCTATTTCTGGAGCAACCAATGGACCAGCAGGATCAAATTGGAAGGGTATCCCCAAAGCATTCCCTATGTCTTCAAATGTGACCGTAAGATCGCAATCATCAATAAAGATAACCAGGGTAGGGACATTAGCATCTCTTTCAGTGACCTTGATTAGGTTTTGGTACCATAACTTCACCATTCGTGGGTAAATTTTCTCTAGCAAAGGGGTAAGGATATTGCTGAGTGCGGCTTCCCTTATGTATCTTAAAGATAACAGTAATCCGGTTTGTTGATAAAAAGTTTTGTCCACAATCACTCGTGAATTAGCTTTGAGCTTCAATGAATGGATTTGGACCAAATGTATAGAGGAGGAAGCTGGGCTCGGGACTAGCAGCAGAGATGGGTTCCTCATGTCTCACTTTCTTCCCTTTCTCCACCCTATCCGCTTTATCCATAGATAGTTTTCTTTGGTCAAGTTTTGGCTTTTCCTTTGGGGTAGGTTTGCTAACTTTCTTAGCGAGGATTTTGGGAACATGGCGCCAATGATTTCTCTGCTTCCCATTCAAAATTGATGTATGAAAATGCCCACAACACTACACAAATTGAAAATTTTCAAATGATAAACAAAGAGAATGTGCAGAGAAATACCGAGATCTAGGGTTTTTAATTGAACGAGTTGTTTGCTTGCAGAAATCCCCCATACTAGAAGCTAAAATCCTTCTCTGAAAACTCAAATGATCGAACAAAGGTGAAGAAAAATGTAGCAAGCTTCTCAAATTGCGCAAGGAAAGAACGAAATAGGGTTTCTGTGGAACAGGTCGCTCTTAAGAAAGCTTTCGAATATGATACCCCTACTTCGAAAGGGTTTAAATATACTCACAGTTAATTTCGCAAAGTTCTTTATCGAAATGTTAATAGCTTCAGAAACATCTTTTTGAAAAGAACAAGCTTCAGCAATATCTTTTCGAAAAGAAAATAGCTTCAGAACCAACTATTCGAAAAGCAAATCCTTGCTTTCGAGCAGTTCGTTACAAATCCAGAGTCTATGCGAAAAGTAAATTGAACTTTGCGAAAAGAGAATTATTACTTTGCGACTTAACTTGGAGCATATTTAAACCATGCGAAAAGAGACAAATCATGAATAAAAACAAAAACAAAGAAACTAACCAAAAACTATGAAATAAAAACATAATGTACAGTTATCCACCATCAGATTTTTGGAGGTTCGTGATGACAGATGGGCAGCACAGGCTCCTGGGTATTTTCAATGCATGGTTTGAGCCTCTGACCATTTACTTTCAGGATTCTTCCATTACTTGGATCAAGGATGTCAACAGCTCCCGAAGGGGCTGTCTGAATGACAGTGTATGGCCCTTCCCATCTGGATCTCAGCTTTCCTGGGAAAAACTTGAGTTTTGAGTTAAATAACCATACCTTAGAGCCAGCTGTGAACTCTTTTCTCAATAAATTTTTATCATGGAAAGTTTTGACTTTCTCTTTGTACAATCTTGAATTTGTGTATGCATCCATTCTCAGCTCCTCCAACTCAGCAAGTTGCAGTTTCCTGTGATTACCAGCAGTAGTTAGATCCATGTTCAATGTTTTAATGGCCCAAAAAGCTTTATATTCTAACGCTACTGGTAAATGGCATGCTTTGCCATAGACCAACCTGAATGGGGACATACCAATTGGGGTTTTATAGTCTTCAGTATGCCCATAATGCATCATTCAAATTAAAGGACCAATCCTTTCATCCCTTCTTCACAGTCTTTTCCAAAATATGTTTGATTTCTCTATTGGAAATCTCCACTTGTCCACTGGTTTGTGGATGATATGGAGTGGCTACTCTATGAGTCACAGAGTATATTTTCAATAAAGTTTCAAAATGTTTATTACAAAAATGGCTTCCCCCATCACTTATAATGGCTCTGGGAAAACCAAACCTAGAAAAAATGTGATCCTTAAGAAATTTAAGAACCACTTTGTGATCGTTTGTTTTAGTGGCTGTGGCTTCAATCCATTTGGATACATAATCCACAGCTACTAAAATGAAATTATTCCCATTGGAAGGAGGAAAGGGACCCATGAAGTCTATCCCCCAAACATCAAACAACTCAACTACCAAAATAGGCTGTAAAGGCATTGAGTTTCTCTTGGAAATGCTGCCCAATTTATGACAGTTTTGGCAAGACTTACAATGCTGCAGAGCACCTTTGAAAAGTGTAGGCCAATAAAATCCGCACTGCAAAACCTTTGCAGCAGTTTTGTTTCCACTAAAATGACCTCCACAAGCCTGTTCATGACACATAGAAAGTATTCTATGAAATTCTTGGTCAGGGACACATTTTCTTATTATTTGGTCTGCACAACTCTTAAACAGATGAGGATCTTCCCAGATGAAATGTTTAACCTTTGCGAAGAAAAGATCTTTATCCATTTTATTCCAATGTTGAGGAATTCTTCCAGTAGCCAAAAAGTTGACTATGTTTGCAAACCAAGGAGTGTGTACACTAATGGCAAAAAGTTGCTCATCAGGGAAAGATTCATTGATAGGCAGCCTATCAATCTCAGCAGTTAAAATTCTAGACAGGTGATCAGCCACCACATTCTCCACCCCCTTTTTATCTTTGATCTGTAAATCAAATTCCTGTAATAGGAGAATCCACCTGATTAATCTTGGTTTGGTGTCCTTCTTAGACAGAAGGTATTTCAAAGCAGAGTGGTCAGTGAACACCACTATTTGTGAACCCAAGACATATGACCTGAATTTTTCTAAAGCAAAAACAATTGCCAGCAGCTCCTTCTCAGTTGTTGTGTAATTGAGCTGTGCATCAATCATTGATCTACTGGCGTAAGCTATGACATGAGGATGCTTTTCTTTTCTCTGTCCAAGGACAGCTCCCAAAGCATAATCTGATGCATCACACATCAGTTCAAAAGGTAATGAATAATCTGGAGACTACAATATTGGAGCTGAAATCAAACAGTTTTTTAGTAATTCAAAAGCCTTCATGCATTCCTTATTGAAAACAAAAGGGACATCTTGACACAGCAATTGACAAAGAGGTTTGGTTATTTTACTGAAGTCCTTGATGAACCTTCTGTAAAATCCAGCATGTCCCAAAAAACTTCTGATTTGTTTAACAATTTTGGGAGGTGGTAAATGTGTAATTAAATCAATTTTTGCTCTGTCCACCTCAATGCACTTGTGAGAAACAACATGGCCAAGGACAATGCCTTGGGTGACCATGAAATGACTCTTTTCCCAGCTCAGAACTAGATTGGTTTCTTCACATCTCTGTAATACCAATTTGAGATGATGTAAACACTGGGAAAAACTGTCTCCATAGATCGAAAAATCATCCATAAAAATCTCCATAAATTGGTCAATCATATCAGAAAAAATGGAATACATGCATCTTTGAAAGGTAGCAGAGCATTACAAAGACCAAAAGGCATTCTCCTATAGGCAAAAGTGCCAAAAGGGCAAGTGAATGTGGTCTTTTCCTGATCTTGTGGGTACAAAGGAATCTAGTTGTACCCAGAGTAACCATCAAGAAAACAGTAATAAGCTTTTCCTGCTAGCTTATCTAAAATCTGATCAATGAATGGGAGGGGGAAATGGTCTTTTCTGGTCATTGCATTTAATTTTTTGTAATCAATACAGACTCTCCACCCAGTTGTTTGTCTGGTTGACATCAGCTCACCAGAGTCTGCGGTTACAACAACGATCCCAGATTTCTTAGGTACCACCTGTGTAGGTGTCACCCAAGCTGAATCTGAAATGGGGTAAATGACCCCTGCATCCAACAACTTAACAATCTCTTTCATGACCACTTCTTGCATATGAGGGTTCAACCTCCTTTGCATTTCCCTAGAAGGCTTTGCATCTTCTTCCAAATAGATTTTGTGCATTCAAACAGCTGGACTGATTCCTCCCAAATCAGCAATAGTCCAGCCAATTGCCCTTCTATGTTCTTTCAAAACAACCAACAGCTCTTCCTCTTGCTCCTTTGTGAGGGAGGAAGAAATAATTGCAGGCAATGATTTATGATTTCCTAAAAACACATATTTCAAATTTTTTGGTAGCTGTTTTTGTTCTAAATCGGGTGGGCTGAGAAAAGAAGGTAACAAAGGTACCTTAGCTGTTTGTGGAAGGGGAAGAGTAGCAGGTTTCCAAGAAGAGAAACTTGCTGATTGATTATGTGTTTCTTACACAACATTTATTTCCTCAGAACTTGAGATACAAACTGTTTCTTCTTCAGAATTTCCCCAAGCATCTTTAACATCTGTGGTGAAATCTTCACACTGCAGAAACTGTTGTAAAGTCCCTTCTACAAGTTCATCCAATAGATCAACATGAAAACATTCTTCAGAGCTGAATTGAGGTTTGTGGATCGCATTATAAACATTTAATTTTACCTTCATATTTCCAAAAGAGACTTCCATAATACGGACTGCATTGGATGCAAGCAATTGTCAGCTGTGAATGGTCTTCCCAAAATGACAGGGATGGAAGTTTTGCTTTTGGTTGGTTCCATGTCCAAAACTAGAAAATCAGCAGGATAGAAAAATTTATCTACTCCTACCAATACATCTTCAATCATTCCAACTGGCTTCCTTTCAGATCTGTCTGCTAGTTGTAACACCACATGAGTGGGTTTTAATTCTCCCAAACCTAGTTTCTCATATACAGAATATGGAAGTAGGTTGACACTAGCACCCAGATCTAATAAAGCCTTTTCAATGGTATGTTCCCCAATAATGCAAGGGATTGTGGGGATTCCAGGATCTTGAAGTTTAGGAGGTGTGGCAATGGATAACACCTGATTAATTCTTTCCACAGCAAAGACCTTCTTGGACAACTGTATCCTAGACTGTCTTTTGTGAGTGCAAACATCTTTCAAAAGTTTTGCATATGCTGGAATTTGTTTGATTGCCTCAAGCAAAGGTAGATTTATCTTGACTTGCTTAAAGGTCTCCATCATTTCATCTATTTTTGTGTTCCCTTTATCAAAAGGGGATACAGATTTCATTGCATGAGGAAATGGTAAATGAGGAACTAATCCTTCATCTACAGCTTTGGAAGCATTTTCAGAAACTTTTTGAATTTTTTATTTTTCATTTTTTTGATTTTTCTGAGGTCTATCAGTACCCCCACTGGTATCATTATGCTGCTCTTGCTGCATATCTTTATCATTTTCCTCATTTTTTTCTTTTTAGTACCCACTTTGTTATTTATAATTCTTCCACTTCTCAAAGTGGTGACAGTTTTTACTTCTTCATGTGAATTGGAAGCTTCTCCAACCATGAACTGTCCTTTGGGATTGTTCGAAGGTTCCATGGGTAACTTTCCTTCCTCTCTTTTACCAAAGTATTTGAAAGTCAGTCCCAATGTTTCTTCAATCTTCTTTATGCTCGCCGTGAAAATTACCGAGTTAAAGATCCTAAATTCGGAGTGAATTCAGACTTGATCTTCAAAAGAAGGGGACCGGAAGGGGTTTGAATCAAAGATCGCTGTTTGTTGTGGAATGGGTCGCTAAAATTTGGTTTGACATAAAAATTTCACCGATAAGGTGCAGCTTTGAAAGGCATTTGGTTCTTTGGTTGTTGTTGCCACAGATTGATAATTCCCTTGGTTCCACCTCAAATTGGGGTGCCTCTCCATGGATATTCATTTGATCAGCATCTCCCAAATGATTGAGCAAAGATGAGCTTGTTCCACCATTAAATCTGGGAACTGTGCAAAAGAACACATTGGTCAATTGAATGAGTAGGGACCGCATATCGCATGCCTCCTCTACTCTTGCAACATTTGGATTTTTAAGTGAGTCCATCAATCTATCAAACTTTGTGGTTAAATTGTGCATCTTTCTTTGCAACGCATTGACCTCATAAAGCTTCCCTTTGGTGGGGTGCTGATTCTCCAACCTAGCAAGATTTTCCATATCTCTTGACAGAGACTCCTGTTGAGTTGAGATTTCACCAATTACTTCAAACAAGTCCGGTACCTCCTCAACTGGTTTTTGCAAGTAAGTGCCTCCACAGGAGGCATCCACCATATTTTTGCCTTTTTGATCAATTCCTTGATAGAAGCTTTGAACCAGCTGCCATCTGGGAATTTGATGATGAGGACATTGCCTTAAAAGTTCCTTAAATCGTTCCCATGCTTCATGGAAAGTTTCAGTTGAGTTTTGTGAGAAGGAAATGATACTTTGTCTCAATTGACTTGTTTTAGACATTGGGAAATATTTGGCTAAAAATTGACACTGCAAATCATTCCAAGAAGTGATACTATTTGGTGCTAACATAGATAACCATGCTCTAGCTTTATCCTTTAATGAAAAAGGAAAGAGCCTAAGCTTGGTTGCTTCTGGACCAAGTCCAGCTATGTTGAATGTGGTGCAAAGAGCGAAGAATTCATCCACGTGTTTGTATGAATCTTCCTTACTCAACCCATGGAAGGAAGGAAGCATTTGGATAGTCGATGATTTGATCTCATAATTTTCTTCAATAGTAGGAAATTGAATGCAAAAGGGAGAATTATAAGCACCAGGTGCAAAGTAATCCCTCAAAAGTCGAGGTTCTTCACCCATAGTAGCAGAATTCTGTGTTGTTTGTTTGGTTCGTAGTAGCCTTTCAACTTCTAAATTCAGTGGGACAATCTCAGGGCTGAGAGTCCTCCTACCAAACATACAACTCAGAACAAAAAATCTGATTATTCACAGCAAACCTTCAGAATTTCTTTTTAAGTAGTTTCCCTTCTTCAAAAATTGGACATGAATAACTGCACAGGTATAAACAATAGAATAGTTTAGTAATGATATAAAAAATAAAAGTAAAAACTTAGGTCTACCTATTTTAGAACAAATTCCCCGGCAACGGCGCCAAAAACTTGTTGTTACTTCTTAGTGTGCTTGATTTATGTGTGTTTTGAAAACAGGTTTGCAACTGCTAAATTATACTGAATCTAGAATATTAAAAAGAGTAAAGAAATATCAGCACAGGTAGAAGTGAATTAGCCTGCAAGATCAGGGCCAATTGTAGCAAGTTTTAAATGTAAGTGAGTGAAAGATCGTCCACAGAGAATTTGTCTAAAATGCAAGATAAACCTCCAGATCTGAGCTACCAGATCTGGCCTCTTATCCTATCTAGAAAGCACATAAGATGGGAGGTTGAATTTGTCACATTAACTAAATGATAAAAGTAAAAGTTAAACTAAATGATCCAGATCCGAGTTGGGGGAACGTTTGAGGTAAAAAATGGAGAAGTAATATCTAACTTTGATTTGGTCCTTGAAAACTAATGAGAATGACTGCAGCTCAACTGAGAGATGATCCAATCTTCATCTGGCTACAAGCGCAGAGGTAAGAGAAATAAATTTAATTTAAGGATTAGGTTTAAGCTTATGGCTATGGTCTGTCCACTTTAATGGCCACAAACCATCCAATAGTCTTTAATCAAAAGCCTTAGTTTAGAACAATAAGCATCACTACAAATGCCGTGAGAGATTAGGTTACCAACACTAATTCTCACAGGATTAATGAATCAAGGGAAATTGCATGAAAAATAGTAAATCTAAAGGAGTCTAATGCAATAAGGAGATCAGAGGGAACCCTTAACATGAGTCCAATTGAGAATATACGGTTTACAGCAACCTTTTCAAATCCACCATTACAATTACAGAGCACAGCTTAAACAGCTCTCAGATTTGTAGTCTTGAATACAACTCTCTTTTGAATTACAGAAATATCTCACAGCTCTCAATTGCAAGTAAAAGTGAAGCTATTACAGGGATTTCAGACAAACTATCTGGTTTGGAAATGGGGGAATAGGAATGAAACTCAAAATCTGGATACCCAAATTGGGCAAATGGTTCGTCTATTTATAGTTTTCCCTAAGTCCAGCTCAGATGTGTATCAACCAATCAGAGGTGCTCAGATCTGTATTGACCAATGGTGGTCGAGCACGAGGATCCAGATCTGTTCTGGCCAATCAGAATTCCTCGATCTGGTTCAGCCAATCAGGTGAAAAAGGCATCAATTCTGTTTATGCATTTTGAAAGCCTGTTAGAGTTTCTAAAAGTTCCCGCCAAGTAATTTCATCTCTGGGTGCTCACGTGGGGTGGAATATGCCTTCGCTTCATGCTTAGAATCCTCTGAAATGTCCCTAGGTTTTTAAATGCATTGGGACGCGTGAAACAGATTACTGAATTGCCCTTGCAAAAGCTGAGAATCTCCAGAATACCTTTTCGCATAGCTTAGGGGACTTTTCGCAAGGTGTTGTAACTCCTGAAGCTCTTTTTGCAATGTTCTGGTTCTGTTCGAATTGAGTTTTCTTCTTTTCGAAAAGGTCAATCATCTCTTCGAAGAGTTCAGATGCTCTTCGAAAGCTAAGCCTGGAGTTTTTGTTCTTTTCGCAGAGTTTCAGGTTCTTTGCAAACAGTTCAGGTTCTTTGCGAAAAGTACTCTGTAGTGCATTTTTCTGTTTGAATTGCTCCATACTTCTTTTCTGGGTTGAGACCAGGTCTTTGCCTCTTCAATTCAAACCTTTCAACAACTAGTGAGGTTGTTTCTTCTCTTTCTTCCTTTGGATTGACATGGATTGTCATCTTTTTGGCATTTTTAAGCTGCTTTTATGGTTAAGCCTGTCTTTATTGTTAGCTGCAACACCAGCACTGAAAACACTTATTTAGTTCTCTCAAAGGTCTATCAAGACTCAAGTTCAAGGGTGATGATAAGTAGTGAAAAATACCATTTTTCACCCCTAAACATGAGCCTTGAAAGACCCTTGAGAAGACTAAATAAGTGCTTTAGTGTGCATTTTGCAGCTAACCAAAAAGACAGGTCCAAATCCGAAAACCATCCTAAAATGATCAAAAAGCTGACAACGCATGTCAAGCTCAAAGAGGGAGTGAAGAAATAGCCTCAGCAATGGCTAAAAAGGTCCTAAAAGAGCAAGAAAAGACCTGAAGAAGAAGAATGGGAGCCTAGAGTTCAATTCGCAAAGAACTTCTACTATTCGCAAAGAACCTTGAACTTTGCGAAAAGAAGAAAACACTCCTCGAATAGAAGAATGACCTTTGCGAAAAGAAGAAAACACTCCTCGCAAAGAACTTTGAACTTTGCGAAAAGAAGAAGACACTCTGCGAAAAGAAGAGAAGTCCTTTGCGAAAAGATCTCCTGAAGCCAAAATGCTTTGCGAAAAGATCTCCTGAAGCCAAAATGCTTTGCGAAAAGATCTCCTAAAGCCAAAATGCTTTGCGAAGAGAGCTTCTGGAGCCAAACTACTTTGCGAAAAAGCCTTAAACTATGCGAAATGGCATTCTGGGGATTTGCATGTCCGAAGGGTATTTCAGAAACTTTACGCCCAATGCGTTTTAAAACCCAAGGACATTCTCGAAGATTCGAGCATGAACCAAAGGCATATTCCACCCCATGTGAACACCCAAAGATGAAATTACTTGGCGAGAACTTCTAGAAGCTCAAACAGAATTTCAAAATGCATAATGTAATTGATGCCTCTGCTTTCACGATTGCTCGAACCAGATCAAGCGTTCGATTGGCGTAACATCCGGATCCCGGTGCTCGATTCCTATTGGTTGATACAGATCTATTCAATTACAGTTGGTTGATACACATACGGTGGCTTAGGAAAACTATAAATGAGCGAACCATTTGCCCAATTTGGGTATCCAGTTTTAGAGTTTTCATCTCTGTTTCCCTCATTCGGTCGGATAGCTTATCTGAACCCCATAATCCCTTCTTGTATTTTACCTTTGAGAGCCATTGTGAGTGATTTGTACTTCAAGTTGATTCAAGGCTATGCATCGAGGGCTCTCGAGAAGCTGTTTAAGTCGAGGGCTCTCTAAAGCCGTGCTCTGTAATTAACGTTGGATTTTAAAGGTTCTTTGTAATTTGTGTCTTCTCCATTGGAGTCATGTCGAGGTTACGAATGTTCACCTTAGTGCATTAGACTTCTTTAGATTCACTCATCCGCATCCAACTTCCCTTAATTCATCATCCACTGTGCGAATTAGCGTTGGTAACCTAATTCAAGCGGCATTCTGATGATGTTCATGTTACGAACTAAAGAATAGGCCACAACTATTGGATGATCTGTGAAAATCATTGCCATAAGTCTAAACCTATTCCTTAATTGGATTTATTTCTCTTACATCTGTCTTTGGTAGCGGATGAAGATTGAATCTGCTCTGTGGAACTACAGATTCTCCATTAAAATTCAGAGGCTAAAGTACATGAAGCTATTATTTATGCATTTGTCTTATTTTAAACATCTCCCCAACTCGGATCTGGATCATGTAGTTAGTTCTTTTCTTTATTTGCTTATAGTTAAATGTGACACAATCCAACACTCTCTTTTATCTATTCTTTATTTTAGATAATTATAGAGCCTGATCTGGTAGCACAGATCTGGAGGTTTATCTCTCATTTTAGACAAACTTCTCTGTGGACGATCTTGAAATACTTACTTTTAAAACTTGCTACAATTGGCCCTGATCTTGCAGGCCAGTGTTAGCCCCAATGTGCTGATATCCCTTTCATAAGTTAACATCCATATAATTTAGCATTCTTTAATTCTTTAATTTTTGATTTATAATGCACACAATTATGGCACACTTGGAGCAACAACAAGTTTTTGGCGCCGTTGCCGGGGAAGTTTGTTCTAAAATAGATAAACCTATGTTTATTTTCATTTATTTTAATTTTTGCTTTAAACCTGCACTTTGCATTCCAAGTGCTTGATTAAATGTCTCTGACGAGCTTTGTATAGAAAACCTGTTTTCTTCTTAGAATTTTTTTTTTTTTTTTCTGAGTTTTTATTCTTTCCCTTCTACTTATTTAGATAAATGCTGCTGCCACTCTTTTATCTTTTGTCAAATTTGGTGCTTTGAGTTTTCTTTTATTTTTTCAATATACTTGAATAAGGTACTTCTTTGCGCAATTTTTGGATTTTGCAGATCTGAGCAGTAGTCCAACAAGGAGCATCTGGACTAAATGGAGCAGATCTGCTTGAGTTTGCATCCTTCTCCTTTGTATTCATTTTCTATTTTAAATTCTTGAGAACCAGCAATTCTCATTGTTTAATGTCTGTCTTGATTTACATCAGAAAATTCAAAAAAATGAAAAAACAGAAAATAACAAAATTGTTGAAAAAGAGGAGGAGAAATTTGTTCCTCACCTCCCATTTCCCCATGCAATGAAGTCAGTTTCTCCTTTTGACAAAGGAAACACAAAAATTGAGGAAATGATGGAGACATTCAAGCAAGTTAAATTAATCTACCCTGCTTGATGCAATCAAACAGTCCTGCTTATGCAAAATTTCTCAAAGAGGTGTGCACCCACAAAAGGCAATCTAGGATACATTTATCCAAGAAGGCCTTTGCTGTGGAGAAAATCAACCAAGTGCTATCAATTGCAACACCACCTAAGATGCAAGACCCTGGAATCCCCACAATCCCCTGCATCATTGGGGAGCACACCATTGAGAAAACCTTGCTAGATCTGGGTGCTAGTGTCAACCTGCTTCCCTATTTTGTCTATGAGCAGCTAGGTTTGGGAAAATCGAAACCCACTCAAGTGGTGTTACAGCTAGCTGACATATCTGAAAGGAAACCTATGGGGTTGATTGAAGATGTTTTGCTAGGAGTAGACAAGTTTTTCTACCCTGCTGACTTTTTGGTGTTGGACATGGAGCCAACCAAAAGTACCACTGCCATCCCTGTCATTCTAGGAAGACCATTCCTGGCTACAGCTAATGCATGCATTCAATGCAGGTCTGGCATCATGGAGGTGTCTTTTGGAAATATGAAAGTTAAATTGAATGTGTATAATGCTGTTACTCAACCTCAATTCTCAGCTGAGGAATGTTTCCATGTTGACATCATTGATGAGCTGGTGGAGGAGTCTTTACAAACATTTCTGCAAGGTAAAGACTCCACCACAGAATTTAAAAAATGATTGGGGATCCACTGAGAAAGAAGGAAAAGGGAGATCAAATTCAACGGGAGTCTGCTTTGTGCAAGGCACTCACCAACAGTCATCAAGTTCTCTCTCTTGGAGACCTGCTCCTCCCCCTCTTCCACAAGTTACCAAGGAAGCTTCAACTCACTCGGAAGGCGAGGATGGATGCCTACACTAGCTCCAGTTGTACAAAGAAAAGGTTAAATCATTCCATGATAGGAGCCTCATGAGAAAAGAATTCATACCGGGTCCAAGGTATGGTTATAATTTCATTGCCTTTTAGGCATGTGTTTTCTCCATTTGCATCCACTTTTCCCATCTGGACTCGAGATCATTTTCTTTTAGGAATCATGTAGGATAATGAGTAGTGAATCATAGGCTGTTTTGAATATTCAATGGACCCACTAATTTTATTTTCCTTCGAGATTTCTTCATGATAAAGGGGTCTCAGCTGTGTGTGAACCCTGTTTTTAATATGTGCTCCCATGCTTCATTTTTTTTTTTTTTTCATACACATCATCAACAAAGGGGTCAATCTTATGAATCTTGCTTTTCACTGTATTCTTGCTAATCATTTTTATAATCACTTAGATTCATACGTATCTCAGGCTTTTGGGTTTGTTTCTTTGGGCTTAGGATATATCATTTGGCATTAGATTTTCTGTTTTAGGAATTTTAGTTTCAAATTCTGTTTTTAGATCGCTGATTTTGTTTTCTTTCTTAGGTTAATGTGTCCAAGTTTTACTGATTTTCGTCATTTTTCTGTGAGTACAGTTAGTTTCTAACTTTGTTTTCCTATTTTGCATTAACAAATTCTGTTTTTGTATCAACACTTTTCTATTTTTTTCAACTTTGTATTCAGTCCCTTACCTTGTTTTTACTGTTTCTCTGTTATTAGCATTAGTTTCCTTCCATTTGCATAGTAATCCTTCTATTTGTTAGATTTTATTTAGCAGTTCTAGCGTTGTTTTGTTGATTTTTCTTGCATTTGTATATCATGTTTTTCATTTCCTTGCTCATATCTTCAGTTTTACATTTTTATTTTCTGCTGCATATAGTTTAGATTTTTTTTCTGTTCTTAGTTTTTCTTTCTTCTTTTACCGCCCTTGTCTAGAACATTGAGGACAATGTTCATCATAGGTTTGGGGTGTGGCGGATCAAGTCCCGCTTAGGAATAGTTAACATAAGGGCAGCGTAATCACCTAAGTAATTAGGAAATGTATTAATTTACTTTAGAATCATGACAACTAGAAAATTTAAAATTCCTTTGCCAAATTTAGACATTCTAAACCTTGCGATATTCTACATTTCCATGATGATTACACCATAAAACATACCGGTATCAAGACGTAGTAAGTCAAAAGGAAGAGAAAAGGTAAAGATATACTTAAAAGCTCAAGGAAAAACCATAACCGGAGAATTGAGCCCATATATTTTCCATCTCTGTTGAAGAGTGATCGAGGCAATTTTTTCCGATTCAAAGGATTGGCGAGGCATTAGAACCACTAGAAGTTAGGAAACTCCAAATTAAAACAAGTAACAACACTCATGAAACCGAGGAAAAGATCAAGGCCTTCTTTGGACAAACTTGAACCTATGAGAACCAACCAAGAAAAATCTGCCCTGTTTGTACCCCATTTGAGCCGAATCCTACAATTCTTCATCAAAATACTCAAAAGTACTTGCACTCGAACCTATGGAACTAATTCAGCCTTCCTCACTCGAGAATTCAGGAGGTAAAGGAGAAAGAACTCAAGATGGACCATTTTCGGGCAACATCAAGAAAATGAAGAGAAAATACCTCAAAAAGCAGCAATATGGTGACCGAGAAAAGAAGAGACAAACAATGTAAAAAAAGTTGCAAGCAAAAAGGCAAAAAAGGGACCTTATGTTGAAAATGCAAGATCAAAGAAAGAACTGATCACTGTGGAATGTGAGAATCTCGAAAAGAAGAAGAAAGAAGCTAAACTCAAAAAGGTGGAGTCATGAACCATCTCCAGCACTTCCGAAGTTCTCAAATTCAAACCTCTGCTCAAACCGCTTTCCTTGAAACTTCACTCCATAAGCCATACAAACAAACATAGATTAAAAGCCCTTGTGATCCAAAGTTGAGTGAGTCTGTCATGTGGAGATAAGAAGTGACCCAATCTATGGTGAGGAGATGTCAATGATGCCATTGCCTAAGAATCATGCCTATGCTCATGCTTACAGATCCATTTGGGAGATGTAAGCGCTCTTGAGCTTGAGTGGAAATGAACCCCTCAACAAAAACAACGATGAGAGTATACCTGAGTGTTTGGGTTGGAACTTGAGCACCTTAAGTATGACTTATAACCTAATTTTTATCCATAGGATGAGCTTCATCTGGCACATTTGTATGATTTTCTATGATTTGCTCAGATTGGAAATATTGAAACATTCATGAGGTTTATAAATGTTTAAATTCTGTGCAAACAATAATCAAATTTTTCTTTCATCATTGATTCAAGAGTAACTAACTCTCCTTGATTGCTCATTTGATAATATTGCTTGATGTTAACTGTTTCATGGAGAAGTTTGTGGGTACCTTCACTGAAAACCCTCAGGAGACTTCACTCCTCCTCTAGGGATCACCTAGGGGTTGAAAAGGCTTGTTGCATATGCTAAATGCACCTGTGCTTCCTACAAAAGTGGCTCTTTACTTTGTTTTTTATGTTTCTTTGCTCAGGGACTAGCAAAGCTTAGGTTTGGGGGTGTGATAAGTAGTGAAAAATACCATTTTTCACCCCTAAACATGAGCCTTGAAAGACCCTTGAGAAGACTAAATAAGTGCTTTAGTGTGCATTTTGCAGCTAACCAAAAAGACAGGTCCAAATCCGAAAACCATCCTAAAATGATCAAAAAGCTGACAACGCATGTCAAGCTCAAAGAGGGAGTGAAGAAATAGCCTCAGCAATGGCTAAAAAGGTCCTAAAAGAGCAAGAAAAGACCTGAAGAAGAAGAATGGGAGCCTAGAGTTCAATTCGCAAAGAACTTCTACTATTCGCAAAGAACCTTGAACTTTGCGAAAAGAAGAAAACACTCCTCGAATAAAAGAATGACCTTTGCGAAAAGAAGAAAACACTCCTCGCAAAGAACTTTGAACTTTGCGAAAAGAAGAAGACACTCTGCGAAAAGAAGAGAAGTCCTTTGCGAAAAGATCTCCTGAAGCCAAAATGCTTTGCGAAAAGATCTCCTGAAGCCAAAATGCTTTGCGAAAAGATCTCCTGAAGCCAAAATGCTTTGCGAAAAGATCTCCTGAAGCCAAAATGCTTTGCGAAGAGAGCTTCTGGAGCCAAACTACTTTGCGAAAAAGCCTTAAACTATGCGAAATGGCATTCTGGGGATTTGCAGCTCGTCCGAAGGGTATTTCAGGAA
The DNA here is from genome assembly GCA_021018995.1 of Chloranthus sessilifolius. Taxonomy (NCBI): domain Eukaryota; kingdom Viridiplantae; phylum Streptophyta; class Magnoliopsida; order Chloranthales; family Chloranthaceae; genus Chloranthus; species Chloranthus sessilifolius. Next base: position 126,149,403 of record CM037589.1, on the reverse strand, counting down.
ACTTTGCACGCGCCCCAATGCGTTTTAAAACCCAAGGACATTCTGGAAGATTCTGAGCACGAACCAAAGGCATATTCCACCCCATGTGAACACCCAAAGATGAAATTACTTGGCAGGAACTTCTAGAAGCTCAAACAGAATTTCAAAATGCATAACAGAATTGATGCCTCTGTTTCCTGATTGGTGAACAGATCAAGCGCGATTGGCGTAACAGATCCGGATCCCGGTGCTCGATTCCTATTGGTTGATACAGATCTATCCAATTACGATTGGTTGATACACATCCGAAATGGACTTAGGGAAAACTATAAATAGACGAACCATTTGCCCAATTTGGGTATCCAGTTTTAGAGTTTTCATCTCTGTTTCTCATTCCTACGATAGCTTATCCGAACCCCCCTGTATTCCCTTCTTGTATTTTACCTTTGAGAGCCATTGTGAGTGATTTGTACTTCCAAGTTCGGATTCAAGATCAGAATCGAGGGCTCTCTGAGAAGCTCGAGATCGAAGTCCGAGGGCTCTCTAAGAAGCCGTGCTCAGAATTGTAACGTTGGATTTTAAAAGGTTCTTTGTAATTTGTGTCTTCTCCATTGGAGTCATATAGGGTTTTGAATGTTCACCTTAGTGCATTAGACTTCTTTAGATTCACTCATCCGCATCCAACTTCCCTTAATTCATCATCCACATGCGAATTAGCGTTGGTAACCTAATTCAAGCATTCTGATGATGTTCATGTTACGAACTAAAGAATGGCCACAACTATTGGATGATGACAAATCATTGCCATAAGTCTAAACCTATTCCTTAATTCGGATTTATTTCTCTTACATCTCTTTGGTAGCCGGATGAAGATTGAATCATCTGTGGAACTCTCCATTAAAATTCAGAGGCTAAAGTACATGAAGCTATTATTTCTGCATTTGTCTTATTTTAAACATCTCCCCAACTCGGATCTGGATCATGTAGTTAGTTCTTTTCTTTATTTGCTTATAGTTAAATGTGACACAATCCAACACTCTCTTTTATCTATTCTTTATTTTAGATAATTATAGAGCCAGATCTGGTAGCACAGATCTGGAGGTTTATCTCTCATTTTAGACAAACTTCTCTGTGGACGATCTTGAAATACTTACTTTTAAAACTTGCTACAATTGGCCCTGATCTTGCAGGCCAGTGTTAGCCCCAATGTGCTGATATCCCTTTCATAAGTTAACATCCATATAATTTAGCATTCTTTAATTCTTTAATTTTTGATTTATAATGCACACAATTATGGCACACTTGGAGCAACAACAGGTGAGAGATGGTATTTTTCAGTTCTCAATAACTTCTTCTCATGAAGAAGCCAAATCTGTCACAACTTTGAGGAGTGGAAGGCTGGTAGATAACCAGGTTGGTTTTGAGCTTGAGAACAGTCCAATAAATGAAAGAACAACCCATGGAGATATGCAGCAAGAGCAGCATATAAAAAATAAAGGGGGTCTGGATGTAGCCCAATAAAAAACTGAAAATAAAAATAAAGAAATATCTGATGAGCTTGCTAAGTCAGAAAATGGGAGATCAGTCTCCCATTTGCCATTTCCCAATGCACTTCAAGCACCTTCCCCTTTCGATAAGGAAAATGCTAAGGTTGAGGAGATGATGGAAATATTCAAACAAGTAAAGATCAACTTGCCTTTACTTGATGCTATCAAGCAAGTTCCAGCCTATGTAAAGTTCTTGCAAGAATTGTGCACCCACAAAAGACAGTCTAGGATACACTTATCCAAGAAGGTCTTTTGTGCTAAGAAAAGGAACCAAGTGCTGTCAATTGCAACCCCAATCAAGCTGCAAGACCTTGGAGTTCCCACAATCCCCTGCATCATTAGGAATCATACCATTGAAAAGGCCTTGTTAGATCTGGGAGCTAGTGTAAACCTACTTCCATATTCAGTTTATGAGAAGTTAGGCTTGGGAGAATTGAAGTCCACACATGTGGTACTACAACTAGCTGACAGATCTGAAAGGAGGCCTATGGGAATGATAGAGGATGTATTATTTGAGATTGATAAGTTTTTCTACCTAGCAGATTTGTTGATGATTGACATGGAGCCAAGCAAGTGCACCACCTCTATTCCTATGATTTTGGGCAGGCCCTTCTTGGCTACTGCCAATGCTAGTATTCAGTGTAGATCATGAATAATGGAGGTGTCATTTGACAATATGAAAGTGAAATTAAATGTTTATAATGTAACCAATCAGCCTCACTTGGATAGTGAGGATTACTTTTTAATTGATGTTTTTTATGAGTTTGTAGAAGAGACTTTGCCCAAGATGTTGTATGGTGATGATTTTTGTGATATTTTTGAGAATGTGTGGAGAGAGATTGTGGAAGAGAAGGCCCCCACATACATGGTTGAAGAGATAAAAACCTTACTTTCTGATATGGGGCCAGCAACAAGGTATCCTCCTTGGAAACATGTTGTATTCCTTCTTCCACCACCATCAAAGGCACCTTTGTTGCCTTCTCTCATATGTTCACCAAATGTAGAATTGAAATAGCTACTTAAGCCCTTGAAATATATTTTTTAGAGGAAAATCAGAAATTGTCAGTGATCATTTCTTCCTCTCTCACTGATGAGCAAGAGGAAGAACTATTGTGTGTTTTAAAGAAGCATAAGAGAGCAATAAGCTGGACGAATGCTGACCTTGGGGGTATCAACCCTGTTGTATGCATGCATAAAATCCACTTGGAAGAGGGTTCCAAACCCTCTAGAGAAATGCAGAGAAAATTGAACCCCCACATGCAAGAAGTGGTAATGAAAGAAGTGGTCAAATTGTTAGATGCTGGAGTCATCTACCCAATTTCAAATTTTGAATGGGTGACACCTACTCAGGTGGTCTCTAAGAAATCTGGAATTACTGTGATTAAAACTGATTCTGGTGAGCTTGTTCCAACTAGGAAAACTACAGGTTGGAGGGTGTGTATAGACTATTGAAAGCTCAATTTGAAAACCAGAAAAGACCACTTCTCTTTGCCTTTCATTGACCAAATTTTGGAGAAGTTGGCAGGTAAGTCTTTCTATTGTTTTCTTGATGGATATTCTGGGTATAACCAAATCCCTGTTTATCCATAAGATCAAGAAAAGACAACTTTCATATTCCCATTTAGCACCTTTGCCTATAGAAGGATGTCATTTGGACTGTGCAATGCCCCTACAACTTTCCAAAGGTGCATGTATGCTATATTTTCTAACATGATTGATAAGTTTTTTTTAGAGATATTCATGGATGATTTCTCTATTTTTGGGGACAACTTTATCCTATGTCTACACCATCTCAGCTTTGTGTTGCAGAGATGTGAGGAAACCAACTTGGTGTTAAGTTGGGAAAAGAGCCATTTCATGGTCAATCAAGGCATTATCCTAGGCCATGTGATTTCCCACAGAGGCATTGAGGTAGACAAGGCTAAAATTAATCTTATTGCACACTTACCCCCACCAAAAATTGTGAAACAAGTCAGATCTTTCTTGGGGCATGTTGAATTCTATAGGAGATTCATCAAGGATTTTAGCAAGATCACAAAACCTCTTTGTCACCTGTTGTGCCAAGAGGTTCCCTATGAGTTTGATGATGAATGTCTCCATGCCTTTGAGCTTTTGAAAGGTTGTTTAACCTCTACACCTATCCTTCAAGCACCTGATTTTTCTTTGCCATTCGAACTAATGTGTGATGCATCAGATTTTGCTATTGGTGCAGTCTTGGGACAAAGGAAGGATAAAGCCCCTTGTGTGATTGCTTATGCAAGAAAAATCATGATTGATGCTCAGTTAAATTACACTACAACTGAGAAGGAATTGTTGGTAATTGTCTATACTTTAGAGAAATGCAGGTCTTATGTGTTGGGATCTAGGATAGTGGTGTTCACTGACCACTCAGCCCTGAATTACCTTTTGTCAAAAAAGGATGCTAAGCCAAGATTAATCAGATGGATCCTCCTATTACAGGAGTTTGATCTTGAAATTAAGGACAAAAAAGGGGTTGAAAATATGGTTGCAAACCACTTATCCAGGATCCTAACTGAGGAGTTTCATAGGCTGCCTATCAATGACTCTTTCCTTGATGAACAATTGTTCACTATCAGCACCACTACACCTTGGTTTGCGAACATTGTGAATTACTTGGCTGTGGGTAAGATCCTCCCACATAGGAACAAAATGGACAAGGAGCTATTCTTTTCACAGATCAGACATTACATGTGGGAGGATCCATACCTATTCAAGCATTGTGTAGACCAACTTGTGAGGAGATGTGTCATTGATGAGGATTTCCATAGCATACTAATCATGTGTCATGAACAAGTTTGTGGAGGTCACTTCAGTGGGAACAAGACTGCTGCGAAGGTGCTCCAAAGTGGATTTTATTGACCCACTCTTTTCAAGGATGCATGGCAGCATTGTAAAGCTTGTGAAAGATGCCAAAAAATGGGAAGTATCTCTAAAAGAAACTCCATGCCTCTACAGCCTATACCTGCTGTTGAACTTTTTGATATCTAGGGAATTGATTTTATGGGCCCTTTTCCTTCTTCATATGGGTATAGTTTTATCCTTGTGGCAGTGGACTATGTGTCTAAATGGGTGGAAGCCATTTCCACAAGGACTAATGACCATAAGGCTGTCTTAAAATTTATCAAAGAAAATATCTTTTCAAGATTTGGCACCCCTAGAGCCATCATCAGTGATGGGGCAGCCATTTCTGTAATAGAAATTTTGAGAGCTTGCTAAAGAAGTGTGCTATTACACATAGGATTGGAACTCCCTTCCACCCCCAGACTAGTGGGTAGGATGAAATCTCAAATAGGGAGATAAAGTAGTTAGGGCAGAAAGGAAGGACTGGGCCATGAGGCTTAATGATGCACTGTGGGCTTATAGGACTACCTATAAGACCCCAATTAGCATGTCCCCTCTCAGACTGGTGTATGACAAGGCTTGTCACTTGCCAGTAGAGTTAGAACATAGAGCCTAGTGGGCTGTTAAGGCATTGAACATTGATCTAACTTCTGCTGGCATGCACAGGAGGCTCAAGCTGTCAGAGCTGAAAGAGCTATGATTGGAAGCATACTCCAATGCTAGGATCTACAAAGAGAGAGCCAAAGCCTTCTATGAAAATTATTTGTTGAGAAAAGAGTTCACAGCTGGCAGCAAGGTATGGTTATTCAACTCTAAATTGAAAATTTTTCCAGGTAAGTTGAGATCCAGATGGGAGGGACCTTACATGGTAGAGCATGTATCCCCATTTGGAGATGTTGAAATCAAGGATCTCAAAGATGATAGGATAATGAAGGTGAATGGTCAAAGGCTTAAACTTTTTATTGATAATATGGTGGAGCCTGTGGTGACCATCCACCTCCAAGAACCACCAAAAATGTGATTGATTCTCAACAATGTGTACTATGTATCATAGTTGCTATTTTCATCAGTGTGTACTGCTGTTTTTGTTTTAAATCTGATTGGCATTGTAAATATGGTTGCCAATTGCGCTTGATGTTTATATTTACAAATCATGAATGCTTCATAAATTATTTGAAGCATGTGTTATTAACTCCAAGGCTGGGGAAATGAATGGGAGCTGAGGATAATTGATAAATTTGTGTGGCAGATGGACTAGGAGCTGAGTAGAAATTTCTTTGAACTAAGAAACTACCTGTTGAGAGGAGTGGAGAACATTTCGGCAGGTTCGAAAGGAGTAAAGATGATTGTCGAGAGGTTTAAGTAAATTATCGACAGGTTTTGAAGGAGTAAAGATGATTGTCGATAGGATCTATGAACTTGTCGACAGGTTCTGAAGGTTTTTGAGTATAGTATTGACAGGTTCTGAGTCCCTGTCGAGAGGTTCTATGAACCTCTCGAAGTGATTTTTTTTTCCTGAAGCCTTGAACCCGTCGACAGGATTGAGTGAACCTCTCGAGACCTTCAATCACTTTTCACTTTTCGATAGGTTGTATCAACCTGTCGACAGCTTGTCTCTGAGCTTTATTTTTCTCTCTGCCGATTTCCATTTTCTTTCTTCTTCCTCTACCTCACTGGTTCCAACCCCACTCTCTATACCCTTGCTCCAAGTGCTTCAATTCCTCAAAAGCTACATTTTGCACCTATTGGAGACTGATTTGGTGCCATGAATATCGAGATCTGAGAAACCCTAGGTTTCTGTTGGTAAGTCCTCCTTCCCCATTCGCTCTGTGATTTCCTTGCTCAATACTTTCATTGGTAATTATTGTGGTAATTCATTTGAGACATAGAAGATTTTTGTGAATTATTATATATAATTTGTATGGATTGAGGGCCCAATGGCTGATCAAGAGGATAACCTAGCTACCCTTTTCAAAGCCCCTTCTACTAGGAAATCTAGTAGGCTAACCAAACAGCCCAAGGAGACCCCATCTGCCAAAAGAAAGCTTGTCATGGATAAAGCTGAGAAATCTGAGAAACCTAGGAAAGCAAAGAAAGCTAGGAAGGCCCAAATCAGTGAAGAAATTATTGAGGAGGCCCCTGAGACAGAACCTAACCCTATACCTGAGTCCAACCCTGTGCCTGCAATTTCTGAGGTTGTGCCTAAACCTGAGGAGGAACCTGAAGTCCCTATGAACCTATCTACTCCCAATGAATTTGTGGATAAGTTAGGCCTGATTCCATAGACAATTGTTGACACCCCCTATTTTTCTAAGGAAGAGGAGTGTAAAGATACTTTGAATTATTTGGTGAAGGCAAGTCTGACACCCATGCTGACCCCATTAAGTGAAAAATCCTACCCTAGGCTGGTCAAGTTGTGGTATCAGAACCTCAGGAAGAAGACCAAGCCAGGTTCAATTGATCCTTGTCTGGAGATTGTAATTGATCACTAAGAGATTGTTGTGAATTATGGTGATATAGGGTTGGTTTTAGGGTCCCCTCTATTTTTGATACATCCTATGGTCTGGCAGAAACTGAAAATGTGCATTACAAAGTAATGGCCGGGCATCTCACTCAAGGCATTGTGGGGTCTGGGGAGTCAATAACGAGGAGAGATCTACACCCCAACAAATTGTTCATTGATTCAATTTTGAGGATAAACACTTATGTCAGTGGACATCAGCAAGAAAGGAGAACCCCCATAGTGGATGCCCTGTATTTTTTCTCCAAGGGCCAATTTATGAATGCCTCCAAGCTGGTGTTTGATGCAATGGTGGATGTCAATGAGAAAATCCAGAAAGTGCAAGCCTTACCTGGCGTACCTTACAGCTTGCTCATTACTGCCTTGCTTAAGAGAGGCAAATTTGCTTTCCCAAATGATGAGCCAGTGGTGAAGGTGACACCAAAAGTATTTGGGAAGAGCGCTTGGTCTACCAGTAGGACCCTAATTGGGATGAGTAAGAACAAATCAAGTGAGGATCCTGAGATAGAAGCTCCACATGCAGTCAGCTCTGCTGCTGCACATGGCACCTTTACTTATGCTAGTTTAGAGCCTCTCCCAAAAACTACCACTAGCTCAATACCTCCTCCTGAGATCCCTACATCAGTCACCTCTGAGCCTCTGCTCAAATATGATGCTCCTAGCTTGGAGCCTCCACCTGTGATCTTTGCACCCACAGTTATCCCCTCCATCGATTTGATTTTGCCTATGGTCAGCTCCTTTGATGCCAGCCTCACCATCCCCCCCTCTATCATACCATCCATCTCAATTTCCTTACCTTCCATTCCAGTTTCCATTCCCCCTAGTAGCTCAGCAACCCTTTCAACTATCACCACATCCACACCTCAGCCAGTTCCTCATACCATAGACTCCATCCCTACCTTACCTCCAGCTAGCCCATCCATATCAGCTGCTGAACCTTTTAACCTTGCACCTTCCACATCAGCTGATCCATTAACCACTTCTCCACTATCCATACCCTTCCACACTAACCCATACCCAAGAGTTGGATCACCTAACCACTAAGGGATATTCATCCCTATTGACTCGATTGTGGAGGACATTGGGTATGAATATACCCCCTGCCTGACTCCCCACTACCTCCTATGTCTAGCCTGCTACCTCCCAACTTTTTTTGCATGCCCCCACATCCCCCTTCCAACCCATTCACCCCATTCCACCTGTTACCCAAGCCCATATCCTACTTGAGGCCTCCACCCAAATCATTTCCCTTCTTACCACCATCCTTGCCCAGCTCCAAACCAACACAGCCAACCAAGTTGCCATGGCCACCTGCCTACAAGCCATCCAATCAACCATATGCCCTATTACCCTCACCTCCAAACCCCTTCCAGTCCCTACTCCTACACCCACCCCACCTCCATCTCCTTTTGCAGTGGTTTCCACTGCTGAGGTGGAACACCCACCACCTCCTCCCCAACCCTTACCCTTAGCTATCACCACACCTACTACTACACCCATTGAACCTGTTCCCATTATCCCTCCACTTACGCTCACCAACGCCTCCACCAAAACAAACCCTGAACCCCTACCTGTCCCTACCCATCTGTCCCTTATTGCCCCACCTTTGGAAATCACCCCCCAACAATCCCCACCTATAGTAGCAACATCTGATGCTGCCATAGATGTCGAACACCTAACTCCCACCTCCTCAATTCCAACCCAAAATGAGCCTAACCTTGAAGTCCTTTACCCTTTACCCTCAATCCCCACCCCACCCATGCCATCATCCATCCCTTTTTCTAGTGCTAACCTACCCATACTACCTACCTCCTCCTTTTCCATTCCTCCATACCCAGCCCTCCTTAGTGCCATGCAAAATGACCCATACCTCAAAAGGGATGTCATTAGAGGCATGGCTGACCTCAGAACCTCAATCAGGAGGCCCTATGATGAGAAGCTAAGTCAAACGGAGAGGGATCACAGAATTCAATTGCTGGGAATATCAAAGGGGTGGGGTCGAATTTTGATTCAGTACGAAGCCCAGAAGAACACTGGAGTAACAGAGAAATTAAGAGTTGATGGACTGGAGAAAAGGTTAGCTGCCTCCAAAGAGGTCACAAAGGCCACCAAGGAACTATATGAAAGTAGAGTTCCGCTTTCTTAAAAGAAGGCAGAAATCCTTGGAAGGAGAATTATTGAATTGACTGGCATAGAACCTGCACAAGCCACTGCCCCTCCTGCCAATTCAACTGCTGCTGCTGATAAAGATGAGAGAGGAGAAGGAGTCCAAGTCAAGGATGAGCCAGCAAACAATTGAGATTATTAGCCTTGAACATGTCATTAGTTAGGATGTTTGTGTATATTCTTTTTGTAGTTCTTTTCCCTTGTATTGTACAACCTTTTTGTGTTATAAATGAAATTTCTCTTTAGTATATTTTATGTGATTTGCTTTATGGCTTTATGTTTGTTTGTTTGTGTGTTTTAATTGATCGTTTGTACCCTGTTTGATGCTGCTTCTTACTTTATTTTATTTTGTTTTGTGTCTGCTTTTACCCTGCTGCACATGCACTCTCTTTTTAAATCAGTGAGGATGCTGCTCCTTATAGGTTTGGGGGTGTGGCAGGGTATGCCAATGGGTAGTTAATGTTAATGCAGCCATCTTAAACAAAATTTGTGAAAATAAAGTGAAGTCCCACCTGATTTTTGAACAAAGAGGATATTCAAAAACTTTTTAAAATAAAATAGTGTTGCAGCTCTAACATTGTCATGAAACAAATGTCAAAAATTTTCAAAAATTAATACTGAGTGAACTTGAAAAGAGAGAAAACTGTGAGGATACACCCCTAAAATTTGATGGAAGACTATACCCAGTGAGATTTGGGCCTGAATAAAATTTCTTTGAGTGTTTTGGCAATTTTTTCTGCTCTAAGGACTGATTGGATCTAGTTTTGCTCACTAGAAGTTAGGCATATCCAAGTTGAAACAGCTTGACATCATTCATTGCATTGAGGACATAAAGTAAGGCCATCTCTTGGACAGTTTGAGCTTAAAATGTTCCACCTTTGAACTACCCTTGATACACACCATTTGAGCCTTAAAAATCTCAATTTTTATTTGATAAAAATCTGAAAAGTTGAACCGAAAACCCCTTGACCTGTTTCAGTTCACCCTTAATCTGAAAAATCAGGAAATGGAAAGAGAAGTGAGGTGAGAGGAGCAAGGTTTGATGTTTGGTTGAAACAAAAGGAAACACAGTTGGTGGCAGTTGTGGCATTTCAGCCCATAAAAATACAATAAAGAAAAACAGAAAAGCAAAACAAAAATGAGAGAGAAGTCACTTCATTGGAAACATTGAAATGAGGATTGGAAATTGATCACTTCAAATCTGCAAATTCGAAGAGGATGAAGCTTGTGCTAAATTGAAGAAGGTGTACATGTCACCTCCTTACCTTACTGATTTCTCAATTTTGAAGCTTTCCTTACCCTTTATTCTTTATAAACCTCGCCCATAAGCCACATTACAACCCATTTTTTGTAAAAAGTCCTTACTAATGTAAAATTGATTGAGCTGTCATGTGGAGATGAGGATTTGTATAATCTTTGGGGAAAGGAGTTAGAACATTTTAGAAATTAGAGCATTGCCTATGCTCATGCTTGCAGTCCTATTTTAGGGCTGTAACTACTCTTGAGTTGTGTGAAATGATACACCCTTCTATTTTTTGTGAGAGACAGCCCTGGTGAGACTGGGTCTGGCATTGAGTTTGTTGGGGGCATTATCAAAACATAATTCTCAATTTGATGGTAAGCTCTGCATTAATTTTCGTACAAAATTTCTTGACATGAGTTGATTGATTATGAAGGAATTACAGCAGAGTTCAGTTTTAAATTGTTGATTTTCTGCTAAGAATCCTCTAAGATTGAATGAACAAGGTGTGGAAGGAATTTGATTTTGCTTGAATTTTGTTTTCAATATGTTGCATTGATATTAGCTGATCCATTGGAGAAGTTTGTGGGTACCTTCACTAAAAACTCTCAGGAGACTTCACTCCTCCACTAGGGATCACCTAGGGGTTTAAAAGGCATGATGAATATGCTAAATGCATCTGTGCTCCCTACAAAAGTGGCATTTTTCATTTTCAATAATTGTTTTTACTTTCTCCTTTGCTCAGGGACTAGCAAATCTTAGGTTTGGGGGTGTGTTAAGCAGTGAGAAATACCATTTTTCACCTCCTAACCTGACCTTTGATGAGCTGACTAATAAGGTGTTTTATGTCTATTTTATAGATAAGATATAAATTGTAGCCTTAGTGCAGACATCCATCTAACAAGGCCAAAGAGGCAACCTATTGCTCAACATGTGCTAAAATAACCCAAAGGCCAGCCAATTAAATAGTCCACAGAGCTTTAGAAGTTCATGAGAAGGTCATGGGCCCAACTGGGTTTGCTTGGGACCAATTGCAGTTGCATGGAATGAAGAGTGAACCCACCAGGAGGCTGCTGAGGGTTGAACAAATGAAGAACAACACACTTAAGATGGGTACCAGTTGTGGAAGCACAAAGCAAAACCTATCGAGAGGTTCTGATGCTCAAAAGCCAAGATATCGAGAGGTTCCATTAAGCTGTCAAAAGCTTCCCAGGACCTGTCGAGAGGTTGGAAGTGCAACAGTGGATCCTGTCGAGGGGATACCTGGAGGGGATGAAGCTACTGAGAGGTTGGGTGTTATATATGAACCTATTGAGAGGATTGGAGAGTGTGCACCAACCAGTCAAGGAGTTAGAAGGTAAAGAAGCTAAGCTGTCGAGAGGTTCTGGAAACAAAAGTAAAGATCCTGTCGAGAGGTTGGAGGTGCATCAGAAGAGAACCTATCAAAGTCTTACCTGGAAATGCAGAGGAGCTCGTGAGGATCCAGCAACCAGTCGATAGGATTTTGTATAAGATGTCGAGAGGATTGAAGTAGCTTGGGCAGAAGTTAAGATTTCTCTATCAATCTTGTTGACTAGTTCAAGCCAATCCTGTCGAAATTCCAAAACCCTCTTCAGCCAACCACCCATGCAACTTGTCGACAGGTGCAACTTCCAACCTGTCGACCATTTGAGTCTTGAACCTATCGACAACTTACTTGAAGCCACGCTCATCCTCACGAGGTTCAAGCAACTTGTTGAAAGCTCAATGGGAGCTTTACAAAGATGTCGATAGGATTTTCTATAACCTGTTGAGAGGATGAATGGAGAACTGGACAGAAGATAGAAATGTACTCCAATCCTGTTGACTAGTCAGCTGAACTTCTCGAGAAGTCTCCAAACCTGTCGAAGGCCACTCCATCTTGTTGATGAGAACACCAAGCTGAACTCAGAACCTGTCGAGAGGTTCCCAGAACCTTTCAACAATCGAATTAGGAACTTCTCATTTCCTTTCACAGCACCTGCCAATTTCAGGATCCTTTGCATGAGTTCCAAGCCATGTTAATGACCCTTAGGGGTATTTTTAGAACACTGCTGAGCACGAATGGGAACCCTAACCACATCACATGGGTCTATCTGTTTTGGACTAATTGGGAAAGAGCTTCTAGAAGAGAAATCAACCACATCAGTAGCTCAGAATAACAGAATTATTCTCTTGAGCTCTAATTGGCTTAAACAGATCTGAGAGGCGAGGAGAAGAGTATAAAAACTTAAAAAATTTACAAAGTTGGCATCCAGAAATTTGGAGAATCAGAGCCAAATTTGATTTCCCTTTAAAAATTCCCTCTCTCTTCCTTCATCCCCCATTCTCTTTTCAGCTAATCATGGTTGGCAAACCCCCTTCAGTAGCTAGGGTGAGGTTGAGAGCTATAAATTGAGAGTTTAAGAGGTTGTGTAGATGGATTGTGTGTTGCACGGTTTGCAAATCTAAGCACAATAGGATTATAAGTTATGTTATTGCAATGTAATTGTAGTTTTTAAAGGTGATTTTGATCTATATTTCACTTTTTCGTATTTGATTTCTCTGGATTCGATATTCCTGTGGATGCTTGAGCTTGTAGCCTGGCACCCACAGCATCTGCAATAGCTTACCTATTCTAATCAAGATCATTGGATAACCTATGGCCCCTACAAATGGATAGATCCTATCCTCAGGATTGCTTTAACACTTTGGTTGAGATTAGATTCTTATACCTTGTATCTGAGCTTTTAGCCAGTTGAAGGATTGTAGCAAATCTGTCCTATACATTTCCTTTGATTCAATTGATTTTTAGTAAATACCAAAATCCCTTGCTGCTACTCTCCACCTTTTGACTTTAATCTTTTCCATTCTCTTTAACTCTGTGTTTAATCAAATTTAGATCAATTGCATTTAATTTTGTAGTCTTTTAGTAAAGTGACAAATTTTTGAAACCTCTCCTCTTTCCTGTTTTGATTTAGTTTAAATTAGAATAGAGTGCCAGATCTGTCATAAATCTGGAGATTTACCATAATTTAATCACATTTCCCTGTAGACATACCCTGACTTACCTATTAAAACTTGCTGCAACAGCCCTGATTCTTGCAGGACTGCTTGCTTGCCTTAAGCCAACTTGTTATAGTTTGTTCGTTTAATTTGTTGTTTTAACCATTTAAATATTGTAAGGTAAGCAAGACAACAAGAGGTGCAGGGAGCAGCTCCATCTCACGGCAGGTGGATAAGCAATAAAAAGGCAGCAAAGGTCCCTTAGATGTTCATTTTTCATTAAATTCATCAAATTCCTCACTCCAAGTGTGGCAATTTGGGTAGGGAATTTCCACTATCTCATTAACATAGCAACTGATTCTTTCATTTTTTCATTTTTAATTTTTTTTTATAGTTTTTTGTTTTTTCATTTTTTTTTTTTCAGTTGGGGCTCAACAACCCCATTTTATTTAGCTTCTTTCCTTATGCACACTCGTTTGGCATCACTACAGTCTTGGGCAGCCACTTCCTTTCCATTCCTAGAGGCATTGATTGATCTAGTTTCTTCATGACTTGAAGAAGCTCCATCAATCAAATATACTCCTCGTGGGTTGTTCACTGTTTGGCTCGGGAGCCGACCCTCATCCCATCGCGTTAGAGCATTTGAAATATGCCCAAGCTAGTCCTCAATTCTTCTGATGCTCTACGTGTGGGAATCTACAATTTGTTCAACGGCGCCTAGGTTTTGTAAAGAAGACAAAATCTGCTCCTCAAAGGAGGGGGCTCTAGGCTGTGGGAGTGCTACAACTAATTGACCTAATGGGGAGGGCTGATCAAACAATTGTTGTCCTTGTGCTTGACCTTGGTAAGACTGCTGGTTAGTATTGCAGGGCAAAGCCCGCTGCAGCTAGGTATAAGGTGAATCAACTTGTCGCCACCTCGAATTCGGGTGGTTTCTCCACGTGTACCCAGCAGATGGCTGTCCATATGACTGGACAGCATGGGCTTGCGCATTAAGAAATTCAAGGGGCAGACCAGTAGAGGGACATTGTAAATGGGAGTGTGAAGGTGAGTGGCATATGGTGCACACCTCTCTAACCTATGCAGCCATGTGGGGCTGCAACACACTCAAGACTTTATCGAACTTTCTCGACAATGAGTCCACTTTCCTTTCCAGGTCACTATAAACATTAGCTTCATACAACTTCCCGGAAGATGTGGGTTCTCTAACAGCTCTAGCAGGTGACTAAATGCCATAACTGGGTAAAGCCTCCTACTGGAGAGAATTTTCACTTATTAGCTCAAATAAATCTTGTGCTTCCTCAACAGTTTTGGTAAGGTATGTGCCACCACTCGAGGCATGAATCATCGCTATACTCCAAGGATCAAGTCCTAGGTAGAAGCATTGTACAAGCTGCCACATAGGGGTCTGGTGGTGCGGGCATTGCCTCAACAACTCCCTAAATCTATCCCATGCCTCATGCATTTGCTCAGTTGGGGATTGAGCAAAAGAGATGATGCTCTTCCTCAACTGGTTCGTTTTACTGGTTGGGAAAAATTTGGGCTTTATCCTTAAGTGAAAAAGGAAAAAGCCTAAGCTTGGTGGCTTCCTCTCCCAACCCAGCAATATTAAAAGTAGTGCAAAATGCTAGAAATCGGTCTATGTGTTGGTGGGGGTCTTCCTTGATCAGCCCATGAAAATTTGGTAGCATTTGGATGGTTGAGGCTCTAATCTCGTAACTACCCACAACATTAGGGAGTTGAATGTAAGAGGGGGATGCATATGCGCCTGGTGCATTGTGCTCCTTAAGTGTTTTAGGCCGCTCTCCCATCTCAATTTCTACTAGATTTACAGTCGGGGTGTGTGTTAGTAAACCAGGACTTAGGACTCTCTCAATCTCAGGATTTAATGGTACAAGTTCGGGACTAAGAGACCTCTTTCTTTGCATACAACACACACTCAACTGGACAACAGGTAGCTTACAGCACACAAACAAAAATTAAAACCACTAACTACACAACTGCTGAAAAATAATGACTGCAGAAATGAAAATACAGCAGAACTAAAATAACAATAGGTGAGATAGAGAAGCAAACTGATGCAGGATTGCCCCAGCTACAGCCAAGCTCTCCTATTTACTGCTGCTCTGATCCAAAGTCAATAGAAAGTCCTACAAATAGAAAATGAACAGAGAAACTACAAAAAAAATACAGCGGGCATGTATTCAAACACTTAATCAATAATGAATAAAATTAAAAACTACTAAGACACAAAATGCCTACAACAGAAAATAAAGACAAAGAGCAAAAATCAGACTCGAAATACAACTGTACTTATTCAAACATTACAAAGATACAAAAAAAATCTAAAACAGAAAATGAAGAAAAATTTCAAAAATCACACAAAAACTAAAGCCGACATTTATTCAAACACTACATCTACAAAGAATATAGCTCAGCAAAAACTCAGATTACTATACTAGATCAAAACTCCCTGGCAGCGGTGCCAAAAACTTGTTGAAAGGTTTTTGCTGCTTCTTTTTATTATAAAAATGATAAAGATAAAATAAAGTAAAATAAAACAAAACAAAATGGGGAATGGATACAGCCCAAAACCAAATCACAAACCTACAAGAATCCAGGGTCTGTTGTAGCAAGTTTTACGAAGTAAGAGTTATTCCCACAGGGAGTATTGATCTGAACCACTAGGGCATACAATAATCTCCAGATCTAGCAACAGATCTGGCAGTCCTAAAGGAAGGGTGTTTAAGTGTCACTATGCTATACTAAAAACTAGGAAAAAATAGGGATAAACTATAGCTAAATATAGGGATAAAGAAGGATGATGATGTGTGTGATTAAATAAAGATAAAATATGGAGAAGTAAACAGCTAGGGAAAAATCAGTTATGCAACTCAGTGTTAGTCATGAATCTGTAGCAATCCTTTAGATGGCTACAAGCACATCTACAAGGTAGAAGAATCCAACTCAACCCATGCCATTTAGACTGCTCTTAAGGCTATAACTTGTCCACTTAAATAGTCACAGATTATCCAATAAAATTGATCAAATCCCATTGATTAAGTCAGAAAACTAACCTCACCCAAAGGAATGGATTGATCTTAAGGCTATAATCTGTCCACTTCAATGGTCACAGACTATCCAATAGATTTCCTCCAACAAATGAATTAAGTCATGGCAGGAATACCATTACAGACAATATGTTTGCAAGGCTACAAGCTCATGCATTCATAGGGGCAAACGGATTTGAAAAATCAAGTGGAAGCCACAAGAAATTTCAGGCTGAATGAGGACTTAGATTCAGTTGGTCATTGCTACAAAAGGCCTGCAATGACCCAACTCACAAGTCTACAATCTCTACAACAACTCAGATCTACACACTGATAATTGTGATGCAAAACAGAGTAGGTTTGGCTCTGCTCAATCTCTCACTAGGCTACAAGCTCAAGTGCAGAGAAAAAGAACCCATCTCAGATCCGTGACCAAGACCTGCCCTAGGGCTATAGTTTATCCACTCAAATGGTCACAGGCTATCTACAGACGCTGCCTTACCCCTAGATGATGAGATAAAACATGCAAATTGCTGCTACCACCATGATCCCAGGGCTACAAGCTCAAGCTTTCATGGGTATTTCAAATCAGGTCAAATCCTAAATGCATGGCATAGAATGAACAAAACTATGGGAAAATATAAAAATAATAGATTGAATAAACATTATAATAGGCATTGCATTAATTAAAATGAAACTTACAATTTTCTACCCTCAAGGCAGTAGCCTGTGCAAATCCCAAATCAGCTCACTCCATTTCATACAAAACCGATTGTAAAACATGAAATACACCTAACTATTACATAGAACCTAGCCCAGCATTGCTGTTGTGCTAGGGTAAGAAGAAAGGGGAAAGGAATAAAAGAAATCCTAACATAAACCCTAAAATAAAACTTAACGTGAAAACTTAAGTGAGCCAGGCTATTCCTGGCTAATTTATAAATGTAGATAACAGTCCCTTATATATGCAACCCTTGAAACCCTAATGTGCATTGGCCAAGCAGAAGAGAGATGCATTGGAGTGGCTCATTCGTGGCCCTTGGATGCTTCGAGATGTGTGGTAATAGATTAGAACCTCAGAATGTGTGCCCTAATTAAAGTGAAATCCCAAAACTATCCTTGAACATTGAAATAGGTGGGTGAGAAGTTGGAATCCGGAGCTTTGCGCAACAGACTTAAGTGCAGAAGCAGACTCGCAAGGATGGATTTACTGTGAAGGGAGCTCGCGAGGCTCTGCTCTACTGTGAATGCTGCATCTTGCATGGCTGTAGCTTCAGGTGATGTAGCTTCCTGGGTTCTCGCTAAGTTGTCGCGAGGCTGAAGTGCAAGCTGAAGAGGCTCACTGGTTCAACATTGTCTGCAGCTTTCTGCTACTTGTGAGGCTAGATTTAACTTTGAAGCTCACAAGTTCACTATGTGAGAGGCTCATGATGTGATTTCTTGCAGTGCTGTCTATGTGAGAATTACGCGAGCGCCTAAGAATTTGATAATTCTGAACCACGTGAGGATTGCACGAGGTCCACTTCTGAAGCCATTCCGCCATTGATCTGCGTGAGGTTGTGTGTGTGATTTAAGTGCTGCAGGCTTGTTAACCTCGCGACAATTGCATGAGGTATTCTCTAAATAAATTGAACCTCGTGACAACTGCGTGTTAAGACCTGAAAAGTACCACTTTTCACCCCTTAACTTAATCTTTGTTAGACCCTTAGTCATTTAATAAATGTGTATTAAGCCCATTTTGTAGGTAATAAGCAGTAGCTGCAGATAAGGCCCTAACCCTGCTAAGAAGCCTACTTTTGCCCCAGAAGTTCCTCAGAAGAAAGGAAGTTGGACCCAGACAGAGAACTTAGCTGCAGCATAGGCAAGGCACAGCAGCAATAAATCAAGAAGTGAGCCTCGCGCAGATGTCACAGGGTTCAATTGATTCAGAGAAAAATGCTTTGTGTAATTGTCGCAGGGTTCTCATGGTAGCACACCAACCGCCGCAGCTTCTCATGAGGCTCGCTTGTAAGGCCATTTAATCCTCACGCGATTCACTGAGGAGAGAGAGCTCCAGGCACCTCGACGCACAGCTATCATACAATGGTCGCAGGATGCAGATCTTCAGGGGACTGCTCGCGCGATCCAGAGGATGATGCAATTACTTCTTTGCGAGGATCCCCGCGAGATTCACTAAGGAACGAACCGCACGCGCAATTCCTGTGCCATTCAAATAGAAAGCATAATCCCACGATGATCAGATCAATCCCGCGATGACCAAATTATCTATCTCGTGACTGTAAGAGCTTCAAGTCAATTCAATCCCGTGACGACAACCCTATCACGCGACAAGACCTTGAAATCCTTGCTATCTAGAGAGGCTCGAGATCTTAACTTCCCCCAACTTCTGTAGGGGCAGTCTGGGAACATCCAGCAATTAGGGCACACACTCCAATGCTCTAATCTCTGTGCACACGCCACGAGCCATCCAAGGAACATAAATGGGCCACATTTGCATCGTTAAAATTAGGGTTTTCCTAACCCTAATGCTCCCATAGCCGACTTCTATATAAGCCTAAGCCTAGTTTAGGTTTAGGAGGACTGAATTTCGGCTATTTTCTTGAATCGGCTGTAGAGTTCCAGCAGGTTAAGGTTAGGGCTTAGGCAGTATCTTTTTCCTTTTTCTTCTCTCCATAGTCTAGCACTTTCTGGCTATGCCTCTGTATGTTTATTTGGAACAGTTTTAATAAAGTTTTATAATAGGATGCTATACATGTATGGGATTGATGTTTGAGGATTGTTCTGTACAAGGCTGCTGCCTTGAGATCTTCCATTGCTAAGTTTTATTGTAAGCAATGGAGGATTATTTTTAAGGATTTATTTAGGTTCAAGGGACCTGTGTGTCCAGGTTAGGCACATTGCAGGCCTATGCCCCACCATAGGATCCACTAAATCTGAATCCCCATGGGAGCCTGAGCTGATTGCCTTGTGAACATGGTGGTGGCAGCAATCTACTTGTTCTGTGTCAGACCTCTATGAGGAGGATGGCCTCTGTGGATAGTCTGTGACCATTTGAGTGGACAGGCTATAGCCCTAGGGTGAGGCCAATCCACAGATCTAAGACAGATTCTTCTTCTCTGCACTTGTGCTTGTAGCCCTGTGAGAGATTGTGCAGAGACAGACTCCCCTATATTTGTATATACCCACCATCAGATGGCAGATCTGATCTGGCTATAGAGATTGTAGGCTGGTGACTGGATCACTGTTGTCTCTCTAAAGCAGTGAACAGCTAGATCTAAAGCTAGTACTCAAACTCTTGCTGGTCTTGTGTGTCCAGGCTAGTGCACATTGCAGGCCTATGCCCCACACACGGAACTTTAGAGGTTGAGGTTCCTATGGATTCTTGAGCTGGTAACCTGGATGAAGTAGTGCCTACAATGATAAACATGTTCTGACCCATCTATGGACTATGGTTCCCCTATTGGATAGTTTGTGACCATTTGAGTGGACAGGTTATAGCCATAAGGGATTGGATCATGTCATAGGGATGAGTTGAATCCTTTCTCCTCTTTGGTGATAATGTAGCCATTGGACAGGACTTCTATGGCAGTAGATCTGAGTCTGAGTTATAAAACCCATCAGATCTGTACCTAATAGCCTACTTCTCACCCTTTTTATATTTATTTTCTCACACTCCATCATTCTTCTCAACCATTTCTGTAGTTTAGGCATTAGGTTACCATAGGATTTAAACAATAGTGACCTTAAATCTCCTTCAATTTAGGATTGCCAGATATGTAGTCAGATCTGGAGGGCCTACTAAAGTTGGCTCCCTTGGAGCTTTAGACCATTTTCCCTGTGGGACAAACTCTTACTTATCAAAACTTGCTACAACAGGCCCTGTATCTTACAGGTCTTCGTATTTTTGGACTTGCTGCTTTGTATTTTTGAATCCACCTTTGATTTAGTTTCACTAACACATTCTTATCACTATTTTCAATAAGTTAGCAGCAAGCATCTAAAATACCACAACACTGCGTGAGGGTTCATTTCTGGTCCTCTGCTTCCGTGCAGTGCCTGCTGCGGCCATGTTCTCTATCTGGGTCCACCTTCCTCTCTTATGTGGAACTTCTGCGGGGGTGCACAGGTTGGTTGGTCAACTTGATGGATTGGAGTCGAGGGCTTCGGGTGCCTCGGTCGGGCATTTTTGTCGCTCATCACATGACCGTGTCAGGGATGATGCTCGTGAGGATTCTGTCATTCATGAGATTCTCGTGGGGTATCCTCCTCGTTCGCGATCGAGGAGATTTGTCAGTCAGGCGAGTGAGGGGGATTCTATAGCGGGGCCTCGTCGTCTAGAGATTTCATAGACTTCAGGTGTCGGGATTGTATTCTCAAAGGACCAGTCTACGAACCTTCTAGCTGATGATACTGGGGGCAGCGGTGATCGACCATCCCAGTGACAACATAGGGAGTAGGGATGCATGTGTATTTTTTGTCCATTGTGTGTGTTCATTATATATACAGGGGGTATACCCCCAATGACAGGTGTAAAAAAGGGAAAAAAATTTTGATATGTATATATAGAGATTTTTTATTTAGATGTACCTGATTGGCTCTGTTTTTTTTAGTTACCTCTTGCATCTACTTTTTGCTTTTAATGTCGTCAATCGTCATCAGGACTTGGATGCTTTCTAAGCTGGCCTGGTGATGGTTGAAGGTTGTTTTGTTTCTGCACATGTAAAGGTAACGCTATCAAAAAATTTATTCTCTCCTTTACTAGTTGTCAAGGGGGGCGTGTGCCTCAGACTGGGGCCTAGTAGTAAAGGTGGATATGTGCTCTTTTTTTTTTCCTTCTTTTTTCTTTTTTTTTCTTTATTTTTCTTTATTTTTTTAAATGAAAATAATGCAACAGGGAAAGCAAATAAATAAATAACTAGAAAAACAAAAAATGCCCCAGTGTAGGAGCATGGTAGGATCGGTGGTATAATGTCTTCGATAGCATTCTCCGGATGGTGACTTTGTTATTCCGCATCTTCTTTATGAACTAGTCGATGTCTCTAAGGTGATTCTCCTTTTGACCAAAAAAATACCCTAGTGTCTAGATGCAATGAAGCTTTTATGGGTTTTAGATAAGCACTTTGGGTCTATAAGAAGTCATGGGTATTTGGTGAGTTAGTTTTAAAGAGAAGTTCATCAATACTGTCATCGAACTAGGGGAGGTCATTTTGATTATGCTAATTGTATATCGGGGTCTATCTTTAGGTGGTGGTCATCCTATCCCGTGGTTATCAGGGAGAAGCATGGTAGGTATAGTAGGTGCTTACATCAGTCATCATTCATCAGTTTTTGGTTTCATTCCTAGGAGTATCCTGTAAGGCTTCTGATTTATCATCCGAAATAATAAAAAAAGAAGAGGGGTAAGGCTCAGTGATGTGGAGAATAGTTTATATCTAACCCTTTACAAAAGGGATGAGTAACAGTCTTCTTCTCAGAGGGATACAGGGTGCCATGATTGAGCTCTTCGTCATATTTTGATACCATCAAAATCTCACATTCTATGGTTAGCAGGAGTTTATCCTCCTCCTGCCACCTTACAACAATGTCTAGTAGTATGGGGACATTAGGGGTGCCCTCGCAGCTTGCTTATACATTTCTGGTAAAGTTACCAGAGATGTCCTCCGGCCTGTTTATGCTTCCCTGAGCTCATTGACTTGTTCATTCATCGTAATGCTCTCATTCAAATTTTTTGATATATGTATTTTTGAAATCATCCTGCCAGTGTAAGAATAATGAGTTTTGATTGAACCTAGCATCTTTTTTTTTTTTTTTTACTCTAACGTCTCCTCCAATGGCGAGGAAGGGAAATGAGGATCGAGTGTTTCTTATACTTTTGAAAGAGGTTAGGTATATCACTAGTCCTTTGATGAAATTGCCTGAATGAGAAAGTGGGCGATAAATTAGGGGTCTTAGGAATATTCTGAGAATTGATGATGTACAACTAATGAATGTGTCGTGATGACTATGGGGGTGATAAGTATAAGTATTTAACCACGGGATGTGATGATCACTGGACTAAGGGTAGTATTTTCTAAGGTACATGGCATTCCAAGGGCTAGGGAGTTCTTCTCCGTCTTGGTTCACCAGTTTGTATGCCTTCCCAGGGTATGCGACTGTTATAACATAAGGGCCATCCCAGTTCAATTTCAGTTTTCCTTTCGGGTGGGCATGCTTGGAAGGCATGATTTTCTTTAAGACTAATTCTCGAATATTAAAGGTTAGTTCGAGGACTTTCTTATCGTAGGCTCTGGCCACTCCCTCTAATATGCCTGAGCATGATCAGCTGCCCTTAGACCTATTTCATCAAGTTGCTCTAGCTGCATAAGTAGGATAATTTTCCTCTCGTCTAAGGATAGCTCATCATCAAGTTCAATCCATAAGGATTGTACTTATATCTCATATGGTAGGACTGCCTCCATCCCATAGGTAAGGAGGTAGGGAGTTTGGCCAGTGGCCGTATGAAAAGAGGTCTTATAGGCTAAGAGTGCTTCTTGTAGTCGTTCGGGCCAGTCAACTCCATTGATTGTTTCCACTGTGTATTTCAGAATTAAAATCAGTGTTTTGTTTGTAACTTCTGCTTGTCCATTTCCTTGAGGCTAGAACGGTGATGAGTGGTGTATATTAATGCCGAACTTCTTGCATAACTTCTTTGTCTTCTCTACGATGAACTGCGGTCTGTTATAGGTGACGAACATCCTCGGTACTCCAAACTTGGTGATGATATTCTGAACAATAAATCTCACGAGTGTCGAAGTGGTGATTCTGATGTAGGATTCATCTTCTGCCCATTTGGTATAGTATTCGGTTGCCATAAGTATGAATGCATGCTTGTGAGTGTTCACAACTATGTCTGTGAAAGGTCCAATGACGTCAAAGGCCCACATCGAAAATAGCCACAGTGAGGTCATAGTGTTCAATGCAACTGATGGAGCTTTATGAGTGCTGTGTGTTCTTGGCATTATTTGCAGAATTAGACATAGAGGTGGCAATCTCTTATCATTGTGCGCCAGAAGTAGCCCTGTCGTATGATTTGGTTGGCGAGTCTCTATCTATCGGTGTGGGCACCGCAAGGATAGGTGTGTGCTTCTCAGATGATGTATTATCCTTCGACGGTTGTGACGCATCGTAGCAATACTCCTTTGGTGAAGGCTTCTTTGTATAATATTTCGTCGAGTATGCAAAATTGGGCGCATCGGTTTCTTATAGTCTTCCGTTTAATCTTCGTGGCATATGGAGGGATGTGTTGATGCTTCAGGAAGTTCCAGATGTCGAAATACCATGGTTGTCCATCGTCGGTGGGTGATTTTTCAAATCTGAACATAGCAACTTGAGTTTCTACTTTGACGTAATTTTCTAGAGTGATTACTTCATTTAGTCCCGTGCTTGTGGGGAGGATTGATAATTCTCTCTTAACGGTTCATGCTACCTCGTGGGCGGGCACTATCAGCTTTTCGATGAAGGTCTTTGTACTTTATCCGATGGGTATTTGGATGATCGAGGCTAACGTGGTGAGAGAGTCTGCGAGCTCATTTTCTAATCTAGGGATGTGCGTGATAAGTAGTGAAAAATACCATTTTTCACCCCTAAACATGAGCCTTGAAAGACCCTTGAGAGGACTAAATAAGTGCTTTAGTGTTCATATTGCAGCTAACCAAAAAGACAGGTCCAAATCCGAAAACCATCCTAAAATGATCAAAAAGCTGACAACGCATGTCAAGCTCAAAGAGGGAGTGAAGAAATAGCCTCAGCAATGGCTAAAAAGGTCCTAAAAGAGCAAGAAAAGACCTGAAGAAGAAGAAGGATCCATTCGCAAAGAAGAATGGAAGCTAAAAGTCAATTCGCAAAGAACTTATACTATTCGCAAAGAACCTTGAACTTTGCGAAAAGAAGAAAACACTCCTCGAATAGAAGAATGACCTTTGCGAAAAGAAGAAAACACTCTGCGAAAAGAAGAGAAGTCCTTTGCGAAAAGATCTCCTGAAGCCAAAATGCTTTGAAAAAAGATCTCTGAAGCCAAAATGCTTTGAAAAGATCTCCAAGCCAAAATGCTTTACTGAAGAGAGCTTCGAGCCAAACTACTTTGAAAAAGCCCTTAAACTATGCGAAATGGCATTCGGGATTTGCATCGTCCAAGGGTATTTCAGAAACTTTGCACGCTTCAATGCGTTTTTTAAAACCCAAGGACATTCCGGAAGATTGAAAGCACGAACCAAAGGCATATTCCACCCCATGTGAACACCCAAAGATGAAATTACTTGGGAACTTCTAGAAGCTCAAACAGATTTTTGAATTACATAATGTAATTGATGCCTCTGCTTCGATTGGTGAACTAGATCAAGCATTTCGATTGGACGTAATGATCCGGATCCCGGTGCTCAAACTCCTATTGGTTGATACAGATCTATCCAATTCGATTGGTTGATACACATCCAGCCGGGCTTAGGAAAAACTATAAATAGACGAACCATTTGCCCAATTTGGGTATCCATATTTTAGAGTTTTCATCTCTGCTTTCTCATTCCCCGATAGCTTATCCGAACCCCTATAATCCCTTCTTGTAGTTTACCTTTGAGAGCCATTGTGAGTGATTTGTACTTCCAAGTTCGGATTCAAGATCAGAACTGAGGGTTTTCGAGAAGCTCGATCAGAAGTCCGAGGGCTCTCTAAGAAGCCGTCGTTCTGTAATTGTAACGTTGGATTTTAAAAGGTTGTAATTTGTGTCTTCTCCATTGGAGTCATGTCGAGGGTTCCGAATGTTCACCTTAGTGCATTAGACTTCTTTAGATTCACTCATCCGCATCCAACTTCCCTTAATTCATCATCCACATGCGAATTAGCGTTGGTAACCTAATTCAAGCAAAGATTCTGATGATGTTCATGTTACGAACTAAAGAATAGGCCACAGCTAGTGATGATCTGTGACCATTTAAGTGGAGATCACGCCATAAGTCTAAACCTATTCCTTAATTCGATTTATTTCTCTTACATCTCAGGTTGTAGCAGATGAAGATTGAATCTGCTTCTGTTGAACTACTGATTCTCCATTAAAATTCGAGGCTAAAGTACATGAAGCTATTATTTCTGCATTTGTCTTATTTTAAACACCTCCCCAACTCGGATCTGGATCATGTAGTTAGTTCTTTTCTTTATTTGCTTATAGTTAAATGTGACACAATCCAACACTCTCTTTTATCTATTCTTTATTTTAGATAATTATAGAGCCAGATCTGGTAGCACAGATCTGGAGGTTTATCTCTCTGTTTAGACAAACTTCTCTGTGGACGATCTTGAAATACTTACTTTTAAAACTTGCTACAATTGGCCCTGATCTTGCAGGCCAGTGTTAGCCCCAATGTGCTGATATCCCTTTCATAAGTTAACATCCATATAACCTAGCATTCTTTAATTCTTTAATTTTTGATTCATAATGCACACAATTATGGCACACTTGGAGCGACAACAGTGCGTGAAAGAGATTCTCTTAAATTTCTTTACCAAATATTGAGCGGTTTTAGATATGCCATCAGTCTCCTTTCCTTGGTTTTCCATTCTCCTATGATTTGCGAGATTACGAGTTTGGAGTCGCCAATGGTTTTCAACTATTAATGCCTAACTATAGTGCCGCCCATAGTCCGGCTATGAAAGCTTCGTATTCTACGACATTATTAGTGATAGAAACATCTAGTTGAAAAGTCGTAGGTATAACAACTCTTTCTCGGGTTAGTAGGACTATCCCGATGCCTTTTCCTTTGTGATTTAGAGTACTGCCAAAATAAAGGGTCCAGGATGTCTTATTAGGTTCTTCGTTATGAATCGTGATTAGGTCTTTGTCAAGGAAATTTGCGTGTATGGGCTCATCACTTGGGAGTTGGAGATCTGCGAGATAATCGGTGATTGCTTATCCTTTGATCGACTTTTATGTGACGTAAGTAATATCAAATTCTTATAATAGCATATGCCAGCGGGAGATCTTTCCTAAAGTTGCAGGCTTTTCGTATAATTACTTTAGAGGGTCCATTTAGGCTAGTACTAGTATCTTATGTGCTTTAAAGTAGTGGCGTAATTTTGTTGACGCCCACACCAGTGAGGCATGTCTTCTCCATTGAAGTGTATTTTCGTTCATACTCGACCATCATCCTACTAAGGTAGTAGATAGCCTTCTCTCTCTTACTGTCCTCTTCATATTGTCCCAGAATTACTCCCATTGCTTTGTCATTCACTGAGAGGTAGAGGATTAGAGGTCTTTTGGGGACTGGTGGCGATAGTGTTGGCGGGTTAAGGAGGTACTTTTTGATATTTTTGAAGGATTGCTGACACTGGTCATCCCATTTATACTCAATTCCTCCTTTAAGTAGTCTGTAGAAAGGACTGCATCTGTCTGAATGCTGGGAGATAAATCCTGATGAATTACAATCTTCCTATCAGGCCTCGTAATTTTTTGATATTGCTGGGAGGTGGCATCTCAAGGATAGATCTGACTTTTGCAGGGTCGACTTCGATCCCTCGCTTGCTGACTATGGAATTGAGTAATTTTCTAAAGGTGACTCCGAAGACACATTTCTTTGGGTTCATTTTTAACTTATATTTCTTAGCTCTTTATAGCACCAATCGGAGTACTTCAACATGTCCTACCCACGTTTGGGACTTCACTAATATGTCATCAACGTAAACTTCTACACATTTATGCATTATGTCGTGAAAAATAGCCATCATGGTGTGTTAATACATGGCTCCTGCATTCTTGAGCCCAAAAGGCATGACGACGTAGCAGTAAGTTCCCCATGGTGTAGTGAAAAAAGTTTTCTCTTGGTCGGACTCTGCTAATTTGATCTGATTATACCCAGAGAAACGATTCATAAAGGATAGCATCTCATGTCCAGCGGTGTTGTTGACTAGAGTGTCAATATTCGAAAGTGGGAAGTCGTCTTTTGGATAGGCCTAGTTGAGGTTCAGAAATCAATGCAAACTTGTACTCTGCCATCTTTCTTAGCGACAAGTACTATATTGGCGACCCATTTGGAGTAGAGGACGACTCGGATGAATTTAGCTTTGTGCAATTTGTCAACTTCCTCTTTAACTTAAAGGGCTATTTGTGGGTGCATCCTACGGAGTTTCTGCTTAATGGATTTTACATCAGGTTCCAAGGCAAGGCGATGTTCTACTAAACTCAGGTCTAAACAAGGCATATCTTCATAGGAACATGCAAAGGAGTCAAGGTGTTCTTACAGGACTTGTATGATTTGTTGACGTTCCTTGGAGTTAATCATTGCGCTAATTAGTAGCTTCTTCGATTTCTCTTCAGTGTCGAAGTTGATTTCTTCTATAGGTTCCGTAGCATCTTGGGTTTGTTCATCAAAATGTTTAATAACCCGTTAGAAGTCCTGTGCCTCATCGGTGACTTGTGTTCCTTCTTCGGCCTCGATAAGCTCATATACTGCAAAATTGCTATACTAGGAATTTGATTTTGCGAAAGGTAGCCCTTCATCAACACAATTTATGACTGAGAGATCTTTGGTAAGGTGAAAGTTGAGTCTATTGATCATTTTCTCAAAGTCGCGAAGTATCTCGTCTGGTATGATCACCAGCTTGTTGTTTAGTTTGGATGCCTTGCGTCTTCGTGCGGGAGAGGGGACAAAAGTCTTAGGAGAAAAGTCTCCTTGTTGGTCGCAAAATTGATTTGGGATGAAAGGTTCCCTTTCTTTTCTGAGGTTTTCTGATTTTTTTGGATTTTGTATTTATGAATTTTTAGGATTTTCTGCTTTTTCTATTTTTTTTATTTTTGATAGTAGATGTGGTTCGCCTCAAGAGGCGCCGAGAGAGTTACTTCCTCTAATTGAGGGAGCGAGACGGCTGCTGGAGCCATTCCGGCGATTCTTCAGGAAATCTGGACTTGTTCTAAATTTGGCAAAAAAAATTTTGGAGTCCTTATCTGATTAGATCTTTTGAATAAATGATGCTGGTGACAATGGCACTGATGTTCGAATTTCCTCTATCACATTAATCGCCTGGTCTTCGAAGAAGCTCTGGAGATCGTAATCGGTCGAACTATCATCCTCCGAGTTATAATGCCATTGCTCCTCCTGTCAAGGGTGACCTCCTAAGGGATCCTCAAGGGTAGTAAGTTCTTTCCCTTGAACTTTGTAGTATGTTAGGATGAATACGCACGCTCAGTAGTGAGGTTGGTAATGGTGATAAATGCAGAGAGATCCCCAAGGGCATTCTCATCCTTCTAAGTTAGAGTCGTGGCTGGTATCGAACTCGTCTTCTTGATCTAACAATGGCTAAAGTCCTTGGTTAGCCTGCTTTGCTAGCTTGAGTGCAGGGAGGTCTATCCAGTAGTCCTTGTCATCGCTCGGAGGGGGTTGCCACTCTTCCTCGAGAGATTTCTAGAATATTTTGAGTTGTGGCGTGCCTAGGGACGGAAGAGTGTCTAGTTCAAGGCCCTCTTCAAACTCTATGAGGGCAATGTGGGTGTTTCCCCCTGGGTCAACCAAATGACTGTTGGAATTTTCTTCTTCTTATGTCGGTAGCCGAGTTGGTAGTTCATTACTTGTTTCTGTCATTAACGAGGTCGGAGTCATTCGATCCCACTATTGAGGAATGTCAGATCCAATTAGCAAAATATTCTAATATACTGGTGCATGCCCTGCAGTGGGATTGGTATAGGTGAGCTATACAAGGGGAGTCCTACGGGCATTCCCATCCTTTAAGGCTAAGGACGAGGTGGATGCAATGCGAGTTATGATTTTCTTGTGCGGTGTCATCTTCTTCCCATGTTGAGTGTAAGTGCTCTTCACTATCTTGCAAGGCAGCTACATGAAAATCTTCGTTGTCAGTGGATTTCCAATCCCCTACTCGTGGCTCGAGTTCTGGAGGTTCTTCCTTTCTCTCCTCTGTAAACTACTTAGTGTCAAACAAGGGTTTGATTCCCTCGAGTGGTTTATCAATATCGTCATTTAGATTCGTTAAATCATTGAATGCTTTAGCTAGTCGTTCAATTTTTGCTTCTTGGGATCTAGTGAAGGACACTTCCTTCTGCCTTGGTACATCTGCTTTTTCAGTGGTCCCGTAGACAAAGTGGTCGTATAAAGACCATTTTGGTGAGGTAGGGAACAAGTCGGCTTGTGGGCCGTCTAATTGGTAACCTAACCCTATGTGTTTGCATATTTTCCTTGGGACAACAGGCCCTACACAACCTTGCTTGTTTTTACCGAGTCCGGTGTGGGGGGTGTACCCGAGTTGATACATAAAGTCCCAGCCTTTTGTTGTGGTTGGGTTGATGTCGTAAAGTTTGGCGAGGTTTGGCCCAACCTCTCTTTTCATTAATTTTTGTTGACGCATTGGGGGAGAACTAAGAGGGGAAGGGGAGGGACTTCCGCAACGGTTGCCTCGTCGGGAAATCGGGTCTTTTGAATATGGCTCGTGTTCAATACGGAATCATGGGCTGTCGGAATATTTGTCGCATAATCAGTGTCCATCTCCTAGAGGGGTGCATCAGCGTATATACGGGCAATGGAGTCCTGTATGAGAATTTGACGCATTGATGGTATGTGGATTCGACCACCTTCATTGACTCTAATAATTTTCTTCCTAAGATAAGATTATAAATACTGGAGGAATCAGAAACATGGAAAGCGATGTCTTTTGTTATAGGTCCAAGGCGAACCTGAAATTTGATAGTTCCTTTGATAAAATGACGCGAGCCATCATAAGCTATAAGAGATAGTGCTAAGGGCTTGACATCCTGCTCCGTGTATTCGAGCATCTTTAACGTTGTGATAGGGCAGATATTGAGTCCTACTCCTATATCGACTAACGCATGGGGTACGGAGAATCCTCTAATTATGACTGTAAGGTATATGGGAGTTGCACTTCTACGGAGGGACTCTTTAGGCATGTCTGCATTCATAAAAGTGAGTGTCAGTGGTTACGCCATGACCGAGGTGATTTGATGTAGCTCATCCAATGTTGCATCCTCATCCACTTGTGTGTCTTTAAGTGTCCTTATCAACAATTGATGATGGTCAGGCGATTTCTTGATGAGGTCTAGTATAGATATATGGGCCGGGATCTTTTGGAGATTCCGCAGAAGGTCATATTCCTGTTCTGCCTCGAGCGTAATTTCTTTGCCCGAGTGATGAGCCTTAGGTGCGGGTGGTTGGAGTGGTTGAAGTGTAGGGATTAGTGGAGGGATGATGTGAGGTGGGGGCGGCAAGTTGACTTCTTTTTCTCTCATGTTCCCCTCTAGTGGATGTGTGTTCATGAAATCTTTATTTCGAGGGAAAGGCGCAGGTGGGTAATTTGTTCCTGGCTTAAGAATCGGGCAAGTCAGTTGTTGACCGAACCCGATGTTACTCGACATTGAGGTGCTTGCGAAGTGAGTGAAATTTGAGGTCAGAGCGCGTACTTGCACTGTGCCACTCCAAGGTGGGAGGTACTGTGTGTAATCCTCTTCTTCTAGGAAAGCAGAGATCAGTGCCTCGCACAGGTCGAGATGTCTTTCTTGTGCACTTTCTTTTACATTTAGCAAACACTCGATCTTTATTTTGTTTTCTTGGTTTGGGATCTTTTGGGTGACACTGTCTACCCATGAGACAATTTGGGTGTAGTTTGAAGAACATGATCTTCATACTCAGGTTCAAAATCGGAAGAGGGGAGTGGCAATGGTGTTGGTTCAGGATTTGGAGGGGTTGAAGGTTCTGGTGAGCGACTATGGAGAAATGGTCTTCGGGACCTAAAGGATGGACTCGTATTTGAGTAAATTTTGGGTAAGGAGGTGGGCTCGGCGGGGAAATGCGAGTGATCAAGGCAGAGTAGCGCGGGGGTGAAGGAGCTCTCACAGGGGTAGCAAAATTGTTGGAAGGTTGGATGCGAGTGATTAAGGTGGAGGGCTATTGATGGATTTTTAAGTGCTTGCTACTGACTTTATTGATGACAGTGATAAGAATGGGATGAATAAAAATGAATAAAAGATAGAGTGAGAATTCTGGAGCAGCAAGCCTAAAAATACACAATCCTGCAAGATACAGGGCATGTTGTAGCAAGTTTTGATAATTAAGAGTTTGTCCCACAGGGAAGTTGATCTTAAGCTCCAAGGGAGCCATCTTTAGTAGGCCCTCCAGATCTGACTACAGATCTGGAAATCCTAAATGGAATGGGATTTAGGGTCACTAAAATCTAAATTCTAAAGTATCCTAATGTCTAAACTATAGAAAGGGTTAAGAAAGGAGATGGAGTGAGAAAATAAATATAAAAGGGTGAGAAGTATGCTATTAGGTTCAGATCTGATGAGTTTCATAACTCAGATTCAGATCTGTTACTTAGAAGTCCTGTCCAATGGCTACATTATCACCACTGAGGAGAAAGAATCCAACTCATCTCTGTGCCATGATCCAATCCCTTTATTGCTATAACCTGTCCACTTAAATGGTCACAGACTATCCAATTGGGGAACCACAGTCCAGAGATGGGTCAGAACAAGTTTATCATTTTAGGCACTACTTCATCCAAGCTACAAGCACAAGAATCCATAGGGAACCTCAAACTCTAAAGTGCTATGTGTGGACTAGGCCTGTATGGGAGCATGTTAGCCCAGACACATAGAACCAGCAAGAGTTTAAGTACAAGCATTAGGTCTAGCTGTCCACTGCTATTAGAGAGACTGCAGTAATCCAGTCACAAGCCTACAATCTCTATAACCAAACCAGATCTGCCATCTGATGGCGGGTCTATACACATACAGGAGAGTTTGTCTCAGCACAATCTCTCACAGGGCTACAAGCATAAGTGCAGAGAAGAACAATCCATCTTGAGTCTGTGGATTGGCTTCACCCTAAGGCTATAACCTGTCCACTTGAATGGTCACAGACTATCCCAGAGGCTATCCTCCTCACAAAACTCAAGATAGAACAAGAAACATTGCTGCCACCACCATGTTCACAAGGCTATAAAAGCTCATTGCTCCATGGGTATTTCAGATCTAGTGGGTCCTGTGGTGGGGCTAGGCCTGTATGGGAGCATGTTAGCCCAGACACACAGGTCACTTAGATCTGAGTAAACCATAAAATCACTCCTCCATTGCTTGCAATACATCCTAGCAATAGAGAATCTCAAGGTAGCAGCCTTGTATAGAACAACTCACAAACAGAAATCCCATAAATGTACAACACCCTATTATAAAACTCCATTAATCTATTCCAAATAATCATACAAAGGCATAGCCAGCAAATGCTGGACTATAGAGAAAAGAAAAAGATAAAAAGAAACTACCTAACCTAAACTTACTGGAGATCTACAGCTGATTCCAGAAGCAGAAAACTAAGTTCTATTCTATGAGATTCAAAATCTCCCTAAACCTAAACCAGGCTTAGGTTTATATAGCAATCAGCTTGGCGGCGCATAAGGGTTAGGAAACCCTAATCTTAATGATGCCATGTGGCTTGATACTATTCCTTGGATGCCTCGGCGCATGTGCACAGAAATTGGAGCGTTGGAATGCGTGCCCTAATTGCTGGAAGTTTCCAGAATGTCCTCTATAGAAGTGGGAGGTTGGAGTTCAGAGCCTCGCGAGGTAGCACTGGTTTCTAAGACTGTCGCGTGGTAGCACGGTCTTCACGAGATTAGATTATCTTGAAATTCTAGCCGTCGTGGGTTGTCTTAGTTGCAGCTAAGGCAGTCGCGCGATAGAGCATTGAATTTTGCTGGATTGCTTTGGTCTTCGCTGGATTGCACTTTCCTTCTGAATGGCATGGGAATCGCGCGAGCAGTTTATTTCTCAATGGATCTTCGTGAGTATCCTCGCGAGGACGTGATGTGCATTGGTCTATGAACTGCGCGAGAGGTTTTTCTGAAGTTTTGTATCCCGCGGCCACTTCGCGACAGCTGCGCGTTGAAATACCTGGAGCTCTCTCCTCAGTTGATCTGAGTGAACTACGTGAGGTTTGAGAGCTACTTTCTTGAGCTGCGTGAGACTGCACGAGCATTTATATTTGAGCTTCGCGAGAGCTGCACGAGATATAATTTTCAAGCTCTTCTGTTACTCAACTGTGCGAGAACAGTGCGGACAATTGGAAATGAAGTCTTGGGAAACTCGCGAGGACTGTGCGAGGCTTAATTTCTGAATCCTTTGAAGCTTGTGAAAGTTGCGCGTGGTTCAATTCTTGTCTGGATTCAGCTTTCATCCTTCTGAGGGGCTTCTGGGGAAAAAGTGGGCTCCTAAACAGGGTTCAGGCTTTATTGTAGCTACTGTTTATTACCTATAGAAATGACTTAACACACATTTATTAGATGGCTAAGGGTCTAACAGAGGCTAAGTTAAGGGATGAAAAGTGGTACTTTTCATGTCTTAACACACCCCCAAACCTAATCTTTGCTAGTCCCTTAGTAAAGCTACACTAAAAATCTACAAAAATTAACTGCCACTTTCGTAGGGAGCACGAATACATTTAGCATATGTACCAGGCCTTTTAAACCCCTAGGTGATCCCTAGTGGAGGAGTGGAGTCTCCTGAGGGTTTTCAGTGAAGATACCCATAAACTTCTCAATAAAATAGTTAATAGTAGTGCAAGATTGTCAAGTTAGCAGTCAAGAAACAGAGTATCAGTTCACCCTTGAATCGATAAAAATATAGGAAATTTAAAATACATTGTCTGCACAGATGTTTAAGCAACATAAACTTCACATGATAGCACAGCATTTCCAATCGCCACAATGTGGAAACTACACATGTGTGTTAGCACTGAGCTCATCATTAAATTAAAAATTAGGTTGTAGGTCATGCCTAATACATTCAATATCAGACCCAAAACTCTCTAGGGCATACTCTCACAAAGAACTTTTGAGGGTTTCATTGTCTCTCAAGCTCAAGAGCAGTTACATCCCCCAAATGGGTCTGTAAGCATGAGCATAGGCATAGCCTTCATGTTCTGGCAACATTGACAGATTTTCAACATAGATTGGGCAACTCATTATCTCCACATGACAGCTCATTCAACTTTGGATCACAAGGGCTTTAACTGGGCTGTAATGTGGCTTATGGTATTGGGTTATAAAAAGAATTGGAAGGTTGAAAAAGGGGTTCGAAATTCAGAAATTAGTAGGTACAGGAGGTGATTCATGACTTCACCTTTTTTTAATTCAGCTCCTTTCATCTTCTTTGAAATCTTCAGATTTGAAGTGATCAGTTTCTCCTCTTGTTTGATTTTTTTCCAATGAAGGTTTCCTCTTGATTCCGCTCTTACTCCTCTTCATTATTGTTTTCTTTTCTTTCTGATGCAATTTTCTTCTTTATATATATATATATATTTTTTTTATTTTTTATTTTTATTTTTGCATTGATGAATTGCCACCTTTTTCTCAGTTGTTACACTGCTATAATTTCAGATAATTCTTCTCCACTCATCCAATGTTGACCCTAGCTAGTCCATCTTTAACTCTTTCTCCTTTACCTTCTGAATTCTCAGAGTGAGGGTGAGGTTAAATAAGATCCATAGGTTCAGGTACAAGTGCTCAGGTGTGTTTTGAAGAAAATTAGACTTTGAAGCTCAAAGAGTGTATGAACAAGGGCAGTTGCTTTAGGGTTTGGTCTGTTTAGGCTCAAACTGTCCAAGAGAAGGCTTTGACCCTTTCCTAAGTGTCATGAGTGTTGTCAGTTGTTTCAACTTGGAGTTACCTAACTTCTAGTGAACACATTGACTCAGCCAGTTATTAAAGCTAGAAGAAATTTGCCTCAATCACTCCTTAAAAAAAATTATAGGCCCAATTCTCATTGGTTATGGTCTTTCTTTGAACTTTTAAGTATGTCCTTACCTTTTTCTCTCTTCAATGATTCACTAAGTGCTGATGCCAATGAGTTTTCTTGGTGTTCTCATCATGGAAATGTGAAATTTTAGAAATTTATAATGTCTAAAGATCTGCAAAAAGTTTTAAATTCCTTAATTTTATAATTCTTAAGTGAACACAGCTCCATTTCTATGTTACTCACATCATTCTGATGCACTTTAAGTTAACTATGTTATTGGCAGACCTACCTGCCACACCCCCAAACCTACGAGGAGCAGTGTCGTCACTGGTTCAGAGGTGATAAAAAGCAGTAGAATCCAAGCAATCAGACAAAAATAAACACAGAAGAAGATAGAGAAACAGAGAATGCAAATTGCATAGTATAGAAGTAAAAGAAACTTTCATTGAAATAAAAGAGAAAATATGATAAAAAGATGGAAAAAGAAAAGAAAAGAGAAAATCAATTTGTAGCCAGGGGAGGGTTTGAGGAAGATGGAGGGGGAGATGCAGGTGGCGCCGCTTTTCGCTTCTTCTTTTCTCTCTTCTCTTTCTTCTTCTTTTTCTTTTCTTCCTTGGCTAGGATTCGCTGGACCTCGTCATACTCATCCCAGAGAAATTGCTAGGGGTCCGGCTCCTTTGGCGGTGGGGGATCATCCCAGATGGGGTAAAATTTGATTGGGATCCCGAAGGGGCTATCATCCGCCATTTGTGGGAGTAGGGTGGAAAAGGAGGGATGAGATGAAAAGGGACTAAGGGCCGGTTTAAAAGGGAGGGACGAGGGAACATGAATCGGCAGAATTGAAATTGCACCCCTTTTTATAGTTGGTAATAAATGAGTGTTGTGTGGGGAAAGAAGAAAATACACAACAAGCGCTTTGGAAAAGAGAAGTAGCATTAAATGAATATCTAAAGATAGGCATGGAATGTAAAGAGGTAAGTGTATCTCACGGGGATCCTCGCGAGGAGCAATAAGTGATGAGGAAAGGACAGTTCTCGTGCAGCTGAGCTTGGGATCCTCGCGAGGTACACTTAACATGGCACAACACTTTGAAGAGGAAGCCACTGCAATCCCTGAGGCAGGCATTTGCACAAATTTATATAAACACCATCTCCGCGACTTGGAATACTGGTTCAAAGAAAAATATCCACCCAAAAACTCTTCTCCCATGAATGGCAAAAAGAACAAAATCAAAAGTATCAAATAAGTAGAAGGAAACACAGAGAATAGAGTAATAGACAAAACTAGAATTTCTATTAAAGTGTGAGAAAAATAGTTACAAGTGGAATTACAAAAAGAAAAACCTAGGATACAATCTAGAAGCTAGGATCTAATCTGAATCAAAATCTGTAAGGAAGTCCCAGCCCATCTTTTTAGCCTGTGCCTTAAGGGCAGCTCTGTCTTGTTTCTTCTTTTCCTCCCTCTCCTTTTTCTTTTTGGCTGGTGGTGTTTTCACTGCAGAGGGAGCTTTAGGTGCCCTCACCCTCATTTTTGGTGCTTTGGGAGCCTTTGGTTCCTTGGGTTCTTGAGGGGCTTTGCCTTTACGCTTAGCAGGGGGGTGGCAGGGGATTTTCCTTTGCCTTTGTCTTCAGCTTTAACTTCTGCAGGGGGGGACCACTGGAGATTTTTCTTTTCCTTTAGCTTTGGGTTCCTCAGTGGGGACCACTGGTGACTTTCCTTTTCCAGTGGGCTCAGGTTTGGCAGGGGACTGTGCCTCTTCAGACTGGGCAGCAGGCTCTTTGCCAATTTTTAAAGGGACAACTTTTGGAGCAGACCTCTTGGCTGTGACTTTCCTCCACTGAGGATAAGTTTGTTTTTGTGGAGGTGCAGCAGAGGCCTTAGGAGGTGGAGGCTGCTCAGTAGTTGTAGGCTGCGCCGTAGGAGGTGAAGCAGGAGCTTTTCCTTTATCTTGTTGGGGCTTAGGTGGTGCCTCCTCAGACTCGGCAGGTGGAGATGGAGTAGGAGTTGGCGCAGGCGAAGGCACGTGAACAGAGAGTGGGGTTGGGTGGTGGGGTTCATTTCTGGCAGCGGCCAATGCGGATTCCAATGAGGCTATCTGGACTTGAAATTTGAGGGCATCAGTCTCATGGATCTCCTTTTGGATTTTTTGAATTTCCTGGGCATTGTTAAGTCATTTTTCAAGTATCCTTGCCCGGGCATTCCTTGCAGCAGCATTGGATTTCTCATACTCCCAATTTATCTGATAATAAGTAGCTGTAGCTTTCATCTTCTGATATTCCTCCATAATATTTTTCCACCCCAAGGAGATGCCCAGTAGTTGCTCTCTCTGTGGGCCTCCGTCATCTCATCAATCTTCTCCAGCAGGGGGGTCTCAATTGATTGGCGTAGCTTGGCCATACCCCTCAGGACATCCTTCCTCAGGTAAGCATTATCCCGCATGTGATGTAGGATGGTGAGGTAAGGAGGGTTGTAAAAATGATGTTTTGGGGCGATGGGAAGATAGTAGGTGGAAGGAGCAAAGTGTGCTTGGTCCTGGGGGGAAGGAGGGGGAGTGATAGTATGGAAGTCAAGTGGTGGGGGAATGGGGTCAGGTTCTGGGTCTGTTTGGGTGGATTTGGTAGAGAAGGTGGGAGGGGGTAGGATAAGAGGGGGGATGGAGGGTATAGGGGGAAAGTGAAGGGTGTAGGCTCAAGAGGAGTTGGGGGTGATGGGGGATGGAAAATGGGAATTGTGAGAGGGAGTAAAGGAAATGGGAGGGTAAAAGTTAATGGAGGTGGTGGGGGGGAGGGTAATGAATCAGGAGGGAAGTCTGTTTATGTGTGTCTGTCAGTGGCTAGGACTAGGGGGGTTGAAGTGGATGGGGTAGGGATGGGTGGAGTGGTTAAGGTGTGTAGGGTGGATTGGATGGAGGTGAGTTCAGCCTGCATCTGGTCCTGTTTGTTGGTGTTGGTGGATAACTGGGCTTGGATGTCTTGGATCAGGGGTAGGATGAGGGTTAGTGTGTCAAAGCTAGGAGGTTGGGTTTGGAAAGAAGAGGGTACTGGTTGGAAAGGAGAGGAGGGAGCATGATGAAAAGTGGAGGGAGGGGAAGAGTGGGATTCTGGGGAGTGGTGTTGTGAGGTAGTTGGGGAGTCTGGCAGAGGGGTGTAGTAGGCAGGCATGGTTTCAAGGAAGGTGGAGATGAAAGTTTGGAAGCCTATGGATGAGTTAAGGGTTAAGTCAATGTCTGGGAGAGGGGATGTAGTAGATATGGCTGGGGTGGCGGTTTCTTCAAGGTGGGGTGGGTCAATGGGGATGGAAGGTATTGAGGGTGATGTTTGGGAGATGGTTGGGATGGTGAGAGTAGGTTTTCATTTTTTATAGGAGATGAGTGGGGGGCTGGTAGGCTTAGTTGAAATGAAGGGGGAATTGGGGCAGTGTACTGTGGCAAGGTAGGGGATGGTGAGTCCTCCCATGGACCAACCACAGGTGAAGGGGGAGTGGGCATGGAGAATGGAAACAGAGGTGGGTGAGAGATGGATGCAAGAGGAGTAGTGGATGCAGGAATAAAAGGTGGAGGGGATGTGGGTGATGCTGCAGGGATGGAAGTGATAATCTCTGGAGGCACCTCCTTTGTAGCAGGGGTAGACCCTGATGCAGCTGCTTCTGCTTGCTTGGGCAGGACCAGAGCTTCAGCTTTCTTCCTTTTCTGACCCCCCATCAAGCTCCTGCTGATTCCCCATTGCCTCTTGGCAAAGGTAATAGGGGTAAGGGTGGTGGTCTGCTCGGTCCTTCCTATCTTGTAGCCCCCCTTGAGCAGTAGCAAGGTAATGATTCTGGCATAGGGTAGGGTGGGAGGCTTCTTGTTTGACATTAATTTTTCTACTGTGTCTTTCATAGCCTCAAAAATTAGCCAGGCTGCATGGAAGCCATGGCCCATGTGGTAGGAGTAGATAGCATCCGTAATGGGGGTTCTTCTCTCCTGCTGATGTCCTGAACAATATATGTTCTTCAGTAGGACTTGGTCAATGAACAGCAGCTCAGGTTCTAGTTCCCTCCTTCTAATTGAGTCCCCGGTGGCTTTTAATCCTCTTGTTAGGGCCCTTACAATTGTATCAATTGATGCACGCAGAGGGGGGCCATATCCACACTAGGATTGAATGTTGTTGGGATGCCTAATAC
The DNA here is from genome assembly GCA_021018995.1 of Chloranthus sessilifolius. NCBI lineage: Eukaryota > Viridiplantae > Streptophyta > Magnoliopsida > Chloranthales > Chloranthaceae > Chloranthus > Chloranthus sessilifolius. Next base: position 126,110,096 of record CM037589.1, on the reverse strand, counting down.
TTCAACAATCATCTTAGGGCCCACTAACAAATCAAAATTGTCAATCATCACCAGCAATCACTCTTGTCCATCGTTGTCCTTCTTGACCTTGATGTGCTGGTAAAATAGTTGCACTAGCTTGGGGTAGGCTAGTGCTGGAAGTCCTCTCATCAATGGCATCAGGCCCGCTTTGCCCAGAAATTGTATTGCAGGGGCAGAGAGAGGTTCTTTTTCAAAAATTGGGACATCAAAGGCTGTTTCAGGCTCCAATGGAATTGACTCCATGAGCTCAGAAGGAGTAGAGAACTTTGTGGTTGGTACCGCCGCCTCCTCAACCACTTCCTTTCCCTTTTTGGGGGACTTTGAAGTCTTGGCCTTTTTAGGGGTTGTCTCTGCAGGGTCCTTGTCCTTCCCCTTTCTCTTTTGTGCAATTTTGGGAGCCATTTCGAACTCTGTCTGCTAGTATGAGCAATGGAGACTGAGATCTAGGGTTTGGTTTGATTTTACACACAGGGCACCTTAAGATCTCGGAGCAGAGGGCAAGAGATGAGGGTGATGCTAGGAAAACTTGTATAGAGTTGTGGAGTGAATGATGAGTTGTAGGAGTGATGCTGGAGGAGAGAAGGGAGAGCGGCAGAAACTAGGGTTTTGCAGAAGGAAGAAGGAAGTAGATAATGAAAAAGGGACAAAGAACAGGGTTGAAATACTTATCGCGAAGCTCGACATGCTTTGGAACATCTGGTCACGGGGTTGAAAATAAACCTACCGAGGGAGTTGATTACATCTGGATTGCGCGACAATCTCTAAAGTTGTCCTTGGAGCACACGACAGAATGAGATTAATTCATGTGAATTATGCGAGCGGTTCCTAAGGCTCTATTTGGATTGCGCGAAAAGCTCTGAGGTTCATTTTGAATCTCACGACAGTAAATGAAATATTTCTGTTAAATTGCGCGAGATTCTCCCAGTTGATCTTGTGAACCTCACGACAGCCTGATAATCTCGCGAAAACTACTGAATAGCTCGATGTGGACCGCGCGAGAGGTTTGTCAGGTACGCCTGAATCTTGTGACAAGTAATGTATGGCTCTATATGAATTGCGCGAGAGGCTCTCAGGTACACATGAATCTTGCGACACCAAATAGAATGTGTCTATGTGAACTGTGCGAACTTCTCCCAGACTTCCTCTTTAACCTCGCGAGAGCTTATGAATCTCGCGATAGTCTCCTAGGCTTCCATTTTGGACCCAGCGACAGTAAGGTATAAAACATAGAGCATGTGCTCTCTGTTCTGCCCTTTTGCATGTTTGTTGTGGTGGAATCCTGGCATGACTCTCTCCTAGGACTATCTTTAGACACGTGAACTCAATCATACCCTCAAGGACAATAAAAATGACCTTCCACATTAGGCATTTAACAGGAGCTATCAATTCAAAAGCAGTAAAAATCAAGCCAAGCATCAAAAGTTCATAACAGATAGGGCAAAATTCAGATAAGGCCACTAGCAAATCCTAGAGAGTAGAAACTATAGAAAGCAAGATAAATCGACCAAAAACTAAGTACATATGATACAGTAATGACACACCTGAGGAATCAGTTTGAAGAAGGATTCCCTTGACAGTGAATGGTGTCCAAAAGGTCGACAGGTTTTTCAAAACAAGGCTTAAGCTTCTGACCATTCACCATCAAGAGTCTCCCAGACGTAGGATCCTTGATTTCCATAGCACCAGATGGGGAAACATGCATGACAATGTAAGGACCTTTCCATTTGGATTTCAATTTGCCTGGAAAAAATTTAAGTTTGGAGTTAAACAACCAAACCTTATCACCAACAATGAAACTCTTTTGCAACAGTCCTTTGTCAAAGAAAGCTTTGGACCTTTCCTTATAGATCCTTGCATTGGCATATGCATCCATCCTTAGTTCTTCCAATTCTGACAGCTGCAGCAACCTGTGAGGACCAACAGAAGTTAGATCTAAATTTAAATGTTTGATGGCCCAATAGGCCTTGTGTTCTAACTCCACTGGGAGATGGAAGGCCTTGCTATAAACTATTCTGAATGGGGACATACCAATGGGAGTCATATAGGCAGTCCTATAAGCCCACAGTGCATCATTAAGTTTGTCAGCCCAATCCTTCCTATCAGTCCTCATAGTCTTCTCAAGGATATGCTTGATCTCCCTATTTGAAATTTCAACTTGCCCACTGGTTTGTGGGTGGTAGGGAGTAGCAATCCTATGGGTGACAGAATATTTCTTGAGCAAGCTCTCGAAATTCTGTTCTGTAAATGGCTCCCCATCACTGATAATGGCTCTAGGGGTACCAAATCTGGAGAAGATATTCTGCTTTATGAACTTGAGGACAACCTGATTATCATTAGTTCTTGTGGCAATGGCTTCTACCCATTTGGAAACATAGTCCATTGCCACTAAAATGAAATGAAAACCATTTGAAGGAGGAAAGGGGCCCATAAAATCAATACCCCACACATCAAACAGTTCTACAACAAGGATGGGCTGTAAAGGCATTGAATTTTGTTTGGACAACCCCCATAATTTCTGACATCTTTCACAGGCTTTGCAGTGTGTATGGGCATCTCTGAAAAGAGAAGGCCAATAGAAACCACACTGCAACACTTTGTCAGCTATTTTTCTCCCACTAAAGTGACCCCCACAGGCATTTTCATGGCACATGGCAAGAATACTGGGGATATCACTTTCGGGAACACATTTCTGAATAATTTGGTCTGCACAATACTTGTACAAGCAAGGTTCCTCCCAGAAAAAGAATTTGACCTGTGAGAAAAATAGGTCTTCATCCATTTTTGTCCAATGGGAAGGGGTCTTGCCTATAACTAGATAATTGACAATATGTGCATACCCAGGAACTAAAGATTGGATGGTAAACAATTGCTCATCCAGGAATACATCATTTGTAGCAAGGTCATCAACACCTTTCTCCAACATAATTCTGGACAAGTGGTCAGCCACCACATTTTCTACACCTTTCTTGTCTTTGATTTCGATGTCAAACTCCTGCAACAGGAGTATCCATCTAATCAATTTGGGCTTTGCATCCTTCTTGGATTGTAGGTACTTTAATGCTGAGTGGTCAGTGAAGATGACAGTTTAAGACCCAAGTAGGTAAGGTCTAAACTTGTCCACAGCAAAAACCACTACCAGAAGCTCTTTCTTAGTGGTTGTGTAGTTCAGTTGAGCATCAGCAAGTGATTTGCTGAGATATGCAATGACCACAGGCAGCTTATCCTTTCTCTGTCCCAAGACAGCACCTATTGCCAAGTCAGATGCATCACACATCAACCCAAAGGGCAGGGTATAGTCAGGTGTCTGGAGTATAGGGGCAGAGGTGAGGCAGAATTTTAGACTTTCAAAAGCCTTCAGACATTCAGCAGAGAAGGCAAAGGGCACATCCTGGCAGAGCAGGCGGCACAATGGTTTAGCAATTTTGCTGAAGTTCTTGATAAACCTCCTGTAGAATCCAGCATGGCCAAGGAAGGATCTGATTTGCTTGACTGTTCTTGGAGGGGGCAGATTTTTAAGGAGGTCAACTTTTGCCTTGTCTACTTCATTTCTATCTTTAGAGACTACATGGCCCAACACAATTCCCTGTGTTATCATGAAGTGGCTCTTCTCCCAACTTAAGACCAAATTGGTCTCTTCACATCTTTGTAGGACTTGATGGAGGTGTTGTAGACATTGGTCAAAGCTATCCCCATAGACCGAAATGTCATCCATGAAAATTTTCAAGAATTTGTCAATCATATCAGAAAAAATGGCGTACATACACCTCTGAAAGGTGGCTGGGGCATTACACAGTCCAAAAGGCATCCTTCTGTAAGCAAAGGTGCCAAAAGGACAAGTAAATATTATTTTCTCTTGATCAAGGGGTGCACAGGGATCTGATTGTACCCTGAGTACCCATCAAGAAAACAATAAAATAACTTCCCAGCCAACTTGTCCAAAATTTGATCAATAAAAGGGAGAGGGAAGTGGTCTTTTCTGGTCTTGGAGTTGAGTTTTCGATAATCAATGCAAACTCTCCAGCCAGTGGTCTCCCTGGCTGGTCTCAACTCTCCAGACTCGCTTGTGATCACTGTTATGCCAGATTTCTTGGGTACCACCTGGACTGGTGCCACCCATTCAGAATCAGAGATGGGGTAAACTACCCCAGCATCCAGCAACTTAATAATTTCTTTCAGGACCACCTCCTACATGTGAGGATTAAGTTTCCTCTGCATTTCCCTGGAGGGGGTTGAGCCCTCCTCCAGATGAATCCTATGCATACAGATTGATACATCAATTCCTCTTAGATCAGCAATGGTCCAGCCAATTGCTTTCTTATGCTTCCTCAAAACTGTTAGCAACTCCTCCTCTTGCTCACTGGTAAGAGAAGAGGAGATAATCACAGGAAGTTTCTCTTCTTTCTCGAGAAAAGCATATTTTAATGTCGCTGGCAGCTTCTTGAGCTCCAGATCAGGGGCTTGTTGGATGGAAGGCAGGATTGGAGTATTGTTGGTTGGAGGAAGGGGCAGCAATGTAGGTTTCCAATTGGAATGTTGCACTAAGCCCACAAAAGACTTCACTAGGGGTGTGTCTTCTGGCATTAAAGCTAGGCTTCCTTCCTCCACCATGTTCCAAACTTCAGTTAAATCAGTGACAATGTTGCCCCACTCTAGCAGAGAGGGCAGTTCTTCTTCAACAATTTCTTCTAGTACATCCACTGCAAAGCATTTCTCATTGTCCAGCTGAGGGTACTTTGCACTGTTGTACACATTAGGCTCAACTTTCATATGTTCGAAAGTGACCTCCATGATTCCAGACCTGCATTGAATGCATGCATTGGCAGTGGTTAAAAATGGTCTGCCGAGGATAACAGGTATCGGAGATGTACTCTTGTTACAGCCCATGTCCAAAACAAGGAAGTCTGTAGGGTAGAAGAACTTGTCGACCCCCACTAGAACATCCTCAACCACTCCCATGGGTTTCCTCTCAGAGCTATCAGCCATCAATAGAACAATGGGGGTGGGCTTGAGCTCCCCCAAACCTAGTCTTTGGTATACCGTATGTGGCGAGTTAACTCTTAGCTCCAAGGTCCAGAAGGGCCCTTCCAATCGTGTGGTCTCCAATAATAGGGAATAGTGGGTATCCCTGGATCTTGCAACTTTTCAGGCATTGTCATGGTTAATAAAGAATTCACTGTATTAGTTGCAAAGACCTTTTTGGGCAAATGACCTCTGGCCTTCCTTTTCTCAGTACAGAGGCCCTTCAGAAACTTTGCATAGGCTGGGACCTATCAGATTGCATCAAGCAGGGGTAAATTTATTTTGACCTGCTTAAAGGTTTCCATCATTTCCTTGATCTGTGCCTGACCCTTATCAAAAGGGGCAGGGCCCCTCAAAGCTTGAGGAAATGGCAGCCGAGGTACTGCTGGTTCCTCAGCTACAAACCCATGGCTGAACTTTTATTTTTTTCTTTTTTCTATTTTTATCTCCTGCTGAGGCTCAACTACAACCTCTTTATTTTTCCCTTGTTGAAGGGTAGCAGGCAGTTCCTTACTCTGTGCCATAACAAAATCCTTATCACTTTCACATGATATTTCCTTGGGATAGACCTCTCCTTGTTCCTTTCCCACCTGGTTGTCTACCAGTTTGCCAGACCTTAAGGCTATGATGGCATTGGCCCCCTCAAAATTGGAGGAGCCTTCTCCGATGGAATACTGGCCCTTAGGGTTGGCAATTGCTTGGATAGGCAACCTTCCCTCCTCTCTTTTAGCCAGAGCATTGGCTATTTGGCCAAGCTGCTCGTCTCTTTTTTTAATGCTTTGACTGTGAGAAGTCACAGTCTGATTCAAGGGCCCAAGGCTTTGCAACTGGGCTAAAACCTGGTCCTCGAAAGAAGCACTTCGGGGTTGAGGTGGTGGGACTACCAATTGATTTTGTTGCTGGGGCTGCTGCTGTTGGAAATTTGACCTTTGGGCATAACCCTGGTTAAACTGCTGCTGTGGCCTTTGAGGTAAGGCCAACATCTGCTGTGGCTACATATAATTTTCTTGCCTCCACCTCAAATTTGGGTGGTCTCTCCATTGGTAACCAGCATTTTGGTGCTGGTATCCATATGGTTGCTTATTATAGCCACTAGATTGTTGTTGTCCAAAAGATTGGGCAGCAGTAGCCTGTTCCATTACAAACTCAGGGTATTGCCCCGCAGATGGACACACTTCTACTATGTGTTGTGGGGATTGGCATATCAGACATGCCTCCATCACTTGTGCAGCCATTCTAGGCTGCACCACAGTAAACAGTTGATCAAATCTTTCAGTAAGATTGGCCATGTGCATTCTCAGATCATCATTTCCCTTAACTTCATATATTTTTCCTTTAGAAGTCTCAGCAAGTCCCAGCTTAAGAGAAGGTTCTTGAACAGTTCTAGAAGAGGACATCTTCTAGAAAGCATTTTCACCTATGACCTCGAACAAGTTCCATGCCTCATCAGCTGTTTTATGCATGTACGTTCCACCACAAGAGGCATCTACCATGTCTCTGCTCTTCTCATCAATCACATTGTAGAAGCTCTGGACAAGCTGCCAATCAGGGATCTTGTGGTGGGGACATTGTTTGAGCATCTCTTTAAATCTATCCCAGCATTGGTTAAAGTCTTCAGTTGGGGACTGGGTAAAAGAAAGTATGCCTTTCCTCAACTGGCTGGTCTTGGTCTCTAGGAAAAATTTACACAGAAATCTTGCCTGGAGGTCTTTCCAGGAAGTGATGCTGTTGTTTGGGAGAGTAGATAACCAGGTCATGGCCCTGTCCTTTAGGGAGAAAGGAAAGAGCCTTAACCTAGTGGCTTCTGGTCCCAAACTAGCAATGAAGAATTTCGCACACAGAGCCAAGAACTGGTCAATGTGCTTGTAAGGGTCTTCTTTGCTAAGCCCATGGAAAGAGGGAAGCATTTGGAGGATGAAAGTTTTGATCTCATAATTACCCTGAACATCTGGGAATTGAATACTGAATGGAGAATTGTCATCATCCGGAGCATTCAATTCCTTCAATGTTCTAGGTTACTCTTCACCCATATCTACTATCTCGATTTCAATAGGGGGCTCAACTGTGGTGTGTCTATGCCTTCTCGGTCTTCTACCCCTTTCTATCTCAGGGTTAGTAGGCTCTAATGTAGGATTGAGAGATCTCCTTCCTAACATGCACACACACCAACAGTAGGGAAGACTATTTGCAGGCACATTGCACTTCATAAAAATTACAACTATCCTAATCAACTGCTATGGAATCTCCAAATGAGAAATAGACTGTGTTTTGAGGGTTAGAGAAGTGCAACCAGAGGTAGCTAGACTCCCAGCGCAATTCTACTCTCCTTCTCTGCTACGGTCCAGATCTGTAAGAAAATTTTCAAATGTAATTCAGCAGTATCAATTATTCACAACTACAGCTACCAAAGAATAAAGAATTAAAAACCTAGAGTCTACTAAAAGATCAATATCCCCGGAAGCGGCGCCAAAAACTTGTTGATGAATTTTTAAGTGCTTGCTACTGACTTTATTAAAGACAGTGATAAGAATGGGATGAATAAAAAATGAATAAAAGATAGAGTGAGAATTCTTGAGCAGAAAGCCTAAAAATACACAATCCTGCAAGATACAGGGCCTATTGGAGCAAGTTTTGATAAGTAAGAGTTTGTCCCACAGGGAAGTTGATCTTAAGCTCCAAGGGAGCCATCTTTAGTAGGCCGTCCAGATCTGACTACAGATCTGGCAATCCTAAATGGAATGGGATTTAGGGTCACTAAAATCTAAATTCTAAGGTATCCTAATGTCTAAACTATAGAAAGGGTTAAGAAAGGAGATGGAGTGAGAAAATAAATATAAAAGGGTGAGAAGTATGCTATTAGGTTCAGATCTGATGAGTATCATAACTCAGATTCAGATCTACTGCTATAGAAGTCCTGTCCAATGGCTACATTATCACCACTAAGGAGAAAGAATCCAACTCATCTCTGTGCTATGATCCAATCCCTTTATGGCTATAACCTGTCCACTTAAATGGTCACAGACTATCCAATTGGGGAACCACAGTCCAGAGATGGGTCAGAACAAGTTTATCATTGTAGGCACTATGTGTGGGGCACAAGAATCCATAGGGAACCTCAACCTCTAAAGTCCTATGTGTGGGGCTAGGCCTGTATGGGAGCATGTTAGCCCAGACACATAGAACCAGCAAGAGTTTGAGTACAAGCATTAGGTCTAGCTATCCACTGCTTTTAGAGAGACTGCAGTGATCCAGTCACAAGCCTATAATCTCTATAACCAAACCAGATCTACCATATGATGGTGGGTCTATACACATACAAGGGAGTTTGTCTCAGCACAATCTCTCACAGGGCTACAAGCACAAGTGCAAAGAAGAACAATCCGTCTTAAGTCTGTGGATTGGCTTCACCCTAAGGCTATAACCTATCCACTTGAATGGTCACAGACTATCCCAGAGGCTATCCTCCTCACAAAACTCAAGATAGAACACGAAACATTGTTGTCACCACCATGTTCACAAGGCTACAAAAGCTCATTGCTCCCATGGCGATTTCAGATCTAGTGGGTCCTGTGGTGGGGCTACGCCTGTATGGGAGCATGTTAGCCTAGACACATAGGTCACTTGGATCTGAGTAAACCATAAAATCATTCCTCCATTGCTTGCAATACATCCTAGCAATAGAGGATCTCAAGGTAGCAGCCTTGTACAGAACAACTCAGAAACAAAAATCCCATAAATGTACAACACTCTATTATAGAACTCCATTAATCTATTCCAAATAATCATACAAAGGCATAGCCAGCAAATGCTGGACTATGGAGAGAAGAAAAAGATAAAAATAAACTACCTAACCTAAACTTACTGGAGATCTACAGCCAATTCCAGAAGCAGAAAACTAAGTTCTATTCTATGAGATTCAAAAGCTCCCTAAACCTAAACCAGGCTTAGGTTTATATAGCAGTCAGCTTGACGACGCATTAGGGTTAGGAAACCCTAATCTTAATGATACCACATGGCCTAATACTGTTCCTTGGATGCCTCGAGGCTTGTGCACAGAAATTGGAGCGTTGGAATGCATGCCCTAATTGTTGGAAGTTTCCAAAATGTCCTCTACAGAAGTGAGGGAGAGTTGCAGTTCAGAGCCTCGCCAGATAGCATTGGTTTCCAAGACTGTCACGTGGTAACACGGTCTTCGCGAGATTGGATTATCTTGAAGTTCTAGCCATCGCGGGGTTGTCTTAGTTGTAGCTGAGGTAGTCGCGCAATAGAGCATTGAATTTTGTTGGATTACTCTGGTCTTCGTAGGATTGCACTTTCCTTCAGAATGGCGTGGGAATTGTGCGAGCAGTTTATTTCTCAATGGATCTTCACGAGGATCCTCGCGAGGACGTGATGTGCATTGGTCTCTGAACTGCGCGAGAGGTTTTTCTGAAGTTTTGTATCCCGCGGCCACTGCGCGCAGAAATACCTGGAGCTCTCTCTCCTGAGTTGATCTAAGTGAACTGTGCGAGGTTTGAGAGCTGCTTTCTTGAGCTGCATGAGACTGCATGAGCATTTATATTTGAGCTTCGCGAGAGCTACGCGAGATATAATTTTGAAGCTCTTCTGTTACTCAGCTGCGGGAGAACAGTGCAGACAATTGGAAATGAAGTCTTTGGAAACTCGCGAGGACTGCGCGAGGCTTAATTTCTGAATCCTTTGAAGCTTGTGAATGCTGTGCGAGGTTCAATTCTTATCTGGATTCAACTTTCATCCTTCTGAGGGGCTTCTGGGGCAAAAGTGGGCTCCTAAACAGGGTTCAGGCTTTATTGTAGCTGTTGTTTATTACCTAGAGAAATGACTTAACACACATTTATTAGATGGCTAAGGGTCTAACAGAGGCTAAATTAAGGGGTGAAAAGTGGTACTTTTCATGTCTTAACAAGGGCTAGATGGAGGATTGATCGAAAAGATCCACGGTGGTGACCTGGGTCGGTGTTCCTTGGTTGTGGTTAGGCATAGGGTTATTAATGATTCCCATGTTCTATTAGGGTTGGTTATTGTTAGGGTTAGGATTCCTAAGCGCTTCCCAGTCGATTTGGTTTCATTCATTCATGTCATAGATTGCATCCCGAAGGACCCAGTATTCCTCTAGATTGTGTCCTGCATATCGATGGAATTGGCAGTATTTGCTAGTCTAGATTTTTCGGCCATGGTCAGGGTCTTTCTTGCGGGAATCAGAGGAGATTCTGAGTGTTAAGAAGATGGAAGTGTTAGGAATTGTACCAGGTAAAGGGGGATAGTGTTCCCACCTCGGCTGGTAGGGGCCTCTAGCTGGGTTGAAGTTTTGTGGTGGGGGACGTTATTATAGTTCTGTGTGTGGGCTGGTCGATTCTGCGTGGTATACGGGTTCTGATAAGTGTTAGGATATTGGTCTTTGTTCTGGTATTGGCCCTGATTTTGGTTATGGCCTTAGTTTTTGTTTGTATATCTTTGTTGATTCGTACCTTGGTTGTGATTTGTGTACCATTGTTGATTCTGATTTTGCCCGAAGTTTCTCGGTTGGAAGTTTCTGTTCCCATAGTTCTGTCCTTGGTTGACAACGGTGTTGACCTGTTCGATCCCTGAGGCTTTCTTGTTATTTTTCAACTTTGATTCACTAGAAGAGCCTACTTTCGACGTAACTATGGATAACGCGAGGTCTCTGCCTTTGATGTGTCGCGCTAGTCGGGACTCCTGGGAGTGGTGTGCAATGAAGTCGGGACAATCACTTATGACAAGCGCGCTCTTTAATGGTTCTCTAGTTTTATTGATGATAATGTCAACCGAGTCTTTTTCTTCCATTAAAGTGTCGGTGCTGGAGTGAGTTTCCTCCATCTGGCGATGAAGTCAGCGAACTCTTCATCGAGTCCTTGCTTTGCCGCCATTAGATCACTGAGACTGACTGTCTCTTGTAACAAATGCTTGTATTGGTCTAGGAATTGACCGACTAAATCGTCAAATGTTTCTATCTTATAAAGCGGGAGTCCCGCAAACCAATCTAGAGCTTCTCCTTCTAATGAGCGTTGGAAATAATGAATGAGAAGTCCTTGATTATCGTGTATGGGTCGACAATCGTTGCAAAAGATGGCCAAGTGATGGTTTGGATTTTCCGTGCCATTGTATTTGATAAATTTTGGTGGTTTGAATCCTATTGGTAAGTTAAATTCAACATCCCGGCAAAATTTGTCGAATCCGAATGAGTGACCAGGGCGCTCTCTCTTTGCCATGTATTCATCGAGCATCTTCGAGAGATCTTTAATCTTGATGGTGTTATCTTTTGGAGCAATCTGCGAGTAAACCTTGTCTGGAAAATCCTTGTTAAAGAATGTGTGAGCAGGTTGTCTCAATGGTGAGGTGCGGGTTGACACCGTGCTCGGGGTAGGAGGCGGCCTTTCCTATCGTTCTTGTTCTTCTGAATATTGTCATGCCCTAATGGTCTCGTATGCAGCAGCCAATCGTCGAAACAATTCTTTGGCATCATCATCTCCTCTTTGTATTCTCTGAACACTGAGCTCTATAATTTATTGAGCAGTGAGGTTTTATCCAGTTTTACTATCTCTCCCGATATGATTATTACCGGTGTGCGGGGTAGGGAAGGGATGTTCTTGATCGTCAGCCATGTTAATCTCAGGTTGTCATAAGTTGGAATCATAAAGTGATTCTTCTTCGTATACGAGGTTGTCATGATATCCCCACAATGGTAGGTCTCCTAAACTTACTCTTCGTATATCATACATCTCGAGTCTTTGACGAAGACTCATAAATTTAAAGGGATTCAAACTAATGTGATGGAAAGAAAAATAGGAAAATAAAATATACTAACTATCTAAGAAAGAAAGAGTTCAGCAAAAGCATCCAATTGCGATCACCAGTATGTTGGTGTGTGCTTTTTCTGGGTTCCTCTTAGTCCCCGTTGAATCAGTGGCCCAATTCTGTCCTGAGCGGACTCTAGCAATGCAGTGTTTGGAATGCTAGAAATAAAAAAAAAGAGGGATTTCGAGGAAGATTCCTAGTTTGTTGCGATCGCCAGCTGCAGATAATTAATGACACTGCAACATGTCAATGATCACGCTTTAGAGCAGGTGTGGGTTACTTCTTTACTGAATCGTCCGCCAGCGAACGTTAGGAGCTCTGGCTCTTCTTTATAATTTAGATAGTTTAGTTTTCCTATTCTTTCCTTATGATTTTTGTAATTCTAATTAGTTTAAATTTCCTAATTCTACTATGAGTCTAACTGTGTGAATTTGTTATGGTGAATTAATCTAATATTCTAATCCTATTAGGAGTCTAATTAGTCAGTATGCTAATCTTATTAGAAGTCTAATTACTTAAGCCTCCTAATCCTACTAGGAGTCTAATTAATTCAAGTGTTGTGATCTTATTAGAAATCTAATTAATTTAGTTTCCTAATGCTACCAGAAGTCGAATTAATTAGTCTCCTAATCCTTTTAGGAATGCAAATATATTAATTCTAGTGAAACTCTAATTAAATCGAGCATGCTAATTGTACTAAAATTCTAAGCAAAGAAAATATATTAATTTTTGTTAAAATTCAAACTAAAGCAAGTATAATAATTTGACTGAAATTCTAATTAAAGAAATAATACTAGTTCTACTGAAATTCTAATTGAAATAGAGAACTAATTTTACTGAAACTCTAATTTAGGCAAAGGAACTAATTTTATTAAAATTCTAATTAAAACAAATAAACTAATTTTACCAAAATTCTGATTAAAGCAATGAGTTAACTGCACTAAAAAATCTAATTGGAGCAATGAATAAATTTTACTAGAATTCTAATCAAGGCAATAAATTAATTATACTCAAATTCTACTCAAAATAAAGGAACTAACTTCACCGAAATTCTAACTAAATCGGTGAATTAACTTTACTAAAATTCTAAAAAAGGGGGTTTTGGGCCCGCTACGCTAAAGCGGATTGGCCTCGTTCCCGAGTACCCTCCGTAAGCTCCCTTGGGCAAATCGGGTGGCTGAGATTAAAGCAAATTGGATTTTGGATTATAAGATAATATTTTTGGATTTTTTAGAGTTGATTTTGGATTATAATTGTAAATTAAATTATGAAACTGGAATTTTAGATAACTAAATTGAGAATTGGGGTTTTAGAAATCTTAAATTGAGGAATTAAAAACTAAAATCTAAAATCTAAGGACTGAAATCGGGTCTGAAACCAGAAAATCAGACCGTATGATTAAGGACTGGTTCTAGAAACTAAGAACTAGAACCTGAGATTAATGATAGGACTGGAGATTAAGATTTCAAAACAAAATTAAAGTCTAAGGTCGGTGATTAGGCTGTCAGATTAAGGATTGGTTCTAGAAACTGAGGACTAGAACCAGGGATCAAAATTACGGTCTAAAAAAAAAGGTGCTATGGTCTAAGACTAAAAATTTAATATTAATAATTAAAACTAAAAAAAACTAAATTTAAGAACTAAAACTACGGTCGAAAACTAAAGACTAGATTTTTACCTAAGGCCGGGGCTGCGGAGAGGAATCTCAAAATTCGAAGCTTGAATCTCGAAGTCATGGCTCTATTTCTCTCTATGTTCGTTCTAGAAATTCTCTAGCCATGAAATCCCAAACTTCTCCAAAATTTCGTCCCTCTTTGGGGCGAATAAAAAAAAGTCTTTTATAGGTTTTTTTCTAATTAAACGCCCTGTTTCAGGCGTTTAACCGAATTGCATGCCGGTTGCCTTGTGCTTAATTGCTTTGAGTCGGTCACTGACTCAGTGACTAACTGGCTGACTGGCTCAACCGAATTTCCTAGTTCTAATCATGTTAGGACTAATTGTACGCCTGGTGTGGAGTGCACAATCCGATTAAGTACTTCGTTCTAAGCGCTTAATCGTGGAATCTTGGGGGTCAAGGATGTGAGACTAGGTCGGGCGTAGGCCAATTGTGAGTCGGTGGTGGAGCGCGTAATTCGGGGTTGTCCGGGTCGGGTCTAAAATGCCAGACTATTATTTCAGTCTACATTTCGACTATATACGATTATTTCAGTACATAGTCTCCCTACGTCGGGATCTTAGCCGCATAACTATTGTTTCAGCCCGTGTTCAGCCATACTCTATTGTTTCAGTGTATGGTCCCCACGTTAGGGTCATGGGGCCTGAGCCACAGAGCTATTGTTTCAGTCTGTGTTCAGCCATGTACTATTGCTTCAGTGCATGGTTCCCAATTTAGGATTAGGAGGGTCTGAAATGCCAAACTATTGTGTCAGTCTGTATTTTGACTATATACTATTGTTTCAGTATATAGTCTCTCTACGTTGGGATCTAAGCCACATAGTTATTGTTTCAGCCTGTGTTCAGTCATGTACTATTATTTTAGTGCATGGTTCCCACATTAGGGTCATGGGGCCTAAGCCACAGAGCTATTGTTTCAGCCTATGTTCAGCCATATACTATTGTTTCAGCATATGGTCCCACATAAGGGTTATGAAACTTCTAGAGAAGGTGAGTCCTTTTCGAAAAGTCATGGGTGAAGTCAAAGGTTGACCAAATAGATTTGTATATTTCGAGATGGAAAAATGGGGGTGTCTATAATGGCGCGCAAAGGAATCGAGAAATTCAAAAGGGGTTTCACACGGGAGCTCAAGGAGGAAGAAGTCAAGGGAACTAGGGTTTTTGATCGGTCGAAATGGAATTTCAACCGGTCTTAGGGCTTTATATAGCCCTGTACCCTTGGAACTCAACCGGTCGAAACCATTTCGACCGGTCAAAATTATAGGAGAATATAAAATTCTCTAAACCAAGCTTCTGTTCTAAAGCCGATTCCACAATTTTGATCGGTTGAAGCCATTTTGACTGGTCGAAACATAACAGCAACTCTGTTGCGATTATATTTTTATAATTTCTAACGGTCGAGACAGCTCGACTAGTCAAAATTTTCTATTCCTCTTTCCATTTTAAGCATTCGATCGGTCGAAATTTATTTTGACCGATCGAAATCTGGTAGAGAATTTGGTTTTCAGCCCAGATTCCACAGTTAATAATTTTTTTTTTCTTCATTTTTTCTTTAACTCCTACTACATGCACACACACCAACATTCATCAAATCTAATAAAATAAAATTAAGTCTTAAATTAAATCCTAAACTAATAGTGTACAGGGGGCTTGGGTTGCCTCCCAAGAAGCACTATGGATGTGTTGGTAGCTTGACAAGGTCAATGTGCTCATTAGGGCACTGGCAGGTCATGGAAAGATGAAGTCTCCCTATCATTATTTGACCTTTTAGGTTGTTTACGAGTAGAGATGGTAACTGGACCTCGTCTCTCTTGTCCAGTTGTATTGCTAGTTGCCCAATCTGGGTTTCTAGCTTGGCAATGGACTGTGTATGAGAGTGGAGTAATTGCATTTGTTACTAGGATTGTTGCTGCCAGTTTTAGGTTGCCTGCAACATTGGCTCCTCAAAATTATTACTCCAACAAGGTTCGATTGCTACTGACCTTTGTGTTGCGGGGTTAGCGAGATGTACATGGGCTTATAAGGCTGAACACTACCCAGATCCGCTTTATTTTTCCAAGCCAGATTTGGGTGATTCCTCCAGTTTGGATTATAATTATTTCTGAAATTATTTTGGTTAGATCTCTGGTAGGAATTCACAGCATTTATGTGCTCTTGTACCACCTCAAGGTATAACGGTGCAATTGGACAATTGGGAATTTAATGAGCTGGGCTTTGCCATATGCTACAAGCTTCAGTTACTTGAGCTAGTGAGTGCTACTTCGCACTCTCCATGGATTTGAATTTCCTTTCCAAAGCCTCAACATTTGTAGAAATTTCTATCGTTGGTTTCAATTCATACATCCCTCCTTGCTTAGGAGGTGTGGCTCATGAAACCTCAAGATCGATTTGATTCGATGCGGCTTGTTGCACCGAATTATCACTTATGTTCTCAAAGAGCTCCCAAGCATCATCTGCAGTCTTTGTGAGTAATGTACCTCCACAAGAGGCATCGATCATCTGTCGGTTTTACTCAGTCAAATCTTCATAGAAGCTTTGTACCACTTGCCAATTTGGAACCTTATGATGAGGACACTTACACAAAAGTTCGTTAAGGCGTTCCCAACTCTCGTGGAAGGACTCATCTAGATTCTGATGAAACGTAGTTATGTTTTCTGAATATGATTCATCTTGCCAATTGGGAAGTACTTAATGAGAAACTTGGTTTGTAACTCTTCCCAGCTGGAAATCAAATCGCGAGGCAAAGAGTTGTTGAGAAATTTCAGTGTGCTGATTTATTGGGTAATGGTAAAAGCAAAATAAAATCAAAATAAAAAAGTGAATGAATGCAGCACATCGAAAATATCCTAGACCTGTAAGATACAGGGTCCTTTGTAGCAAGTTTTAATAAGAGTTTGTCCCACAAGGAGTAGTGATCTAAACCTAGAAGAAGTATAGTAGACCTCCAGATCTGGCTATAGATCTGGCAATTCTATGAAAACAGGAAAAAGAAAGAGAGTTTTTTTATGTCACTAGATCTAATTCTACAAAACTAAAATGAAACTAAACTAAAAGATGGAGGAAGATGGATGGACAAATAAAGATCAAATGGTGAGAAATAGGCAGCCAGGACCTGGTTTTTTTATTACAAAATAGATCAAGATCTGAGGATACGCAACCATCCCTCAACTGGCTATAAGCACAGCTGCAGGGTATAAACTCCACTCCAAATCGCAGGATCCACCTGGTCTTAAGGCTATGATCTGTCCGCTTTAATGGTCACAGACCATCCTATAGACTTTATCAAATTCATGGATTGCAGCAGACGAATCCAATTGAAGCCCGAGCTTGGACTCATCTTAAGATTATGATCTGTCCACTTTAATGGTTGCAGACCATCCTAGGGATCTCCTCCAAAGCCAAACCATCAATTAGAATAATTAAAACCACTACAGATGCTGCAATTCCAAGGTCACAGACTCAAGGAATCACAGGCATGTCAAACCCAGGGAGATCGGGTGGTATCCAAGAGGTCTACTAGTTAAGTTGGTGAGATGATTAACAAACTCCTCTACACAGATCTGATCGATCACCTAATGGGACCACAAGATCTTTAGATCTAACTAAGCTTTAAAATTGACAATTTATTGCTTCAAACAAAACCACTTACAATAAACTTGTTCCCAGATCTGTAGTCTGTACATCGATCCACATTTCTTCATGCTGAAATTACAATTATAAACCAGATCTGAGCTACTATCTAGATCTAATCCAACATGCTGGATTAGAGAGAGAAGGGGGAAGAGAAAAAAGAAAATAAAAACCTAAACTAAACTTAAATGAGTTAAGGAGAACTTAGGCTATTTCTTTGTTCCTACTTTCCTTGCTGAAGAAAAACAACAAAATAGATGGGTATTTATACATATGCATCGATCCATGTGCCTTCAGTTGCAACCAATCAGAAGGGAGGATTTCAGTTTAAGCTTAATCCCTATTTAAGAGTTTCAACCAAGTAGAGAAGAGATAGGGATCTGGATTTATTTATGCCCAGCTGAAGCTAATTTGTTTTCCGCCAATAATTAGTTCACACCCATGTGCAGAGTTTTGTGTCCAGCTGATGTGTCTTTGAAGCTCTCAAAAATGCCCCTGCCGGCCACTGATATTTGCTAATGGAACCCGAGATAAATCCTTGAGATGTGTGGGACATTGGGATGTGTGCCCTAGAAGCATTGGAATCCCCAAAATGTCCCTAAAGTGTGAAATAGATGGCTGGAACCCGTGCCTCGATAGGTTGGAGCTTCAGAACTTCGATCTTGACAGGTTCAGGCATTTGTTCGATAGGTTGAATGGGCTTCAGGTGTGCATTCGACAGGATCTCGACTGGTTCATTCAACCATTTAACAGGATGCTCGATAGGTTCATTTTCAGCATCAGAACCTCTCGATAGGTTCTCGACAGGTTTAAACAGCCATTCGATAGGTTGCGATAGGTTCTAATATCCATTCGATATGTTGCGATAGGTTTAAACATCCATTCGATAGGTTGCGACAAGTTCAATTTTAGCCTTTTTTCAGCATTGTAGCTTGATTTAAGCACATACCAGCTCGTGGGGTTCAAAACAACCCCTCGTGGAGTCTATTTTCAGCACATAACAGCTCTACAATCCACATTCCAGCTTTGACATCTTCTCCAGTCCTTCAAATACAGCAGTTGTGCTACTAATGTGGCTCATTTTCCAGCGATAAAACTGCTTGAAGGTCATGGTTTGCAGCACAAAAACTACTGAGTGCAGCAGTGATACTTCAGCCAACTGTTCGAGTTCTTCAAGGCAGCTATGCATGCTGGCTTTGCAGTTTTATGGCTTGGTGCATCAGCACTAAAGTGCTCACATCTCAAATGGCATCAGCTGCTCTTATGCTTCAAAGATTGCTTTAACCAAAGCTGCACAAGTGCCACTTGAACTGCTGCATTGCTGAATATATAAATTGCTAAATTGCCGGTTTGCTCAATTCGTTGAAGCAGCAGTCCATAAAACTTGGGCTTCACCACTCTCTCTCAGCAGGCCTTCAAAGGTCCCCAAAGCATGCTAAAAAGCCCCAATGGTGTGAACCACCATGGTGCCTTTTCAATAAATCCATCAGCTCCACTGCTAAACACAAAATTCCTTCTTCTTGGCTTCAAAAGCATGGATTGCAACATTAAGCTCTTATTTTGCTGTTATCTGTAAAGATACACTTAAAAGACATTATTAACATGATAAAAGGCCCATCATAGGTCAGGTTAAGGGGTAGAAAGTGGTATATTTCAGTGCTCAACAAGAGTTCAACCACTTATTTGCCTTGTCCTTTACGGAGAATGGGAAGAGCCTCATATGAGCAGCCTCTTCCGACAATGTGTTAATTTTAAAATTTTGAAAACTTCTAAAAAATTTGCGAGATGATCATAGGGATCCTCATTATTAAGCCCATGGAAGCTTGGAAGCATTTGAACGAAATTGGGCTTAATTTCGAAGGTCCCATTACTGGCGGATACGGGTAATCGAATACACGAGGGAGATGCAAGAGTAGACGGTGTATAGTACTCCCTCAATGTTTTAGACACTTGTTGTTCCTCTCCCGCTATATTGCATTGAATTTGAGGTACGGCAGGATGGCTAGTACGTTCAAAACTTTCAAATTTTTGAGAAGAACGTGAGCTAGCGTGAATACGCCGGCAAGTTCTCTCAAGCTCAAGGTCTAGTCGCTCTAGGAATTGCAACCTCAACCTTGGCATCAACGGAAAATAAAAGACTATCCTAACTAATGGAAATCAAAACACGTATCTTGGCCTCTCGCGGCGTCCTATGATTAACCTTGATAGATCTGAACCTTCGATATCCCAAGCCTATAAAAAAACAAAGAAACTAGGTTAGTGATTAATACAAATATACACTATAAGATAGAAATCAAATAAATAAAGTTGAAGTACCTAATAGCAGCACAAAAAACTTGATCATTTTAAATCTAAACCTTGCAAATGCACAAGTTCGAAGTACTAGGGCGAGTACAAGCGTGTTGATCCATAGGGTCTTGTCGTGTATCTAGTCTAACCTCTGTCCTATTCAAAGAAAATTGTATAATTAAATTTCCTAAATTAAAAATAAAAAGAAAATTTAAAAACAGTTTTGGATTAAGATATGAGATGGCAGTCTGGGATCTCTCTTGGATCTCAGACTCGTGAATAATAAGACTCTATTTCTTTCCTATTTTAAATCCCAGGTACCCCCACTCTAGGCTATAAGCTCTATCGCTTCGTATATGAATTAGATAAATCTAAACATTAAGGAATCATTGCAATAACCATCTAAAACTATGCTATAAGCCATAGTACGTCGGTGAATATCCTATCGAATCTAAAGCCAATCCCTTCAAGGCGACTAGGATTAAACTAAATAAGATTACAACATTACTATTGCGTTCTCGATATTAAACATGCAATCTTCCGATAAATAGAATTCAAAATAAATAGGAAATAAAATTTTATTAAACACTTATCTAAAATTTACTAGAGATCCCAGCCTGGAAACTTTTAGCCTCTCATCGATCGAAGGACCTTCATCATTGCTGAATCGATCTTCTCTCGACGATTACAATCAATCTCACACTTTTCTAGAATTGAAAACTAACCTTAACCTAGGAACTCTCATGCCAAAACTCTCTAGAAAAGTTCTGCCAAAAGGGATGCCTAAGACCTAACCCTAGGGGTCCTTATTTATAGATGTATAGGGCCCTAGAACAATTATACATGGCAAGTTACCTAAGAAATCCCAAAAAATAACCTATGAAAAAGAATCCGGAGAGGATCTCGGAAGCCAGAAAATCTACTGCTGGAACACCTTAATTTTCACATGAAAACTCTATTTCGACTGGTTCAGAATGAATCTCGATCAGTCGACCTTCAGATCTACTTCAGGTCGTACCCCGCTTCGGATAACCTTAATCTTCGACCGGTCGAGCTATTCTCTACCGGTCAAGCTTCATTCTTCTTCTTTTCTTTTGCTTCAGATTCGACCGGTCAACTTCAGTCTCGACTGGTTCAGTTTATCTATATAATAGATATAAAATCTTTGTTCGATCTCGATCAGTCAAGCTGATCTTGACCGGTCAAACTTGTGCCTTCTGAAGCTCTTGGACCCTCGACCGGTCGAAATATCCTTTTCGGCCAGTTCACTTTGTCGTTGTTTTCTTCTTTCTTTTTTTTCCTGGGCAACTCTTTACTAAGTGATTTCGACCGGTTGACAAAGCTATCTCAACTGGTAGAAATGACCATTCGGTCTTTTCTTTCAGCTGGTTCTCCTTGGTTGCTTTCCATTGCTTCGGGTTTCTTCTTATTTTTCCATTTTAACTATTTTTATGTTAATCCGGCCTTTGAACCTGTTGCAACACATCACGAACTAAATACACTCATTAGTATTTAAGTGAGGGCTAACAAGGTCCAATTTGGGAATAAATTATACCATTTTGGAGACCGATCACACCCCTAAACCTCAACTTTGCTAGTCCTCGAGCAAAGGCAAAATGAAAAAACATAACCCAAAAGCGAAAACTAAATCTAACCTAATAATGTACAAACTAATCTATAAAGTAAAAGCTACTTTCTTAGGGGCACAATTGCATTTAGCATATGCAACAAGCCTTTAAATCCCTAGGTGATCCCTAGAGGAGTTGTGTCTCTGGAGGGTTTTCAGTGAAGGTACTGTAGACACCCCATTTTCGCCCTCTCGGAGTATACAAACCTGTTCCGTCAACCTTCAACCTTGTCCATGACTTCCGAAAAGGAACCAATCCTCTCCAAAAGTCTTAGAACCTCTAAAAACCCCACAACACTCGAGACTCATACATGACACAAACGGTGTATGGGGGAGTTCTAGGTTGAAATCTCAACCCATTGACTTTGACCCCACCCGGCCCAGGAAGATCCCCAATTACGCTCATGTTCCCATGCGTGTAATTGATTACACGCAGGACCCCTTGCGCACAATTGGTCCAAATTAGACCAGGTTTCCCTTTCGTGCACCACCCATAGACCCCAATTCGATTTTGCACAACACTGGGTGCGCGCAATTGGTTCAGACTTGGACCAGGTCTCTGAATCATAAGACTACCCTAAATCCTCGATTATGCGCATGAGTCCATACGCATAATTAGATTATGCACATGACTGATCAATCATAGAATATACCATTTTATCACCCTTAACTTAGTGATGCTAGAACTTAGTTTGCTACTAACAAGTTAACGATGTGCATCTATTAAAGAAAAATAGTAAAAGAGAGCCAAAGTATTAATATCATCAAAATGAACTCAAAAAATAGTAAAAAGACGATTGAGCAAAATAAGATGATTTGCCACTGTTGAAAGTCATGAAATCCTACTTTACGATTGTGCACTAAAGCTGAAGATGAAAAGAAAGAGAAAACTAAGAAATCGTACTTGACGATTCTTCAGAAAGCGACAAAGGAGGAAAAGTGATAAGAGAAAAGCGATCATTCAAGTAGAAAATTGTCCAGTAAGAAAGCTATGTGAAAATTAGAAATCGTGATTTACGATTCTCCAGAATAAGATGAGCAATCGTAATTTACATTTGTGTAAAAGAAAAGCTTTCCTGCTGCTACATCTGCTGCTATTGATCACGGGAGTGAAGACTATCACCGTTATGCACAGGATTAGAAGATCTTTGAAATTAGTAGTTTGGTGAACCACGGATCTGAGAAGATTGATGAAGATAAGCTCTTAGGAAATATCAGTTGCTGAAATAAAGGAGAGCAGTCCAGAAGCACATCTACAGTTGAATGCAAGGACGAATAAAATTAGGAATTAGAATTATATTAGGAATCCTTTATTAGTTTCTTTTATTAGAATTAGAAGTCGTTGTAAATCGACTCCTTATGATTTATAAATAAGAGAGCCCGGTGTAGGAATAAGGGATCGAAGAATTTCAGCATCAATTGACGAATGAGGTTGGATTTTCTTCCGATCAGTAGTATAAAATAAATAGAATAGATTAGATAACAGAGGTTTCTCAAGAGCAATTGATGACTTCTATTGGGTGCTAAAGATTAGTGTAGATATCCTTGTTTCTCATAAGTAATTGACGACTGCGGCTGAGGGGTGAAAGAAATATTTACTTTGCTTTCTAGTTTAGATTTATTTGCTTTATTTACTGCTTTGTAAACATCTTCAAGTTTTAATTTGAATTGACAACTTAGGTTGGAATTTGCAGATTAGTGTAACGGTTTTTACTTTTCCATCTTCAAGTTTCTCGAATTTGATTGACGCCCAGATTTTATGAAATTGTTGATTAGATTAAATCTGTATTGATAGGATTTTAGTATTGATTGACGACCAATGCTAGGAAACTTGATATATGGTGTAACCGTACTGCTTATTTTTATAAATATCCGATAGTTGAAGATTGGGATTGATGACCTCAATCTGAAGAAGGAGGATTAGGATTTATTTTATGCACTTTAGATTTAGAACCCATTCTTTATTCATATTTCTCCAGTAGTTTAGAACCTTGAAAGATAAATATAAACTTTTAAATAGAAATATAAAAAAGATAACACTTCTTCATGGGAACGATCCAATACTAGCTCTACAATTTCCATTGTGTGCTTGCAATAGGTTAAGACTTAATTAGATATAGACATAAGTAGCGATCAATGACGCCATGCGCATAATTGGTTCCAAGGCATAATGGAACTAAGGCACCCAGATGAGCCAGTCATCCGATCATTCTGAAGTCGGTGACCGACTCTCGGGCAGATATGCATATAAGACCACACACGTAATTCACTTAAACTCAAGACTTCATGCACTTAATTGGATAATTGCACACATATCCCCATGCATGCAATTATCCGTATACCTATAAATAGGTCCCTACCCTATAGCCAAACTCACCAACTTTTCAAGCTTTTTCTTCAAAAGCCCCAGGAATTACTTCAGAGCCTAGGAGCCATATACAGAGCAACCATGGAGCAATAGGAGTGAGAATATCAGGAGCAATGAAGAGAGGAGAAGCCACCTACCATTCCAAGTATCGCGTCACCTCATAGATCACCCCCAACACCGACCGCCTACATTTTCGTTAGTAACAATCGCCAAGGGAAGACTCATCAACAAACCTTTAAGAAGGACATCAGTGTAAAAATGGAGGACCTTACCTGGGTCCTAGATGATTACATGGCTAAGAGTGAGTGTCCCGGATTTTGGTTCAAATTCAAAATTTTTGTCGAAAACTCGAATTTAACTTACCAGCAGGCTTTAAGCCCCCCAAGTTCAACAAATACAACAACTCGGGGAATTCAAATCACCATTTGGCATTATTCTATAATGACTATTGACCCACACACAACAATCTAAGACTTCTCATTCACTATTTCCAGAGATCACTAGAAGGAGAAGCTCTCGATTAGTTTCATTGCCTGCCACTTCACAAGATCGACACATTCGATGACTTAGCTAGCCAGTTCCTAAACCTGTACAAACACCTACTACAGGAAGCAGTCAGTCCTAGAGATTTGATGACAACAAAGCAAGAACCCAATGAGGACTTTGTGAACTTCGTAGGACGCTGGCAAAGGCTCGCAACCCAGACTGGAATCTAGATGAAGGAAAAGGATGTGATTGACATTATTATTGACAATGTCAAAGAGCCCCTCAAAAGCGCTCTTATCATAAGCGATTGCCCTGACTTCGCTACTCTTCATCTACGCGCTTCTCACATACAACAACACATCAAGAGTGGGGACATCCCCCTTTCAATAATAGCATAAAAAGGCACCACTTTCAATGACTCTAAGATGAAAAACAACAAGAAAGTCTCAGGCTCCAAACAAGTTAACGTAGTCACCAACCAAGGGAAAAATTTTGGAAGCAGGAACTCCCAGCAAAGAAATCTCGATCAAAATCAATACCAGAATCAGAATCAACAATGATACTCCAACAAGAGCTAGAACTAGTACCAAAACCACAATCAATACCTAAACCAGAATACCTACCAGACAACCAACCCTCTGGACTACAACAACGTACCGCCACCACAAAATTTCAATCACCAAACCAAGCCTGATTACCAGCAAAAGCGTGACCACTACCCTCCACCACCTAATACCATCGCCAACATCTTTCATCCCCTCAGCAACTAGAACCTGATCAGATTCCCACCTGAGCGACCACGTCCATGGCCAATACCTCTAGTATATGGAAAATTTTGTGCTTTCCATCAATTCGTTGGACACAACTTGGAAGACTACTGGGTCTTGTGGGATGTGATTTACAATATGAATGATCAGAACCTAATCGACTGGGGATTATCAACCCCCACAGAACCAAGGGATTATCAATAACCCCATGCTTAACCACAATCAGGGTCCAGTATCCAACATTACTACCGTGGACCTTCCTAACACCTCAGCCAACCCAACTAAACCTCATAGATCCCTAATTATTCGACCACACCCTTCTACTTTGATCACCCGAATTGAACCATTGAACCCTCCACCATACCTAAATTTCACCTAGATATGAGTCTAATCATTCTGGGCTAGAAGACCTAATCTCCATAGACAACCACCAGAACCCTTGACTCCCCCAAACATCGAACCAATACCATTACCACTTCCCTTGTCCGACTCTGGACTTGAAATTGAAGGAACCACTTCTCAAGTTTTATCACAGGTCAACAATATCATGAATCAAGAAATGACATCTAAGCACGAACTAAGTACCGAAATAGGCTAGTAAGATGAGGAACAAAGCAAGGAAGAGGAACTAATCTTTGCTTTTCTGGAAGAGGAAGACTACACACAATACCTCCCCTCGTGGAATGGTGTGACCCCGATTCATATCCCTTCCCCCAGTTTCATCACATTTGTGATAGGTTTTTCAGGATATTCCTCAGGACAAGTCACGACATGGCTCAAGGACCAACGATCGTCGTACTCGATACTTAAATCAGGAACGAACTACCCGCCACCGCCATTCCCCCGAGGAAAAGAAAATACAAGCACTCAACAACTAGAAAGAATAATGAGGGAGCGAGAAACGAGTCATGTGCCTCCATTGCATGTAATTCCTCCACCCCAGATGTTGGTGCCTCAGCTGCCTCAACCAGTAATGAACAAAGCTCAAAGACCCAGGACAGAACCTATGCTAGATTCAAGAAGAGAGTACTATCTCCTAAAACATCACAATAAAGTTCTAGCTCAAATACTTGAGCTGATTAAAAAGTCACTAGAACACTATCGTCTGTTGATTAAGGCACTAGCTAAGACTCACATCGCTGAAGACGTCACTCTGGACGAGCTACATGAGATCACTTCGGTCATGCAACAACCTCCAACACTCACATTTACATATGCTGACATGCCAAAGGAATCATTATGCGGGAGTTAAGCGCCTATATACTTATCGATGATAATCTGAGGATTTATAGTTCCCCATGCTTTGGTTGACACAGGGGCAGGACTCAACATCTGTCCACTGACGATGCTCTAAACCCTTGAGTATACAAAACAGGATATACGACCTTCGTCGTTATCCCTTATAGCCTACGATGGGACACGATGATCCGTCAAGGGAACTATCAAGCTTCAAGTTCACCTCTGACCAATAACTAAGGACGTCATATTCCACATCTCAGACTCATCTAGCACATATAATCTAATCCTAGGAAGAAGATGGTTGGAATCGATGAAGGCTGTAGCGTCAACCTATCATCAGTGCATCAAGTTCCCCCACGAGGACACCATCATTAGGGTGTGCGCAGACGCTCCTTTCGAGAATATGGACACTGCTACGCAGCAAGCATCCCAACTGGACATGATTCAGTACTATCTATCGGCTTCATCATGAACATGGAAACTCTCGACAATATGTCCATAGCAGAGGTGAACTACCCACGGCCTCCTCCAGCACAGTAGTGAAAGTTGATAAGAAGAGCAGCCGATCCTGGCCTCGCACACATGTACGATGTGATCCGGATTGTGAAGAAAGGATGGGACCTCATGTATCAACTAGGATATTTCCCTCACACGGGACTCGATAAAAATAAGCAAGGACGAATAGGACCAGTAGTCTTGAAGAAGGTCGGTAAACTCACCAGTGTAGGCTACCACCCAGATGGCAAGGAGGCTAACACTTTGGTGACATCACCTAAGTGGGAATTGTATGACCATTTTATCTACGGAACTACTGAGAAGGCCAATGTGCGGAAGAGAGAAGAGCCCTTCACTAAACCTCAAATAATGGAGATTGAACAAATGGATGAAACCTTCACAGATCTAATAGAACTAAGCCAGAATGATGACATAGACAAACCCCTCGAGGGAGTTGGCCCTCTATTCAAGACTGAAGAACCTCGTCATACAAACAAACCAAAGTATCAAGAACCCGAGCCACTCATAGAAGATTGGGAGTCAATAGATGAGGAAGATTTCCACATTACAACCATAGAAGTTGAGGAAGAGCTTATGCTCGATACCCCTAAATTCCCAAGGACCCCACGACTCCAAATCTTCTTGAGATCCTTAGAAGAGGAGTGGCAACCACCACCAAGCGACGATGAAGACTACTGGATGGATCTCCCCATTCTTGAAAGGGAGGAACAATTAAGCGAAGACCTCCAGAGAATATTTGAAGAAGCCGAATCTCAACATGAAGATTTCGACTCTGACAGCGACATAGATTCTAGATAGATGTTTACCAGATGGGAGTGCCCATGGGGATATCCCTGCATCGCCCAACCATACCAGCCTCGCTGCAGCGTATGCACTTTCATACTAAGATATCATGAAGAGAAACCTACGACCTTCGAAAACAACCAGTCAGACCCGCCTGAAGAAGAAGAGCCAGAGAACCTCCTCATATTCTTCGAAGACCAAGCAATCCTTGTAATAGAGGAGGCTTAATCATCGACCAAACTACTACCTTCGTTGCTCATATGGAGAATTGAGTAGAACGAGGACAACAAAAAAAGGCCAAATTTCGAGAGGATCCACGTCATCCGAAGACTCGCATAAATGGCTCCAACAGCCATCACGCTCCCCTAACTAAGGGAAGAACCCTCATTGATTCCTTCTCAGGAAGTCAACCCGGTATCCTACATATTATCAAAAATAAAATAAAAATAGAAAACCCCCAAAACACCTAAAAATTCAAAAATTAAAAACCTAAAAAAATTAGAAAACTTCATAAAAGAGAGGGAGCCCTTCATCCCAGACCTATCTACCGATTGACGAAGAGATTTCTCTCTTAATTCTATAAGTGATGGTTATGCTGACAAAATTGAGGAGGAAATAATCGATATACTTACACCAAGTCGTGCCACTACTTTTGACACCACAAAGTCACCCCTTGATTATGCTCAACACAACCCTACTACTTCCCCCTCGTAAGAGCGCAGGGTGTCTCGACGAAAAAGTAAACCAGTAATCATACTCGACGAGATACTCTACTACTTTGAGAGGGGGATGAATAGCCTCGATCCACACCTCACCGACGATGTCGCGGTCATCAAGTTCGTCGATGAAGGGTTACCTCTCGCAAAACTAACCCCCTAGTGTAGCGATATTGCAGTCTATGAACTTACTTATGAGGATGGAGAAGGACAAGCTACTGAAGAAACACATGACTTCCAACATGTCATCAAACACTTCAACGAACAAACCTAGGCTATCACAGAACCCACAGAGGAAATCAACTTCGACATCGAGGAGAAGCCTAAGAAGCTGCTAATCAGCACAACACTTACCCTAAGGAATGACAACAAATAATCCAAGTCCTTCAAGAGCACCTCACTTCCTTTGTATGGTCCTACGAAGATATGCCTGGTCTAGACCCAAGCTTAGTAGAACATTCTCTAGTCCTGAAACCTGATGCTAAGCCTGTCAAGCAAAAGCTAAGAAGAACGCACCCACAAATCACGCTATAAGTCAAGGAGGAAGTTAAAAAGCTACACAAGGCCAAATTCATCCAAGTCATCCTCTACCCTAAGTGGGTTTCCAATATCATACCAGTCGCTAGGAAAGATGGTAGGGTATGGGTCTGCATCGACTTTCAGAATCTCATCCAGGCATGCCCAAAAGGTGACTTCCCATTTCCACACATCGACACTTTGGTTGACAACACTGCGGGACATGAGATGCTATCTTTCATGGATGACTTATCTAGATATAATCAGACCAAATTAGCAGAATCCAACCAGGAGAAGGTTTCGTTCACTATGCCATGGGAAACTTATTGATACGTCATCATGCCCTTCGGCCTGAAGAATGCAAGTGCCACATATCAACGCACCATGATGGCTATATTCCACGATATGATGCACAAGTGTGTAGAAGTCTATGTCGATGATGTATTAGTGATGTCACAAACTCGTGCAGGACATGCTAAGGCACTCCAGCTCGTGCTAGAATGGTCCGAGAAATATCAGCTAAAGATGAATATGAAGAAATGTCTATTCAGAGTAACCTCTTGTAATCTACTAGGATTCATAGTCAGCAAATGAGGGATCAAAGTTGATCCAGTGAGAGTCAAAGTCATCCTTGAAATGCCAACTCCTAGCAATATCAAAGAACTACGAGGCCTGATAGGAAGATTATAGTTCATCAGGAGATTCATCTCTCAGCACTCAGACCGATGTGACCCTTTCTACAGACTACTAAAAGGAGGAGCTGAGTACATATGGGATGACTAGAGTCAGCAACCCTTCAACAATATCATGAAGTACCTCCTCAACCCACCGATATTATCACCACCAATCCCTGGAAAACCCTTGATCCTCTATGTCTCAGCCAATGATAATGCAATGGCACTAATCTTGGGGCACCACAATGAAGACATGAAGAAAGAGAAGGTCATCTACTATCTCAGGAGGACGATGGTCGAGTATGAGCAGAAATATATATCAATAGAGAAGACCTGCCTAACACTAGTATGGGCTTAAACAAAACTACGACACTACTTCGGGGCACACAAGATAATTGTGTTAGCTCGCATGGACCCCCTGAAGTACATATTTGAAAAGCCCACTACATCTAAAAAGATTGCTCGATGGCATAAGCTACTACCAGAGTTTGACATCACTTATGTCACACAAAATTTGATCAAAGAACAAACGATCGCCGATTACCTCGCTAATCTTCCACTCCTACGCGACGAGATAGTACACACTGACATTCCCGATGAAGACCAACTCTAAATTTAAGAAGAAGAACCCGATAAAACTTCATGGACCTTATACTTCGATGGGGCTCTTAATCAGAAAAGAAAAGGTATCATAATAGTTTTATTAAGCCCAGAAGGAGTCGTCATACCTAAATCCTTTCAACTTGATTTCTAAGTCATTAATAACATTGCCGAATATGAAGCCTTTATTACCGGATTATAAGCAACGCTACAACTAGGGCATCAAATAGTATAAAACCATCGGTGACTCCAAACTTGTGATTTCACAAGTGATTGGAGAATGGAAGACAAAAGAAAGAATATTGATAGCATATTTGGAGACTGCTCAGTTCTTGATAAAAAAGTTTGAAAGAATTTCCTTCACCCATATCCAAAGATTAGAGAATGGGTTGGCACACGCCACGCTAGCCTCAGTCATACAGATACCAATCAGACAAAGTACTAAGTCATTCATCATCAAGAAGCTAACTATGTCGGCACAAGAAGTTGCCTGGAAAGTTAAACCATAGCTACCGGTCCTTTCGAAGACCAAGAAGCATGGAGAAGCATCTACCACAGAGAATCCCACAAAGAAAGAGGCTACCGTCGTAACCTTCCAATTTCAACAATCGCCGACTGACGATGGACAACCATGGTACTACAATTTCTGGAATTTTCTAAAATATCGGCTCATCCCCCCTTACGCAACAAGGATTGAACGAAAGAGCATAAGGAACCGATGTACCAGATACTGCATCCTGGGAGAGGTACTTTACAAAGAAACCTTTACTAAAGGAGTCCTATTATGATGTGTCACAGAGGTCGAAGGACAATATATCATCCACGAAACACATGCAAGTAACTGTGGTGCTCACGCTGGAGGCCAAAGACTGTTAAAGAAGATAATACGACAAGGCTACTACTGGCCTACAATGACGAGGGATTGTCACATCTACATTCAATGCTGCAAATAATGTCAGGAACACATCACACTTATCAAGGCACCATCAGTTACAATAAATCCCATAGTCTCACCATGACCATTCTTTATGTGGGCCTTCGATATTATTGGACCTTCCACAGACACAATCAAGAATACTCATAAGCATGCCTTCATCCTCACAGCTACCAAATATTACACCAAATGGGTGAAAGCCAAGTCCTACATCAAACTCACTTCTTTGACACTCGTGAAGTTTATTATTCAAAATATCATCACAAGGTTTGGAGTTCCCAGAATGTTCATCACCAATAATGGACCACAATTTATCACTGAGAAGACGAAAAGATTGTGCAAGAAATATGGCATTGACCTACAACACTCGTCACCCTTCTATCCTCAAGGAAATGGGCAAGTAGAAGTGACAAATAAGACCCTGATCCGAATACTAAAATGAACAGTGGAGACAAGCAATGGACCCGACTCGCCTGATCGATTACCGGAGGCGCTCTGAGCCTATAGGACTTATGTTCGCATGACTACTAGCCAGACTCCTTATCTACTCACGTATGGGATGGAACCAGTTCTATCCTATGAAATATAAGTACCATCTCTACGCGTATAACTTGATGATCAGCTATCCATAGATGAGAGGAGAATTACTTTGCTAACCCAACTACAGCAGCTCAATGAGAAACGTCTAAGGGCAACCTATTGGTACGCGTTTTTCTGGGTTCCTCTCTGTCCCCGAAAGAGTGGCCCAATTCAATCTTTGTGGACTCCGGCGGAAAGCGATAGAATAATAAAGTGGTAAAATAATAATAAGAAAATATTTATGTGCGCCTGTAGTGATATATTAGAATAATAAAAGGATAATATTTAAATGTAGAAAAATAAAGGAAGGCGAATTCTAAATGGAGAATACCTATTTAGATGCGATCGCTAGCTGCAGATTTTTATCAACGCTGCAACACATCATTGATCACGCGGGGAGATGTGGGTTGACTCCTTTACTGAATCGTAGGTCTGCCAACGTCAGCAGATGTGGGTTACCTATAGTTTAACTAGTTTAGTTTCCTATTTCTACTAAGACTCTAATGAATCTAATCTCCTAATCCTACTAGAAGTCTAATTAAAGAAAAGGTCTCCTAATTCTACTAGGAGTCTAATTTTAAAAGATCTCCTAATCCTACTAAGAGTCTAATTAACCTAGTCTCCTAATCCTACTAGAAGTCTAATTAAAAAAAAGGTCTCCTAATTTTACTAGGAATCTAATTTCAAAAAAAAATGTCTCCTAATTCTACTAGGAGTCAGATTTTAAAAGGGCTCCTAATCCTACTAGGAGTCTAATTAACCTAGTCTCCTAATCCTACTAAGAGTTTAATTAATCTAGTCTCCTAATTCTACTAGGAATCTAATTAATCTAGTCTCCTAATCCTACTAACAATATAATTAAAAGAGGTCTCCTAACTCTACTAGGAGTCTAATTTAAAAATATCTCCTACTTCTATTAGGAGTCTAATTTTAATAAAAAAGGGAGTTGTGGCCCGTGATGCTAAGGAGGATCGGCCCCCTTCCTGGGTACCCTCCGTAAGCTTCCTTGGGCAAATCGGGTGGCTAGGAATTATTTTGTAAATATTGAAAAATTAAAAACTGAATTTGAACTTAGAATTGAGAATTAGGAATCAAAACCGATATCGAGAATTAAGAATTTAGGACTAGAATGGAGAATTCGAACTAGAAAGAAAATTGAGAAGTAGAAAGAAAATTGGGAACTAGAACTAGAACCTAGGAACTAAAAACTAGAATTGAAAACCAAAAGAAGATTACCTGAAGTCGAGCGCTTCTTTCTCCTTCTGGCACTGCAGAGGAGGAACTCGAGCTCCCTGAGAGAGGCCGGAGCTTGAGAGAGAAGAGATCTCTATGAAAAATTGTGTGTTTTGGACGAGGTAGGGAGGTCTATTTGTAGATATTCTTGTAATTGCGAGCCCTATGGGAGGTGCACAATTAGCCAGTCAAACCCAATTATGCGCCCAGTCTGGTGCGCTTAATCGGATTATGCACACTATCCCAGGTGCATAATCACTCTGAGTCGGTGACGGACTTAGTGAGTGACCGGCTGACTAGCTCAGTCAGGTGACTGAGTTCTAATCTAATTAGAACTAATTGCACACCCTGTATAGCGCGCACAAGCGATTACACGTGCTGGTGTGGGCGCACAATCAGGTCTTAAGGCAGCCTCTAGAAGGTTAAGGACTGGTCTACGTTGGACCAATTGCGCACCAGTGATGGAGCGTGTAATTGAATTGTTCGGGCTCTGTAGGTATCATAATCCACTCCTAAGGCGACCCACAGGAAGAATAGTCATGGTCCAAGTGGGACTAGTTGCGCGCCAGCTATGAGGCGCACAATCGAATTGCGCGCACTTGTGTGTGCGCGTAATTCGGGGCTTTCCCTGGGCCAAGTCGGGTCCGAACCACAAGGCTATTGTTTCAGCCTGTGCTTCGACTATATACTATTGTTTCAGTATGTAGTCCTTGTATTAGGGTTTTAAGACATTCAGAGAAGACGAGTTTTTTCTAAAAGAGATGGGCAAGGTTAAAGGTTGATCGAACAGGTTTGTATACTCCAAGAGGGCAAAATCGGGATGTCTACAGATGCTCCTCTTCGACGCGTTCTTGCGAAGTAAGAATGCGTCGAAGAAGTAGATACCCCTCTTCGAGGTGCCTTCTCATTTCTCTCGGGAAATCACAAATGTGGACTGGAGGTGCTTATAGACACCCCCATTTTGCCTTCTCAGAGTATACAAACTTGCTCGGTCAACCTTTGACCCCTTTAACCTACGGTGTGGGACAATGCAATGGTTACCATGGTGAGCCTTGAGAATATATTGAAATAACAGTATATAGCCGGAATGCAAGCTGAAATAATAGTCTAGTATTTCATTCTAGAGACCATATCTGGACAACCCCGAATTACCTGCATAAAACCATGCGGGTAATTTGATCGCACGCAAAACCACAACCGTGTGATCAGTCCACCTTTCAAACTAATCTTCCTTTCTCAGACTGATTCGAGACTCGATTATGCGCTTGAAATATGATGCGCGATCGGATTGAGCGCTCAACCACCAACACGCGATTGGCCTACACCCGACCTAGTCTTACTACCCTTGACCCTTACGTTTCCTTGATTAAACGCTTCAGGTCAAACATTTAATCAGATTGAGCGCATGAGAACATGCACGTAATTAGCCCTAATTTTGTTAGGACTAGGAAACTTGCTGAGTAAGTTAGTCGGTCGCTCACTGAGTTGATGACTGACTCAAAGCGATTAAGTGTCGGAATCCAGGCGTGCAATTTAATTAAACGCTCGTAAACAGGCGTGTAATTGAAGGAAAACCTATAAAAGTTTTTTCCTCGAAGAGAGAGGGAGGGGCTGCAAATTTTGAGAGAAAAAAATAGTAAATTCTGAAACCAGGGAACTTTGAGCACGAACCCACAGAACCCAACCATGATTTTGAGATTCAAACACTCGAAATTTCGAGAATTCTCTCCACAGTCCCGCCCCCTTAGGTAAAGATCTAGTATTTTAGTTTCGGACCATAGCTTATAATCTCTTGATCTATTAATTTTTAATTTTATTTTCAGTCTTAGACCGTAGCACCCTTTTCAGACAAAATCTTCTATTTCTGGTTCTAGTTTTCTGTTTCTATAGCCAGTCCTTAATTTAACCGTCCGATACACCGATCCCTAAGACCGAATTCTACTCTAAAATCACAATTTACAGTCTTATCATTAATCTATGGTTCTAACCCTCAAAGTTCAAAACCAGTCCTTAATCATACGGTCCGATTTTCTGATTTCGAACCCGAATTCAGTCCTAGAATTTTAAATTTCCAGTTTTAATTTCTTAACTTAATATTTCTAAAAACCCATAATTAATTTAGTTTTCTAAAACTTTAGTTTCTTAATTTAATCCATCATTACAGTCCAAATTCAATTCCAAAAATCCAAAAATACTATTTCATAGTCCGAAATTGAATTTACTTTAATCTCAGCCACCCGATTTGCCCAAGGAAGCTTGCGTAGGGTACTCGGGAACGAGGTTGATCCTCCTTAGCATAGTGGGCTTACCTCCTTAGCATAGTGGGCCCAAAACCCTTTTCTTTTAATTAATTCAATTTCTAATTAAAATTAGGATATTTAAATTAATTAGACTCCTAGTAGGATTAGGAGACTTAATTAATTATATTTTTAATAGGATTAAGATATTTAAATTAATTAGACTTTTAATAAGATTAGGGGACTTAATTAATTAGATTTCTAACAGGATTAAGATATTTAAAATTAATTAGACTCCTAGTAGAATCGAAAGACCTTTTTTTTAAATTAGACTCCTAGTAGAATTAGGAGACCTTTTCTTAATCAGACTCCCAGTAGGATTAGGAGACCAAGTTAAATAAAATCCCAGCAGGAATAGGAAAACCAAAACAATTACACAAAAGGCAACCCACAACTACTAACGTTCGCCGGCGGACGATTCAGTAAAGGAGTTCAACCTACAAGCTCCCGCTCCCCTTAAAGTGTGATCAGTGACGTGTTGCAGCGTCGATAAATATCTGCAGCTGGCGATCGCATCTTCTCAGGTATTCTTCATTTAGAATTTGCCTCTTTAATTTCAGCATTTAATATTTCATAATTTACTACTCCATCATCGCCTTTGCCAAAGTCCACTCGGACCGAATTGGGCTACTAATTTCGGGGACCGAAAGGAACCGAGAAAAAAGCACACACCAACAGACTGGCAATCGCGATGGGACTCTTTTTCGCTAAGGTTGCCCCGGTTTAATTAATTTGATTTTCTATTTTCCTTTCTTTATTTAATTTGGTTTTATATTTTTATTTTTTTATTTTGTTTCACTTTTTCACTTTTCTACACACTTGCACATGGATAAACTTTTAAAAAAAAAAAAGAATAAAATAAAATTAAAAACTATTTTTAAATGGTCGGCATAAGAAACTTGAACTTTAATGATAACGACCCACCCATATGGGGCCCCCATAGCGACCTCGAGTATAACGTTAGGCCATCTCCGTGGACAGCCCAGCATCGTGCTCGGGTAAACATGATTAATGAGAGTGAGAAATACCCCTTTGCTCCACGAAATATAAATCATAGTAATAGCACTGAAGAAAGCGGTATTGAGAGAAGCTACCTCGATAGTCAAGTTACGGACCACACTCCCAGTGCACTCACAAAAGGAGGAAAGAAGTCGACGCATGGCTCAGGTCCCAAAAACAAATTACACCAAGGAACAGACAAGAGGAAAGGACGCTGATTCCTCCACATGCTTCGACTCCCCCGACACATAACACATATACCTCTCACACCTTCTACAACAACAACTGCCGAGGACAACCCTCTCTCAAGGCACCTAGAAAAGACACCACCATAAATGTAAACAACCTCCACCAATTTCTAGATGACTACATGGCTAACAAAGAACACTCTAGTCACACTTTTGGATTCGACAAATTTTACCGAGACATCGACTTCACTGTACCCGCTAGTTTTAAACCTCCAAAATTTCACAAATATAACGGTATGAGAAACCCAAAGCACAACTTGGCCCTATTCTGCAATGACTGTCGACCAATTTGCACCAATCATGGGCTCCTGATCCATTACTTTCCTAGATCACTAGAAGGAGAAGCCCTTGACTGGTTCGCGGCCTTACCTTTAGCAGGAATCAAAGCATTCAAAGACTTAGACAACAGATTCCTAGATCAATACCAGCACCTGACTCATGAAGAAATCAGTCTCGCTGACTTGATGCACACAAGACAAGAGGACGGTGAAGACTTCTCGACATTCACCAACAGTTGGAGAAGACTTGCCGCTCGAACAGGGAATCAAATAAAAGAAAGCGATGTGATAGAAATCGTGATTAGCAATACCTGAGAGGCTCTTTGAAGCATCCTCATCCTTAGCGACTATCACGAACTTGCTAGCCTTTACCAACGCGCCTCACGCTTAGAACGTCGACTGAAGAATGGAGACCTCAGTCTTTCTACCTTAACATCCAATGGACCCTCCTTCGACAATCCCGAGACAATCACCCTAAACGAAACCATAGACTCCGAACAAATCAATGCGAACCAAGAATGAAACCAAACTGACCCTCAACCATACCACCTGTATGACCAAGCTTAAGACCTCTACCCAAACCTATACCCTGACTACAACGAACCTCCATACCCTGACCAAGACCAACCACTATACACCAACCAATGCACGAACCTGAACTATGACCAAAGCCATTACCCCAATGACACACAAACTAACATCACCTATTACGATCCATTTTTCGATCAAACTCAACTCGCATACGAGACTTTACACTCATTCACCCCCGCCCCTTTCCACCCGACTAGCTTGATCTGAAGAATTGAACCTCCCTCAGAGCAAGACCAAACTATTCGCTTACAACCAACTCAACCTACCCTTGAATCCTATAACCTACCAGCAAACAAATCAATCCCCATACCTCCTGAGCAGATGCCTAAACCAATGACACAAACTACCCCCGAACAGGCTCACATGTCAATTTTAGAAGTAATTTTTGAACCAATCAATCGGTATTATACGATGCCATTCATACTTAACCCAATCACAAAACTAAACTCCGAACTCAAACCAGTAATCAAATCTACCCCAAAAATCACTAGCCTTCTCGCTTCCAAATCAACTATGAAACAAACCCCCAAAATCGAAAACATTGTCAAATACATTGCCCCACCAACCTCAAAACCAGTCCCAGAACTAATCCCTACACCTGATTTTAAACTTGAGCTCGACAACAAACACATCACCCCACTAATCTCATAATCAACTCTCGAATTAACTTCTACGCCCACTTCGAAACCTAAACTCACTATCACCTCACCAACCACGAAACTGAACCCCAAACTCAAACCTATTATAAGACCTAAACTTATCATCAAACTTATTATGAAACCTAAACTTATCATCAAACCTAAACCTACTATCATAACTAAACTTATTATCGAATCTAAACCTATTATCAAACCTAAACCTATCCTTGAACATGAATCTATCACCAAACTAAAATCCATGATCGAACTTGAACCTATCATCAGACACGAAACCAAACCAATCATTGAACTTAAACCAATCGTCGAATCCAGACCCGAACCTATCATTGACCTAACACCTATCCACAAGCTCGAACCCTCCATCAAAGGCAAACCCGCCATCAAATCCGAACCCATTGTCAAACCTGAACCTATCGTCACCTAAACTGATCACCGAATACAAACTTGACATCAAGTGTCCAGCTATCAGCGAATCTAAATCGACCCTCGAACCTGAACCTATCGTCGAACCTAAACCAATCATCAAACACAAACCTGTCAT
Organism: Chloranthus sessilifolius; assembly: GCA_021018995.1. Taxonomy (NCBI): domain Eukaryota; kingdom Viridiplantae; phylum Streptophyta; class Magnoliopsida; order Chloranthales; family Chloranthaceae; genus Chloranthus; species Chloranthus sessilifolius. Next base: position 126,071,978 of record CM037589.1, on the reverse strand, counting down.
CAAACCTCAAACTATCAACAAATCAAAGCCCATCATCAAACCTGAACCCATCATTGAACTTGAGCCTGTTATTGAACACGAACTTGGTACTAAAACCAAACCTATTCCTACAACGCCAACTCCACTCACCTTTGAGCCTACCACAAAACCTATCAAGGAGTTGATCATTGCTCCCACTTTCGAAATCAAACCAAACTCAAATCTTACGACGCCAATCTCCATCCAAATCAACATACCTCAAATCCCATCAAAACACAAAGTCAACATCACAACTAAAATTGCTTCTGATCATCATATCCAAATCTTCATAGACCTCACAATCAAAACCTTCACCGAACTCCAATCGGCGATAAAACTACTACGTCAAACTTCTGATACTCAACCTCCTCGAAAAATTATAAATAAAACTTTAAAACAACCGCACGATAAACCGAAAGTGCAAATCAAACCAAACAAGCATAATCAAACAAAATTGGATAGCCCCACATGTAGGAAAGGTCAACCTTGGACCATGCCCTCACGTCTCCTCTTCCTACTCTACCTTTGCCTTATCTTATCAATACCTTTACAACACTACCATCCTTCTCAACAATTTCCACTCCAACTTCACTTGTAAATGACTTTCCAACCACCCGCACCCGAAGAACTCTTTAACAACTCTATGCTCCATCTCTAAGAGATGCCTCAATCCATCAAAAAACAAAAGAAGGTCCTTCCCGATAAAGAGACCCCGGACATAAAAGACCTATCAAAGAAAGAAATAAAATGACACCACACTTATTTTGATAAACCCTATACCATCCAAAACACAAACCAAAACATAACCTCACTCTCATCCCTCATCGATCAGATCGAAAGGGATCGAGGACCCCGAAATAATATTATCTAATTGAACTGTCACTTGGACCATCCAATATGTCCCACCAAGCGGACTTCCTGAGTCAGTCCCCTGCCTAAGGAACTGATGTTGTACCGTAACATAATAGTAATAACAAAAAAAATAATATAAAAAAAAAACAAAAAAATATAGAAAAGTACAAAAAAAAACTAAAAGTATAAATGCCCAAAACGTAAATACTTGAAAACAAAATACTCTTCTATGCCCTAAACCCTTCGGACACATGCTCGACCGAGAACTCGAAGTCGGGGAGCTAGTGCTAAGGAAAAAGTGCCTATGCAACTGCCTCGCCTGGAGGAAATCAAACCCATATGAGAAGTATTTATATTATCTTGGCAACATGCCCAGGAAACACCTAGGGGAAGGACTTTCTGACCCTTGGAATCATAGCTCAATGACCATCATGTCTCATAGCCTAAACAAACATACTTATATACTTATCATCCTCGTAGTCATCGCAAGGCATTCACCAGTTGTAGGTCATTATTTTTTTAAACCATTTTGGGTATCATCTGACTCATTGACCACCCTCCTATTCAAGCAAGTTGATCGAAAGGACTAGTGGATCATGATACTCTCTTTCTGAAATATAGAAAACTCTGGATTCTCATACACCCTTCCAGCCATTGGAGTCGATATTAGAGCAGAAAAAATGAAAATATAAGGTTCCATCAAACCTCACAATTCTTGCGTTAGCAGGATGTTTCAAAAAAAATATATAGAAAAGAAACACAATCGAGTGAGAGCAATACGACAAATGAACAGTCAATGAATTCAAGGAAGCATAAGAAAATTATGAGGGTATTCCTGGTAATCCTATTAGGAAAGTATAAGAAAGCCGGGAGGGCATCCCTGATATCTTCACACTACTAGATGTCGTAGTACGTTGGCGGGAGGAGGACAAAACTCCTGCTAACCATAGAATTTGATGATTTAATAGTGCTGGACCATGAGGGAGAGCTCAATTATGGCACCACATTATCCACCAGAGAAGTAAGTAGTTGACTACTATTTTAAAATTTGATCGAATAGGAAGATACCCTCAGATCAATAAACCTTACCTCCTCTTCCCCCTTTATTTTCTTTTTAGACAATAAGTCAAATGATTTTCAAAATCTCTTTCAGAATAAAATCGAAAACTCTTGAATGACAAGTGATGCAATCACTATTTATCTACCATTCCCCTCAATCCTTGTTGAAAATTACGATACATGATGATCGTTCAGCACTTACAAAATCAAGTCTGCCATGTGGCCGATATAATCGAACTACTTCCCAACATGGGATCATTACTAATATACTCCAGGACATTTGTGAGGCCGATAAAGGTCCCACCATGACTTCACACTGGGGCATTTTTTTCTAAGAGCGATAGCACCTTGATAGCATTACTCAAGTAACGAGACCGATACCCAAATTGGGGCATTTTTTTTTAATTTTTAATTTAGTTTTTGCTTTTCCATCGAGGATACCCCAAACTGGGGCATTTTTTTATTATTTTTATTTTTTTTAGTTCTTACTTTTCCGTCATGGGACCCCAAAACGAACACTTGAAATAAAACAACAGAGATACACTCGAAAAAAAATAAACACCATATTCTAATATTACCCATTCCCCCTTTAACGTAACATACAACGACAAACATAAATAAACATAAATGAAACAAACACAATAAGAGAAAAATATCGCTCATCCTCAGCAATAAAGAAAAAAAAATAATATAGTAACAAGCTTCTTAGGATTTAATACCCGGGATGCAAAATAAAATGATGAAAAGACATTAAAAACTAAAAATGCCCCAAACTTTTTAAATCCTAAGTTTAGAAATAAAATTCAAAGCAAAACCAAGTGTCACCTTCACAAATACCCTCCATCTATTAAATCTATTGCAAACATAGATGTGCCAATGATCATACAACACTTAACCCCCTAAGAAACACCAATCCACTCAAAAATAGATGAACCAATAGGATTAAAACATCTAATACTCATCTAGAACATTCAAAAAAAAAAAAAAGGAAATCTAAATTTACACCTATCTAACAAGTGTCATCTTAAATCCAAACATAAGAACAAAACAAGCAAACCTCAATCCTAAGCACAGGACTCATTCTCTTATCATGACAATAAAAGTTAATCAATTACAAAATTAAAGGAATAAAGCAAACATAATAAATAAAATAACCTTTCATATAATAAACCTTTTTTACACAATATCACCGGAGGCATACCTCCTGAATATACAACCCAAAATGAAAACCTAAAACTTTAACCTACAATCCAAAACGAAGACTGGATTTAAAACTGAGACGAAGCGAGGAGCAGATTTCGCTCGAAGCGTCCAATCAGAGACTTCAGGGAAAATTAGTTGGGAAACACATCCCTCCACTTTTTACTCCTTCTCTTCCGCTATCTTCACCTCCTTTGCCGCCGCTCTGCAACACTGCCTTCACTGCTCCCTGAAAAAAAATGGTGAGAAGACTAGCACCCTCATTCCCAATACAGCCCATTCCCAAGACAATATCGTCCCTGAACATCACCTTAGGGCAAAGATCACGGAAAATAACGAATATAGGAAGAAACCCAATCCCAATCTGACGGTTAGATTGCTTAATATCGCCGAAACGCGAATCTCAGAATACCAGAACACTCAGAAAAGTCAATACTCGAGACTAAACCAAAGAATGAGAAACAAATGAAGCCTCCCACACTTATATAGAGTATGGCCCCAATCGTGCACTTAACTACGCACACTTAATCCGATCACGTGCCACAAATATCACGCGTAATCTAAAACACACTCTAAGATTCAAGAGCGCAATAAAACTATCACCCCCACAGACGACACAACCTTCCAATCTCACACTTCTCAATAGCCGTGCAATATGATCAAACGACCCGTTCATGTGCACAATATGAAAGGTCACCCGTACACTGATCGGGTGATGCTCCGATCCCGCACGTATCCAAGGACGTGCAATCTAATTAAACGACTTCCCCGTGCCACGCAGTGACCCAGTGACCCTTCAATCGCGCGCAAATACTTGGTCCGCAATCCAATCACATGCCCATATCCACACGCATAATCAGCCCCTTAGACCCTGAATCGTACGCCTGAAAACAGGCACGCAATTGGATCACGCGACTCGAAACAAGTGCATAATTCTTGATTTTTACACAAAGTTCAGTCTCGATTCGAGGAAAATTCCCTTTATCCCATCGCGGAGCCTTATAAGCTATCCACATCGAAGAAGGAACAACCGCTCACTCTACTACCATCATGTAACCCTACCAAAAATGTCGACCACACCCCTGGTCCTATTACAGACAAGACATACATGCCTCGTGTGACACCATCACCCCTGACCACATTCTTTACCTTATCTCAATCAAAACCCTTTTGTCCCATCGTACAGCCACCCAAGCACATCCCACCAAAACAAAAAAAACACATGCATGACACCACCCCAATATCCGTTCTCATCGCAAAAATTGTAGCCATGCCCCCATGGCCCATCGAAAAATCTCGAAAATATAAATACATCAAAAAGCCAACACAACGCAACCACAACGTGAGCTCAGCTGACCCAAGATCTACTAAACAAAGAGATCAACGTCCTAGCGCAAAAACATCCTACCAGTGTCCCACTGCTAACTACGTTACACCTCCCATTGTGGGCACCACTGCCCGGAAAGCTAAAACAACATGCTTACCGCACCAAAAGAAGAAAAGGGGAAAAGGCTATATTAGTTCCCATCGCTAAAACAAAGAACCTTCCTCCCAAATTGCTCTCTACAAATGGTCACCAGATACCACAATAGACGAAAGCAAAAAAGAGAAACTTGGGACTCCTCCCGTGTGCCATCACATCCCACTAATGCCAAGCTACAGCACGAACATACTGTCAAAAAACTATCCAAGTCCCATCACGGTATCACCACAACACCACTTGTCCCATCACGATATCAGCTTCTCCAAGAAGCTACATCACACCGGCAACCGCCATCTGCCGTAGCAGACACAGCTAAAAGAAAAAGAAGAAAGAAAAGATAACTTCAAAGTCCCATCGCAATAGCACCCCGCTACAATATCACAAGTCCCATCGCACAACCCAGGTAAGTATCACCCCCAGGTAAGTATTACTCATTTTTCACTTACTCGATATTACTTACAAATATAGTTATCTATGATTAAGTCAAAATGTTTTTAAAACCCATCTCTCTCGACTCGCGAGTTACTGTAGTCTCCCATAAGAGACAATCATTAGTATTCACCGAGAAGGTTAGGTGGAGTATCTGGCATGCCAAGTGTCGTCTTGACAACCACATAAATGGTCGGGTCCACAAATTCCGTACTGGTGGATCTGCTCAGTGACATCTCGGTAGCCACATTTTTCGCCGTTTTACCACCAAATTGATCTTAAATTAAAATCCCTAGAATTTTAAAATCTCGAGACCCTCTTACTTGCTTCAAAAAAAATATATCTTTTACTACAAAAAACGAACAAAAAAAAATTAGAAACAAAATAATACTATCAAAAAGAAAAAAAAGCAACAAAGTAAATAGACCCAATTCACCCTTCTCTAAATACCCAAAAAAAAATCGATTAAGTGCCTCATTACCCATATACCATAAAGCTGATTTTTAACTTCTGAGACCGCCTGAACACACAATCAAGCGCATATCCCACTGCACAGAATTGGATCGAGCGCATACACCACTGTGCAGAGTCATTTATTCAGATATATTAAGACTAGAATTTCCTACTTAAAAGGTGACTCCAAAAGGATCGAGCGCACGCGCCACTGTGCAAAATTCAATTGGTCACACCTCACAAAATTCACCTTAATTACTAGCCCAGACCAGCCCCTTCCCCTGGGAAACTGAACAACAAATATACCCAATCTAAGACTTACAAACGCCTATTGGAAAATGAACGCCTGACGCGCATTGGTGTGAGCAATGACGCGCCTGGTCTGACATGACTTGTTAAAGCCTTCAACATTATATTACATTCCCTTTTTTTTTACCGGTCCCTGGACCTTATGGACAGTTGTATGATGCCCCCCGGTACCTCGATCGCGCCATATCCCTTTGTTAGATCGCGCCATGCGACGGGATGCGCCATGCACCCACAGACTCGGAAAGTGCCTTTCAACAACTACCATTGGGCCCTCGAATGCTCCATTTAAGCTTGCACTGATAGATAAGAAAGCCAACCATGTCAAGTCAGCATTCCCAATTCACATTTGTGAATTCCTAAGTGAAACGAGAAAGCACCTCGAATGAGGGGTGTCTACTTCTTCGACGCGTTCTTACTTCACAAGAGCGCGCCGCAGAGGGGCATCTGTAGACACCCCCATTTTGCCGTCTCAGAGTTTACAAACTTATTCGATCAACCTTTGACCCCTTTAACCTGTGGTGTGGGACCATGCAATGGTACATGGCTGAACGCAGGCTGAAATAATAGCTCTGTGGCTCAGATCCCAGCGTAGGGAGACTATATACTGAAATAACAGTATATAGCCGGAATGCAAACTGAAACAATAGTCTTACATTTCATTCTAGAGATCATACCCGGACAACCCTGAATTATGCACGTAGAACCCTACGCGCAATTAGATTGCACGTAAAATTACAAGCGCGTGATTAGTCCACCTTTCAGACCAAACTTCCTTTCCCAGACCGATTCGAGACTTGATTGCGCGCCTGAAATAGGACGCGTGATAAGATTGAGCGCTCCACCACTAGCGCACAATTAGTCTACACCCGACCTAGTCTTACTACCCTTGACCCCTATGTTTCCTTGATTAAACACTTCAGGTCAAACATTTAATCAGATTGAGCGCATGAGAACATGAAAGCAATTAGCCCTAATTTTGTTAGGACTAGGAAACATGCTGAGCAAGTCAGCCGGTTGCTCACTGAGTCGGTGACCGACTCAAAACGATTAAGCGCCAAAATTTAGGTGCGCAATTTAATTAAACGCCCGTAAACAGACGCGTAATTGAAGGAAAATCTATAAAAGTTATTTTTCTCGAAGAGAGAGGGAGGGGCTGCAAATTTTGAGAGAAAAAAATAGTAAATTCTGAAACCATAGAACTCTGAGCACGAACCCACAGAACCCAACCATGATTTCAAGATTCAAATGCCCGAACTTTCAAGGATTCTCTCCGCAATCTGGACCCCCTTAGGTAAGGATCTAGTATTTTAGTTTATGAACATAGCTTATAATCTCTAGATCTATTAATTTTTAATTTTATTTTCAGTCTTAGACCGTAGCACCCTTTATAGACCGAATCTTCTATTTCTAGTTCTAGTTTTCTGTTTCCAGAGCTAATCCTTAATTTAACGGTTCGATACACCGACCCCTAAGACCGAATTCTACTCTAAAATCACAATTTACAGTTCTATCATTAACCTCTGGTTCTAACTCTCAGAGTTCAGAACCTGTCCTTAATCATACAGTTTGATTTTCTGATTTCGGACCTAAATTCAATCCTAGAATTTTAAATTTCTAGTTTTAATTTCTTAACTTAATATTTCAAAAAACTCATAATTAATTTAGTTTTCTAAAACTTTAGTTTCTTAATTTAATCCATAATTACAGCCCAAAATCAATTCCAAAAATCCAAAAATACTATTTTATAGCCCGAAATTCAATTTACTTTAATCTCAGCCACCTGATTTGCCCAAGGGAGCTTGGGAAGGGTACTCGGGAACAAGGTTGATCCTCCTTAGCATAGCGGGCGCAAACCCCTTTTTTCTAATTATTTCAATTTCTAATTAAAATTAGGATATTTAAATTAATTAGACTCCTAGTAGGATTAGGAGACTTAATTAATTATATTTCTAATAGGATTAAGACATTTGAATTAATTAGACTTTTAATAAGATTAGGGGACTTAATTAATTAGATTTCTAATAAGATTAAGATATTTAAAATTAATTAGACTCCTAGTAGAATCGAAAAACCTTTTTTTTTAAATTAGACTCTTAGTAGAATTAGGAGACCCTTTCTTAATCAGACTTCCAGTAGGATTAGGAGACCAAGTTAAAAAAAATCCCAGCAGGAATAGGAAAACAAAACTAGTTACACTAAAGGCAACCCACAGCTGCTGACGTTCGCTAGCAGACAATTCAGTAAAGGAGCTCAACCTACAAGCCCCCGCTCCCCTTAAAGCGTGATCAGTGACGTGTTGCAGTTTCGATAAATATCTGTAGCCAGCGATCGCATCTTCTCAGATATTCTTCATTTAGAATTTGCCTCTTTAATTTTAGCATTTAATATTTCCTAATTTATTACTCCATCATCGCCTTCGCCAGAGTCCACTCGGACTGAATTGGGCCACTAATTTCGGGGACCGAAAGGAACCCAAAATAAAGCACCCACCAACAGTGCTAGCATGAAATGCTTGGCTTTCTTATCTATTAGCATAAGCTAAAATATAGCATTCAGGGACCCAATGGTAGCTGTCGAAGGGCATACCCCTACCGTGGATGCAAGGGGCATCCCACCGCATATCGCGACCTGCTGCGAGTGACAGTCAAACGGGAGAAAGTTGGCATAGCTTGATCCATGGGTGCAAGGAGCTCCCACCACATATCGTGACTTGCTGCAAGGGGTAGTCAAATGGGATAAAAGTCAGCACATCCTTCTTTGTAGGTGCAAGGGGCAATCAAACAGAGGGATATTCAATACAATTGAGGTACCGGGGGGCGTCATATGAATGTCCAGAGATAAGGTTAAGTGACCTGATAATAAGACGTACTATCATGTAATGGCGAAGGCTTTCACAGATCATGTCAGATCGGGCATGTCATTGATCACACCAATAGCGCATCTGGTGTTCTTTTCTAGTGGACATTTGTGATTTCTTAGAGTTGAGTATACTTAGTGTTCGATTTCCCAGGGGAAGGAATGGATTAGAATGATGAGAAGTGAAATTTGATAGATAGGAGAGTTTATTTTTTTTTATTTTTTTTATTTTTTGAAAATTTGGGGATTTTAACTTAAGATCAATTCGGTGGAAAAACGACGAAAAATGTGGCTTCTGAGACGTCGCTCAACAAATCCACCGGTATGAGATTTATGGATCAAAACGTTTGTGTGGTTGTCAAGACGACACTTGGTATGTCGGATGCTCCGTCTGACCTTCTCGACGAATGCTGAGGATTGTCTCTTATGGGAGGACTATAGTGATTCGTGAGTTGAGAGAGAGACGGGTTTTGAAAACATTTGACTTAATATTATCTAACTATATTTTAAAAAAATATTGAATAGAAGAAGGGGTGTTTTACTTACCTAATTTATTGCCAGCGGGAGGCTTTTGCTTCTAGTGGGAATGGCTGGTTGTTGCTCTTGTGGTTGTGTCCCGATTGGAATACAGGCGGCTTCTTTTGATTGAAGCTGCTTCTTGGATGTGATGTGCAAGGTTATGAGATGGGACAGGAGTGTCTGGTGGTGGAGTCATTGAGGGGACTCGAGCTCCATGTGGAAGGATGAAAAATCACATTCAATGGGCTTTATCGCCTTTAGGCTATTGAGTGTTCGTGTGAATTTTTTCACATGAACTCAAAGCCTTCTTGTTGGTGTTTATGCATTGCCAAGGTGACTTCCTGTGTCGCTTCATATCCCGATGGGAGTGTTGTGATGGGACATTTTGGACGGGTGTGGTTTGCGATGGGGCATTGGTCGCCCCCCCTTTTCATTGTGTTTGTTGTGTAGGGTCACACGATGGGACATCAAAGGCTCTATTCTTCCCCTTTTGATGATTGTTGTAGTGGGTCCTGATGGTTGTCGGTGTGTTGGGACATCCAGATTGTCTAATGAAATGATCGCGTTGGATCTTGATAGTTGATGGGTGCGATAGGATGTCAGAGAATTTTCTCTCCTCTTCTGTTAGTAGTCTCATGTTTCTGCCGTTGTGGAGTCTAGCAATCGTCACGTGATTGAGTATTCAGGAGTAATCGTGATGGGACATGATGACTGTTGTGGCAAGGCATTTAGAGTGTGACAGCCCGATTTTTGGCACTCCAAAAACCGTGCCATCAACACGACCCTCGAGGCCGTGCCCAAAAACCTTTACAATACATTTGGTATATACAAGCCAAAATTTTACTCTAAACGAATTCTCATGCCTAAAATAGTTTAGGGCCCCCAAAAAGGCAATCCTTGTCCCATGCCAATCCATTGGCATAAGGACCTACCCAAGCCGTTAGATAAATGTTCACTCCAAATGTTTTATCAAAAGCATATCATATTTAATTACATTCCATAAAGAGGCTTGATATACCAAGCCGTGCCTAAAATTCTCAACTCACTCTCAAAGTGCACAATGGGTCTCCTAGAAGAAATCTTCGGGAGGAGGCTTTGACTCCTCAGTGGGTACGCAGTCTGAATCTCCTGGATCAGCGTCTCTAGAAGTCCTTGTTGCCGCCAGTCCTGAACCTGCGATGTATAGTCTAAGGGGTGAGCTACATCCTAGCTCAATAGGGAAATAAAGTGAACATATAGATTAAATCTTACATATATGCTAACAGTTTTGAAAGCACGACTTACTAGATATCACTTTTAAATAGAACAATTGATATAACTGGAATAACTAAAATGGATACAGCTGATTTCCTTTTCTGGTGTATCTTATTGGTTTAGTTATGAATTCAGCCTAATCACTTAAACCTTTAACTTAAATAATCCCCGAGCAATATAGCATCGAGCCCCGATGGAATACCCACCATCGTCGTCTACCAGACAGTTGTTGTACGTATTCCCTAGGATACTGCCCAGGCCCCTTTCTCATAGGTGGCGAGGTCTATTCTCAAACCTACATCCCTGGGATGTGCTATAAGTATACGGATTGGCCACCATATCGGTCACGGATATCCTGTCGCGTCAGTCGTAGGTATCCCGCCACGTCGGTGGGGTATTCTAATCAACTTTAAATAACAAAAATATCGATGTGCTATACATATAGTTATTCACAGTGATTTGTGCTAATTTTTAGTACATTAGGCCTTATCATTTTGCTTTAATTTCACGGTTTGTTTTCATCTGTATTCCTGGGATACTGTTAAGTAGTGAAAAATACCATTTTTTACCCCTAAACATGAGCCTTGAAAGACCCTTGAGAAGACTAAATAAGTGCTTTAGTGTGCATTTTACAGCTAACCAATCAGACAGGTCCAAATCCGAAAAGCATCCCAAAAAGATCAAAAAGCTGACAGCTCATGTCAAGTTTAAAGAAGGAGTGAAGAAACAACCTCAGCAATGGCTAAAGAGGGTCTAAAAGAGCAGACAAAGACCTGAAGCAAGAGAGAGTTCAATTCGCAAAGAACTTCTACTATTCGCAGAGAAGAATGGGAGCCTAGAGTTCAATTCGCAAAGAACTTCTACTATTCGCAAAGAAGAATGAGAGCCTAGAGTTCAATTCGCAAAGAACTTGCACTTTTCGTAAAGAACCTTGAACTTTGCGAAAAGAAGAAAACACTCCTCGAAAAGAAGATTGAACTTTGCAACGAGCTTAAGTCATTGAACTTTTGCGAAAAGGCCTGAACTCTGCGAAAAGGTATTCGAGATTCGCACTTTAACAAGGGCAATTCGAATGTCACGCACGCGCCCAATGCATTGAAAAGCCCAGACATTCCTGAAGATTCGAGCACGAACCAAAGGCATATTCCACCCCATGTGAACACCCAAAGATGAAATTACTTGGCGGAACTTAGAAACTCTAACTACTTAGAAAAGCCCTTAAACTATGCGAAATGGCATTCGGGATTTGCATCGTCCAAGGGTATTTCAGAAACTTTGCATGCTAATGCAATCAAAAGACCAGAACATTCCGAAGGTTCCAATCAAGATCCGAAGGCATATTCCAACCCATGTGAGCGCCAAAGTTAAATTACGGCGGGAACTTCCGTAAGCTCAAACAGAATTTCAAAATGCATAACAATTGATGCCTCATTTCACGATTGGTGAACCAGATCAAGCGATTACGATTGGCGAAACAGATCTAGATCACGGTGCTCGACTCCTATTGGTTGATACAGATCTATCCAATTCTAATTGGTTGATACACATTTGAGTGGCTTAGGGAAAACTATAAATAGAAACCATTTGCCCAATTTGGGTATCCAGTTTTAGAGTTTTCATCTCTGTTTCCCTCATTCGGTCGGATAGCTTATCTGAACCCCACATCCTTCTTGTAGTTTACCTTTGAGAGCCATTGTGGTGATTTGTACTTCAAGTTGGATTCAAGGCGTAAGTCGAGGGCTCTCTAGAAGCTCGTGTAAGTCGAGGGCTCTCTAAACCGTGCTCTGTAATTGTAATTTTGGATTTTAAAGGTTCTTTGTAATTTGTGTCTTCTCCATTGGAGTCATGTCGAGGTTACGAATGTTCACCTTAGTGCATTAGACTTCTTTAGATTCACTCATCGCATGCAACTTCCTTAATTCATCACCCATGCGAATTAGCGTTGGTAACCTAATTCTAGACATTCTGATGATGTTCATGTTACGAACTAAAGAATAGGCCACAACTAGGGATGATCTGTGACCATTTAAGTGGGGATCACATAGCCATAAGTCTAAACCTATTCCTTAATTGGTTTATTTCTCTTACATACTGTCTTTGGTAGCAGGATGAAGATTGAATCTGCTTTCTGTTGAACTCTGATTCTCCATTAAAATTGAGGCTAAAGTACATGAAGCTATTATTTCTGCATTTGTCTTATTTTAAACATCTCCCCAACTCGGATCTGGATCATGTAGTTAGTTCTTTTCTTTATTTGCTTATAGTTAAACGTGACAAATTCAACCTCCCATCTTATGTGCTTTGTAGATAGGATTAGAGGCCAGATCTGGTAGCACAGATCTGGAGGTTTATCTTAAATTTTAAATCAATTCTGTGACGATCTTTTACTCACTTACATTTAAAACTTGCTACAATTGGCCCCATCTTGCGGCGGTGTTAGCCCAATGTCTTGATATCCCTTTCATAAGTTAACATCCATATAACCTAGCATTCTTTAATTCTTTAATTTTTGATTCATAATGCACACAATTATGGCACACTTGGAGCGACAACAAGTTTTTGGCGCGTTCTTGGGAATAGATTTTAAAATTGGTAGACCTAAGTTTTTCTATTTTGTAGATTTGATTTTTATTTTAATTTTTGCTTTAAACACGCACTTTGCATTCCAAGTGCTTAATTAAATGTCTGACGGTTTGTATAGAAAACTGTTTCTTTATGAGAATTTTTTTTTTTTTATTTTACGAGTTTTTATTCTTTTGCCTTCTAGTTATTTGAATAAATCTTGCGCCACTCTTTTGTCTTTTGTCAAATTTGGGCGTGCTTTGAGTTTTTCTTTTATTTTTGTCAATACTTGAATAAGTCTTCTGCGGTTTTTGGATGTTTGCGATCTGGGCGGTAGTCAACAAGAACATCTGGACCAAATGGAAGCGAGATCGATTGAGTTTGCATCCTTCTCCTTTGTATTCATTTTCTATTTTTAAATTCTTGAGAACCGCAGCAATTCTGCATGTTTAATGTTTGTTTTGATTATAATTTCTCATCTTTTAGGCATCTTTGATTTTTATTTTTTACAAAACCAAATACAAAATAAAAAAGCTGAAAACACAAATAGAAAATATATCGAGTTGTTTCTCATTATTTTCAGTAGTAAATAAGGGCTCTTGTTGAGCACTGATCAAAACAAGTAAAAAAATAATAATAATAAAAAATAGAAAATTATAAAACAATATAGATATCTTAGGATGAAATTTTTCTCCATTTGCATCCACTTTTCCCATCTGGACCTGCTGAGATCATTTTTTTTTTTAGGAATCATGTAGGATAATGAGTAGTGAATCATAGGCTGTTTTGAATATTCAATGGACCCACTAATTTTATTTTCCTTCGAGATTTCTTCATCATAAAGGGGTCTCAGCTGTGTGTGAACCCTGTTTTTAATATGTGCTCCCATGCTTCATTATTTTTTTTTTTTTTTTTTTTTTTTCATACACATCATCAACAAAGGGGTCAATCTTATGAATCTTGCTTTTCACTGTATTCCTGCTAATCATTTTTATAATCACTTAGATTCATAAGTATCTCAGGCTTTTGGGTTTGTTTCTTTGGACATGGAACCAACCAAAAGTACCACGCCATCCACTGTCGTGCAGGAAGACCATTCACAGCTCTGACTAATGCATGCATTCAATGCAGGTCTGGCATCATGGAGGTGTCTTTTGGAAATATGAAAGTTAAATTGAATGTGTATAATGCTGTTACTCAACCTCAATTCTCTGCTGAGGAATGTTTCCATGTTGACATCATTGATGAGCTGGTGGAGGAGTCTTTACAAACATATCTGCAAGGTAAAGACTCCACCACAGAATTTAAAAATGATTGGGGATCCACGAGAAAGAAGGAAAAGGAGATCAAATTCACGAGTCCTGCTTTGTGCAAGGCACTCACCAACATCATCAAGTTCTCTCTCTTGGAGACTGCTCCTCTCCCTCTTCCACAAGTTACCAAGGTACCTTTGCTGCCCTCTTTTCTCGGCCACACGAATTGGAACTCAACAGCTCCTAAAAATCTGAAATATGTGTTTTGGGAGATCATCAAACACTACACTGTGATTATTTCTTCCTCCCTTACAAAGGAGCAAGAAGAGGAGAGGCTGTTGGTAGTTCTAAAACAGACAAGAAAGCAATTAGTGGACCATTCGATTTAGGAGGAATAAACCCATTTGTATGCATGCATAAGATCCACGGAAGAGGATGCCAAGCCATCTAGAGAAATGCAAAGAAGGTTGAATCCTCACATGCAAGAAGTGGTAATGAAGGAAGTTGTCAAGTGCTAGATGTCAGTCATTTACCCCATTTGATTCTCTTGGGTAGCACCCACACGTGTGGTGCCTAAGAAATCGACATTATCAATAGCAAATTAATCAGTAAACTTATGTCCACCGACAAACAACTGGATGGAGGGTCCATAGACTACGAAAATTAAATACCATGACAAGGAAAGACCATTTCCCTCCCTTCATTGACCAAATCCTTGATAAGCTTGCGAGGCAAAGCTTACTCGCTTCCTTGATGGGTACTCTGGTTACAACCGGATCCTCGTGTACACAGGACCAAGAAAAGACCACCTTCACCTTGGCACTTTTGCCTATAATAGGAGGATGCCCTTTGGTCTTTGCAATGCCCTGCTACTTTTCAAAGATGCATGTATGCCATCTTTTCCGACATGATTGATCAATTCATGGAGATCTTCATGGATGACTTTTCAATTTATGGAGACGACTTTTCCCAATGCTTACACCACCTCAAGTTGGTGTTGCAAAGATGTGAAGAAACCAATTTGGTTCTAAGTGGGAAAAGAGTCATTTTATGGTCACCAAGGCATTGTCCTAGGACATGTGGTCTCCCATAAAGGCATAGAGGTGGACCAAGCAAAATTGATCTAATTGCACATTTGCCTCCTCCCAGGCATAAGCAAATCAAGTTTCTTAGGGCATGCGATTTTATAGGAGGTTCATCAAAGATTTGAGAAAATTTCCAAGCCACTGCATCATTTCTTGTGTCAAGATGTTCCTTTTGTGTTTACTAATGAATGCATGACACCTTTGAGGTCCTTAAGAAATGTCCGATTTCAGCTCCCATCTTGCGTCCCTAACTATTCAAAGTGCCCTTTGAGCTGATGTGATGCATCGACTATGCCCTAGGAGCTGTCCTAGGCGGAGAAAGGATAAGCTTCCCCATGTCATAGCTTATGCGGCCAGATCCATGATAGATGCCCAGCTCAACTACACAACAAGCGAGAAAGAGCTGCTGGCCATTGTGTTTGCATTGGAAAAATTCAGCCTTATGTTTTAGGTTCACAAATTGTGGTGTTCTTGACCACTGCCCTAAAGTACCTTACATCTAAGAAGGATACCAAGCCCAGATTAATGGTGGATCCTCCTATTACGAGTTTGATCTGATTAAGGATAAGAAAGGAGTGGAGAATGTGGTGGTGATCACTTATCCGAATTCTCAATCGAGGATGATAGCTTACCCATTAAATGAATCATTTCGATGAGCAACTCTTTGCCATCAATACCCATTCCTTGGTTTGCAAACATAGTCAACTTCTTGGCTATTGGGATTCCTCAACATTGGAATAAAATGGATAAAGATCTTTTCTTCTCACAAGTTAAACATTTCATTTGGGAAGATCCTTATCTATTCAAGAATTGTGCACAAGTGATCGTAAAGTGTGTCCCGGACCATGAATTCTCGGCATATTGTCAATGTGTCATGAACTGTGGAGGCCATTTCTGGTAATAAAAACAACAATTTAAAAATTTAGCAGGTTTCTATTGGCCCACAATCTTTAAAGATGCCTTACAAAGATCAGAATCTTGCCGTAATCGCCAAAAATCAAGCAAGATTTCCAAAAGAAACTCAATGCCCTATGCCAATCCGTAGTTGAGTTGTTTGATGTTTGGGGCATAGATTTTATGGGCCCTTTCCCCTTCTAATGGAAACAATTTCATCTTGGTATGGATTATGTCTCCAAGTGGATTGAGGCCATAGCTACCAAATCAATGATCAAAAGTGTTTTAAGATTCCTCAAAGACCACATTTTTCCAGATTTGGATTCCCAGAGCCATCATTAGTGATGGGGAAAACACTTTTGACGGTTGACTCTCTATTAAAAAGTACTCTGTCACTCACGGAGTAGCCACTCCCTATCATCCACAAACCAGGGATGTGGAGATTTCAAATAGAGAGATCAAACACATTTTGAAAAAGCTGTGAAGAAGGACAGAAGGATCTGGTCCTTTAAGCTTAATGATGCTTTGTGGGCATACAGAATCGCCTACAAGACTCCTATAGGGATGTCCCCTTTCAGATCGGTTTATGGCAAGGCATGCCATCTAGAATTAGAATATAAGGCCTTGTGGGCAATCAAAACTTTTAATATGGATCTAATCGCTGGTAACCACAGGAAGCTTCAACTCACTAAACTGGAAGAACCGAGGATGGATGCCTACACTAGCTCCAGTTGTACAAAGAAAAGGTTAAATCATTCCATGATAGGAGCCTCATGAGAAAAGAGTTCATCGGGTCCAAGGTATGGTTATTCAACTCTAAACTTAAATTCTTTCCGGCAAATTGAGATCCAGATGGGAAGGGCCATACACCGTCATCAAGGTCTCCCCTCAGAGTCGTGGATATTTCGATCCCAAGGATGGAAGAATACTCAAGGTAAATGGTCGAGGCTCAAACCATGCATTGAAAACACCCAGAGCCCTGTCGCCCACCTATCATCATGAATCTCCAAAAATCGATGGTAGAAAAGTGTATAATATGTTTGTACAACATTGTTTTTCCGATTTTTCTTTGTTTCTCTATTTTCTTGCATAGTGTAAATACACTTCAAAGTTCAAATCGCAAAGTAAAAGTACTTTTCAAAAGTTCAAAGTTCTATTGAATTGATTCTGAGTCAGAATGAACTACTCGAAAAGAACCATGTTCTGTTGAATAGTTAAAATTTCCTTTCGAATAGAAAATCTGGGAGAAGTCCTTTTAAAAGATCTTCTCGAGCACAAATTCTATTTTTTTGTATCAACACTTTTCTTTTTCTTTTTTAACTTTGTATTCAAATTCCCTTACCTTGCTTTTTACTGCTTTCTTTATTAGCATTAGTTTCCTTTCATTTGCATAGTAATCCTTCTATTTGTTAGATTTTATTTAGCAGTTCTAGCATTGTTTTGTTGATTTTTCTTGCATTTGTATATCATGTTTTCCATTTCCTTGCTCATATCTTCAGTTTTACATTTTTATTTTTTTCTGCTGCATATAGTTTAGATTTTACATTCTTAGTTTTCTTTCTTCTTTTACCCTACGCCTAGTCTCTCCTTGTCTAGAACATTGAGGACAATGTTCATCTTAGGTTTGGGGTATATGGCAAAGGTCCCGCCATGGGATAATTAGCATAAGGGCATCACAATCACCAAAGTAATCAGGAAATGAATCAATTTACTTAAGAATCATGACAATGTGGAAATTTTAAAATTTTCTTTGCAAGAATTTAGACATTCTAAACCCTACAATATTCCACATTTCCATGATGTTAACACCAGGAAAATACACTTGTATTAGCACATAGCAAGTCCACAGGAAGAGAAAAAGGTAAAGATATACTTAAAAGCTCAAGGAAAAACCATAACCAGTGAGAATTGAGCCTATATGTTTTACATCTCTTGAAGAGTGACCGAGGCAACCCTTTTCCGATTCAAAGGACTGGCCGAGGCATTAGATCCACTAGAAATTAGGAAACTCCAAATCAAAACAAGCAACATTCATGAAACTGAGGAAAAGATCAAGGCCTTCTTTGGACAAACTTGAGCTTAAGAATCAACCAAGAAAGATCTCGCCCTTGTTTGTACCCCAATTGAGCTATAAATCCTACAATGCTTCATCAAAACACCCATTTTCTTGCACCAACCAATGGAACCAATTCACCTTCCCTCACCTTGAGAATTGAGTTAAAGGAGAAAGAAGTAAAGATGGAACATTTCTGGGCAAATATCAAAATAAATGAAGAAGAAATACCTCAAAAATGGGCAGTATGGTGACTGAGAAAGTAAAAGAAAAACAATGTGAAAAAGAAGCAAGCAAAAAAAAAAAAAAAAGGCAAAAAGGGGAACTTTATGTTGAAAATTCAAGATCAAAGGAAGAAGAACTGAGTACTTTGAACACGAGAATCTCAAAAGAAGCTAAACTCAAGAAGGTGGAGTCATGAACCACCTCCTTCAATTCCTGACTTCTCAAAAATCCAAACACTGCTCAACCTTCCTATCCTGAACCCTCACTCCACGAGCCATACAACAAACCCAGTCTAAAAGTCCTTGTGATCCAAAGTTGAGTGAACTGTCATGTGGAGATAAGCAGTTTCCCAATCTATGGTGAGGAGATGTCAAGGATGCCAGCACCTGAGAATCATGCCTATGCTCATGCTTACAAATCCATTTGGGAGATGTAACTGCTCTTGAGCTTGAGTGAAAATGAACCCTTCAACAAAAATCTTGATGAGAGTACACCCTGGTAAGTGTTTGGGTTGGAACTTGAGCACATTAAGTATGACTTATAACCTAATTTTTATTCAAATGATGAACTACTGCTGACACATTTGCATGATTTCTATGGCTGCTCACAGATTGGAAAGAGTGAAACATTCATAAGGTTTATAAATGTTGAAATCCCCTTGCAAACAATAAACCTAAATTTCTGTTTAAACATTGATTCAAGAGTAACTAATTTTGATCTTTGATTGCTCATGGGATGACAGTGCACTAATGCCAACTGTCCCATGGAGAAGTTTGTGGGTACCTTCACTGAAAACCCTCAGGAGACTTCACTCCTCCTCTAGGGATCACCTAGGGGTTTAAAAGGCTTGTTGCATATGCTAAATGCACCTGTGCTTGTTGTCGCTCCAAGTGTGCCATAATTGTGTGCATTATTAATCAAAAATTAAAGAATTAAAGAATGCTAGGTTATATGGATGTTAACTTATGAAAGGGATATCAGCACATTGGGGCTAACACTGGCCTGCAAGATTAGGGCCAGTTGTAGCAAGTTTTAAAAGTAAGTATTTCAAGATCGTCCACAGAGAAGTTTGTCTAAAATGAGAGATAAACCTCCAGATCTGTGCTACCAGATCTGGCTCTATAATTATCTAAAAATAATAGATAAAAGAGAGTGTTGGATTGTGTCACATTTAACTATAAGCAAATAAAGAAAAGAACTATCTACATGATCCAGATCCGAGTTGGGGAGATGTTTAAAATAAGACAAATGCAGAAATAATAGCTTCATGTACTTTAGCCTCTGAATTTTAATGGAGAGTCTGTAGTTCAACAGAGCGATTCAATCTTCATCGGCTACCAAAGACAGATGTAAGAGAAATAAATCGAATTAAGGAATAGGTTTAGACTTATGGCTATGATCTCGTCCAATGGTCACAGATCATCCAATAGTTGTGGCCTATTCTTTAGTTCGTAATATGAACATCACTATAAATGCCGCTTGAATTAGGTTACCAACGCTAATTCGCAGGATGATGAATTAAGGGAAGTTGGATGCGGATAAGTCAATCTAAAGAAGTCTAATGCACTAAGCCGAACATCTACAACCCTCGACATGACTCCAACGGAGAAGACACAAATCACAGCAACCTTTTAACATCCAACGTTACAATTACAGAGCACGGCTTCTTAGAGAGCCCTCGGACTTCTGATCAGGCTTCTCGAGAGCCCTCGATTCTGATCTTGAATCGAACTTGGAAGTACAAATGACTCACAATGGCTCTCAAAGGTACACTACAAGAAGGGATTACAGGGGGTTCAGATAAGCTATCTGACCGGAATGAGGGAAACAGAGATGAAAACTCTAAAATCTGGATACCCCAATTGGGCAAATGTCTTCTCAATTTATAGCTTTCCCTCTATCCTGCACAAGGCTGAGTTGACCAATCAGAAGTGCTCAGATCTGGATTGCCCACTGGCAGTTGAGCACGGGATCCAGATCTGTTTCGCCAATGAAAATGCTCGATCTGGTTCACCAATCAGCGTTAGAAGCATCAATTTCTATGGGAATTCAAAAGTCCTGCTTGAGCTTCTAGAAGTTCCCGCCAAGTGATTTCATCTTCGGTTTTCACGGAATATGCCTTTGGTTTGTGCTTGGAATCTTCCGAATGTCTCTGGGCTTTTAATTACATTGGGGCGCCAGGTGAGTTTCTTGAAATGCCCTTCAAAG
Organism: Chloranthus sessilifolius; assembly: GCA_021018995.1. Lineage (NCBI taxonomy): Eukaryota > Viridiplantae > Streptophyta > Magnoliopsida > Chloranthales > Chloranthaceae > Chloranthus > Chloranthus sessilifolius. The sequence goes on along the minus strand of CM037589.1, from coordinate 126,051,266 downwards.
TGGTCAGAATCCCGATGCCATTTCGAGTTTAAGGGTCTTTTCGCAAAGTAATTTGGCTCTGAAGCTCTTTTCGTCGGGGTTTCGCCTTCGAATTAAACTTTTCTTCTTTTCGCAAAGGTCATTCTTCTATTCGAGGAGTGTTTTCTTCTTTTCGCAAAGTTCAAGGTTCTTTGCGAATAGTAGAAGTTCTTTGCGAATTGAACTCTAGGCTCCCATTCTTCTTTGCGAATTGACTTTTAACTTGATTTTTCCTTTGCGAATAGTAGAAGTTCTTTGCGAATTGAGCTTTAGCTTCCATTCTTCTTCTTCAGGTCTTTTCTTGCTCTTTTAGGACCTTTTTAGCCATTGCTGAGGCTATTTCTTCACTCCCTCTTTGAGCTTGACATGCGTTGTCAGTGTTTTGATCATTTTAGGATGGTTTTCGGATTTGGACCTGTCGTTTTGGTTAGCTGCAATATGAACACTAAAGCACTTATTTAGTCCTCTCAAGGGTCTTTCAAGGCTCATGTTTAGGGGTGAAAAATGGTATTTTTCACTACTTAACAGTGCTTCCTACAAAAGTGGCTCTTTATTTTGCTTTTACGTTTCTTTGCTCAGGGACTAGCAAAGCTTAGGTTTGGGGGTGTGTTAAGTAGTGAAAAATACCATTTTTGACCCCTAAACATGAGCCTTGAAAGACCCTTGAGAAGACTAAATAAGTGCTTTAGTGTGCATTTTACAGCTAACCAATCAGACAGGTCCAAATCCGAAAAGCATCCCAAAAAGATCAAAAAGTCGATATTCATGTCAAGTTTAAAGAAGGAGGAAGAACATCAAGAATGGCTAAAGAGGGTCTAAAGAGCGCATAAAGACCAAGCAAGAGAGAGTTCAATTCCCAAAGAACTTCAACTATTCACAAAGAACAATGGGAGCCTAGAGTTCAATCCGCAAAGAACTACTACTATTCGCAAAGAAGAATGAGAGCCTAGAGTTCAATTGAAGAACTTGCACTTTTCAGAAGAACCTTGAACTTTGCGAAAGAAGAAAACACTCCTCGAAAGAAGATTGAACTTTGCTTGAGCTTGAAGTCATTGAACTTTGAAAAGGCCCCGAACTCTGCGAAAAGGTATTCGAGATTCGCGGCTTTAACAAGGGCAATTCATGTCATCAGACGCCCCAATGCATTGAAAAGCCCAGACATTAGGAAGATTCCGAGCACGAACCAAAGGCATATTCCACCCATGTGAACACCCAAAGATGAAATTACTTTGAACTTCTAGAAACTCTAACTACTTTAAAAAAGCCCTTAAACTATGCGAAATGGTATTCTAGGGATTTGCGTACCGTCCCAAGGGTATTTCAGAAACTTTGCACGCGCCAATGCAATTAAAGACCAGAACATTCCTAAGGTTCCAATCAAGATCCGAAGGCATATTCCAACCCATGTGAGCGCCTCAAAGTTAAATTACTGGAACTTCCGAAGCTCAAACAGAATTTCAAAATGCATAATGTAATTGATGCCTCTGCTTTCGATTGGTCAACCAGATCAAGCGATTACGATTGGCGAAACAGATCTGGATCCCGTGCTCGACTCCTATTGGTTGATACAGATCTATCCAATTCGATTGGTTGATACACATTTGAGTGGCTTAGGAAAACTATAAATAGACGAACCATTTGCCCAATTTGGGTATCCAGATTTTAGAGTTTTCATCTCTGCTTCTCATTCCTACAGATAGCTTATCCGAACCCCCGTAATCCCTTCTTGTAGTTTACCTTTGAGAGCCATTGAGTGATTTGTACTTCTAAGTTCGGATTCAAGATCAGAAGTCCGAGGGCTCTCGAGAAGCTCGGGAAGTCCGAGGGCTCTCTAAGCCGTGCTCTGTAATTGTAATTTTGGATTTTAAAAGGTTGCTATAATTTGTGTCTTCTCCATTGAGTCATGTCGAGGGTTCTCAATGTTCACCTTAGTGCATTAGACTCTTTAGATTCACTCATCCGCATGCAACTTCCCTTAATTCATCACTTCGTATAATTAGCGTTGGTAACCTAATTCTAGCAAAGATTTACAAAGGATGTTCATGTTTTGAACTAAAGAATAGGCCACTATTAGTCGATGATCCGTGACCATTTAAGTGGATGATCACGCCCATAAGTCTAAACCTATTCCTTAATTCGATTTATTTCTCTTACATCCGCGGCCGGTAGCCGATGAAGATTGAATCGCCTGCTGAACTACGATTCTCCATTAAAATTCGAGGCTAAAGTACATGAAGCTATTATTTCGCATTTGTCTTATTTTAAACATCTCCCAACCGGGATCTGGATCATTTAGTTTAAATTTTCCTTTATTTTTAGTTTGTTAAACGTGACAAATTCAACCTCCCATCTTATGTGCTTTGTAGATAGGATCAGAGGCCAGATCTGGTAGCTCAGATCTGGAGGTTTATCTTAAATTTTAAATCAATTCCCTGTGGACGATCTTTTACTCACTTACATTTAAAACTTGCTACAATTGGCCCTGATCTTGCAGGCCAGTGTTAGCCCCAATGTGCTGATATCCCTTTCATAAGTTAACATCCATATAACCTAGCATTCTTTAATTCTTTAATTTTTGATTCATAATGCACACAATTATGGCACACTTGGAGCGACAACAGATACTACTGATTTAATACATCTTTTAGATGCCCACATTACAATATTTTGTCCCCTGAGGACTTCATGGTTTCACCTTGAAGCTTACGCACACACCCCTATTTGAAAGATCATACAATACTTAACCTTTTGATAGAATTACACTGCATATATGAGTTGATGAAAAAATACATGTTTCAAGAATATTCCCTACCTCGATGAACTTCAAAGCACGCTTTCTCGTAGAGGTTTACACTTCACGATCATATGTCAAACCTACATTTCATGTATTTAGAATATGCTTAGAAAGGTTACTAGAATCATTGGAGTGCATAACCTCCATGTTTTTGTACCAACAATTTCAAGAACTGAGTGGTGCCTCGAGCGAGCGAGCAAAATTCCTATCTCGAGCGATCACTATACCAAATGTATTGTAAAGGTTTTTGGGCACGGCCTCGAGGGTCGTGTTGATGGCACGGTTTTCGAAGTGCCAAAAATTGGGCTGTCACAGTTGGTATCAGAGCCGTTTCTTTCTAGTTCTGGCTATCATCTCGTTAGAATATAGGGACTTCTGCTAACGAAACCGTGGTTTCTCATGCAGACCGTTATGTTTCCTAGAGGAAGAGGCCGACCCAGGGGTGGTCATGATAGGAATTTACGCAGTAGAGATGGTTTCTTCTCACCTACGAACAGGGTACCATTAGGAAACAGGGAGATTCCCGAGGGCAGTGGCCAGGGAGAAAACCAAAATCAAGCAGAAGATTAGGATCGAGATCGTCAGGATCGAAATCAGAGGGAACAAGATAGAGTGAGGGAGAGAAATGAAGAAAGAGAAGAGCGTCAGAGGATGATGCACACAATGGAGACAATGGCAACTGCCATGGCACAACAAGCAGCGTCCTTGGCAGCACATGCACCCCCAGAACCACAACGAACACCTACACCTCCAGTAGGACCTACACCACCAGTGGCTTCAGCATTTACCGAGTTCAGAAGGATGAGACCTCCTAACTTTTCAGGATAGGCAGACACAATGGCAGCCGAAAATTGGCTGGGTGAAATGGAAAAGGTCTTTAGCGTACTGACATGCACAGAGGATGAGAGCGTCCGTTGGGAGGCATATATGCTAGATGGAGAGGCTGGACCTTGGTGGAAATCCGTTTTGCGAACGAGAGCACAAGAAACTCCAGATATGTCATGGACTTGGGACGAATTCGTAGAAGAATTCAATAAGCAATATTTTCCTGAAGGTGTGAGAAATCAGATGGAGACCCAATTTTTGTAACTAGCGCAAGGAAGGATGACCGTGAGAGAGTACGGAGTAGAATTCATGAGACTGGCTCGCTTCGCCCTAGACTATGTAGTTTCAGATGTGATGAAAGCGAAGAGGCTCCAACAGGGTTTAAGGTCGGACATCCGAGGAGGGGTTACGCCCTTCCAGCTGAAGACCTATGGAGAGGTAATGAGTAAGGCATTAGTAGTCAAAGAAGAAAACAATAATCGATACCGTTAGAGGGAACAACAGGGAAGAGGAGGCATAGATCCAAGCAGGACGAGGAGCTATGAATCGGTACATAAGAAACCGAGGTTTGTAGCACCGAATCAGAGACAACCGTTCCAGACAGGGTATGGGAGAGTCGTACAACAAACTACTCGTCAAAGTTTTCTGTTGCTAGCATCAGGGAGACCGATGAGGTATGAGGGTCCTGCTATTTCCAGCGGGGCTACAGCTACCCAAGGTTTTTCGAGAGCTGCTACTTCAACCCCAAGGGAAACTTATGCCAAGTGTGGCAAGTCCCACAAAACGGCGGATTGTAGGCAAGGAATGTGAGGCTGTTTCAAATGCGGCAAGATAGACCACGTGATTAGAGATTGCCCTGAGGCAGTTAAAGAAAAGACGACCCCAGCTTCCATGCCACGACCTATGCAATCACGAAAGCCAGTTGTTCAAGGGAGAGCCTACGCAGTTACCGCCCAGGAAGCAGGGAGTGTACACGACATCATCCAAGGTGAGAATTCTTTTAAATAAAGGATTTCAGTTTTTAATACAATTCTAGATAAAGAATGTACATTCATTAGGACAAGTGTATATAACCGTTGTTGTGCGTTAGAAAAATTCTAAATAAAATATATGGTATGTACGTATATGTATGCATTATAGGTACGTTACAAGTTTATGAAAAAGGGTGCTACGTAGCACATGACACACGAGTGCTGATAGACTCAGGGTCTACCCACTCCTTCGTCACCCCTAGATTTGCAAAGAAGATGAAGATTGTTTCGGAGACATTGGACTTTATGTTATCAGTGTCTATCCCAACGGGAGAATTAGTGGACACAGAGTTAGTCTGCAAATCAGTAGTAGTAAGCGTTCGGGATCACGTTGTCTACGAACTAGATGCAAAATTAATATTGTTGGACATGCAAGGATTCGGCATGATCCTTGGCATGGATTGGTTGTCTCATCACTGCGCAACAGTGGATTGCAAGGATAAGGTTGTTATTTTCCGTCCTAACACGAGGAGATCGTTTCAATTTCGAGGGGAGAGATTGACACAGGTGCCACTCATATCTGTTGTTAGAGCATAACGTTTAATCAGAAAGGGGTGTAGCGGTTATTTGGCATTCCTGAAAGAAAATAAAGAAGAAAAGAATATTATCTCCAAGATAGCGGTAGTGTGAGAATTCCCAGACGTATTTCAAGAAGAATTGTCAGGGTTACCTCCAGAAAGAGAAGTGGAATTTACTATCGACTTAGCACTAGGAACAGAACCTGTTTCAAAGGCACCTTACAGGATGGCCCCTGCAGAGTTGAAAGAGTTGAAAGAACAATTGCAAGAGCTCATGGACAAAGGATTCATAAGACCAAGCGTGTCCCCATGGGGAGCACCAGTTCTATTCGTGAAAAAGAAAGATGGGTCGATGCGGTTGTGCATTGACTACCGTCAATTGAACAAAGTCACTGTGAAGAATCGATATCCGTTGCCAAGAATAGATGACTTGTTCGATCAGTTGCAAGGAGCGAAACATTTTTCCAAGATCGATCTGAGATACCATCAGTTAAGAGTCAAGGCTGAGGACAATCAGAAAATGACATTTAGAACACGGTATGGACACTACGAATTTTTAGTGATGCCATTCAGATTGACGAACGCACCGGCGTCGTTTATGGACTTAATGAATCGGGTGTTTAAACCACACCTAGACTCCTGCGTTGTAGTGTCTGTTGATGACATCCTGATTTACTCAAAATCGAAGACGGAGCATGAAGAACACTTACGAGTCGCTCTACAAACCTTGCGTGAACACCAATTGTACGCCAAGCTGAGCAAATGTGAGTTTTGGCTAGAAGAGGTTAGCTTTTTGGGACATGTCATCTCAAAGCATGGTGTCATAGTAGATCCCGCTAAGATCGAGGCAGTAGTGAACTGGGAGCAACCAAAAACTATGACAGACGTCCGAAGTTTCCTGTGACTGGCAGGTTATTATCGACGTTTCGTCGAGGGGTTTTCAAAAATATCAGGGCCTCTTGCGAGGCTTACAAGAAAGGATTCAAGATTTGAGTGGAGTGAGGCGTGTGAAAAGAGTTTTCAGGAACTCAAGAAGAGACTCACCTCAGCTCCAGTGTTAGCCATTCCATCAGGCAGTGGAGGATTCGCAGTCTACAGTGATGCTTCATATAACGGGCTGGGTTGTGTACTAAATCAATATAAAAAGGTAATAGCTTACGGGTCAAGACAATTGAAAGAGCACGAAAAGAACTACCCAACACATGATCTGGAACTAGCAGCGGTCATATTCTCATTAAAGATATGGCGACATTATTTATATGGAGAAACATTTGAAATTTTCACTGACCATAAGAGCCTCAGATATCTGTTTACACAGAAGGAACTAAATATGTGGCAGCGTAGGTGGATGGAATTTCTCAAAGACTACGACTGTTCCATATAGTACCATCCAGGCAAAGCTAACGTAGTGGCCGACGCCTTGAGTCAAAAAAGTTCAGCTCAGTTGGCTAGTCTAATTTTGGGTATACATCGATGGAAACTGTTGGAGGATCTAGCACTATGTGGCGCAGACATACAACCACAAGCCACAGGAGCCTTCTTAGCCAACATATAAGTGAAATCGGTGATATTCGAACACATACGAGAACTATAGATGAAAGACCCAATTCTAACCAAGATGCGTCAAGATGTAACTGAAGGTATTACATTTGAGTTATCAATCAAGGAGGATGGTTCTTTAGTATTCAAGGGCCGACTTTGCATTCCAAACAATGCCGATCTGCGACGAACAATTCTTGATGAATCTCACAAGTCAAGCTATGCTATCCACCCGGGAAGCACAAAGATGTATCAAGATTTGAAAAAGAATTACTGGTGGAGAGGCTTGAAACAAGATGTAGCAGAGTACGTATCGCGATGTTTGACGTGCCAACAAGTGAAGATCGATCATAGACACCCCGCAGGCCTATTACAGCCTCTACCCATACCGAAATGGAAGTGGGAATCTATCTCCATGGATTTCATAGTCAGTCTATCGCGAACTGCAAAGAAGTATAACGCCATTTGGGTAGTAGTCGATCGATTGACTAAGTCAGCACACTTCTTGCCTTACAACACGATGTACACGGCGGGAAGACTGGCAGAGCTCTATATGAAAGAGATCATCTGTTTACATGGGATTCCAAGTAGCATTGTTTCAGACCAGGCCCCATTATATGCATCAAAGTTTTGGAAGAAATTTCAAGAAGGAATGGGAACTAGACTAGATTTTAGTACGGCGTTCCACCCACAAACCGACGGACAGACTAAAAGGGTCAAATCAAGTCATTGAAGACATGCTTAGGGCATGTATGTTAGAATTACAAGGATCGTGGGATCAACACCTACCATTGATTGAGTTCGCATATAATAATAGTTTTCAAAAGAGCATCGGAATGGCACCATATGAAGCCTTGTACGAAAGACGATGCAAATCGCCAATCAATTGGGAGGAAATTGGCAAGAAATTTGTTTTGGGACCCGAGCTACTTGAAGATAACGCGGCTATTGTCCGCATGATCAGGGAAAGACTAAAGGCGGCTCAGAGCAGATAGAAAAGCTATGTTGACATCAAGCGGACGAGCATAGACTTTAAGATGGGAGAACATGTTTTCGTGAAGGTGTCGCCTATGAAAGGGGTAATGAGGTTCGGAAAGAGAGGCAAGCTAAGTCCCCACTACCTTGGACCGTTTGAAGTTTTGGGTCGAGTAGGAGAAGTAGCCTACCGCGTTGGATTGCCACCATTGTTTGATCAGGTACACAATGTATTCCACGTGTCCATGCTCAGGAAGTATCTCAATGACCCTGATCACGTACTGAACGGCCAATCATTCGAGATGCATGAAGATATGACCATGATTGAAGAGCCGGTGGAAATTTTAGATCAAAAGGAACAAGTGTTGCGAACAAAAGTTATTCCCTTAGTGCTCGTCCGATGGAAGAACCATCCGATCGAAGAAGCAACGTGGGAACGGGAGGCTGACGTCAAAGGACAATACCCCAATTTGTTCCAAGACACTAACTAGTTCTTTATTAATATGATGAAGTGTACATATTCTTTTCTGATTATCAAATTATAGTTAAAGAAACTAAATGAGTACTATTATAAAGAACGGTAGAAAAGGATTCAAAGTTTTTTCTGAGAATTTAGCTCTTCTATCTCCTATCTTTTAAGCTTCTTCTTTTTTTCTTCAGTAAGTATCCATAAATTGGATAACTTCTTCCCATTTTCTTTTTATAAATAAATCCCATTTCTTTTGTAAAATCGCATTTTACGATTATTCTTCTCTTTGAAAGCTTTTTTATTTATTTAAATTTTTTTTGCTTGAAAATTGTTCTTCGTTTTCATAAATCGTTCTTCACGATTTTTCATTCTTTCCCATATTTTTCTTTTTCATTTCTTCAGTTGTACCCTTTTTAGGATTCCCCTTATCTATTTTTGCTTTTTACTCCTTTCACTCCTTTTTCCCTTCTTTTACATTCTAAAATCTCAGAGAATGTTAAAGGTTGAAAGCTTTGGGTAGTACATATGGTTAAATCTTTATATGATTTTGGTAGAAAGAAATTCGGTTAGGCTTCTAATAGGGGTTCAATGGATAAGATTTATTTTGAGATTTTGGCTTTTCGGCTCTGGTTTAACAAACGATGGCCTTTAATCATCTTTATGATTTACTAGCATAGATACCTTATTGTTTTGATATTTCTAACATATAGTTCTAGACAAAAAATCAGGTTATCATTGAATATTTTGATTTTACATTCAGCAGTATGAGATTTCATATCATTATAGAAGTTCAAAGAAAATTTCTAATTTGAATAAAAGAAGCAGTCTCTCTGAATAAAAGAGGAAATACGGCTCAAAAGCCCACTGATTTATAGTTTTGAAACTATAGTCTAAAATTTTGCAGTTTAGATTAATTTGTTGTTTCAAACATTCATTCTAATACAGTGTTTAACAAGCTAAACATGAATTATAACTGTTCTTTTTTTTCTGATTTTTGAATTTCTACTATAATGAATCGTAAGTTTTTCAAGAATTGTAATTTTTTTCTATCATAATTCCTATTTAATGATCAACTAAAATTCAAAATTTTCAAAAAAAATTTATACAAAAATAAATTAATTAAAACTATTTACTAAACTAAACTACTTACTGCTATACTATTGTACACAGAAATTGTGTATCCCCCCAAACTTAAATCGGACAATTCGCTCATTGGCACAAAAATAGGGAACACTAAAAATTTTTACCTAAAAATTATTGATATCTCTGATTGTTTACTGGCTGTGAAAAAAAATTCTGTAAAGAATATTCCCCCAAACTTGAGGAAAATACAATGGTTTTACGTCTCAGAGACAAAAATAACAAAAATGTTAGTGGTGTTAGTAACAATTACATAGTTAGTAAAAATAAAAGTTAGTCAAAAAGAAAGAAAATTTTATATATATTACTGAATATTTACATCAACATGAAAGAAAAAGATAAAAAACTAAAATTTTATAAACTAATTACATAAAAGAAAATAAACCTAGGAAAAATCTAGATACACACTTATTTAGATATGACACCGGTAGCAACATCTAAGAGAAGTCTTCGATAAAGATTGGTCCTCGACTTCTAATTGCTTGAATAGAGTCTCTCATTCCTTCCTACCAGAGGAGTATCCACTCCTTGGTAGGGTTGCCACTCCAAGAGTTGTCGAAACACTTCTCTCTGCCCTTCATTATCTTGCATCCCCCCCTCTGATTCATCAACTGCACCCTCAGTGTAGTTGAGCGAAGAAGTTGAGAAGATGGAAATGGACACCTCTCTCGCCTCCCACAAAAAGGGCACCTCACATTCCTTTCATAGAAGAAATGCAATCCCTCTATAGAGGTCCTTGGAAGAGTGGGAAGTGAACACATCTCTACATCACCCTCCACCTATATTGCTCCCTTGTGAAGACTATGTGAAGAGAGTGTACATAGTTGGCAGAGAAAGTATAAGCAATGGAGATGGGTGACTAGGGACGACTCAACCCACCATCATCATATAGGAGCTCACATTTGGGGTGGGTTGTGATGGTATAAAGGTTAGAAAGTGGGGGAAAATGGGGTTTTGGAATGTGATGTCGGATTTGGGTTAGGTTTAGGGTGAATGGTTGTTTTAGAGGATGATTAAGCATCTTGAATAGGTCATTGGTGTCGGTATGCACTTTTTCTGGGTTCCTTTTGGTCCCCGAAAAGAGTGACCCAATTTGGTTCAAGTGGACTTTGGCAAAGGCGATGATGGAGTAATAAATTAGGGAATATTAAATTACGAAAATTAAAGGCGGATATTAAATGGAGAATACCTAAGAAGATGTGATCGCCAGCAGCAGATATTTATCAATGGTGTACCATGTCATTGATCATGCTTTAAGGGGAGCGGGGGCTTGTAGGTTGAACTCCTTTACTGAATCGTCCGCCAGTAAACGTCAGCAACTATGGGTTGCCTTTATTCTAACTGGTTTGGTTTTCCTATTCCTGCTAGGATTTTATTTAACTTGGTCTCCTAATCCTACTGGGAGTTAGATTGATTTAGTTTCCTAATCCTACTGGGGAGTTTGATTAAAAAAGGTCTCCTAATTCTAGTAAGAGTCTAATTAATTTAAATATCTTAATCCTATTAGAGGTCTAATTAATTAAGTCTCCTAATCTTATTAGAAGTGTAATTAATTTAAATATCTTAATTCTATTAGGAATTTAATTAACTTAAGAATTTTATTTTCACTAATAGCTAACTTTCCTAATCACACTAGAAGTATAGTTAATATTACTCTCCTAATTGTACTAGGAATGCAAATATGCTAATTTTACTAAAACTCTACCTAATTAAAAATATTCTAATTTTGTTTAAAATTCTAATTAAAGTAAATATACTAATTTTACTAAAAATCTTTAAAAAACGGGTTTTGGTCGGTTATGCTAAGGAGGATTGGCCTAATTCTCGGGTACCCTTCGTAGCTCCCTTGGACAAATCGGGTGGCTAGGATTAAAGTAAACTGAGTTTGAATTATAAGACGATATTTTGGACTGAAAAGTCAATAATTTTTTTATTCTAATTATGAATTGAATTTTGAAGCTAGAAATTGAGGGCTAAACTATAAATCAAGATTTTTAAAATTTAGAATTATAAGAAATCGGAAAATTAAGACTGGAATCTGAAATCTAAAGAGGGATTGAAATAAAAAAATCAAACCGTATGATTAAGGACTGGTTCTAGAAACTAAGAACTAGAACTAGAGATTAATGATAGGACCGAAGATCGAGATTTCAAGGTAAAAATAAGATTTAAAATTATGAATTAAACAATCGGATTAAGGACTGGTTCTAGATTCTGAGAATTGGAACCTGATATTAAAAATTACGGTCTAAAAAAAATGGAGTGCCATGGTCTAAGACTGAAAATTTAATATTAATAGTTAAAATGGGAAATCTAAATCTAAGAATTAAGAACTAGAACCGAAGATTAAGAACTAGAAGGAAAATTATACCTAAGGTCGGGGCTATAGTGGGGAATCTCAAAATCCTAAGCTTGAAGGCGAGGAGCTCGAGACTCAAATTTCGAAGTTGTTCTGATGTCTCTCTGTGTTCGCTCTGTTCTATGTGTGCCCTCTCTCATTTTTTGGGTTGAAACTAAAAAAAGTTTTTATAGGTTTTTTTCTAATTACGCGCCCTGTTTCAGGCGTTTAACTGAATTGTGTGCCTATTAATCGGCGCTTATTCGCTTTGAGTCGATCACCGACTCAGTGAGCAACCGGCTGACTGGCTCAGCCGAGTTCCCTAGTTCTAATCATGTTAGGACTAATTGCGCGCCCTGTTTGGAGTGCACAATTCGATTAAGTACTTCATTCTAAGCGCTTAATTGTGGAATCTTAGAGGTCAAGGACTGTGAGACTAGGTCGAGCATAGGCCAATTACGTGGCTATGATGGAGCGCTAAATCTGATCATGCGTGCCATGTGGAGTGCATAATCGAGTCTCGAGGTGGTCTAAAGAAAGGATGTTTGGTCTGAAAAGGGACTGATTACGCGTTTGTGAATTGGCATGCAATCGAATTACGCGTGTGGTCTTAGGCACGTAATTCAAGGTTGTTCGAGTCCAGGTCGGGTCTGAAGTACCAGACTATTGTTTTAGCCTACATTTCAACTATATACTATTGTTTCACTATATAGTCTCCCTACGTTGGGGTCTAAGCCACAGAGCTATTGTTTTAGCCTGTGTTCAGCCATGTACTATTGTTTCAATGAATGGTTCCCAATTTAGGGTTAGGGGGTCTGAGCCATAGAGCTATTGTTTCAGCCCATGTTCAGCCATATACTATTGTTTCAGCACATGGTTCTCACATTATGGTTATAGGGCCTGAGCCACAGAGCTATTGTTTCAGCCTGTGTTCAGCCATGTACTATTCTTTTAGTACATGGTTCCCACATTAGTGTTAGGGGGTCTGAGCCACAGAGCTATTTTTTTAGCCTGTGTTCAGCCATGTACTATTGTTTCAATGCATGGTTCCCATATTAGAGTTGTGAAACTTTCAGAGAAGGTAAGTCCTTTCCGAAAAGTCATGAGCAAGGTCAAAGGTTGACCGAATGACTTTATATATTCTGAGAGGATAAAATGGGGGTGTCTCTGAGATGTCTCTTGCGTAGCGCTTGCGAAAGTAAGAACGCGACATTCAAGGTGTCTTCTCATTGCTCTTGGGAAATCACAAATGTGAACTGGGGATGCTGACATGACATGCTTAGCTTCCTTATCTATCAACACAAGCTAAAATGGAGCATTCGGGAGCCCAGTGGTAGCTGTCGATCGGCATATTCCATGCCGTAGATGTAAGTGATCCCATCACGTATCATGACCCGCTGTCATTGACAGTCGACGGGGCAAGTCAGTGTATCGTAATCCGCAGGTGCAAGGGGCATCCCGTCGCATGGCGCGACCTGCTACGAGTGATAGTCAAACGGAAAGGAGAATCACCATATCCTAATCTGTGGGTGCAAGGGGCATCTTGCCGCATATCGTGACCTGCTGTAAGGGGCAGTCAAACAGAGGAATATGATACAGTCAAAGTACCGGGGGGCATCATACAAATGTCCATAAATAAGGTCCAGAGACTGAAAATGAAATCATGTAATGTCGAAGGCTTTCACAAGTCATGTCAGACCGGATGCGTCATTGCTCACACCAATGCGCGTCAAGCATTCCTTTTCCAATAGGCATTTGTAAGTTCTTAGATTAAATATACTCATTGCTTGGTTTCCCAAGGGAATGGCGGGTTTGGGTAAGTGGTGAATGAGATAAATTTTAGTAGGTAAGAGGTCTCTTTGTTTATTTTTATTTTAGTTCTTTTTTTGTTTTGTTTTGGAAGCAAGAGGTTTTTGAAATTTTGGGATTTTAACTTAAGATCAATTTGGTGGTAAAATGGCAGAAAACATGGCTTCCGAGACATCGCTGAGCAGATCCACCGTACGGGATTTATGGACCCGACCGTTTATGTGGTTGTCAAGATGACACTTGACATGCTGGATACTCTGTCTAACCTTCTTGATGAATACTGATGATTGTCTCTTATGGGAGGACAACAGTGATTTATGAGTCGAGAGAGATGATTTTTAAAAACATTTTGACTTAATCATATCTAACTACATATATCAGAAGAAATATTGAGTAAAGGAGAGGGGATGATACTTAACTGAAGTGGTGATACTTACCTGTGTAACCCGTGATGGGATTGATCAGTTGTTGTGATGTCGTAGTGATGTCGCGATGGGACATGGTAGTCTTCCCCGTTACGGTTGCATGCTGGGATGAGTCCCAGTCATTGTAGGCTGAGATGAGACGCAAGAAAGTCTATTCTCTTCCTTCCTGTCATAGCGGATCATAGACTTGATGGGACATTGGGGGTCTGCTTTAGGCTGAGGGATTACTAGTCGTAGGTTTGATAGGGGCATTTGGATCCTGGTGGGATTTTTTATTGTCTTTTTTTTAGATGCGATGGGACGTGGGAGGAGTCATTCTTCTTTTGTTGGAGTCTATTGATTGCTGCATAGCGAGGGATTTGGGAGGTAGGCTCTCTGCTTCCATGATGGGACATTGGTTGAGCATAGTTAGCGATGAGACTTTTTTGAAGGTTTGACTCTATTGCGTTGGTGATAGGCTATAAGACAAAATGAAGTTGCGTTGGTGCATTGGTGATAGGCTATAAGACAAAATGAAGTTTCTGTGTCACGACGGGACATGCTCGTGATGAGATCGAGTCGTAGTTGCATCGCGAGAGGACATATTCATGAATGTGTGGCGGGGTTCTGTCTGGATGTTTCGGGTAGTGATGTTTACGATGGGACGTTGATGGGAGATATTTGTGCGATAGGTGCATCATATTTCTTTCTTTGGCAGATCTTGGGTTATATGAGATCACGTTGTGGTTGCATCATGGCGAGATTCGTCTTTGACTTTGGTCGTATGCCTGAGTTTTGGGAAGGTTTGCTTTTGGCTTTTCACGATGGGATATGTGGTGGCATAGCTGATTTAGGTTAATGAGCTTAGATATTGGGATGGAGTTATATGTGTGCATCTTATCGCGATGGGACATGCGTGACGAGGTTATGCGACGAGATTCTCCCTCTCCAGTCGGATTGTGATGGGATGAGGGAAGGTGACGGTGTCACAATAAGGCATGTACGTCTTGTCGCAATGGGACCAGGGGCGCGGTCAATTTTTCTTGTAAGGCTATGCGATGGGAGATGGGAAAAGAATCTTGACCGAGATGGGATAAAAGGTGTAATGATGCAAATTCTATCTAAAATTGGGTATTCGTGCCTGGTTCCGTGCGTTTAATCTAATTGCATGCCTGTTTGGGAGCACGTGATTGGGGTTTGAAGGGGTCAATTACGCGTTTGAATACGTGCATGCAACCTAATTACGCGCTCTAACCGTAGCACATGATTGAGGCGTCAACAGGTTGCTGTGCAGGTGACCTTTCGGTTTGCACGCCGATCGTATAATGCACAATCTGATTATGCACTCTTATCAGGGCACGAGATTAGAGTGTCGTGCCCGCTGGGCGGGTGAAAGTTTGATTGCGCGTGTTGTATGTCGTACAGAATTGGGATTAAGCATATGTTTACCTACGTGTGATTGAATTATGCGCTCGTTATCGGGCACGTGACTAAGTCCAGCTCTATATAAGGGGGAGCGTCTTCATTCTTCTCATGCCTTTGGTTTCATTGACTTTTCATGTTTTCTTGTGCTCAGATATCTGTGTTTGTGTGATATCGTATAATCTAGTCGTCTGATCATGATGTCGTTTCTTTCGATGTTCGTTGTTTCATGTGATCTTCCAACCGAGGTGATGCTCGATATTGATGTGACTTTGAGAATGGGCGGCATTGGGAACGAGGAGATTGGTCTTCACATCGATCCCTTTTAGGGAGCAATGAAAGTAGCATTGAGGAGGCGACGGCAGAGGAGATGAAGATGGCGGAAGAGCTAGGGTTACAAGTTGAGGGATGTGTTGCCCAACCGATCCTTCCTAAAGCCTCCGATTGGGCGTTCCAACTGGATGTTGCTCCTCGCTTTGTCTCCATTTGGAGCTCAATTTTCATTTTGGGTTGTATGTTAGGTTTTTAAGGTTTTCATTTTGGGTTGTGTGTTTAGGAGGTATGCCTCCGGTGATATTGTATAAATTTTCATTAAATAAATAAAGAGTTATTTATTGCATTTGTTTCCGTGCTTGGTTTGAATGGGCACTTATTTTTCATCATTCATTTTTTTAGACTTAAGGGGCTTTGATTTTATTAAGGTGAGGGGGGTGAATCCCATATTTACAGTTTAAGGTGTTTTGTTTATCGTATTGTTTTATTTATGTGTGCTTACGTTTATTGTTGTGTATTTTATTTATGTTTGTTTATGTTTATTGTTGTGTATTGACTGGGTTATGTTGGAGGGGGAATGGGTAGTGTTAGAGTATGGTGTTTATTTTTCGAATGTATCTTTGTTGTTCAATTTTAGGTGTTCGTTTTGGGGTCCCATGGCAGAAAACTAAACTAAAAAAAAATTAAAAAAATGCCCCAGTTTGGGATATTTGAGGTGGAAAAGCAAAAAACTAAATTGAAAATAAAATAAATAAAAAAAATGACCCAGTGTCAAGTGACGGTGGGACTTTCGTCAGCCTCACAAATGTCCTGGAGTGTATTTATAATGATCCCATGCCAGGAAGTAGTTTAATTATTTCGGCCACATGTCGAGTTCGATTTTGTAAGTACTGAACGATCATCATGTAATATAGGTTTTAACAGGATTGAGGTAAACAGTAAGTAATGGGTGATTGCATCACTTGTCATTCGAGAGTTTTCGATTTTATTCTGAAAGAGATTTTGAAAATCATTTGACTTATCGTCCGAAAAGAAAATAAAAGGTGAAGGAGAGGTAAGGTTTATTGATCTAAGGGTAGTTTCTTATTCAACCAAATTTTGAAATAGTAGTTAACTACTTTCTTCTCGAGTGGGTAATGTGGTGCCATAATTAAGTTCTCCGTCATGGTCCAGCACCATCAAATCATCAAATTCTATGGTTAGTATGAGTTTTGTCCTCCTCCTACCACCATACACGAAATCTAATAGTGTGAAGATATCAGGGAAGCCCTCGCAGCTTGCTTATACTTTCCTAATAGGGTTATCACGAATGTCCTCATAATTTGCTTATGCTTCCCTGAATTCATTGACTGCTCATTCGTCATATTGCTCTCGCTCGGTTGTGCTTCTTATATATATATATATATATATATATATATATAAACAACCTGCTAATGCAAGAATTATGAGGTTTGATGGAACCTTACATTTTCATTTTTTGTGCTCTAACATCAACTCCAATGGCTGAAAGGGTGTATGAGAATCCAGAGTTTTCTATATTTTAAAAAGAAAGTTTCATGGTCCACTAGTCCTTTCGAGCAATTCGCTCGAATAGGAGGGGTGGTCAATGAGTCAGATGATACCCAAAATGGTTTCAAAAATAATAACCTACGACTGACGAATGCCTTGTGATGACTGTGAGGATGATAAGTATATAAGTATGCATGTTTAGGCTATGAGCCATGATGGTCATTGAGTTATGATTCCAAGGGTTAGAAAGTCCTTCCCCTGTGGCTGTTTCTTGGGCATGTTGCCGAGATAATAAGTACTTCCCATATATATTTGATTTCCTCTAGGTGAGGCGGTCATGTGGGCATTGTTCCTTAGCACTAGCTCCTCGACTTCGAGTTCTCGGTCGAGTATGAGTTCGAAGGGTTTGAGGCATCAAGGAGTATTTTTGTTTTCAAGTGTTTACGTTTTGGGCATTTGTACTTATAGTTTTTTTTTGTTTTTTTTTTTGTTTTTTTGTATTTTTATTTTGTTATTATTATTTTTGTGTTACGGTACAACATCAATTCCTTAAGCTGGGAACTGACTCAGGAAGTCTGCTTGGTGGGACATGTTGGATGGTTGAAGTAACTGCTCAATTAGATAATATTGTTTTGAGGTCCTCGATCCCTTTCGATCTGATTGATCTGGGATGAGATAGATGTTATGTTTATGTTTGTGTTTTGGTTGATATAGGGTTTGTCAAAATAGGTGTGATGTCTTTTAACTTCTTCCTTTGATAAGTCTTTTATGGTCGGGGTCTCCTTGTTGGGAGGGACCTTCTTTAGTTTCTCGATGGTGGGAGGCCTCTCATAGAGTTGGAGCGTAAAGTTGTTAGAGAGTTTTTTGAGTTGTTGGAAAATTATTTGCTGGTGCAGTTGGAGTGGAATTTGTTGGTGTTGTAAAGGTAATGATGAGATAAGACAAAGGTAAAGCAAGAGGAGGAGACGCAAGGGCGTAGGCCAAGGTTGACCTTTCTTCCATGTGGGGTGGTGTGGTTTTATTTGATTATGTTTGTTTTGTTTGATTCACACTTTGGGTTTATTGTGAGGTTGTTTTAAAATTTTATTTATAATTTTTGGAGGAGGTTTAGTGTTGAGAGTTTGGTGTAGTAGTATAGTTTGTTGGAGTTCTATGAAGGTTTTGATCGTGAAGTCCATGGAGCATTTGATCTAGGGTTCGAATGGAATTCTAACTGTGTTGTCAATTTTATGCTACGAGGCTTGAGAATTTGGTGATATGATAATTTGGATGTTGATCAGAGTTGTAAGTTTCAAGTTTGGTTTGATTTCAAAAGTGGGAGTGATGATCGGCTCCTTGATAGGTTCGGTGGTTGGTTCAAAGGTGAGTGGAGTTGGCATTGTAAGAATAGACTCGATTTTAGTGGCGGGTTTGTGTTCGATAACATGCTTGAGTTTGATGACAGGTTCGACAATGGGTTTGGGTTTGATGGCGGGTTTGCCTTTCATAGTGGGTTTGAGCTTGTGGATGGGCGCAGAGTCGATGATAGGTTCGGGTCTAGGTTCAACGATTGGTTTAAGTTCAATGATTAGTTTGGTTTCGTGTCTAATGACAGGTTCAAATTCGATCATGGGTTTAGGTTCGGTGATTGGTTCACATTTGAGGATAGGTTTAAATTCGATAATAGGTTTTGATTCGATAATATGATAGGTTTTGATAGTTGGTTCAGTTTTGATGATAAGTTTAGGTTTCATAATAGGTTTAGCTTTGATAGTAGGTTTAGGTTTGATGATAAGTTTAGTTTTGATAATAGGTTCTATTTTGATGATAAGTTTAGTTTTGATAATAAGTTTGGGTTTCATGGTTGGTGAGGTGATAAGTCCGGTGGTGAGTTCAGGTTTTGAATCGGGTATAGAGATTAATTTGTGAGTTAGTTTTGAGATTGGTTCAATGGTTGATTCTGGAGTGAGTGAAATGGATGGTTCGGAGGTCTGTTTGGTAACAAATTTGGGTTTGAGATTTTGTTTTGAAGTTGGTGAGGTAGTAGTGAGTTTAGGTTCTGAGGCGAGCATAGGAGTTGATTCGTGAGTTGATTCTGAGGTTAGTGGGGTGATGTGTTTGTAATTGAGTTCAAGTTTTAAAGCAGGTATAGCGATTGATTCAGGGACTGATTTTGAGAATGGTGGGGTAATGTGTTTGTCAATGTGTTCGGGTTTGGAGGCTAGTTTTAGAGTTGATTTGGAAGTGAGAGGGCTAGTGATTTTTGGGGGTAGATTTGATTATTGGTTTGGGTTCAGAGTTTACTTTTGTGATTGGTTTAAGTTGAATGGCGTTGCATAATATCGATTGATTGGTCCAAAAATTACTTCTAGAATCGACACATGAGCTTGTTCGGGGATAGTTTGCATCATTAGTTTGGGCGTCTGTTCAAGAGGTGTGGGGGTTAATTCATTTGTTGGTAGGTTATCGGATTTAAGGGTAGGTTGAGTTGGCTCGGAGATAAGTGCGTTGAGCTTGGCGATGAGTTTGGTGATGGGTTGAGTTAGTTTAGGGGTGGATTCGGTGATAGTTTGAATTTTAGTGGTCTTGGTGACTAGTTCGGTGTGAAAGGTAATTTCGTATTTATAGGTACGTGGGATAGGATTGGTTGGTTGTAAGTGAATAGTATGGACATGGTCTGAAGGTGGTTCAATTTTGCGAATCAGGCTAGTTGGGTGGAATGGAGCAGGAGTGAATGAGTGTACAGTCTCGCATGCGAGTTGAGTTTGATCAAACAATGGGTTGTAATAGGTGATGTTAGTTTGCGTGTCATTGGGGTATTGGTTTTGGTCATAGTGCGGGTTTGTGTATTGGTTGCTATATAAAGGTTGGTAAGGGTGTTGATCTTGGTATATGTGTGGTAATTGGTTTTGGCCAAGGTATATTGGTTGGTTATAGTCAGGGTACAGGTTTGTGCATAGATCTTGAGCTTGGTCATATGGGTGGAATGGTTGAGGGTTTGTTTGGTTTTATTCTTGATTCTTGTCGATTTATTCGGAGTTTATAGGTTTGCTTAGGGTGTTTGTCTCAGGGTCATTGGAGGAGGGTTCGTTGGATGTTAGTGTAGAGAGGTTAAGGTCTCCATGTGTGAGGCACGTTCTATGTGTGAGGCACGTTCACAGAGGCTAGAGAAATCGGAGTAGTCACTTAGGATGAGAACAGTCCGAAGAGGCTCTCGGGTATTACTAATCACGATTTTTATCACATCACTTTCTTTTATTTGATTCCCCGTTCGGGCAGTGAGCCTTCTCCAGCGGTTGGCAAATGTCGTGAAGTCTTCGCCGTCCTCTTGTCTTGTGTGCATCAATTCAGCGAGA
Source organism: Chloranthus sessilifolius (assembly GCA_021018995.1). Lineage (NCBI taxonomy): Eukaryota > Viridiplantae > Streptophyta > Magnoliopsida > Chloranthales > Chloranthaceae > Chloranthus > Chloranthus sessilifolius. The sequence goes on along the minus strand of CM037589.1, from coordinate 126,030,867 downwards.
CTAATCTCTTCGTGAGTCAGGTGCTGGTATTGATCTAGGAAATTGTCGGCTAAGTCTTCGAATGTCTCAATTTCGGATAAAGGTAAGGCCGCGAACCAGTCAAGGGCTTCTCCTTCTAAAGATCATCGAAAGTAATGGGTGAGGAGCCCATGATTGGTGTGGATTGGTCGACAGTCGTTTCAAAATAGGGCCAAGTGGTGTTTCGGATTTCCAGTATCGTTGTATTTATTGAATTTGGGTGGTTTGAATCCGGCGAGTACAGTGAAGTCGATGTCTTGGCAAAATTTGTCGAACGTGCAAGATTGGTTAGAGCGTTCTCTCTTAGCCTTGCAGTCATTTAGAAGTCGAGGGAGGTCGTTATGTTTATGGTGGTATCGTCTTTTGAGGTCTCGGGGTAGGTCGTCTTTGGTGGTAGTTGTTATAGGGGATGTGAGCGGTGTGCGTGTTATGTGTCAGAGGAGCTGAAGTACGTGGAGGAGTCGGCGTCCTTTCCTCTTGTCGAGTTCTCGAGGTAACTCATCGTTCTTCCCTCAGCCTCCGGTCTGCTATAGCTTGACATGAACGAGCGAAGGACTATAGTAGGGCATCGGCTTCTCTTCCTCCTTTCGAGAGTGTACTGGCAGTGTGGTCCATAACTTCGCTAGCTGGGTAGCTTTGCTCAGTACCACTTACTCCGCTGTTGTTGCTGTGATTTGTATTTCGTGGAGCGAAGGGGTATTTTTTGCTCTCACTAACCGTATTTACTCGAGCACGACATTGGGCTGTCCATGGAGATGGCCTAACGTTATACTCAGGGTCACTATGGGAGCCCCATAAGGGTGGGTTAGTATAATTATTGTTTAATTTTCTAAAGCTTGACATTTTTATTATTTTTATTTTTATTTTTATTTATTTATTATTTTAATTTATTTTTTTGTTTATATTATTTTTATTTGTTTTTTTCTTTTTGTAAAACTAAGTATGCAAGTGAGTATGTGTAAAAGGTGATAAAGTAAAGTGAAAAAAAAAAATTAAATTAAATAAAGCAAGAAAAATAGAAAACTAAATTAATTAAACCAAGGCAACCTTAGTGAAAAGTGTCCCATCGCGATCGCCAGTCTGTTGGTATGCTTTTTTTCTGGGTTCCTTTCGGTCCTCGAAAAGAGTGGCCCAATTAGGTCCAAGTGAACTCTGGCAAAGGCGATGATGGAGTAATAAATTAGGGAATATTAAATTATTGAAATTAAAGGCGAATATTAAATGGAGAATACCTGAGAATATGCGATTGCCAGCTGTAGATATTTATCGACGCTGCAACACATCACTGATCACGCTTTAAGGGGAGTGGGGGTTGCAGGTTGAACTCCTTTATTGAATCGTCCGCCGACGAAGGCCTTTAGTCTAACTGATTTGGTTTTCCTATTCCTGCTGGAATTTTATTTAACTTGGTCTCCTAATCCTACTAGGAGTCTGATTGATTTAGTCTCCTAATCCTACTAGGGGTCTGATTAAAAAAGGTCTCCTAATTCGACTAGGAGTCTAATTACTTTAAATATCTTAATCCTATTAGAGGTCTAATTAATTAAGTCTCCTAATTAGAAGTGTAATTAATTTAAATATCTTAATTCTATTAGGAATTTAATTAACTTAAGCACTTTATTTTCACTAATAACTAACTAACTTTCCTAATCCCACTAGAAGTATAATTAATATTAGTCTCCTAATTGTACTAGGAATGCAAATATGCTAATTTTACTAAAACTCTAACTAATTAACAATATGCTAATTCTGTTTAAAATTCTAATTAAAGTAAATATACTAATTTTACTAAAAATATTTAAAAAATGGGTTTTGGCCCGTTATGCTAAGGAGGACCGGCCCCGTTCCCTGGTACCCTTCGTAAGTTCCCTTGGTCAAATCGGGTGGTTAGGATTAAAGTAAACTAAGTTTGAATTATAAGACGATATTTTGGACTGAAAAGTCAATAATTTTTTTATTATAATTATGAATTGAATTTTGAAGCTAGAAATTGAGAGCTAAACTATAAATCAAGATTTTTAAATTTTAGAATGATAAGAAATCGGTAAATTAAGATTGGAATATGAAATCTAAAGAGGGACCGAAATTAGAAAATTAGACCGTATGATTAAGGACTGGTTCTAGAAACTAAGAACTAGAACTAGAGATTAATGATAGGACCGAAGATTGAGATTTCACGGTAAAAATAAGATTTAAAATTATGAATTAAACAATCAGATTAAGGACTGGTTCTAGATTTTGAGAACTGGAATCGGATATTAAAAATTACGGTCTAAAAAAAAGGGGTGCTACGGTCTAGGACTGAAAATTTAATATTAATAGTTAAAACAGGAAATCTAAATCTAAGAATTAAGAACTAGAACCGAAGATTACGATCTAGAAGGAAAATTATACCTAAGGCTGGGGCTGTAGAGGGGAATCTCGAAATCGTAAGCTTGAAGGCGAGGAGCTTGAAACTCGAATCTCGGAGTCATTGTGATATCTCTCTGTGTTCGCACTGTTCTATGTGTGCGCTCTCTCCTTTTTTACGTTGAAACTAAAAAAAGTCTTTATAGGTTTTTTTTCTAATTGCGCACCCTGTTTCAGGCGTTTAACATAATTGTATGCTAGTTAACCAGCGCTTATTCGCTTTGAGTCAGTCATCGACTAAGTGAGCAACCGGCTGATTGGCTCAGCCAAGTTCCCTAGTTCTAATCACATTAGGACTAATTGTGTGCCCTATTTGGAGTGCGTAATCCAATTAAGTACTTCATTCTAAGAGCTTAATTAATCGTGGAATCTTGGAGGTCAAGGACTGTGAGACTAGGTCGGGGGTAGGCCAATTGGGTGCCTGTAATGGAGCGCTCAATCCTATCACACGTGCCATGTGGAGCGCATAATCGAGTCTCGAGGTGGTCTGAAGAAAGGAGGTTAGGTCTGAAAAGAGACTGATTGCACGATTGTGAATTGGCGTGCAATCGAATTGCGTGCGTGGTCTTAGGCGCATAATTTGGGGTTGTCTGAAATGTCAGACTATTATTTCAGCCTGCATTTTGACTATATACTATTGTTTCACTATATAGTCTCCCTACGTTGGGGTCTGAGCCACAGAGCTATTGTTTCAACCTGTGTTCAGCCATGTACTATGATTTCAGTGCATGGGTCCCAATTTAGGGTTAGGGGGTCTGAGCCACAGAGCTATTGTTTCAGCCTGTGTTCAGTCATATACTATTATTTTAGCATATGGTTCTCACATTAGGGTTATGGGGCCTGAGCCACAGAGCTTTTATTTCAGCTTGTGTTCAGCCATGTACTATTGTTTCAGTGTATGGTTCCCACATTAGGGTTAGGGGGTCTGAGCCACAAAGTAATTGTTTCAACCTGTGTTCAATCATGTACTATTATTTCAGTGCATGGTCCCCAAATTAGGGTTGTGAAAATTCCAGAGAAGGTAAGTCCTTTCCGAAAAGTCATGGGCTAGGTCAAAGGTTGATTGAGCTACTTTATATATTCCAAGAGGGCAAAATGGGAGTGTCTACAACTGGCACTTCAGGTTTTCAACTCTTTGTTCTGCAACCAGGAGCTCAGCTCTATGTATCTCAAGGATTCTATCAAGGTCCTTACTAAAATCACTCTGTTTGGTTTCTTTCATCATTAGGGTTAGGGTATGAAAGGAAGACGAAAGAGATGAGATTTTGGGAAGGTGAAGGCTGGTTTTATAGAGAAGGGGAATGGTTCACGTGTCCAGGTATAGGCTTATAGGCTTGGGTGGTTGGTAAGTGGAGATATTAAATGCAATGCGTGTCTGCTTCCTCTATAAATTAAATGGGTTTAAGTTCCAATGAAACCGATAAGATTGATCACTGGAGTCGCCTGCTCCCCAAAATTGTCGTTTACAATTTTGTTGAACGAAAGTGAAACTCTATGACGCTTCAAATCATACTCACTACTTTTGACTCTACGCATCACGAGACATCGTAAATCCAAACGAGTAAAGTGATTGTGACTATACATAAGAGACTTTACGATTGAGTGTACATTTATATACTGTAAATCGTAGAATACTCTTCTAAATTATATACATATATTATAGGTGTTTGCTACGGGTGAGTCGGTAGCTCAATGGGTTCTAGAGGAGTTCAATTAAAAGCAGAGGAAGTTTATGTGTCTCCCTTAAACATACATCCTCTAGATGTATCAACTGCATACAAAGGTAGTACGTTACTCTCTCTTCTGTAAAGGGTTAGCTGCTCAATTTGAGTTTCTAACCTTACAACCGATTGTCACAGATGATTGAGTAACTGTGTCTGGATGAGACTATGTTGCACCAAGCTGTCTGCTATTTGCAACAAGGCATCCTCATTAGCAGTATGGATTTGGTCCTCTGTGGGGTAAGGAGGAACAACTGGAAGTCGAGAAACTACCTGAGTTGGGCCATGGTTAAGACAACAGGCTTCTCCTTTTTGAGATGTTGGGTACAATTTTATACCCACTAGAGATTGAACTTTTATTTTCTAAAACCTCAGTTCCGAAAAACCTTTCATCATTGACTTTAATTTATACAATCTTCCTTTCTTATGAAGCATATTTGTTAAAGTCTCCGAATCAATCTCACCCGATGCGTCGTGTTGCACCGGTTTCTTGCTAAGAGTCTCAAAGAGTTTCCAAGCTTCTTCTGCTATCAAATTAGGAAATATACCACCACAGGTTACATCAATCCTATGCTGGTTTGCATCCTCAAGGCCTTCATAGAAAGTGAGCACAAGTTGCCAGTGCGCAATCCCATGGTTAGGACACTTGTGCAGGAGATCCTTGAGATGGTTCCAGCACTCCTGAAGAGATTCATCTGAGAATTGATGGAATGTTATGATAAGATACAGAATTTTACTCGACCTATAGATTGGAAAGAATTTTGTAAGGAACGTACGTTCCAGTCCTTCTTAGTCAGCAATCTAGTTATGAGGCAAAGAGTTTATCCACTGCTTTGCTTCATCTCTCAGGGAGTATGCGAATAGTCTCAACCGAGTGGATACTTCTGTTAAGTTCTTAATTTGAATGATATTGCACACTTTCGAAAACTTATTTAAATGCAAATAGGGTCCTCATCCAATAGCCCATGATAAGTTTGGAGTATTTGAAGTATATTGGGCGTAATTTCAAAAGTCATATTACCAGCTTGGGGGTGTATTTGAATGCATAGGGGAGGTGTAAGAGGTGTTAGAGTATAATACTCCCCCAATATCTTAGCCACATATTGGTCTCTTCCTGCCATAATGAAATCAGGACAGGATGGCTAAAACAGTTATTATAAATGTCTATTTTATTTTCAGCTTTATTTGATTTTTATTTTAGAAAGCAGAGAGAGAAAATAAATCTAAGCCTCAAGCTTCTCTAATCAGGGGAAGTTGAAATTCTGATTCGTTACTTCGAATAAACCTGCAAAAAGATTTAAGAAGTGATCAAATAAAATTGAAAATAAATAAAAAATATAAAAAGAGAAAGATAAATACTTGTATTCTTAAATTAATATAAATTCACCTATCCCCGACAGTGGCATCAAAAACTTGATTGGGCTACTTATGTGTGTATCTAATTAAGTCTTAACCTATTGCAAGCGTACAATGAAAACTGTATAGCTAGTATAGGATTGTTCCCACGAAGACAGGATTCTCTATATTAACTTAATTTTTCTAAAAACTAATATTTATCTCTTAAGTTCCTAAACTACTAAAGAAATATGAATAAAAGAATTATTTTTAAACTAAGTTTGCTAAAAATAAATTCTAATCCTCCTTCTTCAGATTATGGTCGTCAATCACAATCTTCAGCTATAAGATATTTATGAATTTAAACAGCACCGTTACTATATATCAAGTTTTCTAGTATTGGTCATCAATCAATACTAAAATCTTATCAATATAGATTTAAGCTCATCAACAATCTCCTAAAACTTGGGGATCAATCAAATTCTAGAAAATTGAAGATGAAAAAGTAAAAATCGTTACACTAATCTGCAAACCTCAATCTGAAGATTTTACAAAGCAGGAAATAAAAGAAAATAAAATATAAACTAGAAAGCAATAAAAATTATATCTTTCACTCCTCAGCTGCAGTCGTCAATTGCTTCTGAGAAACTACAGATATCTACTCTAATCTTCAGCTCTCAATTGCAGTTGTCAATTGATGCTGAGAATTTCTTTGATGATTATTCCTATATCGGGCTCTCTTATTTATAGATCATAAGGAGTCGGTTTATAAGACTTCTAATTCTAATAAAAGAAATAACTAAAAACAAAACAATATAATATAACTCTAATTCTAAATTTATTTGTCCTTGCTTCCATTAGTCGATGTACTTCTGGAATGTTTAGTAGTAGAGATCTTCTGGAGTCTATCTTCATCAATCTTCTCAAATCTGTGATCAGCCAAACTTCTAATTCAAGAGTTCTTCTAATTTTGTTCTTGGCGGTGGTGGCATTTTAATTTGTAGTTAGTTTTAGTTATCATTCCTTCTTTGCTAGGGACTAGCAAAACTTAAGTTTGGGGGTGTGATCAACCACATAATTTATCATTTTGATGCCCCTAACTAAGCGATATTAGCCTCCAATTTGCTACTAATGATGTGTTGATATACAGATATTTAGATCAGTAAGCAAAAAAGAGTAAAAATGTTAATCTTTGCCAAAGTGAACTCAAAAAACAGTAAAAAAGAAGATCGCAAAAGAATCATAGCTGAACCACCAGTTCTGATAGCTATCAAAGAGAAATTGTGAAGCTCTAGAACTAGTTGAGAAGAAATCGAGAGCTAAAAATAGAAGAAAAAGAGAAATCATAATTTATGATTTTTGCTAAAGAAGACTGAAGAGAGCTGGTGAATTATGAGTGATCGAGCAAGAATCAGAGTAGAAGCTAAATTGAAGAAACAAAAGAAGAATAAAATCGTATTCTCAATTTTATATAATAAAGCTCATGCATACTGTCGAAATCACGTGAGAGATGCATCGTCATTAAAGAACTCTAAAAATAGAAGTCCAGCACTCTACATATCCGAGCAGATTGGCAAGAATCCCTGCTGCTGAAAATCAAGAGAAGTCTTATACGTCTCTAGTTGCAGAGTCAAGGAGGATACAAAGAAAGATGGATTGATATTAGAAAGTTTAATTTTAGAAAAAATTGTTTTTAGTAGTTTACTAGAATTAGAATCAGAGAATAATGTAACCGGCCTCTTATGGTTATATAAATAAGAGAGCTCGGCACCTAGTTAGAGTATCTAAGGTTTCTCAAGATCAATTAACAACTGAGATTGAGAACTAGAAGATCAACCCTAGGATAGATTTATTTTGCTTTCTAGAATAGATTTTTATTTCAGACTTTTATTTTATGCAATTTAGATTAGTCTATATCTAAAGATTTTTTATCTTAATTGACGCCTAAGTGACAATTTCCGAAGATCAGTGTAACTGCAATTTACTTTTAATTTACTTTTCTTGCAATTTCCTTTCCAGCAATTTAATTTTCAGCACGTAAATATTTGAAGACTTCTGGATTTTAATTGAGGACCAAGATCTAGAAGGCTGCAGAGTAGTGTAATGGTTTTTCAATTTATAAATATCAATAGAAATCTAGGTTTTAATTGATGCCTAAAATTTGGAGGACTATGGATCTAGTGTAACGATGTAACAACTGCAATATTTTAAAATCCAAAATATTCGATATGGACACGGGTCAGGTTAGGCATATGCCTAAACATGGGACGCAAATGGGATTATACTAAATTGACATTCAAACTTTATGCGTTGTAGGGATTCTTAGTAGCCCCGTACCCAATATTTGTGCAATCAGATTTCATGCACACATAAGAAGCAAGTGTATGAAAAATATATGTGAAATTGAAACCTTCCATATATCAATAAGGTGTACTAACCAAACCAAATATATCGAATACAAACAAAATGCTATCTTACACACTAATTAGTTTAATGAGTTTAACTTAGTTATGCTAATTAGTTGCCTTGAGTTAAGGACTACAGCCAAACCCAATCTGCATTATCTTATACACTTGAATTGCGTATGGGCTGTATATGGAAGCTAAGTATATCTTGACTTATATGCTTCTATACTACAAAGCCAGTGCCAGTGTTATACTCGATGCCAACCTCTAGCAGCTTATAAGCTGCTTTTATTTTCTCTTGTTCTCTTGACTACACAAAGGCGTGAGTCAGCATGTAAACCCATGCATGCAAAGTGCAGCTAATCGATTATAAAATGCAAGAGAGCTTTCTTCATCTTCCAGTTTCCACCCTGTAGCTATGAAATTAGCTAGTTAAATAAATTGTAGAAAATTGTAGAGAAAAGAAAGTTCTGCTATACAGTCACGTGAGTTCGGTTCTCATTTTGCGAGCTCGGCAAACTCGATACAAGTCAGCACCGTCGTAACCATGAGTCCACCAAAAGGTATGTCATAAAATTAACTACCTATTTAATTTCCTTTGGATTATTTTAACAATGAATTATAGGACTGTAGTGTCGATTCCCTGAGGACGAATCGGCAACACAACGAAATATAATTTTGAAAAAAAAGGGTTTCGAAGTCAAAATTTACAAAGAATGCACTCCAAAATTTCATACCAAATTAGTAAATACAAAGGGGTTCTATAAGTAAATTATACAACAAAATATTAAATATTTATAAAGTATAAAAGGCTCAACACATTGACAGTACCAAAAACCTCAAAGAGAAGCAAGGGAGAACCGAGGCACACTTGTGTAGCAAGCTTGCCGCGACAACCCCACATGCTTGCCGTGGCAAGGTGCAAGCTGAAGGCCTCGGCAAGCAATGTCCTTGCCGTGGTAATCTTATGCTCTGACCACTGTTCGGTATTTTGGTCATAACTTTTGACCCCGAACTCCGATTGGCATAATTCTTATTGCATTGGAAAGGAGACAACGAGTCCTATAACTTTCAGAAAGTAAAATATTCCTGAATCTAACGTTTATAGGGTCAAACATTAGTGACGAGTTGCGACAAGGTCCTCTACTAAAGAGCTTGCCACGGCAACCCCTATTGCTTACCGTGACAACCCTATTTCTAGGCCTTGTTTTTGCTTTATGCTGATTACATGATGTCTATGAATTTAAGGCCTTAACTCCTATGAGTAAGAACCATCTAGGAGACTTATATATGGTCTATAATGACCCTGGAACCCTAAACCATTAAAATATACTAAAACCAATATATACGACAATGACTTAGATACTTGGTGCACATGACACACTCGTGCCGATGACTTAGCTTTGATGTGTGTGAGCACATGAATGTGAATGCAAGTATAACACGTAACGCACAGGCTTGATCTTATGATAGAGAAATTACCTTCCTCATTTATATTGAGTTTTCTGATTCTTGTTTAGATAAGCAAGCTATTATTAGGATCATGTGGATAATTAGGAAATTGATATGTATATTAGTTCAGTTTTAGCCATGTGATAAAAAATTTAGTGCATTTAAGAAGTTATTCAGGATGAATATGTTAGTACCATCTTAATCATGTGTAGACACCCAAATTTGGCCCAAGGCTCGATCGAAACACCTTTCGAGAAAGGCACACTTCTGGGCTTGTGATGACATATATGGAACCCTTAGGAACCACCCTAGAACACTTAGGAATCACCCCAAACCATTAGAAATCACCCTAGATTCCTTAGAACCCATTCCAAACCCTAAATCAAACCCTATCAAGCTATGGATTAGGAGGGGTGCACCGGAACTAGCTATGTCCATCTACTATGAACAAATCTCATACCATTGAAAAGTAGAGGGCGTCAGCTTTCCAACGGTCTAAGAATTGCCCCAATCGGAGTTGTACATCAAAAGAAACGGCGGTCCGAACTCGAAGGACAAAACAGTAAAATCAGGTGGGCCCCCCTAGGGATTTGGCGCAACTAATAGTTGCACAAGTGATAATTTTGCTTGGCGCAACTAATAGTTGCGCCAATATTAATTGTGGACCCCACCTCCGATAGCCAACTTCCAGGCACTGTTTTACTGTATATTTGTCTGGTGCAACTATTAGTTACGCTAGACATATGAACAGTAACTATTGGTTTTTATCCCAAATTTTGTGATTAGGGTTTGACTTATTGACCACCTCGACCTTTGGGGTGCATTTTGCTAGTTCTATTGCACCCATTTATACCCTATTTGCAACCCTTTAAGTAGCTTAAGGCCTCACCCTATCATCCACCATTGGAGGACCCTTCCACACATTTCAAGGCTCCAAAAACCCTAGGAATCGTTAGATATGAGATTACCTAATTGCTAAACCCATTTAGCTCTTAAATAGACTCCTAACCCACCCTTTTCCTATAAATAGAGCCCCCCACCCCTTGGTTTAAGGGTTGAGAATTTTTGCTTAACAGAGAAAGAGCTTAAAGTGAGAAGATCTTTCTCCCTTTGGTGCACACTTCCCATACAAAAACCAGAATTCAAAAACCTCTTCCCCACCCTTGCCTTTCATCAAAAGCCTCTAGGTTAGGTGTGTGTGATCCCCTAGCCTTCCTTCTCTACCTCTTAGCTTCAAGCTTTAGGAGTTGGAACCACATTTTCTACCATACAAAGCCTTCAAAAGCTTATCAAAGCAAGTCAAGCAAGGCTGTCCTACGGTGCTACAAGGGCCCGAGGGCTCCGGTTCTCCCCTTTCTTCTCCTATCTCTTTTTGGCTCTTCTCATCCCCCCATTTGTGCCGTTATGCTGCCGAATTTTCGGTAGGAACGGAGGGGCACAAATAGGATTCTAAGCCCTTTTGGGTAAGAGGAAGCCATTTTCTTTTCTTTTACCTTATTTTTATTTTGGCCATTTGTAGAGACCATGTTAAGCGGGTTGATCGAGTGCCTAACACCTTCCCGATCGATAACCGAAGCCCCTACCTAAGAGCCTTTGGTGTAGACCGGATTCAGAGTCATATTTTTAGCACTTCGGTGCTCATAAAAATGATATAGGTATCCCGGGACACCAAAAGCTCCGGGTGGCGACTATATATTTTGTAAGCGGACGCATCGCCGCGACGGGACCGTCACGGATCCCATGGTTGCACAGATGGAGACACTGTTGGGGATACCTTGTAGAGCTTCTCCTTGAAATTTGGCCTTTTTATTTTTATTTTTACTAACCATTTTTCTATTTTTTTATTATTTATTTTATCTTACTCACTCCTACTTTTCCCTCATTTACATGCCTTAGCCGATCGGGGGGCTTACTTGTGCATTGTCTTTAAGTTCCTTTACTTTTTCGCCATTTTAAGTGCCTTAGCTGATCGGCGGGCCTACTTGAGCATTGTCTTCTAATTTATTTAATTTTCTGTAATTTAAAGTGTCTTAGCCGATTGGCGGGCCTACTTGTATACTCGTATCCCAATAGTGGATGCCGGCCCGTAGTGGCGGCACGGGGTCATCACCCCCGGTCTTTGAACTAAAGAAAACTTTCAAAAAAAAGAGAAGCTTTGAAAAAAAATTAAAATTGAACAAAGTTAGAGAGCTTAATTAATTTGTTTTTACAGGGTAGATTTTAAAAGGGTTGGGATTAGGCAAACACACAACCACCTGGGACTTAGTATGGCGGCAACCCCTAGTGGTGATGATCCAGAAAAGTCCTAGCCCACCTAGTATCTGAGAAGGTGCTTGCGCCGGAGGTATATCGGGTGGGTTCCCATTCCAAAGCTTAAAACCCTTGGGGAGCATGCTAGCGAGTCATACCGGACTCAAACCCGTTAGGTGCGGTAAGGAGAGAATCGATCACCGAAAAATAGCTCAGTTCTCGGAAGCGCAGCTTCCACAAAAAACCTAAAAAGAGACTCATTTTGGGCTATTGTATCTGCTGTTATACATTCTGGAGCATCAGTTTTTGCCTCGCGCAAGTATTAGTTGTGCCAGTGCAAAAAACTGGAATTTATAACTGGTGCAACTAATAGTTGTGCCAGCTTTAAAATCCCACTTTTTACGTTGGCGCAACTAATAGTTGCGCCAGTGTAAAAAAGCAGTCTTGCAAACTGGGTGCATGTATTAGTTGTGCCAGGTTTGTTTAGCAGCACACCAGCCCGAATCTGTGGCCTTCTTCACCTCCTGAGTCCCCCGATCAGTGTGCTTAGTGCCTTATTTAGGCCCCACCATCTCCGACACCCAATATGCCCCCGTCGGTCAAAAGAGGACAACTTCATTTTGGCTCATTCCGAGGGATCGGGTTGTTTGCCTCGATTTCTGTGCCTTCAATAGATCGAACGCTCTCTTTCGATTCTTCCGAAGTGTGTCAGAATCATCGCCGTGGGTCCTGAATTAAGGTACGAGGGCCACCCGAAAAGGGAATTCCAAGGCCTTGAAACCTTTGTTTTTCAAAACTTTTTCAAAAAAAATTCAAAAAATATATAAGATCAAAAACCCAAAAAAAATATAGTTTGTAGTGCCGGCACAATGGCATCATCTTGCCCTCCGTCGTCCCGTAGGGGAAGAAGGAGGAGGATTTTTGGGCCTTATCCAAGGCACCCTTACTCGACCCGTTCCCGAAGAATGTCGTGGGTAGTGGGCCCGGCTTACGCCGATCCCGACTTATCCCCGCCACATTCTCTAACCCACTCCCATTCGGGAGAAGTTTTTCCCACCATCCCACTCCCCCAACCCCTCTTTACCATTACACCTTGCGTTTAGGCGCCCCATTTTTCAATCGAAAATATCCAAAGTCCAACCCCCCATTCTCCATCTTTTGCCCAAACCATACCCATGCAAAGTCCAACCCATTTCCCTTCCACATCCACACAAAAACCATTCTCCCAATCCATATCCATGCCTCATTTCCCATATTCCCCCTATAGGCCTAATCCACCCACATTCACCTACTCCAATTCCTCCCTATCCAACCCCCCACAAATCCCCCCATCTACCTAGGTCATGCCCATTTTTATCGGGGCCATGCCCGATTTCTTCCAAACATCCACACGCCACCAATTACCATCCCTAAACATCCCTAATCCCTCCCCATCCTTTACCCCAACTCAACTCTCCAATCCACCCCATATCCCACCTCTTACCATAGCCATGCCTGATCATACTGGGGCCATGCCCAATTTCCCCTCTCCACCACCCACATCCAATCCTTCTTCCATGACCATGATGGAGGAGATGTTCCAAGCCTACTCCATGTGGAAGGCTTCTCAAAACACCTCCCCTCCTCCACACCCCACATCCCTAAACCCATCTCACACCCTAGCCAATCTCCATGCCTCACTCCTCAATGACCCCCATCAACCCCCCATAATCCACACCATCCAAACTCCCATTACCCACATGCCCCAAGGCCAAATGGCCCAAACCCCTTGTCCCACATATCCCAGGGCCCCATTACCCAATACCCCACCACCCAAACCTACCCAGGGGCCATGGCCTAGACCTATCAAGACCCCTTGGGCCAAACCTATCAAGGGACCATGGCCCAGACCCACCAAGGGTCTACGGCCCAGACCCACCAAAGGCCCACGGTCTAGACCCACCAAGGCCCATTGGGCCACACCCGCCAAGGGACCATGGCCCAAACCCACAAAGGGCCCACAACCCAGACCCACCAAGGGCCCACTGTCTAGACCCACCAAGGCCCATTGGGCCAGACCCACCAACGGCCCATGGCCCATACCCACTAAGGCCCCATTGGGCCAAACCCATGAAGGGCCCATGGCCTAGACCTATCAAGGCCCATTCGCCCAAACCTACCCAGGCCCATTCGCCCAAACCCACCAAGGCCCATTGGCCCAAACCTTCCCAGGGCCCATGGTCTAAACCTACCAAGGGCCTGGCCCAAACCCATCAGTGGCCCATAGCCCAAAATGACCAAGGCTTCATGACCCAAACCCAAACCCTACACTCTTACCTTCCACAATACCCCCAACATTTCACCCAACCTTCACAGCCAGGTCAAACCCATGCCATACCCCAAACCCAATTTTCCCATGGCCCCACATCCCAAGGCCATCTCCAAACCTTCCCCCATACCCAATGGCCCCATTAGGCCCCACCTCTAAACCAAAATCCCATCACCCAACAAACCTTTCCTCACCCCCAATGGGCTCACCCCACCCCCACTCATGTCATTCCCGTCCAACCCGGGCAACAACAATAAGAAAATCTCGCCCTCACTGCATATTATGCCGACCAGCAGTATGAGAAGGACGAGATTAGGAATAGCGAGGCCTACGTTGGGGCATTGACCAGTCTTATCCCTCTTCCTATAAATGCCCACCCCTTGGTGGCCTAAAGTGAAGTCCAACTGATGGCCGAGAAAGTGGCCCCTACATCAAAAGAGTCAAAACAGCTGAAAGAATAGTTAGACAAAATACAAAAGCAGCTATTGAAGATGGGTGGTGCTGAAATCCATGCCACAGATTTCATGGATTTGTGTCTGTTTGTCGAGGTCCCCCTGCCCCCCAAATTTAAAATGCCAGTATTTGACAAATACAATGGCACGGGCAACCCGATTGCACACCTCAAGTCCTATTATGGGGACATGTGCCAGTATGGGGGGGTGTCGGGTTATTTTTAAATGCTTTGCTACTGACTTTATTGGAGACAGTGATAAGAATGGGGTTAGTGAAAATGAATCAAAGGTGGATTGAAAACTACAGAGCAACAAGCCTAAAAATACACAGTCCTGCAAGATGCAGGGCCTATTGTAGCAAAGTTTTGATAAGTAAGAGTTTGTCCCACAGGGAAAGTTGATCTAAAGCGCCAAGGGAGCTATATTAGTAGGCTCTCTAGATTTGGCTACAGATCTGGCAATCCTAAATGGAAGGGGATTTAAGGTCACTATAGTCTAAATCCTAAGGTAACTTAATGTCTAAACTATAGAAAGGGTTAAGAAAGAGGGTGGAGTGTGAGAAAATAAATATAAAAGGGTGAGAAGTATGCTATTAGATACATATCTGATGGGTCTTATAACTTAGATTCAGATCTGCTGCTATAGAAATCCAGTCTAATGGCTACATTATCACCAAAAAGGAGAAATGATCCAACTCACCCCTGTGCCATGATCCAATCCCTTATGGCTATAACCTGTCCACTTAAATGATCACACCACAATCCAGAGATGGGTCAGAACAAGTTTATCATTGTAGGCACTACTTCATCCAGGCTACCAGCTCAAGAATCCATAGGAACCTCAACCTCTAAAGTTCTGTGTGTGGGGCCAGGCCTACAACGTGCACTAGCCTGGACACACAGAACCAGCAAGAGTTTGAGTATTAGCTTTTAAGCTTAGCTGTTCACTGCTTTAGAAAGACAGCAGGGATCCAGTCAGAAGCCTACAATCTCTACAGCCATATCAGATCTGCCATTTGATGGTGGGTCTATACAAATACAGGGGAGTCTGTCTCTGCACAATCTCTCACAAGGCTACAAGCACAAGTGCAGAGAAGAAGAATCTGTCTTAGATCTGTGGATTGGCCTCACCCTAGGGCTATAATATGTCCACTTGAATGGCCACAGACTATCCACAGAGGCTATCCTCCTCACAGAGGTCTAAGCAAGAACAAGAACATTGCTGCTTCCACCATATTCACAAGGCTACCCGCTCAAGCTCCCATGGGGATTCAAATTTAGTGGGCCCTGTGGTGGGGCTAGGCCTGTAATGTGCCTAACCTGGACACACAAGTCACTTGGATCTAAGTAAAACCTTAAAGATAATCCTCCATTGCTTACAATACAACTTAGCAATGGAGGATCTCAAGGCAGCAGCCTTGTACAGAACAATTCACAAAACACCAATCCCATATATGCAATAGATCCTATTACAAAACTCCATTAAAACTATACCAAATTATCATACAAAGGCATAGCCAGCAAGTGCTGGACTATGGAGAGAAAGAAAATGGAAAAAGAAAACTCCTAAACCCTAACCTTAGCCTATTGTAATTCTACAGTCGGATTTAAGAAGGAGTACAAAAGTCAAGTCCCTTAAACCTAAGCTAGGCTTAGGCTTATATAGCAATCAGCTCTCTAAGAATTAGGGTTAGGAAAACCCTAATTTATCAATGCTATCATGGCCCATTTCTGTTCCTTGGATGCCTCGAGGCATGTGCACGGAGATTGAAGCATTGGAGTGCGTGCCCTAGTTGCTGGAAATTCCCAGATTTCCCCTGCAAAAGTGGGGGAGAAGTTAAGAACCCCAGCCTCGCTAGGTAGAAAGGCTTTTCAGGTCTTATCGGGTGATAGAATTGGCGTCGCAGGGTTGCTTTAACTTGATGCTCTTGCATTCACGGGATTGGGACTTTGGTCATCGCGGGGATGCTCTGGTCGTCGCGAGATTGCTCTTTCCATTTGAATGGCGCGAGAATTGTGCGCGCAGTTCGTTACTTGGTGAATCCCGCGGCGATCCTCGCGAAGAAACAATGTGCATGGGCTTCTGGATCGCGTGAGCAGTTCCTTGAATGTTTGTATCCCGCGGCCACTGCATGACAGCTACGCGCAGGAGTGCCTAGAGTTCTCTCTCTTCAGTGAATCGCGCGAAGATTGAAGACTCATTTCTAGAGCTGCACGAGACTGCGCGAGTGCTTATGACTGAAACTTGTGAGAACCACGCAAAGTCTGCTTTTCAATTCTTTCTGTCATCAAACCGTGAGAGAATGACATGAAGACTGCGCGACCAGTTGGTGTGCTATCTTCAGAAGCCCGCGACAACTGCGCGAAGCATTCTTTCTGGTTCAATTGAGCCCTATGACATCTATGCGAGGCTCACTTCTTGACTTGTTTATGCTTTGCTGTGCCTAGGCTGCAGCCAATTCTCTGTCTGGGTTCAACCTTCATTCTTCTGAGGAACTTCTGGGGCAACAGTAGGCTTCTTGGCATGGTTGGGGGCTAATTTGCAGCTTCTGCTAAATACCTACAAAATTGTCTTAATAGCCATTTATTAAATGCCTAAGGGTCTAACAGAGATTAAGTTAAGGGGTGAAAAGTGGTACTTTTCAGGTCTTAACAAGGGGATGAGAGACTGCTAATAAAAGTCTTTTAAAAGAGTTTGACCGGTCCGGCCCTGAGGTGGTTCATGTCTCTCGAACCCTCCATGATGAAGACGTCGAAAGATCTGACCCACTTTTTCCAAGAGCAATATGTTTACGACATAGACATTGAGCCGCGTAAGTTAGATTTAGCCCATCTGAGGTGAAACCCGAAAGAAACCTTCAACGATTATCTAGGGCGGTGGAGGGCTCAGGTAAGAAACAGAATACCTGATGATGAGCAAATAGAGATTATCTCAAAGAATACTTTGCCAGTGATCTCGGACTTTTTGGTGTACCAGTAGCAGTCCAGCTTTGCTGATCTGGTGAGAAATGCTAACCGATGTGAGGATGCCATCAGGGAGGGCCGTCTGAATAAGAAGATGCCGAGCTGACCCAATGGGGTTAGGAGATTTTCAGAATAAAGAACTGAGAAGAGGACAGGGGTCGATGTTCAAAACATTGCCAATACCAGGCCCAATAATAACATAACCCTATTTCAATTTCAGGCAGCCCCGCTGGTACCAGTCAAAACTGAGTAGATACAGAGAGCAGGGAATGGGCAAGGAATGCCAATGACTCTGGAGCAGAGGAGAGCCCGCTACGATTGAGTTTTTATACCTTTGGGGAAATCTTTAAGTGTACTTTTGCCCTTGTTAGTGGAAAAAGGATTAGTTGCTATCCGCCAACCACAACCTCCTCCTCACCCGATCCCAAGGAACTATGACTCAAATACCCACTGTAATTTTTATCAGGGTCCAGGTCAGGGTCCGTCATCCAACTGATCGATGCTTCCCATTGAAGCACGCAATCCAAGATTTGATTGATGCCAGGAAAATCATTCCCCTTGCACCTTCTCAGCATGTTAATATTCACCAAGTGCCACTACCCCCACATCCTATCGAAGGAGCAGGTCCCAGACCCACCATCGGAATGATAGAAGATGAGGAGTTTGAATTTGACCCATCTGATTATATCAGTCATCGGAAGAGTTATGTGGCACCATTCTCAAGAAACATGGAAGGAAGGAACATAGGGGTAATTGAACCCCTAAATTTGTCAGAATATTTCCCCAACCCAACCTCGCAATTTGAATCCTTGGATCTCAGGGCATACTTTCCATCCACCACACCCATCAATTATGTACATATCAATGCATAACAACCATACACCACCACCACTAGCAATTACCCGATGAGCCAACAGGCCCCCAATCCTATGCCCACACCCTCCAGTTATCAATGGCCCGCGCCCACTCCATTTCCCCCAGTTCAACCACCGACAAACTCCACGGCCCCCATCAATTGCTCAATAAGCCATCAGGCCCCCAATCCCACACCCGCACCCATCAGTTATAAATGGCTTGCGCCCATCCCATCACCCAAAGTTCTGCCTTCGAACTCCACCACCCTGGTCAATTACCTAATGGCCCATTAGACCCCCCATCTCCCAACAGCACCTGCCAGCTATCAATGGCCTACCTTTACCTCCTTCCCCCCAATACCACAACCCTCAAGCTTCACCACCCCCATTTAGCCCAATTTTTTCACCCAACCCGCTACCACCGAAATAAATCAGGTGTTGCCCACACCTCCTGAGTCGACAGTGCAAGAGCCTCAAGTACCGACAGCCATACCTTTCCAGCTCTCGGGACCAACCTATGATCCTCATCAGGTCTCGCTAAGCTACGAGTAAATAGATGTCAATACCGGCAGCAATAGCAGAGAATGAGCAATGGATTTTGCCACATGGTCTGGAAGAATATCGAAACAGCCAGAAGCACCGACAGTAGCACAAGCCCAACCAGAGGGGAAGAAAGACAACATTGTGAACCCCTTCGAAAAAATGAGTCGAGAACATATACTAGAGACTCAACTGAGAAGAATGCCCGCCCATATAACCATTTGGGATTTGTTAATGACGTCCCCACTCCATTTTCAAGCATTAATGGGGGAGTTAAAAACTGTGCATGTATCACTCCAAGTTAGCCCAGATGAAGTCGGGCAGATAATTGGGCAAGTGGTGGCTTCGAATGCCATCTCATTCTCGAATGCTGATTTACCTGAAGAAGGGTGTAGCCACTCCAAGTCATTAAATATAACCGTTGAGTCTGGAAATAGGGTCATTCCCCTGGTTTTAATTGATAATGGGTCCACATTGAACATATGCCCGTTAAGAACCGCCACTAAGATTGGGGTCAATCCATGCATGCTGAGGCCCATCAGAACTAGCGCAAGAGGGTTTGACAATACCAGGAGAGAAATAATGGGAGAAGTTGATCTTGAGCTGCTGATAGGGTCAATGACATTTTCCATCTTGTTTCAAGTAATGGATATCAAATCATCGTTTAATCTATTATTGGGGCACCCGTGGCTGCACGAGGTCGGAGCCATACCTTCCACTTTGCACCAGAAACTCAAGTTCACATCTGGGCACAAAATTATTACAATCATCGGTGAGGGGCACAGCCAGAAAGAAAAAGCTGCCAATAGCATTGAAAAGCCCAATATGTTGGATGTGCCACACACTGCTGAGAATGTTGACTTCCACAGTTTTGAATATGAGGTGTCAGCGATACACCCAGATCCCATTGAGGGCATCTGCCTAAAAAGGGAAGCGGTATGGTAGCAGTGATGGCTATGCTCCAAAAGTGGGGCTATCAGAAAGGCCGAGGGCTCGGGCCCATATTACAAGGCAGAAGAGAGCCAGTGGTGGCTAAGGGATAGAAAGTAAGATTCGGGCTGGGGTACAAGCCCACAAAGGAAGAGGTCAAAGAGAAAGCCCACAGAGGAAGAGGCCAAAGATAAAGCCAAGGTCGCCGCAGCTGCAAGAGCTCGAGGAATCAACATAGAAGAGAAACCTCGCCCTAGGCTGCACATCAGAGATTCCTTAATCAGCGCAGGGGTCGTAAAGATTAACAGGAATGGGGTCACCCATTTGACCCCACACAAACCCATAGCCCCTATACATGCCACCAATCCCTAGATCTCCCTTCCCAGTCTGGAAATAGATTTGGTTGTGTTGTTCCTCTTCGAGGAACGACGGCCAGTACCTGAACAAATACCCCCTGTGGTAAATCACCATAAAGTGGTATTAACGTTTGAGGATACCATCTCAGATGAAATGGGGATCAACATGATGGAGGTTGACTCCAATGAGCCATATCAGTCAACACCCTCCATCCAACCAGGTAAAAAAGTGGCCCCTCAGGTACGCAACTGGGCATCTTTGCCCCAAACTCTGGAAGCAGGGAGTGGCCTAAAGTTTGGCACCTGTTTCCCAAAAAAAACAAACCTATAAAAATTGAGATAAGCCCTTGGCAGGCAACACCTTGTATATACATAGACTCGCACTGCCAAGGGTCCGCCTCCGAAGAAATACAAAATCTCAAAAACATTGAAGAAAACAAAAATGTCAAAAACATTGAAAAAATACAAAATCCTAAAAATATAGAAAAAATATAAAACCCAAAAATAGTCTTTTAAGATTTCGGATAAAATCACACAAAAGGATGCCTTAATTGAAATACCCATCCCACGTAAAATCGTTCCCTGTAGAAATACAAGAAGAGGTAGGTGTTACGAGTCTGGACGAGGATAGTCCTTTGGAGGAGCTCCCCAATAAGCTCTTTGACTGATTTGCCGACTTTGAACATGGCCCTACCCCCATTATCGAGGAAACTGAGGACATCAATTTAAGGACTGAGGAGATTCCCAAAATAACCCAAATCGGAATGTCGCTGTCTCCTGAAGAAAGGAAAATCATGATTGACTTCCCTCGATCATACCAAGACATTTTTGCCTGGTCCTACGAGGACATGCCTGGTCTGGACACTGATTTGGTTGAGCATGAGTTGCCTCTCTACCCCGACATGAAGCTGGTTAAGTAGAAGCTAAGACGTCTCTGACCCGAGTGAATGTTAAAAGTCAAGGACGAGGTCATCAAACAGTATGATGCGAGGTTTCTCATGGTATCCAAATACCTGCAGTGGCTAGCCAATATCGTGCATGTACCGAAGAAGGATGGAAAGGTCCGCATGTGTATTGATTTCTACAATTTGAACAGGGTGAGCCCGAAGGATGATTTCCCACTACCACACATCGACATCTTGGTCGATAATACTGCTAAGCACGGGATGCTTTCATTTATGGATGGTTTCTCAGGATACAATCAGATCAAGATGGCAGAGGCAGATCAAGAGAAGACAGTGGTCGATTTTAAGTGTAACCCTTGCAAGTGCACAAGATCTATTGTAGTATAACAAGAACAAGGGTGTCGAACCCACAGGGAAATCATGAATTTTAATTAATTTTTTCAGAGATCTAAAAACGTCCCCAAGGAAGTACCATGGGGCAGATTCAATTTTACCAAAAATTTATCACACTTTTCCTAAATGCAAGAAAAATAACTTAATCTAAATAACTAATTTCTGATGGATCTAAGAACAATATTTAACTATGATCAAGGAATATGCTACCCCAAATTTGTACCCCTTTTCTATCATTAAAACCCACAGTTTCATTAAAGCATCATTCACACCATCATTCATCGAGAAAAATGATTCGTGATAAAATGTGATCATCAATCCGGCATATCCTATCTAAAAACAATGACTCAGCCTATCATTACGGTATGAGTCATGTAAAAAGCATAGCATATCTCATTATGTTTAGATCACGATAGTAAATACATAATTGCTCTGCAGCCTAGATCAGTCTGCAGGTCCAGATCTAGCGATTACAACCATTGATACGCGCAATCAACGGTCATAACAAGCATTCAACATATTTTCAATCACACATACTTTAAGCAAAACCATTCCATGATGACATAAATAGACTGCGGTATTAATCATAAAAAATTGCTACTTATCTGGGGATCGCATCTTCCCCGATCAACTGATTTAGCTGCTCATCTTTGGTGTATGATATCCTTGTTCATTCAAAGCCATTCCACTTTTCATTTCTTCCAAAAGATCTTTGTTTACAATGCCTTATCCTGAATACAATCTATACTTTCATTAATTTAGAAGAAGACAATGCAAATCCTAAGTACAATCTACCCAGACCAAAACCCTAGAAGAAGGAGAAAAGAAAAACCCTTGAAAAATATAGAGAAAAATCTCAAAATTCTAAAGTGAAGCCCTAAAAACCAAAAATGAGTAATGAAAATTAATTCTAAAAATTGTCCTCCTTTAAGCAAACTCGTAGCTTCCAATTTATAGGGTCGAGCAAACCCTATACCTAATTTCCTCAATCGATTGACTTTTGGTTCGGCATAAGTGAGGGCAAACTTGTTTTCTATTGTCAATCGATTGAGGCATAAGGGTAGAGTCTCCATTCCCTTGTTGGATGTTGAGCTACTTCACGGATTTCAATGCTTCTTTTGACCTTTTTGTCAATAGCTCTTATGTAGCCTTTAATTACCTTCTTTTATGCTCTTTAACGATCTAACGGTCAGAAACACTTGTAATCATTAAAACCTCACAACAACCATCAGATGCTTTCATTGGATAGCTAAATATAGAAATTACGGTGCGAAATATAGTCACATTTCGGCACCGATCACACCCTCAAACCTACACTTTGCTAGTCCTCGAGCAAAGAGAATGAAAAATATGTACAGCAAATAAAACTAACATCCTAAAAAATTTAAGTGCCACTTTCGTAGGGAACACGATTGCATTTAGCTTATGCAACAAGCCTTTAAACCCCTAGGTGATCCCTACTGGAGGAGTTTTGTCTCCTTAAGGTTTTCAGTGAAGGTACCTACAAACTTCAAAGCTTATGAATTTCAGAATTTTTAGTCATGCCCTTAAGCAATTAAATGACGCTGGACAATCTTTTAAAATGCATCTGACCATGTCCATTTCATTAGGGCTCATTCAATTCAATCCGTTCAATGCAATGCTCATGTTTTATGCCTTAGTGTTATGCAATTATCACTGCTCAAATTCTTTTATCTGAGAAGAAGCTTAAACTAGGGACCTTTAGATCACATGCCTAGACTCAATCCTTAGCAAGGGTATACACTCAGAATGAAATCACTCCTGATAAATGGTTTTACTTTTTAGTCAAATGTGAGATGGAATTACAATGCAATTTTGAAAGATCTCACAAATTATAAGAAAAGACGGCGCATCAAAGAATTTTAAGAGAAATCTCATTAAGATAGATATTTGTATTTTAAACATGCATATACCAAGGGCCATAGACATTGTATAATCACACTCCACAAGGCATTTACCACTCATGATTGGATCAAAAAGGTCTTTTCTAAGGTTATAATGGGGCTCGGGTAAATGATTTAAGAAAGAAAGGGAAAGTAGGATTCAAGTTTCTCTGAGAAATCGGAAAAAGAACACACTTGATTTTCTGATATCTTTTGAATTCTCTAGAACCTTTTCTCTTCAATACACTTTTTCTCTTTCTTGTCTTTTTCTTTTTCTTTTTAACATCACTTCCATGTACTTCTCTACTTTTTGCAGTAAACTGAATTTTCTTTCTCTCTCCCTTTTTATGTTTCTGTACCATTTATTCTTTACAGATATTATTGCCATAACTTGTTATTTCCTTCTTTGATCTCATCCCTAATTTCTCAGAGCTAAAAGGGTAAGGCTTTTCAAACTGGTGTGGGGTATGGCAAATATAGCTTACAACCAATAAATAAGGCAAAATTCCTCAGTTGAGGCTCAAAGGGGGTGCGACAAGATAAATCAGTATATGGTGGGATACTTTTGGGCACAAACGAGCCAATAATGGCCTTAGATCATTTCCTTTCATGATGGTACTAATGCCTAATTGCCTTGAGTTTTTACACAGTGATTTCTAGTGTAATGGTATAACACACGTAAAATCAACAAATCAAAATAAAATACATGAGATTTTAACAATTTAAGCGAGAAACTCAAAGATGCTCCGAATTTATTTCAGCACTCATCAAGAACGAGGACAAAGTTTCAAAACTCACTGGGTTTTAGCCCTTCTTGTGATCTGAAGATTTCAAGTCATACACTTAATTCTCAGATTTGGAATTAAAGCAAAGTGCTGGTGCAAAATTTTTCAGCATAGATCATGATCATCAATGTTCAATCTTTAAAATTTATGAGCATTCATAAAATCATGGCATGATAACAAATTTTCAAAGGGTTTTGGGTCATTCACAATTTAAAAATATGAATAAGATTCGAAATTCATAAGTCCTCATGTTATCAGTCAATCGATTGAGACACTGGTCTCAATCGATTGACTGCTGCACATCCCAGTCGGCTACGGGTGGTTAACAGTCGATCAATTGAGACACAAGTATCAATCGATTGACTGATAATGCTTTTAGGGTCCGAAAATAGCCTCCTTTTTTTTTTTTTTTTTAACTAACCAAAAATACATGAAATTGTCCTAAAATACCCCCCCAAACCTAAACTGTCCAATGTCCTCATTGGCGATGATGTTGAGAAAGGAGGGAAGACCCCCCCAAACCTATTTGATGCAATCGAGGACCAAAAGAAATAGATCAAGTGAAAGGGATGGTGATGAAAAATAAAAACACAATTATTTAACTAACTATATTTTTATTAAATATAGGGAAAATATTATAATTATTGAAAAATAAAACTCCTACCTTAAAATTAATCGAAACCAAACCTAAACTAAAACATAAAAATCAAAATAACAATAACATAAAAAAAAACTCCTAAAACTAGACCCTAAAACTGACAATCATAATCCTTTAGTCTTCCATGGTAGAACTTCCTTCCTTTGGCTTCGGAAACGCGTAGTTCCACATCTCCTTTGTGATTCCAACCTCGCCAAGAGGTGGAGCTGGTGCACGGGGTGGTGATAATGGTGGGGTAGGAGGCGGTGGTACGAGAGGCAGAAGTGGATTCAATTCCGCCCACAAGTAGGTCAGAATCAAATTCATGGATGGATCGTTGACGGCCTCAGTGGAGCGCGTAAAAATCGATTTGATTTCTAAAGGGGATTCATCATCAAGATTGATGACTTCATGATTTGACAAATCGAGTGGTGGCTGCGAAGTGTGGTAACGTGCACATTTTTGCGCGGGTTCCATCAACTTTTTCACTGCAGATCGGGTACAATACCGAATAGAAGACATGTCTAGGACTTGGGGAAGGAGGAATAAAAGTTAGACTAAAGGGATACTATAGAAAAATTAAACTAATAAGACCCTTAAATAGAGAAAAACTTTAAAAAGATGGACTAAAAAAAGAAACTGCTCTAAGAAACCTTCTACACTACAGACTCTACAAAATTCTATTTTCGGATGGAAGGTGTACTCTTTCAGAAATATACATTAGTCGATCGATTGACACTACAATGTCAATCGATCGACTCAAGATACCAAGGATGCCATTTGGTACTTGGTCCAAACTTTCCTCTTTTCGGATGCAGGAATCAATCGATTGAGAACAGTGTCTCAATCGATTGACTCAGAAGAGTTGCTTTTCCAGAATTTCAAAAGTAAAGTGCTCAATCGATTGAGAGTGAAGCCTCAATCGATTGACTGATGCACTTGTGCACCAATCTGAGAATGACCATAAAAGTAAACACCAAAAAGACGCTAATTCCATTGATTTTTCCTGATTGATTACACATCATCGGTCCCCGGACAACTAAACACAACCTATGATTAATCAAAAATAAAAACTAAAAACACAAAAAACAAATTAAAATACTAAACAGTAAACACCAACAACACAAACATCAAAAACACTACACAAAAACAAACTAAACATCATCATCATCATCATCAAATTCAGGGTCCCTCTCCTCAATCATCGCCGCTCGTGCTCCTACGATGAATTCATCGGCACGCCCAGGGAATGATTCCTGGGCCATCCACATGAGAAGAGAGATCTGAAATTTCGACCGTCGATCAACACCTCCAAGTCTTGCATTCAACCCATCCATCCGCGCCTCGAGGTGAGCTATGGCTGCCTCGGCATTAAAATCCGGGACCTCCTCAGGGCGAGGTCGTCTTACACCGCCACATTGGCATTGTGTGGGGTTTGGACGTGGGGGTTGAGGTACAGCATCAACGTCGATCGGAGGTGGTTGCACACGGAGAATAGCCTTGATGCTCTTGTCTTAAACATTGGTGCCATATTGATAAAAATGCATATCACCCAACTCTTCATCATCGTAAATTGGGCAGCCAA
Organism: Chloranthus sessilifolius; assembly: GCA_021018995.1. Lineage (NCBI taxonomy): Eukaryota > Viridiplantae > Streptophyta > Magnoliopsida > Chloranthales > Chloranthaceae > Chloranthus > Chloranthus sessilifolius. Next base: position 126,004,665 of record CM037589.1, on the reverse strand, counting down.
GGTGTTCTAAGAGGTGCATCACGTAGTGCGGGAAATGGAGGAGAATCGCTGCTCGCTTTGTGGGTACGGTGGCGGTGGCGGTGGCGATATCAGTGTGACACCAGTACATTTCTCCTAGCATAAGACCGGGCGCATCAAACCAGGTATTCGTGTGCGCGACGTATAGGGCCATTACCCGATTCTTTGTCCTCTTGCTTTTTGTGCCATGCGGTAGGAGGTTGTTCGCCATTACGATGTCCCAAAACAAGATGTCCATCGGTAGGACGGCTCGTTTAGTGGACAGACCGGTCCCGCGACGTCCTCCACACATATCATCTTGACTAAGATCAATGGCCGGGTTAATGTGATGGTTCAAAGGGCGAACCGCGTAAAAGTTGAAAGCTCAGGCAAGATCGGCGGCGTGTAGATTATAACTCCAGTTGTCGATCTCGATCTTGATGAATGGCATCCCGGTTGGCGAAATTGGAGCGGACACCCACTCCATCTTTTGGTAGAATAGGCGAAGGATACTCGGAGAGATATCAATAGGGGGAGGAGTGAGCAGCATTTCTAATTGCAAGGCCTCAATGAATTCGATCTAGCGGGCGCATTCCGCGATGCGACGGTATTTCGCTAGGTCAAAGAAATTTTCCCTTTGGAACTGACGATCGACATAGTCATCGTTAGGGATACGCATCGAATTGTTGGCAGGATGATGTGGACGGAACATTGGTAGGCCAGGTGCTACCATTCGATCACGTATGAGGAGAATGTAAGATGTAAGCTCGGCTCGAATTGGATTGGATTGGAGAGGATTTGAAATGAGGGGGGCCACGGGTTGTGTCCCCACTATATAGTATAGATGTCAATCGATTGAGGAGAGATCCTCAATCGATTGAGAATGATTGGTTTGCACACATCGCGCAAATTTCGAAGGTCAACGGGCATGCGGATGCGACGTGGGACAATTCACTCCTCTTTTAATGTCAATCAATTGACACAGTGATGTCAATCGATTGACACAGTGATGTCAATCGATTGAGAACAACCTTTATCAAAAAGTCACACCGATTAGGTGCCTCGAAAATGGGTGAGGTAAATATTCAATCAAGTCAATCGATTGAGGGGTTAGTCTCAATCGATTGACACAAATGTGCCTTGAAAGTTAGTTGCCACGACAAGATGTGTCGAGTGGCGCTTCAAATTCCATAAATTGTCCAAAATCTGAGAGGCTGTCAATCGATTGAGATTGGTCTCTCAATCGATTGACAAAGAAGAAGAGAGATGATGATGATGATGATTGCATTCTCAATCAATTGACAGAGAAATGTCAATCGATTGAGGGGCTAATGTCAATCAATTGACTGTCAAATAGTCAATCGATTGAGCAAAGACTCAATTCTAACAAAAACAAAAACAAAAACAAATAAACATACTGGGTTGCCTCCCAGGAAGCGATGAGTTTATGTGTCGACAGCTTGACCTTTTCATTGATCAGGTATCTTGGTCATTAAGGTGCATTGCCTCAATTCTGAACTGGGTCATCGACTCAAGCATTGGTTTAAGACGTTTCCCGTTGACTTTGAAAACTCGATTGTCCTTGAGACTGCAGATCTCAATCGCACCATGCGCACTAATAGAAACAACCTGAAACGGGCCTTCCCATCTAGATTTCAGTTTTCCCTGGTGAAGCTTTAGTCTGGAATTAAACAGCCAAACCTTTTGTCCAATGTGGAACTCTTTCCGAGAAATTGACTCATCATGCAGCTTCTTGTACCTTTCTTTGTATAGCTTGGAGTTTTCATATGCATCATAGCATAGCTCTTCCAATTCACTCAGCTGTGGCTTTCGATTTGATCCTCCGCTTGCAGATCAAAGTTAAATCTTTTGATAGCCCAAAATGCTTTATGCTCCAATTCAACAGGAAGATGGCATGCTTTCCCGTAGACAATTCTGAACGGAGACATTCCAATTGGTGTCTTGAAGGCGGTACGATAGGCCCAAAGAGCATCAGATAGCCAGTTAGACCAATCTCTTCTATCCGGTCGCACCATTTTTTCTAAAATTCGTTTAATCTCTCGGTTCGACACTTCCGCCTGACCACTAGTTTGCAGATGATACGGCGTTGCCACCTTGTGGGTAACACTGTATTTCTTCATTAAAGTAGCAAAATGGCGGTTGCAGAAGTGCAAACCGCCATCACTAATGATCGCCCGTGGAAACCCAAATCTGTTAAAGACATTTTCCTTTAGAAATTTGACCACAACTTCGTGGTCATTCGAATGGGTTGCCACAGCTTCAATCCATTTGGAAACGTAGTCATCAGCTACAAGAATATAGGAATATCCGAACGACGGGGGGAAAGGATCCATGAAGTCGATCCCCCATACATCGAAAATTTCAACTATCAGAATTGGGTTCAGAGGCATCATATTTCGTCGTGAAATATTTCCAAGTTGCTGACATCTTTGGCATTCTTTACAAAATTTGGCAGTGTCCTGAAAGATGGAGGGCCAATAAAATCCACTTTGAAGAATCTTGTGTGCGGTCTTTTGTCCTCCAAAATAGCCTCCACAGGCCCCGGCATGGCAAAAGTCAATAACACTCAATTGTTCTTCTTTAGGCACACATCTCCTGAGAACCTGATTTGAACAAACTTTAAACAGTTATGGCTCATCCCAAAAATAGTATTTTATTTGTGAGAAGAACAGATTTTTATCATTTTTGCTCCATTGGGTAGGGATTCTGCCTGTTACCAGATAATTCATAATATTAGAGAACTAAGGAACTTTTGTAGCAGCAGCACCTATTGCCATCAACTGTTCATCTGGAAAGGTGTCCCGGATAGTCTCAGAGACCGATGATTCTTCAGGCAAAATTCTTGACAGATGATCGGCCGCTACATTTTCGACACCCTTTTTATCTTTGATTTCGAAATTGAACTCTTGTAGGAGTAAGATCCATCGGATCAACCTTGGTTTGGTGTCCTTCTTTGCTAGCAGATATTTCAATGCAGAGTGGTCTAAAAAGATCACTATTTTCGAGCCAAGCGGATAAGAGTGGAACTTATCCAGAGCATACTCCACGGCTAATAACTCCTTCTCAGTGGTGGTGTAATTTAACTGGGCATCAATCAATGTCTTACTGGCATAGTAGATCACATGAGGTATTTTGTTCACCCTCTGCCCTAAGACTGCTCCAATAGCATAATCAGATGCATCACACATGAGTTCAAATGGTATAGAATAATCTGAGGGTTGGATTATCGGTGCTTTAGATAGCAACTCCCGCAATTTCAAAATGCTTCCATGCAATCTTCATCAAAGTTAAAAGGAACATCTTTGCCAAGCAAGGTACACAATGGTTTAGCCACCTTGCTAAAATCTTTGATGAATCTTCTGTAAAATCCTGCATGACCCAAAAATGATTGAATTTGTCGAACACTCTTTGGACGTGATAGATTGGCAATTAAGTCGACCTTTGTCTTGTCAACTTCGATTCCTTTCTTTGAAACAACATGTCCCAACACAATTCCTTGTTGCACCATAAAATGGCTCTTTTCCCAGCTGAGAACAAGTTTGGAATCTACACAACGTTGCAACACTTGTGAAAGGTGATTCAAACATGAACCAAACGTCTTCCCAAAGACAGAAAAATCATCCATGAATACCTCGATGAACTTGTCAATCATATCTGAAAATATGGCCAACATACATCGTTGGAAAGTAGCGGGTGCATTACATAAGCCGAACGGCATCCTTCGATATGCAAAAGTACCGTAAGGACACGTGAATGTCATTTTCTCTTGATCAGGTGGAAAAACGGGCACTTGATTGTATCCCGAATAACCATTAAGAAAGCAATAAAACTCCTGCCCTGCTAACTTCTCTAGGATTTGATCGATGAACGGAAGGGGAAAATGATCCTTTCTCGTAGCTGTGTTCAATTTTCTATAATCAATGCAAACACGCCACCCAGTAGTTTGACGAGTAGGCACCAATTCTCCTTTAGCAGTTTCTTTCACAGTGATTCCGGACTTTTTCGGAACGATTTGAACTGGACTTACCCATTCACTATCAAAGATCGGATAGATGATTCCAACATCAAGTAATTTAATGATTTCCTTTAAAATGACTTCTTGCATGTTCGGATTAAGTTGCCTTTACGGTTCTCTCGATGGTGTACTATCATCTTCCAGATATATTTTGTGCATACATACCGATGGGTCAATCCCTTTAAGATCAGCTAGGGTCCATCCAATAGCCTCCTTGTGATCTTTAAGCACTTTCAATAGGTCATGCTCTTGTTCTTCCGACAATGAGGATGAAATTATCACCGAAAATGTTTCTCGTGGCCCCAGAAAAGCATATGAGGGAGTCAACTCGTCCTTTACCTCAACAGGTAATGGTTCTACCTTGGTCACAACTTCAAATAAGTTATCATCTTGACATGATGAACTTGACTTTTTCTCTTCTATTTGCTTTCTTTCAAGCCCTTTGTCATCATAGATGACCAACAAAGTAGTTTCAAATTCTTCTTTGGTAAGCATTGATGGTAACACTTCATCCACTACTTCATCCATCTGGTCGATGTAAAAACAGTCAACCTCATCCTCGTTGGGGAAATGGTTCATCGCATGTAATATATTCAATCTAACCTTCATGTTTCCAAAAGAAACGTCCATGACTCCCGTTCGACAATTAATGCAAGCATTTGCAGTGGCGAGAAACGGACGTCCAAGGGTGATGGGGACTTGATTAATGGATTTAACAGGTGGTTCCATGTCTAAAACAACGAAGTCAACTGGAAAGACAAACTTGTCTATTCCAACCAAAACATCCTGGATGATACCCCTAGGTCTTCTTTCTGACCTATCTGCAAGTTGAAGTGTAACCGTTGTGGGTTTCAATTCACCCAATCCTAATTTCTCATACACTGAGTATGGGATCAGATTAACGCTTGCTCCCAAATCTAGTAACGCTTTTCCAATTGGTTGTCCACCAATGACACATGGAACAGCTGGGACTCCAGGGTCCTTGAGTTTCTGTGGGGCTTCCAATTGCAATATCGAACTGACTTAATTAGTCAGAAACACTCTCTTTGAAACATGAGTGCGTGCCTTTCTCTTACGCGTGCACAAATCTTTGAAAAACTTGGCATACTCAGGAACATGTTTGATTGCCTCAAGTAATGGAAGGTTTATCTTTACTTGTTCGAATGTTTCAAAGATTTCTTCCATTTTTGTAGGTCCCTTTCCCATTCTAGATGGAGGAGTTAGGCACTTAGGGAATGGTGCCTTTGAGACATAAGGTGGAGATTTAAGTTCTGGCTCTTTTTCACGTCCTTGTTAGACAGTTGAGGGAGACACTTCCTCTACTTATTTTTCTTTTCCCTTTTCCCTTCTCTCTTCCTTTCTCTTTCTCTTTCTCTTTCTCTTTTCCTTTTTCTTTTTCTTTTCTTTTCTCTGACTCTTTCTCTTTTGCTACTTCTCTTTCTTCATCCGCTTCCACAAGCATTTCTACTTGATTATCAACCTCTCGTCCACTTCTCAGCACCGTAACAGCTTTCAACTGTTGACTATTTGATGGTCCTTCATCAGGCGGTGCTTGGCCTCGAGGATTGTTAATGAGTTGACTCGGAAGCCTACCTTCCTCTCGTTGACTCAATTGATTGGTCAATTGACTAAATTGATCTATCATCATCTGCTGGAAAGCTTGCATATTTCGCATGATCTTTTCCTCCAAATCAAAATCTTTTGAAACGGTGGCCTGAGATTGATTAAAATTCTGATTTTTTCGGTAATCAGAATTCGAGTGATAATAAGGAGGGTTCTGCTGGAAATTAGAATTTTGCTGGAAATTAGAATTCTGTTGTGGACGAAGATTCTGTTGTCCATTCATTACATTGGATCTGAACTGCTGATTCACCTGTCTAGTTTGGTTTGATCCTCCCCATCCTAACTTGGGGTGATTTTTCCATTCCGGATTGTATGTGCTTGAGTACATATTTCTACCTTGTCGCTGATATGATTGAGTCAGATTCACCTGCTCTTGAGGAGTAGGTTCATCAGGAAGAAATGACAAGGTAGTAGGGCAATCATTAGCCATGTGACCTAGGTGGTCATAGATTGAGCAAGCGGTGGGGTTGCTAGCACTTTTAGCTTGCTTAGTTGCCGCTAACAGCATGTTCATTTGCTTGGACAACATATCAACCTTTGTTGAAAGATCTGAAGTGTTGTTATTGTCATTAAATAGTCCATTTCTGGTCAACACATGTGATTTTGTTGCCACATCCAAATTAGTTAGCTCCATTGTCGCATTTTGGATTGAAGTTTGATATAACTTCTCAAACAATGCCCACAGCTCATCAGCCTCTTTCGTGGCACACGATCCTCCGCAAGATGCATCAACCATGCATCTCTCTTCAGGAATTATTCCATTGTAAAAACTCTGAATCTACTGCCACCTTGGCAGTTGATGATTTGGACAACTCTTAATCAATTCCTTAAAGCGTTCCCAACATTCATGAAATGTTTCTGTAGGTTGTTGGGAAAAGAACTGGATCTTCTGACGCAACTCAATGGTTTTGGTCATGGGAAAATATTTTTTAACAAACTGATGGTGTAGCTCTGCCCAACTCTAAATAGATTGTGGTTCTAAAGAGTAGAACTAAGTTTTTGCCTTATCTCTTAAAGAGAAAGGAAAGAGTCGCAGCTTAGCTATTTCGTCGGTCACATTATGCACACGGAACATTTTACACACTACAATGAACTCATTCAAATGAACATGTGGATTTTCGTTTGGCAATCCATGATAGATTGGCAACATTTGAATCATTGCATAATTGAATTCGTAATGGTTCCCTGGGATGGGAGCATGCATGATACTATCTTGATCCTCGTAAAAACCAGGATCATTATAATATTCCAATGTTCTCGGGCCCTCATCATGATTATTGTTCCCATTATTTCCATTATTATTGTTCAGATTATTTCCATTCCTTTGATCTGCCATAGTCTCAGTATGATGATACTGATTCTTTTGGATTCTGTGATTCTCTCTACAAGATCGTTCGATCTCAAGATTAAACAGTTGTAGATGTGGGTTATGAGAACGAGTAAAGCTCATGCACCAACACCCAAAACAAAGATTGTTGAGTCCACAACAACCCACAAAATTCAACTTCAATCGATTGAAGCAAAGATTTCAATCGATTGACACAAAGCACACACAACTATTCAAACAGAGACTTAATCAGTCAATCAATTGAGGTTCAAAAGTCAAACTGAGTTAGCACAGATTTTACAGCTAAGATGGCAAACAGCAGAGCTCTTGTGAATCGATTGACATAGGAATGTCAATCGATTGAAAGAAACCTAGAAATTCCCAGAAAATGATATCCCAGTCTCAATCGATTGACAGAGAATGTTCAATCGATTGAGTCTATGATAAACAGTAGCTAATATCAGAAGAAAAGAAAAGAAAAACAAGATAATTAAATTAATTTTTATTTATATATATATTTTTTTCTATTTATTAAATTAAAATTCAAATTAAAATTAATTTTTTTTATTATTATTAAATTAAAATTTGAATTTAAATTAATTTTTTTTTTTTTTTTTTAAATTCGAATTTCAAAAATCAAGAATTAAATTTGAAAATCAAGATTAAGATTTGAATTTCAAAATTCAGATTTCAAAAACTAAAGGAATCCTACAAAATCTAACCTACAAGAGAAAAAGAAGGAGAAGAATAAAAGACTCCTATATTTCCTAAACAAGAGATCCTAAAAAGTCTATAACTAGAATTTAGAAAATCCTACAAAATATCTAAAAGAGGAAAATAAGGAAAATGGACTCCTACAAAATCTAAAATAAGAAATCCTAAAAATTTATACTTCCTAAAAGAACTCCACAAAATCTTACCAAAGAGAAGAAAAATAAGGGAAAGAAGATTTTGCAAGTCAAAAATCCAAATATTAATTTTTAAAATTCAAAAATCAAAATTCACACAAGAAAATCAAAATTTAATTTAGAAATTAAATTTCAAAAATTTTAATTGCAAAAATTTAAGTTCGAAAATCAAAAATCAACCTTTGAGCACCAAATTTCAGATTTCACAATCTACAAACATCCAAAATTTCAGAATTAAAGATTTTTTTTGTTTTTTTGTTTTTTTTTTTATACTACTCACAACTGTCGATCGATTGACTCTTTCGTGTCAATCGATTGACAAAGCGACTTAGAATGACGAATACAGTCAATCGATTGAAGAAAAGGTCTCAATCGATTGACTGTCAAGCACTTTCAACAAATCTCTTTCCGAATTAATCAAAATTTCGCCGTTTTCCTCGGTAGCGGAGCCAAAAACTTGGTCGATTTTAAGTGTAACCCTTGCAAGTGCACAAGATCTATTATAGTATGGCAAGAACAAGGGTGTCGAACCCACAGGGAAATCGTGAATTTTAATTAATTCTTTCAGAGATTTAAAAATGTCCCCAAGGAAGTACCAAGGGGCAGATTCAATTTTACCAAAAATTTATCACACTTTTCCTAAATGCAAGAAAAATAACTTAATCTAAACAACTAATTTCTGATGGATCTACGAACAATATTTAACTATGATCAAGGAATATGCTACCCCAGATTTGTACCCCTTTTCTATAATTAAAACCCACAGTTTCATTAAAGCATCATTCACACCATCATTCGTCTAGAAAAATGATTCGTAATAAAATGTGATCATCAATCCGACATATCCTATCTAAAAACAATGACTCAGCCTATCATTACGGTATGAGTCATGTAAAAAGTATAGCATATCTCATGAGATCAGTCTGCAGGTCCAGATCTAACGATTACGGTCGTTGATACGCGCAATCTACGGTCATAACAAGCATTCAACATATTTTCAATCACACATACTTTAAGAAAAACGATTCCATGATGACATAAATAGACTGCGGTATTAATCATAAAAAATTGCTACTTATCTGAGAATCGCATCTTCCCCGATCAACTGATTTAGCCGCTCATCTTTGGTGTATGATCTCCTTGTTCATTCAAAGTCATTCCACTTTTCATTTCTTTTAAAAGATCTTTGTTTACAATGCCTTTTCCTAAATACAATCTATACTTTCATGAATGTAGAAGAAGACAATGCAAATCCTAAGTACAATCTACCCAGGCCAAAACCCTAGAAGAAGGAGAAAAGAAAAACCCTTGAAAAATATAGAGAAAAATCTCAAAATTCCAAAGTGAAGCCCTAAAAACCAAAAATGAGTAATGAAAATTAATTCTAAAAATTGTCCTCCTTTAAGCAAACTCGTAGCTTCCAATTTATAGGGTCGAGCAAACCCTATACCTAATATCCTCAATCGATTGAGACTAAAGTCTCAATCGATTGACTTTTGGTTCGGCATAAGTGAGGGCAAACTTGTTTTCTATTGTCAATCGATTGACATTCTTGTGTCAATTGATTGAGGCATAAGGGTAGAGTCTTCGTTCCCTTGTTGGATGTTGAGCTACTTCATGGATTTCAATGCTTCTTTTGACTTTTTTGTCCATAGCTCTTATGTAGCCTTTAATTACCTTCTTTTATGCTCTTTAATGATCTAATGGTCAGAAACACCTGTAATCATTAAAACCTCACAACAACCATTAGATGCTTTTATTAGATAGCTAAATGTAGGAATTAGGGTGTGAAATATAGTCACATTTCAGCACCGATCAGACAGCGTTTATCACTCCTTGGGGAACCTTTTGCTACAAAGTCATGCCGTTTAGGCTAAAGAATGCCGGTGCAACATACCAAAGAGCTATGATTGCGCTATTTCACGACATGATGCGTCGAGAGATTGAGGTGTACATCGACAATATGATCGCCAAGTCACCAGAGCGAGGAGATCACTTGGTAAACCTTCAGAAACTGTTTGAGAGGCTGAGAAAGTACAGGTTATGTCTGAATCCACAGAAGTGCGCTTTTGGCGCTATATCAAGAAAAATTTTAGGATTCATCGTCAGCAGGAGAGGGATCGAGGTCGACCCAGTCAAAGAAATGCCGCCACCGTCTACTGAGAAGGAAGTCAAAGGGTTCTTAGGTAGAATATAATATATCAATCAGTTCATCGCACAGCTAACTCTGATCTGCATGCCGATCTTCAAGCTACTAAGGAAGAACTAGCCCGTTGAATGGAACGATGATTGTTAGGCAGCATTCAATAAAATCAAAAGCTACCTCCTTAACCCACCTATTTTGGTACCACCCGAGCCAGGGAGACCACTCTTAATGTACCTCTCCACGACAGAAGTCTCGATGGGATGTGTTTTAGGGCAGCATGACGAGACGGGAAGAAGAGAACAGGCCATTTACTATCTAAGCAAGAAGTTTACTGATTATGAAACGTGCTATTCTCATCTGGAGAAAGCATGATTGGCACTTGTATGGGCTACTCAGAGGCTTCACCATTGCTTGCTATCTCAGGCTATTCTACTCTTAGCCCGAATGGATCCATTGAAATACCTGTTCGAGAAGCTGGCCCTCACTGGGTGGACTGCACGCTGGCAGCTTTTATTATCTAAGTTCGACATCACGTACATCACTCAGAAGTCAATCAAGGGACAGGCACTCGCCGTTCATCTTGCCGACAATCCTTTGCCAGATTATGAACCTTTGAGAACTAAGTTTTCAAATGAAGATATCTTGTTCATAACAGAAGACGATATTGAAGAGGCAGAAGAATCATGGGTAATGTACTTCGACGGGGCAGCAAATGCCGAGGGTCAGGGAGTTGGCGCCATTCTGATTTTGCCAAAGGGATCCCATTACCGGTGTCTATTAAGCTCCATTTACCTTGTACTAACAACATGGCTAAATACGAGGCTTGTGCCACTAGCCTACAGGCGGCTCTCAATCTCAATATAACTCACCTTTGAGTGTTTGGCGATTCACAGTTGATCATATGCCAAACAAATGGAGATTGGAAGATGAAAGACAAGAAACTGATCCCTTATCATGAACACCTCGAGGATCTGATAGCTTACTTCCAAGATGTGACATTCTCATATGTCCCTCGGACAAGGAACCGTTTTGTCGATGCACTAGCAACTTTGGCGTCAATGATAGAAATCCCGTATGGTGCTGAGATGAATCCGATCATGATCGAGTAGAGAAGTGAGCCGGCCTTCTGCCTCTAGATTGAGGAACCTATGAAGCCTGATGATGAGCCACCTTGGGTCTCAGATATCAAGAATTTCCTCGAGACCCTAACTTTCCCTGAGGGAACATCCAGGAGGAACCGGCGAACCATTCAGCATCTAGTAGCAAGTTACGTCATTTGCGGGGAATGCCTTTACAAGCAATCATACAATAACATCTTACTCAGGTGCCTTACAGAAAGTGAAGCGACCAACATCATGAAGGAGATCCATGAAGGATAATGCAGAGCCCACGTCAGCGGTCACATGCTTGCTAAAAAAATTCTACAGCAAGGATACTTTTGGACCACTATGGAATCGGATTGCTACAAACATGTTCAGAAATGCTACAAGTGTCAAGAACACTCTAGTCTCATACACGCTCCTGCCATCGATCTACACTGCATGACCACTCCTTGGCCATTTTCTACCTAGGGACATGATGTCGTCAGAATGATTAATCCAAAAGTATCAAATGGACATCGGTGATCCTCATCGCCATTGAATACTTCACCAAGTGGGTAGAAACAACATCATACGCCAACATCATGGCCAGTCCCGTCGAGAAATTCCTCAAAAATAATATTGTGTGTCGATTCAGAGTACCCAAGGATATCATCACAGACAACGATACTAATTTTTCAAATAAGCGTATCTGAGCCTTTTGTGAGAAATACAAGATCAAACACCATCGCTCGTCACCTTATCGACCTCAAACTAATGGAGCCGTAGAAGCTGCGAACAAGACGGTCATCTGCATCCTTGAGAAAATGGTCGTCACTTACAGAGATTGGAGCAAAATATTGCCATTTTCCTTATGGGCCTACAGAATGTCAATCCGTATTGCTATAGGTTCAACACCGTTCTCCTTTGTGTATGGAACTGAGGTCGTCCTCCCGGTAGAGGCTGAAGTACCCTCGCTCCAAATCCTCATGGAATCAGGCTTACCCAAAGCAGAGAGAGAGAGATCTTGCTTCAAACAATTGGGCTTATTAGACAAGAAGAGACTCCTAGCCATGTGCCACACTCAGGTATACCAGGAGTGAATCGCATGCGCTTACAATAAACATGTCCGCGGTCGAGATCTAAAGGTAGGAGACACTGTGCTGAAGAAGATCTTCCCATCTCTCCACGCTGATCCGAGAGGAAAGTTCAAGCTGAATTGGGATGGACCTTACGTCATTCGAGAAGTACTACCGGGATACGCCATCCGCCTCGCCACCATGGACGGAGATCATCTTCCTGAGCCCATCAATGCTGGATACGTCCGACGGTTCTACTCTTAGTCTATCGTGATAAGGTAAGTATTGGTAAAACAGATACGTGACTGCTTAAGAACCACTCAAAAGAGGTCATCATTCCAAACACAGTAGCCAAAAAGCATCCCTAAAAATGATGATATCCTTTGCTACCCCATTTCAGCCTAGGCCTTTCTTTCAATAAACCCCTTCCCCAAAAAAATGTATCTGTGTACATATACAAAAAAAAAAGGGAAAGTAAAGTTACTATCAAAATCAAAAAAATTGAAAAAGCAAAACCTCAAAAAGAGATTACCTGAAATGGAGCAAAAAGAATAAAAATGTGTAGAAGAATCACGGGGCATGTACAGTAAAAACCCCCAAGGGAGAAAGTATGTTGAGAAAACTAAAGTCGTATCAAGGAAACCATTTTAGCCTAGCATACCTTCAAATCCTAACCTAACCCATGGCCAAGCTACACTCTAAAGAAAGCCCTCTTTCAGGTTTACAAGCAGTCATAATATCTGTTAAGTCAACACAAGCCGAGTTGTGAGATGCCACCAGAACCCCATCCAGCAGGCTATGATGGAATTGACGTCTATGTCGTGGCTGTGAAAAAAAGAAATGAGGAAGAAATGAAAATAAAATAAAATAAAAAATAAAAAGTAAAAATGCAAGCTCAAAGCAAGATGGACGTGGTGAAAACCCGAAAGGGCATTACGGGTAAAAATAGCGACCTTGTGCGGACCAGGTGAAAACCCGAAAGGGCACTTGGGGTAAGAGAGCTAAACCCATGGACGTGGTGAAAACCCGAAAAGGCGCCACGGGTAAAAAAGGGAGATAAAAAAAAAAAGAAAAGAAAAGAGAAAAAAAATTGAAAAAGAAAGATTTGGACTTGATGCTTGAGGAGCCCTTAATACTCTTCCTATACCCTCTTGTCCAATTGAGTTGCTCATGCTAGTTCGAATCGGGTCCCGACCAGAATTGTCTTTGTGAAACTGCACCGTCAAATGTATGACTCAAGGTAAGGAGAAAGGTTTAACTCAATCCCAAGGGGACGAACGTTCCGGCCTTGGTAGGACTGTTGAAACTCTTTTAGAATCAACCAGTAAAAAAGGAGGGTTCGACCATACTCAAAAGAGGACCCGAGGTTTCGCAGGGTTTTCACCCAACAATTAAGGCACCACACAAAAAGAATGCATAAAATAAAACCAAAAGACCAAAAGATATGTGTAGATGTATATAGTAAACAGCCTTTTACACCACTTACACCACATAAAAAAAAATAGCCGGTGTGATGACTAGCATGCTTTCCTTTTTACAAGTATAAACAAAAACAACAAAAACATAAAAAAAAAAAAATATATATATATATATATATATGTATACCAAAAAAATGTGTGCATCTGTAAAGGGGTTTTAACGCCCCTTTTCTGTGTATCTAATCTGTGCTAAAAGTTATTTGTGCAGGAAGGAGTTTGCGGCCCAGCTCGCACTTTAATGCGCTAATCTCAGCATGAAGGTCATCTTTCTGGATATTCCGCTCAGTCAGCCAGTGACCATGCAAACTCTTATACCTCTTCCGAGAAGAGTCGGTGGCTCCAAAAGCGACACTCAGTGATCCCTTTAAATGGAGGACCTCACTCTCTGTTATGTCTGCCCTAACTTTTTCTTGTGTCAACTGTTCATGCAGGACCCTCTTCTCGTCCACAAGAAGCTCAATACAGGCTCAGAGTGTCGTCTCCTTTGTCTAGGGGCCTCCAGTATCAACGACCTCTGCCGAATCTGGACCATCAGCAACAGGGCACTCAGTCAATAGCTAGGCCTCATACTCAGGAGAAGTTCTAACCAAATCCCCCTGCTCAATATCACACATCAACGTGACTGACGCGTCTCCCAGAGAGCAACAATCTAATCCATGTCTCCAAAGGACCCCCTAGAAAAGATCAAATCACATAGAGGGGGTTTGGCCTCGCAGGGCACCTGTTGAGGGCAGCCAAATTGACGCAGTACTCGGAATGTGAAGTAGAAGGTGCTGCCCTGTCAATCCTAGGAGGGTAATGCCCTCATGGTCTCTACTGCGAACTATTGGGAAGGTCCGGTCCAACCAAGGAAGCCTCCATGTCAGCTCGGCATCGGTCAACCAAAATTTCAGAGCAGACACATCGCCCTGTGGAAGCAAGTGGCACCTACCCAGAAAGCACTGAGCCACCTCACCTTGGGCAATATAAAAGCGGGGCACAAGCCCCAGAACAGTAAGGTGCTCACCCAATCAGACCTGAAGCAACAAAGGGCACCCTCGAAGGCCCTCCACCTTGCCCAAAGAAAATGAATCAAGGCATTGATACAGCTCGGCAAGCACCAAGTGCATCATGGATCGGCCAACCTCCAGCTCGGTCAAAATATCGCAAATTGCCAATGAGAAGCTCTCCCCCAGTAAAGAAGAGGATTTCAGAAATGAGACCGAGTGCTAGAGCTTTCACATTGAAAATATTCCTAACCGGCAATCTTCGGAGGCTTTCGTCACCGAAAAGTTCTTTGAGGAATTTTAGCGAACACCTTGTGGGTCCCCCAATGAGGCTTTTCTCATACTCAAGTTTCTTCAAACCGAGAGTAAGGTGAACAGATTTGGAGTAGCCCGGCCAAGGCGTGACACTTGCAAGGCCCCTGTGAAGCTTCAGGCGAGACGGATTGGATAGCTCCTCAAGGGTTGGGGTTAGCTCCCGCTTCCCAAAATAGAATACATGGAAATTCACATCCCAAAATGAAGCGGCGGCGTAAATGAGTTCCCACCATGGAGGAACCTCTAGAAAGGAAGAAAGGCGAGATAGCCCAAGGCGCTCTAAGTCGGCGAGCTCACTCTCATTCAAGCTCCTGAACCAGGCCATTAAAAATTTGGGCCCCAAGCCCAACAAAGGGGGTAAATTGGCTCCAAGCCCTCCACGTAAGGGAGGGTTAGAAAGTGGGTCCATGAATGTACAGGGATATTTTGAGAGGATAAAAATCGATGTATGGTGATGGACCCGCCTTGGAAATGCAAGAGCAAAAGGAACCACTCAAAAGATCCCTGTACAAGCCCCCCCCTCTTTAGCCATCTCGGGACCTAGTGGTGGGGACTTACACCCCTTTTGTTTCTTTGTTAACACACCTCTTTTCATTTAAAAATGGAGCATTTGTTTTGTTTATTCATGTGCAGGACTGATCCTACATCAAAGAGTACGACCCAAAAGATTGCTTTCTGAGCATTTTGGGGAAGCACATCCTGCAGAGAAACAGATCCAATACAAAGAAATCATGGCATAAAATCAAAGCAAAAATATTTTCCCAAAAATAATAATCTGAGGTATCACGTCAACCATCCCCCAATATGTTTAAACAAATCCAAATCAAATCCCAAAAGAGTATTGAGTTTTTCAAAGCAAAAAACTAGAAGACTATTCCTTGCTTGTGTCCTTGGATTTCTTGCGATGGCAAGAAGATCTCTAAAAACTCCGCATGTCCCCCACCCTAGACCACGCCTGCGAGATCCTACTGAGCAAGGAGCGCGACTCCTTGGCATGGGCACGCTGCGAGACATGATCAAAATCATGAGTCAGTATCAGTTGAGGGACAAAGGGTAATGGAATAAATGAAGAGGAGTAGAATAGCAAGGCACTCACCATCTCCACCTCCCTAAGCTCCGATAAGTGACGATGATACTCCGCATACTCCATGGCCGAGTTGAAGTCCTACGTTCAGAACGATACGATATCAGCTATCAGGACAATCTTAAAAGCATGTACAGAAGGAAACCAAAATGAAGAGAGATTGGGTCATCAGAAGACTTACCCCTGGAACCACCTCAGGAGGAGGAACGTGGGCCACATCAGCAGAAAGCCGTGCCTGTCGATCCACATCAGTGAAGAGGCTCGAAAGGAAACTATCATCCAGGCATCAGAAGGTCCCGTAAACCATGGGCAGATCGCCACCAGGGATACCAGCACCTGAAGTCCCCGACGGACCAGCACCTGAAGAGCCCTCACCCGAGGGGCCCGCACCAGAAGGACCAACACTAGAGGGATCCACCCCTGACATATCAGCTGCACTTGGCTCGCCTTCACCATCCGAATCATCCCCTGAAGCAAACTGTGAACAAAATAAAGATCCGATTAGAAGGGATAAAAGTCGAATAAAAGCATAAAGGGAACTAATCCAAACTAAGATAAATTACCTGATCGACTGGGCGGCCAAATGCAAGAAAATTGGCGCTAGGTACAAAGCGCGGCAAGAGGAACCGATGGGGTAGGCACTTGTACCAAAGATGATAGTCCCCGGGCACATGGAGAGCATGGATAGGGAGCCCATTGTTAAAAAAGGCCACTGTGAGCTCCTCGATACTGCCAACGAGATTCCAAATGTCCACCGGAGGGTCCACAGGTGTGGCATAGTAGGCCTGGAACTGGTGTGCCACCCGCTCTCCTAGATAATAAAATTTGGCCCATGCTCCATAGAAGAAAATGACGCGGCATTTATTGAATAGGCGAGAGGGGCCTATAACTGCCCGAACCCAGGAGGGATATGCAAAGTACGGGTCCGGGAGGATCTGTCCAAGCCAAAGGAATCCAAGCATGTAGCACATCAGTCAAAGGAGATTTTCGAGCTAGAACCAACAAGGGTTGAAAGAGAGTTTTACCTGCTCGAGAACCATCAAGTCAAGTTGGGACCTTAGACCCATCTCCAAATGCTTTAGGCCCACGTCATGATGCCGGGCCTGATTCCAGTTACTGAGGAGAGGATAGGTAAGCACCTCTGAGTGAAGAAGCGGGTACCCAGGATGGAAGTGATGATATCCCCATACCTAAAAAAAGGAGACAGTACATAGGAGCAGCTCAATAGCACATAAAGATCATTCAAAAAAATTGACAAAAGCAAAATAATGAGGGATTACCTCTAAGGCGACCCAAAAGCTCATAGCAGACTTGGAATCCCCAGTGGTTTTTTTTTTTTTAAATCCAACGTTACAATTACAGAGCACGGCTTCTTAGAGAGCCCTCAGACTTACAGTCTGAGCTTCTCAGAGAGCCCTCAGATTTACAGTCTTGAATCCGAACTTGGAAGTACAAATCACTCACAATGGCTCTCAAAGGTAAACTACAAGAAGGGATTACAGGGGGTTCAGATAAGCTATCTGACCGGAATGAGGGAAACAGAGATGAAAACTCTAAAATCTGGATACCCCAATTGGGCAAATGTCTTCTCAATTTATAGCTTTCCCTCTATCCTGCACAAGGCTGAGTTGACCAATCAGAAGTGCTCAGATCTGGATTGCCCAATGGCCGTTGAGCACGGGGATCCAGATCTGTTCTGGCCAATGAAAATGCTCTGATCTGGTTCAGCCAATCAGGCGTTAGAAGCATCAATTCTGTTATGGGAATTCAAAAGTCTGTTTGAGCTTCTAGAAGTTCCCGCCAAGTGATTTCATCTTTGGGTTTTCACGCATGGAATATGCCTTTGGTTTGTGCTTGGAATCTTCCTAAATGTCTCCGGGCTTTTAATTACATTGGGGCGCGGCAGAGTTCTTGAAATGCCCTTCAAAGTGGTCAGAAATCCTCATGATGCCATTTCAGCGAGTTTAAGGGTCTTTCAAAAGTAATTTGGCTCCTAAAGCTCTTTTCGTGGGGTTTCGATTGCTTGAATTAAACTTTTCTTCTTTTCGCAAAGGTCATTCTTCTATTCGAGGAGTGTTTTCTTCTTTTTGCAAAGTTCAAGGTTCTTTGCGAATAGTAGAAGTTCTTTGCGAATTGAACTCTAGGCTCCCATTCTTCTTTGCGAATTGACTTTTAACTTGATTTTTCCTTTGCGAATAGTAGAAGTTCTTTGCGAATTGAGCTTTAGCTTCCGTTCTTCTTCTTCAGGTCTTTTCTTGCTCTTTTAGGACCTTTTTAGCCATTGCTGAGGCTATTTCTTCACTCCCTCTTTGAGCTTGACATGCGTTGTCAGCTTTTCGATCATTTTAGGATGGTTTTCGGATTTGGACCTGTCTTTTTGGTTAGCTGCAATATGAACACTAAAGCACTTATTTAGTCCTCTCAAGGGTCTTTCAAGGCTCATGTTTAGGGGTGAAAAATGGTATTTTTCACTACTTATCAGTGACCCGAGCTACATTGTACATCAGCCATGCATACCCGGCCCCTCCCCAGTCGTACCTGTGGACGCCACCCCAATTGTCCATCACACTCAGCAATGCCAGGCTGACTCGACCCCCACTGGCATTAGAAAAAAGGGTCCCAACAAGAGTAGGAGAGTGATGCTGGCTAGGACGATCGCCCGCTCTGGCGTGATGTAGAGCGCCCTGTTTGGCTGACCCAGATTCACTAACTCATTAGGGGTGTAAAGTGAGGTCAGCCAAGACATCTTAACCTCGGTGCCATGGGTCTGCCCCTAAGGAGGATAGGCCCCAATTAATCGAACGATGTCCTCTCGACTTGGCACCGTGAGATCGGATATCGGTATCCCCCCTATCCTGATGCCGGTAATCATGGCTTAATCAACGGGCGTCATAAGTCATCTCTGCATACGACATGTGAAAGGTCATTTGTCTCAGGGCAAAACCTTTCAATCAGGGCTTTCAGATAGGCAGCGACGGCCCTCATGGCAGGGCAAGATAGAAATTCTTTGAAGCCCACTTGTGCCAGCAAGACCTTCACCACGGGAGGGACATAGAGGTAGAGCTCATGGAAGTCAAGCCACCCGCCATGGAATATGATGTTGGGCAGGTCATGCACCCAAGAAAATGCGCATCAGACCACAAAGACAAAGCAAAAATTGTATAATAGAAATAAATTGAACCTCTCTTTTACCTTGCCTGCTATCTCAAAATTGGAAATGTGGGTATGTTGTTGGTGAAGGAGGCTGACTCGGGCAGCCTCGCCCTGCATCTCGAGCCATGGGCCTGCCCTTTGATCTACCCAGATGAATTCCTCCCCCCGCGGGCCGTACACTATCTCAGGCCCCTCCACGGAGCTCTCCTCAAGAATATGCTCACCTTCGCCTGACATGCTGGGGCAACAAAAGGCAATCACATCTAATCAGGAATAAAGATACACGTACAACGAATTCTTTTACAACAAAGAGATCAACAAAAAAATCCTTTACTTCGTTTACATAAAATAAAAGTCCTTATACCTCAAAAAAAAAAAGAGAGAAGAAATCAGCATCAAAATCAAAAAAGTCCTACTTTGTTTAAAAAGTCCTTTCAAAAATCAAAACACAAAAAAAAATCCTTATTTAAAAGTTCTTTCAAAAAAGAAAAATCAAAACACAAAAAAGAACTTTTTACTTTGTTTAAACAAAAAAAAAGAAGAAATAAGAAAAGCAAAAAACCCTTATATTTCAAAACACTCTAACAAAAAACCTTTCTCTTGTACCCATAAAAATCAAGAAACCTACAAAAAAAAATGATAAAATAAAAAAAAATTCCTTAGAAAAAGAACAAAAAAAAAATTATAATAACAAACAAAAAAACCTAAAAAAGAAAAAAAAAAAAAAGAAAGAGAAGAAAAAAAAAACCTTTTCCTTAGTTGGTTTTCAAAAAAAATGCACAAAGACCAAAAAAAAAACACACATTTCCTTGCTTAACTATAGAGGTCAAAATCGTTCTTCTTAAAATTTTCGAAAAAAAAGAAACCAAAAATCCCTATTTCCCTAAATTAGTGTTCCAAAAAGAGACCAAAAATCCGTTGCTTTATTTTGCAAAATAGAAACAAAAAATAACAAACAATATATAAAAAAAAAAAAAAAATTCCCTTCCATACACACAAATAAAAAACAAAAAAATATATATATTAGGCACCAATAAATCCATAAAATAGCAAAAATAGGGCATTGATCATAAGAAACCGTCCACACATCATCAATAAACATACATACAATGAAAAAATAAACCATTATTCATCAAAGAATGCAAAATCCTCATCATATTTGCAAGAAAAAGCAAGAAAAATCAAGAAAAATTAATTTTAATCGTTACCTTTAAGAGAAAATGGGGTCTTTGATCTAGCGTGAGCCGACGTTCGATCCACACAAGTAAAGCAACGGCAATGGGGCACGCATAGAGGCAATGTGAAGGAACCCTAAGAGGGGACGATTTTCGATTTCAAAGAGGAAGGAGGGGGAGAAAAATTTGAAATAAAGCCCCCCAGCCTGAACTCGGGCTGTTTAAGTTCCCCAGCAAAGCCTGGCGCAACTATTAGTTGCGCCAGGAAAAATTTTGCCCCCTTTTTGCTTGGTGCAACTATTAGTTGCACCAGGCTCTTTTGAGGCCCCTAGTGGCGTGGCGCAACTAATAGTTGCGTCGGGCACTTAGGTCGGGTTTTGGGACTAGTACGGGCCAGATAGGAAGGTCGGTTCCCCCACTCCTTTTATCTTGTCACTCCAGGCAGATGCACGCGCTCCCAAGGCGGCATTTCGATCATCCTTCGACTTGCTAAAAAAGACGTGCTAGAATAAAGGCAGACCGATATCAATGAGCACCCCGGTCCTACACAGAAAATATAAAGAAAATCCAACAAAGGAAAATCCCCATAGAGAAGCCGAAAGTATTCACGAGAAAATCACGTAAAACGATAGCTTCAAAATTCCAAAAAAAAATCACATAAAATAATAGCTTCAAAATTCTAAAAAATCACATAAAATGATAGCTTCAAAACTCCAAAAATAGTTGAACAATTCAAAAAAGAAAAGTCGCATAAAAATGATAGAAAAATCAAAAACAGATTGGTACTCCCCACAGAAACGCACAAGCATAAAGCGGAAAAATGTCAATATTTTATCCACAATGCAGTTGTGCCATATTAAAGTCTGGAGTCAAAGGCTCACCTTTGATCTCTGGATCCTGCTTTAAGGTAGGAGCAACGGTGTCAGTCTCAGTCGAACAGTCAATGTTTCGATCAAGTCAACTCCACTGCTAAATCGTTGCGATGAGCGCTCTGTTTTGGACTCATAAACTTTAGTGTCTTAAGCTTCAGATTTTTCGTTGGAAAAGGTCAACCAATGCCAACCTATTGAGAATGAGATTACATGTCAATCAAACTATGTGCAATCATGCATTCAGAAGGGTTCATTTCTCCTTTATTTTCTGCAGGCTTAAAACCTATATTGGCAGCGGTATCCCTATAAAGTGTACGCCTTGCACTTGGGTATCTGTATGATGGTCGTTTGTCTCCGTAAATTATACCCGGGCGGGTCCGGGTCAGGGCTTTCATCACCTTTGTTGTTGCTTATTCCCCCTGATTGGCGCATGATTATGCATAGTTAATTGATGTTTATGATCATTGTCAGCAGAGACAAGGATTGAATGTCCCTTCATGAAGACACCCCAATGTCTGGTTGGATCTATTCAAGGTGGTTGAAGCTGGATGCCTTGGATCATGTGGATATGGGGCATGTTTTCAAAAACGGCATGTACTCCCAAAAAGCATTGCGACATTTATTCACTTTGCTCGGGTAGTCATGCTAAATAAACTTTTGGGATCGATGGGTTCGCCCAAAGACCTCGAAGCCTGCTTTCAGCAGGGGCACCCACGAATAGTCCGATGGGGCCGTTAAGTGCCTCGTAGGATTGGACGCAAACTATGGAGCCTTGCGTATCTTTGCTTTACGCCTATCTTTGAACGTGGGTCGATCACCCCTCTTACTTACGAAGCTGTTGTATTCAGAATGAATCTCGAACATCAATCACCTTCAAATCATCTCGAGAAGCAGATATTTTTCCTGACTAACGGGCTTTCGCTACTCGAGAAATGAACGTTTTTCCCAGCTATTGGGCTTTCGCAACTCATTCCACCTCGGTTATGCCCAGTAATGTCGCTAAGCGCTTGGGAACCGATTACCTCGAGAAATGAATGTTTAGCCTGGCATCCCAGGGCTTTCATTTTCTCACTGTGTTACTCACCCGATGTTTGAAATTTGTTATGAACGCAGCGAACCCGTCAGTAATGCCTTGGGCCTCTTTTGATGTCTTTTTTCTTTGGCATACGATCATTAGTGATCGGATACCAAAGAGGGGCATCTATAGACACCCAAATTTGGCCTAAGGTCCAATCAAAATACCTTTCGAGAAAGGCACACTTCTGGGATTTTGATGGCATGTATGGAACCTTTAGGAACCACCCTAGAACCCTTAGGAATCGCCCCAAACCCTTAGAAATCACCCTAGATCCCTTAGAACCCATTCCGAACCCTAAATTGAACCCTATCAAGCTATGGATGAGGAGGGGTGCACTAGAATTAGCTATAGCTGTCTACTATAAACAAATCTCATATCATTAAAAGTAGAGAGCGTCAGCTTTCCAACGGTCCAAGAATTTCCCTAATTGGAGTTCTAAATCAAAAGATACGACGGTCCGAACCTGCAGGACAAAAGAGTAAAATCAGGTGGGCCCCCTAGGGATTTGGCGCAAATAATAGTTGCGCCAGTGATAAGTTTGCCTGGCATAACTATTAGTTGCGCCAGGCCACTTCTCCCAGGATTTAAGCCAGGCGCAACTAATAATTGTGCCAGTATTAATTGTGGACCCCACCTCGGATAGCCAACTTTCAGGCATTGTTTTACTGTATATTTACCTAGTGCAACTATTAGTTGCGCCAAGCATATGAATAGTAACTGTTAGATTTTGCCCCAAATTTTATGATTGGGTTTGACTTGTTGACCACCTCGACCTTTGGGGTGTGTTTTGCTATTTTGTTGCATCCATTTGCACCCTATTTGCAACCCGTTAAGTGGCTTATGGCCTCACCCCATCATCCACCATTGGAGGACCCTTCCACACATCTCAAGGCTCCAAAAATCCTAGGAATCCTTAGATATGAGATTACCTAATTGCTAAACCCATTTAGCTCTTAAGTAGCCTCCTAACCCACCCTTTTCCTATAAATAGAGCCCCCCATCCCTTGGTTTAAGGGTTGAGAATTTTGGCCTAAGAGAGAAAGAGCTTAAAGTGAGAAGATCTTTCTCCCTTTGGTGCACACTTCCCATACAAAAATCAGAATTCAAAAACCTCCTCCCCACCCTTGCCTTTCATAAAAAGCCTCTAGGTTAGGTGTGTGTGATCCCCTAGCCTTCCTTCTCTACCTCTTAGCTTCAAGCCTTAGGAGTTAGAACCCCATTTTCCACCATATAAAGCCTTCAAAAGCTCATCAAAGCAAGCCAAGCGAGGCTCTCCTCCGGTGCTACAAGGGCCCGAGGGCTCCGGCTCTCCCCTTTCTTCTCCTATCTCTTTTTGGCTCTTCTCATCCCCCCATTTGTGCCGTTATGACGCCAAATTTTTGGTAGGAACGGAGGAGCACAAATAAGATTCTAAGCCCTTTTGGACAAGAGGAAGCCATTTTCTTTTCTTTTACTTTATTTTTATTTTGGCCATTAGTAGAGACCGTGTTAAGCGAGTTGATCGGGTGCCTAACTCCTTCCTGATTGATAACCGAAGCCCCTATCCAAGTGCCTTTGGTGTAGACCGGATTTAGAGTCATATTTTTAGCACTTCGGTGCTCATAAAAATGATATAGGTATCCCGAGACACCAAAACCTCCGAGTGGCGACTCTATATTTTTTGCAAGTGGGTGCATCGTTGCGACGGGACTGTCACGGATTCCACGATTGCACATCATGAATATGCCAATTCTGTTTATGAGGATGATAGAAAGCGGGTTTTGATGAATGTTGTGCATGACGCTACTTAAGTTAGTTTTGAGTTTACCAATTCTGATGTGATATCTAAATTTTATATAGAGATATGTTAGATTAAATGAAATAAAAAGATGATGAAATGAGGATGATAAGCTTGGTGTTTAAGTATGATTCAACATTACTTGAGGATGATAAGCTTAGTGTTTAAGTATGCTGTAGTATGACCATGCTATTTCTATTTTGAGTCCAGCGTAGAAAATTTAGCCTTGAAGAGCTCGACTTTGCTATTCCAGCTTGGATAAGTCAGCTTTGTTAAACTATTAGCCCAAATTTAAATTAATATGAGCATGCTATGTCGGTATGTTAGTGTTCATGATAAGCAAGCCTGTGAAGTTGAGTTATGCTAGACAGGTTTTTAATATGCTTTTTAATATATATATATATGCATGATGTTGCATACATGAAAAACAATATGCTCATAATGTTCTCGCATGCCTGATCTCGTACATGGTCACATCTTGATTCTTGATACTCGTTTGCTACATGTTGAGCCAAGTGACCCTGCTAACTTAGCTCAAGGGCTTGACGATTCTCTTGTCAAGTGACCTTGCTAACATAGCTCAAGGGCTTGACTTCTTGAACCAAGTGACCCTGCTAACTTAGCTCAGGAGCTTTACCAGTCTCGTGCCAAGTGACCTTGCTATCATAACTCAATAGCTCATGGTCTTGACTTCTTGAGTCAAGTGACCCTGTTAACCTAGCCCAGGGGCTTGATTATCTTAGTCCAAGTGATCCCGCTACCTCGGGAACTTGATTTGTTGGTTTCTTGCTCTTGTACATGTCTTGTTTCAACATGATTCTTTGATATTATCTCTCATGATTCCTCGTCAGTACTCGTATTTGGTCAGCATGAATGTGTCAGTATGAATATGTCAAGCATTGTTAGCATGATACAATAATTGCATGATTTAGTGCTTGTTCTGTAATATACTGCTAGGATATATTGGTGCTAGAATAGACCTAATATAAGATGACATGTACTTCATTTTATTTTGCATCTAGACATGAATGGATAATCTAACATATAAATTAGCATTGTAATTGTCCCTGCCGAGCTTCGATGATAGCTCATCCTATGACCTTATGTCTTAGCTACAGTTACTATTCAGGACCCTGAGCATGTGGCTGATCCTACCTACCAGCCTGAAGAGGAAGAGAAGAAGGACGAGGGAGACGAGAGGAAGATTATGAGGAAGAATTCGTTCCGAAATAGGTTTGAGAGAGAGAGAGAATAGTAGTGTTTTTGTTAAACATGTATAAATAGCAGTGTGTTTGAGATATTTTACTACGTCATATATAGCTTTCTTTCCATTGTTTAGATGATGGGTGGCCGTCAGCGATGGAAAGCTATACATGGTTTCTGTTTATATTTCCTGTTTAGTTTATTACTTTAGATAAATGAATGGATATCAGTTGTGCCATATTTCTTCGTATCAGAGTTATTTTAGTTCGCTTTCGCAATTGTAATACTTTGTACACGATGTACTTGTCTGAAAGGATCATGTTAGCTGATCCGACGGTGCGACCTTTCCAATATACAATAAGGGGAAACATCAGGCTGTCACAAACGATATTTTAAATTCATAGATTAGATTTATTTTCGACAATTTAGTTTAAATAACCAATTATTTATTCTTTAAAGGCAAATAGAAGTTTTCTTTAGATTAATTCTTCCTTGTGGGAACGATCCTATACTAGTGCTATAATCACCATTGTGAGCTTGCAATAGGTTAAGACAAGGTAATTAAAGAGATGATTAGCCATCACCTGATTTCATAGTTGACCGTATGGATTTATGTGATTAATATGATATTTAGTACCAATTTTTTCACCAATGATCATTAGATCATGGTCTTTAAATCAAACAGTCTAGATGGTATTTCCACATGACATGTACCAAAAATACCGAGTCTTTAAATTTGGTGAAGGGGGTACGTAATATCCCCAAATTTATGAAATCGTGTAAGTCAAATAGGTACGCGTATAGGTACAGGGCACTGTACAATTTTGGATTTGACGGGATCAATATGTGTGTGTAATGAATAGTGAGCAAGTGAGAATGAGCGTGTATTAGGTTAGGTGTGTGGGGTTTGCATTGGAACTAAAGCAACTTCACACACACATCAATGTGTGTATGTGCTTCACATTAAGAAGGTCAAGTGGATAGAGATAACACACATGTTGTGTGTGAATACTTCACATGGAAGCAAACACCTTTAGATAAGTGAGGGGTGACCTCACTTGCACAAACCTCCTTTGCAATTTTTGCTCGCCTTGCTTGCTTAGAGAGAGAAAGAGAGGGAAAGGGTTGTGAAGAAGGAGAGGTTCACCAAATTTGTGAATTTTGAAACCCTTAGCCTTCGTGAATTTTCTGCGATCTTGTCGACGGAGATATTACCATTGATTGCGCTGTTGAGGAGGTTGTGGGGCATGGATTGTCACTGAATGGGTTTTGAAATCCATTGTGTGTAATGAGAGGAAACCACTCTGATTCTTATTTTCTTGTTGCGTGATGCCCTAGCTTAGAAGGTGTGAAACCGCAACTCAAAGGTATTAAAATTGTAGAATTATATGTTTAGAAATTTGTGTGAGGTGTGTCCGAAAGAATGATTAGAAATCACGAGAGAAACGAGTTCAGAAAATCATAGATCTGAAGAGTTTCTGAATCTCGCTCGCGAGAGCTTTGCTCCTCATGTGCACGAGATTCCTTTAAAAAGTCCCCAGTGAGCCTTGCATGCATGACAAAGAGAGACTCCAGTGAGCCTCTGTGCCTCGCTCGCACGAGTTGTATGTGTCATGTGACTCACGCGCCCGACCCTGCATCTCGCGCGCGAGATACAAAGTTAAAGCATTTTGGATGTTTTTCTTGTGAAATTTTTGAAAACTTCGACCGTTAGACTTCCTTAGATATTTCTAAAGGGTCTTTAGATGATTTGGGATGTAGGTTAAAGTGATGAGCATCAGCGTGAAGTCTCGAATGGCTTCTTGTGATTTTGATTAAGTCGTGCTTGAGGTAGGGGAAACTTAAGAACATTGAATCTAATGTGCTTTGTATAGAGTGACTTATGGGATAAGATAAGCCATGATAAGTTATGTGCATCTAAATATTTAATTTTTAAATCCTTTATAACAAGCTTTGTAAATGCAAATTCGAAATGTGATTTGATAAGTGTGTTTGTGTGAGCTCTGGATTTATGTATGGATTCTAGATTTCAAAAATAAGTATAATTTAATCACTTTACATGGTGTGAAAACTATAAGTTAGAATTTTTACAATAATTTAAGGTTCATGTGAAATGAATCCCTTGTGCTCCAGTACGACAGGATATCCGCACATTTTTACCGGCCAATAGGAAATCTTCATTCTGCACAAGCATCCCTCAAGTCGCAGGGGCTTGGGCATTTGTGAAAAAATGGTTCTTTGAACGATGATGGTTTGAAATTCCCATCAGTATATGTGTGATTTTTGATGCTATATATGCTTGGAATAGTATTTAAGTTACTGTTTTATGTTACGTACAAGATTTCAAGCAAATATTTGAAGTGTGTGTGTGTGATTAAAGTTCAGCATCTGAAAAGTCTTGTGAAATGTGAAATGTGCATATGAAATCAGTTATGAAATTTCTGATTTGAAATATGAGGTAAAATGCTACTGATGTTGCCCTTATTGAGCTTGGACTGTTAGCTCACCCTTCGACTATACGTCACAGGTGTTGAGTTAGACAAGGAGTTTGATCCGAAAAGCGATCCGGAGTATATTTCGGGGGAAGATATTGAGCACCTTCTAGAGGAGTTATTCCCATAGATTGGGATTTGTGTCAGAATTGAATATTATTTTGTGCTCAGGGCTTGGTACGTCCAGCCATCTTGGATTAGAAATTTGATCATGTAATTATTTTGAATATTATTTTATGAAACATTGTTTTGGTGATGGTCAGCCATCACTGACGGTTCTTTTCGATTCTTTTGTCCATGTCTCTCTACATGGAATTAGAACCGTCATTTTGATATATTTTAAATGTATAGAAATAGAAAATTTCTTTTGTTGTATATGATGACTCTATCTACTTAGTTAGAGATATCTGCTTTGAATTCTATTATGTGTGTTGATGTACCAAGTGTTCGGTAATTCGTAGATCGCCTTAAACGGTGGTCCGACGGCACAGATTTTGTGTAGCCGAAATCTGGGCTGTCACAGTTGGTACCATAGCATATAGCTTTAGAAATTTCTGACAGACCTTAGACTTAGACTATGTGTTTAAGATTTTTTCAGAACATAGGGATCGTCTGTGAATGAAACTCTTGTTTCATGTTAACAGATCAATATGCCTCCTAGAGGTGGAGGCCGAGGATGACCGAGAGGTGGTCGAGCCCGAATCACAAAGAGTGGTGAAGGAATCGACACCGGAATGGATGATGTTGTGATGAGTGAGAACGTTGCTACGGGTCCGAATAGGATTCCTATTAGGGACGTAAATCCTCCTGAACAAGGAGATTAAGGCAGAGTAGAAAGAGAAAGAATGGCACAATCCATGGAAACGGTGGCCAATGCTATGGCACAACAAACTGAGTTGATGGCTGAAAATAACGTAAATAGATAAACGCCACCATCTCAACCTTCTGCATTCATAGAATTCAAAAGAATGTGTCCACCAAGTTTTCAGGACAAGCAGAACCACTTGAGGTGGAAAAGTGGTAAAATGAAATAGAAATGATCTTCAATGTGCTTCCGTGCACTGAAGACAAACAAGTTAGATGGGCTGCATTCAAATTGGATGGGGAAGCAGATCCAAGGTGGAAGTCAGTATCAAGAGCAAGGGAACAGGTTACTCCAGGTGTTCTGTAGACTTGGGAAGAATTTGTCGAGGAATTCAATAAGGAAAATTTTTCCAAGCAAGTGAGAGATCTGATGGAAGTTAAATTCATTAATCTAGGACAAGGGAAGATGTCCATAAGAGAGTATGGAATAGAGTTTACAAGATTGTCAAGATTTGCGTTGGAACATGTGGCCTGGATGAAAGCCAAGAAGTTTCAGCGTGGATTGAGGCAAAATATCCACGGTAGAATTTCAGTGCTTGAATTGGAAACTTATGGGGAGTTGAGGAGTAAAGTTTTGGTTGCTGAAGAAGACATTGAGGAGATGTACAAAGAAGGGACCAACAGAGCAGAGGAAAGGCAAACCAAGGGAGGTCTAGTAACTATGAATCGGTGAATAAAAAGATGAGGTTTACAGTACCAGCTCCAAAGCAGTTTACCCAGACCATTTATGCTAGGCCATCTATACCTACACCAGTTAGATCTTTCCGCCTGTATGGCCCTGCTACTACCACAAGAGTGTCAGTTACTTGGGGATTTTTTAGGGCTGCATTGTCTACTCCATAGGAGACGTGTGCCCATTGTGGTAAGTCATACAAGACTACGGATTGTAGACGGGGCACAGGAGCATGTATCAAATGTAATAAAATAGAGTATATGATAAAGGGTTGCCCAGAGCTAAGAAGTGAAGGGCAAGGGTTAGCTGCAACACACGACCTACACTACCTATTGTTCAAGGTCGTGCTTATGTAGTTATAGCCAAAGATGCTCATCCGAATAATGATATAATCCAAGGTATAATTACCCATCGACTGTCAGTGTATTTACTTTTAAATATTTTTTTTGATGAAGAAGGTGCATAGAATTAAATAGTTTTCATATTGATGCTTGAATGCTAAATTTCTTATATGTGTATCTAATTGCATAGTATGTATGAAACCTAGGTACTTTACAAATGTATAAAGAGAGTGATTATTGTTGTTACGAGGAACGAGTCTTGATAGACCTAGGGTCTACCCACTCGTTTGTGACTCCTCAGTTTGCAGTAAAGTTGAAAGTCATTCCCGAGGCCTTAGACTTCATTTTAGTCGTGTCAGTTCTAATAGGAAATTCGGTTAGTACTAACACAATGTATCGTTCAGTTATCGTTGCCATCAGGGATTATGAAGATCATGAATCAATGGCTGATCTGATCCTATTGGTTATGCAAGGATGCTATGTGATCCTTGGCATGGATTGGCTATCCACTCATAATGTAAATGTTGATTACAGAAGAAAGATGGTCACTTTTCGCCCTAAAGGGAGTAGATCGTTTAGATTTTTTAGTACGCAATCGACCATCGTGCCATTCATTTCCTTGATTCGAGCAGAACAGATGATAAGAAAAGAATGTAGTGGGTACTTAGCATTTTTACAAGAGCAGTGGGAAGAGAAGAACATTATAGCAGAAATTTTGGTGGCTTGTGAGTTTCAAGATGTATTTCTTGAAGAGTTACTGGGATTGTCGCTTGATCGAGAGGTTGAGTTTGCGATTGACTTAGCCCCATGTATGGAGCCAATGTCTAAAGCACCTTATAGGATAGCTCCAACTGAGTTGAAGGAATTGAAAGAATAATTATAGGAACTATTAGATAAAGGATCTATAAGACCAAGTGTTTCTCCTTGGGGAGCACTGGTCTTATTTGTTAAAAGAAGGACGGGTCGATGAGGTTGTGCATCTACTATTGTCAGTTGAACAAGTTGACAATCAAGAATCGATATCCTTTACCCAAAATCAATGATCTATTTGATCAATTACAAGTGGCAAGATTCTTTTCCAAGATTGACTTGAGATCTGGTTACCATCAATTAAAAGTGAAAGCCAAGGATGTTCAGAAGACAACTTTCTGAAGCAGATATGGGCATTACAAGTTCCTAGTGATGCCTTTCGGCTTAACTAACGCACCAGCTTCATTCATGGATCTCATGAACAGGGTGTTCAAACCACATCTTGATACATGTGTGGTAGTGTTCATGGATGATATTCTCTTCTACTTAAAGTCTAAAGAAGAACATGAGCATCATTTGAGGATCGCTTTGTAGACATTGCATTAGCATCGGTCATATGCAAAACTCAGCAAGTGTGAGTTTTGGCTAGAACAAGTGAGCTTTTTGGGTCATGTAGTCTCAGAAGCAGGTGTCCCAGTAGATCCGATAAAGATCGAGGCTGTGGTAGAATGGGAATAACCAAAGACTGTGACTGAGATTCGTAGTTTCCTCTGTCTGGCTGGGTATTACATGAGATTTGTAGAAGGGTCCTCCAAGATTTCAGGACCACTCACAAGATTCACAAGGAAGGACGTTAAGTTTGAGTGGACTGAAGCATGTGAGAAAAGTTTCCAAGAACCCAAGAAAAAGTTGACCTCCGCCCCAGTGTTAGCCATTCCATCAGGGAGTGGAGGTTTTGTGGTTTATAGTGATGCATCACACAGCGGTTTAGGTTGTGTGCTTAACCAAAATCGGAGAGTAATCACCTACAGGTCGAGACAGCTTAAGGACCATGAAAAGAACTATCCAACACATGATCTTGAGTTAGCAACGATAATATTTACCTTGAAGATATGGAGACATTACTTATATGGGAAAACCTTTGAGATCTTTACAGACCACATGAGTCTCAAGTATTTATTCACACAAAAGGACCTGAATATGAGACAAAGAAGGTGGATGGAGTTTCTTAAAGACTACGATTGCTCCATTCAATATCACCTAGGCAAAGCTAATGTAGTTGCAGATGCTTTGAGTCGAAAGACTTTGGCTCAGTTGTTGAACCTTATTATGGGAATCCGTAGTTGGAAACTATTAGAAGACATCTCATTTTATGACACGAGGATCGAGGTAAATGCTTCAGGAGCTTTTCTAGCAAATGTCACAATTAGACCAACGATCTTCGATCACATCTATGAACTTTAGATGAAAGATGCAGAATTATTGAAAATCCGACAATGAGTGATAGACGGTACTAGTCAAGAATTCTCTATCAAGAGTGATGGATCATTACTGTTCAGAGGGTGTCTGTATATACTGACAAATGTTGAGCTGCGACATACCATCTTAGAAGAAGCCCATAAGTCAAAATATGCGATCCATCTTGGTGGTACTAAGATGTACCAAGAACTAAAGAAATTTTTTTGGAGAGGTTTGAAGAAGGATGTTGCCGAGTACGTCTCAAGGTGCTTGGTATGTCACAAGTAAAGGTGGATCACAAGCATCCATCTAGTTTATTACAACGATTACTGATACCAGAATGGAATTGGGAATCCATTTCCACGGATTTTCTTTTAGGATTACCACGGATAGTGAGGAAGCACAACGCCATTTGGGTGATCGTCGATAGAATGACCAAGTCAGCCTATTTCTTGCCATGTAATACGACGTATAATGCAAGTAGACTTGCAGAAATATACATGAAAGAGATTGTTTGATTGCACGGTATTCCTGTGAGCATTGTCTCAGATTGAGATCCATTATATTCCTCACAGTTTTGGCAGAAGTTTCAAGAAGGGATGGATACGAGACTAGACTTTAGTTCTGCATTCCATCCACAGATAGATGATCAGACTGAGAGAGTGAACCAGATTATAGAAGACATGCTTAGAGCTTCTATGCTTAATTTTCAAGGATCATGGGATCAACATTTACCCCTGATCGAATTCGTATATAATAATAGCTATCAGACGAGTATCGGTATGGCACCGTATGAAGTTTTATATGGGAGACGATATAAATCTCCAATCAATTGGGAAGAAATGGGAGAAAAGTTCATTTTTGGTCCAGAGATTATTGAAAGTACTACCGAAGTCGTACGTTTGATTCGAGACAGGTTAAAGGTCACACAGAGCCGACAAAAGAATTATGCTGACCTTAAAAGAATGAGCGTTGAGTTTCAGGTAAACTTAATGTCGTAGTTATGATGCAAACTCTGATGTATATATACATATAGTTGCAATGTTAAGGTCATACATTTCTTTCAGATGGGAGAAAATGTCTTCATCAAGATTTTGCCTACTAAAGGCGTAATGTGTTTCGTAAAGCATGGAAAGCTGAGTCCACATTACGTGAGACCGTTTGAGGTTTTGGGACATGTTGGAGAAGTTGCTTATTGAGTTGCTTTGCTACTGCAACTCTCAAGCATGCATAATGTATTTCATGTGTCGATGTTGAAACGATACCTAAAGGATCCAACTCACCTCCTAGATTACCGACTGATCGAAATTCAGGAAGACTTGACGGTTATAGAAGAGCCAGTGCAAATTCTTGATCGAAAGGAATAGGTACTACGTTCCAAAAGGATCCCATTGGTGCTTGTCAGATGGTGGAATCAATCGCTAGAAGAAGCCACGTGGGAATACGAGTCAGACATGAGCGATGCATACCCGTAGTTGTTTGAGTGAACCACGTGTAAAGAAAATTTCTTATAATGAGAATTAGCATTTCAAGCTTAAATTTATTATTAGAATTCGTGTTAAATTAGAATGGGATTATCATGAATAACATCATCGTGAATTGGCGCCATAAGAGACCTGCAAGGTTTAATTGATGTAGATGGAGTTTAAGTAAAAGGATGGATGTCAAAAGGCGCCTCAAACATCATAGAGATGATGCTGAAAGCGAAAGAAATGAAAAATAGAACAAAAAGCAGCACAAAAAGAGGTGCCTATAAACTCACGCTCCCAAGGTCCCAATCTCGCTCGCGCGAGCCACTCTGAAAGAAAAAAAGAAGAAAGGGAATTCAATTCCCTGAGGTTTGCTGAAACTCGCGCGCCCGAGGTCCCAATCTCGCTCGCGCGAGTCACTCAGAAAGACAAAAAAAAGAGAGGGAATTCAATTCCCTGTGACAGACTAAGACTCGCACGCGCCCGAGCCTTAGTTATCACGCACATGAGTATCAGGTTATATAACCCTTTTCTTAGTCATTTCGTGTGAAACAAGAAGGGGGATTCTTAGGGTTCTTCTATCTTCTTCGCGTGCGCTATCGGATTCTCTTCCAAATCACACGATCCGTTCATTGCCAATGAAATTTCTCGAATTTTATTCGCGAAGAAGGTAAGCTTTACCTTTTAAGAAGAAATCGGCCATCAAACCGTCGAGTTCTAAGTAAGCCAAGGTGGTTCCTCCACCTAACCCTCATCTTCAACCTGCAGAATGGTGGGAGGCTAAAACGTTGGAACTTGAATGATCATTTCACAAGGATCTTTTCAAGGACCAATTAGTCACGGAATGGACCCTAAATTATCTCACAACGACCGGGATGAAATCAATTTTGCGGCCATTCTATGATTGCTACTACCCATGCTTAGTTAGGTTATTTTATCAGACGAACCCAACCAACATGAAATTGATCGCCACCATTGATGAGAAGACCACCCTTATCTTTGACCAAAAAGACATTGTCAAGGCAATGAGTTGCTCTTGGGAATTTTTGGATGATGTGGGTACGGGGTCCCCGATCCAAGAAATAGTCAATTTCATCACATTGTGGCTTAGATGACCAATGGAGAGATCGAAACCGGGAAATCCGTTATGAGGGCCTAGTTGCCAGAGAACCTATGGCCTTTGGATAAAATTATCAAGAAAAATCTTTATCCTTTGGGCCATGAACAAGAATGGCGGGATCCATTCCTTCAAGTTCTATTTGCGGCTCACCAAGGTGAGAGAGGGAATAAAATATGCCCATGATGGTACCAAGCCGGGAGCAGTTCCAACCGTATTAAACCATTTACTCTATGCTCAGTTAATCTCAAGGATGATTGAGCAGTACAAGCCCTCATCAGAAGCTGATGATTATGAGGATCACCCGGATGAACTCCTATCCACGATAATGTTAAAACTTATCGGGCTAAGGACCTGAACCTAAATTATACTAGCCTCCAAGCAAGTGTTAGACAGAAAATGGAAAGAGACATAATGCAACGTGCGTAACAACAACAAGAACAACAACAACTCCTCACCCCGAAACCAAATCTGAGCAGGCAGCTCAACCCCCTATACCACCACAGCAGGTTCCAGTTCAGCCACCACCAATTCCTCCATATGGTGGTGTGGACTTTGCGGCAGAACTATTTTGAAAGATGGACTTGCAGGATCTGACACTCCAGAGAGTAGTGTAGCAAAATGAACGAATGCAAGGCCAACTCTACTATCATAAAGCAATGCTAGCCAAAACTATGTGTTACATGTATCCGCCCGATTACTTATAGCGCATGGCTGTTGCAAGGGTGTATGTGCCAGAGGCTTCTAGTTCGGGAGCCGGACAACCCGAAGACATGGATGTGCACATGGTTGGTGCTGAGGATTAGCTGCTGTCTTTGACTATGCAAATTATTTTGGGAATGTCAATGTGTTAATCATTTTGGGAATGTAATGTGTTACTTATTTTAAATCTTAGATGGTGTTGACTCTTAAAACTATTGTGGCATGGGTGCCACTTGTGGATGGTTTATAGTTTGGATGCCGATGGTTTCATAGGCTTAACTTAGTTTGTGGAAATTTTTATTTTTGCATTTGGATGGGATTTTTTTTTTTGGTTGTGTTATAGCCATGATAACTTTTAGTTGTATATGCATGTGCTATGATTGCGTATTTAGATGGTTATCAATGTGAATGGTTGTTGATCTATGGACTATTGAATTTAGCTTGTGGATTTTCATGCAGGTAAATTGGTTCACTTAACTTGACTAATTCATAATGGCATAGTTATGACTATGGTCGTGTTTTCTGTAGGGTCTATACGTGTTGTTCCATTGTGTTACGTCAATGTTGATTGGTGGGGACAGTTTTGTTTTCGCATGTTTAAACATGTGTGTGAATATGTCATGTGTGTGGTTGGTTATGGCTGATACTCATAAACTTCTCCTGTTGCAGTTCTTTGTACATGTGTGTGGATATGTCGAGTATGCATTTTGTACAAGCACATTGGTTATCGATGTGTTTATGCTCATTTGTAGGGTTCTTTAAGAATATTGTGGTGGATGTGTTGCTTACGGAATGCAGGAAATTTGAGCATGGAGTACTGTGCCTTTATTTTGTGGGCATGTGTCTGATTAAATTTTTGTGGTTGTGGTCTGTTCCGAAATACTGAATGTTGTGAATACATGGGGTGTCAATTCTCGGTTTTGCAAATTTGATTGGGAATTTTAGAAATTCGATTGTTAACTAGCTTTGGCTAATTCGATATGTTATCGATGTTATGTAGCTGTGTTTTTGGTGCAGGGTGTGGATATCTTTTCAAATTCTAAATTTTGTGAATTATGTGGTTATGTGCTTTTGAATCGGGTCGGTAGGGTTGTCAAGGGGAATTGATGTTTCATTCCCTGAGTGTACTATAAATACGTGGGGGGAATTGATGTTTCCTCCGTAGCCAAATGGTGTGGCTTCGATGTATTCACTAGTTAGTGATTTCAAAATCAAATGGCTTAGGTCAATTTTCGAGGACAAAATTTTTTATAAGTAGGGGAGGATGCAATATCCCCAAATTTAGGAAACCGTGTAAGTCAAACAGGTACACGTATAGGTGCGGAGCACTGTACAATTTTTGATTTGGCGGGATCAATATGTTTGTGTAATGAATAGTGAGCAAGTGAGAATGAGTGTGTATCAGGTTAGGTGTGTGGGGTTTGCATTGGAACCAAAGCAACTTCACACACACACATCTATGTGTGTATGTGCCTCACATTAAGAAGGTCAAGTGGATAAGGATAACACACATGTGTGTGAGTGCTTCACATGGAAGCAAACACCTTTCGATAAGTGAGGGCTGACCTCACATGCACAAACCCCCTTTGAAATTTTTGCTTGCCTTGTTTGCTTAGAGAGAAAGAGTGGGAAAAGGAGAGGTTCACCAAATTTGTGAATTTCAAAGCCCTTAGCCTTCGTGAATTTTTTTCATTCTTGTCGACCGATATTGCCATCGATTGCGCCATTGAAGAGATTGTGGGGCATGGATTGTGGCCGAATGGGTTTTGAAACCCATTGTGAGTAAAGAGAGGAAACTATTTTGATTCTTGTTTTCGTGTCGCGTGATTCGCTAGCTTAAAAGGTGAGAAACCGCAACTCAAAGGTGTTAAAATTGTAGAATTATATCTTTAAAATTTTGTGAGGTGTGTGGGTAAGAATGACAAGAAATCGTGAGAGAAACGAGTTCAGAAACTTGTAGATCTGAAGAGTTTCTAAATCTTGCTCGTGCAAGCTTTGTTCCTCGCGTGCGGGATATTCCTTCAAAAAGGCCCCAGTGAGCCTCGTGCACACGAGAAAGAGAGACTCCAGTGAGCCTCTATACCTCGCTCGTGCGAGCTGTATGCGCCATGTGACTCACGCACCCGACCCTGCATCTCACACACGTGAGATATAGAGTTAAAGAATTTTGGATGTTTTTCTTGTGAAATTTTCATAAACTTTTACCATTAGGCTTCCTTAAACATTTCTAAAGGGTCTTTGGATGATTTGGGATATACGTTAAAGTGATGAGCATTCGCGTGAAGTCTCGAATGACTTCGTGTGATTTTGCTTAAGTCGTGCTTGAGGTAGGGGAAACTTAAGAACAGTGAATCTGATTTGCTTTGTATAGATTGAATGATGTGATAAGATAAGTCATGATAAGTGCATCTAAATATTTGATTTTCGAATCCTTTATAACAAACTTTGTAAATGCAAATTCGAAAGGTGATGTGATAAGTGTGTTTGTGTGAGCTCCGGATTTATGTATGGATTTTAGATTTCAAAAATAAGTATAATTTAATCACTTTACATGGTGTGAAAACTATAAGTTAGAATTTACACAATGATTTAAGGTTCATCTAAAATGAATCCCTTGTTCTCCGGTACCGCAGGATATCCGTACATTTTTATCGACCAACGATAAATCTTCGTTCGGCACAAGCATCCCTCACACCGCAAAGGCTTAAGCATTTGTGAAAAAATGATTCATTGAACGACGATGGTTAGGGATTCCCATCGGTATATGTGTGGCTTCCGATGCTATATGTACTTGGAATAGTATTTAAGTTATTGTTTTAAGTTACATATAAGATTTGAAACAAATATTTGAAGTGTGTGTGTGTGATTAAAGTTCAACATCTGAAAATTCTTGCGAACTGTGAAATGTGCATATGAAATCAGTTATAAAATTTATGCTTTCAAATATGAGATAAAATGCTACTAATGTTGCCCCTATTGAGCTTAGACTGTTAGCTCACCCTTCGACTATACGTCACAGGTGCTAAATTAGAGAAGGAGTTTGATCCAGAAAGCGATACGGAGTACATTCCGGAGGAGGCGATTGAGCCCCATCCAGAGAAGTTATTCCCATAGATTGGGATTTGTGTCAAAATTAAATATTGTTCTGTGCTTAGGGCTTGGTATGTCTAGCCATCTTGGATTAGAAATTTGATCATGTAATTATTTGGAATATTATTTTGTGAACCAGTATTTTGGTGATGGTTGGCCATCACTGGTAGTTCTTGTCAGTTCTTTTGTCCACATGTCTCTACATAGAATTAGAACCGTCATTTTGATATGTTTTAAATGTATAGAAATAGAAATATTTTTTTGTTGTATTTGATGACTCTATCTGCTTCGTTAGAGATATTTGCTTTGAATTCTGCTATGCATGTGGATGTACCAAGTGTTCGGTAATTCATGGATCGCCTTCAGCGGTGGTCCGACGGCACAGATTTTGGGTATCGGAAATATGGGCTGTCACCAATCTTCATGATGCAAGTAATGACTCACTTAAACAAATGGGTCAGGTTGGGGAAGACAGTCAACCCTGTTATTTAAACATTCAACCTGATCCAATCCAAATCCAATTATTAAAAAATTAAGTTGAGGTTTATACCACCTTGGGAAAAAAAGATTTTGATAGATTCTGCTGTGTAGCTTGGGCAATTTGGAACAAGAGAAACAAAATCACTCATGGAGCTAAGCCAACGAACCCAATTCATGTTCCTAGAGATGTCTAAAGAAATCTTTGGGACTTTGTTTCAGCTAACAAAGATGAGAATGAACTACAACAGTGATTACTAGTAAATCCCACCAACGGGTGAACTCCTCCCTATGAAGAATTTTACAAGTCCAACTTTGATGGAGCATGGAGTGGTATTGATAGAATTACTGGAGTTGGTATTATTATGCGCAATTATGATGGAAAAGTGATGGCATCAATGGCAAAAAACTACAAAAATTTCACATCCTCTGACCATTGTGACGCAGTTGCTTTTCTTGATGCTATTCGGCTCACCTTGGAGTGTGGTTTTCGCAAAGTAATCTTTGAAGGAGACTCATAATAGGTGATAAATGCTGTGATGGACCATGATGAGGATCTCTCTTCATTGGGTTCACTGATCGAAGATATCAAATTTGAAATACGAGGCTTTGATAGCTCTTTGTGTAAACATGTGAAAAGGACAGCTAACCATGCTGCCGATTCCTTAGCCAAACTAGGCTTGAGAGATGGATATAATGAGATTTGGATGGAGGATGCTCCACCATAGATATACGATGTTATTTCTTTGGACTTTCCAAATTAATGAAGATTCTTTCCCTTAAAAAAAAATGTCTGATGGTATGCCTTCGACCTCAAGATAAACTAGTAAAATTGTCTGATGATACGCCTGCGACATCAAGATAAACTAGTAGAACAATGATCCCCACCATCTAATTCTAAACACTCATTGGTTTTATAAATCTCCACCATCTGATTGGAAGCAATCAATGATTTTTAGCGATCTCCACCATCCAATTCAAAGCGGTAAAAACAAAAGAGTGATTTTACGAACAGTATGTTGAAAAGCGCCACTAATTTTTCTTACAAATTATTTTGGATAACAGTTTTTGAAAGAGTGCCTTTAAATTCACCCAACGAATATTTGAGGGTGCCCACCATTGACTACTTTGAATCAAAGGATAGAGATCGTTTTTCATCCCAATCTTTCACACGAAGGATCTTGAGAATATGGGCGTACCATCAAATGCTAAGATTTTCATTTCACATGGCACATATCCCAAAGTACCCTTTGCACCACATGGCACATATATCCCAAAAGTACCATTAGCACCATATGGCACTCATCATGCTCAGAACTGATTTTAAGGTTATTTCTTTGGGATGTGTGCCATGAAAAATAAGAAAACTGACTTCATGGTACACCCATGATCTCAAATCCATGGCGTGAAAAGTTGGAGACATAAAAATGATCTCCATCGTCCGATTCAAAGCACTCAATGTGATTCACCGAGGGTGCCCTCGAAGATTCGATGGGTGAATTTCAATGTACCCTTTTTGCAAGGGTAGCTTTAAATGCACCCACTGAATCTTGATGGGCACCTACGCTTAAACCATTGATTGCTTTAAAATCAGACGATGAAGTTTGACTTTCGCTCCTGTTTTCTATAGAAAAGATCTTGAGATCATGGTGCACCTATTAGACATCCCGTTTTTTATTCCACAGGGCACAGATCCCAATAATGTAGCCCTAAAGTCACATGTGATTTTAGGAACACTTTTTTGGGATTTGTGCCACATGGAATCAAAAATTGATCGTGTGACAGGTGCACCAAGATCTCAAGATCCCTTGTGGAAGATTGGAACAAAAGCGATCTCCATCATCTGATATAAAGCAATCAATGTTTTTTAGACAAGATTCGGAAGGTGCATTTAAAGCTACCCTTTTCTACAAGGTGCCACAAATTATGTTCAAAAGCGCCAAATGGAAAAAAGGTGCTAAAATGCGTCTTCTAGTGTCACTCTCTCCCTCTCTCTAGTGAAACCCTAGCTTCCCTCTCTCCACCAACCTTTCTACATCTCCTCCGCCTCCCAAGATCTGTAGTTAGAGGATCCTACTCCATTTGGGACTCGATCATTTTTTCATCTCAATCTCATCCCAACGACTTTCGTAAAACGTAAGTCGAAGAAGAATATTTGGGATTTTCTTTTCTACATAGATTTCCTCCCTTTTTAGCATTTTTAAGAAAAAATTTTATCCACTTTGAACGGTTGGGTATCCACTCGATCATGTGATTCAGCTCTTGGATTTTCTTTTATTATTATTCAAGTTTCTGAACTGTGATCGAATCTATTCTTCTATTTTTCACGCATGAACAAATATATTTATTGGCTCCAATTGAATCTCCATCCGAAAAGGCTTTTCAGATCTCTATCTCAATCGAATCTCCTCTGTAATTTTTTCTAAAAAGTATTTTATTTTTTTGAAGTATATTGCAGCATTTCTGTGATTTTTTTACTTTTTTCAAGGTTTGTGGATTTTTTTTTTTCTAAAATAATGAATTTGGATTTGGGTTGGCTAAATCCAAACCCACCATTTGGGTTATTTATTTCTAGCATTGGATTTGGATTTGAGTCATTTGACCAAATCCAAATCATTTGCAAATCCCACCCAGTAGGGTTAAGACAGATTTGAAATAATACTCAGGAGACATTATGAAGTCCAAATCCAACAAAATCTCGTTGTCACCTCTATCTATTTTCATTGTGTCATGCAGCTAGAGCATATGATATTATGAATATAAGTGAAGTTCCCCTACCTCAGTTCTAATGGCGTGAGAAGGAAATGAGGTGATCCTTATTAACGGCTTCTGGTTCTCCTTCTACATTGCATTCACAAGTGGCGTGTCTATGACTAACCATAATTATAACAATTCGAAGTTTCTTTAAGTCCTATCAAAAAGGATTGGTATAGGCAAAGATGTCCGTGTTTGCTCGAGCAATTTATGATAGAAGAATTTCTGTGTCATATTCATTACCTCGCTCGAGCGAGAACGAAAATCGCTCAAGCGAGTTTCATCAGAAAATTTTACCTCGTTTCAAAGGTGATCTCGCTCGAGCGACTTATAAATCTCACTCGTGCGAAATTGTGCAAATATGCACTTTGGTGTCCTTTTTACCAGAACCCAAAGTCTCCAAACTTTTTAGAATCAGATCTTGATAACATTAACTAAGTCTAAAATTTTTGAAGACAAAATCCGTACTAATAAGCGAGGATATTTACCTTCTTTAGTTATGAATGTGGCGTCTACGATGGTAGATGTCAAAGGAGATCGACCCCTAAACTTCTCGTTTGTTTGATTTTTCGATCTCCCTCTTCGATCTTAATGGTGGCAAAGATTGAAGGTTTCTTGATGACGAAACAGACAAAAGATTTTCCTTGAGTGA
This sequence comes from Chloranthus sessilifolius, assembly GCA_021018995.1. Classification (NCBI taxonomy): domain Eukaryota; kingdom Viridiplantae; phylum Streptophyta; class Magnoliopsida; order Chloranthales; family Chloranthaceae; genus Chloranthus; species Chloranthus sessilifolius. The sequence goes on along the minus strand of CM037589.1, from coordinate 125,962,510 downwards.
AAAAGGATGCAGAAGATTGAAGGAGATGAATGATAACGGCTAGGGTTTTGCTTATGATGAAAAGAAAGGGTTTTTCTTATGAAGAAGAGAAAGAAAAGGTGGCTAGGGTTTTCTTATGACTCTGTTCTTGAGAAAAATTCTTAAGTTGTGATTTAAGGTTCTCCGTAACCTATCTACTTATAACTTAATGGGGTTTATTAGGTGTTGGGTTGACATATCAAGGGGAGGTGTATAGGCTTTTCTTTCAAAGTCCAAAAATAAAAGTCTTAAAGCCTATACCAAGGTTTGATCCTTGGACCTTTGATCTATAATTCAAGTCTCTAACCATTGTGCTGTCATGTAGCTTGTGTAATGATTCACACAATTATATATATATGCCTTGTTAGGCACATATATTCAGTTGGGTGTATTATTGTTTGGAAAGTTCCAAATGTTACATCCTCCTTAAAGGAATTTTCGTCTTCGAAAATTTGTTACGTGACTTTTGATGTGTCTAAGACAATAGATGGTTGATATCAAAGCCAAACATGTTGAAAGGAATAGTAAAAGTAATATTGATGTGTTTTGGGAACGAAACATCAACTTCATTTAACATAAAAAAGTTAATGATCATTCAAAATTTTAACGACAACCATCCACAACTAATTAGTAAAACATATCCACAACTAATTATCTTAGTGTTCCAGCATCTCTGACTACCATCAAAACATAACATCAAAATAAAAATATTAGAGTTTTTCATGACAAGACACAAATAGAACACACACCGGAAACAACAAGGTGAAACCTTTCACTAACCAACGTCCTCCTCTGTCTGGTCAACTTCTTCTTCTACAATCCCATCGGTCTGCAAGCTAGATGCACCAGCGGTAGAAGCTCGAGCCCTGGAGATGAGTTGTGCGGAGTCGGTCGGGAACATGTTCCACATCATTTTCATGAGCATCCCCTCTTGGAAGTCCATTCTCCGCTCATGAGCATCCATCCTTCGATTGAATTCAGATTGGGTGACCACATTGCCATGTGAGGTGGTTGACGACTGGGATGGGGTTCGTTGATGTGATGGCATCTGGGGTGGAGCGGCTTGCTCGATTTGTGCAAGTTCATTTTGGGCACATGACGCGATATGCTAAAAATGGTGATCTTGAACACTTTTGTTTAATTTTTGATAATTTAGATTCCAATCATCAACTCCATACCTTTTAATATTATCCGTCCGCCGTTCTTCATTAGATGATATTTCATAGTAATCCTCTCCGTCTTTGTATTCCTTGATGAGGCAGGATATCAAGCGGGCATACGGTAATGAATTTAGTGTCTTCTTTTTCGATTCAAGCCTTTGATCGTGGGCATAGATTAGCCCCTCCCAAATAATTTCTGAAGCATTGATTCAGTGTTCTTCAAAAACTGAGTACAGAGCTTGCAGGAGTACTCCTACTCTTTCTTGTTCATGTCTTAAGGGGTATAGATTTCTTCTAAAAATGATGTCCACAACCACAAGTTGTTTGACAGTTTTGACATTCTCACTGATTGTTCGGAATTGTGTGCTCCGTTGGTCATTCTCGCTATGATCTAGTGAAATGGTACCAGTTCGGGCTGGTTGGTGGTAGTAGACTTGTATTCTTTAGAAATATTGTGGAGCCATCCATTGCTGTAGTTATGTGGTTAACATCGAACCTGAACACCCTTCCATCTATCTTCATGTAGAGTTTTCCGTCGTTCTTATTATAATCAAGGTTCTGATAAAAGAGTTTGACCAATCTTGAGTAGTAGTATTTGTGGAAAGGTTTGAGTAGGGTTGTCAAATTTGCTCTTTTGAGATAGTTGAACAATCACTAGGTCATTTGCTCGTTCTGGAAATACTCTTGGTCGAAAGACCATTCCATTTCAAAAAAATTTGCATCCCACCAAGGACTGGGTTTGTCCATCCTTGGTGGTGGATCGGTTTTGTGACATTTCGAAGACATGGGTTTCGAAGATGTATTTTTCTCAGGCACCATTGAAAAATATTTCAAAGTTGAAGGGGAAAAGCTACCTTTTTTGTGCGAAGGAAACCCGTAGCGTGAGGTGTGAGAAGAAGAACGAGTTCTCGCAGAAGAAGGGAGCTGAAATGTCTCTTTCCAATCGATTTCTTGAGAAAATGAAGAGGAAGAGGCGTTTCGTGTATATATAATAGTGAGGTCACTCGAGCGGTGGTTGGTTATCGCTCGAGTGAGCTTCAAAATGCAAAGAGCCGATTTGTGATTCTCTCGAGCAGCAACCAAATGTCGCTTGAGCGAATTGCGACAAAACTATTTTAATTGGTGTTTGATGACAATCTCGCTCGAGCGATAATGGAGGTCGCTCAAGCGGATACATTAAACTTCTGAAGGTCTCGCTCGAGATATGGTAGAGATTGGTCTAGCGAAATTACTCAGTATGCTTTCTAAGCTGAAATTGTCTATTGACTATTTTATAACTTTCACAGTTATATGTTGTTTTGGAGTAATTAATCATTCTTCGTAGTTTCAATGTCTCCCTTTGATTCTAACGCATTGAATTCTATATTTAATACAGTAAAACTTTGTACCTTATTCAAAGAGGTGCGGATATGTGTCACACATATCCGATTCGAGTTCCCAGGTGGCCTCCCTTGTTGAGTGATTTCGCCACTTTATGAGTACAAGCGAAATCCATTTGGTATGCAAGACTTGTTCTTTACGATCGAGGATATGTATTGGTTCTTCTATAACGGTCATGTCTTCATGGATCTCGATGGGTTGGTGATCCAAAATATGGGTCGGGTCCTTCGCATACGCCCTCAACAAGGAGACGTGTAAGACATTATGCATCATCGAGAGCTGAGGGGCAAAGCAATCCAGTAGGCGACTTCGCCGACTCGTCCTAATTATTCAAAGGGCCCAAGGTACCATGGACTTAGCTTTCCGCATTTTCCAAATCTCATTACACCCTTTGTAGGCGAGATTTTGACGAAAACTTTATCTCCCTTCTGAAAAGAAACTAGTGTTTCAATAATGAATATGAATATTATGGAAATATCACAAAAGATTTTTCATTAAGTTTGACCTAAAATTTGATATTTGTTTTTTTTAGGTCGGCGTTGCTCTTTTGTCAGCTTTGAGCAACCCTTAATGTTTCACGAATCAATCAAATTGCTTTGGTCGTGGTTTCGATAATTTCTGGACCCAATAAGAATCTCTCTGATTTCTTCCCAATTAAGTGGTGACTTGCATCTCTGACCATATAGTGCTTCAAAAGGTGCCATCCCAATGCTTGCCTGATAGCTATTGTTATAGGCAAACTCGATCAGTGGTAGATTCTCATCCCTTGACCCTTGAAAGTCTCACATGTAAGCCCGAAGCATATCTTAGATGATTTGATTCACCATTTATGTTTGCCCATCTGTTTGAGGGTGAAATGCCAAGATGAAGTCCAGTCTTGAGCCCATTCCTTCTTGGAAACGTTACCAAAACTTTGATGTATACATCGGATCTCTGTCTGAGACAATACTAGCTGGGATCCCGTGTAGTATGACAATTTCCTTGGGATACAATTCTGCAAGTTGACTGGCTTTACACTTTGTACTGTACGGTAGGAAGTGGGTAGACTTGGTTAATCGATCAACGACTACCCAAATGGCATCGTGTCCTTTCACTATTCTCAGTATTCCAAGGATAAAATCCACGGATATAGCTTCACATTTCCATTAGCGTATCGGTAAGGGTTGCAACAATCCCGAGGGGTTCCAATAGTCAACCTTAACCTGTTGACACACTAGGCATATCAACACGTACTCTGCTATTTCTTTCTTTAAACCTCTCCACCAAAAGCTCTTTTTCAGATCCTGATACATCTTGGTACAACCGGGGTAGATAGCATATTTAGGCTTGTGAGCTTCCTCTAGAATCATGTGTCGAAGGTCGGTATTGGCCAGTACACATAGTCGATCTCTAAAGAACAATTAATCATCTTCCCTGATGGAGAATTTAGGTTTAACACAAATGATCACGCCCTGTCTGATGGCCATAAGGTCCTCATCGACCATCTGAAGTTCGCGGATGTTATCGAAAATCGTCGGTCGGATTATTATATTGGCCATTAAGGCTCCTGAGTCTTTCACGTCGAACCTCGTGTTATATAAGGATATGTCCTTAAACAAATGACATCTATGGATTCTCATTACGAGATTTGACAATTGGCCAGAGGACTTTTGGCTTAGTGCACCTCCCACTATATTCTAGTTCCCCGGGTGGTATTGAATGGAACAATCATAATCCTTGAAAAATTCCATCCATCTCCACTACCTCATGTTTAAATCCTTCTGAGTAAAGAGGAATTTCAAGCTCTTGTGATCAGTAAAGATTTCAAACTTCCCTCTGTAGAGGTAATGCCTCCAAATCTTTAAGGCAAAAATGGCCACTGCCAGTTTTAGGTCATGCGTCGAGTAATTCTTCTCATGGTCCTTGAGTTGCTGAGAACTGTAAGCTATGACCCTTTCGTATTGGTTAAGCACACAACCCAATCCATTTTGTGATGCATCGCTTAATACCACAAAGCCTTCGCCGCCTGACGGTATAGCAAGCACTGGCATGGAAGTTAACTTCTTCTTGAGGTCTTGAAAGCTCTTTTCGCACAGTTCATTCCATTCAAACTTTATACCCTTCCTTTTGAGCTGCGTGAGCAGTCCCGCAATTTTTGAGAAACCTTTCACAAATCTTCTGTAATACCCTGCCAAGCCCAGAAGTTAATTTCATACTTCTTTTACCGTCTTCGGTTGTTCCCATTTCATAATGGGCTCAATTTTAGCTGGATCGACGGTTATGCCTATCTCAGAGATGACATGCCCCAAGAAATTGACTTGTTCTAACCAAAACTCACATTTTCTTAGCTTCGTATACAACTAATGATTATGAAGTGTTTAGAGAGCGATATGCACGTGTTGTTCGTGATCTCCTCTTGTCTTCGAATAGATGTGGATGTCGTCTACGAAGACAACCACACATCGGTTGAGATGTGGTTTGAAAATACTGTTCATCAAATCCATGAATGATGTTGGTGCATTGGTTAACCCAAAAGGCATTACCAAAAACTCATAATAGCCATATCTTGTGCGAAAAGTGGTTTTTGGAATGTCCTCGACCTTGACTTTTAACTGATGGAAGCATGTTCTCAAGTCTTTCTTCGAGAAGAACTTCATGCCATGGAGCTGATCGAAAAGATCATCAATTCGGGGAAGTGGATAGCGGTTCTTGATTGTTAGCTTATTCAACTGACGGTAATCAATGCATAGCCTCATCGAATCGTCTTTCTTCCTAACGAATAGGACGGGGGCTCCCCATGGAGAGACACTAGGTCTATTGAACCCCTTGTCCAAGAGTTCTTGCAACTATTCTTTAAGGTCCTTCAATTCTACTGGTGCCATACTGTCTAGTGCCTTTGATATCGGTTCTGTACCTGGAGCTAAATCAATTGAGAACTCGACTTCTCTGTCTAGTGGTAGTCCAGGTAGGTCCTCAGGAAATACATCAGGGAACTCACATACAACAGAATATTTGGTGATGTTGATCTCCTCTTCCCATTGATTCTATACGAATGCAAGATATCCATGACACCCATTCTTCATCAAACGTTTAGCTCGAATGGTGAAAATAAATGGTGCTATGTTGGGCTTAACGCCATAAAATCGGAAGGGTTTTCCTTTTGGTGGGTGAAAGATAACCACCTTTCGAAGGTAATCTACACTTGTATGGTACACAGATAGCCAATCCATTCTGAGAATTACATCGAATCCTTGCATGTCCAATAAAATTAGATCGACCATCGTCTCATGGTCTTCAATCGGAATAATAGCCGATTGACAAATTGTGTCCGTGCTTACCGAGTTTCCTATTGGGACTGATACAGACAAAATGAAGTCCAATGGCTCCGGTGTAATGCTCAATTCAGTGGTGAATTGAGAGGTGATAAAAGAATGAGTAGAGCCGGGGTCTATCAATACCCGTGCTCTGTGTTGACAAATGTCGCTACTTTGGTACATATATAAGTTACTAGGGTTCATATATTTCAATTAATAAATGGTGTATAATGGTTTTCTAATGAGTATACAACAATATAACTCAATTTAAATTTCCAAGGATATTCACTAGGTGAAAGTAAAGATGAATAACTTGGAATTACAACGTAACTCGTACCTTGGATGACGTCATTTGTGGCTTGGACATCACAGGAAGAGATGGCATAGGCACGACCCTGAACTGTAGGTCGGAAGGGCCTCTGAATAGATGTCAATGTCGTCTTCTCTTTCTTCGCTTTGGGACAATCTTTTATCAAATACCCTTTCTGGCCACAATAGAAGCATGAACCTGTGGCCCACCTACATTCCTCCATCTTATGTTGCTTTCGACATCATGAGCATGACTCGACTGATGTTGATGAAGGGGTGCGCGAAGTCTGTTGTACTATCGACGCTCAAATTGTAGTAGGGTTCGAAGGACAGAAGGGCGTCATAGGTGTTGAAGAAGCTTGTCGATAATTTATGGTCTAGACCGATTGTGAAGGAGTCAAAACTGTGAACCTTGTTCTTTTACTGACCTGCTCATTGGTAACTGACTGTACTCTGCTCGCCTTGTTCTTATTTTACTGCTCTCTTCTTTTATACATCTTCTCGATGTCTCGCTCAACGATAGGAGTCATGCCCATTATCTCTGCATAAATTCTCAACTTGAACAATGAGATTCTTTCCTGGATATTTGGTTTTAGGCCATGTTCGAACTTCTCGGCCTCATAATTTCCATGGTGACGTGTTGTGGTACAAATCTCGAAAGGCTTGTGAATTCGGCCTCATACTCGGCCACAGACATCTGACCTTGCACCAAGGAAATAAGGTCGACTTCCCACTGATCTCTGATGGATTCCGAAAAGTACTTCTCATTGAACTTTTCAGTAAACTGAGCCCAAGTCCAGGGTATATTCGAAGTCTCCTGCTCTCTCATTCTTTCAACTGATTGCCACTAGGGGTCTGCTTCACCTTCAAGTTGGAATGAGGCCCATCTTACTCTTTCATCTTATGTACACGGTATCATCTGAAATATCTTCTCCATATGGTTCAGCCATTTTTCAGCTTCATCAGGATCTACCTTTCCAAAGAGACTTGGAGGTTTCATCCTTATGAATTCTTAGAATCCAGACGGTGTTGTATGGTCGCAAGTAACGTGGTCTGATGCGCCATTGTGTTGGCTATAAATTCCAATACCTATGCAACTCGTCTATCGTTATTACTCCTCCGAGAGGAATATTATTTGCACCAGTGGTGATTCCCTCACCACTCGATGTGCCTTCGGTATGGACGGTCCTTGGTCTATCACAAGGAGCCATAAGGGTGGTAGCTCTTAAAAGTGTACTCAGTCTCAACCTATTGCAAGTGCACAACGGAAATTACAGCACTAGTATAAGGTCGATCCCACAGGGAATGTCGAAATTTAAAAACTTTTATTTGTCTTTCAGGAATAAATAATGATTGTTTTAATTAAACTACGGTGCAAGAAAATAAATCTAAATCCTCCTACTTTCATATTATGGTCGTCAATCACAATCCTTCAGTTCTCGGATGTTTACAAAATGAAAATACCGTTACACTCAATCTCAGTCCTCTAGAATTTGGGGATCAATCAAAAACTAAAATTCTTACTGTCTCAAAAAAAAAACTAAAATTCTTCAATATAGATTTCTACTAATTAGCAATCGTTCACACGAGGCACGACTGACCCTCTCTGAAGGCTCCTCGCATGTGCGAGAACCACAGCTCACCCAAGCATGTTTCTGAAACTCTTTAGATCTGAGTTTTTTAAACTCGATCTTCTCGTGATTTCTTCGCCATTCACACCCACGCTTTTCACACAACATTCAAGGCATCTAGTTCTTCAAATTTAACATCTTTGGAAGTCAATTTCTTACTTTCTAAGAGAGCGAAACTAAGCGAGAAACAGAACGATTTCCTCTCTTATATGCGATGGTCTCAAAACCCATTAGGCCAAAACCTCCGCTCCACAAACTCCTCGATCGTCGCAATCGACGGCTACTTTTACATCAACCACATTTGCTAAATTTCACGAAGGCTTAAAGCTTCGGAGCACATGGATTTAACAAACCCCTTCTTCCTCTTCACACCCTTTCTCACTCTTTCTCTCTCTAAACAAACAAAGCAAGGGAAACAAATGAAAGGAGGGTTTTTGCACAAGAGGTCATGCCCACAAATCCTAACCAAGTCTTTGCTTCCTTGTGAAGCACAAACACACTCTTATGTGTTTGCTTCTTATCCAAAAGCCTATCCAAAGTTTTCCCTTGGTGTGAGGCCTAAACATCTAACCTATATGTTAAGTTCTCACAAAAACGTGAAATTGGCATGGTGTGTGGCTATCACATCCTAACCACATGCCAGGTAGGTATGATGCTAAGCCATAACACTACTACCGCTTGTTAGTCACTCACATATCTAAACGAAACTCAAACAATTTCAATAGAAACGTGCCAAAATTTGGGGATATTACATCCTCCCCAACTTATAAAAATTTTCGTCCTAAAAATTTGACCTAAATCACTTGGTCATTCACACACGATTCAATATGCACGTCTCAGCTTAAGCACACACACACACACACACACGTACACAAACAGATACATATCCATTATCTTTGGAAATAGCCACATCTACACATCCACACACGTTCCGATGTAAAATCCCCATACGAACACTACACACACAGCTACCTACATACAATCCATTCACAATCAATGCATACACACCTCCATAGTCCACCCATCTACTCAAGCCATATATTTCACAATCACACATGTACCTACATGGAAATTAACACTTTATACCGCTATACATCCACAACCATCACTACATGAAAATGTGTAAAATACAACATTAGTGGTGTAAAACTAACCACTAATTAAAGCAGTAGTAAACAAATTGGCTGCCCAAAGCGGTCATTTAGCGGGTTACAACCGCAGTTTTTCAAGAAAAGGATAGGCGGGTAATTATATATTTCTTATAGGGGCAAACTTACCCTTTTAACCAATATATCTTATAAATACCAAATTTTGCAAACAAAAACAAGAGTAATATCTAATTTGTAACACCTCCTATTCGCTTCTTTCTCTCTCTACTACCAAACCCTAGACGCTAGTTTCCCTTTCTTACATAGAAGAAGAAGATGTGAGATTTTCTCACAGCGGGGTCACTTTAGACTCAGGATATTGGAGCAAGAAGAAATGCGTTGAATGGAGAGTCTCTTCTCGATCAAAAGGCCAAGGGGAGAGTCGCTTCTGATAAGGACAAAGGTGCGATGTTTGGGGCTGAGGATATTCGCATTGATCGATTTATCAGGTCAGACTTGCGTTTCAGTTTTGTTTAGTTTGTTTTTGAATTTTTTGAAGCCGAAACCAGAATCGAAAGCAATCTTCAATTCAGTTTTGGATTTGGAAAGAAATCTTGTGATGTATTTTGTGGAAATTAGTATAGTTATGGAAACGATAATATTTTGTGATTTTTTTTTGGTTGGTGATGATATATCTGGTTTTTAAAAAACTTAAGGAACTGATTTGTTTGGACAACTTTTCTAATCTTTGCCATTTAGGTATGTATATTTTTTGGTTTTTTGCATAAAAAGTGTAAAATGCAACCAAAAAAAATTTCAATTTTTTTTTTGTGGCTCAAGTGTTCGACAAAATGTTTACTCCCAGATGTATCCTCTTTTTTCCCATAACTTACATTAAGGATCTTGATCAAAATGCGGTCCCAAATGGATCAAGTGTGATGCCCGAATGTATATTCCTAGTATATATATATTGGATATTGAGGCAAGCTATTATCGGTAGAGAGAGAGGACATGGCCAGAAAAACGCTATAAAGAAAGACTTACAGTGAAAAAAAAGTTTCAAAGATACTGAATCTCTCAGAATTTTGTGTAAGGTACATCGGCAGTGTATCAGCTATTGCGCACATGTCATCTAGTTTGGTACACCTTGGCACACCTAGTTTATCAATTTTATATTATATATATTATGTTATTTATTTTGATCGATTCCTAGTGTTCAATTTGAGATAACCAGCTGGCAAACCAACATGTAAATGTGACTGCCAATATTTATGCTTGTTAGAGGTTTCTAGCCATTTGATCAAATCAACTTTCATGACTTCATGTAGACTGTTACCCACATGTTTTTTAGCTTTCCATTTAAATGCTCTTGTATGCTCTTGATCAAATGGCATAAATTATTCAATTTCACAATCTTTTGACTGAATATAATCTAAACTATGGGTACATGTGCCACATGTTACAAAATTGATGAACAAACTGTTCCACATGTATAGAATTATGAATTGTGGTGCATGTTGCATGCACCCAATTACAAAATGAGTCAATCACTAATTCCTGGGACAACTCATTCAAGGCCTTTGGCCAGAGAGTCCACAAAGTGGTTGGCTTCATAGGTATGATGGCTAAAAATTGAAATATATTGATTAAGAATAAAAATTAAAGATAAATCCCTGCCACGACAAAGGTCTATAACTCGATCTACTCATTCTCCTAACCTCCGTGGGGTTTTCACTTCTTACATTTTTCAGTGTACCGGAATCTGGATTTTGTTTGCTATTTATTTTGAACTGATAATAGGAAGTCAATTTCTTTAGTGCTATGATTCCACAATGTCTAAAATTGTTTGATTTTGGGCTCTGCAACTGAAAATTGGCTTAGGCGTTAATATGTATTTAGTTGTGCTGTTTATCTTACAAAATTTTTACTGCTTATCCTTCGAAAAAAAGTATAAAAAAGTTTGGCTGTTACAGTCAAAATGAAAGCTTTAATTAGTTTAAAGATTAATTCTTATAATGTGACTTTTGGGAGAAAACTTTTCCATTACTTTGAGGAGTCATAATTTTTCCCCTTACCCGTCTCTCAGCCTTATGTCAAGAGTCATAGTCTTTTGTGCACCTCATGATCTAGGTTTGTTGTAATGTTGACATATTGTTGATAAATATGATATAGCCACAGTAATGTTTTGGATTCTATATATGACATGTTTCTTAGTTGTGTGAAAGGAAAACCTTTTTCTCTTATGGTATTCTGCCAAATAACCCCAATGTGATGTTCATTCTTGTTGAAATCAATTTGAATATGTTATTCCTATCAATGTACTTAATTTCAAACCAATTCCTTTTCCCTACTTCTTTCATCTTGTTTGCAATTATAATTTCACATTTTTATACTAAATTAATGCATCATATGCATCAGATGATTTTGCCTTAATGGTAGGAGTTGTTGTGCAAGCTTGCATACTAGATGGGCATTTCCGATTGCACATTTTTTCAGCACTTTTGTTTTTGTCAGTTATGCTTTTTAAAATCAAGTGCTTACTGGTTTAGCCATATTTTAGACTCTTCCTGCAGGTTTTCTTCGGGTTGCTTCTGGTCTTACTAGCTCCAAATTGAGGTCGGACTGCCATCACCGGTTGCTCTCTTTGTTCTCAGATGTAGGACTAGCAGCAGAGCCAAAAAGTGGGAGGTAAGCCTTCATGTACTTTCTTACAGATGTAATATGTTTTGAATGTACTAGTTGGTTGGGCCAATTGATTTTTTTGGGTCCTCTACTACCTGCTGTTGCTGAAATATGTTCTGATTTTGATCCAACCGTAGATGTCGAGCCATCGCTTTTGAAGTTGTTCCATAATCTATGGTTCTATATTGTTCTGTTTGGGCTGGCACCCCCGATTCAGAAAAATCAGCTGGCTGCCAACAGATTTCTACTTCATTGACTAGTTTGGGAAGCATCAATGCCATGGCTCTTCAAGTTGTGGGTGGACCTTACATGTGAAATGTCCAATGGTCTGGGACTGCTCAGCTCATTTCTCAAGGAACGCCACCCCGTGCAAGATAATGTTACAGGCAGCCAAATGACTTCAGTGTTTTTTGTTTATTTGTGTTTACTTTTACTGGAGTAATTTCCATGCCACCCTCTAGTTTTGAAGTGTCGATAATTTGATTGTATTCCAAAGGTAATCAGACTGCAGCCCATAGCTTAATTTTTATTTTATTTTTTTGTTTCATGTGGTGTCGGTTCCTATCAGCCAATTTCAAGCCGATCCGACCTGTTTATTGAAATTGCCAACTTGAACCCGATCTGACTCGTTTATTACAACCCTCAACTCGAACCCAATCCAACCTATTTAGCAAAATACTCGGGTCGATTCCAATCGGTGTTGGTAAACTAGGTTCAAATATAAGGAAGGGAGTCGACTCAAGATAGGTCGGGTCGGGTTAGGAGCTTCAATCCGAACCCAACAAATTTAATAAACAGGTTCAGATTTTCAATCTGATGGGTCAAAAATCTGAACCCAAACCCGACCTGGTTGACTCGCCCATTTGCACCTAATCACAGGATGTGACTCATCAATATGTTACCCTTTGTTACCTTCACATTTCAAATGTCAAAAAACACCCAATTTTCTCTTTCTAGCCTTGGATGAATAAAACACTTAATTTTATAGAATTTGCCAATCTAACCTAGCTCTTTGCTGACCAATATGTTAATGCTATTGATCCATTAGACATTGATAAGCTTCCTCTTGGAAGTCCATATGTTAATAGCTACTGATCCATCTGACAATCTTAACGATCAGATCAAAATTTTGAAACTTTGGACAGTATACAATGCTATATGCAATAGTTCATAGGCCAACATCAGTGATCAGATGAGTAGATCATCCAAAGTGTCCAATCTTAGGGATGTGACTCATCCAAGAGGTAGTTTGTTGATGACGGCTTTACTCAATCGATGCGCTTTTTGCACATTTGGTGCTAGTGTTGGCCAGCTCTACTAAGTATTGTCCATAGATGTGGGTGTGTAGAAAAAGGGATGTTTAGGACAGCATCCCATATTTGAACTGTGTTATATATAGCCTATAAATACAGGCCCAAGGAGATTTGTAGAGAAAAAAGAGGGCCCACTTCTAATAGTTAGAGACAACTCCATCCTTAAGTTTACTTATTTAATGAGGAGTCATTTGGGGACTTGTTTTGATATGTGGGTGGGGGGAGTAAGCAATCTCGCAGGTCTATTTTCTGTACTGTCATACACAACATATTATGTTACATGGGTGCCCTTTAATTAAATAAGATAAATTACATTATATTTCAAGATAAACTGTTGTTCATTACATGACTATTGTGCTTCGTTGGGAATTCCTCATCAAATGGTGCATTATCATTACTTTAATGCCCAGATCTGAAGTTTCCAGCTGCTGGAGAAATCAGTTAATGGAAAGATGTTGATATTATGTATTGTTGTTATGAATTAGAATATCATGGTAGATGAGTTTGGGGGGAGATGGAGTATAAAATGGTGCATTATCATCACTTTAATGCTCAATTGTTAAGTCGGTGTAGCTTTCATATATATAAATGATATTTTTTATGGGTTTGTTAGGTCCTTGAAATTAAGATGTTTTCTTATCATGGAAGAAATGTGCATATATTATACACCAAGGGACTACCGAACATATGCAAGTTGATGAGAACATTGTGTACAGTCATATTTTATTATTATTATTATTTTTCCTCAAGTTAGTTCTAATCCATCAGTTTTTGCATGATCTTGACTTCATGGAATCTTAAATCGTTCTTTTTAGAGGAGAACCTGATATTTTCTTTCATTCTATTGATTAAATTATGAGATTCAAATATTGGGAAGACTAACTAAACAGACTAGTGTGTTTAACTTATATCAAGCTTTTCTCGATCTGTCATTTAGAGTGGAGCACAGGAAGGAAACGTTCTTTTTGGTGTGTTTCTAACGATGTTGTTAGAAAGAATGCTAAGAATAAAGAATAAGGTAGGAGAAAAAATACTAGTAATTATGAGAAAATTCTATAATGGGGAGAGAATAAAAGAATGTGGAGTTTGAGAGTCCTAGAGATTGAAGAGAGTAGCAGTCGTCATATGACGAATAGGCAGGGGCATAGCTAGGATTTTCTTCTGATTGGCTAGGGTGGTCTGCAGATCTTAATAGTTATTTTAACGTAGATTTGGAGGGCTTGTTTATCATAGAATTAGGGCCTGTACATAAAAGAAGGCTGTACAAGAAACATATTCTATAAATTTTTGAAAGTTAAATGGGGCTTCAGCCAACACAGTGCTCTATGTGGCTCCGCTCCTGCCAATAGGATAAAAGACCATCTGATGCAGACTCAAAGTCGTAGAGATTAATCACAACTTTTCATTATGTTCTTTCTTCCAAATTTTGGCTCTTTAGAAGTGTTAAGTGTCCAGATGTGATATTTGGTATTCTATGCCATGCCTTGGAGAGACTTGTATAAGATCAAATACCGGAATAGGAAAGGTAGATTAGTTCCATAATAATTTAAATTCTCTTATAGAGAGCATCTGCTGTTGTGTTAAATTCTAACTTCTAAGCCACATTTTTTTTTATCTAAAGATGCAATATTTTTACATATGGATCAAGCCAAGCGAGGGGCTTAGCAAAATAAAAAAGACAACTAAAAGACTACAAAAAAATCCCCACCACAGAAAATACGGCCAAACCATCACCCTTGGGCAGGACGCAAATAAAAGACTTCATAAAAAGAAGAAAAGACTAAGAACCACAGACCCCAGCTGGAAGAGCACACAGAACCCCACAGCCTGATGTCCCTTCCAATGTCAACTTTAAAGGCTATCAGGGAGCTAGACAGGTCGTCAAAAATTTTTTGGTTACATTCTTTCCAAATAGCCCCCAGAATCGCTATAGCCATCAAGCCGAGAAGTGAGGACTCTTTAATGGAAACCGATTGACATAACTCGGCAAACAAGTCCCTTCAGGTTCTACGCAAGAACCCCACCAAATTACATCGCCACCGGAATTCATTCCAAATAGGGGTAGATATTGGGCAGTGGAGAAATAGGTGGTCCACGGATTCCAAATCAGTGCAACACATGATGCAATGATTGGACAGGGTAAGCCCGTGACAAATAAGAGTATCGATTGTCATAACTGGGTTCTAAGTAGCACACCAAGCCAAACACACCAATTTGGGAGGGGCTTTTACCTTCCAGAACCCTATCCAATGCCAAGCTAGAAGAGGTCTTCTCCAGAGCCCTAGTAAGCAAATTGAACAGTAAAGACACCATTCACCACACCCTTCTATCTTCTAAAGCCACTAGTCTCGGCATCAGAGGCAACTCATTTAAGAGACTGGCCAAGTACCTAGCCTCAGCCTACCTCAAATCCTGCCTTATGAAGATACCACCGAGGTCCCTGATCATCGAATGCCACACAATCAGCCACTGAGAAACCTTTTCTTCAGCTGAGAATATAAAGGGTAGGGTATTGGATTTTTATCTGCTGGGGGGCAGCCCAATTGTAGTGCCAGAACTTAATGTCAGAGCCGCTGCCAAGAACAAAATTGGTCCCTCTATTAAAATCTGAGGATAGAGCGACGACCCCTTTCCACCAAGCGGAGGACTTGGCAGCCGTCATCTAAGAGATCATCCACCCTCTTGCGTCAACTTCGTATTTCTTAGTGATAATGATCCCCTATTTTCCAAATTCACTTACACAGTAACGATTTGCTAACCAAGGAGAGGCTGCGAATACCCAACCCACCATCATCTTTTGAGAAGCACACCTACTCCCAATTCACGAGGTGAATCTTCTTTCTCTCTTCTAACCCACTTTTTCTCTAGCAGGTTGCTTTGTTTTTGGGATTTCAGTAGACTAAGCCTTTTCTTGGTTATTGATCGATGTCTTTTAGGAATGGGCAATAACTTGTACACAATAATAATGCACATTGTGTGTGAACTATGAAGGCTAAGCAGGTATAATTACTTGTCTAGTTTCATATAAAACGAATATTTGACCGGAAATGGAAAGGCATCTAAAATTCAAAAAAGACTTGGTTTATGTGGAGGTAAATTGTGGTAAAGAAGTACACAGAGCAAATATGAATACAAAATCTACACAACAGAACAAGAAGAGGTTGAAACATCAAGCTTTAGGTGAATGGTATTATTAGCCCATACATTATATGGTCAACAAAAAAGAAAACATTCTAGGTTCTATATTATTTTAAGGACTTTTCACTTTTTTTCACTGAATTGTTAAAAATTGCGTAAGCAGGGATATTATAAAATCAACAATAAAGATGAGATGTTAAGATTTAATCTCTTGAGGAATTCTGTCAAAAGAGCACTAGTATATTCCATAAATTTTTAACTGCAATGGTTATTCTTATGATATAATAGTAAAATTTGTAATGAAATAGTTACATAAATAATATGGTGCAAAAAATATATACTGATATTTTAATTATTAATTTTTCCTATGTGCCTTCTAAGCTTTCGAGTCATGATTTCTTTCCATCTCTAAGAGGCTAAGATGTTGATGCAGATTGGCAACTAGGTGTAGAAGAAGCTAATGGCAGCAGATCCGCTACTGCATTTATCCCAGAAGAAGCTACCAACTCTAATGGTATTCATGGGTTTTTGAGTGTTATGTTCTCTCCTATATTTGATTCTTAAATTTTAAATTTTTCTATGGATTTCTCTAGTCAGCATTGAAGCTATCAGCTATAATGGTATTCATGGGTTGGGACTGGACAAGGACATGGACAAGAACAGGGACGACATAGGGTAGAGGAATAAAAAGTGATGAGTTGGGGTTCACTCTTGTGAATTTCACGCAATTATTGTTCACAGCTAAACAGTGATAGATCATAAGAGTTTGATTAGTTATGGTCCTGTCTTCCTATTACTTTTGTTTTCTTTCTTGATGTTCCCACATTCCATGGAATAGGAAACAACATATATAAAGTTATTAAATTTTACATGTATTCTACCATCATTCTTATAGGAAAATTACTGATCTATGTAAAAACAAATTTGTAGTAGAGGACTGTGTATGGCTGTAAGTGCTCTTAGCTCTTTTAAAGAGTGAAAGAGCTGAATTTGAGTCTCTTTAAAAGAGCAATTTAAACCTACTGTTTTAAGTGGGCTGTTCTTTGCCTCCAAATACCAATCCCAAACAAAGTATTTTAGTATAGGACTGTGTATGGTTGTAAGTGCTCTTAGTTCTTTCAAAGAGTGAAAGAGCTGAATTTGTCTCTCTTTAAAAGTTCAATTTAAACATGATCTTTTAAGTGGGCTTCGCTTTGGCTTCAAAGAGCAATCCCAAACACAACCTATAATTCTGCTGCTAATAAATTGTCTTTTATTGTTTACTCGCTATATTTTTTTCTGACTTTTGGATTCTTAAATGCCACTTGTTTGACAAGATGATGGTGAGCTTATATTATCCCTAAAAAAAATCTGTAGGGACACCACATAGTGCCAGATATTTTTTACATTGCCTCTTATATTACTTTTTTAGTTGTTTTATTTTCTTCAAAGTTTGAACTTTTGCTATGGATGCAGGTTTTTGGGAATCGGATAAACCCCTATCATTGTTTGTGTCAGGGAATGGTGTTTGACTTAGAGAAAGAAGCAACTCTACAACATTGATCCAAACGTCCAATTCAAGATCCAAACGCCCAAGAACCGGTCTGCAGAAGCTGCATTTGATTATTTCTTTTCTTTTCTGTTCAATGTTGGCTTATCTTCTCTTTGATTGGATATTTTCTCTTATTTTTATGAGGGCTGAAGTATTCCTACTTGTGTAATAAAAAAAACTTAAATTTGTTGATATTGTGAACTGAGTTTTACTTTTGTGAAACAGAAGATGGAATGCCTAATTCAAACAAGGAAGAGATGGGTATGGGAGGATTAGACCGTATTACACATGGCAGATTTGTTTGGGATTGACAGTCCACATTTTACTAGATATATATATATATATATATATATATATATATATATATATATATATATATATATATATATATATATATATTTTATTTTTATTTTCAACTTTTCCCGATGCTACAGACCAGTTGAACATCAACAGCGATGACAATGTTAATATTTTGGCTATAGATAAGTCGAAATGACATGATGTAGGTTTGTTGAAAGGCAAGCTTGATGGAGATAATTGGACTTGGAAGGTTTGGGACATGGTCGCACCTAGTGCTGAAAATCCTTTCAGAGGATGGGTGGGTCATTTATGTTGAGCTTTATTTATTTATTTATTTTTATCTACATTTCTCTTGTTAAAGTGGTGAAAGTATTCGAAATATTTTTAAGTCTTTATATCATGTGGCAGTTTTAGGTAAAAAAAATGCTTTAAGTGTAAAGAATAATAGAAAGATGGGCAACAGAGTGGGAGGGTGAAAGGAAAATATATATTTGGGTTTGAATGATGTATAGGATTTCTGAAATATATATATTTCAGTTTCTTAAATTAATGTATTATTTTAAATATATATATATATAAACAACAGCCTAAAACCGTCGTTTGACTTCTTATTTATGACCGTCGTTGTGTGAGAGAAAAACGACAATCATAATGGGTCGTAAAAAAAATTGTGTGAGTTTTTTTTTTTTTTTTTAAATTACGTGTAAAAACGAAAGCTCAAAACCGTTGTTTATGGTCGACAGTCGAAGACAGTTGTTATTTTCATGAAATAAACGACGGTCTTAATCTGTCGTTAAAAAATACTACTGCTTTTTCTAGGACAACTCACTCGACGATCTAAAACTGTCATTTTTTAGGAAAACGACAATCTTGGGCTGTTGTTTTTTTTGGATTTTCACGTAGCCCGTACAAAAATCTAGAACTACGTACGCATCACAACATCCAAAACCATGTACACGCTACAAAATAAATGGAACAAAATTAGGCAAAATTGGGTCACACATCAAATTCAATGGTTGGTCAAAAGTGACCCACAATTGTACCTGCATTAAATCCACACCTTACTCATCCACACACAGTTTCACATATCGACACATCCCACACACTCACAACCATATACCCCACCTACATGAAAAGCTATTTACAATCCACCTAAAGGCGTACAAGGCATCTCATATTGCACAACTATAACAACAATTGAAATACATTTGGATTACAAATCCATTGCAACAATTGGTCAAATTTGACCAAACCATTGTACCAGCACAAAACTCAACAATTGACATATGCATTTAAGAAATTTCTAAACTGAAAGATCCACACCACAATTATCCACTAGCATAAGCACACGAAATCAAAATTTATAAGAAACTAACAACATATAACATGCGACATCCAAAACCATGCACATTCACAGTCAAAACTATCTGCACATTCGCATTCTAAATTTAATAATCCACATAGGTAGGTGCGAAATCCATAACCAAAACCATTGACATCCTAAATTTACAAAAGTTACCATTGTCCAAAATGTACAACCATCCAAAATTACAAAATGCCGTAAGTGTTAAAAGAACAAAAGTTGTAGGTTGAAGTCGCCGGCTAGCTCTTGGCACCACCCACGTGCGTATCATCATCATCACCTACACCACCGGCTCCAGATCCAGAAGCACCTGATGTAAAAGCTCGAGCCATCGTCATACACTGCATGTAGTCGGCAGGGTACATGTAACTCATAGCCTCAGCGTGCAGGGCCTCATGGTAATTGAGCTGGCTCCTCAGATCGTCATTTTGCCACATGATGTTGGTGAGCGCTTGGTCCCGTAGGCTCATCCTATGTAGCAACTCTATGTAGAAGTGCTCGTCGGGCTGTGGTGGCATCGGAGGCTGAGATGCCTACTCGAGTTCTGGGTGAGGGGGTTGTTGTTGTTCTTGTTCTTATTTCGCAATTTCTCTTTTCCTTCTCCTTCTAACACTTGCTTGAAGGCTAGTGTAATTTAGGTTCAGGTCCTGAACCCGATAAGTTTTAACATTATCAATGAATAGGGGTTCATCCTGGTGAACCTCATAACTATCGGCTTTTGCTGAGGGCTCGTACTCATCAATCATCCTTGAGATTAGCCGAGCATAGGGTAATCGATCTATCACTGAGGGAATTGCTCTAGGCCGAGTATGTTCATGAGCATATTTCATTCCTTCTCTCAGCAAGGTAGGTGCGTTAAACCACCTGTTTTGGTGAGCCGCAATCAGAGCTCAAAGGAACAGATCCCGCCATTCTTATTCATGGCCCAAGGGATAAAGGTTTCTTCTGATAATTATGTCCAAAGGCCTCATGCATTTTGGCAACTGAGCCCTCGTAACCAATTTCCCGATTCCAGTCTCTTCGTTGATCATTTGAGTTGCAATGTAGTGAAAATTCACTATCTCTCGGATCGGGGACTCGACACCCCCATCCTCTAAAAATTCCCAAGAGTAATTCATTGCTCTACCAATATCTTTTTGGTCAAAGATTAGGGCTTTCTCGTCAATAGCTTAGTGATGAGAAAGTTTAGTGTTGGTTGGGTCGGTTCGTTAGGTTTGGTAAAATAGCTTAAACAAACACGGGTAGTAGCTATCATAAAATGGTCGCAAAATGGATAGCATCCTGGTCGAGGCAAGATAACTGTGGGTCCACTCCTTGACCGATTGGTCCTTGAAAATTTCCTTGTGAATTGACCATTCTGTTTCAAACACTTTAGCCTCCCACCATTTGGCGGGTTGAACATGAGGGTTCGGTGGAGGATCCACCTTGGCTCGTTTAGAACTTTGAAGGTCTCAAGGCCAATTTCCTTTTAGGCTTTGGGGATTTAGTTGCCATTCTAAGGTTTTTTGTAACAAAATAAAAATGGAATTATAAAAATTTTAAATCTAAGCTTTGGCGCATAAAATACCCAAGGAATGTCACCAAGAGATCGTTGGCTCATGCGATTTGGAAGAAATTCGGATGATTCCAGCGGAAAAGACATAAACCCTAAGCTCCCCCTCTTTCTTCTCAGAGAAATGACAAGAAAAAGGGTGAAAATCCTTATATAGTCTGATTCTCGCGTGCGCGACTTATGAAGCTTGGCGCGCGAGGCCTCAGTCCCTCATTGGAAATCGAATCCTCTTTTTTTTTTTTTGAGTGACTCACGCGAGTGAGCTTGGAACCTCAGGCACACAAGTCTCAGTAACTCATAGGGAATCGAATTCCCTTCCTATTTTTCCCTTCCTGAGTGCCTTGCGCGAGCGAGCACTAAAACTCGGGCACACGAGAACACAGGAACCTCATTTTGTGTCTATTTCTGATTTGCGTTTCACTTCTCCTTCTTTTAACATCATTTCAACGATGTTTGAGACACCAATTGGCATCAATTTTCATACCTGAAAATGCACATATTCAAGCTAACTTACTGCGCTTATTCACAATGATTTCGTACTAAGTTAACACCATTTCAAACAATTGCTGACACGCGTCGCGCACGTCCGACTCGTGTTCCCATGTAGCTTCTTCCAGCGAATGGTTTTGCCATCTGATAAGCGCTAATGGAATCCTTTTGGTGCGTAGTACCTATTCCTTCCAATCAAGAATTTGCACCGGCTCTTCCCGCACCTCAAGTCTTCCTGAATTTCAATCGGTTGGTAATCTAAGACGTGAGTTGGATCTTTCACATATCGTCTCAGCATCGACACATGAAACACATTATGCATGCTTGAGAGTTGTGGTAGTAGAGTAACTAGATAAGCAACCTCTCCAACACATTCCAAAATTTCAAAAGGTCCCATGTAACGTGGACTAAGCTTTTCACGCTTCCCAAAATGCATCACGCCTTTAGTAGGAGAAATCTTGATGAAGACATTTTCTCCAACCTGAAATCAATGTACCACATTATTATTGCAACTACATGTACATATACATCGGAGTTTGCATCGTAAGCAAAGCATTTAGTTTACCTGAAACTCAATGCTTGTTCTCTTAAGGTCAGCATAGCTGTTTTGTCAACTCTATGCGACCTTTAACCTTTCACGAATCAAGCGTACCGCTTCAGTGATGCTTTCAATAATTTTTGGACCTAAAATAAATTTTTCTCCTGTTTCTTCCCAATTGATTGGAGATCTATATCGTCTCCCATGTAAGGCCTCATACGGTGCCATACCGATACTCATTTGATGGCTGTTGTTGTATGCTAGCTCGATCAGGGGTGGATGTTGATCCCATGATCCTTGAAAATCAAGCATACAAGCTCGTATCATGTCTTCTATAATCTGGCTCACTCTCTTAGTCTGACTATCTGTCTGTGGGTGAAACGCTGAACTGAAGTCCAGCCTCTTACCCATCCCTTCTTGAAATTTCTGTCAAAATTGAGAGGTATACAATGGATCTTGATATGAGACAATGCTCATAGGAATACCGTGCATTCAGACGATATCTCTCATTTACATTTCTGCAAGCCTACTCACCGTATATGTCGTATTGTATGGCAAGAATGGGCTAACTTGGTCAATCTATCAATGACCACCCAAATGGATACATGACATCCCTGATGATTGTACCTAAAATCGACACTTCGCGCTCTAGCATTCGTCCGGTGGTTTGAAATTGAAACCCCTTTCTTCCTTGCGATTGGACAGATTCATAGATTGAATCCTTGCGATGTATACGACAACCCCAAAGCTCTCATGAGTGAAGAAGAAGAGCTTGATTGAGGGTTTCAAGGAAAACAAAAGAGGGTTTGGGGGTTCTCTCAAGCTCGTGATCGTAGCCGTGCCAAAATCGACACTCTTGGGGTACTAAGAAGAAGAAGAAGATGCTTGAGCGGAAGATCAACAACGGTGAAGAACAATGGCAAGCGAGGGGAGGCTCTTCTCCTTTCTCTTCTCTCTTCTCTCTCCTCTCCAACGTTTCAAGCAAATGAAACTTCCAAAGGAAGTTTCACTTATATACTTGGCAGTTGGTTCGGTGTGAAACCAATACACCCAAACATCGTATACGTTCCTTCATCTAATGGTCAAAATGAGATCTAAATGTCAAATGAACAAGATTAAATGCCAAACACATACACTTAATCGGTGTGCAGGTGACCGAAATTTCAGGATGTTACATTCATATGCAGTTTTCGCTTTTCAAATTCACAAATTTTAAAACATGTCATATCAGAAGAGCATAAGCCAGAACAGAGCGAATCAGATCAAACAGAACGAGAATCGATCAAACATAATGAATCAGATCAAAGCACAACTAAACAAAATGAGTTGGATCAAAATAGAACTAAACAGAACGACTCAGAACAAAACATAACTAAATAAAATAAGTCGGGTCAAAGCAAAACTAAACAGAATGAGTCAGATCAAAATAGAACCAAACAGAATAAATCAGATCGAAACAGAACTAAATAGAACAAGTCGGATCAAAATAGAACTAAACAAAATGAGTTGGATCACAACAGAACCAACCAGAACGAATTGAATAGAAACAGAATGAGTCAAATGTTTGACTCAGGTTGAATCAGTCAAAAGGTCGCATTCTCGTCAAAGGTTAATGATTCAACATTTACGAAAATTTCGGGTTGTTACATTCTTCCCCCCTTAAAGAATTTTCATCATAAAAAATTTACGTGGCTTATTCGACGTGGTACGGGCACTTAGAGGTCTGAACAAGAGTAGTCACATTCTCTTCAAGGGTCAATGATTCGACATCAACGAAGATCGGGGTCATTACATTTTCCCCTCCTTAAGGAATTTTTGTCCTCGAAAATTCATTATGTGACAATCAGATCGGAAGATATCGAACAAATTATCAAGGTGACACCTATTCGAAAATGGATTCTTCTACAATACAAAGCATGACTACAGTTAGTGGTAGCGATACTAAGGTAAGAGAACACGTAGAAGACATTATGAGATTGAAATTCTCATTATGAAAAGAGTCCAATCCATTAATTGAAGATCTACATCATGCAGTTAAAAAAACATCTATCTATCGAGCTTATACCAAAGATGTCTGATTCTCATCAATTGGTGTTCATCCACGATTTTGATGATCTATCGACAACCATTCACAACACGTTCACCACTAATCAGGGATTCCGTCAATCATCCAACCATGCATTTATATAAATAATACATCCACCATAGTTACAATATATCTATGACTAATTTGAATTTGAGTAACCATTCAAGGCATGACATACATCCACAATTACAAGAACATGGCAACATGAATTTAAAGAGAAACATATCCACAACTGTGTATTACAATAAATCCACAACTACTCGGCAATCACACCCATAAACAATCATAAGGGAAAACATAACGATCAAATAACAAAACTAACCTACAATGAAAGTATGTCATCTTTACATGGAAAAGAGTAATCATCAAGTCAGTCAGGATTTGTCGCTTTGAAGTATTTTCAATACCTCAAGATGTCATTTCTTTCTTCGACTCCAGGCAGTCCCTTATCCGATGTCCCATCTGATCACAATTGAAGCATGCACCCGTGGTCCACCTATACTTCACCTTCTTATGTCGTCCCCCACATCTTGGGCATGACTCAACCGATGCGGATGAATAGGGGTGTGAAGTTTGCTGTGCTCTCGATGCCCTAATTGTCGTAGGATTCCCAGGGTGAAAGGGAACCGTAGGTGTGGACATAGGTGGTCCTGAATAAGCAATCTGAACAGGCTGATGAAATGCTGACATCAAGAGCCTCAGTATCTTGTTTGCCTACTCGTGGGCGTATGACTGCATTTGACTTGTCCTATTCTTACGCTGTTGACCTCTCCTCTTGTACATGTCTTCAATGTCTTACTCAACGATGAGTGCAAGCTCCATGGCCTCTGCATAGGTCCTTGGTTTACTCACGGTGATTCTCTCTCGGACGTTAGGCCTTAAGCTACATAGAAACTCCTTAGCCTTCATCAATTCATTGGTCACATGATCAGGAGCAAACCTTGCAAGTTTCATGAACTCGGTCTTGTACTCACGTATGGACATTCGTCCCTGCTCCAGTAATATGAATTGAACTTCCCACTGATCTCTCACTGCGTCTAGGAAGTACTCCTCATTGAACATCTCAATGAACTCAGCCCAAGTCCATGGTGCATTGGGAGTCTCTTGTTCTCTAGCTCTTATCACCGATTTCCACCACGGATCAGCCTCACCATCCAACTTGAAGGCTGCCCATCTCAGTTTTTCATCCTTAGTGCAAGGGAGTACACTAAAGATTTTCTCCATTCCATTCAACCATTTTTTAGCCTCAAGTGGATCAGCTTGGCCTAAAGAGCTAGGAGGATTCATCTTTTTGAATTCCTGGAATCCAGTAGGCTATTATCTTACTGCAAGTTGCGCCATTGTATTGGCCATGATTTCCAATACTTGTGCGACTCGTCCTCCTTCACTCTCTTCTCCCAACGAAGTGCTATTTGTATTGGTGGTGATTCCTTCACCACCCGATGTGCCTCCAGTGTGTGCGGGTCTTGCCCTTCCTCGTGGAGGCATATTGATCTGTCACAAACAAACAAGGGTTCTTAATCAGAAGTGATCATGAGTGCTCTAGCCTACATCTGACATTAGATCGGACTTCCTATGTTCTGACAGAATCTAAAGCTATATCTCTGAACCTAAGGCAATGGCTCTGAGTTCCTATAAGACCTAAAGCCTAGCTTTGATACCAACTGTGGCAGCCAAGATTTTCCCAACATAATTTTCTAAGATTTTTTTTTTGACCAATTAGGAAGACCCGGACTGCCAGATCGCATAATACAATCTGATTACAGAACACTTGGTACATACACAGATAAGCAGAATTCAAAGAAAATACTCACTTAACAAGCAAATGTCATTATGATAAAAGTAGAAATCTCCATTTCTATACAAAACATCTAAAATGAAATACCTAAAACAAAGCCACCGGTGATGGCCGACCATCACCTAAACAGTGGCATACAGAATGTCTGTACAAGGGTATAGATTCTACCACTCTATAATCAGATAATGTACCAAGTCCAAAGTCAGAAATCTAAACTATACCATATCCAAATCTACCAGTCTATGGTAGAAGATCTACCTCAAGCTTCGAGTCCAAATCAAGACCAGCACCTATGACATAATAGTCGGGATGAGCTAACAGTCTAAGCTCAATAGGATAAGTTCAATGTAAAAATCATATCTTATCAATTCAAACCATAGATTCGATGACTAAATTTAAAAGTATTTTCATGTCAAAATGGAATTTCAAAGACCATTAAATCGGAATCAAATAGTTTGAAGTTTCAAAGTTCAAATTCATAAATTATTGAGTTCGAGATAACAAATTCTAAAACGCGTCATATCAGGAAACAAAAAATAGAAACGAAACATTTCAGAAAAACTGAAGCATATCAGATAACGAAAATAACGCAGAACAAAGTAGAAATAGAGTCATATCAGAAAGCGGAAATAAATCATATCAGAGCAGTGAAAAGAAAGAATCATATTATGGTGCGAAAATAGAACTGATCAGAGCATTCCATATAGTGAAAACAGAGACATAAGGGATTTGCAAATAATGTCGAATTTGCAACCCAAGGGGTCCAAAGTGTACAAATAACCTGCCATGGCGGTCCAAGGGATACAAATAACCTGTCGTAGTGGTCCAAGGTATACAAATAACCCACGGTAACAGTCTAAGGGTATGTATGTATGTGTGTACGAATAACCGCCGTACCGGTCCAAGGGATGCATGTATGTGTGTGTGTACGGATAACCCGCAGTACCAGTCCAAGGGATGTAAGTATGTGTGTATGGATACCCGTTGTATCGGTCCAAGATATGCACAGATAACCCACCATAGTGGTCCAAGGGTGTGCGTATAACCCGCCGTAGTGTTCTAAGGATGTCAAAGTTCACATTTATATATAGTATTCAGAGTTCAAATTCACAAATTTTAAAACATGTCATATCAGAAGAGTTATAAGCCAGAACATAATGAATCAGATCAAACAGAACGAGAACCGATCAAACAGAATAAATCAGATCAAAGCATAACTAAGCAAAACGAGTCGGATCAAAACAGAACTAAACAGAATCGGTTGGATCAAAATAGAACTAAATAGAACAATTCGGGTCAAAACAGAACCAAACACAATGAGTCAGATCAAAACAAAACCAAACAGAATGAATCGGATCGAAACAGAACTAAACAGAATAAGTCGGGTCAAAATAGGACTAAACAGAACGAGTCAGATCAAAACAAAACTAAATAGGACTATTCAGATCGAAACAGAACTAATAGAACAAGTCGGGTCAAAATAGAACTAAATAAAATGAGTCGGATCAAAACAGAACCAAATAGAACGAATCGGATCAAGACAGAACTAAACAGAACAAGTCGGGTCAAAACATAACTAAACAAAACGAATTTGATCAAAACAGAACCAAACAGAATGAATCGGATCGAAATAAAACTAAATAGAATAAATTGGATCAAAACAAAACTAAACAAAACGAGTCGAATCAAAACAAAACTAGACATAACAAGTCGGGTCAAAACAGAACTAAACTGAACGAATCATGTCATCAACAAGAGTAGAATAATTAGATCATAAACGAAATAGAACGAATCAGATCATATGCAAAAATAGAACGGGAATAGAGTAGATCGTAACGAAAATAGAATCATATTAGAACAAAAGCAGAGCATATCAGAAAAAGAACAAATTTGAATGTCAGAATATTATAACTTCAAAATATCAGAGCAAGGCATCCCATAGCGGGAACACATCATATAATAGAGACAAAACAGATAATGGAACAAAGCAGATAATAAAATAAAGCAGATAATAGGAACAAGACATCAGGTCAAACATCAGATCGAAAACATAAGATCAGAACTTTAGATCAAAGCATATGATTCAAAGTTAAAAATATAATTGTGCATTGAAATTCCCCTACCTCAGGTCTCGAAGTCACACGAAAGAGAGCAATGCAAAGGCCTCTATTTACGACCTCCGGTTCTCAATCTGCACCACATGTTCGATGATGCATTAAGGATTTATCTTAATTACTAATAATTTTGATGTACCTAAGTGTTTTCTCAAAATCGAAGCGGAAAGGAGAAGTTCATGCTAACCTCGGATCATGTAAAACTTATCCCATTTTTACTCAATTTTGACCTTCAAAACATTTGATTCGTGAAATTGTTAATTTACACAAGTTATAAAGCTCATTGTCCTCTTTCCAATGTCGTGAGAATTGCATCAATCCGAGTTCGAAGCAGAAAGTTACGACCAAAATACTGATGTTGTGTCGACACCTCAGTCAAAGTCGCGCATGCGAATTTCAAGGTCGTGCGAGCGATTTCCAAAGTTGCTCGAGTAACATTTTTCAAAACTTTTTGGCCTATTTTACCGAAGGCATTTTGCCAGCATGAATTCCAATTCGCCCGCGTGATTTTGCGCTATTAAGAGCGTTTTTTCTTTTTTCAAAACCCATTTTCTCAAATATAAAACTCAAACCTCTTGAACACTATCTAGATAAACTAATCTACGGTCCATACATGAATGAACTAAGATATTTACCTCTCTAAATCGGGCACGTAATATCTACGACAATCATATCCACGCTTCGAAACCCTCTTTTCCTTTAGAGATCCGATCTTTTCTTTCTTCGATCATAACGGTGTCGAAACTAAGCTCTGCACTTACACATAGTGATCCTCATCTTTAAAGTCACACACGTCATGTTCAAGATGGCCGATTCGAGTTCATTAGGAGTTATGCCCCTTTCCACTCCTCGATCTAAGCGATGTTAGAGTTCGGAGTTTTCTCGTGATTGGAATCGATGAAAAGCAATCGAAATCAATGGTGATCCCCGTGAAGAATATGAAGCTCAAGGGAAATATCACGGTTGGGGCTTCACGGGAGGGCTTGAGGAGAGGAGTAGAAGCTCTCTCTCCTTTCTTTGCAAAAAAATAAAAAATAAATATCTAGATATTTATTTCACAGATCTTATCCACTTGACTTTTGGGACCTACTTAGGTGCTAAGCCGGTACACCGTGGATCGGTGCATGGGCTCTCTATCTAAGGTCGAAGATGTGGTTTATCTTTACTTATAAACTAAATCGTTCGTCGTCGATGCTCATAGGAAGCTCGCATAACTAATTACCCAATTAAATATGCAATTCCATAGCACCAATTGTACACATCCAAAATAAAAAAAATATTCTAAAAGCTCACAGCGTGTGTCGTATGCCTTGCCGAATACGTATACTTGGTTGGGTGCCACGTGACAAGTTAGGTTATTGGGCTCGGGTCTACTCTCGGTTCGAGTTGAAGTTCGGGTTGAGGCCCAAGTTCAAGCATTGGGATCGGGTTCGTGTGCAGCATGTACAAACATGCATATGTTCTTCATAGGGTACGAGTTGAGATTTAATGTGCTTGGCATGTACCCCCAATTATAACAAGTGGGGTTTGAGGCCACGTTACCTAGGTAAAATGTTTGACTCGGGTCAAATCAGTTAAAAGGTTGTATTCTCGTCAAAGGTCAATGATTCAACATTTACGAAAATTTGGGGTTGTTACAAAATTCCTGCATCTGATTTCTATCCAAGTGTTCTGCGAATTCACGTTTGCCCTTTGATCAAACACCCATATGAGTAGAATCACAAAAATTTCTGTATGATCGCCCCTCCCAACTTTTTATATTCTTCACATCTTACAGTTAGAATTCTTTGGTTTTTACATGAATCATGAAGGTTAATTTTTGACTAATTAGGCCCTAATTCGATCGGATTGCATCATAACTGCAGATTTATTTTGTGTATGGGTAGGTCGCATTTTGTGGTCACGAATGATCAAACATGTTAGAAAGATTTAGTAATTCTTATTGTACTATGTCTATTTACATGATTATCAAACATAAAGTGTGCGTCATGAAATAAGAAAAAGACACGACACGAATTCACGACATGGATATAAATAGACACAAATTTAAAGGTCATTTAAGACATGGATAAAAATAGACACGACACGAATTTATGACAAGGCAAGCCAAGGATTATAATTATATGTACACTAAAGACAAGCAATCGTTCTACATGTGTGATTTTCGATTTTAAATAGGATCTCATCATGTCATGTCAAGACACGGACCAAGCACAAGCCACCTCGATGAGTAAGGGCTACGGCTAATCAGGAATATTTTTCATAGGCGACGAGGGACAGGATCCCTATCGGTAAAAATATTACTTTAATTGTAACACCTAATATGTGCGAAAATTATTTTAAGTTAGCATTAAATCATGCAAGAACTATAAGACATGTGTCACTATGATTAGTCTATTTCTCACGGGTATGTTTCACGAAATATGAAAGCACTCAAATTTTGTAATAAATAAATTATGTATAAAATTATAGACACATGTAGACACCCCATTTTCACCCTCTCGGAGTATACAAACCTGGTCGGTCAACCTTTGATCTTGCCCATAACTTCCGAAAAGGATCTGATCCTCTCCAAAAGTCTTGGAACCTCTTAAAACCCCACACTCGGGACTCATACACTACACAAATAGTGTATGGGGGAGTTCTGGGTTGAAATTTCAACCCATTGACTCGGACCCGACCTATCCCGGGAGGATCCCAAATTACGCGCTTGGACACAGGCGCGCAATTTGATTGCACACATGGATACATGCACCCAATCAGTCCTATTGGACTGGGAGTACACCTCCTGTGCACCGCCACAGCTCCTCGATTATGCACAGTTTACTTTGCGCGTAATTGAATTACGTGCACCACCAGACATGCGCAATTGGTCAAAATTTGACTGGGGCTATGTTGAGAACTAGAAAATACCATTTTTCACCCCTTAATCTGGGCCTTGATAGACCCTTGAGAGAACTAAATAAGTGTTTTAAGTGTTTGTTTTACAGCTAACAATAAAGGCAGGCTTAACCTTGAAAGTAGCTCAAAAGTGCCAAAAAGATGACATTCCATGTCAATCCAAAGGAAGAAAAAGAAGAAACAAACTCACTAGCTGTTGAAAGGTCCGAATTGAAGAGGCAAAGACGTGGTCTCAACCCAGAAAAGAAGTATGGAGCAATTCGAACAGAAAAATGCACTACAGAGTACTTTTCACAATGAACCTGAACTGTTCGCAAAGAACCTGAAACTCTGCGAAAAGAACAAAAACTCCAGGCTTAGCTTTCGAAGAGCATCTGAACTCTTTGAAGAGATGATTTACCTTTTCGAAAAGAAGAAAACTCAATTCGAACAGAACTAACTCATGACGAGCTTCAGGAGTTACAACACCTTGCGAAAAGACCCCTAAACTTTGCGAAAAGGTATTCTGGAGGTTCTCAGCTTTTACAAGGGCAATTCAGTAATCTGTTTCACGCATCCAAATGCATTTAAAAACCTAGGGACATTCTAGAGGATTCTAAGCATAAAGCGAAGGCATATTCCACCCCACGTGAGCACTCAGAGATGAAATAACTTGGCGGGAACTTCTAGAAACTCTAACAGATTTTCAAAATGCATAACAGAATTGATGCCTTTTTCACCTGATTGGCTGAACCAGATCGAGGAATTCTGATTGGCGTAATGCATCCGGATCCTCGTGCTCGACCACCATTGGTCAATACAGATTTGAGCACCTCTGATTGGTTGATACACATCTGAGCTGGACTTGGGGAAAACTATAAATAGACGAACCATTTGCCCAATTGGGGCATCCAGATTTTGAGTTTCATTCCTATTCCCCCATTTCCAAACCAGATAGTTTGTCTGAAATCCCTGTAATAGCTTCACTTTGACTTGCAATTGAGAGCTGTGAGATATTTCTGTAATTCAAAAGAGAGTTGTATTCAAGACTACAAATCTGAGAGCTGTTTAAGTTGTGCTCTGTAATTGTAATGGTGGATTTGAAAAGGTTGCTGTAAACCGTATATTCTCAATTGGACTCATGTTAAGGGTTCCCACTGATCTCCTTATTGCATTAGACTCCTTTAGATTTACTATTTTTCATGCAATTTCCCTTGATTCATTAATCCTGTGAGAATTAGTGTTGGTAACCTAATCTCTCACGGCATTTGTAGTGATGCTTCTTGTTCTAAACTAAGGCTTTGGATTAAAGACTATTGGATGGTTTGTGGCCATTAAAGTGGACAGACTATAGCCATAAGCTTAAACCTAATCCTTAAATTAGATTTATTTCTCTTACATCTGCGCTTGTAGCCAGATGAAGATTGGATCATCTCTCAGTTGAGCTGCAGTCATTCTCATTAGTTTTCAAGGACCAAATCAAAGTTAGATATTACTTCTCCATTTTTGGTATAAGTTTACCTCAAACGTTTCCCCAACTTGGATCTGGATCACTTAGTTTAATTTTTACTTTTATCATTTAGTTAATGTGACAAATTCAACCTCCCATCTTATGTGCTTTGTAGATAGGATCAGAGGTCAGATCTGGTAGCTTAGATCTGAAGGTTTATCTTAAATTTTAAATCAATTCCCTGTGGACGATTTTTTACTCACTTACATTTAAAACTTGCTACAATTGACCCTGATCTTACAGGCTAATTCACTTCTATCTATGCTGATATTTCTTTACTCTTTTTAATATTCTAGATTCATTATAAGTTAGCAGTTGCAAACCTGTTTTCAAAACACAAATAAATCAAGCACACTTAGAAGCAACAACAGGCTACGACTTCCATGACGGCCCGAACTCCTCGATTATGCGCATGGCTTCATGTGCATAATTGGATTATGCACATGGCCCCATGCTCGTAATTTGTTCCAGTCATATTGGAACTAGGACACCGGTTGAGCCAGTCAATTGGTCATTCCCCAGTCGGTGACCAACTTTCAGGGAGTTGTGTCTAGAACCATGCATGGAATTCAATTCCATGCAGGGTTGTATGTGCGTAATTGGTTAGTTGAGCACATATCCCTATGGGCGTAATTATCTGTATACCTATAAAAAGACCCCTCCTCCACACCCAAACTCACCAATTTTCTTCTATGAATCTCCTCTCTTAAGCTTATTCTTTCTGAAAATTCGAGTTCACTTCTGAGGTTTTCAAAGAAAGGGGTTGAGCTGCACACCGAGTACAAACTCTTCTCTATAAGCCTCAGGGTAGTCAAGATAGTGGAACTGGCCCAATAGCCTTGGTTCTTGAAGGAGTACTGAAGGAACAAGTCTTCCCTTAGCCTTATATCCATCCCTTAGGAAACCCAACTCTTCCCCTAGAGCTAATTAGGTCCCTAACCCTTCCCAACCTTTTCAAACTAGCCTTAGCCTCGCCGACTTGCCCAAGGGAGCTTATGGAGGGTACCCGGGAACAAGGTCGATACTCCCTAGCATAGCAGGCCACCACCCCCTTTTAGATGGATTCTTAGTAGGAATAGGAAACCAAACTAGTTAGACTTTAGGCAACCCATAGCTACTGAAGTTGGCCAGCCGACGTTCAGTAAAGGAGTCATCCTGCATCCCGCATAGTGTGATCAGTCATGTGTTGTAGTGTCGATAAATATCTGTAGCTGGCGATCGCATCAACCAAAGTATTCTCTGTTTAGAATTTGCCTTTTTCCTTTCAGCGTTTAATATTTCTTAGTTTATTATTCTATTGCCTTCTGCCAGAGTCCACGTGGAGGAAATTGGGTCACTTATTCCGGGACCCGAAAGGATCCTAGAAAAAGCGCGTACAAACAGACTGGCGATCGCGATGAGACCTTTTTTTGCTAGGGTTCCTTCAGTTTAGTTAGTTTGTCTTTTCTTTTGTCTATTTTTTGCTTTATTTTACTCTTCGCACACACTTACACACAACCGAGCTCCGCTCCTAAAACTCCTCGAAGGCTTTTTAGAAGCGCATGAACATCTTTCAGAGACTTGAAATGTTAGGAATCCATAGGATAAATATTACCAATAATAATGAACCACCATTATGAGGGTACCATGATAATCTTCTGTATGATGGCGAGCCATCTTACACTACATGAAAACAAAGAAAAAGCAACATCACTTGCTTTTACAAAATCAAAAACATCGGTCGTTGTCGAAGAAATCCAGGTATACAACGGCCCATATCCATGGTTAAAGCAATGCAGCCTTCCAATCACTTTCCTATAGGATGTGAAAATGAAGAAATGCAACAACCCACTAAAATCCTAGTTTTGTTGTTGTGCGGGGACCTGACCTTAACTTCTTCAAAACATTGGGCGCCTAATTTTCTAAAAAATATCACAGGAACGAATCATCTTCTTCTTTGCAGTTACTAAACTCAAATATCGTAAGTGGGTTTCTAGGGTTTTTTAGAACCGACAATGGATTTTATGGCTAGAGATTGAAATCTTGTGGAGATCTGATATCAGCTTAGACCTAGATTTCAGATCTACAACGATCACACGATAGCGATTGAGATAGGTTTTGATCTATTTCTAGTTTCGAAGAAGCGAACGAAAAAGGATTTTGTAGATTTGAAAGGAGATCAACAGATCGACTCTAATTAGTTGAGGCCCTAATTTCGTCGCTCAACCCTAAAATTCTCTTCCTCCTTCATTGGTTTTCCAAAATCCCAAATCTACAAAACCATTGGATCTGATTCAACCCTCCCTAGTGATTAGAAATTGGTATGTTCATTATTCTTACTAAGCTCTTCACTTTTTTGTTTATTTATTTTTAAATCTTTAGATCATTGTGATGCTTTTTAGAATTATATTTGAGATCTATAGTTTTTTTTTGTTTGATTTGATCCACCTTTTGATATAATATATATGTGTCACTATGAAAGGGTTCTTGTTATTTTATTTTTTTATATTGTTGATTTACCTGTTTTTACATGGATCCATCTGCATTAATGTTGGTTTTCTTGTTCCTGATTGTTCTTTTTTTGTTATGTTTAAGGTTCCGAACTAGATTTCATATATATATAGTTTCTCAAAAGAAGTTTCAATGTATAAAGGTGCATGGTGTATGCATATCATGTGTTTGAGGTTTGGTGTAAAAGAAGGTATGTGGACCATTTTCATGTAGTTTTAATATTAATTGAGTTGATGGTAAAACTATTGCATAGTAGATGTTTGAAGAAATACTTGATTTGGATATTTTATTTTCATGTTGGTTTTCCCTAGATTTCATTAAAATGCTATGATGTCTTTTTGCCCAAGCAATCACTATTCAAAGCAATGAAAATCTAGGATTGGGCACTGTAAGTAATAGTTTCTATTAGTTTTGTGTGGTCTGTTCATTGAGAAGTATTCATCTTTAGTGCTTTTGTTTGTCAGGTAGATGGTCATGAAGCTGCAACTACAGAAAGCATTGAAGGTACTAAAATAATAGTTAAAAACTGGTGACATATCTAGGTTAAGATCTTTGGCAAAAATTAAGGAGTAATTGTGTAGCAGATCTGAGCGCCAACCTATCATTGGTGCATCCTGTAACTTCTTATAAGTCCCATTATAGAAAGGCTAATGCAACTCGTGGTCTATGTAACAAATCATATCTTTTCTAAGACGTTCTTTAACAAATCATATATTTTCTGATGATTTCCATTATTAAGTATGGTGTTTTTTATCCAACCAAGAATTTGTTTCAGTTAGCATATATAGAATTGGCAAGCAAGCAGAAGGTTGTTTTTGACATCTTGAAGACAGGGAATAATGCCACTAAAGCTATCCAAAATGAGCTCATGGACAATACAGCTGAAGCAAAAGCTTATCAAAATGAGAGTTTCATTGCACTTTTTCTTTTTTTTTTAAAAGTTTTTATTATTTAGTTTTTACATTATGATAGGCTTATTAGGCTTCTATAATTGTTCTTTTTAATCTATTCTTCAGAAATTTTGATTTCTGTTTTCACAAAATAAATAAGAGATACATAGAGCATTTTTCTTTATCTGGTCCAGTTGCAGGCCTACTTCTAGATAAATAGGTCGTCTTCACGACATACCGTTTGGAATCACAACCTTTGGTAATGTACTTGAGTTTTGTAATGTGCTAGTCTCCACCACTATATGATATTTATATAACACTTTAATACTAATCTATGCAAAAAATTACGACAGTTTTAGTGGACCAGTGAGCAGTAATGCTTGAATGGAGATCCCCGTGAAGTAGTGAACCAATGAGGAGTAAGTCTCACTTCCTCTCTCCTAACAATCATTTTCAAGAGCATCTCCCTCTCTTGATTCCATCTTTCAAGACCATCCAAATATTGGAGTTGCTCAGTTTTTCTCATCTCTTCCCCTTTCAGCAACTTCTCAAAAGTTTTACAATATTCATTTCTCTAGTAATCAACCTCTACCTTGTGCTCAGCAATTGCTACCATTTGTTGTCTCTCATTGTCCCTGATTTCAAATTCCCAAATAAAATTGAAAGGCCTGATTTGATTGTCTTTGCTATCCAACTTAGCATGTAACTCTTGAGTTTTATGCTTGCATCTCCTCTCTTCTCTCCTCTCAAGATGTCTCCTCCAATGAGTAAGTAAAGCTCTCCTCTTTTTATCTTCTTTAGAAAATTTTCTCTTCATAATCATTTTTAATCTAACTCCATTAGAAGTGGAGGGTACCTCAGACTTCCCCTCAAAAGGCACAATGGCCAAAGCATCAGCAGGATTAATCTCTGCTCTAGGAGGCTCCGCAACGACCCTAACAATCAAAGTATCAACTTCCTCAGGCATAGCAGTCACAAACACTTCTTCTTTCTCAATAATTTCATCTGCAATAGCCTCCATTCAGTTGGAGTTGTCACTCTCTCAATCTCATCAATCTCCTCAATCTAGTGTCAGCTGCGCTCTCGCTCAAAGGCTCAATCACTAGAGCAGTTGGTTGTGGGGTACTCTTTTGAGCAACAATGTGCTCCATAACCGATTTCAGTATCTCTAACATTGTACCCATCTGTATAGCCATAGCCTCTTGGCATCCCAAAATGGCATCTCCTTTGGTTCCCAACCTGCCCTGCCCAGCCAATAGCTCTGCCTTCATGGCAGTCATGGTATCCACCAACCCAACATCTGATGTGGAAGTGAATGGAGGTTGGGTGTAGGTAGAGGTAGAAGGCTGTGATGATGGTGGAATAGGGACATCATTTATGTTCCTAATTTTAATGGTTGCATATACACCAACATTTTCTACAAAATATATAGGAGTAGGGCCCAAAACAGAGCAACATTTCCTACAAATGCCCACAAGAAATTTACAAGGAGATAAAAAAAATCAGCTCAACATAATAGTTGAATGCTAGCTTACTGATTAGGAGCAGGGCCCAAAACAGAGAATATCTGATAAGTAAGAAGGTATAAGAAAAAATCTCTTCGTATTTAGAAAAATTGACTCCTCAAATTGAAAATCAAACATTTTGTGTGCTCTTAACTTGAGAAGTGATAGCATGTCTTCATGCGTGCCACTTCCAACATATAACTTTGGCTACAATAAAATGATCTATGCGTCAATTCAAATGCTCCAAGGATCTCCGCAGTGATGGAGCCATAAATAACAAGCTAGTCAGCACATTGGGCATCCGATATATTGCAACGGAAACATTATAAAATGACTGGTCTTAGCAATTTCCTGCCCTATTGCTAAGAAATTTGACATGTCCTGTCGAGTATTGCACAGACCCGGAAAACCTATTGGCAGGACTATTTAACCATACAGTTGCAACTACAAATTTCAGGATGTCGCAAACTTTTTTGCTCTATTCCATGTTTTCCCAAGCTTTCCAACTAAGAATTATATCCAGTGTAATTGCAGATTAAAAACAGGTATCAGAGAGAAAGACCAACAGAGTCACAAATTTATAGCTTGCTAGGAAACCAGAATCTAAAACCTGATTTAGACACGACAACTGTAACATTACACCTATGATGAAATCTACAGTTTGAAAATTTCGGATAGGTCCTAAACAAAATGGAAGCAACAAAGACTAGACCTAGTTTCTAAAGTCTATATGATCGATACGAACTCCAATTATGATTTATATGGGCATTGGTATCTTAACAATCATGAATATATAATATTCTCATGCATGTTATTATGTAACAATTACTTCTACTCACGTAAAACATCAATGAACACTATACATAAGCCATAATTTAGGGTTTGGTGAACCCTCAAAATAATCAGATTTAAGGTTTGGTGAATCAAAATAAGAAAATTCTGGTTACACTGTTTTTTGTGCAAGAATTTCAATTTTCAGTATTACATTGTTTAGTACGCATTGAAGGTTATTTTTCCACTTTGCATGGACAAATGAAGTTAATTTCCCTTGCAAGGATCGTTTGTTGAAGGGTCAGCCAAATAATCTGGCAATCTTATCTCATTCATAGATATGACTCCATTTCTAAGTAGTGCTCTCAAGCATGCATGCCTTTATGTATTTTTCTAGACTTATCATTATACTGACTATTATTTTCTCTTGTAATGGTTGCATTGCAAAGTCACAATTAAGTTTAACAGCGGAAACGAGTTTAAATCTAAAATGGAATATTAAATAGAAGATTTTCAAAGTGACTTTGCTTCCTCTCTTGCCAAGGCTTTGATTGAAAGAATCGTTTGGTTATTAGAATTTCATGAAATCTCTCCACCATTGATTTGCAAAGAGTAGCCACTCGTGGCTATAGATTTGTTAGAGATTGAATTCCAATTGGTATCACTATACCCTTCTAAAACAACAGCATAGCCGCCACAACGTAGACCATAGTTAACGGTCCTTTTTAAGTATTTATGAACCCTTCAAAAGATAGCCTAGTGTTCATCACTACGGTAACTAGTGTATAAGCTAGGCTGCCTTACTGCATAAGCAATATTAAGAAGCGTAAAGTCATAGCATACATTAAGCTACCGATAACACTAGCACATTTATTCCGACCTACACCACCACCTATGAACTGAAATAAACGTATGCTCGGATCAAATGAGTGCACGTAAGTTTATAATTAAAGTGATTATATTTTTTTTCACGTTTTACCAATGGAATGAGATTGAGATAAGGTCATTCGTCTTCTCTTATTATATTAAATACGACTATGACATTTGCCTCACTAAGGTCTTCATATCAATTTGTGGTGATAAAAATGTCAGCTTTTTTGTAGTGTGGTTTGGTGAGATACCCATCCACTTCAGCAGGAACTCCAATGGCGACCTTGAGCTGCCCATTTCAGTCTATAAAACACAAGAAAACTACCAAAATCAGCAAGAACTTCAATGTTGTAGATTCTCTTCTTGTAGGAAATTGATGGGGTTTTTTGCTCTTTCAAGTTGTAATTAAGAAAAAATATGGTCAAGATCCTATTAATGTTGGTGATGAAGGTGGATTTTCCCCTAATTTTCAGGTTTGCTACTATTAACGGTTATTGCTTGATATAATGGGATTATTATTTTAAAGTATTGGTATCGTGTATGCTCAAATACTAAAAGCTTTATCATCCAATACAAGTAATATATGACGTATCGGATGAAACAATGTGAACTTTTTGGTATGACCAGTTTGTATTAGGCGATACAAACCAATACACTTGCGATATCTCCGGATTAAAAATCTGATGCCCAGACAGTGGATAAAGATATAAAATCTGATGCCCAGACAGTGAATAAAGGTATAAAATCTGATGCCCAATTTGTATTTTTGGTATGCCCAGTTCCATACTAAAGTGCTCTGGTCTAGAACAGAGCTACTATTTGCCTCCAAAGATTAATCCCAAACACAGCCTAAGTCACTTGGGTAGATGACATTACAATTGGGCTTTGCAATCCTTTGTTAACCTTTGAATTTGATTGTGATTTTGAAATGAAGTAATATATATGAATTTGTTTGTGATGCTGATGAGAGTGGAATAGGAACTGAAGAGTTGCTTGCTATTTGTAATAGATGTAAGTGATGGTGAGCACACATAAGCTATGCTTATTTATTATGAGTTTGCATTATAATTCTATTAATTTACTTATAAGCACAATAGTTTAATACTTCATTTGCTATGTCAGCCAACTACTGCATGAAAATAATGCTGAATAAATTTCCAAAAGGTGATTGGGTATGAGAAATTCACTTTGTTTTGTTGTATCAGCCATGAGCTTTAATATGTTGATTCTTAACTGAATCATTACATTAATATAATGCAAGAAGTCTTCATTTAAAGTTAAAAAGCCTCATGCTTTGGTACGCCATTTTCTCTTAGGATTAACAAGTTGGTCTGATGTCATCATTGCTATAAATAGGATGATTTTTTTATTATTTTTTCTTTTGTTTTGATAACAAAATATTTACTATAGAACAATAATGGTGTACCCTCCAAAAGGAACTCGTCAAAGGTGCAGCAGTTTATGGCTTCAAAGTCATCTCTTAGACAGGTATTACTTCTAATGGCAATCTTATGTTGGTGGTATGAGAAGGAGTTTGAACGTACTATTCTTGACCTTCGATTGCTTTTTTAATGTGTTGGGGGTGCTTGCTCAGAGGAGATCGAATTTCAGGGGAAGTCAGTTCCCATTAACGAAAGAAATTGCTAGGAAGGCTGCAACTGCCCCTAATCATAGTAGGGCTTTTATTCTCAATAGGGCGGTTAATTGGAACAAGCCAAGGTACTTCAGAACTCCTTAATACATAACTTCTCAAGGCAAGATCCTTGCCATGTTACATTTTTTTACCATTATATAATATCTCGTTCATTAATTTTTACAGGTAAGTTACAGTATCGTTAAGTCAATGATCCGTATCTCTATCTGTTGCCAAGTTATATATATGGACCTGTATCTGTGGAGCCTTCAACCATGAGAGAGTCCTACTATTTGTAGATGGTTATGAGATTCAAGCTACCAATTTGGGTGATGGACTTCTCATCATGCCAAGATCTCTTTCTTGCATGTATTGGAGTTGCAGAAGAATGTAGTAGCAGTGAATCTGGCTGGACCATGTATATTGAGTCCCTGATGCATGGTGCTGATAATGTTGTTGAAGATGAAACTGTTTGCTTGCTCAAATCGGCTGCATGTTTTCGAAGCTGTTTACCAAGTTTAGTAGCTATAAAAAAAATTAGTTTACATTTGTTCTATAAAAATTTTTTGGAAAGTGTTGATGTTTAAACTGTCTGAATTTTCAAGGAGCTGTAAATCTCTATGCGTCTTTTTATGCGTTTACATTTCCCATTATAGCAACTCCAAGTAATATTGGTGCCACAGTTTTTTGATTTAAAATTAATTTTATTTTTGGTTTATTATTTATTCATTCAGTGGAATGGATTATGCTTTTTTCCCTCGTAGGCTGATCTATGGTTGATACAATAATTGTAACAGTTAGATTGACTCCAATTACAGTAACAAAAATGGAACTTGTACATTTTTTTGAAGAAAAAAAACAACGGTCCATAACCGTTGTTTTTGGAGTAAATTAACAAATATTCTGGTGTTGTTTACATATACCACTGACATAGGCCATGGTTTTTGTAGAAAAATAACAACCCTTTTTCATATGGAACAACGACCTAAAACCGTTGTAATTTTGCAATAGACATACCATTGACTTAGGTGTGGTTTTTGCAGAAAACAACAATCCTTTTTCATATGAAACAACGGCTCAAAATCGTTGTATTTTTGCAACGGACATGGGCCATTGTTTATTTGGTAAGTAAACAACGATTTCTGGCCGTGGTTTATCAAAACCATTGCGCTAAAAATAACGG
Source organism: Chloranthus sessilifolius (assembly GCA_021018995.1). NCBI lineage: Eukaryota > Viridiplantae > Streptophyta > Magnoliopsida > Chloranthales > Chloranthaceae > Chloranthus > Chloranthus sessilifolius. The sequence goes on along the minus strand of CM037589.1, from coordinate 125,920,995 downwards.
TCATTATCACGGCTCATAACCGTTCTTTATGAAATTTACAATGGTTTTGGGCCATTATTTTTTTTCGATTTTTCACTTAGTGTTACGATTCGGCCCGACATCACCCCGAGATTAACATGGTGGGTGACGACCAACAAAATCTTTTAACCCCGCCCAGTACTAGCAATAATAATAGGGGGATAACGATGGCAGTCAGAACTACATTGTCGAGCAAATCATAGATCTCAACTTCAGCATACTAAATAAGGGAGGAAAAGAGTTCGAAGACTTGATGTACGCCCTAGCCGTTGTATACCAAACTGTTAAGGAGCAACAAAACACGCACGAGCAAGACCGCTAGGATGAGCAACAAGAGGAAAGGGCGCCAACTCCTCCCCACATTCCCACACCTCCACGAGCAACTCAAACTCTCTTTAGTAATAACAAGAGCAGTGTACCCATCCAAACTGCAAAGAAAGATGCCAGTGTAAAAATGGAACATCTCACTCGGGTCCTAGGTGATTACATGGCTAAGAGAGAGCATCCGTGATTTTCATTTAGATTCGACAAATTCTGTCGAAACATCGAATTTAACTTATCCACAAGCTTTAAGCCTCCCAAGTTCAGTAAGTATGTGGCGCAGGAGATCCAAATCACCTCCTGGCATTATTCTACAATGATTGTTGACCCATACACAACAATCAAGGACTTCTCATCCACTATTTTCAGAGATCACTAGAAGGAGAAACTCTCTACTAGTTCGCTGGCCTACCACTTCACAGGATTGACACGTTCGACGAATTGGCCAGTCAATTCCTAGACCAGTACAAGCACCTGATTCAAGAGACGGTTAGCCTCAGTGACCTGATGACAACGAAGCACGAACCCGAGGAGGAATTCGTCGACTTCGTAGAACGCTGGAGAAAGCTTGCGGCTCGGACCGAAATCCAGATAAAGGAAAAAGATGCAATCGATATCATCATCGATAGCGTCAAAGAGCCTCTTCGAAGCGCTCTTACGATAAGCGATTACCCAGACTTTGCCACTCTCCATCTACGCACTTCCCGCATACAACGACACATCAAGAGCAGGGATCTCTCCCTCTCATTAATAGCATCAAAAGGCACCTCTACCAGTGACTCCAAGATGAAGAATAACAAGAAAGCCTTGGGCTTTAAACAAGTCAACATGATTGCCAATCAAGGGCAAAATTTCTGAAACTGGAACTCTCAACCGAGATACCTTAGCGAAAACAAGTACCAGAATTAAAATCAACAACGGTACACCAACCAGAACTAGAATCACGCTCAATACCCAAACCAGAATACCTACTAGAACCAAAACCAGAATACAGCCCAGAATCGGACAACCAACCATTCAACTAGAGCAACGTACCCCCACCACAAAACTTCAATCAGCAAGCGAGGCCCGATTACCAGCCAAAGTGTGAGCATTATCCTCCGCTACCCGATACCATCCCTATCACCTTTCATCTCCTCAACAACCAATAGCTGATTAGATTCCCACCAAAGAGACCACGCCCCTGGCCGACTCACCTCGACTACGATAAGTTCTGTGCTTTCCATCTATTTGCCAGACATAACCTGAAAGATTGTTGGGTCTTGTGGGACGTGATCTATGATATGAATAACCGGAACTAAATCGATCGAGAAATCCTCTGGAACACTAACCAAAATAGCACCCAACCATCGCAAAACCTGGGGATTATCAACAACCCCATGCCCAACCATAATTAGGGGTCAATTTCCCACACCACCATGGTGGATCTCCCTAGATGACTTTCCATTCACTGTTGGTTTTCATTACTTGGTGTGAAAGTGTGCTTATGTTATTATGTGGTGGAAATCAATTGAAAACAAAGTAATATAAAAGAATGGATTCAGCACAACCAAGTAATCCTAGACCTGGAAGATTCAGGGTCTATTGTAGCAAGTTTTGATAAGTAAGAGTTTGTCCCACAGAGAAAATGATCAAGAGCCCAAATTGGGCACTGATAGTAGGCCTCCAGATCTGACTATAGATCTGACAATCCTAAGAGAAGGGAGTTGGGTGTCATGACTATACTAAATTTACACAAAAAGGAAAAATAATGCACATGCCTATCCTAAAGAAAGGGTTGAGAAGAAGATAGTGGTAGTGCGTGTCAAAACAAAATACAAAAATTATGAGAAGTAAGCAGGTTAAGCTAGAGTTAATGATACAGTAATGTAACTCAGATTTAGTCTGTCTCTGTAGTGCTCCTTGCTGAGACGCTATTAAAAGTCTCAACAAGGTTTAAGCTCCCAGTTTAACCCATGCCATTTGGGACACTCTTAGGGCTATACTCTGTCCACTATAATGATCACAGGGTATCTGATAGAGTCGGTCAAATCTCATTAGTTAAACCAGAAATTTTTCTAGTCTAACCCAGAAGAGTGGACTGATCATTTCCACAACCACTAGACCAGCTCTATCCATGAATACTACTGCAGCACTATGTAATGTCAGTGCTACAAGCTCCCTAGATCTGCGCACAGACCTAGTTGACATCCATAGGTATTCCAACCCATAAGATCCTAAGTATTTTACTAAGGCATATTGCTCACTAGTGCCCGCAAAAAGGACCATATAATATGTTGAATAAGGCCTTTAGCTTAGCTGGTCATTGCTATAAATAGCCTGCAATGACTCAGCCTCAAGCTGCAATTACTATAAGAGATCAGATCTAACATCTTATATCAATTAGGTAGAATAGAGGGGAGCCGGCTATTGTACAAACATCCTCACAAGGCTCTAGAAGCTCATGTATAGGGGAGAAGAATCCTTCTCAAATATGTGGATGGACACAACCTTAGGGCTATACTCTGTCCACTTGAATGGTCACAGGGTATCCCATTGGTCTGTCCATCCCACAGAGGCCTGAGAAAGAATATGAAAATAGCTGCAACCAGCATGGTCTGCAGGCCTCCAAACTCTCTGGATCTCACTATAGATCCAACATTGCTTTCCATGTGTCTATCAAACCAAGGGAAATCAGATGGTAAATAAAAGACCTACTAGAAACTAAATAGGTTAGTCCCAAATACATGGATCCTATAGGCATCTAAAGAAATCATAAGATCTATAGATCTGATTAAGCATTAAAATAGCAATTCATTGATAACAACAAAACTTACAATGAACTGTCTCCTGGTTGCAGCCCATACACAACTGCTCATCCAAGATCCTAATGTATATAAAAATCTATTATAAAACTAAAATAAAACTAAACCTAGCAGCTTACAGGGGGATTAGCTAGCAAGTGTTGAGCTAAGAGAGAAGAAAAAAAGGAAAACAAAGGTGATCAAACCCTAACCCTAGCCTGCTAGAGCTCTCAACCAGCAGAGGCTGAAGGAAAGATACAAATAATAAACTCTAAGTATAGCTTATATACTCTCTGAAAATGGCCTTAGCTCTTAAGAGGTTAACCCTAATTTCTTCAACAAACGTGGCACTATTAGAACCCTTGAATGCCTCAAGATGTGTGCCTCAAAATCTGTGCCTTAGGAAGTGTGCCCTAGCCTTGAGAAATTCCCCAAAGGTCCTTGAATAAAACTGAGAAGTTAAGAGCTCGTGCTTCGCGGGGCTGGGACTTGCTTTTAGCTCATTCGCGCAGTAGCTTTGCCTTCGCGGAGTTGGCTTTGGCTGATGGGAAGGGCTCATTTACATAGTTGAAATTTTAGTGAATCACGCATTTGCTTCTCATCGCAGTGTTGTCACGGAGATAATCTGGAGCACCAAGATTTCTCGCACAGTAGAGCTTTAGAAGCTCTTTCTCACTAAGTACTCGCGCAGGTGAGCTCTTGCGCTCGCATAGTAACTCGTAAGGCTCCAGTGTGCGCAAGATCTATGCGAGAGGAATTCTGGGTGTCTCTCTCTTCCAGGGCCATGCGAGAACTCCACGAGGTGACTTTTCATTCTTTATACATATGAGCTCGCAGTGTTCTGCGTGCAGCTGCTTTGGGGCTCGATCTCCGCGAGAGCTTCATGAGGGCAGATTCTGAGAGTTTTAACCTGCAAGATCTTCCTGATGGCTTTACAACTCAACTCTTGATTGCACACCTTATCTCCATGAGGGCCTCTTCCACTGCATCTTTAGCTTCACGAGGAAGCTCCTCAACTTTACGAAGTCCATCTTTTGCTGCTCTAGTGCATTACACTTGTTGCTGTCATAGTCTCCTCCCTTCTCAACTAATATTCATTCATCTGCTTTGGCTCTCCATCAGGCTTTGGCTCAGCTGTCATCTTTGCTTGTATTCTCCCTCTCTTTTGGGCCAAAAAGCAAGGAATTTGCATTAAGCTGCACATTTTATTACCAACTGCAAAACATACCTAACACATGTTTCTTAGTGGGCTTCAAGGTCCATCAAAGGCTAGGTTAAGAGGTGAAAAGTGGTACTTTTCAGTGAATAACACACCTTCAAACCTATTCTTTGCTAGTCCTTGAGCAAAGGAAAAATTAAAACAACTATTCTAAGAAATAGAAAAGCGACTTTCGTAGGGAGCACAGATACATTTAGCATATGTACCAAGCCTTTTAAACCCCTAGGTAATCCCTAGTGGAGGAGTGAAGTCTCCTGATGGTTTTCAGTAAAGATACCCATAAACTTCTCAATGAAACAGTTAACAAAGGTGCAATATTATCAGGTCAGCTGTCAAGAAATAGAGCATCAGTTCACTATTGAATCAAACAAAAATATGAGGAATTTGGATATGAAAAGCACAAACATTTAATCATCACAAACTCTACCTGAGTGCACAACTTTTCCAATTAGCTCACAACAAGGTGGCCAACACATGTATGTCAGCACTGAGCTCATCATTAATTAAAAAATGAGGTTGTAGGCTATGCCCAATACATTCAACATCAGACCCACTGCTCACCAGGGCATACTCTCACAAGGGACCTTGAGGGTTTCATTTTCTCTTAAGCTCAAGAGCAATTACAGCCCCCAAATGGGTTTGTAAGCATGAGCATAGGCAAAGCACTTAAGTCCTGACATCATTGGCATATCCTCACCATAGATTGGACAACTCCTTGTCTCTACATGACAGCTCATTCACTTTGGATCACAAGGTGTTTTAACTGGGTTGTGATGTGGCTTATGAAGTGGGTTATAAAGAATGTAAGGTTGAAAAGGGGTTAAAAATTTGAGAAATCAGTAGGTGAAGGAGGTAATTCATGACTTCACCCCTTTGTAGTTCAGTACCTTTCATTTTCTTTCAAAATTTTCAGCCTTGAAGTGACCAGTTTCTCCTCTTCATTCTGATTTTTCCAATGAACTTATCCTCTTGATTCCTCTCTCACTTCTCTTCATTATTGTTTTTCTTTCTTTTCTTGTATTTTTCTTTCTGTTTTTATTTTTATTTTTGTGACTTGCCACCTCTTCCCTCAGCTGCTACACTGCTCTACTTTAGGTGTCTCTTCTCCATTCTCCCAATGTTGACCCTATCTTGTCCATCTTCAACTCCTCCTTTACCTTCTAAATTCTCAGAGGGAGGGTAGGTTTGAATCAGGTCCATAGGTTCAGGTACAAGTACTCGGGTGTATTTTGTAGAAAATTGGGAGTTAAGGCTCAACAGGTGTGTGCTCAAGGGCAGTTGAAGGATTTGGCCTGTTTAAGCTCAAACTGTCCAAGAGAAGGCCTTGATCCTTTCCTCGGTTTCATGAGTGCTGTCAGTTGCTTCAACTTGGAGGTGCCTAACTTCTAGTGAGGGCATTGCCTCAACCAGTACTTAGAGGTAGAAAAATTGCCTCAGTCACTCCTCGAAGGACGGAAAGAAAAAAAAAATTTGTAGGCCCAACTCTCACTGGTTATGGTCTTCCATGTAACTTTTAAGTATGTCCTTACCTTTTTCTCTCTTTAATGATTCACTCAGTACTGAAACAGGTGAGTTTACTTGGTGTTTGCATCAAGGAAAAGTTAAAACTTAAAAGATTGTAATGCCTAAAAGTTTGCAAAAGTTTTAAATTTCTCATTTTTTTAATGATTCTTAAGTGAACATGGTTCTATTTCTATTTTTCTCACTTGCAGCTGTTGTAGTTAGGTTAACTATTTCATTGGAAGAGCTTGCCCCACCCCCAAACCTATGAGGAGCAGTGTCCTCCCTAATTCAAAGGTGAGATGTGCAGCAAGCATAAAACGTAAAAGTTAACAAAATAGAAACTACAAAAAGAGAAAAAGAACACACAATACGAATGAGGAATTGCGCACACTTATAAGCAAAATAGTAACAAATTTTATTATAGAGACAAAAGCAAATAGATTACAAAAAGATAGAAAATTATAAACCTAAGAACAATTTAAGCAAAACTTCCTGGGAGGCAAAATGGTTCTTCCTCCTAGCTCAGGGATATCCTCAACCTGTTGTGGAAGAGGAACTGTAAGCCGAGAGGAGGGGGAAGACGAGGCTCATGGAGATGGGTGTCGAGCAGGTGGTGGGGGGTTTTCAGAAGATGGTGGGGGAGATGCAGGTGGTTTGGTTTGTTGCTTCTTCTTCGCTCTCCTCTCCTTTTTCTTCTCCTCCTTGGTCAGGATCCTCTGGACTTCTTCGTACTCATCCCAAAGAAATTGTAATGGGTCCGGCTCCTTAGGCGGTGGCGGGTCCAACCACATAGGATAAAATTTGTTTGGTAACATAGTGGGTTTGTCATTCACCATGGTTGTGAGTAAAGAGGGACTACTAAAGTTAGAGGAGAAAGGATGGGAAGAGGGCGAACTATCCCTATATTTAAGGTACTTGGATGGTGGAATATGGATGGCCATATTAACTTTTTGTCTCTTTCCAATCATGGCAATAAATTGTGATTGTTCTGAGAATGATAAATCGCACAACTGATTATGGAGAAAGAGAGCTCACACTAAATGATGGTCTAATTTTAGCCTTGGTAATTAAGGTAATCCCGTATTTCGTGCAGCTCCATACTGATATTTGCAGACCAATATTCTTGCGTAGTACAACTATACATTTATGAGAAGGAAAAGCGCGCAGAAGAATCATAGCTTCATGAATACAAAATCAAAACTATGTGTGGCTCGCGGAGGTACTTCGCGGAGTATACGTTGGGATTGAGAAGCAGTTGTACATTTCTCGCGCAGCTTAGCTGGTGATCTCTGCGAAGAACAAACTCTTGGAGTTTCAAGGTGTCGCGCATTAGAATATGTGGAAAAATGCTTTGCGCACCCTCTTGACTCCGCAAGCAAGCTCTGACATGGCCTGCGATTATGAAAATGAGCCATTTAACCCCGCGATCGAGACCAACACTCGACCTCTTTGCACCATTTGTGCTCATGCCTGTACTTGCACTATGTTATGCACCCACTCAGTTGCCATCAACATCTACCCGTTGTCACATATATTCCTTTTTCAAATGAGAATAGCCTCCCTAATACTAGTACATCCTAGCAAAAATTCAAATGATAAAACACTTTGATGCAAACAGAGTCTAAACAGTTGTAGTGCTAGTACTTTGCTTAATATTCATCTCCCATGTTACTGATAGAAATGAACAATATTAAGGATAAAACTTACACAACATTTGAAAATAAACAAGCACACAGAACAGAACAGAATAAACACACAAAACAGATATGGCACATATAATACAAGGCTGTGGATCACTGATCAGTGGGAGGTTCATGTAGGTGAATGGGCTGAGGAAGCTCCACTGGTTTTTCTACACAAATCTTGAGCCTCTGCCCATTTACTTTTATAATCTGCCCTGACTTTGGGTCCAAGATCTCCACAGCACCAGATGGGGAGGCTTTGATGACAGTATAAGGTCCATCCCATCTGAATTTCAGCTTCCCTGAAAAGAATTTATGTCTGGAGTTAAAAAGCCAAACCTTGATGCCAGCAATGAAGTCCTTCCTTAACAACTTCTTGTCAAAGAATGCTTTTGATATCTCCTTGTACATTCTGGCATTGGCATAGGCTTCTAGCCTCATCTCATCAAGTTCTGCCATTTGTAACTTCCTGTGAGAACCAGCAGAAGTTAGATCTACATTCATTGCTTTGATAGCCCAATAGGCTCGATGCTCTAACTCCACAGGCAGGTAGCAGGCTTTGCCATACACCAGCTTAAATGGGGACATGTGAATAGGAGTCTTATAGGTAGTCCTATAAGCCCACAAAGCATCATTTAGCTTTAGTGCCCAATCCTTTCTATCAGACCTCACAGTTTTCTCCAGAATATGCTTAATCTCCCTATTGGAAATTTCAACTTCCCCACTGGTCTATGGGTGGTAGGGAGTTGCAATTCTATGTGTAACAGAATACCTTTTGAGCAGGTTCTTGAAAGGTTTGTTACAGAAGTTGCTCCCCCCATCACTGATAATAGCTCTGGAGATACAAAATTGTGAGAAGGTATTGTCCTTCAAGAATTTAAGGATAACTGTGTGGTCATTGGTCTTTGTGGCAATGGCTTTTACCCATTTGGACACATAGTCCACTGCCACAAGTATGAAATTAAATCCCATAGATGAAGGAAAGGGGCCCATAAAATCAATGGCCCAGATGTCAAAAAGTTCTACAACTAGGATGGGCTGCAATGGCATGGAGTCTCTCTTCGAAATGCCTCCCATCCTTTAACATCTTTCATAGGCCTTGCAATGTAATTTTGCATCTCTGAACAAAGAAGGCCAATACAAACCACATTGGAGCACTTTTGTTGCAGTCTTTTTGCCACTGAAATGACCTCCACAGGCTTGATCATGGCACATTAAAAGAATGTCATGGAAATTATTGTCAGGCACACATCTCCTAATGACCTGGTTTGCACAATGCTTGTAAAGGTATGGATCCTCCCATAGAAATTGTTTAACCTGAGAGAAGAACAGGTCTTTGTCCACTTTAGACCAGTGTGGAGAGATCCTACCAGCAGTAAGAAAATTGATAATGTGTGCAAACCAGGGCACACTAGACCGCACAGCAAAAAGTTGCTCATCGGGGAACAACTCCTTAACTAGTGTTGCTGCACATTCTTCTAAAATAATCCTAGAGAGATGGTCAGCCACCACACTCTCAACTCCCTTCTTTTCTTTGATCTCAAGATTAAACTCCTGCAACTGGAGAATCCATCTGATCAACCTGGGCTTTGCATCCTTCTTAGCCAATAGGTATTTTAGGGCGAGTGATCTGTAAAAACTACAATTTTAGATCACAACAAGTAGGGTCTAAATTTGTCTATAGCAAACACGATTGCAAGTAGCTCCTTCTCAGTTGTAGTGTAGTTCAGCTGAGCTTCAGCTAGTGTTCTACTAGCATAATAGATCACTACAGGCAGCTTGTCTTTCCTCTGTCCTAAGACAACACCTATGGCAAAGTCTGATGCATCACACATTAGCTCAAACGGGAGTGAGTAATCTGGGGCCTGGATTACAGGGGCAGTGGTGAGGCACTTCTTCAAAGCCTCAAAGGCCTCAAGGCATTCAGCAGAAAATATGAACGACACATACTGGCAAAGTAGGTGGCACAATGGTTTGACAATCTTGTTGAAGTCCTTGATGAACCTCCTGTAAAATCCAACATGTCCAAGAAATGATCTAATTTGCTTGACAGTCCTGGGTGGAGGCAGATGTGAAATCAAGTCTACTTTAGCCTTGTCCACCTCAATTCCTTTGTGGGAGACCACATGGCCTAGTATAATACCTTGGGTCTCCATGAAGTGACTCTTTTCCCAACTTAGGACCAAGTGGGTCTCCTCACATCTTTGCAAAACTTTTTCAAGGTGAACTAGACACTGGCTAAAGCTATCCCCAAACACAGAGAAATCATCCATGAAGATTTCTAGGAATTTGTCAATCATATCAGAAAAAATTGCATACATGCACCTCTGAAAAGTCGCTGGGGCATTGCATAGTCCAAAAGACATCCTTCTTTAAGAAAAGGTGCCAAAGGGACATGTGAAAGTAGTTTTCTCCTGGTTTTGAGGATCCATAGGGATTTGGTTATACCCTGAGTATCCGTCAAGAAAATAATAGTATGCCTTCCCAGCCAACTTGTCTAGGATTTGGTCAATAAAAGGGAGGGGGAAGTGGTCTTTTCTGGTTTTGGAATTGAGCTTTCTATAATCAATGCACACTCTCCAGCCAGTGGTCTCTATGGTGGGCATCAGCTCCCCATAATCAAAAGTAACAACTGTGATACCTGACTCTTTAGGTACCACCTGGATATGTGACACCCATTTGGAATCTGAAATGGGGTAAATAACCCCTGCATCCAACAGTTTTACTATCTCCTTTAGGACTACCTCCTGCATGTGAGGATTTAATTTCTTCTGCATCTCCCTTGAGGGTTTTGCACCGTCATCCAGGTGAATCCTGTGCATGCAAACTGAGGCATCAATGCCTCCAAGGTCAGCTATTGTCCACCTGATTGCTTTTTTTTACTTCATAAGGACATTCAGTAATTCTTCCTCCTGCTCACTAGTGAGAGAGGAGAAACTTATTATCTTGCCCTAAGAAGGCATATTTTAATGTGGCTGGGAGCTCCTTGAGCTCCAGCTCAATGGGACATTCAATGGAAGGCAATAAAGGTGCCTTAGTGGCTTGAGGAAGGGGCAGCAACATGAGCTACACTAGGTCCACAGAAGACTCAGTGTTGGTGTTGTCTTCTGTCATGGGAATTGGAACCTCCTTCTCAAACAGATTCCAAACACTTTCCATGCGTTCAATTAGATTATCCTAATCCAACAGATTGGATAATTCTTCTTCTATCAGGCCATCTAGTACATCTACTACACAGCAGTCCTCAATGTCAATATGAGGCACTGTAGCAGCATGGTACACATTTAAATGGGCCTTTATGTTCCCAAAAGTAACCTCCATTACCCCTGACTTGCATTGTATGCAAGCATTAACAGTAGCCAAGAATGGTCTGCCAAGGATAACAGGAATTAGGATTTTGCTTTTGCAAGGGTTCATGTCCAAAACAAGAAAATCAGCTGGATAATAAAATTTATCCACTCCTACCAAGACATTCTCTACCACACCTACAGGCCTCCTCTCAAACCTATCAGCCAATTGGAGCACAACTGATGTAGATTTGAGCTCCCCCAAACCTAATTCCTCATACACAGAATAAGGAAGTAAATTCACACTGGCCCCTAAATCCAAGAGGACTTTTCCAATGGTGTGGTTTTCGATTATGCAGGGGATAGTAGGTACCCCTGGGTCTTATAATTTTTTAGGTGTCGCAATGGACATAACTGACTCAACATACTCAACAGCAAAAACTCTTTTAGACAATTGCACCCTAGCTTTCCTCTTTTGAGTACAGAGGTCCTTTAAAAATTTAGCATAGGCAAGGACTTGCTTTATGGCATCAAGTAGGGGCAAGTTGATCCGAACCTGCTTGAAAGTCTCCAGCATTTCCTCCATCTGCGCATTCCCTTTATCAAGAGGGGGTGGACCAGCTAGAGCTTGAGGAAATGGCAGTTGTGGAACTGCTGGTGCCACTGCTGCGTGCCTACTTCCATCATGGTCATATTTTTTTCTTTTTCTTTTATCCTCATTTATTTCTTTATGTTGGGGCTCAACATCAGCCCCATTATTTTTCCCTAGCTGATCCACAGCAGGGGACACAAGCCTCGACTCTTTGGCACTAACAATCCGTTCTTTTTCAGTTTCATTTTCTGTGACCTCCTCCTATTCACTGCCCACTAAATTGTCAACCACCCTTCCACTCCTAAGGATAGTTATGGCATCGGCATCCTCACGGGTGAAGGGTGTTTCTCTAAGCAAGAGCTGCCCTTTGGAATTGGCTAGGGGCTGACTGAGCAATTTTTCTTCTTCTCTCATATTCAAAGCATTACCGATCTGACGAAGTTGGTCCTCAATCTTTTTGATGCTCCGTCCATGAGAATTGACAGTCTGAACCTAGCTCCCCAAATTTTACATTGAAGCCATCATCTGCTCTTCAAATGAAGAGGATCTGGGCTGTTGTGGGGGCAGAGCTAACTGGTTAGACCGTTGGGCATGTAACAAGAAATTTTGCCTTGGTGGGTAACCTTGATTAAATTACTGTTGGGGTCTGTAAGGAGCTACCATTTGCTATTACTGAGGTTGAGGATATGAGTCTTGTCTCCACCTCAGATTTGGGTGGTTCCTCCAAGAATACCGAGCAAACTTTTGCCCAATGGTTTGCACAGCATTGGCTTGCTCCATAACAAAATTTAGAAATTGATTGACAGATGGACAATCATGAATAGAATGTGTGGGAGATTGGCATATCAAACATGCCTCCTCCACCTGTGCAACCATCTAGGGTTGCATCACATTCATCAATTTGTCAAATTTCAAGCTCAGGTTGTCCACCTTTCTATCCAAATCACCTTGCACCTTTACTTCATATATTCCACCTCTAGGGGTGACCTATTTCACCATTTTAGCTAGAATCTGGTTGTCATTGCATGACAGAGATTCCTACTACATGGAATTTTCCCCTATTATGTCAAACAGCTCCCAAGCTTCCTCAGCTGTCTTGTAGAGGTAGCTACCACCACAGGAAGCATCCACCATATCCCTGCTCTTGGCATTAATTCCTTGATTAAATACTTGGACAAGCTGCCAGGTGGTGGGGGCATTATTTTAACATCTCCTGGAATCTTTCCCAAGCTTCACTAAAGTTCTCAGTTGAGGACTGAGTGAATGACAGAATTTTTGTCCTCATCTGGCTTGTTTTGTTCATAGGAAAATTTTTTGCCAGGAACCCGGTTTGAAGGTCACTCCATAACTATATGTTGTTGGCAGGGAGCTTTGATAGCCATGTGTTGGCTTTGTCCTTTAGTGAAAAAGGAAAAAACCTCAATTTAGTGGCCTTAGGCCCCAAGCCAGCAATGTGGAAGGTAGTGCAAAGTGCTAAAAATTGCTCAATATGCTTGTAGGGATCTTCTTTACTCATCCCATGAAATGAAGGCAACATACTGATGGTGGAGGATTTAATCTCATAGTTCCCCTCAACAGTGGGAAACTGAATGCAGGAGGGAGAGGCGTACTCCCCAGGTGCATTGTATTCTTTTAATATCCTTTGCCTCTTAGCCATGGTGTCTGCTTCAGTCTCAACAATAGGGCTCAGTGTGGTGTGTCTAGGTCTAAGGATCCTTTCCACCTCCGGATTTGGGGGTTCCATGTCAAGGTTCAAGGACCTTCTCCCAAGCATACACTCACCAATTAGTAATGAAAATGCTAACAGGCACACAAAAAGAATTTCACACAACAAAAATAATAGCTACACAAATTTACACTAAACAAGATAACAGGGGATTCAACATAAATGGCATGAGATTTAGGGGAAAGAAAGTGCAAACAGAGCTAACTACTCTCCACTTGCAGCTCTAGCTTTTCCCTGCTTCTGCTATCCATTTCTATAAAATTCCACAAAGAATCATTAATACTTTTATTCTAGATTAAACACAGCTACAAAGAATTTGTTAGTCTAAATTACAGTACAACTCAGGTCTACTAAAAAGATCAAAATTCCCCGGCAACGGCGCCAAAAACTTGTTGGTTTTCTTTACTTGGTGTGAATGTGTGCTTATGTTATTGTGTGGTGGAAATCAATTGAAAACAAAGTAATATAAAAGAATGGATTCAGCCCAACCAAAGTAATCCTAGACCTACAAGTTTCAGGGTCTATTGTAACAAATTTTGATAAGTAAGAGTTTATCTCACAGAGAAAATGATCAAGAGCCCAAATTGGGCACTGATAGTAGGCCTCCAGATCTGACCACAGATCTGAAAATCCTAAGAGAAGGGAGTTGGGTGTCATGACTACACTAAATTTATACAAAAAGGAAAAATAAAGTGCAGGCTTATCCTAAAGAAAGGGTTGAGAAGAAGATGGTGGTAGTGTGTGTCAAAAAAAAATATAAAAATTATGAGAAGTAAGTAGGTTAAGCTAGAGTTAATGATATAGTAATGTAACTCAGATTTAGTTTGTCTCTGCAATGCTCCTTGCTAAGACGCTATTAAAAGCCTCAACAAGATATAAGCTCCTAGTTTAACCCATGTCATTTGTGGTGCTCTTAGGGCTATACTCTGTCCACTATAATGGTCACAGGATATCCGATAGAGTCTGTTAAATCCCATTAGTTAAACCAGAAATTTGCTAGTCCAATCCAGAAGAGTGGACTAATCATTTCCACCTCCACTAGACCAGCTCTAGCCATGAATACTACTGTAGCACTATGTATGCCAGTGCTACAAGCTCCCCAGATCTGTGCACAGACCTGGCTAACATCCATAGGTATTCTAACCCATAAGATCCTAAGTGCTTTGCTAAGGCATACTGGTCACTATTTCCCGTAAAAAGGACCATGCAACAGGTTGAATAAGGCCTTTAGCTCAACTGGTCATTACTACAAATAGCCTGTAATGACTCAGCCTCAAGCTACAATTACTATAAGAGATCAGATCTAACATTTGATATCGATTAGGTAGAACAGAGGGGAGCCAGCTACTATATAAACCTCGTCACAAGGCTCTAAAAGCTCATGTGCAGGGGAGAAGAATCCTTCTCAAACATGTGGATGGACACAACCTTAGGGCTATACTCTGTCTACTTGAATGGTCACAGGGTATCCCATTGGTCTATCCATCCCACAGAAGCCTGAGAAAGAACATGAAAACAACTGCAACCACCATGGTCTGCAGGCCTCCGAGCTCCCTAGATCTCACTACAGATCCAGCATTGCTTTCCATGTGTCTATCAAACCAAGGAAAATCAGATGGTAAACAAAAGACCTACTAGAAACTAAATGGGTTAGTCCCAAATACATGGACCCTATAAACATTTAAAGAAATCATAAGATCGATAGATTTGATTAAGCAATAAAATAGCAGTTCATTGATAATAGTAAAACTTACAATGAACTGTCTCCTGGCTGTAGCCCATACACAGCTGCTCATCTAAGATCCCAATGTATACAAAAATCTATTACAAAACTGAAACAAAACTAAACATGGCTGCTTACAGGGGGATTAGACAGCAAGTGCTGAGCTAAGAGCGAAGAAAAGAGGAAAATAGAGGTGATCAAACCCTAACCCTAGCCTGCTAGAGCTCTCAGCTGGCAGAGGCTGAAAGAAAGATACAAATAATAAACTCTAAGTGTAGCTTATATACTCTCTGAAAATGGCCTTGGCTCTTAAGAGGTTGACCCTAATTTCTTCAACAGACGTGGCACTGTTACAACCCTTGAATGCCTCAAGACGTGTGCCTCAAAATCCGAGCCTCGAAAAGTGTGCCCTAGCCTTGGGAAATTCCCAAAAGGTCCTTGAATAAAACTGAGAAGTTGAGAGCTCGTGCTTCATAGGGCTGGGAGTTTCTTTTAGTTCATTCGCATAGTAGCTTTGCCTTCGCGGAGTTGGCTTTGGCTGATGGGAAGGGCTCATTCGCGTAGTTGATCTTTTAGTGAATCACGCAGTTACTTCACTTCACAGTGTTGTCGTGGAGATAATCTGGAGCGCCAGGATTTCTCACACAGTAGAGCTTCAGAAGCTCTTTCTCGCTAAGTACTCACACAGGTGAGCTCCTACGCTCGCGTAGAACTCGTAAGGCTCGAGGGTGCGCGAGATCTGCTCGAGAGGAATTTTGGGCATCTCTCTCATCCAGGGCCACGTGAGAACTCTGTGAGGTGACTTTTTATTCTTTGTGCATATGAGCTTGCAGTGTTCTACACACAGCTGCTTTGGGGCTCGATCTCCACGAGAGCTTCGCGAGGGCAATTTCTGAGAGTTTTAAGCCACGAGATCTTTGCGATGGCTTTACAACTCGCCTCTTGATTGCACACCTTATCTCCATGAGGTCCTCTTCCATTACATCTTTAGCTTCGCGAGGAAGCTCCTCAACTCTGCAAAGTCCATCTTTTGCTGCTCTAGTGCATTGCATTTGTTGCTATCATAGTCTCCTCCCTTCTCAGCTAATCTTCATTCATCTGCTAGATTGGTCAATAATGATCAGCAACAGTGAATCACCATGGTGAGCACTACCAAGGTGTTCCATCAGGCTTTGGCTAAGTTGTCATCTTTGCTTGTATTCTCCCTCTCTCTTTTGGGCCAAAAAGTAAGGAATTTGCATTAAGCTGCATATTTTATTACCAACTGTAAAACATACTTAACACATATTTATTAGTGGGCTTCAAGGTCCATCAAAAGCTAGATGAAAAGTGGTACTTTTCAGTGAATAACATTCACCCCTCAACTTTGATTACCTGCATTAATCCCCCAAATACGAGTCCAAGTGTTCAAGGCTAAAAGACCTAATCTCCATAGACAACCACCAGAACCCTTGACTCCCCCAAATCTAGAACCAGCTCTGTTACCTCTCCCCTTATCCAACTTTGAACCCGAACCGAAGGGACCACTTCTCAAGATCTACCACAGGTTAACAATACTCCAGATTAAGAATCTGGGATGATAGTTGAGCGTGACGCAAGTGTTGAAACAAGCCAACAAGATGAGGAACTAAGCAAGGACGACGCGTTGATCTCTACTTTTATGGAAGAGGAAGATTACACTCAATACCTCTCTCCGTGGAACGACGTAACTCCAGTTTATATCCCTTCCTCCAACTTCACCCCATTTATTACAAGTGTTTTAGGAAATTCATCAGGACAAATCATGGCATGGCTCAAGGATCAACAGTCTACCTATCCAGTCCTTAAATCAGGAACCAACTATCCACCATCGCCATTCCCCCGAGAGAAAGAGAATGTGAGCACTCAGCCACTAGAGAGGATAATAGGGGATAGGGAGATAAATCTGCCTCTCCCCCCTCACGCGCTTCCGCCACCGTAGATATCGGCACCTCAACCGCCTCCACCAGCCATGAATAAAGAACACAAGCCCAACAAGGAGCCAACCTTTGAGTCAGACCAAGAGTACGATCTTCTACGACACCTCGAGAAAGTTTCAGCCTAGATATCAATACTTGAACTCATTAAGAAATCGCCAGAACATTATCGGCTATTAATGAAGGCGTTGGCAGAAACCCATGTAGATGAGGACACCACTCTAGATGAGTTGCACGAGACTACATCAGTCATGGCACAATCTCTAACACTTACCGTCACAGATGTAGACATGCCAAAGGAATCACTACATGGATGTTCAGACCCTATATACTTGACGGTGATAATAAGAGGATTCTCAGTTCCTCACGTGCTAGTTGACACGAGTGCAAGACTAAATATTTGTCCAATGACGACGCTCAAGACCCTCGAGTACACAGAATAGGACATTCAACCTTCGTCATTGTCCCTCATCGCGTATGACGGCTTTCGACTCTTTGTCAAAGGCACCATCAAGCTCTAAGTACGACTCGGACTGGTGGTGTCGATTGTCGACTCTTTCGACAATCGACACCACTTTTCACATATCAAATTCCTCCAGCATGTATAATCTGATCTTTGGAAGAAAGTGGTTGGAATCCATGAAGGCTAAAGCATCAACTTATCCTCAATGCGTCAAGTTCCCCCACGAGGGCACAATCATTAGAGTATACGTAGATGCCCCTTTCAAAAAAATGGATACTGACTACGCCACAAGCATCACAACTGTGCATGATTTTGTACTATTCGTAGGTTGCATCAAGAAGACCGAAACCGTCGATAGCATGTCTGTAGCAGATGTCAACCAACTGTGGTCTCCTCCATCACATCAGCGGAGGTTAACAAAGAGAGGTTAACTCCGACCTCACATGAATGTATAATGTAATTCTGACCATGACGAAAGGATAGGACCTCATGTATCAACTAGGATACATCCCGCACACAAGACTCTACAAGAATAAGCAAGGGCGAATAGGCCCCGTGGTCCCAAAGAGGGTCTGCAAGCTCACTGGTGTAGGCTATCAACCAAATGGCAAAGAGAGTGATGCTTTTGCAACTTCACCAAAATGGTCACTGTACAATCATTTCGCCTATGAAACTACTCAGAAAGCTAATGTGACAAAGAGGGAAGAACCCTTCACCAAGCCCCAGATGATGGAGATCAAGCAGATGGCGGAAGCCTTCACCTATCTAATAGACCTAAGCCAGAATGAGGATCTACATAGACCACTCGAAGGAGTTGAACCATTATTCAGAACTGAAGAACTTCCTATCGCAAACAAGCAAAGGCATAAGAAGCCTAAGCCACTCGTAAAAGATTGGGAGTCAACCGGCGAAGAAGACTTCCACATTGCAGCAATAAAAGTCGAAGAAGAACTGACGCTCTATGACCCCAATCACCTAGATCACCATCACTCCAAATTTTTTGGGGAACTTTAGAAGAGGAATGACATCCACCGACAAGCAATGATGAGGATTACTGGATAGATCTCCCTGCTTTTGAGCTAGAAGAATAGTTAGGCGAAGACCTCCAATGATTATTCGAAGACGAAAATGAACCCCAACACGATGATTCTGACTCTGACATCGACACAGATGCCGGATAGTTATTCACAAGATGGGAGTGTCAGTGGGGATATCCCTGCATCACTCAGCCATATCAACCACAATGCAGAGCATGTGCTGTCATACTAAAGCATTTCGAGCCAGGAGACGAGATCGATCTTCATACCGCCTCGATTAAAAGATCAACCCCCCAATCACCGCAGCCAGATGAAGCGAGGCAACTACTTCATAGTGAAGGCTGTCGGCAAGATGTTCCTGACCCCGCATTTTAGACAAAGTTTGAAGAGATCGACAGTGAGATTGACCCTGAACCAGCTATCCCTCACCTTAGAGGCAGGCCCAATGAGGAATGTGTCTGGCTATATACTTATGAATTCTACCAAATCTATCCGTCATGCAAGAAGTACACTTTCATAATGAGTCCCTGACCACAGAAAGAAGATTCGTACTTATCACCTCCCAAGGAGCTTAGGTCCATCCCCTTGAACCTTGAATGCCAATGGGGAGGCCTATGCCCCGTGTATCCAAACCAACCTCTTTGCAAAACATGTGCTTTCGTGTTAGAGAATTGCAAACTACGAAAGGAAGAGCCTTCAAAGCCATCAAGAAACATTTGGACAAGGCCACCCCCACTAGAAGAAGATAAGTCAGAAGGTTATTAGGGCAACACAAAGGACGAGACGATTCACTCAATAAAAGAGGCCAAATCATCAACCGGACCGCTGCCTTCATCACTCATTAAGAGAATCATGCCAGACAAAGGTCACCAAAAAAATTCCAAATTCAGAATGGATCCACACCATCTGAAGGCTCGCACAAATGGCTCCAGCAACCGTCATGCTCCCCCAACTAAGGGAATGATCCCCGTCGATTCCTCTCCAAGAATCTGATTCTATATCCTACTTATTATCAAAAATCAAAAAATAGAAAACCCTAAACTCTTAAAAATTTAAAAATTGAAAACCTAAAAAAATTAGAAAACTTCAAAAAAGAAAGGGAGCCCTTCATCCCAGACCCATCTACCGATCGACAAAGAGACTTCTCTCTTAAGGCTATAAGTGATGGTTAAGCTGACGAAATCTAGGAGGAAATAACTGATATACTCACGCCAAATCGTGCCACTACTTTTGATACCACAGAGTCGCTCCCTGATCTTGCTCAACGTAACCATACTACTTCATCCTCACAAGAGCTCAGGGCGTCTCGACAAAAAAATAAGTCAGTAATCATACCCGATGAGATACTTTATGACCTCGAGAGGAGAATGAATAGCCTTGATCTACCCCTCACTAAGGACGTCGTGATCATCAATTGTACCGATGAAGGGTTACCTCTCACGAAACTAACCCCCTAGTGTAGCAATCTTGCAGTTTATGAACTTACTGATGATGAAGGAGAAGGACAAGCCACGAAAGAAGCACAGGATATCAAACAGGTCATCAAATGCTTCGACGAGCAAACTCAAGCCGCTGTAAAACCTATAGAAGAAATCAACTTCGGCACCGAAGAGAAACCCAAGAAGCTACTGATCAGTGCAACACTCAGCCCCAAGGAGCATCAATAAATAATCCAAGTCCTTCAAGATCACCTCAGCTCCTTTGCATAGTCCTACGAAGACATGCCTGGTCTGAACCCAAGCTTAGTAGAATATCGTTTAGTCCTGGAACCAGATGTGAAACCTATCAAGCAGAAACTAAGAAGAATGCACTTGCAAACAACACTACAAGTCAAAGAAGAAGTCGACAAGCTACACAAGGAAAAATTCATTCGAGTCGTCCTCTACCCTAAGTGGGTTGCAAACATTGTCTCGGTCACTAAGAAAGATGACAGAGTACGGGTATGCATTGACTTTCGAAACCTTAACCAGGCATGCCCAAAAGATGATGTCCCTCTACCTCACATCAACACTCTGGTTGATAATACTGTCGGGCACGAGATGTTGTCCTTCATGGATGGCTTCTCCAGATATAACCAAATCAAGTTAGCGAAATTCGACCAAGAGAAGAGTGCGTTCACAATGCCATGGGGAACTTACTGCTACGTCATCATGGCCTTCAGCCTAAAGAATGCAGGTGCCACGTAACAACGTACCATAATGGCTATATTTTACGACATGATGCACAAGTGTGTAGAAGTCTACGTCGACAATATATTAGAAGTCACAAACCCATGCAAGCCATGCCGAGGCACTCTGATTGATGCCAGAACGATCCGAGGAGTATCAGCTAAAGATGAATCCGAAGAAATGTGTATTTGGGGTAACCTCCAGAAAACTACTTAGATTCATAGTCATCAAGCAAGGAATCGAAGTTGATCCAGTGAATGTCAAAGCCATTCTTGAAATGCCACCTCCTAGCAATATCAAGGAACTACGAGGCCTAATAGGAAGACTATAATTCATAAGGAGGTTTATCTCTCAGCCCCTAGACCGATGTAACCCTTTCTACAGACTACTCAAAGGAGGAGTCAAATACATATGGGATGACTAGTGTCATCAAGCCTTTGACAACATCAAGAAGTACCTCCTCAACCCTCCGATATTATCACCACCAATCCCCAGAAGATCCTTGATCCTCTATGTCTTAGCTAATGATAAAGCAATGGGGGTCATTCTAGGACAGCACGATGAAGATGGGAAGAAGGAGAAGGCCATCTACTATCACAGGATGATGGTTGAGTACGAACAGAAATATACATCAATAGAGAAGACCTGCCTAACACTAGTATCAGCTTCTACAAAACTATGACACTACTTCGAAGCTCATAAGATAATGGTGCTAGCCTGCATGGATTCTCTGAAGTACATATTTGAAAAGCCATCGACATCCAGAAAGATTGCTCGATGGCATATGCTACTACAAGATTTTGACATCACCTATGTCACACAAAAGTCGATCAAAGGACAAGCAATCGACAACTACCTCGCTAATATTCCACTTCCAGCAGCGATCCAGTATGTACTGACTTCCACGATGAAGACCTTCTCTCATTCCAAGAAGAAGAATATGGTAAAATTTCATGGACCTTATACTTCAATGGGGCTCTTAATCAGAAAGGAAAAGGCATTAGGATAGTTTTATTAAGCCCGGAAGGAGTCTTCATACCTAAAGCCTTTCAACTTGACTTCCCAGTCACTAACAACGTCACTGAATACGATGCTTTTATTGTCAGATTATGAGCAACGTTACAATTGGGCGTCATGCAGTTGAAAATCATCGATGACTCCAAACTTATGATTTCACAAGTGATTGGAGAATGGAAGACGAAATAAAGAAGACTAATGGCATACTTGGAGACTACTCAATTCTTGATAAAGAAGTTTGAAAGGATTTCCTTTATACATATTCCTATTGGTACGCACTTTTTCTGGGTTCCTCTTGGTCCCCGAAAATAGTGGCCCAATTCGGTCCGAGTGGACTCTAGCAAAGGCGATGACGGAGTAATAAAATTAGGAAATATTAAATACTGAAATTAAAGAGGCGAATTCTAAATGAATAAAAGCTGAGAAGATGCGATCGCCAACTGCAGATATTTATCGACGCTGCAATACATCACTGATCACGCTTTAAAGGGAAGTAGGGGCGTGCAAGTTGAACTCCTTTACTAAATCATCCGCTGGCAAACGTCAGCAGCCGTGGGTTGCCGTTAGTCTAACTGGTTTAGTTTTCCTATTCCTGTTGGGATTTTAATTAACTTGGTCTCCTAATCCTACTAGAAGTCTAATTGGTTTAGTCTCTTAATCTACTGGGAGTCTGATTAAGAAAGGGCGTCCAAATTCTACTAGGAGTCTAATTTAAAAAAGTCTTCCAATTCCACTAGAAGTCTAATTAATTTAAATATCTTAATCCTATTAGAAATCTTAAGTCTCCTAATCCTACTAGGAATGCAGGTATGCTAATTTTACTAAAGCTCTAATTAATAAAAATGTGTTAATTCTATTAAATTCTAATTAAAGTAAATATACTAATTTTACTAAAACTCTAAAAAAAGGGGTTTTGGCCCGTTATGCTAAGGAGGATCGGCCTCGTTCCCGGGTACGCTCCGTTAGCTCCCTTGGGCAAATCGGGTGGCTAGGATTAAACTAAACTGAGTTTGAATTATAAGAAGATTCTTTTCTAGATTGAAAAGTCAATAATTTTTGGATTATAATTATGAATTAAGTTTGAAGCTAGAAATTGGGAGCTAAACTATAAATCCGGAATTTTTAAATTTAGAATTATAAGCAATCGATAAATTAAGACTGAAATCGAGATCGAAATTATAAAATTAGACCGTATGATTAAGGACTAATTCTAGAAACTAAGAACTAGAACCAGAGATTAATGATAGGATCGAAGATTGAGATTTCGGGGTAAATATAAGATTTAAAGTTGTGAATTTAACAATCGGATTAAGCACTGGTTCCAGATTCTGAGAACTGGAATCAGATATTAAAACTACGGATTTAAAAAAGGTACTACAACCAAAGATTGAGAATTAATACTAATAGTTAAAATCGGAAATCTAAATCTAAGAATTAAGGTTTAGAGTCAAAAATTAATAACTAGAAGGTAAATTATACCTAAGGCTGGGACTGCAGAGGGGAATCTCAAAATCCTAGGCTTGAAGGCGAGCGAGGAGCTCGAAACTCAAATCTCGGAGTTGTTGTGTGTGTTATTGGGACGAGGTGGTGGGTCCTATTTATAAGTATTTTACCAATTGTGCGCCCTGTGGGGTGCGCTTAATTAGCCGGTCATATATAATTATGTGCCCTGTTTGGCGTGCTTAATTGAATTGCGTGCCCTGTTCCAAGCGCTTAATCACTTTGAGTCGGTGACCCACTCAGTGAGTGACTGGCTGACTAGCTCAGCTGGGTGTCCTAGTTCCAGTTCCATTGGGACTAATTGTGCGCCCTATTTGATGCGCTCAATCCAATTAAGCACCATGTCAAGTGCGCTTAATATGGGAATTTTGGCAATCTAGGGAGTTACTAATTGCGCGTGCTGCGTAGAGCGCTCAATCGAACCTTCAGGCTGTTTCTAGAAGGTTAAGTCCTAGTTCTATACGAACCAATTGCTCTAGTCAGGTAAGGACAGACAGGCATACATATTTACATGTAATATATTCTTTTCCATTTACTTAAGATATTACATGTAAATAATGAAATACCCCCCATTTGAATTCAATAAAAATAGTCTCGGATCAAAAATCTCAATGAACAAAAAGTAAACTTTCCAGTTCAAGAACAAAATCTGATTTTTTGCAATTTGGTCAATTTTCTAACTTTCAAATGACAAGCCTTTTTGTGAAACTTTAAAGCCTATAAATTCTACCATATCAAAGTTTTGCTAAAATATCAAAGTCCGATAAAAAAAGTTCAAATATGGGCTTTCAAATGGGGAATATATTGCCAGGGTTCTGACTCAACCTTTAACCTTTGGTCAACAGGGCCTAGGACTTAGATATATACTATTATGGTGCATAATTCTTAGATTATGGGGTTTTCAGGGTTTTAGAACTTTTAGAGAGGATTGGTCCCTTTTCAAAAGTCATTGGCAAGGTCAAGGGTCGACCGAACATACTTGTATACTCCGAGAGGGCAAAATGGGGGTGTCTACAATTCCGAGATTAGAGAATTACTTGGCAGACTCCCTCGCCACGCTAGCCATAGTCATACTGTAACACCCAGCCAATTCCAGCTTATAACTACATTGGTCCCACTAACATGCGTGTGATGGACCTGACATATCGGTTCAAATAATTGAACTGGGCCCTTTGGAACCAAGCCAGTAGATAAATGGACTTTGTGTGTGAGCCTAATAGATAGCGCCAATGCTTAGACCCATTTGTCAACAGCCCATGTAGGAGCCCATTAGTTGAAGGCTTGGTATAAAACCCATTATATTATGAGCCCATGGTCTGGACCCATTAGTGAGGACCTGATGTTAAGACACATGGGCTGGACCTAGTATGAAACGGACCCATGGCTGAGAGAGGGCCAGATCTATGGCCCTTAAGTCAAGCTCATATATCTAATGAGTGTATGGGTTCCACACTTGAACCAACCCAAAGTAGGGATCCATTAGTTAAAGACTCAAATGTAAGGTCCATTAGATCATAAGGCCCATGTTTTGGACCCAGTAGAGGAAACCCCATGCCAAGACCCATTTGAACCTCTGAGAGAATTGGCCCACATCTTAGAAACCTAGATCTGTGGCTATTGATGGGAGTGATACACCAAATAAAGTGTATGGGTACCACACCATATCGCCCCCAGCCTTATATGTTAGCATGTAGGCATATTGTGTGCATGGGAGCTGATTTTCAAGCATGAAAGTGAAGAGCTCTCCTCTCTTCCATCGCCAACCTTGGATAGTATCTCCCTAGCCTCCCGAGCTCTCCAAAACCTACTGTCTACCACGAAGAAAGCTTCGCTAGTACGACCCAGCAAGGATTGCTAAAATACAAACTTCTGCAATCAAGGAGTTGAACAGAAGAGCGTGTGAAGCACGAGATACCCCTTCTTGAAAAACTCGAACACTTTGCATAAAACAATCTGCCTAGGTAAGCTATCTAAACTACGTCTCACAGAAACAAAATTGCTGGAACTTAGGATTTAATTAAGCATTTTGGGGTTTCATGCATGGAGGTTTTTGAAATGGACACGTGACTTGGCGTTGTAGCCGAGCCCTTCGATTTCAATGCCTCAAAAACGTCGCATGCATGAACAAAAATAGAATATGAATCATACACTACAAGTAGAGTATGAAAGTAGGCTAAATTCCATCACGAAAGCTTATACTTCAGATGAAAGAAGGTCGCATTAGAATGGTGAGTCTGTCAGGCTTGCCACGATGACATGGAACCTCGTCGTGGCGAGAAATCACCTGAAGCCCTTGCCGCAGCGAGAATTCAAGGCTATTTCGTCTCTAGAAAAACTTGCCGCAACGAGATCCTTACTTCATGTGGCACCGGATCAGCTCACTGCCGCAACCTTGTATCTCGTCGCGGCGAGATGCTCTGTTTTGGATATTTTGGGGGTTTTGTGATCTAGTGAGCTTTACGAAGTTGTGACTTATGACTAGCATAGTTAATTAATACATAAAGATGTGTATGTGTATTATAGGTGATAAGTAGTGAAAAATACCATTTTTTACCCCTAAACATGAGCCTTGAAAGACCCTTGAGAGGACTAAATAAGTGCTTTAGTGTTCATATTGCAGCTAACCAAAAAGACAGGTCCAAATCCGAAAACCATCCTAAAATGATCAAAAAGCTGACAACGCATGTCAAACCCAAAGAGGGAGTGAAGAAATAGCCTCAGCAATGGCTAAAAAGGTCCTAAAAGAGCAAGAAAAGACCTGAAGAAGAAGAAGGATCCATTCGCAAAGAAGAATGGAAGCTAAAAGTTCAATTCGCAAAGGACATCTACTATTCGCAAAGAACTTTGAACTTTGCGAAAAGAAGAGAAGTCCTTTGCGAAAAGACCTCCTGAAGCCAAAATGCTTTGCGAAAAGAAGAGAAGTCCTTTGCGAAAAGATCTCCTGAAGCCAAAGTCCTTTGCGAAAAGATCTCCTGAAGCCAAAATGCTTTGCGAAAAGAGATTCTGGAGCCAAAATGCTTTGCGAAGAGAGATTCTGGAGCCAAACTACTTTGCGAAAAAGCCCTTAAACTATGCGAAATGGCATTACGAGGGATTTGCAATCTCAAGGTATTTCAGAAACTTTGCACGCGCCCCAATGCGTTTTAAAACCCAAGGACATTCTGGAAGATTTTGAGCACGAACCAAAGGCATATTCCACCCCATGTGAACACCCAAAGATGAAATTACTTGGCGGGAACTTCTAGAAGCTCAAACAGATTTTTGAATTACATAACAGAATTGATGCCTCTGTTTCACGATTGGTGAACCGGATCAAGCATTTCGATTGGCGAACAGATCTGGATCACGGTGCTCGACTCCTATTGGTTGATACAGATCTATCCAATTCGATTGGTTGATACACATCCGAGGCTTAGGGAAAACTATAAATACGAACCATTTGCCCAATTTGGGTATCCAGATTTTAGAGTTTTCATCTCTGTTTCCCCATTCGGTCGAAGCTCATCCGATTCCCCTGTAATCCCTTCTTGTATTTTACCTTTGAGAGCCATTGCAGTGATTTGTACTTCAAGTTCGGATTCAAGATCAGAATCGAGGGCTCTCGAGAAGCTCGGATCAGAAGTCCGAGGGCTCTCTACAGTCGTGTTCGTAATTGTAACGTTGGATTTTAAAGGTTCTTTGTAATTTGTGTCTTCTCCATTGGAGTCATGTCGAGGGTTCGAATGTTCACCTTAGTGCATTAGACTTCTTTAGATTCACTCATCGCATCCAACTTCCCTTAATTCATCATCCCCTGCGAATTAGCGTTGGTAACCTAATTCAAAAGCATTTACAAGTGATGTTCATGTTACGAAATAAAGAAGAATAGGCCACGACTAGTGATGATCGTGACAAATCACGCATAAGTCTAAACCTATTCCTTAATTGGATTTATTTCTCTTACATCTGTCTTGGTAGCCGATGAAGATTGAATCTGCTCTGTTGAACTTGATTCTCCATTAAAATTCAAAGGCTAAAATACATGAAGCTATTATTTCGCATTTGTCTTATTTTAAACACCTCCACAACTCGGATCTGGATCACGGTTAGTTCTTTTCTTTATTTGCTTTTAGTTAAGCTGACAAAACCCAACACTCTTTTATCTATTCTTTATTTTAGATAATTATAGAGCGATCTCTGTAGCACGGATCTGGAGGTTTATCTCTCATTTTAGACAAACTTCTCGTGGGACGATCTTGAAATACTTACTTTTAAAACTTGCTACAATTGGCCCACGATCTTGCGGGCCTGTTAGCCCCAATGTCTTGATATCCCTTTCATAAGTTAACATCCATATAATTTAGCATTCTTTAATTCTTTAATTTTTGCACATTTTGGCACACTTGGAGCGACAACAAGTTTTTGGCGCCGTTGTCGGGAAGTTTGTTCTAAAATAGGTAGACCTAAGTTTTTTATTTTGTAGATTTGATTTTTATTTTAATTTTTCTTTAAACACACTTTGCATTCCAAGTGCTTGATTAAATGTCTACGTAGCTTTGTATAGAAAACCTGCTTTTATAGTAATTTTTTTTTTTTTTTTTTTAGTTTTATTCTTTGCCTTCTAGTTATTTGAATAAATGCTTGCCACTCTTTTGTCTTTTGTCAAATTTGGGCGTGCTTTGAGTTTTTCTTTTATTTTTGTCAATACTTGAATAAGGTACTGCTGCTTTTGGATGTTTGCGAGATCTGGAGCAAATCCAACAAGGAGCATCTGGACCAAAATGGAGCAGATCTGCTTGAGTTTGCATCCTTCTCCTTTGCATTCATTTTCTATTTTAAATTCTTGAGAACCAGCGTTCTCATGTGTTTAATGTTTGTTTTGATTATAATTTCTCTTGTCTTTTAGGCATCTTGATTTTTTTACAAAACCAAATACAAAATAAAAGAAGTCGAAAACACAAATAGAAAATCTCTGAGTTGTTTCTCATTATTTTCAAGAAGAGTAAATAAGGGCTCTTGTTGAGCCCGGTGATCAAAACAAGTAAAAAACAAATTTGGATAGCAATATGGTCATTGATTTACATCGTAAAATTCAAAAAATGAAAAAAATGAAAAATAACAAAATTGTTGAAAAAGATGAGGAGGAGAAATTTGTTCCTCACCTCCCATTTCCCCATGCAATGAAGTCAGTTTCTCCTTTTGACAAAGGAAACACAAAATTGAGGAAATGATGGAGACATTCAAGCAAGTTAAAATTAATCTACCTACTGATGCAATCAACAGTCCACGCTATGCAAAATTTCTCAAAGAGGTGTGCACCCACAAAAAGGCAATCTAGGATACATTTATCCAAGAAGGCCTTTCTTGTGGAGAAAATCAACCAAGTGCTATCAATTGCAACACCACCTAAGATGCAAGACCACGGAATCCCCACAATCCCGCATCATTGGGGAGCACACCATTGAGAAAGCCTTGCTAGATCCTGGGTGCTAGTGTCAACTGCTTTCTGTTTATGAGAAGCTAGGTTTGGGAGAATTGAAACCCACTCAAGTGGTGTTACTAATGACAGATCCTGAAAGGAAACCTATGGGGTTGATTGAAGATGTTTTGGTAGGAGTAGACAAGTTTTTCTACCTAGCGACTTTTGGTGTTGGACATGGAACCAACCAAAGTACCTTGCCATCCCTGTCATTATGGGAAGACCATTCACAGCTCTGACTAATGCATGCATTCAATGCAGTCGCATCATGGAGGTGTCTTTTGGAAATATGAAAGTTAAATTGAATGTGTATAATCGTTACTCAACCTCAATTCTCTCAGGAATGTTTCCATGTTGACATCATTGATGAGTGGTGGAGGAGTCTTTACAAACATTTCGCAAGGTAAAGACTCCACCATCTATTCTAATCCTCTCGCCTTTTCTCTTGTCGAAATCAAAGGTGTAGATCACAACGCGATCTTTTCAGAGCAAAGAAACTCACACAGAGGAAACCCTCGATCGCGTGAATCGCTTCTACTCTTATTCTTTCTGTGATTCTTTGGTACTTAAGCTACATTTGAGGCCATTTTAAATATGGGAAAACCGAGAAATCTCTTCGCCATGTTCCCTAAATCTTCACCAAGAAGACAAAACACACCCCAAAAGCCAAAGGCAAAGCCAAGAAGTCTGCAAGAGAAAACTTTCAATGGACAAAGCGGTAGGGTTGAAAAGAAAAAAAAAAATCGCCATGAGGAGCCCACCTGCTGCCTCGAGCCCAGTCTGTGTCCCCATTACCCATTCCTTTGGTTTTGCCTAACCCATTCATTGATGCCCGTAAGCTCATACGAGCTATTGGTGGATGAAACTTTTCTCCTCCAAACCTGATTCGTGCTATCTTTAAGATATCTCGGGAGGCTTCCTCGGACCATCCTCACTCCATTACGAGAAAATTTACCCAAGGATGACAAAGGCTGTGGTATCGTAACCTCACCACAGTCACAGAGGAACATGCCGATGTGCCAACCCTAGTTATTTTTATAGACAACTGTGACTTAATCAGGATCCGAGGACATTGGACATGCCCTAGGATACCTTTTCAATTCAATCTGATGGACCCTTGATCGCTCCTCAAGTTGCCTCTTTCAGATATGGCTGCCCATTTGACACGGCATGGTGGGTTCTAGGCAATCAATAGTGAGAAGAGATCTGCCCCCAATATCTCTGATGGATTCCATACTCGAGAGAGTTTTTATGTTCTTGGGCACACCAGAGAGGCGAACCCCCATCTTAGAAGCCCTCTTTCACTTCTCTAAGGGCAATTCTTCAATGCCCCCATGCCGATCTGAAAGCAATGGTGATGTGAGTGCCAAGGTAAAAAGGAAGAAGATTGCGGCCTCCCTTTGGAAGACTCATTCTGACCCTCTTAAGAGCCAAGTTTGACATTGATAGGGAAGAGCCCTTTGAGGTACTCACTCCTCACAACTTTGGCAAGAAAGCCGGACCACAAGTCGTGCCATGTTAAGAAGAATGAGGGAAGTAGGAGAATCACCAAAATTTCTACTTTACAAGCCCAATTCATCAATTGTCTCTTTCTTATTTTCTTATTTTCGCTTTTATTCTATTGCAATTTTTTTCATATAAGTCATGCCTAACCACTGCTTTTGTTCTCCCTATTTGGAAAAACTTACAACCCTCCCCTACTCCTTTCCCTTTTTCCTTTTATTTTCTATCCAAATTTCGATGTGCTTGTCAGAATGCTGTCAGATTATTGTTGTTTCTTTGTCTTCCCCTAATAATTGTCCACCACCTTTGAACCGGTGAGGACACTGTTCCCCATAGGTTTGGGGTGTGGCGGACAAGTCTGCCCTAGGAATAGTTAACATAAGGGCAGCAGAATCACCTAAGTAATTAGGAAATGTATTAATTTACTTAAGAATCATGACAACTAGAAAATTTAAAATTCCTTTGCCAAATTTAGACATTCTAAACCTTGCGATATTCTACATTTCCATGATGATTACACCATAAAAACATACCGGTATCGACGTAGTAAGTCAAAAGGAAGAGAAAAGGTAAAGATATACTTAAAAGCTCAAGGAAAAACCATAACCGGTGAGAATTGAGCCCATATATTTTCCATCTCTGTTGAAGAGTGGACGAGGCAATTTTTTACGATTCAAAGGATTGGGTGAGGCATTAGATCCACTAGAAGTTAGGAAACTCCAAATTAAAACAAGTAACACTCATGAAACGAGGAAAAGATCAAGGCCTTCTTTAGACACTTGAACCTAACAGAACCAACCAAGAAAAATCACTGCTTTTATTTGTACCCCATTTGAGTAATCCTACAATTCTTCATCAAAAATACTCAAAAGTACTTGCACTGAACCTATGGAACCAATTCAGCCTTCCCTCACTCGAGAATTGGGAGGTAAAGGAGAAAGAATCAAGATGGACCATTTCAGGCAACATCAAGAAAATGAAGAGAAAATACCTCAAAAGCAGGCAATATGGTGGTGAGAAAAGAAGAGACAAACAATGTGAAAAAGTTGCAAGCAAAAAGGCAAAAAGGGACCTTATGTTGAAAATGCAAGATCAAAGAAAGAACTGATCATCGTGAATGTGAGAATCTCGAAAAGAAGAAGAAAGAAGCTAAACTCAAAAGGTGGAGTCATGAACCATCTCCTGCACTTCTGAGTTCTCAAATTCAAACCTCTCAAATTGCCTTTCCTTGAAACTTCACTCCATAAGCCATACAAACAAACCTAGATTAAAAGCCCTTGTGATCCAAAGTTGAGTGAGTCATGTGGAGATGAGAAGTGACCCAATCTATGGTGAGGAGATGTCAATGATGCCATTGCCTAAGAATCATGCCTATGCTCATGCTTACAGATCCGGTTGGGAGATGTACGCTCTTGAGCTTGAGTGAAAATGAACCCCTCAACAAAAACAACATTGAGAGTATACCACGGTGAGTATTTGGGTTGGAACTTGAGCACCTTAAGTATGACTTATAACCTAATTTTTATCCATAGGATGAGCTTCTCGCACATTTGTATGATTTTCTATGACTGTTCACAGTTGGAAATATTGAAACATTCATGAGGTTTATAAATGTTTAAATTCTCGTGCAAACAATAATCAAATTTTTCTCGTTTCATCATTGATTCAAGAGTAACTAACCCCTCCTTGATTGCTCATTTGATAATATTACGATGTTAAGCTGTTTCATGGAGAAGTTTGTGGGTACCTTCATCTTTGAAAACCCTCGAGACTTCACTCCTCCTCTAGGGATCACCTAGGGGTTTAAAAGGCTTATTGCATATGCTAAATGCACATGCTTCCTACAAAGTGGCTCTTTACTTTGTTTTTATGTTTCTTTGCTCGTGGACTAGCAAAGCTTAGGTTTGGGGGTGTGATAAGTAGTGAAAAATACCATTTTTACCCTAAACATGAGCCTTGAAAGACCCTTGAGAGGACTAAATAAGTGCTTTAGTGTTCATATTGCGCCTAACCAAAAGAGTCCAAATCCGAAAACCATCCTAAAATGATCAAAAAGTGACAAGGCATGTCAAACCCAAAGAGGGAGTGAAGAAATAGTAGAATGGCTAAAATGGTCCTAAAAGAGCAAGAAAAGACACGAAGAAGAAGAAGGATCCATTAGAAGAAGAATGGAAGCTAAAAGTTCAATTCAAAAGGACATCTACTATTCGCAAAGAACTTTGAACTTTGCGAAAAGAAGAGAAGTCCTTTATGAAAAGACCTCTGAAGCCAAAATGCTCTGCGAAAGAAGAGAAGTCCTTTGCGAAAAGATCTCCGAAGCCAAAGTCCTTTGCGAAAAAAGATCTCCTGAAGCCAAAATGCTTTTGCGAAAAGAGATTACAGCCAAAATGCTTTGCGAAGAGAGATTGAGCCAAACTACTTTCGAAAAAGCCCTTAAACTATGCGAAATGGCATTCGGGATTTGCACGTCTGAAGGTATTTAGAAACTTTGCACGCAAATGCGTTTAAAACCCAAGGACATTCCGGAAGATTCGAGCACGAACCAAAGGCATATTCCACCCCATGTGAACACCCAAAGATGAAATTACTTGGCGGAACTTCTAGAAGCTCAAACAGATTTTGAATTACATAACAATTGATGCCTCTGCTTCGATTGGTGAACGGATCAAGCATTTCGATTGGCGGAAACAGATCTGGATCCCGGTGCTCGACTCCTATTGGTTGATACAGATCTATCCAATTACGATTGGTTGATACACATCCGAGTGGCTTAGGAAAACTATAAATAGAGCGAACCATTTGCCCAATTTGGGTATCCAGATTTTAGAGTTTTCATCTCTGTTTCCCCATTCGGCCGAAAGCT
Organism: Chloranthus sessilifolius; assembly: GCA_021018995.1. Taxonomy (NCBI): domain Eukaryota; kingdom Viridiplantae; phylum Streptophyta; class Magnoliopsida; order Chloranthales; family Chloranthaceae; genus Chloranthus; species Chloranthus sessilifolius. The sequence goes on along the minus strand of CM037589.1, from coordinate 125,888,177 downwards.
CATCCGATTCCCTGTAATCCCTTCTTGTATTTTACCTTTGAGAGCCATTACAGTGATTTGTACTTCAAGTTCGGATTCAAGATCAGAACTCGAGGGCTCTCGAGAAGCTCGGATCAGAAGTCCGAGGGCTCTCTAAGAAGCCGTGCTCAGAATTGTAACGTTGGATTTTAAAAGGTTCTTTGTAATTTGTGTCTTCTCCATTGGAGTCATGTCGAGGGTTCCGAATGTTCACCTTAGTGCATTAGACTTCTTTAGATTCACTCATCCGCATCCAACTTCCCTTAATTCATCATCCCTGTGCGAATTAGCGTTGGTAACCTAATTCAAGCAAAGATTTACGATGATGTTCATGTTCAAATAAAGAATAGGCCACACTAGCGATGATCCGTGACAAATCACACCATAAGTCTAAACCTATTCCTTAATTCAAATTTATTTCTCTTACATCTGTGCTGGTAGCCAGATGAAGATTGAATCTGCTCTGTTCAACTCCTGATTCTCCATTAAAATTCAAAGGCTAAAATACATGAAGCTATTATTTCTGCATTTGTCTTATTTTAAACACCTCCACAACTCGGATCTGGATCACGTAGTTAGTTCTTTTCTTTATTTGCTTTTAGTTAAACGTGACAAAACCCAACACTCTCTTTTATCTATTCTTTATTTTAGATAATTATAGAGCCAGATCTGGTAGCACAGATCTGGAGGTTTATCTCTCATTTTAGACAAACTTCTCTGTGGACGATCTTGAAATACTTACTTTTAAAACTTGCTACAATTGGCCCTGATCTTGCAGGCCAGTGTTAGCCCCAATGTGCTGATATCCCTTTCATAAGTTAACATCCATATAATTTAGCATTCTTTAATTCTTTAATTTTTTGCACACATTTTTGGCACACTTGGAGCGACAACAATAGGCTATATATAAGGGACATTTGAGAAGAGTTTAGCCTCGATTTGTGCGCGTTTTCTTACAAGATCTGACACTTAAGGTAGGGAAAATACCTTGCCCGATTTTACGTTTCTTAAAATCAGGTTCATGATGTAGTTATCACATACATTATGTTTTCGAGATTTTGCATATATGTACTTAGAAATTCTTGAATGTGAACATGCGAATTCTCTTTTACGCATACACCTTGCATGATTGTTGTACGTGTATCGTGAATTTGCATTGTACTCAACAGGTTGTCCTCTCGTCCTTGAATTTACTTGAGTTATGTGTATCTAATCCATGCTATGTGATGTAATTCATGTGAACATGTGCAATGAGGAGTGGAGCCTCCATCAGAGGGGTCGAGTCCCCAGGGTTACAACCCTGTGTCCTAATAAGGACTGCTTAGTTCTCTAATACGGGATGCCTTGCCATGTGACTTGCTCTAAGTGCGTTAGTTGTAAGGGGGGTGGAGCCTCCAAGAGAGTGGAGGAGTCTCCGGGGTTATGATGTTGTGTCCTAATACAGACTGCTCTGTTCCCTACTACGAAATACTTACTCTAATGCCATATGATATGATATGTCTCGATTCATGATATGTGGCATGTCCTGTTTATAATTCCGTCCTTGTTACATGTGCTCACGACTTACTCCATTTATGTGTTTCGATTTGTGCTCGACTTCGATCTCGCTATGCATAGTTTTAGGATGTTTGTCCATTATCATAATTTCACTCATTTGAGGCTTGTATACATGTTTTGGCTTTGCACTTGATATACTTTGATATAATACAAATTTCAATTACTTTTATTTATGCATCAAGAACATGAATTAGAATGATAAGGTGTGATTTAGCACAATATTTTCTTTATTGAACTTGGATGAAAGCTCACCCCTCGACTATACGTCATAGCTGCAAGAGCTGAGTTGAAACGTGTTCCGGAGCAAGAAGAGGATCCGGACTACAATCCTGCAGAGGAGGAGGACGTGCCTGAGGAGCACTTCCCTTAGTGCTGGGGTGGATTGTGGATATTTTGAGTTTTTGGGCAAACGGTATATGAACAAGTTTTGTAATTAAATACAAAGTATATTTGATTCACTGTTTAGATGGAGGTCGGCCTTCATCGGTGGATGTTTACTTTTATGCATATGATAGTTAGCTTCATGGTTTAAGTTGTCATTTTGTTATCGATGTATGCTCTATATTTATTTTCGTTCTGTCCACTTTGTTTCCGCTTTTGTAAGCTACCCTTTGGGAGATAGCCCGATCCTTCCTATTGTTCAAATGTGAGGAAAGATCGAGCTATCTGGTTGTGATGCTTACATTCGATACCATAGCATCACTGTATTTCGGATCTTTCGCATGATCCGATGACACGGGTTTTTGGGTAAGGAAACTCGAGCTGTCACTGGTGGTATCAAAGATCTAAGTGGTACATCTTATGGACATATAGAGCTACAACGCCAGTTGTGTAGACACCCCATTTAGCCCTCTCGGAATATACAAATTTGTTCGATCAACCTTTGACCTCATAACCCTAACTTGGAAATCATGCACTGAAACAATAGTACATGGTTGAACGTAAGCTGAAACAATAGCTCTGTGGCTCAGATCCCCAACTTAGGGAGACTATATACTGAAATAATAGTATATAGTTGGAATGCAAACTGAAATAATAGTCTAGCATTTCAGACCCCTTTACCCTAATGTGGGACCATATACTAAAACAATAGTATATAGTTGGACACAAGCTAAAACAATAGCTCTGTGGCTTAGGCCCCATAACCCTAACGTGAGAACCATGCACTAAAACAATAGTACATGGTTGAATGCAAGCTGAAATAATAGTTCTACGGCTCAGGCCCTAACTTAGGGAGACTATATACTAAAACAATAGTATATAGTCAAAATGCAGACTAAAACAATAGTCTGACATTTCAAATCCCCTAACCCTAACGTGGGAACCATGCACTGAAACAATAGTACATGGCTGAACACAGGCTAAAACAATAGCTTTGTGGCTCAGATCCCAACATAGGGAGACTATATACTAAAACAATAGTATATAGTCAAAATATAGGCTGAAATAATAGTCTGACATTTCATACCCGGCCCGAACCTTGACAGCCCCGAATTACGCGCCCAAAATCACGCGTGCAATTCGATTGCACGCAGAACCACAAGCGTACAATCAGTCCCCTTTTCAGACCGGCCTTATTTTCCCAGACCACCTTAAGACTCGATCATGCGCTTGACATGAGATGCGCGATTGGATTGAGCGCCCCACCATCGGCGCGCAATTGTCCTACGCCCCGACCTAGTCTTACCGTCCATGACCCTAAGCTTCCTCGATCAAGTGCTTCGGATGAGATGCTTAATCTGATCGCTCACTCTACGCTGAGCGCGCAATTAGTTCTAATGTGAATAGGACTAGAAAACTCGCTGAGCAAGTCAACCGGTCGCTCACTGAGTCGGTGACCGACTCAAAGCGAATAAGCACCGGGAGACCAGCGCGTAATTCATTTAAATGCCTGAAATTGGGCGCATAATTAAAGAAAAAACCTATAAAAATACTCTTTTTTTTTCGGCCCAAACAACACAAACGGGGAACACAAGGAGAGAGAACGGAATTTTTTGGGATTTCGAAACCAGAGAACTCCGAGGACGAACCCATAGAGCAACCTAGCCATGATTTCGAGATTCAAACTTTGAATCTTCGGGATTTCTCTTCGTAGCCTCGACCTTAGGTAATTTTTTATTTCCGACCGTAGTTCTTAGTCTTAGACTTAGGATTTTCTTAGTTTTAATTATTAATATTAATTCAGTCTTAGACCGTAGCACCCTTTTTCGGACCGTAATTTTAATATCTAGTTCTAGTTCTTCGTTTCTAGAACCAGTCCTTAATTTGATGGCCCAATTCACCGACCATACACTTAATTCTATTCTAAAATCTCAATTTTAATATCTAGTTCTAGTTCTTCGTTTCTAGAACCAGTCCTTAATCATACGGCCCGATTTTTCTGATTTCGGACCCGAATTCAGTCTTTAAAATTTTAAATTCTAGGTTTAATCCATTAGTTTAGCATTTCTAACATCCCAAATATTAATTTAGTCTTTTACAATCCTATTTTTATAATTTAATTCTCAATTATAATCTCGAAAACGACTTCGAAAATCTAAAAATACTATTTTATAATCCAAAAATCTAATTTATTCTTAACCTCAGCCACCCGATTTGCCTAAGGGAGCTTACGGAGGATACTCGGGAACGAGGCCAATCCTCCTTAGCATAGAGGGCTCAAAACCCCTTTTTTTAATATTATTTTATTGCTTTAATTAGGATTAAAAAATCAAGTCCATAAATTTCTTAGATTTTTAGTATAATTAATTTACATGCTTTATTTTAATTAGATCCCTGAAATAATTGCTTTGATTAAAGTTCTAATAAAAATCGGTTCCTCTATTTTAATTAGATGATTCTAGCATAGTTAATTCGTTGCATGATTAGATTCCAGTATAGTTAATTCCTCTTTTTTTTTATTAACTAAAGTTTTAGTATAATTAATACATTGCTTTGATTATAATTCTAGAAAAATTAGTTTATTTATTTTAATTAGTTTTTCTTAATAAAATTAGTTTATCTATTTTAATTAGAATTAATAAAATTAATTCCTTGCTTAAATTAGAGTTCTAGTAAAATTAGTTCTCTATTTCAATTAGAATTGCAGTAGAATTATTATAATTGCTTTACTTTGAATTCTAGTACAATCAGCATGGTTGATTTAATTAGAGTTTCATCAGAATTGATATATTTGCATTCCTAGTACAATCAAGAGATTGATATCAATTGGACTTATAGTAGGATTAGGAAACTAAATTAATTAGACTCCTCATAGAATCATAATATTAGATTAAATCACCATAATAAACCCACACCACTAGACTCACAATAGAATTAGGGAATATGAGCCGATCCAAATTACAATAATAACAGGGAAGGAAACAAACATTAAACTATCTAAATTATAAGGAAGAGCCATAACTGCTAACGTTCACAGATGGACGATTCAGTATAAAAGTAACCCGCACCCGCTCTAAAGCGTGATCAGTGACGTGTTGTAGTGTCATTAAATATCTGCAGCTAGTGATCGCAATAAACTAAAAATCTTCCTAGAAAACCTCCCACCTTTATATTTTATTTTATTTTATTTTACTTCTACCATTCCAAACGCCGCATCTCTAGAGTCCACTTGGACAGAATTGGGCCACTGATTCAACGGGGATGGAGAGGAATCCAGAAAAAGAGCGCACCAACAGACTGGCGATCGCAATGGGACATTTTTGTTAAACTCTTTCTTTTCTTTAGATAGGTAGCTTAGTTTGTTTTCCTATTTTACTTTTCGTCGCGTCATTTTGAATCCCTTTTGATACATGAGTCTTCGTTAAAAACCCGAGATGTCTGGCATACGAAGAGTGAGTTTAAGAGACCCACCATTATTGGGATATCATGACAACCCCATATATGGAGAATAACCCCTTTACAATTCCAGCCCACGAAAACCTGAGATTAATATGGCTGGTGAACAAGAGAATCCCTTCTCTATCCCACACACCGAAAATAATCATAATGGGAGAGATGGTGGCATCGAACAAAACCTTACTGCTCAACAAATTATATAGCTCAGTATTCAAAGGATACAAAGAGGAGATGATGACTCTGAGGAGTTGCTTGAGGGATTGGCTACCACATAAGAGACTATTAGATCATGACAATATTCAGAAGAACAAGAACGATAAGAAAGGCCACCACCTACCCTGAGCACAGTATCAGCTCGTGCCACACCATTGAGGCAACCTGCTCACACATTCTTCAATAATGACTCCCCAGACATGGTCTATTCACGGTTTGCTCCAAAAGACGGTACTATTAAAATTGAAGATCTCCCTAAAATGCTCGATGAATACATGGCCAAAAGGGAACGCCCTGGTCACTCATTTGGGTTTGACAAATTTTGTCGAGATGTCGAATTTAACTTTCCAATGGGATTTAAACCGCCAGAATTTACCAAGTATAACAGCACGGGAAACCCAAACCATCATTTGGCCCTCTTTTGCAATGATTGTCTACCCATACATGATAATCAGAGACTTCTCATTCACTATTTTCAATGCTCATTAGAAGGGGAAGCTTAAGATTGGTTCGCGGGACTCTCGCTCTATAAGATAGAAACATTCGTTGAATTAGTCGGTCAATTCCTACACCAATACAAGCACTTAATCCAAGAGACAATTAGTCTCAGTGATCTGATGGCTGCCAATCTGTGCAATCGAGAGATTTTTTACGATCCCGTCGCGGCGATGCGCTGGCTAACAAAAAATATAGAGTCGCCACCTGGAACTTTTGGTGTCCTGGGAAACCTAGTTTATTTTTATGAGCACTAAAGTGTTAAAAATATGACTTTGATTCCAGTCCACACCAAAGGCTCTTGGGTAGGGGCTTCGGTTATCGATCGAGAAGGTGTTAGGCACCCGATATACCCACTTAATGCGGTCTCTACTTATGGCCAAAACTAAAATGAAGTAAAAGAAAAGAAAATGGTTCCCTCTTGCCCAAATGGGCCTAGAATCCTATTTGCGCCCCTCCGTTCCTACCGAAAATTTGGTGGCATAACGGCAGAAATGGGAGGATGAGAAGAGCCAAAAATAGATAGGAGAAGAAAGGGGAGAGTCGGAGCCCTCGGGCCCTTGTAGCATTGTAGGAGAGCCTTGCGTGGCTGGCTTTGATGAGCTCTTGAAGGCTTTATATGGTATGGAATAGGGTTTTAACTCCTAAGACTTAAAGCTAAGAGGTAGAGAAGGGAGCCTAGGGGATCACACACACCTAGGCTAAGGAATTTGGATACAAGAACAAGCTTGAAATGAGGTTGGGAGATTCTGGAATTTTGGTGAAAATGATGCACAATAGGGTGGAAGAACTTCTCACTTTGAGCTCTTTCTCTCTTAAGCAAATTTCTCAACCCTTAAACCAATGGGTGAGGGGCTCTATTAATAGGAAAAGGGTAAGTTAGGAGGCTACTTAGATGCTAATTAGGGTTAGCAATTAGGTAATCTCTAATCTAAGGTTTCCTAGGATTTTAAGAGCTTGGAGATGTGGGGGAATGGTTTTAATGGTGGATGATAGGTTAGTGTTTCGAATCACTTAAGGGTTACAAATAGGGATTAAAAGGGTGCAACAAAGTTATCAAAACACACTCCAAAGGTCGAGGTGGTCAACAAGTCAAACCATAATCACAAATTTCAGGGTAAAAATCAGAGGTTACTGTTCATATGCCTAGCACAACTAATAGTTGTGTCAGGCAAATATACAATAAAATAGTATTTAAACAGTGCCTCAAAGTTAGCTCGCGAGGGTGGGGTCCAATTAATACTGGCGCAACTATTAGTTGCGCCAAGCTTAAATCCTGAGAAAAGTGGCCTGGCGCAACTAATAGTTGCTCCAGGAAAAATTATCACTGGCACAACTATTAGTTACAGCAGGCCATTTCTAGGGAGAAATAGCCTGGCGCAACTATTAGTTGGGCCAAATCCCTAGGGGGCCCACTTGATTTTACTCTTATGCCCTCCGAGCTCGGTTTCTCGTATCTATTGATGTATACCTCCGATTGGGACGATTCTTAGACCGTTGGAAAGCTGACGACCTCTACTTTTCAATGGTATGAGATTCGATCATATTAGAGGGCTGTATCTAGTTTCGGTGCACCCCTCCTCAATCATTTTCTTGATAAGGTTAGGTTTAGGTTCAGAACGGGTTCTAAGGGTCGGGATTGATTTCTAAAGGTTCGGGTCAGGTTCCTAAGGGATCTAGGGTGATTCCTAAGGGTTTGGAAAGGTTCTTAAGGGTTCTAGGGGGCTTCCTAAAGGTTTCATACATGTCATCAAAATCTCAAATTGTACCTCTCTCAAAAAGTGTTTCGATCGGGCCTTAGGCCAAATTTGGGTGTCTACAGATGTCCCTCTTTGGTTTCCAATCACTAATGATCGAATGTCAAAGAAAAAGTGACATCCGAAGAGGCCCAAGGCATTACTGACGTGTCCGCTACATTCACAATAAACTTCAAACATCAAATGAGTAATATGGTGAGAAAACAAAATCCCTAGGATGCCAGGCTAAACATTCATTTCTCGAGGTAATCGATTCCTAAGCGCTTAGCGACATTACTGGGCATAGCCAAGGTGGAATGAGTTACGAGCTCCATAAAGTCAGGAAAGATATTCACTTTTCAGAATGATTTGAAGGTATTTGATGTTTAAGATTCATTCCAAATGCAACAGCTTCATAAGTAAGAGGGGTGATCAACTCACATTCAAAGATAGGCGCAAAGTAAACATACGCAAGGCTCCACAGTTTGCGTCTAATCCTACGAGGCATTTGATGGCCCCATCAGACTATTCGCGGTAGCCCCTGCTAAAAGCAGGGTTTGAGGTCTTTGGGCGAACCCATCGATCCCAAAGTTTATTTAGCATGACTGCCCGAGCGAAGTGAATGGATCTCACAACGCTTTTTGGGGAGGACGTGCCATTTCGAAAGCATGCCTTAGATTAACATGGCCTAGAGCATCCAGCTTTGATTACCTTGAACAGATCCAACCAAATATTAGGGTATCTCCATGAAGGGACATCCAATCCTAGTCTCTGCTGACAACGATCATAAACATCAATTAACTATGCATAATCATGCACCCGTCAGGAGTAATAAGCAACAACAACGGCGATAGAAACCCCAACCAGGACCCGCCCGGGTACAATTTACGAGGAAAAATGACCATCATACGGATATCCAGATGCACGGTGTATACTTTACAGGGATACTACTGCCCATACATGTTTTAAGCCTATAGAAAATAAAAAGGGAAATGAACCCTTCTGAATGCATGGTTGCACATAGTTTAATTGATACATAATCTCATTCTCAATAGGTTGGTCTCAACCAACGATTGACCTTTTCTAACAAAGAATCTGAAGCTTAAGACACTTAAGTTCATATGAATCCAAAACAAAGCGCTCATCGTAAAGATTTAGTAGTGGAGTTGACTCAATCGAAACACTGACTATTTGACAGGGACTGACACCGTTGCACCTCCTTAAAGCAGGATCCAAAGATCTGAGGCAAACCTTAGACTCAGGACTTTAATATGGCACAGTTGCATTGCTGATAAAATATTAGCATTTTACCGCCTTATGCTTGTGCGTAGCTCTGTGGGAAAACACAAATTTATTCTTCTTCTCTTTTTTATTTTTTTAAAGATTACTTTTTTCTTTTCTTTTCTTTTTTTTTTTTTCTTTTTTTTTTTTTTTAAAACAAGCATTATCGAGACCTCAAATCCCGGGAGGTGCATGCCCAGACAACGCATACCAAGAGCTCGTGCCTCCGCAATACTTTGTGACGAAACTGAAGCCAGCGTACTGAAGTTCATGTGATATCGAAAAGACCAGGTTAGAATTAGGTGTCCCCCGAAGGATACTCAATCTTGGCCTTCGTCATCAATGAAGTTATAAATGAACAACTATGCATAAACACCCATTAGGGGCGATAAGCAGAAAAGGCGATGAAAGCCCCGACCCGGACCTGCCCGAGTATAATTTACGGGAATAGACGACCATCATACGGATACCTAGACGCATGGCGTACACTTTACAGGGATACCGGTGCCAATACAGGTTTTAAGCCTGCAGAAAAATAAAGGGAATGAGCCCTTTTGCATGCATATTTGTACATAGTTGTCTGACGTAGTTTCGTATCTGACAGGTTGGAATCAATCCAACAATGGATCTTTTAGAGGACAGAGTTATCGGGACCTCAAACCTCGTAGGGCGCTCGCCCGGACAGTGCAAACCAAGAGTCTACACCTCCAAAAATATCACGTGACGAACTTGAAGTACAAGGCACTCAAGTTCACCTGAAACCAAAATATGGAGCGATCAGGGCAAAGATATAACAGTGGAATCAATCCAATCCAAGCATTAACTGTTTAACCGAAATTGACACCGTCGCTCCTACTTTGAAATAGGATCCATGGATCCAAGGTGAACCTTAGACCTAGGACATTAATTTTTCACAGCTACATTGCCGGTAAAATATTGACATTTTACCACATCGAAAATACGCGAGTGCGTAGCTATGCATAAAAAGTTCACAGATTTATAATATTATTTATTATTATTATTATTATTATTATTTTCACAATGATTTTCTTTTTTCTTTCTCTTTTTTTTTAATAGACCTGACGTCGGTGGTGAGGTGCTTCATCTGATTTGTCCATTGCCAAGAGGTTGCTGGCTTTGAGGCTTCGGACCATTTTGATGTTCCTACACATTCTTAAGAAAACATCAGTCTCTCTCTTTTTTTTATTTATATATATATATAGAGAAAATACATCCTAAATAACAGAAGGAGAAGTAAATTTTTACCTACACTTTTTCAATTTCAAGATATTTTTTGGATTTTTATTTTCGAAGATTTTTGTTATTTTTCTTCATTTTTGAGATTGAAATATGATGTTGGAAATATGTACATGGAAATGAGTAGAAATATATACACGTTTTTTGGTATTTGGATTTTTCTTGATTTTTTTGTTTTTAGCTTTTTTTTTTAATGCCTTGATAGTGAGACGGAGTAACGGGTCCCATTTTGAGCATAGTCGAACTCTTTTATGCAGTCGAACATGAGTGAGTTTCCAGATTTTACCAAGGTCGAAACGTTAATCCCTTTGGATTGAGTCAAACATTTCTCCTTACCTTGAGTCATATGTTTGACAAAGTAATTTCACAAAGATAATTCTGGTCGGGACCTGTCTTGAACTAGCATGAGCAGCCCTGCTGAAAAAAGGGTATCAAAGAGAGAGTAACCAAGAGGGCTCCTCAAGCATAAATCTTCTCAATTAGTGCAAACCTTGCTTTTCTTTTTTTTCTTTTTTTTTATCTCCTTTTTTTCCCCGTGGCGCCCTTTCGGGTTCTCACCACGTCCATGGGCTTAGCTCTCTTACCCCAACCGCCCTTTCGAGTTTTCACCTGGTCCGCATAAACTTGCAGTTTTTACCCATAGCGCCCTTTCGGGTTTTCACCACGTCCATCTTGCTTTGAGCTTATATTTTTATTTTATTTTTTCTTATTTTTTTTATTTTTTCTTCATTTCTTTTTTCAACAGCCACGACATAGATGTCGATTCCATCATAGCCGGTTGGATGGGAAGATCTTCTTCAGTACAATGTCTCCTACCTTTAGATCTCGACCACAGACACATTTATTGTAAGTGCATGCGATTAGCCCCTGGTAAACTTGAGGGTGACACAAGGCTAGGAGTCTCTTCTCGTCCAATAAGTTTAATTGTTCGAAGCGGGATCTCTCTCTCTCTACTTCGGGTAAGCTTGATTCCATGAGAATTCGGAGTGAGGGTACTTCACCCTCAACCGGTAGGACGGCCTTGGTTTCATACACAAGGGAGAACGGTGTTGCCCCTGTAGCGGTATGGATCGATGTTCTGTAGGCCCACAAAGCAAACGACAGCATTTCACTCCAATCTTGATAGGTGACGACAATTTTCTCTAGGATGCGGATGACCGTCTTGTTCGCAGCTTCCATGGCTCCATTAGTTTGAGGCCGATAAGGTGACAAGCGCTAGTGCTTGATTTTGTATTGCTCGTAGAAGGCTCAGATGTGTTTATTTGTAAAATTTGTACCATTGTCCGTGATGATATCTTTGGGTACTCTAAATTGGCACACAATATTATTCTTGAGAAACTTCTCAATGTGAATTGCCGTGACGTTGGCATATGATGCTACTTCTACCCACTTGGTAAAGTATTTAATGGCGACGAGGATGAATCGATGCCCATTTGATGCTTTTGGGCTAATCATTCTGATGACGTCAAGGCCCCAGGTAGCAAATGTCCAAGGAGTGTTCATGCAGTGTAGATCGATGGTAGGAGCGTATATTAGACTGGAGTGTTCTTGACACTTGTAGCATTTCTGAACATGTTTGCAGCAATCTGATTCCATAATGGTCCAAAAGTATCCCTGTCATAGAATTTTCTTAGCAAGCATGTGACTGCTAAAGTGGGCTCCGCATACTCCCTCATGGATCTCCTTCATGATATTGATCGTTCACTTTCAATAAGGCACCTGAGCAAAACATTATTGTAGGATCTCTTGTAAAGGCATTCTCCGGAAATAACGTAGCCTGCCGCTAGACATTGAATGATTCGTCGGCCCATCTTGGACGTACCCTCAGGGAAAGTAAGGGTCTCAAGGAAATTCTTGATATCTAAGAACCAAGGTGGCTCATCATCAGGCTTTCTACGTTCCTCAATCTGTAGGCAGAAGGCCGGCTCACTTCTCTGCTCGATCATGACCGGCTTCATCTCAACACCATACGAGACTTCTATCATTGACGCCAAAGTTGCTAGTGCATCGGCAAAATGGTTCCTTATCCGGGGGACATATGAAATGTCACATCTTGGAAGCAAGCTATCAAATCCTCGAGGTGTTCATGATAGGGGATCAGTTTCTCGTCTTTCGTCTTCCAGTCACCATTCGTCTGGCATATGATTAACTGTGAATCACCAAACACTCGAAGGTGAGTTATATTTAGATCGAGAGCCACCTGCAGGCCAGTGGCACAAGCTTCGTATTCAACCATGTTATTAGTGTAAGGGAAGTTGAACTTGATAGAGATGGGTACGTGGGATCCTTTCGGCGAAACTAGAATGGCACCAACTCCCTGACCCTCAGCATTTGCCACCCCATCAAAGTGCATTACCCAAGATTCTTCTGCTTCCTTAGTATCGTCTTCCATCATAAACAAGATATCTTCATCTGGGAAATCAGTTCTCAAAGGCTCATAATTTGGCAAAGGATTGTCGGCAAGATGATCGGCGAGTGCCTGCCCCTTAATCAAGTTCTGAGTGACATACGTGATGTCGAACTCAAATAATAAGAGCTGTCAGCGTGTAGTCCGCCCAGTGAGAGCGGGCTTCTTAAACAGGTATTTCAATGGGTCCATTCGGGCCAAAAGTAAAATGGCTTGGGATAACAAGTAATGGCAGAGCCTCTGAGTAGCCCATACAAGAGCCAGGAATGCTTTCTCTAGATGAGAATAGCGCGTTTCATAATCAATAAACTTTTTGCTTAGATAGTAAATGGCCTGTTCTTTTCTTCCCTTCTCGTCAGGCTGCCCTAAGACACATCCCATTGACACTTCCGTCGTGGAGACATACATCAAGAGTGGTCTCCTGACTTGGGTTGTACCAACACAGGTGGTTTAAGGAGGTAGCTTTTGATTTTATGGAATGCCACCTAACAATCATCATTCCATTCAACAGGCGAGTTCTTCCTTAATAGCTTGAAGATCAACGTACAGATCGGAGTTAGTTGTGCAATGAACCGATTGATATATTGTATTTTGCCTAAGAACTCTCTGACCTCTTTCTCAGTAGATAGCGGTGGCATTTCTATGATAGCTTTGACCTTGACTGGGTCGACCTCGATCCCTCTCCTGTTGACGATGAATCCTAACAATTTTTCAGACATAGCACCAAAAGCGCACTTCTGTGGATTCAGACGTAACCTATACTTTCTCAGCCTCTCAAACAACTTCTGAAGGTTTACCAAGTGATCGCTTCGCTTCGGTGACTTAGCTATCATATCTTCGACATATACTTCAATTTCTCAGTGCATCATGTCGTGAAACAGTGCAGTCATAGCTCTTTGGTATGTTGCACCGGCATTCTTTAGCCCAAACGGCATGACTTTGTAGCAGAAGGTTTCCCAAGGAGTGATAAATGCCATTTTCTCTCGATCAACCTCTGCCATCTTGATCTGATTGTATCCTGAGAATCCATCCATAAATGAAAGCATCCCGTGCTTAGCAGTGTTATCGACCAAGATGCCAATATGAGGCAGTGGGAAATCATCCTTCGGGCTTGCCCTGTTCAAATTGCGAAAATCAATGCACATTCGAACCTTTCCATCTTTCTTCGGTACATGCACGATATTGGCTAGCCACGGTGGGTACTTGGATACCATGAGAAACCCCACATCATATTGCTTGATGACCTCATCTTTGACTTTTAACATCCACTCGGGTAGGAGACGTCTCAGCTTCTGGTTAACCGGCTTCATATCAGGGTAGAGAGGCAACTCATGCTTGACCAAATCAGTGTCCAGACCAGGCATGTCCTTGTACGACCAGGCAAAAATATCTTGGTATGACCGAAGGAAGTTGATCATGCTTTTCCTTTCTTCAGGAGATAGCGACATTTCGATTTTGATAATTCGGGGAACCTCCTCAATCCCTAGATTAACGTCCTCAGTTTCGTCAACAATGGGGGTAGGGCCATGCTCAAAGTCGACAAACCGGTCAAGGAGCTCATTAAGGAGCTCCTCAAAAGGGACATCCTCATCTAGACTCGTGATTCCTACCACTTGTATTTCTACAGGAAAGGGGTCGAATTCACGTGGGACGGGTATTTCGATTAAGGCATCTTTTTGTGTGATTTTATCCGAAATCTTAAAAGACAATATTTTTGGGTTTTGTATTTTTTCTATATTTTTCAGATTTTTTATTTTTTCAATATTTTTGAGGTTTTGTATTTCTTCGGATACGAACCCTTGGCAGCATGAGTCTGTGTATATACAAGGTATTGCCTGCCAAGAGCTTATCTCACTTTTTATAGGTTATTTTTTTAGGAAACAGGTGCCAAACTTTAGGCCACTCCCTGCTTCCAGAGTTTATGCCCAATTGCGTACCTGAGGGGCCGCTCTTTCACTTATTTGGATGGAGGGTGTTGACTGATATGCCTCGTTGGAGTCAGCCTCCATCATGTTGACCCCCATTTCATCTGAGATGATATCCTCAAATGTCAATACGATTTTGTGGTGATTTACCACAGGGGGTGTTTGTTCAGGTACTGGCCATCGTTCCTCGAAGAGGGACAACACAGCTAAATCTATTTCCAGTCTAGGAAGGGAGATCTGGGGATTGGTGGGATGTATTGGGGTTGTGGGTTTGTGTTGGGTCAAATGGGTTACCCCATTTTGATCAATCTTTACGACCCCAACGCTGACAAAGGATTCCCTGATGTGCGGCCTAGGGCGACGTTTCTCTTCTATGTTGATTCCTTGAGCTCTTGCAGCTATAGCGACCCTGGCTTTCTCTTTAGCCTCTCGAACCTCTTCCTCTGCGGGCTTGTAACCTAACCCAAATCATACTTTCTGTCCCTTGGCAATAACTGGCTCTCTTCTACCCTATAATCTAGGCCTAAGCTCTCTGCCTCTCTGATAACCCCATTTTTGGAGCATAGCCACCACTGCTTCCATTCCGCCGCCGGTTGTGGGAGTGATGTTTCTTGGGGGTTCCGGGCCTACTGCTGATACCTCATACTCAAAACTGTGGAGGTCGGTGTCTTCCTTAGTATGTGGCACATGTTGAAATATTTAAGAGTGCTTGCTACTGACTTTATTGTAGACAGTGATAAGAATGGGGTGAATGAAAATGAATGAAAGGTAGATTGAAAATGACAGAGCAGCATGCCTAAAATATACACAGTCTTGTAAGATACAGGGCCTGTTGTAGCAAGTTTTGATAAGTAAGAGTTTGTCCCACAGGGAAGTTGATCTTAGGCTCCAAGGGAGCCATCTTTAGTAGGCTCTCCAGATCTGTCTACAGATCTGGCAATCCTAAATAGAAGGGGATTTAGGGTCACTAAAAATCTAAATTCTAAGGTATCCTAATGTCTAAACTATAAAAAGGGTTAAGAAAGGGGATGGAGTGAGAAAATGAATATAAAAGGGTGAGAAGTATGCTATTAGGTTCAGATCTGAGGAGTTTCATAACTCAGATTCAGATCTACTGCTATAGAAGTCCTGTCCAATGGCTACATTATCACCACTGAGGAGAAAGAATCCAACTCATCTCCGTGCCATGATCCAATCCCTTTATGGCTATAACCTGTCCACTTAAATTGTCACAGACTATCCAATTGGGGAACCACAGTCCAGAGATGGGCCAGAACGAGTTTATCATTGTAGGCACTACTTCATCCAGGCTACAAGCACAAGAATCCATAGGGAACCTCAACCTCTAAAGTGCTATGTGTGGGGCTAGGCCTGTATGGGAGCATGTTAACCCAGACACAGAACCAGCAAGAGTTTGAGTGCAGCCTTAGATCCAGCTGTCCACTGCTTTAGAGAGACTGCAGTGGTCCAGTCGCAAGCCTACAATCTCTATAACCAAACCAGATCTATCATCTGATGGCGGGTCTATACACATACAGGGGAGTTTGTCTCTACACAATCTCTCACAGGGCTACAAGCACCGGTGCAGAGAACAATCTGCCTTAAGTCTATGGATTGGCTTCACCCTAAGGCTATAACCTGTCCACTTGAATGGTCACAGACTATCCCAGAGGCTATCCTCCTCACAAAGCTCAAGATAAAACAAGAAACATTGCTGCCACCACCATGTTCACAAGGCTACAAAAACTCATTGCTCCCATGGGGATTTCAGATCTAGTGGGTCCTGTGGTGGGGCTAGGCCTATATGGGAGCATATTAGCCCAAACACACAGGTCACTTGGATCTGAGTAAACCATCATCTCAGTCCTCCATTGCTTACAATACATTCTAGCAGTGGAGGACCTCAAGGTAGCAGCCTTGTATAGAGCAACTCTCAAACAGAAAACCCATAAATGTAAAGCACCCTATCATAAAACTCCATTAATCTGTTCCAAATAATCATACAAAGGCATAGCCAGCAAATGCTAGACTATGGAGAGAAGAAAAAGATAAAAAGAGACTACCTAAACCTAACCTAAACTTACTGAAGATCTACAGTCGATTCCAGAAGAAGCAAAAACTAAGTTCTATTCTAAAAAGAGAAAAAGCTCCCTAAGCCTAAACCAGGCTTAGGTTTATATAGCAGTCAGCTTGGCGGTGCATTAGGATTCTGAAACCCTAATCTTAACGATGCCACGTGTCCTAATACTATTCCTTGGATGCCTCGGGGTGCGTGCACGAAAAGTGGAGCATTGGGATGCGTGCCCTAATTGCTAAAAGTTCCCAGATTGTCCTCTGTAGAGATGAGGGAGAGTTAGAGTTCAGAGTCTTGCCAGGTAGCATTGGTTTCCAAGACTGTCGCGTGGTAGCACGGTCTTCGCGAGATTAGATTTTTAGCCATCGCGGGATTGTCTTAGTTGCCTGAAGCAGTCGTGCGATAGAGCATTGAATCCTCGCTGGGTTGCTCTGGTCTTCGCGGGGTTGTACTTTCCTTCTAAATGGCGTGAGAATCGTGCAAGCAGTTTGTTTCTCAATGGATCTTTGTGAGGATCCTCGTGAGGACGTGATGTGTATTGGTCTCTGAACTGCACGAGAGGTTTTTCTAAAGTTTTGCATCCCGCGGCCACTGCACGACAGTTGCGCGCCGAAATACCTGGAGCTCTCTCTTCAGTTGATCTGAGTGAACTGCGTGAGGCTTTATATTTGAGCTTCGTGAGAGCTGCGCGAGGTATAGTTTTGAAGCTCTTCTGTTACTAAGCTGCTCGAGAACAGCGTGGACAATTAGAAATGAAGTCTTGGGAAACTCGCGAGGACTACGCGAGGCTTAATTTCTGAATCCTCTAAAGCTTGTGAAAGTTGCGCGAGGTTCAATTCTTGTCTGGATTCAGCTTTCATCCTTCTGAGGGACTTCTGGGGCAAAAGTAGGCTCCTTAGCAGGATTGAGGACTTTATTGTAGCTGCTATTTATTACCTACGGAAATGACTTAACACACATTTATTAAGTGGCTAAGGGTCTAACAGAGGCTAAGTTAAGGGGTGAAAAGTTGTACTTTTCATGTCTTAACACACCCCCAAACCTAATCTTTGCTAGTCCCTTAGTAAAGCTACCCTGAAAATCGACATAAATTAATTGCCACTTTCGAAGGGAGCACAGATACATTTAGCATATGTACCAAGCCTTTTAAACCCCTAGGTGATCCCTAGTGGAGGAGTGAGGTCTCCTGAGGGTTTTCAGTGAAGATACCCACAAACTTCTCAATAAAACAGTTAACAGTAATGCAAGATTATCAAGTTAGCAGTCAAGAAACAGAGTATCAGTTCACCCTTGAATCAGTAAAAATATAGGAGATTTAAATACATTGTCTGCATAGATGTTTAGACAAAATAAACTTCACATGATAGCATGGCATTTCCAATCAGTTCACAATAGGGGAAACTACACATGTGTGTCAGCACTAAGCTCATCATTAAATTAAAAATTAGGTTGTAGGTCATGCCCAATGCATTCAATATCAGACCCCAAAACTCTCCAGAGCATACTCTCACAAAGAAGTTTTTGAGGGTTTCATTGTCTCTCAAGCTCAAGAGCAGTTACATCCCCCAAATGGGTCTGTAAGCATGAGCATAGGCATAGCATTCAAGTTCCGGCATCATTGGCAGATTTTCACCATAGATTGGACAACTCATTATCTCCACATGACAGCTCATTCAACTTTGGATCACAAGGGCTTTAACTGGGCTGTAATGTGGCTTATGGTATTGAGTTATAAAAAGAATTGTAAGGTTGAAAAGGGGTTTAAAATTGAGAAATCAGTAGGTGAAGGAGGTGATTCATGACTTTACCTTCTTTAGTTCAGCTCCTTTCATCTTCTCTGCTATTTTCAGATTTGAAGTGGCCAGCTTCTCTTCTTGTTTCTGATTTTTCCAATGAGTGTTTCCTCTTGACTCCTCCCTTACTCCTCTTCATTATTATTTTTCTTTCTTTTTGATGCATTTATCTTCTTTTTATTTTGTTTTTGCTTTGACGAATTACCACCTTTTTCTCAGTTGTTGCACTGCTAGAACTTCAGATAATTCTTCTCCACTCATCCAATGTTGACCCTAGCTAGTCCATCTTTAACTCTTTCTCCTTTACCTTCTGAATTCTCAGAGTGAGGGTAAGGTTAAATCAGGTCCATAGGTTCAGATACAAGTACTCAGGTGTGTTTTGAAGAAAATTGGATTTTGAGGCTCAAAGAGTGTATGAACAAGGGCAGTTGCTTTAGGGTTTGGTCTGTTTAGGCTCAAACTGTCCAAGAGAAGGCCTTGATCCTTTCCTAAGTGTCATGATTGTTATCAGTTGTTTCAACTTGGAGTTACCTAACTTCTAGTGAACACGTTGACTCAGCCAATCCTTGAAGCTAGAAGAAATTTGCCTCAGTCACTCTCAAAAATAAATAAAAAATTGTAGGCCCAATTCTTACTGGTTATGGTCTTCCTTTGAACTTTTAAGTATGTCCTTACCTTTTTCTCTCTTCAATGATTTTCTAAGTGCTGATACCAGTGAGTTTTCTTGTTGTTCTCATCATGGGAATGTGAAATTTTAGAAATTTATGATGTCTAAAGTTCTGCAAAATATTTTAAATTCCTTGATTTTCATAATTCTTAAGTGAACACAGCTCCATTTCTATGTTACTCACATGATTCTGCTGCACTTTAAGTTCACTATGTTATTGGAAGACCTGCCTGCCACACCCCCAAACCTATGAGGAGCAATGTCCTCACTGGTTCAGAAGGGAAAGACAGCAGTAGAATCGAAAGAGACAAACAAAAATAAACAGAGAAAAAGATAGAGAAACATAAAATGCAAACTGCACAGTGTGGAACTAAAAGAAACTTGCATTAAAATAAAAAGAAAAGAAGAAAAAAGATGGAAAAAGAAAAGACAGAATGGGGGGGAATCATTGGGTAGCAGGGGGAGGGTTTGAGGAAGATGGAGGGGGAGATGCAGGTGGTGGCATTTTTCTCTTCTTCTTCTCTCTCTTCTCTTTCTTTTTCTTTTTCTTTTCTTCCTTGGCGAGGATTTGCTAGACCTCGTCATACTCATCCCAGAGAAACTGCAAGGGGTCCGGCTCCTTTGGCGGTGGGGGATCGTCCCAGATGGGGTAAAATTTGATTGAGAATCCGAAGGGGCCGTCATCCGCCATTTTGTGTGAGGAGGAAGGACTTCTAAGGGTAGAAGAGGAGGGATGAGATGAAAAAGGGACGGATGGCCGATTTAAAAGAGGGGGCGAGGGAACATGAATCGGTGGAATTGATATTGCACCCCTTTGCATACTTGGCAATAAATGATGGTGTGTGGGGAAAGACGAAAATACACCATTGGCGCTTTGGAAAAGAGAAATAGCAATAAATGAATGTCCAAAGAGAGGTAGGGTATATAAAGAGGGCAGTGTATCGCGCGGGGATCCTCGCGAAGAGCAATGAGTGATGAGGAAAGGATCTATCTCGCGCAGCTGAGCTGGGGATCTTCGTGAGGTACATTTAACATGGCACATCAATGGGAAGAGGAAGTCATTGAATTTCCTGATGCAGGTATTGCACAAATTAGATGCAGCCACCAACGACATCTATCCGCTACATGGATTAATTTGTCAAAGAAAAATATCCTCCCAAAAACTGTTCTCCCAAGAATGGTAAAAATGAAAAAAAAAGAATAAAAGCAAAAATACCAAACAATCAGAAATAAAACAATGATAAAGTGGAAGAAAAATAGTTACAAGTGGAATTATAGCTAAAAGAAAAACTAAGATACAATCTAGAAGCTAGGATCTAATCTAAATCAGAATCTGTAAGGAAATCCCAGCTCATCTTTTTAGCCTTTTCCTTAAGGGCAGCTCTGTCTTGTTTCTTCTTTTCCTCCCTCTCCTTTTTCTTCTCTGCTGGTGTTTTCACTGCAGAAGGAGCTTTAGGTGCCCTCACCCTCATTTTTGGTGCTTTGGGAGCCTTTGGTTCCTTGGGCTCTTGAGGGGCTTTGCCTTTACGCTTAGTAGGGGGGTCGCAGGGGATTTTCCTTTGCCCTTACCTTTGGGTGCAGCTTTTGTAGGGGAGACCACTAGGGATTTCTCTTTTCCTTTAACTTTGGGATCCTCAGTGGGGACCACTGGTGCCTTTCCTTTTCCAGTGGGCTCAAGTTTGGCAAGGGCTGCCTCTTGATGGGCGTGAGCTCTTTGCCAATTTTGAGAGGGACAGCTTTGGGAGCAGACCTCTTGGCTGTAACTTTCCTCCGCTGTGGATAAGCTTGTTCTTATTAAGGTGCAGCAGAGGCCTTAGGAGATGGAGGCTTCTCAGTAGTTGTATGATGCGCCATAAGAGGTGAAGCAAGAGCTTTTCCTTTATCTTTTTGGGGCTAAGGTGGGATCTCCTCGATTAAAGGTGGAGTAGTAGTAGGTCTGGTGAGCACTTGAACATTGATGGGAGCTTGATTATGAGTTCATTGAGCATGCCAAGTGGATTCCAAGGAGGCGATCTTGATTTGAAATTTGAGGGTGTCGATCTCATGGATCTGCTTTTGAATTTTCTGGATTTCTTGGGCATTGTTAAGGCATTTTTCAAGCATTCTCGCCTGGGCAGTTGCTGCAGTGGCATTAGATTTCTCAAACTCCCAATTGATCTGATAGTACGTAGTTGTAGCCTTTGTCTTCTGGAATTCCTCCACGATATTTTTCCACCCCAAGGAGATGCCCAGTAGTTGCTCGCTGTGGGCCTCCGTCATCTCATCAATTTTTTCCAGTAGTGGGGTCTCGATTGATTGGCGTAGCTGAGCTATTCCCCTCAGAACATCCTTCCTCAGGTATGCATTATCTCTCATATGATGGAGGATGGTGAGGTAAGGAGGACAGTAAAAATGATGTTTTGGGGCAATGGGAAGAGATGAGGTGGAAGGAGCAAAGTGTGCTTGGTCTTGGGGGGAGAAGGTGGGGTAACAAGGGGTAGGTCTATTTATGGGGGAAGGGGTATAAGCTCTGGGTCAGTCTGGATCGGTTTGTCAATGTATATTGGAGGTGGGGATAAGTGGGGAATGGAGGAATAGTGGGAAAGTCAAGTGGTGGAGGAATGGGTTCGTTCAGATCGGTTTGTGTGATTTGGTAGAGAAGATGGGGGGGGGTAGGATAAGAGGGGGAGGGAGGGTAAAGGGGGAAAAGAAAAGGTGTAAGCTCAATAGGAGTTGGGGGTGATGGGGATGGAAAATGGGAATGGTGAAAGGGATTAAAGAAAGGGGTGGGGAAAAGGTAATGGTGATGGTGGGGGTAATGAATTAGGGGAAGTCTGTTTGGGTGGTTTTGTCGATGGGCTGAATGGGTGGTGGAGTGGTTAAGGTGTGTAGGGTGGATTGGATGGAGGTGAGTTGCTTGCATCTGGTCCTATTTTGGGTGTTGGTGGATAATTGGGCTTGGATGTCTTGGATAAGGGTAGGATGAGGTTAGTGGGTCAAAGCTAGGAGGTTTGGGTGTGGGAAGAAGATGGTATGGGTTGGAAAGGTGAGGAAGGTGCATGATGGAAAGTGGAGGGAGGGAAGAGGGGGTTACGGGGTGTGATGTTGTGAGATAGTTGGGGAGTCTGGAGAGGGTGTAGTGGGTGGGAATTATTTCAAGGAAGGTAGAGAAATAAAGGCTTGGAAGCCTATGGATGTGTTAAGGTTAAGTCAATGTCAGGAGAGGGATGTAGTAGGTAGTGGGGTGGTGGTTTCTACAAGGTGTGGTGGGTTAATGGGGATAGAAGGCATTGAGGGTGGTGTCAGGGATATAGTGGGGATGGAAGCGTGGTCTTTGGTTTTTGTATGAGATGAGTGAGGCTTGCAAGTTTAGGTGGAAATGAAGAGGGAATTGTGGCTCTGTGCTGAGGTAAGGTAGGGGATGGTGAGTCTTCCCAGGAACCAAGCATTGGAGAAGGGGGAGTGGGCATGGAGAATGGAAACAGAGGGGGGTGAGAGATGGATGCAAGAGTAGTGGATGCAGGAATAAAAGATGGAGGGGGAGTGGGTGCTATGCAGGGGTGGAAGTGATAGTCTCTGGAGGAATTTCCTTCGTAGCAGGGGTAGACCCTGATGCAGCTGCTTCTGCTTGCTTGGGATGGGCTTGAGCCTCAACTTTCTTCTTTTTCTGACCCCCCATCAAGCTCCTGCTGATGCCCCATTGCCTCTTCGCAAATGTGGTAGGGGTAAGGGTGGTGTTTTCTTCAGTTCTCCCTATCTTGCAGCCCCCCTTGATCAGCAACAGGGTGATGATTCTTGCAAAGGGGAGTGCGTGAGGCTTTTTGTTGGATCCTAACTTCTCCACCACGTCCTTCATAGCCTCAAAAATCAGCCAGGCTGCATGGAAGCCATGGCCCATGTGGTAGGAGTAGACAGCATCCGCAATTGGGGTTCTCCTCTCCTACTGATGTCCTGAGCAATATATGTTCTTCCACAGGACTTGATCAATGAACAGCAGTTCAGGTTCTAGTTCCCTCCTTCTGATTGAGTCCCCTGTGGCTTTGATTCCTCTAGTTAGGGCCCTTGCAATTGTGTCAATTGATGTAGTCAGAGGGGGGCCATATCCACAGCTAGGATTGAATGCTGCTGTGATGCCCAAAACTTTAGCAATCATCTTAGGGCCCATTAACATAGTAAAATCGTCAATCTTCACCATCAAGCACCCTTGTCCATCGGTGTCCTTCTCGACCTTGACGTGCTGGTAAAACAGCTGCACTAGCCTGGGGTAGGCTAGTGCTGGAATTGTTTCAATCAATGGCATCAACCCTGCTTTACTCATGAATTGAATTGCAGGGGCAGAGAGAGGTTCTTTCTCAAAAAATGGCACATCAAAGGTTGGTTCAGGATCCAATGGAATTGACTCCAGGAGCTCAGAAGGAGTAGAGTACTTAGAGGTTGGTACAGCCGCCTCCTCAACCACTTCTTTTCCTTTCTTGGGAGACTTTGAAGTCTTGGCCTTTTTAGGGGTGGTTGCTGCAGGGTCCTTGTCCTTCCCCTTCCTCTTCTGTGCATATTTTGGAGCCATATCTAACTCTGTCTTCTAGTATGAGCAATGGGGACTGAGATCTAGGGTTTGGTTTGATTTGATGCTTAGGGCACCTTAAGATCTCAGAGCAGAGGGCAAGAGATGAGGGTGATGCGAGGAACACTTGTATAACATTGCGGAGCGAATGACGAGTTGTAGGAGTGATGCTGTAGGAGAGAAGGGAGAGTGACAGAAGCTAGGGTTTCGAAGTGGGAAGAAGGAAGCAAATAATGAAAAAGGGACAAAGTGCGGGGTTGAAATACTTATCGCAAAGCTTGGTGTGCTTTGGAACATCTGGTCACGGGGTTGGAGATAAACCTAGCGAGGGTGTTGATTACATCTGGATTGCGCGACAATCTTAAAAGTTATCCTTGGAGCACGCGACAGAGTGAGGTTAATTAATGTGAATTGCGCGAGCGGTTCCCAGGGCTCTATTTGGATTGTGTGAAAAGCTCTAGAGTTTATTTTGAATCTCGTGATAGATTTAGAATCTCGCGACAGTAAATGAAATATTTCTGTTGAATTGTGCGAGATTCTCCCAGTTTACCATGTGAACCTCGCGAAAAGTTCTCAGGAATGCATGAATCTCGCGACAGCAAATGGAATGTGTCCATGGGAACTGCGTAAACTCCTCTCAAACTTCCTCTTTAACATCGCGAGAGCTGTTGAATCTCACGATAGTCTCCCAGACCTTACTTTGGACCCAGCGACAGTAAGGTATAAAACAGAGAGCGTGTGCTCTCTGTTCTGCCCCTTTGCTTGATGGCTTATGGTTGGATCCAGGGCTTGACTATCTCCTATGGCTACCTCTAGACATATGTAAACTCAGACATTCACTCAAAAATGATCTCCCACAATAGGCATTCAATTAGAAGCAAGTAATTCAAAAGCAGTAAGAATTAAATCATGCATTAAAAGCTTAAAACACAGATAGGTCAAAATTTAGATAAGGCCACTAGCTAATCCTAGAGAAAAGAAATTAAAGAAAGCAATCAAAATCAACCAAAAACTAAGTACATATGATACAGTTATGATACACCTATGGAATTAGTTTGAAGAAGGATCCCCTTGACAGTGAATGGTGTCCAAAAGGTCGGCAGGTTTTTCAAAACAAGGCTTAAGCCTCTGGCCATTCACCTTCAAGAGTCTCCCAGACTTAGGCTCCATGATTTCCACAGCACCAGATGGGGAAACATGCATGACAATGTAAGGACCTTCCCATCTGGATTTCAATTTGCCTGGAAAAAATTTTAGTTTGGAGTTAAATAACCAAACCTTATCACCAGCATTGAAACTCTTTCTCAACAGCCCTTTGTCAAAGAAAGCTTTGGACCTTTCCTTATAGATCCTGGCATTGGCATAAGCATCCATCCTTAGTTCTTCCAATTCCGACAGCTGCAGCAACCTGTGATGACCAGCAGAAGTTAGATCTAGATTTAAATGTTTGATGGCCCAATAGGCCCTATGTTCTAACTCGACTGGGAGATGACAGGCCTTGCCATAGGTCAGTCTGAAAGGGGACATACCGATGGGGGTCTTATAGGCAGTCCTATAAGCCCACAGTGCATCATTAAGCTTGTCAGCCCAATCCTTCCTATCAGTCCTCACAGTCTTCTCAAGGAAATTCTTGATCTCCCTATTTGAAATTTCAACTTGGCCACTGGTTTGTGGGTGGTAGGGAGTAGCAATCCTATGGGTGACAGAATATTTCTTGAGCAAGCTCTCGAAATGTCAATTGCAGAAATGGCTCCCTCCATCACTGATAATGGCTCTGGGGGTGCCAAATCTGGAAAAGATATTCTGCTTGATGAACTTGAGGATAACCTGATTGTCATTAGTTCTTGTGGCAATGGCTTCTATCCATTTGGAAACGTAGTCCACTGCCACTAAGATGTAAAGAAAACCATTTGAAGGAGGAAAAGGGCCCATAAAGTCAATACCCCACACATCAAATAGTTCAACTACAAGGATGGGCTATAAAGGCATTGAATTTCGTTTGGACAGCCCTCCTAATTTCTGACATCTTTCACATTCCTTGCAGTGTGTATGGGCATCTCTGAAAAGAGAAGGCCAATAGAAACCACACTGCAACACTTTGTCAGCTATTTTTCTCCCACTAAAGTGACCCCCACAGGCATTTTCATGGCACATGGCCAGAATACTGAGGATATCACTTTCGGGAACACATTTCCGAATAATTTGGTCTGCACAATACTTGTACAAGCAAGGTTCCTCCCAGAAAAAGAATTTGACCTATGAGAAAAATAGGTCTTTATCCATTTTTGTCCAATGGGAAGGGATCTTGCCTATAACTAGATAATTGACAATATGTGCATACCAAGGAACTAAAGATTGGATGGCAAACAATTGCTCATCCGGGAATACATTATTTGTAGCAAGGTCATCAACACCTTTCTCCAACATAATTCGGGACAAGTGGTCAGCCACCACTTTTTCTACACCTTTCTTGTCTTTGATTTTGATGTCAAATTCCTGCAATAGGAGTATCCATCTAATCAATCTGGGCTTTGCATCCTTCTTGGACAGTAGGTACTTTAATGCTGAGTGGTCAGTGAAGATGACAGTTTAGACCCAAGTAGGTAAGGTCTAAACTTTTCCACAGCAAAGACCACTGCCAGAAGCTCTTTCTCAGTGGTTGTATAGTTCAGCTGAGCTTTAGCGAGTGATTTGTTGAGATATGCAATGACCCCAGGCATCTTATCTTTTCTCTGGCCCAAGACAGCACCTATTGCCAAGTCAGATGCATCACACATAAACTCAAAGGGCAGGGTATAGTTAGGTGTCTGGAGTACAGGGGCAGAGGTGAGGCAGATTTTTAAAGTTTCAAAAGCCTTCAGACATTCAGCAGAGAAGTCCAAGGGCACATCCTGGCAAAGCAGGTGGTACAATGGCTTGGCAATTTTGCTGAAGTCTTTGATAAACCTCCTGTAGAATCCAGCATGCCCAAGGAAGGATCTAATTTTCTTGACTGTTCTTGGAGGGGGCAAATTTTTAATGAGGTCAACTTTTGCCTTGTCTACCTCAATTCCATCTTTAGAGATTACATGGCCCAACACAATTCCTTGTGTTACCATGAAGTGGCTCTTCTCCCAACTTAAGACCAAATTGGTCTCTTCACATCTTTGTAGGACTTGATGGAGGTGTTTTAGACATTGGTCAAAGCTATCCCCATAAATCGAAAAGTCATCCATGAAAATTTCCAAGAATTTATCAATCATATCAGAAAAAGTGGCATACATACACCTCTGAAAGGTGGCTGGGGCATTACACCGT
Organism: Chloranthus sessilifolius; assembly: GCA_021018995.1. Taxonomy (NCBI): domain Eukaryota; kingdom Viridiplantae; phylum Streptophyta; class Magnoliopsida; order Chloranthales; family Chloranthaceae; genus Chloranthus; species Chloranthus sessilifolius. Next base: position 125,861,080 of record CM037589.1, on the reverse strand, counting down.
CCAAAAGGCATCCTTCTGTAAGCAAAGGTGCCGAAAGGACAAGTAAATGTAGTTTTCTCTTTATCAAGGGGGTGCACAGGGATCTGGTTGTACCCTGAGTACCCATCAAGAAAATAGTAAAAAGCCTTCCCAGCCAACTTGTCCAAAATTTGATCAATAAAAGGGAGAGGGAAGTGGTCTTTTCTGGTCTTGGAGTTGAGTTTTCGATAACCGATGCAAACTCTCCAGCCAGTGGTCTCCCTGGCTGGTCTCAACTCTCCAGGCTCGCTTGTGATCACTATTATGTCAGATTTCTTGAGTACCACCTGGATTGGTGCCACCCATTCAGAATCAGAGATGGGGTAAATTACCCCAGCATCCAGTAATTTAATAATTTCTTTTAGAACCACATCCTGCATGTGAGGATTAAGTTTCCTCTGCATTTCCCTGGAGGGTGATGAGCCCTCCTCTAGATGAATCCTATGTATACAGATTGATGCATCAATTCCTCCTAGATCAGTAATGGTCCAGTCAATTGCTTTCTTGTGCTTTCTCAAAACTGTTAGCAACTCCTCTTGCTCACTGGTAAGAAAAGAGGAGATAATCACAGGAAGCTTTTCTTCTTTTTGGAGGAAAGTAAATTTTAATGTCTCTAGCAACTTCTTGAGCTCCAGATCAGGGGCTTGTTGTATGGATGGCAGGATTGGTGTATTGTTGGTTGGAGGACGGGGCAGCAATATAGGTTTCCAATTGGAATGCTGCACTAAGCCCACAGAAGACTTCACTGGGGACATGTCTTCTGGCATTAAAGCTAGGCTTCCTTCTTCCACCAAGTTTTAAACTTCCACCAAGTTCCAAATTTTAGTTAAATCAGTGGCAATGTTGCTCCACTCCAGCAGAGTGGGCAGTTCTTCTTCAACAATTTCTTCTAGTACATCAACTGCAAAGCATTCCTCATTGTCCAGCTGAGGGTACTTTGCCCTGTTGTACACATTAAGCTCAACTTTCATATGTCCAAAAGTGACCTCCATGATTCCAGACCTGCATTGAATGCATGCATTGGCAGTGGCCAAGAATGGTCTGTCGAGAATAACAGGTATCGGAGATGTACTCTTGTTACAACCCATGTCCAAAACAAGGAAGTCTGCAGGGTAGAAGAACTTGTCTATCCCCACTAGGACATCCTCAACCACTCCCATGGGCTTCCTCTCAGACCTATCAGCCATCAATAGAACAATGGGGGTGGACTTCAGCTCCCCCAAACCTAACTACTGATATACATTGTATGGCAGCAGGTTAACACTGGCTCCAAGGTCCAAAAGGGCCCTTCCAATCGTGTGGTCTCCAATAATATAGGGAATAATAGGTATCCCCGGGTCTTGCAACTTCTTAGGCATTGTCATGGTTAATACAGAATTTACTGTATCAGTTGCAAAGACCTTTTTGGACAAATGGCCTCTGGCCTTCCTTTTCTGAGTACAGAGGTCCTTCAGAAACTTTGCATAGGCTGGGACTTGTCGGATTACATCAAGCAGTGGTAAATTGATTTTGACCTGCTTAAAGGTTTCCATCATTTCCTCGATCTGTGCCTGACCCTTATCAAAAGGGGCAGGGCCATTCAAAGCTTGAGGAAATGGCAGCTAAGGTACTGTTGGTTCCTCAGCTGCAAGCCCAAGGCTGAACTTTTGTTTTTTTCTTTTTTCTATTTTTATCTCTTCCTGAGGCTCAACTATAACCTCTTTATTTTTTCCTTGTTGAAGGGTAGCAGGCAGTTCTTTACTCTGTGCCCTAGCAAAATCTTTATCACTTTCACATGATACTTCCTTAGGATAGACCTCTCCTTGTTCCTTTCCCACCTGGTTGTCTACCAGTTTGCCAGACCTTAAGGCTGTAATGGCATTGGCCCCCTCAAAATTTGAGGAGCCTTCTCCGATGGAATACTGGCCCTTAGGGTTGGCAATTGGTTGGCTAGGCAACCTGTCCTCCTCTCTTTTAGCCAGAGCATTGGCTATTTGGCCAAGCTGCTCTTCTATTTTCTTGAAGCTTTGTTGGAAGTCACATGTCGATTCAAGGTCCAAGGCTTTGCAATGGGGCTAAACACGGTCCTCGAAAAGAAACGCCTTGAGGCTTAGGTGGTGGGACTACCAATTGATTTTATTGTTGGGGCTGCTATTGTTGGAAATTTGACCTTTGGGCATAACCCTGATTAAACTGCCGTTGTGGCCTTTGAGGTAAGGCCAACATCTGCTGTGGCTGCATATAATTGTCTTGCCTCCACCTCAAATTTAGGTGGTCTCTCCATTGGTAACTAGCATTTTGGTGCTGGTATCCATATGGTTGTTTATTATAGCCACCAGATTGTTGTTGTCCAAAAGATTGGGTAGCAGCAGCCTGTTCCATTACAAACTCAGGGTATTGTTCTGTAGATGGGCACTCTTCTACTGTATGTTGTGGAGATTGGCATATCAGACATGCCTCCATCACTTGTGCAGCCATTCTGGGCTGCACCACAGTCAAAAGTTTATCAAATCTGTCAGTAAGATTGGCCATCTGCATTCTCAGGTCATCATTTCCCCTAACTTCATACATTTTTCCTTTAGAAGTCTCAGCAAGTCCCAGCTTAGGAGAAGGTTCATGAATAGTTCTAGAAGAGGACATCTTCTGGAAAGCATTTTCACTTATGACCTCGAATAACTCTCATGCCTCATCTGCTATTTTATGCATGTAAGTTCCACCACAAGAGGCATCTACCATGTCTCTGCTCTTCTCATCAATCCCATTGTAGAAGCTCTGGACAAGCTGCCAATCAGGGATCTTGTGGTGGGGACATTGTTTGAGCATCTCTTTAAATCTATCCCAGCACTGGTTAAAATCTTCAGTTGGGGACTGGGCAAAAGAAAGTATGCCTTTCCTCAACTGGCTGGTCTTGGTCTCTGGGAAAAATTTAGATAGAAATCTTGTCTGGAGGTCTTTCCAGGAAGTGATGTTGTTGTTTGGGAGAGTAGATAACCAGGTCATGGCCCTGTCCTTTAGGGAGAAAGGAAAGAGCCTTAACCTAGTGGCTTCTGGTCCCAAACCCGCAATGGAGAATGTCGTGCACAGGGCCAAGAACTGGTCAATGTGCTTGTAAGGTCTTCCTTGATAAGCCCATGGAAAGAGGGAAGCATTTGGATGATGGAAGTTTTGATCTCATAATTACCCTGGACATCTGGGAATTGAATGCTGAATGGAGAATTGTAATCATCCGGAGCATTCAATTCCTTCAATGTTCTAGGTTGCTCTTCACCCATAACTGTTGTCTCTATTTCAATTGGGGGCTCGACTGTGGTGTGTCTATGCCTTCTCGGTCTTCTACCCCTTTCAATCTCAGGGTTAGCAGGCTCTAATGTAGGACTGAGGGATCTCCTTCCTAACATGCACACACACCAACAGCAGGGAAAACTATTCGCAAGCACATTGCACAAAAAAAAAAATTACAACTATCCTAATCAACTGCTTATGGAATCTTCAAAGTAGAAATAAACTGAGGTTTTGAGGGTTAGAGAAGTGCAAACAGAGGTAGCTAGGCTCTCAATGCAATTCCAGTCTCCTTATCTGCTACGGTTCAGATCTGCAAGAAGAATTCTAAATGTAAATCAGCAGTATCAATTATTCACAAATACATCTACCAAAGAATAAAGAATCAAAAATCTATAGTCTACTAAAAAAATCAACTTCCCCGGCAGCGACGCCAAAAACTTGTTGAAATATTTTAGAGTGCTTGCTAATGACTTTATTGCAGACAGTGATAAGAATGGGGTGAATGAAAATGAATGAAAGGTGGATTGAAAATGACAGAGCAGCAAGCCTAAAATATACACAGTCCTGCAAGATACAGGGCCTATTGTAGCAAGTTTTGATAAGTAAGAGTTTGTCCCACAGGGAAGTTGATCTTAGGCTCCAAGGGAGCCATCTTTAGTAGGCTCTCCAGATCTGTCTACAGATCTGGCAACCCAAAATGGAAGGGGATTTAGGGTCACTAAAAATCTAAATTATAAGGTATCCTAATGTCTAAACTATAGAAAGGGTTAGGAAAGGGGATGGAGTGAGAAAATAAATATAAATGGGTGAGAAGTATGCTATTAGGTTCAGATCTGAGGAGTTTCATAACTCAGATTCAGATCTACTGCTATAGAAGTCCTGTCCAATGGCTACATTATCACCACTGAGGAGAAAGAATCCAACTCATCTCCGTGCCATGATCCAATCCCTTTATGGCTATAACCTATCCACTTAAATGGTCACAGACTATCCAATTGGGGAACCACAGTCCAGAGATGGGCCACAACGAGTTTATCATTGTAGGCACTACTTCATCTAGGCTACAAGTACAAGAATCCATAGGGAACCTCAACCTCTAAAGTGCTATGTGTGGGCCTAGGCTTGTATGGGAGCATGTTAGCCCAGACACACAGAACCAGCAAGAGTTTGAGTGCAGCCTTAGATCCAGCTGTCCACTACTTTAGACAGACTGCAGTGGTCCAGTCGCAAGCCTACAATCTCTATAACCAAACCAGATCTGCCATCTGATGGTGGGTCTATACACATACAGGGGAGTTTGTCTCTGCACAAAATCTCACAGGGCTACAAGCACAGGTGCAGAGAAGAATAATCTGCCTTGAGTCTGTGGATTGGCTTCACCCTAAGGCTATAACCTGTCCACTTGAATGGTCACGGACTATCCCAGAGGCTTTCCTCCTCACAAAGCTCAAGATAAAACAAGAAACATTGCTGCCACCACCATGTTCACAAGGCTACAAAAGCTCATTGCTCCCATGGGGATTTCAGATCTAGTGGGTCCTGTGGTGGGGCTAGGCCCGTATGGGAGCATATTAGCCCAGACACACAGGTCACTTGGATCTGAGTAAACCATCATCTCAGTCCTCCATTGCTTACAATACATTCTAGTAGTGGAGGACCTCAAGGTAGCAACCTTGTATAGAACAACTCTCAAACAGAAAACCCATAAATGTAAAGCACCCTATCATAAAATTCCAGTAATCTGTTCCAAATAATCATACAAAGGCATAGCCAGCAAATGCTGGACTATGGAGAGAAGAAAAAGAAAAAAAGAGACTACCTAACCCTAACCTAAACTTACTGAAGATCTACAGCCAATTCCAGAAGAAGCAAAAACTAAGTTCTATTCTAAAAAGAGAAAAAGCTCCCTAAGCCTAAACCAGGCTTAGGTCTATATAACAGTCAGCTTGGCGGCGCATTAGGGTTAGGAAACCCTAATCTTAATGATGCCACATGTCCTGATACTATTCCTTGGATGCCTCAGGTGCGTGCATGGAAATTAGAGCGTTGGGATGAGTGCCCTAATTGTTGGAAGTTCCCAGACTGTCCTCTACAAAGGTGAGGGAGAGTTAGAGTTCAGAGTCTCGCCAGGTAGCATTGGTTTCCAAGACTGTCGCATGGTAGCACGATCTTCGCGAGATTGGATTTTTAGCCATCACGGGATTGTCTTAGTTGCTTGAAGCAGTCGCGCGATAGAGCATTGAATCCTCGCTGGGTTGCTCTGGTCTTCACGGGGTTGTACTTTCCTTCTGAATGGCACGGGAATCGCGCGAGCAGTTTGTTTCTCAATGGATCTTCATGAGGATCCTCGCGAGGACGTGATGTGTATTGGTCTCTGAACTGTGCGACAGCTACACACCAAAATACCTGGAGCTCTCTCTCTTCAGTTAATCTGAGTAAACTGCACGAGGCTTTATATTTGAGCTTCGCGAGAGCTGCGCGAGGTATAGTTTTGAAGCTCTTCTGTTACTGAGCTGCGCGAGAACAGTGCGGACAATTGGAAATGAAGTCTTGGGAAACTCGCGAGGACTGCGCGAGGCTTAATTTCTGAAGCTTGTGAAAGTTGTGCGAGGTTCAATTCTTGTCTGGATTCAGCTTTCATCCTTCTGAGGGACTTCTGGGGTAAAAGTAGGCTCCTTAGCAGGATTGAGGACTTTATTATAGCTGGTGTTTATTACCTATGAAAATGACTTAACACACATTTATTAGATGGCTAAGGGTCTAACAGAGGCTAAGTTAAGGGGTGAAAAGTGGTACTTTTCATGTCTTAACAACACATCCACTACCTTAGGATTTTTAATGCTATGGGTGGCCTTGTCCTTGTCATCATTCCCTTCACCAATGATGGTGATCGCCTTTTGCCTGGATATAAATTTTAGTTTTTGATGGAGGGTAGAAGGTATCACCCCAACCTCATGCAACCAGGGGCATCCTACTAGAAAATTAAAAGATGATTTGATATCCATCACTTGAAAGGGTATAGAGAAGGTCATGGGCCCAATTACTAATTCTAGATGAACCTCTCCCGTTATTTCTCTTATAGTATTATCAAATCCCTGAGCTCTAGCCCTTGTCGGCCTTAGCATACAGGGGTCCACGCCGATCTTGGTGGCAGTCCTCAATGGGCACACATTCAGAGCTGACCCGTTATCAATTAGAACTAAGGGGATTATCATGTTCCCTGATTCGACAGTAATATTGAGGATGGGTGGGTGGCAAAATTAGGCCGAATGGGGATGGTGAAGCTTGAGGATGGTAGTACTAGGGAGAAGGAGGTAAAAGTAGGCCACTGATAGCTGGTAGGTACTGGCAGGGGATTGGGGGTTTGATGGGCCGTTAGGTAATTGATCGGGGCGGTAGAGTTTGCAGGTGGCTAAAGTGAGGGCAATGAGGTGGGCGCAAGCCATGGATAACTGACGAGTGTGGGTGTAGGATTGGGGGCTGCTTGGCTTAGGTAATAGGTAATTGTGTGGTGGTATGTATCGATATGCATTTATGTGCACATAATTGACGGGGGTGGGTGATGGAAAGTATGCCCTGAGATCTAAGGGTTCAATTTGCGGAGTCGGGTTGGGGAAATAATTTGACAAATTCAGGCGTTCAATTACCCTGATGTTCCTTTCTTTAATATTCCTTGACAACAGTGCCACATAACTCTCCCGATCACTGATTTAATCAGATGGGTCAAACTCAAACTCCTCTTCATTTTCTACCATTCCGACGGTGGGTCTGGGACCTGCTCCTCTGGTAGGATGTGGGGGTAGTGGCACCTGGTGAATATTTGCATGCTGAGAAGGTGCAGGTGGAATGATTTTTTTGGTGCCAATCAAATCTTGGATTACGTGCTTTAATGGAAAGCAGCGATCAGTCGGGTGACCCGGACCCTGATGGAAATTGCAATGAGTATTGGGGTCAAAATTATATGGAATCAGATTGGGAGGAGGTCGTGGTTAGAGAACAGTTATTAAACCCTTTTCAATTAATAATGGCAAAAGTACACTCAGAGATTACCCCAAGGGCATAAAGACTCAATCATAACGGGCTCTCCTCTCTGGGGTCATTTGCATTCCCTGCCCATTCCATGCTCTTTGTATTAGCCCTGTCCTGATGGGAGCTGGTTACGCTGCTTGGAATTGGAACGGGGCTACATTGTTATTGCTGGGCCAAGTATTTGCAACATTTTGCACCTCTGCCCCTATCCTCCTATCGTTCTTCTGCTCAGTAAACCTCCTAATCCTGCTAGGTCCCCCTGAAGCATTCTTACTCAATCGCCCTTCCCTGATGGCATCCTCATAGTGGTTGGCGTTCCTTATCAAATTAGCAAAATTGGACTGCTGTTAGTATACAAGAAAATCAGAAATCACTGGCAGAGTGTTCTTTGAAATCATCTTTATCTGCTCATCATCTGGTATTCTATTTCCTACTTGAGCGGCCAGTGCTCTCCAACGCCCCAAATAGTCGCCGAAGGTCTCGTTGAGATTATGTTTTAAATGGGCCAAATAAGACTTACGCGGTTCAATATCAGTATTGTAGACATACTATTCCTGGAACAAATGCATCAAGTCCTTCCATGTCTTCATTATGGATGGTTCAAGAGATGTGAACCACCTCAGGGCCGGTCTGGTCAAACTTTTTTGAAAGACTTTTATTAGCAGTCTCTCATCCCCCTCATACTGGCACATGTCCCCACAATAGGACTTGAGGTGTGCAATCGGGTTGCTCATGCCATTGTACTTGTCGAATACTGGCATTTTAAATTTGGGTGGCAGGGGGACCTCGGTAAACAGACACAAATCTATAAAATATGTGGCATGGATTTCAGCACCACCCATCTTTAACAATTATTTCTGGATTGTCTAGTTGCTCCCTTAACTGTTCCGATTCTTTGGACATGGGGGCCATTTTTTCAACAGTCGGTCGGGACTCGTTCTGTGCTATTGGGGGTGGGATTGCTACCGGTGGAGGATTAATAGTGGTCACTGCCCTGACATAGGCACCACTGTTTATGATCTCGTCCTCATACTGCTGATCTATGTAGGGTGCAATGAGGATGGTGTTCTCATATTGTTGTTGCATAGACTGGATGGGATTGGATTGGATGTGGGTTGGGTGAGCCCCTTGAATGCAAGGGAGGTGTTGTGGGGTGATGGGATGAGTAGTGGTTTTGTTTAGGGGTGGGGCCTGATGGGGCCATTGGATATGGGAGAAGGTTTAGATATGGTCTTGGGGTATGGGGCCATGGGAAAATTGGGTCTGAGGTACGACATGGGTTTGACCCGATTGGGGGTGAGTGAAGTTTTGGGGGTATTGTGGTGGGTAAGAGGTTTGGGATTGGGCCATGGGCCCAGGGTAGGTTTGGGCCACAAGGCCTTGATCAGGTTGGGTTTGGGTAAAGGGCATGGGATTTGGGGGATCTTGGCCTATTAGGCCTTGATGGGTATGGCCCATTGGGCTTTAGAGGGCTTGGGCCATGGGCCATTGGTGGGTATGGGCCTGGGCCCATTCGGCTGTGGGCCCTTGGGGTATGTGGGCCTGGCCCACTAGGTTTTTAGTGGTATGGGCCATGGGCCATTGGTGGGTATGGGCTTGGGCCAAATGGGTTTGGACCATGGGCCCTTGGGTAAGGGTTTGGGCAATGGGCCCTTGGGGTATGTGGGCCTGGCCCACTGGTTGAGGGGTATGGGCCATGGGCCATTGGTGGGTTTGGGCCATGTGCCCATGATGGGTTTGGGCCATGGGCCCTTGGGAATGGGTTTGGGCAATGGGCCCTTGGGGTATGTGGATCTGGCACACTACGTTTTAAGGGGTATGGGCCATGGGCCATTGGTGGGTTTGGGCCATGGGTCTTTGATGGTTTTGGGCCATGGGCCCTTGGGTATGGGTGATGGGGTGTTGGACCATTGAGCCTTGGAGATCATAGGTGGTGGGGTTTGGGGCCAATGGGCCTTGGTGAATGGTAGGGTTTTCGGCCAATGGACCTTGGGGTATGTGGGAGATGGGGTTTTAGATGGTGTGAATTATGGGGGGTTGATGGGCGAGTCATGGGGGAGTAAAGCATGGAGGTTGGCTAAGGTATGGGATGGGTTCATAGATGTGTGGTGTGGATGAGGAGAGATGTTTTGAGAAGCCTTCCATAAGGAATAGGATTGGAACATCTCCTCCATCATAGTGATGGAAGAAGGATCGGATGTGGGTGGTGGATTTAAGGGATGATTGGGTATAGATGGGGTGGATGTGGAGGGAAAATTAGGCATAGTAAGTGATGGGACATGGGATGGATTGAAGGAATGGGGTGAGGCATTGGCAAAGGGGGATGGGTTGGGGATGTTTAAGGGTGATGGAGGGTAAAGTATGGGTGTTTGGTAAAAATTGGGCATGGCCCCAGTAAAAATGGGCATGACCTGAGTAGATGGGGGGACTTGTGGGGGGTCGGGTAGGGTGGAGGTGACATAAGTAAATGAGGGTGGATTGGGCCTATATGGGGAGGGTGGAAAATGGGGCATGGATGTGGATTGGGAAAATGGGGTTGGGTTTGTCATGAATGTGGATGGGAAAGGTGTTGGATTGGGCATGGATATGGGAGGGAGAATGGGCATAGTTTGGGCAAAAGATGGGGAATAGGGGGTGATTTTGGATATTTTGGGAGGTAGTGGTTGGAAAAATGGGGGTGCCAAATGGGCCGGTAACGGTAAAGGGGGGTTGGGTGAGGGGGATGGTGGAAAAAAATTCTCCCGAATGAGAGTAGGTTGGAGAATGTAGCGGGGATGAGTCGAGATCAGCGTAAGCCGGGTCTACTACCCACGACATTCTACGGGAACTGGTTGGGTAAGGGTGCCTTGGATAAGGCCCAAAAATCCTCCTCTTTCTTCCCCTACGGGACGGTGGAGGGCAAGATGATGCCGTTGTGTCGGCACCACAAACTATTTTTTTTGGGTTTTGATTTGCTTTTTTTATTATTATTTTTATTTTTGGAAAAAGACTTTGAAAAAAAAAAGGTTTCGAGGCCTTGGAATTCCCTTTCGGGTGGCTCTTGTACCCTGATTCAAGACCCACGACGACGACTCTAACGCACTTCGAAAGAATTGAAGGAGAACCATCGATCTATTGAAGGCATGAAAATCGAGGCAAACAACCTGATCCCCCGGAATGAGCCAAAAAGAAGTGCAGGGATGGCGGGGCCTAAACAAGACACTAAGCGCACTGATCGGGGGACACGGGAGGTGAAAAAGGCCATGGATTCGAGCTGTGCTGTGTAGAACAGACCTGGCGCAACTGATACACGTGCCCAGGTAGCATGATCCTTTTTTTACACTGGCGCAACTATTAGTTGCGCCCAAATTCCAGCTTGTTGTACTGGCGCAACTAATACTTGCGCCAGGCAAACAGTGCTGCTCCAGATCTGGTGGTAGCAAGCACCAACACCCGAAATGAGTCTCTTTTTTTAGTTTTTGTGGAAGCTAGGCTTCCGGGAATTGAGCTATTTTTTTTTGGTGATCGGTTCTCTCCTCACCGCACCTTAAGGATTTGAGTCCGATATAACTCGCTAGCGCGCTCCCCAAGGGTTTTAAGCTTTGGAATGGGAACCCACCCAATATACCTCCGGCGCAAGCGCCTTCTCAGATACTAGGTGGGCTGGGACTTTTCTAGATCATCACCACTAAGGGCTACCGCCATACTAAGACTCGGGTGGTTGTATGTGTGCCTAAACCCAACCCTTTGAAAATCTATCCTGTAAAAAAAAAATTGATTAAGCTCCCTAACTTGGTTCAATTTTATTTTTTTTCAAAGCTTTTCTCTTTTTTTTGGAAGTTTTCTTTAGTTCAAAGACCGAGGGTGATGATCCCGTACTGCCACTACGGGCCGGCGTCCACTATTGGGATATGAGTGCGCAAGTAGTCCCGCCAATCGGCTAAGGCACTTTAAATGATGAAAAATTAAATGAATTAAAAGGCAATGCTCAAGTAGGCCCGCCGATCGGCTATGGCACTTAAAATGACGGAAAAGTAAAGAAATTTAAAGACTAAGCGCAAGTAGGCCCGCCAATCGGCTAAGGCTCGTAAATGACGTAAACGTAGGGGTAAGTAAAGTAACTTAATCGGAGGGGTGAGTGAAAAAAATAGCAAAAATAAAAATAAAAAGACAATAATAAAATATTAGGAAAATAAATAAATAAAGGCCTAGTTCAAGGGGAAGCTCTACTAGCTACTCCCCAGCAGAGTCGCCATCTGTGCAACCGTGGGATTTTTTATGATCCCGTCGCGGCGATGTGCTCACTAACAAAAAATATAGAGTCACTACCCAGAGCTTTCGGTGTCCCGGGAAACCTAGTTCATTTTTATGAGCACTAAAGTGCTAAAAATATGACTCTGAATCCAGTCCACACCAAAGGCTCTTGGGTAGGGGCTTCGATTATCAATCGGGAAGGTGTTAGGCACCCGATATACCCACTTAATGCGGTCTCTACTTATGGCCAAAACTAAAATGAAGTAAAAGAAAAGAAAATAGTTCCCTCTTGCCCAAATGGGCCTAGAATCCTATTTGCGCTCCTCCGTTCCTACCAAAAATTCGGCGGCATAACGGCACAAATGGGAGGATGAGAAGAGCCAAAAAGAGATAGGAGAAGAAAGGGGAGAGTCGGAGCCCTCGGGCCCTTGTAGCATTGTAGGAGAGCCTTGCGTGGCTGGCTCTGATGAGCTCTTGAAGGCTTTATATGGTATGGAATAGGGTTTTAACTCCTAAGACTTAAAGCTAAGAGGTAGAGAAGGGAGGCTAGGGGATCACACACCCCTAGGCTAAGGGTTTTGGATACAAGAACAAGCTTGAAATGAGGTTGGGAGATTCTGGAATTTGGGTGAAAATGATGCATAAAAGGGAGGCAAAACTTCTCACTTTGAGCTCTTTCTCTCTTAAGCAAATTTCTCAACCCTTAAACCAAGGGGTGGGTGGCTCTATTTATAGGAAAAGGATAGGTTAGAAGGCTACTTAGATGCTAATTAGGGTTAGCAATTAGGTAATCTCTAATCTAAAGTTTCCTAGGATTTTGAGAGCTTGGAGATGTGGGAGAATGGTTTTAATGGTGGATGATAGGTTAGTGTTTTGAATCACTTAAAGGTTGTAAATAGGCATTAAAAGGATGCAACAAAGTTATCAAAACACACCCCAAAGGTCCAGGTGGTCAACAAGTCAAACCCTAATCACAAATTTTGGGGCAAAAAACCAGAGGTTACTATTCATATGCCTAGCGCAACTAAGCAAATGTTCAGTAAAGCAGTGTTTAAACAGTGCCTGGAAGTTAGCTCGCGAGGTGGGGTCCACAATTAATACTGGCACAACTATTAGTTGCGCCAGGCTTAAATCCTGGGAGAAGTGGCCTGGCACAACTAATAGTTGCACCAGGTAAAATTATCACTAGCACAACTATTAGTTGCGCCAAATCCCTGCAGGGCCCACTTGATTTTACTCTTATGCCTCCGGGCTCGGTTTGTCATATCTTTTGATGTATACCTCGATTGGGGCGATTCTTAGACCGTTGGAAAGCTGATGTCCTCTACTTTTTAATGGTATGAGATTCGATCGTAGTAGAGGGCCATAGCTAGTTCTGGTGCACCCCTCCTCAACCATTTTCTTGATAAGGTTAGGTTTAGGTTCAGAACGGGTTCTAAGGGTCGAGATTGATTTCTAAAGGTTCGGGTCAGGTTCCTAAGGGATCTAGGGTGATTCATAAGGGTTTGGAAAGATTCCTAAGGGTTCTAAAGGGGTTCCTAAAGGTTCCATACATGTCATCAAAAGCTCAGAATTGCGCCTCTCTTGGAAGGTGTTTTGATCGGGCCTTGGGCCAAATTTGGGTGTCTACACAAGCAAGGGCCCGATGAAAAATTTACTTACTTTGCTGCTAGGTGGAGAAAACTCGTTGCCAGAATTGGCACGTTAATGAAAGAGAAAGACTTGTTTGATATTATTATCCACAATACTAGGGACACATTGAAGAGCGCACTTATTGTTAATCAGTGAAAAGTACCACTTTTCACCACTTAACATGAGCTTTGATAGACCTATGAGTTGACTAATAAGTGCTTGTTGAGCATATTTTGTAGATAGCAGTAATTAGCAGTCATAGTGCAGAAATCCACCGTAAAGTGCTCTACAAGAAGGTTCATCTCTCACCACAGCTCTGATCCAGCTATGGCACACAAAAGGGCCCCACACTAATGACCATTTGGGGCATGCAGCAACAATAAAGCAGCATTGAAAAAGGAAAAATAGGCTAAGAACAACCTGTCGATAGGTTACTTCAACCTATCGATAGGATCTGAAGGCTGAAAAGGAAGAAGTCGTGAAGATCAGAGTATTTTGATAGGATCTGGAACCTATCAGACAGTTGAAAGCAAGCAGGAAGCATCCTATCAAAAGGTCCCCTGGAACTTAAAGTGATCCTATCGACAGGATCCTGGAACCTATCACAAAAATGCCACCTATCGAATGGTTGCTACAAATCAATGGGTGAACTTATCGAAAGCTTCTGGAACCTGTCGATAGGAGCCAGAAGCGAACCTATCGAAAGCAATTATGCAAGAGCTCAACCTGTCGAAAGGATCACTCAACCTATCAAAAAGAGGCTGCAGATGCTGAAGCTCTAGCTGCAGGATTCAACCTATCGAAACCTTTCGATAAGATCCTGAATCCTAGCTAAAGGACCAATGTTCTTGATCTCAACCTATCAAAAGCTTCCTCAACCTATCGAAATCTATCTAAACACTTCCCAGAAAAGTTGTTGTGCACATCCCGCAAGTTGGTGACGTGTTGCATGCAAACCGAGGCACCTTGGTGACCGGTGCGAGACTTTTAGAAGTGCCCTGGGAAACCCTAACTGACCCACATTGCTCTCCCTCAACTTTAACAAACTGGAAGAATCTTCTAGAAAGGGTATAAAAGAGGGAATAAGAGAATCATTTTAGAAGCTGTAATTGGCGAGAAAAACTAGATCTGAGGCTGAAGGAGAAAGCTATAAGAAGGAAGGAAGCCATCAGAAAAAGGGGGGATCGATTCTGGAAATGAGAGCTTGCAGCGAAATTCTTTAATTCTTTCCTTTAGTCCAACTATGGTTGGCTAATTTCTTGAGAGCAGCAGAGAGAGAGGTCGAATCTATAATTAGGGAGAGCTAAGAGTGTTGTTAAGGGTTAGATGATGCACAGACTGCAAATCTGAGGACATTTCATTGTATGGTCAATTTAATTCAATGTAATGTTGGTTCAATTGTTGTAATTAGATCTATAGTTCCTTTGGTTTCATTTGGTGCTCGATCGGCTTTGTGTAGATGAGAATAGCTCACCCACTTAATTGGTAGACCTCTTGGATGCCATTTGATCTCCCCGGATCTGATGCTCCTGCAATTGCCTGTGTCTGTGGCCAAGTAATTACAGCATTCGCATTTATTTTAATGCTCTAACTGAACCCTTTGGTTTGGAGGAAATTCCTAGGATGATCTGTGACCATTGAAGTGGAAAGATCATAGCCTTAAGATCAATTCAAACCTCTGGTCTAAATTAGATTCTTCTACCTTAATCCTTTGATTTGGAGGAAGTCTATATCATTTATGACCATTAAAGTAGACAAATCATACCCTTAAGATCAGTTCAAGCCTTTAGTGTAGAGTAGATTCTTCTACCCTGCAGCTATGCCTATGGCCAGATGAGGGATTGGTGTACTCTAAACTCTCTGTAACCCTAGCAGCTCAACCTAATTGCAGTAAGACCAAACTCCAAGCTGCTTCTCCCCATTTTCTATATTTAATTCCCCCTCTCTGTAAGATCTGTACTATGGATCTAATCCTATCATCCATCTATGCAATCTTACTTGTTTTTAATTTAACTTAGAAGTGACAACCCCTTAACCCTCTCCTCTTCCTTTTACTGTTTTAACATTAGGAAGGGTGCCAGATCTACCACAGATCTGGAGATTTACCTGATTTTAACTCACATTTTCCTATGGACATTCCCGTACTTACTTTTTTATAACTTGCTACAACAGGCCCTGAATACTTGCAGGACTATGTATGAGCCTACCTTGGTGTGTGTTATCCATAGACCCTTTAATTGTGTGATTTTAAACCCCTTTTTAAACACAAGGCAGAATCCCAACAAGTTTTTGGCGCCGCTGCCTGGGAATTGTGGGCTTGAAATTGGTAGATCTAAGTTTGTTTTAGCATAGATTGTAGATTTGCAATAGATTGTTTAGTTTTCCACTAACTGCTGTTGAAATTTTTGCTGTTTTGTAGTAGTTTTGTTATTTTTAATAGATTGGAAGTTGTGTTTACAAAGGAACATTGTGTTGGAGGTTGTGCTAAAGTTTGCATTCCTCTACTCCTTTTATTTTTCTGATCTGTGGATTTGTATTGTGTTAATTCCTAATTGTTGTGATAAATGGGTTGTGCATTGTGTGTGCATTAAGATTGTGAGTGGTGTATGTTTGGAAAGAGAACTCTCAATCCTCAGATTGTTCCATTAAATCCAGAGGTTGAAAGAGTCCTTAGGACTAAAAAAATTTCACCCACATCTGTTGCACCTAAATTTGCTGAAATGGGTGAGCAACAACAACCTAGAACCTTGAAGGAATTCAATGCACCAGGGGTTTACAATTCTCCCTTCTGCATTCAATTCCCTGCTGCTCAAGGGAACTATGAGACCAAGTCATCCATAATCCAAATGCTACCCTCATTCCATGGCCTGACCAAAGAAGACCCATATAAGCACCTTGATGAATTTCTAGGACTGTGCACTATATTCAATATCACAGGTTTGGGGGAGGAAGCAACCAGGATGAGACTCTTTCCTTTTTCACTAAAGGGTAGGGCCAGGACTTGGTTGTCAATGCTCCCAACCAACAGTATTCAGTCCTGGAGTGACCTTTAATGTCAGTTTTTGGCCAAATTTTTTCCCATGTCCAAGACAAGCGAGTTGAGGAAGGGCATTATCTCATTTGCTCAAGACCCAACTGAGGACTTTCACCAAGCTTGGGAGAGATTCAAAGAACTCCTGAAGAAATGTCCCCATCATCAAATCCCTGAATGACAACTTGTCCAAAATTTCTATCAAGGGAATGACTCTAAAAGCAAGGATATGGTCGATGCCTCTTGTGGTGGTACTTACCTCCACAAAACTGCTGAGGAGGCTTGGGAGTTGTTTGACATTATTTGTGAGAACTCCATGCAGAGAGAGACATTGTCTAGGGATTTGGACACTCCTCGACTGGTGAAAGAAAATACCACAAGAGGAAAATTGTATGAGGTAAGTGGACACAATGATTTGGAAAGGACAGTGGACAGTTTGACCCATAAATTTGACAAGCTCATGGGAACAATGCAGTCACCCATGGCTGCTAAAGTGGAGGAGGCATGTGTTACATGCCAGTCCCCCACTCACTTCCTTGAGGAATTCCCCTCAGCTGTTCAATTTCCAGACTTTGTGATGGAGCATGTGGCTGCCACTCAATCTTATGGGCAACAACCTACTGCTGGTTACCAATGGAGAAACCACCCCAACTTGAGGTGGAGATAAGATGGCTTTCAAAACCAGCAGCAGCCTATGCCTTACAAGAATGCTCAGCCATACCACCAGAATTACTTCCCAAGGCCTCAATACCAACAGCCTATGGCTCAGCCTATGGCCCAACCTATGGCTCAGCCTATGGCCCAACCTATGGCTCAGCCTGTGCAGCAATCTGCACACCCTTCAGCTGTTAGATCATCTTCTTTTGAGGAACAAGTTCTGGCCTCATTGCAGAACTTAGGATCCTTGTCTTAGAATGTGCATTCTCATAGTCCAAGCATTAAAAAGATAGAAGACCATCTTGGTCAGCTATCTAATGCTTTAGCCAAGAGAGAGGAAGAGAGGATGGCTAGCCAACCCATAGACAACCAAAGGAGACAATATGTGGTAGGTGAAGTTTCCTCTTCCCATGAGGAAGATAAATTTGTCACCATATTGATAAGTGGAAGGTTGGTAGATAATCAAGTAGGCTGTGGGCCTTTGAGAAATTCAGAAAAAGAGAAAGAGGTGGTTAAAGAGAAAGTGCAACAGGAGCAACCCATGATGAATAAAAAAGATAGTGATGATCCCCAAGAAAAAAATAAAACAAAAAAAAGAGATGATGAGTTGGCAAAGGCTGTAAATGAGGGAGCAGTCCCACATTTTCCATTTCCTATGGCAATGCAAGCACCTTCCCCTTTTGATAAAGGGCATGCCGAAATAGAGGAAATGATTGAAACCTTTAATCAAGTGAAGATTAACCTGCCTCTCCTTGATGCAATCAAGCAAGTTCCAGCCTATGTCAAGTTTTTAAAAGACATGTGCACCCACAAGAGACAATCAAAGATACATTTGTCCAAGAAAGTCTTTTCAGCAAAAAAAGTGAAACAAATATTGACTATTGCCACCCTCACCAAACTCCAAGACCCTGGAGTCCCCACTATCCCCTGCATTATTGGGGATCATACCATTAAAAAGGCCTTGTTAAATCTGGAAGCTAGTGTAAATTTGCTTCCATATTCAGTTTATGAGAAGCTGGGCTTAGAAGAGTTGAAGCCCACACATGTGGTCTTGCAACTAGCTGATAGATCTGAAAGAAAGCCTGTGGGGATCACTAAAGATGTCTTGGTTGGGGTTGACAAATTCTTTTATCCTGCTGATTTTTTGGTGCTGGACATGG
The DNA here is from genome assembly GCA_021018995.1 of Chloranthus sessilifolius. Taxonomy (NCBI): domain Eukaryota; kingdom Viridiplantae; phylum Streptophyta; class Magnoliopsida; order Chloranthales; family Chloranthaceae; genus Chloranthus; species Chloranthus sessilifolius. The sequence goes on along the minus strand of CM037589.1, from coordinate 125,843,059 downwards.
AGCCTAGCAAGTGTGCTACTTCTATATCGGTGATCTTAGGCAGGCCCTTTTTGGCCACTGCTAATACTTGTATACAATGCCGATTAGGGGACATGAAAGTATCTTTTAGTAATATGAAAGTCAAGTTGAATGTCTACAATGCAGCTCATTAGCCCCACTTAGCGAATGAGGACTGCTTTTCCATTAATGTGATGGATGAGTTTGTGTAAGAAAATCAGTTTCTGAAGTTGAGGATGGAAGCATATTCACATGAAAGAATGTACAAAGATAAAACCAAGGCCCCTCATGACAAGCACCTGCTGCGGAAAGAATTCAAACCAGGTGCCAAGGTATGGTTATTAAATTCTAGATTGAAACTCTTTTCAGACAAATTGCAGTCCAGATGGGATGGGCTTTACGCAGTCTTACATATTTCCCCATCTAGAGCTGTAGAAATCAAGGATCCTAGAGATGGTAGGGTTATGAAAGTCAATGGCCAAAGGTTAAAAATCTGTGTTGAAAAAATCTGTGTGCCTAAGGAGACCACTGATCTTCAGGACCCTCCAATTTCTACCTGATTTCAGTGTGTATCATATGTACCATATTTTGGTTCTATTTTAAATGATTACTCTCTGTTGTGATGCTTTGTTCATAATAAAATTGCCATGTCAACATTAGGTCATCATTTCGATCTGGCCAATAGTTCAGGGACCATGGGAGTGTGTAAATAATGAAAACATAGTGAATGGAAGCACAGCAAAAGAGTTTGCTGAGCGCTGAGGCTGAGCACTGCACGAAAATGCAGTTTTAATGGACATTTGGGACCTGTTGATAGGTCATTTGAGGATTTTGATAGGTGATTTGAGGATTTCGATAGGCACTGAGACTTGTCGATAGGCGAAAAAAAGCTTTTCGATAGGTTCTAAAGGTAAAAAAGAAGCTTTCGATAGGTTCTGGATACTTATCAGGAACCTATCGAAAGGATAAATCATGCACTGCATGAACCTATCGATAGGAAGGTTTTGACCTATCGAGGCATTTCATCTGCATGTTGTATTTTTATAGCATTCAATAGAATGCTTTGACCTATCGAAATCATCCAACTCATCCTATCGAAATCAATTTTTCCTCTATATATACCTATCGGTAGGTCACTTTCGCCCATTTCACACTTTCTGTAAAACCCTAGCTCTTTCTTCCTCATTTGTCGCTGCCCTCTTTCCACCAAATACTCTCAGGATTGTTTCCCATTCGATTTGCCGTTCATCAAGATTATTCTGCTTGCACAAAGGAGCATTTTACACCTGATCCTTGGGAAATTGGAATTGTGTATCACGGGTTCTGCAAAATCCTAACAGTTTTGGGGTGAGTTGTTATCCTGCTTTCACTCAGTGATTTCTCTAGTTGTTTACCCCTATAAATTGGTGAGTGAGCCTTAAGAGACCAATTTCTGCGAGCAAAATGGCCGATTCTGAAGAAACCCTAGCTGACCTGTTTCGCCAACCAGCTTCTTCCACCTTAAAATCCTCCAAGAAATCAAAACCTACCACCAAACCACCTACCAAAAGTAAGCTCCCTAAGGGGACACCCAAAAAGGCTCCTAAAGCTAAAAAAACCAAGTCTATAGCAATTCAGGAACCTAGTACGGAAATACCCATGGAGAGATTTGCTCCGACTGGGGAAGCACCTTTTGCCAACCCTGACATTTTACCGGTGGTCGATCTTCCTGCTACATTAACCACTCCTAATGAGTTTGTGAATAGATTGAGCCTTGTCCCTGAGACAGATTTTCATCTGGCATACTTTTCCAACATAGAGGAGTGTCATGGGACACTACTATATATGAAGAAGGAGGGATTGTTACCCTTACTTACACCCTTGAAGGAGAATGTGTACCCTAGGCTAGTTAAATTGTGGTACCAGAATTTGAAAAAGAAGGTGGTGCCTGGGAAAGAGGCTATGCTGGAAATTTCGATTGATGATTGGCAAATCACAGTGGACAGCAAGGATATTGGGATCGTTTTGGGAGTTCCACACAAATTTGACTCCACTAGATCTGAGGGAGCACCCAAATGGGTTACATTCAAAGAAATGGCTAAGGAGCTCACCAATGGAATTGTGGGCTCTGGTGAATCTTTGATGAGAAGAGACCTCCAACCCAGTCTCAAATTCATTGATGCTATTTTGAGGGAAAATGTCTATGTCACTAGGCACCTATAGGAGAGAAGGCCCCCAGTAGTAGATGCCTTTTACTACTATTCAAAAGGGAAATTTTTAAATGCACCTCAATTGATTTTTGAGACAATGGTGGATATCAATGACAAAGTGCTTAAAAGACAAGCATTTGCTAAAGGAGGTGGGTTGCCTTTTAGCAGGCTCATTACATGCTTGCTCAAGGCTAAGAAATATGTAGTCAAAAGGAATGAGCCAATGGAGAAGTTGACCACAAAAGTATGGGAAAAGGGAATGGTCCACCAGCCTAACCTTGTTTAAGAAGAGTAAGCCAGCTGAGATGGAGGAGGCTGAGGAGGTGCTCACTACCATGGCAGCAGATCTTCCTACTGAGATACCCTCATCCATCCCTTCACCTACCTTACCTATCCCATCCCCATCTTTTACCCCTTCCTCACCCCCAATAGTAGCCACCAAAGCTGTTGTATCACCTACCACCCAACCTCCCACTCTCCTTACACCTGTCTTCCAAGATGCCTCCACCCAAACAGATCCATGTGAGGAGTTGTTTCTCTCCATCCCCTCCTCTTCTTCCACCCCACCCCCTTCTTTACCCATTATTCTCAGGTCCCCCATCTACATACCCCCTTACCTCACCCTGCTGTATGCAATGAGGGGCAACCCCTACATCCGTCGGGATGTCCTGAGTGGTATGGCTGCCCTCCGAGTTTCACTGGAAGTCTCCTATGAGGAGTGGATTGCTTTCATGGAATTGGAGCAAAGAATCCAGCTCCGGGATATCTCTCAGGGGTGGAAGGAAATCCTGACTCGTTATGAGTCCGCCAAACTTCTTGCTGAGGCTCAGAGTCGCATTGCTGAGTATGAGAAAAAGCATGCTGAGCTTCTCCAAAAAAAATTAGCCAATGCTTAGGAGATACTCAAGGCCACAAAGGAACTCCCTGAGTCAGACCTGCTTTATGCAGTGAAGAAAATAGATATTCTGGAGAGAAGAAATGCTTCATTGACTTCTCAACCATTTCAACCCACCCCTCTTGCTACAGCTCCACCTCCCAACCCTCCTGCCACTCAACCTACTCCTACCCCACCTGTAGATGTCCCCCCCTGCTCCCGTCCAAGATCCTCCTACAGCTAAACCTCCCCCCCTCCTGCCCAAGATCTTCCTACAACCAAACCTTCCCCCCCCCACACCCTAAGAGGACTTCTACAAAGAGAAAAGTTACTACCAAGAGATTTGTTTCCTCTGCTTCTGCTAGCAGTAAAGGGAAGGAACCTACTACCCAATCTGAAGAAGTAGCAACCACCAAGCGCCCACCCACAATGACACCTCCTCCACCTTACTCACAAAAGAGGAAAGAAGGAAAGTTGTTGCTGCCCTTGGCCTCAATCCTACTGCCCTTTTCCCTTCTGATCTCGATTCTGACTCTGCTCCTCCTTCTGCCATGACGCCCCAGAAACCTGCTGCCCAGTCTAGGGAGGCCCCCAAGCAGTCCACCCAGAAGTCCCAAACAAAAAGAAAAGCTCCTTTATCAAAGGACGATTTGAAAAAAGTGCAAGATTTATATGATTGGCCTGATGATGCTTTTAAATAAATGTAGTTTAGCCTTCTTTCTTTTACTATTTTGTCCCTTGTACATATTTTTGCTGATTAAATAGTAATTTCTTTTTGTATTATACCTTTCTTTTTGCTTATTTTCCCTTCTATTCTATTCTGCATATTTTTTATATTTTCTTTCCTTCTTACCATGCTCTCTCAACAGTGAGGACACTATTTAGTTTAGGTTTGGGGGTATGGTAGGTGTGCCAATGAATGAAATGAGTTAATACTAGTGCAGCTATGCTATGTTGGAAAATGTTTTTTGAAAATAAAGTAATTTCCCACCGGATTTTCGGAAAAAGAGGAAATTAAAAACTTTTTAAAACTGAAATGAGCTATAGTCTAACATTCCTCATGAAGCAAATGTCAAGAATTTTCAGAAAATGGAAGTTTAATGATCCTAAAATGAGAGAAAACTGTAAATATACACCCCAGAAAATTTGATGGAAGGCCATACCCAGTGAGATTTCGGCCTGAAAAATTTTCTTTGAAGAGTGTCTTGGCAATTTTTCTGTTTTAAGGACTGATTGGATCTACTTTTGATCACTAGAAGTTAGGCAAATCCGAGTTGCAGCTTGACAGCACTCATGACATTGAGGACATGAAGTAAGGCCATTCCTTAGACAGCTTGAGCTAAAATGCCCCACCTTTGAACTGCCCTTGATACACACCTTTTGAGCCTAAAAATCCCAGTTGTCCTTCATGAAAACCAGAAGAATGGAAACCCCAAAACCTTTAGACCTATTTCAGCTTACCCTCAGTCTGAGAAAGCAGGGAGTAGGAGGAGAGGTGAGGTTAGAGGAGCAAGGTTTAAAGATTTTTGGTTTCAAAGAAAGGAAAGCACATTTGGTGGTATTGTGGTATTCCAGCCCATAAAAAAAAAAAAAAAGGAAAATCAAACAAAAAGAATGTGAAAGAGAAGTCATTTCATTGAAAGACTGAAAAGAGGATTAGAGACTGACCATTTCAAATCTGAAAATTTGAGAAGTAGATGAAATTGTGCTGAAATGAAGAAGGTTGAGTTGCAAATCACCTCCTTACCTTTACTGATTTCTCAATGTTGAATCACATTCCACCCTTTCATTCTTTATAAACCTCACCCATAAGCCACATTGCAACCTAATAAAAACACCTTACTGATCTGAAATAGATTGAGATGTCATGTGGAGATGAGAATTTGGCTGATCTATGGTGAAGAGAGTTAGAAAATTTCAGAAATTAGAGCAATGTCTATGTTCATGCTTGCAGTCCTATTTGAGGACTGTAACCGCTCTTGAGCTGTGTGAAATGATGCACCCTTCTATTTTTGTTATGAGTGAATAGCCTTGGTAAGATTTGGGCCTGAAATCAAAGATTTGGGGTATTACCAAAGTAGAATTATTAAATTAAAGGTGAGCTATGCATTAATTTTCATACACAATGCCTTGACATGAACTGATTAATGATGAAGGAATTACATCAGAATTTCATATTTTGAATTGGTAATTTTTATCCTGAAAATCCTCTAAAATTGAATGGAAATGGTGTGGAATTCATTTTATTTACTTAACCACTATTTTAGCATGCTGCATGAGTATTAACTTATTTTATTGGAGAAGTTTGTGGGTACCTTCACTGAAAACCCTCAGGAGACTTCATTCCTCCACTAGGGATCACCTAGGGGTTTAAAAGGCTTGATGCATATGCTAAATGCATCTGTGCTCCCTACAAAAGTGGCATTTTAGTTTTCTTTATCTTTCCTTTGCTCAGGGACTAGCAAAGCTTAGGTTTGGGGGTGTGTTAATCAGTGAAAAGTACCACTTTTCACCACTTAACATGAGCTTTGATAGACCTATGAGTTGACTAATAAGTGCTTGTTGAGCATGTTTTATAGATAGCAGTATTAAGCAGTCATAGTGCAGAAATCCACCCTAAAGTGCTCTACAAGAAGGTCCATCTCTCACCACAGCTCTAACCCAGCTATGGCACACAAAAGGGCCCCACACCAATGACCACTTGAGGCATGCAGCAACAGCAAAGTAGCGTTGGAAAAAGAAAAACAGGTTGAAAACAACCTGCCGATAGGTTACTTCAACCTATCGATAGGATCTAAAGGCTGAAAAGGAAGAAGTCGTGGAGATCAGAGTATTTCGATAGGATCTAGAACCTATTGGGCAGTTGAAAGCAAGCAGGAAGCATCCTATCAAAAGGTCCCCTGGAACTTAAAGCGATCCTGTCGACAGGATCATGGAACCTATCGCGAAAATGCCACCTATCGAATGGTTGCTACAGATCAGTGGGTGAACTTATCGAAAGCTTTTGGAACCTGTTGATAGGAGCCTGAAGAGAACCTATTGAAACCAATTATGCAAGAGCTCAACCTGTCGAAAGGATCGCTGAACCTATCGAAAACATCAAATGGAGGCTGCAGATGCTGAAGCTCTAACTGCAGGATTCAACCTATCGGAACCTTTCGATAGGATCCTGAATCCTAGCGAAAGGACCAAAGTTCTTGATCTCAACCTATCAAAATCGATCTAAACACTTCCCAGTAAAGCTGTTGTGCACATGCTGCAAGTTGGTGACTTGTTGCACATAAATCGAGGCACCTTGGTGACCGGTGTGAGACTTCTAGAAGTGTCCTGAGAAATCCTAACCGACCCACGTGCTCTCCCTCAACTCTAATGAACTGGAAGAATCTTTTAGAAAGGGAATAAAAGAGGGAATAAGAGAATCATTCTAGAAGCTGCAATTTGCGGGAAAAACTAGATCTGAGGCTGAAGGAGAAAGTTATAAGAACGAAGGAAGCCGCCAGAAAAAGGGGGGGATCAATTCCGGAAATGAGAACTTGCAACGAAATTCTTTAATTCTTTCCTTTAGTCCAACTATGGTTGGCTAATTTCTTGAGAGCTGAAAGAGAGAGGTCGAATCTGTAATTAGGGAGAGCTGAGAGTGTTGTTGAGCATTAGATGATGCACAGACTGCAAATCTAAGGACATTTCATTGTATGGTCAGTTTAATTTAATGTAATGTTGGTTCAATTGTTGTAATTAGATCTATAATTCCTTTGGTTTCATTTGGTTTCATTTGGTGCACGATCGACTTTGTGTAGATAAGAATAGCTCACCCACTTAACTGGTAGACCTCTTGGATGCCATTTGATCTCCCTGGATCTGGTGCTCCTGCAACTGCCTGTGTCTGTGGCCTGGTAATGGCAGCATTCACAGTGATTTTAATACTCTAATTAAACCCTTTGGTTTGGAGGAAATCCCTAGGATGACCTGTGACCATTGAAGTGGACAGATCATAGCCTTAAGATCAATTCAAACCTCTGGTCTAAATTGGATTCTTCTACCTTAATCCTTTGATTTGGAGGAAGTCTATAGGATGATTTGTGACCATTAAAGTGGACAGATCATACACTTAAGATCAATTCAAGCCTTTGGTGTAGAGTAGATTCTTCTACCCTGCAACTGTGCCTATGGCTAGATGAGAGATTGGTGTACTCTAAATTCTCTGTAACCCTAGCAGCTCAACCTAATTGTAGCAAGACCAAACTCCAAGTTGCTTCTCCCCATTTTCTGTGTTTAATTCCCCCTCTCTGCAAGATCTGTACTCTGGATTTGATCCTACCATCCATCTCTGCAATCTTACTTATTTTAGTTTAACTTAGAAGTGACAACCCCTTAAACCTCTCCTCTTCCTTTTACTGTTTTAACATTAGGAAGGGTGCCAGATCTACCATAGATCTGGAGATTTACCTAATTTTAACTCACATTTCCCTGTGGACATTCCCGTACATACTTTTTTAAAACTTGCTACAATAGACCCTGAATACTTGCAGGACTGTGTGTGAGCCTGCCTTGGTGTGTGCTATCCATAGACCCTTTAATTGTGCAATTTTAAACCCCTTTTTAAACACAAGGCAGAATCTCAACACTTGTCATAAGTGATTGCCCTGACTTCACTGCACTCCACTCCCGAGCATCCCAACTAGTGTGACACATTAAAGGCGGAGACCTCGCTCTATCCATAGTCATGTCGAAAGTAGGCTCTTCTAGTGAATCAAAGTCAAAAAACAATAAGAAAGCCTCAGGAACCGAATAGGTTAACACCATTGTCAACCAAGGACAAAACCCCGAGAATGGAAATTTCCAATCGAGAAATTTCGGGCAAAATCAGATTCAACAACGGTACACGAACCAAAACCAGGGCACCAATCAACAAAGTCATGCGAACGAAAACTAAGGCCAGAACCAAAATCAGGGCCAATACCAGAACAGGAACCAATATCCTAATACCTACCAGGATCAAAATACAATACAGAATCGACCGGCTCATGTGTTGAACTACAATAACGTACCCCCACCGCAAAACTTCAACCCAGCTAGAGGCCCCTACCAATCTAGGTGGGAATACTATCCCCCTTTACCTGATACGATTCCCAATATTTTCTGTCTCCTTAACACTCAGAACCTCCTCCGATTCCTGCAGGAAAGACCTCGGCCTTGGCCGATGAATTTAGATTATAGCAAATATTGCGCATTCTATCGATACGTGGGACACAACCAAGAAGACTGCTGTGTCCTCTGGGATGTAATCTATGACATGAATGATCGAAATCAAATCGACTGGGAAGCACTTAGGAACTCTAACCCTAGCAGTAACTAATCCCAACAAAATTGAGGGATCATTAATAACCCTATGCCTAACCACAACCAAGTGACACCGGCTCAGGTCACCATCGTAGATATCTCCGGTTGATCCCCCTTCCAACCCTCCACCTTAATCACTCGCATCCCATCTTCTTACACTTTGCTACCCCTACGAGAGTTCCTTTACCCTTCCATCCCTCAGCCTTGATCACTTGAATCGCCCTGCTGAGCCCGCTTCCCTACGCAAAGTTCAATCAGATACGAGTCCACTCCTTTAGGGCCCAAAGACAATTCCTCTATAGTCACCCACCAGAACCATCATCCCCTCCAAATCCTGAGCCAATGCCATTGCCACTCCCTTCATTTGATTCTGAGCCCGAGTATGGAGAACATGTTCTTCAAACTGCAGCCCAAATAACTGCATGGGTAGAAAGTGTCACCTAAAAGACTCCGAACCTAGAAAACGAAACAAAGACTGAGTGTTCACTAAATATAAAAGAAGGTGAGCGAGAAGAGAATCACAACCAGTGCGAGACTCTAGTCTTCGCATTCCTTGAAGGAGAGGATTATAAACAGTACCTCCCACCTTAGAGCGGCACAGTGTAAGTAGGCGCTCCGACCTCGAATTTTGCTCACTTCACAAATACTTCAACATCAAGCCACATCGGGTTCGATCAACAACCGACTTGCCTGATTCTTAAATCAGAAACCAATTACCCACCTCCACCATTTCCTTGAAATAAGGATTTCAAGAACGCACAACCACCAGAGGGGAACGGGCGAGAAAGAGAGAAGTTAACTTCCCGCCCCCACCTCACATTATCCCTCTACCAATCCCTGCGCCTCAACTGCTCCAACCATCCATACCTAAGGCTCATCGGCTAGCAAAGAAATTGCACTCGAGCCAGGGCAAGAATATGACCTTCTGTAATATCTTTAAAAGATCCCGGCCCAAATATCAATATTGAAACTCATCAAGAAATCCCCTGACCATCACCGGTTATTGATAAGGAGAGTTGAAGACACCCAAGTGGATGAAGACACAACATTGAATGAGTTACACCAAATTGCCTCGGTCATGGTGTAACCCCCGGCGCTCACTTTCACAAATGCAAATATGCCTAAAGAGTTGCTCCGCGAAAGCGCACTCCCATATACCTTACAGTCATAATCAGAGGATTCTCCGTACCCCATGAATTAGTCGATACAAGAGCAGGACTCAATATCTGCCCTCTCACGATGTTAAAGACACTCGAATACACAGAGCAGGATGTCAGACCCTCTGCACTATCACTTATAGCTTACGATGGCTCGCATCATTTCGTCAAAGGAACTATCAAACTCCAGGTTCGCCTTAGACCTGTAACAAAAGATGTCACTTTCCATGTTTCTGATTTTGCTAGCACGTATAATCTTATCTTAGGAATAAAATGGTTGGAGTTAATGAAAGTCGTCGCATCCACATACCATCAATGCGTCAAATTCTCGTACGAGGACTCCATTGTCCGTATATACGCGATGCACCCCTCCAGGAGATGGACACTGATTACGCTGCAAGTATTTCGACAGCCCATGATTTCGTCTTGAGCATGGGTCATACATAGAAGGCCCGAATCCCTGATGAGACAATCATTGTGGAAGTCCAACCCCCTACCCCTCCTAGTTCTCCCCTAACGCATCAATAAAAATTAATGAGAAGAGAGGTCGGCCCAGACCTCACCAAACTTTATGACATCAATCCTACAGCGACAAAAGGTTAGGACCTCATGTACCAACTCGGATACGTTCCCCATACCGGACTCGGTAAAAACAAGCAAGGTCATATAGGACCTGTCGTCCCAACGAAAATATGCAAACACACAGGGTTAGGTTACCAATCGGACGGCTCACAAGCTAACTTGTTCCCTACCTCACCAAAATGGTCTCTATACGACCACTTCGTCTATGGGACTACGGAGAAGGCGGATGTACCAAGGCAGAGAGAGGTGCCCATCACTAAATCCCAAAAAGCGAAAATTGAATGAATGGCTAAAGCATTTAACGATTTGACGAATCTAAACAACGACATTGATGAAACGCTCGAAGGAGTCAAGCCTTTGTTTGACACTAAGGGATTTACAAAAGAGAGAAAGGGAGAACCTTCCAAACTCAAGCTACAAGTAGAAGATTGGGAATCCACTGACGAAGAAGATTTCCACATAGCTGCCTTACAAGATAGTTTAGAGTACTTACATCTAGTGTGGGAAGAGGATGACACCCCACAAGGGGATCTTAACTTGCATAGCATCTGCCTCGGCCTTGGCCTTAGAGGATGGGAATGCCCGTGGGACACCCAGTGTATCGTTCACCAATTTCAACCTCGCTGAAGGGCATGCACCAGCATATTGCAACGCTTTCCTAGCTGGGACCGACATTCTGCAACCGTAGAATCGAACGACTCTAACCTCATAACAACGGAAGCAAGTAACGACCCACCAACTTGGCTACTAGCACAAGAAGAAGAAAATTCCATCCGCCATCTAGTTGACCCAGGGGGAAACACCCTCATCACCCTCATTGAGTTCGAAGAGGAACTTGGACTAGACACTCCTCCATCCCCAAACATGCCGCAACTCTAAATGTAACAGATGCCCTAGTGAAAAACCACACTACTTGGTATGGACACGGGTCAGGTCAATCACGTGCCTTCCACATGTGCCCCAAAGGACCTCGCAAAGTTCGTGATTTCACTATTTTTCCGAACACGTGACACACAAAAGCAAGGTGTGCAACCGTGGGATTTGTGACCATCCCGTCGCGGCAATGCGCTCGCTTGCAAAAAATATAGAGTCGCCACCCGAAGCTTTCGGTGTCTCGAAAAACCTAGTTCATTTTTATAAGCACCAAAGTGTCATAAATATGACTCTGAATTTGGTCCACACCAAAGACTCTTGGGTAGGGGCTTCAGTTATCGATCGGAAAGGTGTTAGACACCCGATCAACCCGCTTAACGCGGTCTCTACTTATGGCTCAAACAAAAATAAAGGAAAAGAAAATAGCTTCCTCTTGCCCAAATGGGCCTTAAATCCTATTTGTGCCTCTCCGTTCCTACCGAAATGCTAAAAAGAGATAGGAGAAGAAAGGGGAGAGCCAGAGCCCTCGGGCCCTTGTAGCACAGTAGGAGAGCCTTGCGTGGCTTGCTTTTGATGAGTTCTTGATGACTTGTAAAGCTTGAGAATGGATTCTAACTCTTTAAGAGCGATAGTTAAGAGGTAGAGGGAGGGTGCTAGGATAGAACACACACCTAACCTAGAGGTTTTTCATGAAAAACAAGGGTGGGGAAGAGGTTTGGAATTCTAGTTTTTGTATGGGAAGTTGCGCCAAATGGAGAAAGATCTTCTCACTTTAAACTCTTTCTCTCTTAGGTAGAAATTCTCAACCTTTAAACCAAGGGGTGGGGGGCTCTATTTATAGGAAAAGGGTATATTAGGAGGCTACTTAGATGCTAATTAGGGTTAGCAATTAGGTAATCTCTAATCTAAGGTTTCTTAAGATTTTGAGAGCTTGGAGATGTGGGGGAATGGTTTTAATGGTGGATGATAGGTTAGTGTTTCAAATCAGTTAAGGATTGCAAATAGGCATTAAAAGGGTGCAAAAAAGTTATCAAAACACACCCCAAGGACTAAGGTGGTCAACAAGTCAAACCCTAGCTTAAAAATTTGAGGCAAAAACAAATGTATTGTAAAATAGTTCTGTACAGTAGCCTGGAAGTTGGCTCCGCGAGGGGCGGGGGGACCCATTTATACCTGACGCAACTATTAGTTGCGCCAGGCCATTTCTAAGAGAAAAAGGCCTGGCACAACTATTAGTTGCGCCAGGCAAATTCTGGGGGAAAATGGCTTGGCGCAACTATTAGTTGTGCCAGGTAAAAATCCCTCCAAAATAGCCCAATTTTCAAGTGGTCATAACTTTTTATATACAACTCCGATTGAGGAGATGTTTGACTTGTTAGAAAGCTGGAGAAGTCCTCTTTCCAATGGTATATAAATTAGATCCTAAAGAGGTATGTGTAAATTTTAGCACTCCTCTTTCTAACCACTATTTGGGAGGGTTTGACACTAGTCCAGGAATGGGTTCTAATAGGTTTGGGAAGGTTAGGGTTGATTCCTAAGGGTTCGGGAAGGTTCCTAAGTGTTTTATACATGCCATCAAAAGCTCAAAAGTGCACCTCTCTCGAAATGTGTTTCGATCGGGCCTTGAGCCAAATTTAGGTGTCTACAGATGCCCCTCTTTGCTATCTAATCACTAATGATCGAATGCCAAAGAAAAGAGACATTCGAAGAGGCCCAAGGCATTACTGACATTTAAAACGAACTTCAAATATCAGATGAGTAATATGATGAGAAAATGAAAGCCCTGGATGTCAGCCTAAACATTCATTTCTCAAGGTAATTGGTCCCCAAGAGCTTAGCGACATTACTGGGCATAACCGATGTGGAACGAGTTGCGAAAGCCCTGTATGCCAGGCCAAACATTGGCTTCTCGAGATGATTTGAAGGTATTTGATGTTTAAGATTCATTCTGAATACAACAGCTTCGTAAGTAATAGGCGTGATCGACCCACATTCAAAGATAGGCGTGAAGTAAACATACGCAAGGCTCCACAGTTTGCATCTAATTCTACGAGGCATTTGATTGCCCCATCTAACTATTCGTGGGTGCCCCTACTGAAAGCAGGGTTCGAGGTCTTTGGGCGAACCCATCGATCCTAAAGTTTATTTAGCATGAATGCTCGAGTGAAGTGAATAGTTGCCACAATGCTTTTTGGGGAGGACGTGTCATTTTTGAAAACATGCCCCGGATCAACATGACCTAGAGCATCCAGCTTCAAGTACCGCTAAACAGATCAAACCAATCATTGGGTGTCTCCCAAAAAGGGGCATCCAATCCTGGCTTCTGCCAATAATGATCATAAATATCAATTAACTATATATAAACATGCATCCATCAGGGGCGATAAGCAACAACAAAGGCGATGAAAGCCCCGACTCGGACCTGCCCGGGTACAATTTACGGGAACAAATGACCATCATACGAATACCCAGATTCATGGTGTACACTTTACAGGGATACCGCTGCCCATACAAGTTTTAAGCCTGCAGAAAATAAAAGGGAAATGAACCCTTCTGAATGCATGGTTGTACATAGTTTGGTTGATACGTAATCTCATTCTCAACAGGTTGGTCTCAACCAACGATTAACCTTTTCCAAGGGAGAACCTGAAGCTTAAGATACTTAAGTTCATATGAATCCAAAATAGAGCGCTCATCGCAAAGATTTAGCAGTGGAGTCGACTCAATCGAAACATTGACTGGTTACCCGGGACTGACATCGTTGCTCCTTCCTTGAAGTAGGATCCAGAATCTAAGTTGTGCCTTAGACTTAGGACATTACTATAGCACAGTGGTGTTGCTGATAAAATATCGACATTTTACCGCATCAGAACACACATGTGCGTAGCTCTGTGGGGAAGCACAGATTTATTCTTTCTTTTTCAAAATGATTTTCTCTCTCTTTTTTTTTTGAATAGACCAGACGTCAATGGTGAGATGCTTCATCTGATTTGTCCATTGCTGAGAAGTTGCCCGCTTCGAGGCTTTGGACCGTGTGATGTTCCTGCATATTCTCGAGAAAAGGTCAGTCCCTTTTTTGTTTATACATATAAAGAAAATGCATCCTAAACAACAGAAGGAAAAGTAGATTTCTACCTACATTTTTTCATTTTCAATATATTTTTTTGGATTTTTATTTTCAGAGATTTTTTGTTATTTTTCTTCATTTTTGAGATTGAAATATGATGCTATAAATATGAGTAGAAATATATACACATTTTTTGGTATTTGGATTTTTCTTGATTTTTTATTTTTGGTTTTCTCTCTCTTTTTTCTTTTGATGCCTTGACAGTGAGATGGAGTAACGGGTCCCATTTTGAGCATAGTCGAACTCTTTCATGTAGTCGGACCTGAGTGAGTTTCCAGATTTTACCAAGGCCAGAATGTTGATCCCTTTAGATTGAGTTAAACCTTTCTCCTTGTCTCGGGTCATACATTTGACGGTGTGGTTTCACAAAGATAATTCTGGTCGGGACCCGATTCGAACTAGCTTGAGTGGCCAAGTCGGACAAGAGGGTACAGGAAGAATAATAAAAGGGTTCCTCAAACATCAATCTTCTCAATCAGTCCAAACCTTTCTTCTTCTTTTTTCTTTTTTTTTAATCTCCTTTTTTACCCGTGGCAACCTTTCGGGTTTGCTCCACGTCCATGGGTTTAGCTCTCTTACCCCAAGCGCCCTTTCGGATTTTCACCTGGTTCGCACAAGCTCGTTGTTTTTACCCGTAATGCCCTTTCGGGTTTTCACCATGTCCATCTTGCTTTGAGCTTGTATTTTTATTTTTATTTTATTTTATTTTTTTATTCTTTCATTTTTCAAAAGCCACAACATAGACGTCGATTTCGTCATAGCCGGCTAGATGGAGTTCTGGTGTCGTCTCACAACTCGGCTCGTGTTGACTTAATAGATATTATGACTGCTTGTGAACCTAAAAAGAGGGCTTCCTTCAGGGTGTAGCTTGGCCATGGGTTAGGTTAGAATTTTGAAGGTATGCTGAGCTAAAAGGGTTTCCTTGATATGGCTTCAGTTTTCTCAACATACTTCCTTCCTTAGGGGTCTTACTATACATGCCCCATGATTCTTCTATTTTTTTTGTTTGTTTTCTTTGTTTCATTTCAGGCAATCTTTTTTGGGGGTTTTGCTTTTCTGATTTTTTTGGATTTTGATAGTAACTTTACTTCCCTTTTTTTCTATATGTACACACACATTTTTTTGGGGAAGGGGGTTATTGAAAGAAAGGCCCAGGCTCAAATGGGGCAGTAAGGGATATCATTTTTAGGGATGCTTTTTGGCTACTGTGTTTGGAATGATGGCCTCTTTTGGGTAGTTCTTAAGCAGTCACGCATATGTTTCACCAATACTTACCTTGACGTGATAGACTAAGAGTAGAACCGTCGGACGTATCCAGCATTGATGGGCTCAGGAAGATGATCTCCGTCCATGGTGGCGAGGTGGATGGCGTATCCTGGTAGCACCTCTCGAATGACGTAAGGTCCTTCCCAGTTTGGCTTGAACTTTCCTCTCGGATCGGCGTGGAGGGATGGGAAGATCTTCTTCAGTACAGTGTCACCTACCTTCAGATCTCGACCGCGGACATGTTTATTGTAAGCGCGTGTGATTCACCCCTGGTAAACTTGAGTGTGACACAAGGCTAGGAGCCTTTTCTTATCCAATAAGCTCAGTTGATCAAAGCGTGATCTCTCTCTCTCTGCTTCGGGTAAGGCTGATTCTATGAGAATTCGGAGCGAGGGTACTTTAACCTCAACCGGTAGGATAGCCTCGGTTCCATACACAAGGGAGAACAGTGTTGCCCCTGTAATGGTACAAATTGATGTTCTATAGGCCCATAAGGTAAATGGTAGCATTTCGCTCCAATCTCGATAGGTGACAACCATTTTCTCTAGGATGCGAATGACCGTCTTGTTTGTAGCTTCCACAGCTCCATTAGTTTGAGGCCAATAAGGTGACGAGCGATGGTGCTTGATTTTGTATTGCTCGTAAAAAGCTCGGATGCGCTTATTAACAAAATTGGTGCTATTGTCTATGATGATATCTTTGGGTACTCCAAATCGGCACACAATATTACTCTTGAGGAACTTCTTAACGTGATTGGCCGTGACGTTGGCATATGACGCCACTTCTATCTATTTGGTGAAGTATTCAATGGCGACGAGGATGAACCAATGTCCATTTAATGCTTTCAGATTAATCAATTCGACGACGTCAAGGCCCCAGGTAGCAAATGGCCAAGGAGTGGTCATGAAGTGTAGATCAATGGCAGGAGCATGTATCAGACTAGAGTGTTCCTAACACTTGTAGCATTTTTGGACATGTTTGCAGCAATCTGATTCCATAGTGGTCCAAAAGTATCCCTGCCACAGAATTTTCTTAGCAAGCATGTGACCACTGACGTGGGCTCCGCATACTCCCTCGTGGATCTCCTTCATGATATTGGTTGCTTCACTTTCTGTAAGGCACCTGAGTAAGATGTTATTGTACGACCGCTTATATAGGCATTTCCCACAAATGACTTAACCTACTACTAGACACTGAATGGTCCTTCGATCTGTCTTGGACGTACCCTCAGGGAAAGTTAGCGTCTCGAGAAAATTCTTAATATTTGAGAACCAAGGTGGCTCATCATTAGGCCTTGTAGGTTCCTCAATTTGGAGGCAGAAGGCCAGCTCATTCCTCTGCTCGATCATGATTGGCTTCATCTCAGCACCATATGGGATTTCTATCATCGATGTCAACGTCGCTAGTGCATCAGCGAAGCGATTCCTTATTCGGGGGACATATGAGAATGTCACATCTTGAAAGCAAGCTATCAGATCCTCGAGGTGCTCATGGTAAGGGATAAGTTTCTCATCTTTCATCTCCCAATCTTCATTTGTCTGGCATATGATCAACTGTGAATCGCCAAACACTCGAAGGTGAGTTATATTTAGATTGAGAGCCACCTACAGACCAACGGCACAAGCTTCGTACTCAGCCATATTGTTAGTGTAAGGGAAGTTGAGCTTGATAGAGACGGGTACATAGGATCCTTTCGACGAGATCAGAATGGCGCCAACTCCCTGGCCCTTGGCGTTTGTTGCCCCGTCAAAGTGCATTACCCATGACTCCTCTACCTCCTCAGTATTGTCTTCCATCATGAACAAGATATCTTCATCCGGGAACTCAATTCTCAAAGGTTCATAATCTGGCAAAGGGTTGTCGGCAAGATGATCGGCGAGTGCCTGCCCCTTAATCAACTTCTGAGTGGCGTACGTGATGTCGAACTCAGATAATAAAAGCTGCCATCGTGAGATTCGCCCAGTGAGAGCATGCTTCTCGAACAGGTATTTCAACAGGTTCATTCTGGCTAAAAGTAGAACGGCTTGAGATAGTGAGTAATGGCGGAGCCTCTGAGTAGCCCATACAAGAGCAAGGCATACTTTCTCCATAAGAGAATAGTGTGTTTTATAATCGATAAACTTCTTGCTCAGATAGTAGATGGCCTGCTCTCTTCTTCCTGTCTCGTCATGCTGACCTAAGACACATCCCATCAAAACTTCTGTCGTGGAAAGATACATCAAGAGTGGTCTCCCTGGCTCGGGTGGTACAACACAGGTGGGTTAAGGAGGTAGCTTCTGATTTTATCGAATGCTGCCTGACAGTCATCGTTCCATTCAACGAGCGAGTTCTTCCTTAGTAGCTTGAAGATCAGCATGCAAATTGAAGTTAGTTGCGTAATGAACCGACTGATATATTGTATTCTGCGTAAGAACCCTCTAACTTCCTTTTCTGTAGACGGTGGCAGCATTTTTATGATAGCTTTGACTTTGACTGGGTTGACCTCAATGCCTCTCCTGCTGACGATGAATCCTAACAATTTTTTGAACATAGCGCCAAAAGCGCACTTCTGTTGATTCAAGCATAACCTATACTTTCTTAGCCTCTCAAATAGTTTCTAGAGGTTTACAAAGTGATCGCCTCACTCTGGTGACTTAGCTATCATATCATCGACATATACCTCAATTTCTCGATGCATCATGTCGTCAAACAGTGTGGTCATAGCCCTTTGGTATGTTGCATCGACATTTTTCAGTCCAAATGGCATGACTCAGTAGCAAAAGGTTCCCCACGGAGTGATTAATGCAGTCTTCTCTTGATCTGCCTCTGCCATCTTTATCTGATTGTTTCCAGAGAATCCATCCATAAAAGAAAGCATCCCGTGCTTAGCAGTGTTATTGACCAAGATGTCGATGTGTGGCAGTGGGAAATCATCCTTCGGACTCGCCTTGTTCAAATTTTGAAAATCGATACACATGCAGACCTTTTCGTCCTTCTTCGGCACCGGCACAATATTGGCTACCCACTATGGGTACTTGGATACCATGAGTAACCCTACATCATACTCCTTGATGACCTCATCCTTGACTTTCAGCATCCACTCTGGTCAGAGCCGACTCAGCTTCTGTTTAATCGGCTTCATATCAGGGTAGAGAGGCAACTAATGCTCAACCAAATCAGTGTCCAGACCAGGCATGTCCTCGTAGGACCAGGCAAAAATGTCTTGGTATGACCGAAGGAAGTCGATCATGCTTTTCCTTTCTTTAGGAGACAGCGACATTTTGATTTTAGTTATTCTGGGAATCTCCTCAGTTCCTAAATTGGCGTCTTCAGTTTCCTCGACAATGGGGGTAGGGCCATGCTCAAAGTCGACGAACCGGTCAAGGAGTCATTGGGGAGCCCCTCCAAAGGACTATCCTCATCCAGACTCGTAACACCTACCTCTTCTTGTATTTCTATAGGGAAGGGGTCGCTTTTACGTGGGACAGGAATGTTGATTAAGGCATCCTTTTGTGGAACTTTTTCTGGAATTTTAAAAGACAATATTTTTAGGTTTTGTATTTTTTCAATATTTTTGGGATTTTATATTTTTTCAATATTTTTGAGATTTTTGTTTTCTTCAATGTTTTTGAGATTTTGTATTTCTTCGGAGGCGGACCCTTGGCAGTGTGAGTCTGTGTATATACAAGGTATTGCCTGCCAAGGACTTATCTCATTTTTTATAGGTTGTTTTTTTTTTGGGAAACAGGTGCCAAACTTTAGACCACTCCCTGCTTCTAGAGTTTGGGGCAAAGATACCCAATTGCGTACCTGAGGGTTGTTCCTTTACCTGTTGGGATGGAGGGTACTGACTGATATGGCTCATTGGAGTCAACCTCCATCATATTGATCCCCATTTTGTCTGAGATGATGTCCTCAAATGATAACTCAATTTTGTGGTGGTTTACCACTCGGGAAGTTTGTTCAGGTACCAACCATCGTTCCTCAAAAAGTGACAACACGGCCAAATCTATCTCCATGCTAGGAAGGGATATCTGGGGATTGGTGGGATGTATTGGGGTTGTGGGTTTGTGTGGGCTCAAATGTGTTACCCCATTCTGGTCGATTTTGACGACCCTTACATTGACAAAGGAATCCCTGATGTGCGGCCTAGGGCGAGGTTTCTCTTCTATGTTGATTCCTCGAGCTCTTGCCACTGCGGCGACCCTGGCTTTTTCTTTGGCCTCTCGGACCTCTTCCTCTATGGGCTTGTACCCCAGCCCGAATCATACTTTCTGTCCCTTAGCCACTACTGGCTCTCTTCTGCCTTGTAATCTGGGCCCGAGTCCTCGGCCTTTCTGGTAGCCTCATTTTTAGGGCATAGCCACCACTGCTTCCATTTCGCTGTCGGTTGTCGGAGTGATGCTTCTTGGGGGTTTCAGGCCTATTGCTGACACCTCATACTCGAAACAGTGGAGGTTGGTGTCTTCCTCAGTATGTGGCACATCCACTACCTTAGGATTTTCAATGCTATGGGTGGCCTTGTCTTTGTCGTCATGCCCTTCACCAATGATGGTGATCACCTTCTGCCCGGATATGAATTTTAGTTTTTGATGGAGGGTAGAAGGTATCGCCCCAACCTCATGCAACCAAGGGTGTCCTATCAGCAAATTAAAAAAAGATTTGATATCCATCACTTGAAAGGGTATAGAGAAGGTCATAGGCCCAATTACTAATTCTAGATCGACCTCTCCTATTATTTCTCTTCTTGTATTATCAAATCCCTGAGCGCTAGTCCTTGTCGGCCTTAGCATACAGGGGTCCACGCCGATCTTGGTGGTAGTCCTCAATGGGCACACATTCAGAGCCGACCTGTTATCAATTAGAACCAAGGGAATTATCATGTTCCCTGATTCGATAGTAATATTGAGGGATTTAGTATGACTGTTTCCCTCTTCAAGTAGATCTGCGCCCAAAAATGAAATGGCATTGGGTGCCATTACCTGTCCAATAATTTGCCTAACCTTGTCTGGGCTCACCTGTTGGGACATATGCGCATTTTTAACGCCCCTATTAATGCTTGGAAATGGAGTGGGGACGTCATCAACAAATCCCATACAGTTATATGAGCAGGCATTCTTCTCAGCTATGTCTCTATTATATGCTCTCGAATCATTTTCTCGAATGGGTTCACTGTACTGTCCTTTCCCTCTGGCAGTGTTGGTGCTGGTGTTGTTGTTGTTACTGTTGCAGTTGCTGCTATTGTTGCCTCGGGCTGCTTCAAGATTCTTCCCGATCTGATAACGAAGTCCTCTTCCCCCTCCCTGTTGCTGCTGCCGGCATTAGCAATGGTTTGCTCATAGCTTAGCGGGACTTGATGTGGATCATAGGTTGGTCCTGAGAGCTGGAATGGTATGGCTGCCGGCACCTAAAGTGCATGTACTGATGGCTTTGGGAGGGTAGGTAAGACCTGGCTTATCTCAGTGATGGATGAGTGGGTGGCAAAATTGGGCCAAATGGGGGTGGTGAAGCTTGAGGATAGTGGTACTGGGGGAAAGGGGGTAAAAGTAGGCCATTGATAGCTAATAGGTGTTGGTGGGGGATCGGGGGTTTGATGAGCCATTAGGTAATTGACGGGAGTGGCGGAGTTTACAGGTGGTTGAACCAAGGGTAATGGGGTGGGCGCAAGCCATTAGTAGTTTGTTGGTGGTGGAGGATTGGGGGCCTGTTGGTTTATTGGGTAATTGATGGGGGTGGTGGAATATGGTTCATACGCATTTATTTGTACGTAGTTGATGGGGGTTGGTGATGGGAAATAGGCCCTAAGATCTAGGTGTTTAACTGATGGTGTAGGGGTAGGAAAATAATCTGCTAGATTCAGGGGCTCAATCGCCCCAATGGTTCCCTCTTCTTGGTCTTGCTGCTAGGGGACCACAAAATTTTCTCTGTTACTGATATAATCAGAGCGATCAAATTCATACTCTTCCTCAATTTCCTCTACCATCCCTATGGTGGGTTTGGGACCTGCTATTCCGATAGGGTGTGGTGGCAAAGGCACCTAGTGAATATTTGCATGCTGGTTTGCTTGGGTGGGTGCAGGAGGAATGATCTTCCCAGCATTGATTAAATCTTGGATTACGTGCTTCATTGGGAAGCAGCGATCAGTCGGGTGACCCGGGCCCTGATGAAAATTACAGTGGGTATTCGGGTCATAGTTCTTTGAGATCGGGTGAGGAGGAGGTTGCGGTTGACGGATAGTGACTAATCCCTTTTCCACTAACAAAGGCAGAAGTACACTCAATGATTGCCCCGCCCTAAGGGCGTGAAAACTCAGTCGTAGCGGGCTCTCCTCTGCTCCGGAGTCATTTGCATTCCTTGCCCATTCCCTATTCTCTACATCTGTTCAGGCCTAGCTGGTGCTAGTGGGGCAACCTGAAATTGAAACGGGGTTGTATTATTATTGGGCCTGTGTTGTCGCTCCAAGTGTGCCATAAATGTGTGCATTATGAATCAAAAATTAAAGAATTAAAGAATGCTAGGTTATATGAATGTTAACTTATGAAAGGGATATCAGCACATTGGGGCTAACACTGGCCTGCAAGATCAGGGCCAATTGTAGCAAGTTTTAAAAGTAAGTATTTCAAGATCGTCCACAGAGAAGTTTGTCTAAACAGAGAGATAAACCTCCAGATCTGTGCTACCAGATCTGGCTCTATAATTATCTAAAAACAAGAATAGATAAAAGAGAGTGTTGGATTGTGTCACATTTAACTATAAGCAAATAAAGAAAAGAACTAACTACATGATCCAGATCCGAGTTGGGGAGATGTTTAAAATAAGACAAATGCAGAAATAATAGCTTCATGTACTTTAGCCTCTGAATTTTAATGGAGAATCAGATTTCCACAGAGCGATTCAATCAGATTTGTCACATCCGCTACCAAAGACAGATGTAAGAGAAATAAACCAATTAAGGAATAGGTTTGTGGATCTCCACTTAAATGGTCATGCATCGCTCACTAGTCAGGGCCTATTCTTTAGTTCGTAACATGAACATCATCAGAATGCCGCTTGAATTAGGTTACCAACGCTAATTCGCACAGTGGATGATGAATTAAGGGAAGTTGGATGCGATAAGTGAATCTAAAGAAGTCTAATGCACTAAGGTGATCATTCGTAACCCTCGACATGACTCAATGGAGAAGACATAAATTACAACCTTTTAAAATCCAACGTTACAATTACAGAGCACGGCTTCTTAGAGAGCCCTCGGACTTATCCCGAGCTTCTCGAAGAGCCCTCAGATTCTGATCTTGAATCCGAACTTGGAAGTACAAATCACTCACAATGGCTCTCAAAGGTAAACTACAAGAAGGGATTACAGGGGTTCGGATAAACTATCTCGGAATGAGGGAAACAGAGATGAAAACTCTAAAATCTGGATACCCAAATTGGGCAAATGGTTCGTCTATTTATAGTTTTCCCTAAGCCATTTCGGATGTGTATCAACCAATCAATTGGATAGATCTGTATCAACCAATAGAGTCGAGCACCGGGATCCGAGATCGTTCGCCAATCAAATGCTTGATCCGGTTCACCAATCGAAACAGAGGTATCAATTTTGTTATGTAATTCAAAGATCTGCTTGAGATTCTAGAAGTCCCCGCCAAGTAATTTCATCTTTGGGTGTTCACATGCGGTGGAATATGCCTTTGGTTCGTGCTCGTAATCTTCCTAATGTCCTTGGGTTTTAAAACGCATTGGGGCGCGCAAAGTTTCTGAAATACCTTCTTGGACGAACAGAATCCCTCGTAATGCCATTTCGCATAGTTTAAGGGCTTTTTCAAAAGTAGTTTGGCTCGAAGCTCTCTTCAGGCATTTTGGCTTCGGGAGATCTTTTCGCAAAGCATTTTGGCTTCAGGAGATCTTTTCGCAAAGGACTTCTCTTCTTTTCGCAGAGTGTTTTCTTCTTTTCGCAAAGTTCAAAGTTCTTTGCGAATAGTAGAAGTTCTTTGCGAATAGTAGAAGTTCTTTGCGAATAGTAGAAGTTCTTTGCGAATTGAACTCTAGGCTCCCATTCTTCTTTGCGAATTGACTTTTAACTTGATTTTCTCTTTGCGAATGGCTCTCTTTCTTGCTTCAGGGCTTGGTCTGCTCTTTTAGACCCTCTTTAGCCATTGCTGAGGCTATTTCTTCACTCCTTCTTTAATCTTGACATGAGCCGACTTTTGATCTTTTGGGATGCTTTTCGGATTTGGACCCGTCTGATTGGTTAGTCAGAAATGCACACTAAAGCACTTATTTAGTCTTCTCAAGGGTCTTTCAAGGCTCATGTTTAGGGGTGAAAATGGTATTTTCACTACTTAACACACCCAAACCTAAGCTTTGCTAGTCCCCGAGCAAAGAAACATAAAAACAAAGTAAAGAGCCACTTTGTAGGAAGCATGTGCATTTAGCATATGCAACAAGCCTTTTCAACCCCTAGGTGATCCCTAGAGGAGGAGTGAAGTCTCGAGGGTTTTGATGAAGGTACCCACAAACTTCTCCATGAAACAGCTTAACATCGGTGCAATATTATCAAATGAGCAATCAAGGAGCAGGTTAGTTACTCTTGAATCAATGATGAAACAGAAAATTTGATTATTGTTTGCACACGAATTTAAACATTTATAATCCTCATGAATGTTTCAATATTTCCAATCTGTGTACAGTCATAGAAAATCATACAAATGTGCCAGCAGTAAGCTCATCCTATGGATAAAAATTAGGTTATAAGTCATACTTAAGGTGCTCACGTTTCCAACCCAAACACTCACGGGTATACTCTCATCAGTGTTTTTGTTGAGGGGTTCATTTTCACTCAAGCTCAAGAGCAGTTACATCTCCCAAATGGATCTGTAAGCATGAGCATAGGCATGATTCTTAGGCAATGGCATCATTGACATCTCCTCACCATAGATTAGGTCACTTCTTATCTCCACATGACAGCTCACTCAACTTTGGATCACAAGGGCTTTTAATCTAGGTTTGTTTGTATGGCTTATGGAGTGAAGTTTCAAGGAAAGGCAGTTTGAACAGAGGTTTGAATTTGAGAACTCAGGAAGTGCAGGAGATGGTTCATGACTCCACCTTTTTGAGTTTAGCTTCTTTCTTCTTCTTTTCGAGATTCTCACATTCACAGTGATCAGTTCTTTCTTTGATCTTGCATTTTTCAACATAAGGTCCCTTTTTTTTTTTTTGCCTTTTTGCTTGCAACTTTTTTACATTGTTTGTCTCTTCTTTTCTCAGTCACCATACTGCCCATTTTTGAGGTATTTCTTCTTCATTTATTTTGATATTTGCCCAGAAATGTTCCATCTTTACTTCTTTCTCCTTTAACTCCTGAATTCTCAAGGTGAGGGAAGGCTGAATTGGTTCCATTGGTTCAGGTGCAAGAAAAATGGGTGTTTTGATGAAGCATTGTAGGATTTATAGCTCAATTGGGGTACAAACAAGGGCAGATCTTTCTTGGTTGGTTCTGTTAAGCTCAAGCTGTCCAAAGAAGGCCTTGATCTTTTCCTCAGTTTCATGAATGCTGTTGCTTGTTTTGATTTGGAGTTTCCTAATTTCTAGTGGATCTAATGCCTCACCAAATTCCTTTGAATCGTAAAAGGGTTGCCTCTCACTCTTCAATGTAGATGTAAAACATATAGGCTCAATTCTTACTGGTTATGGTTTTTCCTTGAGCTTTTAAGTATATCTTTACCTTTTTCTCTTCCTGTAGACTTGCTATGTGCTAATACAAGTGTATTTTCCTGGTGTTAACATCATGGAAATGTGGAATATTGTAGGGTTTAGAATGTCTAAATTCTTGCAAAGAAAATTTTAAAATTTCCACATTGTCATGATTCTTAAGTAAATTGATTCATTTCCTGATTACTTTGGTGATTGTGATGCCCTTATGCTAATTATCCCATGGGCAGGACCTGTTTGCCATACCCCCAAACCTAAGATGAACATTGTCCTCAATGTTCTAGACAATGAGAGACTGGGAGCAGCAGGGTAAAAGAAGAAAGAAAAACTAAGAACAGAAAAAAAATCTAAACTATATGCAACAGAAAATAAAAATGTAGAACTGAAGATATGAGCTTCTTCTTTTAGACCCTCTTTAGCCATTGCTGAGGCTGTTTCTTCACTCCTTCTTTAATCTTGACATGAGCTGTCAGCTTTTTGATCTTTTTGGGATGCTTTTCGGATTTGGACCTGTCTGATTGGTTAGCTGTAAAATGCACACTAAAGCACTTATTTAGTCTTCTCAAGGGTCTTTCAAGGCTCATGTTTAGGGGTGAAAAATGGTATTTTTCACTACTTAACAGCCTGGTATTGGCAATGTTCTGGATATCGCCCCCAGTTCTCTTATCGTTCCTTTGCTCTGAAAACCTCCTAACCCCACCGGGTCCACTTGGCATGTTCTTACTCAAACGGCCCTCCCTGATGGCATCCTCACATCGGTTAACATTTCTCACTAAATCAGCAAAGCTGGACTGCTGCTGGTACACCAAAAAGTTTGAGATTATTGACAGAGTATTCTTTGAGATCATCTCAATCTGCTCATCATTAGGTATTCTATTTCTGACCTGAGCTATCAATGCCCTCCACTGCCCTAGATAATCGCTGAAGGTTTTGTTCGGGTTCTATCTCAGACGGGCTAAATCTGACTTACGCGGCTCAATGTCTATGTTGTAAACATATTGCTCTTGGAATAAGTGGGTAAGATCTTTCCACGTCTTCATCATGGAGGGTTCAAGAGACGTGAACCACCTCAGGACCAGATCGGTCAAACTCTTTTGAAAGACTTTTATTAGCAGTCTCTCGTCCCCTCCGTACTGGCACATGTCCCCATAATAGGACTTGACGTGTGCAATCGGGTTGCCCGCGCCATTGTACTTGTCAAATACTGGCATTTTAAATTTGGGGGGCAGGGGGACCTCGGCAAACAAACACAAATCCATGAAATCTGTGGCATGGATTTTAGCACCACCCATCTTCAACAAATGTTTCTGGACCTTGTCTAGTTACTCCCTTAACTGTTTCTTTGGACATGGGGGCTACTTTTTCGACAGCCAGTCGGGACTCGCTCTGTGCTATTGGGGGTGGGGTAGCTACCGGTGGAGGATTAATAGTGGTCACTGCCCCGACATAGGCACCACTATTTCTGATATCGTCCTCCTCATACTACTGATCTATGTAAGGCGCGATGAGGATGGGATTCTCAAACTCTTATTGCATGGTTTGGATGGGATTGGATTGGATATGGGTTGGGTGAGCCCCTTGAATGTAAGGGAGATGTCGTGGGGTGATGAGATGAGTAGTAGTTTGGTTTAGGGGTGGGGCCTGATGGGGCCATTGGATATGGGGGAAGGTTTGGATATGGTCTTGGGGTATGGGGTCATGGGAAAATTGGGTCTGAGGTACGGCATGGGTTTGACCCGATTGTGAAGGTTGGGGTGAGTGAAGTTTTGGGGGTATTGTGGTGGGTATGAGTATGGGGCTTGTGCCATGGGCCCGGGGTAGGTTTGGGCCACAAGGCCTTGATCAGGTTGGGTTTGGGTAAAGGGCATGGGATTTGGGGGATCTTGTCCTATTAGGCCTTGATGGGTATGGCCCATTGGACTTTGGAGGGCTTGGGCCATTGGCCATTGGTGGGTATGGGCCTGGGCCAGATGGGTCTGGGCTATGGGCCCTTGGGGTATGTGGGCCTGGCCCACTAGGTTTTGAGGGGTATGGGCCATGGGCCCTTGATGGGTTTGGGTTGTGGGCCCTGGGTAGGTTTGTGCCATGGGCCCTAGATGGGTCTGGGCCATGGGCCCTTGGTGGGTCTGGGCTATGGGCCCTGGGTAGGTTTGGGCCATGGGCCCTAGATGGGTCTGGGCCATGGACACTTTGTGGGTCTGGGCCATGGGCCCTTGGTGGGTCTAGGCTGTGGAGCCTTGATGGGTCTGGCCGAATGGACCTTGATGGGTTTGGGCCATGGGCCCTGGGTAGGTTTGGGTGGTGGGGCATTGGGCCATGGGGCCCTGGGATATGTGGGAAAAGGGGGTTTGGGCCAATCGGCCTTGGGGTATGTGGAAGGTTGGAGATTGGACCATTTGGCCCTGGGGTGTATGGGTAGTGGGAGGTTGGGCCATGGGGACTTGGGGTATGTGGGTAATGGGGGTTTGGATGGTGTGGATTATGGGGGGTTTATGGGGATCATTGGGGAGGGAGGCATGGATATTGTCTAGGGTGTGAGATGGGTTTAAGGACATGGGGTGTGGAGGAGGGGGGTGTTTTGAGAAGCCTTCCACATGGAGTAGGCTTGGAACATCTCTTCCATCATGGTCATGGAAGGAGGATTGGATGTGGGTGGTGGAGAGGGGAAATTGGGCATGGCCCTGGTATGATCGGGCATGGCCATGGTAAGAGGTGGGATATGGGGTGGATTGGAGAGTTGAGGTGGGGTAAAGGATGGGGAGGGATTAGGGATGTTTAGGGATGGTGGTTGGTGGGGTGTGGATGTTTGGACGAAACCAAGCATGGCCCCGGTAAAAATAGGCATGACTCGAGTAAATGCGGGGATTTGTGGGGGGTTGGATAGGGCGGAGGTGGTGTATATGAATGTGGGTGGATCGGGCCTATAGGGGGAAGATGGGAATTGGGGCATGGATGTGGATTGGGAAATTTGGGTTGGGTTCATCATGGATGGGGGTGGGAAATGTGTTGGGTTTTGAGGGGATGTGGATGGAATGGGTGGTTGGTTTGGCATGGATATGGGGGGACAAGTGGCTTGAGAAAAATATGGGGAATGAGGGGGTTGATTTTGGATGTTTTGGGAAGTGGTGGTTGGGAAAATGGGCCGGTAACGATAAAAGGGGATAGGATGATGGGGATGGATTGAAGGCTTCTTCCGAATGGGAGTGGGTTGGAGAATGTGGTGGGGATGAGTTGGGATCGGCATAAGCCAGGTCCACTACCCATGACATTCTACGAGAACGGGTTGGGTGCCTTGGATAAGGCCCAAAAAATTTTCTCCTTCTTCCCCTACAGGAGGATGGAGGGCAAGATGATGCCGTTGTGCCGACACCACAAAGGTTCTATTTTTTTAGGTTTTTTTATTTTTAATTTTTTTTTTTAAATAAAGGTTCCAAGGCCTTGGAATTCCCTTCTCAGGTGGCTTTCGCACCCTAATTTAGGACCCACGGCGACGATTCCGACACGCTTTGGAAGAATCAAAGGAAGACCTTTGATCTATTGAAGGCACGAAAATAAAGGCAGATAATTCGATCCTCGAAAATGAGCCTAAAAGAAGTTGCCTTGTTTAGATCAGCGGGGGCGTATTGGGTGTTGGATATGGCGGGGCCCAATCAGAGGTACTAAACACACTAATCGGGTGACTCGGGAGGTGAAAAAGGCCATAGATTCAAGCAGCTGCTGTCTAGAACAGGCTTGGCGCAACTACTACATGCGCCAAGTCAAAATGCTCCCCTTTTTACACTGGCACAACTATTAGTTACGCCAAGGTAAAAGTGGTCGGGATTAAAGTTGGCGCAACTATTAGTTGCGCCAGTTATAATTCCGAGATTTTTGCACTGGTGGAACTAATACTTGTACCAGGCTAAAATAGGGCTCCAGATGTATATGACAGCAGCAAAGAGCACTCGAAATGAGTCTCTTTTTTTTGTTTTTGTGGAAGCTAGGCTTCTGGGAACTGATTGTTTATATGTGATCGATTCTCTCCTCACCGAAGCCTAAAGGTTTGAATCCGGTATAACTCGCTAGCGCACTCCCCAAGGGTTTTAAGCTTTGGAATGGAAACCCACTCGATATACCTCCAGCGTAAGCGCCTTCTCAGATACTAGGTGGGCTGGGACTTTTCTGGATCATCACCACTAGGGGTTGCTGCCATACTAAGACCCGGGTGGTGGTATATGTGCCTAAACCCAACCATTTTTTAAAAATCTACCCCATAAAATTAGATTAATTAAGCTCTCTAACTTGGTTCAATTTTAATTTCTCAAAACATTTTATTTTTTATGAAAGTTTTCTTTAGTCCAAAAGTCGGGGGTGATGACCCCGTGCCGCCACTACGGGCCGACGTCCACTGTCGGAATATGTTTGCACAAGTAGGCCCACCAATCGACTAAGGCACTTTTAATGACGAAAAATCTAAAATGACGGAAATGTAAGGAAAAATAAAGATAATGCGCAAGTAAGCCCGTCGATCGGCTAAGGCATGTAAATGACGAAAAAGTAAATGACGTAATCGAAGGGGTAAGTAAAAAATAATAATAATAATAGCAATAAAGAGGTTAGTAAAATAAAAAATAAAGAAATGGGCCAAGTTCAAGGGGAAGCTCTACTAGCTACTCCCCAGCTGTGTCACCATCTGTGCAACCATGGGATTTGTGACCATCCTGTCGCGACGATGCGCTCGCTTGAAAAAAATATAGAGTCACCACCCAGAGCTTTCGGTATCCCGGGAAACCTAGTTCATTTTTATAAGCACCGAAGTGCCACAAATATGACTCTGAATTCGGTCCACACCAAAGACTCTTGGGTAGGGGCTTCGGTTATCGATTGAGAAGGTGTTAGACACCCGATCAACCCGCTTAACGCGATCTCTACTTATGGCCAAAACAAAAATAAAGTAAAGGAGAAGAAAACAGCTTCCTCTTGCCCAAATGGGCCTTCAATCCTATTTGTGCCCCTCCGTTCCTACCAAAAATTCGGCGGCATAACAGCACAAATGGGAGGATGGGAAATGCTAAAAAGAGATAGGAGAAGAAAGGGGAGAGGCGGAGCCCTCGGGCCCTTATAGCATCGTAGGAGAGCCTTGCGTGGATTGCTTTTGATGAGTTGTTGATGGCTTGTAAAGCTTGAGAATGGGTTTTAACTCTTTAAGAGAGATAGTTAAGAGGTAGAGGGAGGGTGCTAGGATAGAACATACACCTAACCTAGAGGTTTTTCATGAAAAACAAGGGTGGGGAAGAGGTTTGGAATTCTGGTTTTTGTATGGGAAGTGTGCACCAAAGGGAGAAAGATCTTCTCACTTTAAGCTCTTTCTCTCTTAGGTAGAAATTCTCAACCTTTAAACCAAGGGGTGGGGGGCTCTATTTATAGGAAAAGGGTAGGTTAGGAGGCTAAGGTTTCCTAGGATTTTGAGAGCATGGAGATGTGGGGGAATGGTTTTTAATGGTGGATGATAGGTTAGTGTTTCAAATCACTTAAGGGTTACAAATAGGCATTAAAAGGTGTAACAAAGTTATCAAAACACACCCCAAGGATTGAGGTGGTCAACAAGTCAAACTCTAGCTTCAAAATTCGAGGTAAAAACCAACTGTCACTGCTCATATGCCTGGCACAACTATTAGTTGCTCCAGACAAATGTACAGTAAAATAGTTTTGTACAGTAGCCTGGAAGTTGGCTCTGCGAGGGGTGGGGGGACCCATTTATACTTGGCACAACTATTAGTTGCACCAGGCCATTTCTTGGGAAAAAAGGCCTAGCACAACTATTAGTTGCGTCAGGCAAATTCTGAGGGAAAATGGCTTAGCGCAACTATTAGTTGCACCAGTTAAAAGTCCTTTCAAAATAGCCCAATTTTCAAATGGTCATAACTTTTGATATACAACTCCAATTGCGGTAATGTTTGGCTTGTTAGAAAGCTGGAGAAGTTCTATTTCCAATGGTATATAACTCAAATCCTAAAGAGATATGTGTAAATTTTGGCACTCTTCTTTCTAACCACTGCTCGGGAGGGTTTGACACTAGTCCAGGAATGGGTTCTAATAGGTTTGGGAAGGTTAGGGTTGATTCCTAAGGGTTCGGGAAGATTTCTAAGGGTTTGGGAAGGTTTCTAAGGGTTTCATACATGCCATCAAAAGCTCGAAAGTGCACCTCTCTCGAAATGTGTTTCGATCGGGCCTTGGGCTAAATTTGGGTGTGTACACAAGGTTAACCTTGCATCTGGCGAGCATGTAGACATACATGCTCCCAACGTACAACATCATTACACGCACAAGCAAAGCCCACCTACATACTGACTAAGGTATATTCGGACTACATTGTAATTTTTACTTTAATAAATATACACTTGCAACTTGTGTAATGGACTTACACTGAAGCTGAATCCCATATATAGAGTCATTAGTCTATATAGATATTCCCTTGAGTGTAGCAGAGGTACACTTGAGATTTGCACCCAACTCCGCTAATGACAAACCAAGCTGCATCCCATAGCCAGTTTATCTTAATTGAACTTATACCCTTAACCCCAGCACTACAGTTGAACTTGGTGTAATGGCCTTACACTCAAACAAGACTTTGTTTGGCTTATATGGGCATACCATAATAACTAGTACTGACAATATAAGGGATCCTAACCGTAAGCAGCTTATAATCTAGATTTTGGTAATAGACCTCCACAGGTGCATGAGTCACTCTTTGATTCCATGCACGCAAAGTGAAGAGAACTGTTATAAAAACTGCACCAGCTCTTTTCTTTTACTGGCTATAAATTAGTTGATAGAGCTGATGCAAAACAAACCACTACTGCTATATGCTCAAACCCATTTCTCCATCTCAGTTAAGTGTTTTGTTTAAACCCTGACTTGATACACTTTTGTCTTCACACCTTTACTTCGACACTATGAGTTATTTGAGTTGAGTTCAAAGAAGTTCTGCGTATTCTATTGAAGTGAGGTCAGATTCGTAATTCACAAACTCGGCAAGCACAAACGTCGATATATGTTCGGCAACGCATCGTCGAGACCGCAAGATCACCAAAAGGAACATGGAGTAACATCTTACTATATGAAATTTAGTGGATACAATGATCTGTGGTGTTGATTTCAGTAGCTTGAATCGGCATCACAAAAAATGTTGATGTTGAAAAAGGGCACATGGGATGTATATATATATATATATATATATATGACAAACTCAACAATTGGTGCACTCTAAAATATAGATAGAGGAGATAGCATGCCAAAATTGCAGATGGAAGTGAATATAATATAGAGATCTATAGATATAAAGATATATTGATATCATGTAAGTGATCAACAAACCACATAGGCGCAGAACCAAGAAGGGGACTGACAAGGAAGCACCATGGCAAGCAAGGCTTGCCGCGGCAACCCTTGTGGCTTACCGAGGCAAGCAGATCTCTAGACAATGCATTTTGGGTGCTGCTTGTTTGATCTATACATGGGTATATGCATTGATGTGACGACCCGTTAAAATTATAAAACAAATATTTCGGGTCTCGGGTGACCCATTACCTAAGATGATATACTAAAATCTATATATATATATATATATATATACACTATAGGTGCAACTTGTTGCACAACAACAGTTTTGAGAAAGGTATCCGATAATGAACTTCTCGAATGCATGAGCGCACCTACAATACAATTCACGTCAGCATAGGTGATAAGGTAGGGAATTTATTTGGTTAATATATCTTTGGTTTTCTTATTCTCATATACCATGCTAATTATTTATCATGAATGATTAGATAAACATATATAGGGTAGAACTAAGTGTAATTTTAAACGTGATCAAATTTGACATAAGATGAGTTGAGATAAATAAAGTATTAGTCTATTTAAGAATGACATAATAGTTTTGACCACATGAAATCATAGAACTTGATATCAGTTTTGTAAATCGGTTTTCTCTAAAGGCACATCAGTTTTGCATATCAATTGACTATAATGAATATTCGTTTTGCTTGATATTTTTGGTACAAGGCAGTATTAACCCATATATGACTATGCTAGTGTTAGAAAGTTTATTTCTCTATATACTAATCGAAGTATGAACTAAGCATGCACATTCTTGATTTCATGCATGGTTCATAATACATTATTCAGATCCTGATAATCCTTGACATCCTCTCCATGTGGTTGTTGAGTTCTGAGTCAGGTGATCCTACTAACTCGGGAGCTTGATTTTCTTGGTTCAAGTGATCCCGCTAACTCGAGAGCTTGACAAGTGATCCCGCTAACTCAGGAGCTTGATTTGTCTCGGTTCAAGTGATCCCGCTAACTTGGGAGCTTGACAAGTGATCCCGCTAACTCGCGAGCTTGATCCTTCTGTTTCTGCCTGCATGTGTATCTTGTTTTAGCTTGATTTCTCATGCCTGTTACACATGAGTTAATTCAGCATGTCAGCATGTTATATTATCCGCATGATAATATAGTCATACTCTTCGTTTTATTTTATGCCTCTAGAAGAGAATGTGGTAAAACTAAAATATATGTTAGCAATGTAAAATTCTCTACTGAGCTTGATGATAACTCATCCTACGACTTCAATGTCTTAGCTGCAGATCTTGATCCAGAGCAAGAAGCTGACCCCACATACCAGCCAGACGAAGAAAAAGACGAGGAAGAATTTGCAGACGAATTCTTTCCGAAATAGGTTTGTGGTTTGAAAGAGAGAGAGAGATAGATGTCTTTTGGATAAACTTGTATTAATCACGTATGATAGTTTGATATTTTATTTTGAAATGTATAGGTGTTCTTTTCATTATTTAAATGACGGGTGGCTGTCATCGGTGGAAAGCTATACATCGGATCTATTATCCTTGTATATAGAGTTTGCTAGTTCCTGCTTGATGAGTAAATATAAATTTATTTTGTCATATTATTGTCTGTCAGAGTAAGTACATTGCTTTCGCGTTTGCAACACTTTGTACAAATTATGACACCATCGCATGAAAGGATCATATTAGGTGATCCGACGACACGACGGTTCCAATATAAATTAAGGGAAATGTGGGTTGTAACAGGTGGTATCAGAGATCCAGCGTTAAGTTATTTGGAGACTTAACTCTGGCATACAAATATGGCAAAGTGTCTGATAATTGTTCAGTGTTAAGATTTAGATTGAGTTCATGTTATCTGATCAAGTTGTTACCTGATCAAAATAGGTTAAGATGCATCCACGACATGGAAGAGGTCGTGGTAGACCACCGTTGGCCCATCGCACTGGACCGAATGCGATTTCAGTAGCAGGTTATGAGCATGACACCGCCTCGGGAAGCGGCGAGAATGTACACATAGCAGAGAGCTGAACGACTATGGAGAATGTTGCTGAGCATGCTCCACCAGTGCCTACACCGCTAGTTGTAGATGCTCCTCAGATGGGAAATACTCCTGGAGTTGAGAAAAATGTAAGACAAAATCCGCAATTGCTGGAGACCATGGTCAACACCATGGCTATGCTCCCTGTTAGACATCCTGAAGGTTTTACAGAGTTTGTTCGACTGAGACCGCCGAGTTTCCATGGTCAGCATGACCCAATGGAGGCTGAGAAGTGGTTAACACAGATTGAAAAGGTGCTGCAATGAGTTACTTGCACCGAGGAAGAGAAAGTGAGTTGGGCGGCCTATAAATTGGAGAGTGAGGCAGAGCCATGGCGGCAGTCTGTAGAACGGACGAGAATGCTTGGAGTACCTTGGACTTG
Source organism: Chloranthus sessilifolius (assembly GCA_021018995.1). Taxonomy (NCBI): domain Eukaryota; kingdom Viridiplantae; phylum Streptophyta; class Magnoliopsida; order Chloranthales; family Chloranthaceae; genus Chloranthus; species Chloranthus sessilifolius. Next base: position 125,808,201 of record CM037589.1, on the reverse strand, counting down.
GGCAGAGTTCATAGAGGCATTCAATGAAAAATATTTCCTAGCACCTGAGAGATACAAGATGGAAGTGCAATTTGCGACCTTAGTCCAGGGCCAGATGACTGTTCAGGAATACGAGGAAAAATTCACTCGCCTCTCTCGATTTGCACCCTTGTAGCCACCGAGCTTATGAAGACACAAAAGTTTGAGTGAGGTTTGAAACCCCTGATCAAGGAAAGAATTTCATTGTTTCAAGCAACGACTTATGCCAATGTGACAAAATTGGCCCTGATAGCAGAAACAGATGTAGATACAATGTTCAAAAGGAGAGAAGAAAAATAAAAAGCCAAAAAAGCTTCATCACAGTCCTTTAGTTCCGATCAAATCAGTAAGCGATCGTGATACCGAGGACCGGCAGCATTTCAACTTGCTGCGAGAGCCTATGTACAACCTTATAATCCATCATTACCACCAAGGATTCCACATGTTCAAAACCAGTCTGTGCAGAATACATTCAGAGGTACATCGAGTGTTTCACAAGTACAACCAACAGTATCTCGCACGAGATCCTATACAGCTTCATCAGTAGCCTCAGCTGAGATCTATGGAATGTGTGGAAAGGGCCATAAGACAGAAGAATGTCGTAAAGCGTCTAGGGTGTGTTTCCGTTGTGGAAAGATGGGACACCGAATAAAAGAATGCCAAAACTAAGTTGGAACCACGGCAAAGGCTGGACCGGTTCTACGATCTGCACGGCCTACAGTACAAGGCCGAGCTTATGCTGTAGCTACAAGGGATTGTGGAAAGATGGGACACAGAATAAAAGAATGCCCAGACTTAGTTGGAACGACGGCAAAGGCTTGACCGGTTCTACGATCTGCAATGCCTACAGTACAAGGCCGAGCTTATGCTGTAGCTACAAGGGATGCATGAAACAGCAATGATATCATTCAAGGTATGCATGCCCATTATTTACTAAATTCACAGTTTCTTCAATTATCTTTAGATAAAGAAGACGCATCTAGTAAACTATGGTACTTGCTACATTAATATTTTGTTACTTTACTTGATATTCAATTACTTAAAATTAATTTAACTAACACTAGTCTATCTACACTAGGAATCTTACAATTATATCCCAAAGATGCTTATTTGTATTATGACGCACAAGTTTTGATAGATCCTTGATCTAAACATTCGTTTGTCACACCTTAGTTTGCTGGAAAGTTGAGAAAATTAGGAGGCATTCCAGAACCTCTTGATTTTATTTTAGATGTAACACTTCTGACTGGACAGTCTCTCATGACTGATATGGAGTATCGCTCGATTATCGTCTTGATTAAAGACTATTGGCACTATGAAGCAGTAGCAGACTTGATCTTACTTCCGATGCAAGGATACGACGCAATCTTTGGCATGGATTGGTTGTTCAACCACCATGCGAACGTTGACTGTAGAAAGAAGCTTGTCTCTTTCTGCCCCCAAAAGAAGACATCAGTTAAATTTTACGGAGTGCAGTCAATTAATCTTTCTTTTATATCACCAATTCGAGCACGACAACTACTTGATGATGGTGCTCAAGAGTATATCGCTTTTATTCAAAGTAAAGATCAGGAAGAGAAGAAAATTTCACTTTCAGATGTGCCGATTGCCTGTGAATTCCCTGATATTTTTCCTGATGAGTTGCCAAGATTACTGCCTGCCAGGGAAGTAGAATTTGCTATTGAGTTAGTCTCGAGGTACCGAGCCAGTATCAAAGGCACCGTATCGAATGGCACCAGCAGAGTTGAAAGAACTCAAAGAGCAGCTGCAAGAGCTACTTGATAAAGGGTTTATCAGACCGAGTGTGTCTCCGTGGGGCGCACCGATGTTGTTTATGAAAAAGGACGGTTTGATGCACCTTTGTATTGATTACCGTTAACTCAATAAACTGACGATCAAGAATCGATATCCACTCCCCAGAATCAATGATCTTTTTTATCAGTTACAAGGAGCGAGATTCTTTTCAAAGATTGATTTACGATCCGGGTATCACCAAATGAAGGTGAAAGCTAAAGATATTTCGAAGACAGCCTTTCGAACATGCTATGGTCACTACGAGTTTCTCATCATGCCCTTCGGGTTGACCAATGCACCTGCCGCATTTATGGACTTGATGAATCGAGTCTTCAAACCGTATCTTGATTAGTGTATCATGGTATTCATCGATGATATACTCATCTACTCAAAGACGAAAGTAGAGCATGAGGATCATCTACGTCTTGCTTTGCAAATATTGAGAGATTCGCAGTTATATGCCAAGTTTAGTAAATATGACTTTTGGTTGAAGCAAGTCAGTTTTCTAGGTCATATCATTTCTGAAGCTGGTATTATCATTGATCCGGCCAAGATCGAGGCTGTAGTACAATGGAAGCAGCCACAGACAGTAACCGAGATTCGAAGTTTTCTAAGTCTCGCAGGCTATTATCGATGTTTTGTTGAAGGGTTTTCTCAACTTGTTGGACCACTCACGCAGCTCACTCGAAAGAATGTCAAATTCGAATGGACTGAGGCGTGCGAGCAGGGTTTCCAAGAGTTAAAAAGGAGACTTACCTCCGCACTTGTCCTAGCATTACCATCAGGCAGTGGTGGTTTTGTTGTCTTCAGCGATGCTTCATATAGTAGGTTAGGGTGTGTCTTAAATCAATGGGAATGTGTAATTGCATATGGTTCCCATCAATTGAAAGATCACTAGAAGAACTATCCCACTCACAACCTGGAACTAGCTGCGGTCATCTTTGCATTAAAACAATGGAGCCACTATCTGTATGGTGAAACCTTTGAGATTTTTATCAATCACAAGAGTCTCAAATATCTCTTTACCTAGAAAGAGTTGAATTTGAGGCAGAGAAGGTGGATGGAATTCTTAAAGGACTATGATTGCTCTATTCAGTGCCATCCTGACAAAGCCAATGTAGTAGCTGATGCGCTTAGTCAAAAAACATCCGCTCAGTTATCCCATCTTGTGACATCGCTACAAAGATGGAAATTACTCAATGATATTGTATCATCAAGTGCCACTCTGAGAGCGACAGCAATTGGAGGTTTACTTGCTATAGTAATGATCCGATCTACACTCTTCAATAGGATCAGAGATCTTTAGATGAATGATGTAGAGCTTATTGCTATCAGACAGAGAGTAATTGGTGGTTTACAGCTAGAATTTTCTATTAAGGATAATGGGTCCTTATTGTTTCAAGGTCGAGTATGTGTACCAGATGATAGCACTTTACGTCAGGAAATTATTGAGGAGGCTCACAAATCAGCATATGTCATCCATCCTGGTAGCATAAAAATGTATCAAGATCTTAAGAAGACGTTTTGGTGGAACGGGTTAAAGCGAGATGTGGCAGAATATGTTGCAAAGTGTTTAGCCTATCAACAGGTAAAGGTTGAGCACAAACACCCTACTGGTCTGCTACAGCCATTGCCCATCTCTGAGTGGAAATGGGAAAATATTTCCATGGATTTCATTCTCAGCTTGCCCCGTACTCAGAAGGGTTACAATGCGATCTGGGTGATTGTTTATCATCTCACTAAATTCGCACATTTCTTACCCTATAGTATTTAATATACAGCGACGAAATTAGCTGAGGTATATCTAAAAGAGATAGTCCGACTATATGGAATACCCGTAAGTATCGTGTCTGATCGCGATCCTTTATATACTTCACGATTTTGGCATAGTTTCTAAGAAGGTATGGGTTCCAAGTTAGACTTCAGTACTGCGTTTCATCCTCAGACTGATGGGCAGACGGAGAGGGTGAATCAAGTGATAGAAGATATGTTAAGGGCCTGTATGCTAGATTTTCAAGGATCATGGGATAAGCACTTACCCCTGATCGAATTCGCATACAATAATAGCTTCCAATCAAGCATCGACATGGCATCATTTGAGGCATTGTATGGACGCCAATGTAAATCTCTGATTAATTGGGAAGAAGCTAAAGAGCATCTAATTTTGGGCCCTGACTTGATAGAAAGCACCAATGTAGTTGTTCACATTTTTCAAGAAAGATTGAAGAGTGCTCAGAGTCGGCAGAAGAGTTACGTCGATCTCAAAAGAACGAGTGCTGATTTTTAGGTAATACCCTACACTGATAAGTCTTTTAAATTTGTGAATTCACTTCAATATATTATCATTCTGGTGTATGGTATACAAATTGGCGATCACGTCTTTATCAAAATATCTCCAACAATGGGCGTGATGCGATTTGAGAAACGAGGCAAGTTGAGTCCTCATCATGTTGGGCCATTCCCAGTTTTGGGTATAGTAGGTGAAGTCGCTTATCGGATTGAATTACCTCCACATTTATCCGGCATACATAACATATTCCATGTGTCTATGCTTAGGAAGTACATCAGCGAACCAACACATGTGTTGGATTTTCAACCGTTAGATGTTCAGGAGGATTTAACGGTAATTGAAGAACCAGCTCAGATTTTAGACCGCAGAGATCAAATCTTGCGAACGAAAAGAATCCCACTCGTATTGATCCAATGGAAGAATCACGGGTCTCATGAAGCTACCTGGGAACCCGAAGCCGATATTCGCGCTCAATATCCTCATATGTTCACCTAAGGTAAGCCATGTATAGTATTTACTGCATATGATAGCAAGATATTTATCTGTATTGCTAGTATCAATATATAAAGTAAATTGTTCAACGTTAAAGAAATTGATGAAAATTAAGTTAGTATATCATCAATGATCTCTTCTTATAACAATATCAATATTATTGATTAACCTAAAACACATTGATTGCATTAAACCATGTTCAACTCTAGACTTATCTAAAAAAGTTCAACCAAGTTCATTATTTGTATTCAACTAAAAGAAAGAATACGTTTAAATATAATATAGAACATATTTTTGAACACTTACTAGTCATGGGTACCAGACACATGAACAACTAGTTCAATTAAAATAGGTTTATTATGCAATATATACCTCATTTATACACCTAGAATTCTCTATTGTGTTAAAATAAAATTATTTGGAGGAGAAAAAAACCTCAAAACTTATATTGAATATTTTTAATTGCTACCCAGTAAGAGTAACATATTCTAGTACAACTCCTCAAATTCTAGTTAAATATACTAGGCCCATAGAGGGGCTGACACAGTAACTTTTCAAGTAATACGATAAGGTATGGGTATCATTTTCATTGAAATAAAATATTTTAACATATATACACACTTCAAAAAGATCAACAAATATTTTTATACAGACCACTTGTCTGTTAGGTGCACACAGATACAAATTGTCTTTGCAACCAAGCCCATTTGACCTCGAAATCTGGGCAGGACCAAGTCAAACCCCTTACCGCGGCAAGGAAAAGCTGGCCGTGGCAAGCTATGTGGGTTGCCGCGACAACCAGTTTGAGCTCTAGTGGGTCTGCGAGCCCCCACACTTCATTCTAGTGCTCTGTTTTGGTGGGGTTTCATATGCTTTCTCTCCCTAGTGCTCTCTAACCATTATTTGAAACAAAATCGACCTGGATTCGCGCCAAATAACCGTTGTATGTTGGCGATTTCACTTTGGTCGACTCCATCATCATCAACTTCAGTCATTATTTTGCCTTTTTGGTGTCTTTGGGAGGTAAAATCCTCTCATTTCTGATTTAATTTAGTTCTTTCAAGTAGTTCTTTTATGTTGCTAGCATCATGCCTCCTACGAAGATATTAGCATCTAAACCCCCAAAAGCTTCAGCTAAACCAAAGGGCAAAGCCTCTTCAACCTCCCATGAGCAAATCGATCCACCCATGGATCGTGAACAGCCCGTCCCATGGTGGGGCATGAAAGCCATGGAACTCGAGTGGATTATTGATGATTCACTGCTTACACCGAATGATTTGACTGCATGGTCAATTCAGTACATAGAACAGGCGTGTTTAGACGCCTTATATCAACCTTTACCTACCCATTTCTACCCACGCCTTGTCCGTCTTTTTTATCAAAATCTAAAAGTTTCACCAGTTGTTGACCAATTTGAAACGGAAATTGATAGTCGCAAATTCTATTTTAACTTACAGGACATAGCTCTGGCTATGAACTGTAGCACAACTTACAATGAAAGTCTTGGACTAAGAACCCCACGTTTAAGGGATGTGAAATTCCATCACATCACCATAAAAATGACTGATGGTCAGACCTCTTTTGCCCAAGGTCTTTTAGTTCAACGCAGTCAGTTACCACAGAAGATTTGGTTTCTTAATTGTGTTTTTCGATGTAATCTGTACCCAATGCAGCATAAAAGAGAGCGCTGTGATGCTCTCTTACAAGCTTTGTTTGCTGTTCATGAAAATAGATGGGTGAATGCCCCTAAAGTGGTATGGGAAGGCATACAATATGCCAATATTTATTTGCAAAGTAATGTCTCTAGCCCCATGCCAACATGCCCATACCCCCGATTAATCACCCGCCTCTTAGAAGGCCACCACAATAGTGTAAATCAGGTTCCTTATCAAATCCCTCAGGGTGAAGAAGTCCACACCGATAATATGCGAGTCTTTAGCCCGGCTATATGGAAAAATGTGTATCAAAGATCACACCAAGTGGTGCAAAACCGCCAAGCACAACAGGTACGTGCTCCTCCTCCACCACCACAAGTTACACCCTCAGCCTTAACACAAGACATCGCCTCTCAACCCCAAGCTGATCCAGTTTCCCCTTCCAATGAGGCCTATAACATTTCAGATCTTACAGAGCTCATGTGTGAAAACCATGAGCAAACTCTTCAACAGTTCGATAATTTATATCGCAATCACTACATGCTCCATCAACGAGTAGATTATATCGAGGAGGCCACAAATATCATGATGGAGCATACTTTTCAAACAGCTGCAAGTCCTTATATTGGACGGGCACGAAACTTTGTTTCGACGTACACTCGAAACGAAGCTTTGTTAGTGCCCGAATTTCAGCAAGAGTATCAACAACAAGAAGTCGGACCTTCATCAGCTGGTCCACAGCCATCTAGTGCACAGCATGGTAAATCAATAACTCACACTTACATTCAAAAAAAAAAATGTGTATGTATATCTATCATGTTATTTCAACACTTTCTTTAGATAATACTATATAAATATCATACAATGTATAGCTGTCTAGCTCAATACTTTGCTCTATTTTGTGACACACATAACAAGCATGATCCAGATTAATACGTAGTGTGGCAGAATTACCAAATTGTTGATTGATGATTGTATGCACCATTACCAAACCCGTTTTTTTGATTGAATGTACCATGAACTGACATCATCGTCCATCTAGGTTTATTTTCAAGGACGAAAATCCCTTAAATAGTGGAGAATGTTGCAGATGCCCTAGTGAAAAACCACACTATTTGGTATGGACACGGGTCAAGTCAATCATGTGCCCCAAAGGACCTCACAAAGGTCGTGTTTACACTATTTTGTCGAACAGGTGACACACAAAAGCAAGGTTAACCTTGCATCTGGCGAGCATGTAGACATACATGCTCCCAACGTATAACAGCATTACACACACAAGTAAAGCCCGCCTATATACTGACTAAGGTATATCTGGACTACATTGTAATTTTTACTTTAATAAATATACACTTGCAACTTGTGTAATGGACTTACACAGAAGCTGAATCCCATATATAGAGTCATTAGTCTATATAGATATTCCCTTGAGTGTAGCAGAGGTACACTTGACATTTGCACCCAACTCCACTAATGACGAACCAAGTTGCATCCCATAGCTAGTTTATCTTAATTGAACTTATACCCTTAACCCCAGCACTACAGTTGAACTTGGTGTAATGGCCTTACACTCAAACAAGACTTTGTTTAGCTTATATGGGTGTACCATAATAACTAGTGCTGACTGTATAAGAGATCCTAACCGTAAGCAGCTTATAATCCAGTATATAGTCTCCCTACGATGGAGCCTAAGCCACAGAGCTATTGTTTAAGCTTGTGTTCAGTCATGTACTATTGTTTCAGTGCATGGTTCCCACGTCGGGGGTATAAGGCCTGAGCCACAGAACTATTTTTTTAGCCTGTGTCCAGCCATATACTATTATTTCAGTATATGGGCCCACACCAGGGTTATGAGGTCAAAGGTTGACCGAGCAAATTTATATATTTTGAGAGAGCAAAATGGGGGTGTCTACACCAGCTACGGGGGCTCCTATTGAACGAAACACAAGCAAAAGAAAATAAGACTAATACACGTACCCATGACGAAAGACGAATGAATCTAAAGCTAGAAGCAAATGAAATATGACTGAAAACACAATGACAACTCATAACGAATACACAAAATATGATAAGAGCAACTGAATAGAAACATGACCTACTTCTAGATGCCATCATGATGCATGAGTGAGCACACAATCAATAATCGATGCAGGTTTGACATAAATTAAAAGGGTTTCTAAATCCTAACAAGCCTATATCATAACCTAAATGCCTAAGATAAGTGGAGAAACTCTTGCTCATGAGTGCTTACCCGACCTTGAGCGAAGAAATCCTCCAGTGGGAAGTGTCTGAGATCCCGATGCTCCTCACCCTAGTGCTCCTCAGCCCCCTCATCTCCAGCTCTATCATCCTCAGCCCTCTCACCCTCCTCCTCAACCATACCCTAGTCAATCTCGAGTACCTCCTTCCTGACCTCCATCTGGTCAACCTCTGGTAACTCCTCTCCAACTATCTCCCTGACGTCCTCCCCGACGACAGCATCAGTCTAAGCCTCGAACGTCTCACCTAACTCTCCCATCATCATCCTCTCCAACTTAGAAACAGTAAGATCGTGCCTATCAATACTCTCACCCTCCATCCTAGAATAAAGAACTCAAAAAAATAGAAAGAATAGAAGAAACGGCGCCTGAAACGGACGATCGGATCGCAAGATATGATGAAAACACGAAAAATAGAGCACTAGGAAACTAGGAAACTAGATAATCGAAGACCAAAACAGATAGCTCGAGAAGAATGGGGCATTTTGAACTATTTTTAAGACCTAGCTGAATCACACGCTTAAACGCACACACTCGACTGAATCACGCACCATGGTCCCTGCGCTTAATTCGGATCAAGCGCCCATCCCCGAGTGGGTAAACAGATTGTCGCCCGCTCAACCCAACCCGACCACCTGGTTGCGCGTCGTTCCTCAGGCACTTAATCACTTCAAGCATTCAAATCCAACCGCGCGAATGTCAATAGTCACTGCAACAGTGACCAGCCACCGCCTTAATCCTGCGCCCCATACCATGCGCTAAACTCGATTAAACGACCGAACACTGGCACTCAATGACCTTTCGACCCTTCGAAACGCGCGCTCTCACTCTAGCGCGCAATCAGTTTATGCGCCCGTAATGAAGCACGCAATTTCCCAAAAATACAAAAATATGCCCAGAACAGCAGGTTCACAAGACCAAATTAGGAGACTTCCAACACTAATTATCGACCTAAACTGCGCCCTTGCTAAGACCAATCCAAAAACACTTATGATGAAAAATATATACCTCATGCCAAAAAAAAAAAATGCCCCCCAACATCACTTACACACTTTAACTAAGACCGAACTACAAAAAATGATGAGCAAAAAATGCCCCCCATCACTTATGCACTTGATCTTAGACTAAACTAAACTACAAAAATGCTCCCAACACACCTCGTATCAAAATAATAAATAAATAAGAGCATATCAAATTTAAGTAAATAAGCATCACGCCCAAAAAAGTCGAAGCAAGCTATCAAGATAAACCAAACCAAAATTTACCTAAATAGAAATTATTAGAAATGAAAGAAACATAATCACTTCATAAATAAATAAAATAATTATAAAATACATCGAGGGCATATCCTCTGAGTATACAACTTAAAACAAGAAACTTAAAATCCGCACATTCAGGCAGTTCTCGAATCCGAATTTCGGGAAGCTAGAAATCTCGGAGAAGCCCGGAGGAGGAACGCACCCTGAACGAATTCTAATAGTGATAACCTCTTCCCCTTGCCCCGAGCCGGCAGAAAAGAAAGAGTGGCTCACGGAAAGCCACCCAGGATCTGCAGGTTCCATCGTTGGGAGCTCACCTTGGAAACCCTAAAAAGGAGGGGCAACTAACATTGAATCCGCTGAGCCTATCGAGGAAATATAAGCGTCGATCACGAGAACTCTGACCTTGCCTTATCCTTGGGTTTTCTTTCTACCACCTTCTTCTCCTCCACCTCTTCCCTTAGCATGGTAGCAATTCGACTGCTACCTTGTATTCCCAATCTCGTCCATTCTCAATAATCCACTTAATAATCATAATTCTTTGGGTTCAATACCCTGGAGACAAAAGAGAAAGGAAGAAAAGACATTAATAAAAAAATGCCCTAAAATAAAAAAAATGCCCCAAAACTTCTAATTATAAGCTTGAAATAAGATTCAAAACAACAAGAGCCCACAGCTTTTAGCTCACACATTTATAAACTATGTCTCCTAAATTACCAAATGACAAGTGTCACACATTTAAACCCTGTCAATCTAATTAAATCCTAACCAAACACATACCCTCCTTTGAAAAACCACAATCCATGACAACCTAGATAAACCAATAATCGCATAACACTTACCCCTTTCAAGGAAACACAAATCCAAAGCAAAGTAAATAAACCAATAAAATTACAACACCCCAACAACCATCTAGAACCTTTGAAAACTCACACCTTTTAAGTCTCATGGTGAATCAAACAAAAGACCGAAACTCAAGTTGAATCAAGCCTAAGGCCAAAGCAAAGTACCTTAAACTTTAAACTTTAAACAAAAAAAACTCTCTAAAAGTAATGTGCAATCGTGGGAATCGATGCGATCCCCGTCGCGATGATGCGCTCTCTAACGAAAAGAAATATAGAGTCGCCACCTGGAGCTTTCGGTGTCTCGGGATACCTAGTTCATTTTTATGAGCACCTAAGTGCTAAAAATATGACTCTGAATCCGATCCACACCAAAGGCTCTTGGGTAGGGGCTTCGGTTATCGATCGGGAAGGTGTTAGGCACCTGCTCAACCCGCTTAACGCGGTCTCTACTAATGGCCAACAATAAAATGAAGTAGAAGCAAGGAAAATAGCTTCCTCTTGCCCAAAAGGGCTTAGAATCTTATTTGTGCCCCTCCGTTCCTATCAAAAAGTCGGCGGCGTAACAGCACAAATGAGAGGATGGAGGGAGCTAGAAAGAGATAGGAGAAGAAGGGGGAGAGCTAGAGCCCTCGAGCCCTTGTAGCACCATAGAGGAGCCTTGCGTGGCTTGCTTTGATGAACTCGTGAAGGCCTTGTATGGTGGAAAATGGGGTTCTATCTCCTAAGACTTAAAGCTAAGAGGTAGGGAAGGGAGGCTAGGGGATCACACACACCTAGGCTATGGGTTTTGGATGTAAGAACAAGCTTGGGAAGAGGTTTTAGAATTCTAAAATTTGGATAAAAATAGTGCATAAAAGGGAGGAAGAACTTCTCACTTTGAGCTCTTTCTCTCTTAAGAAAATTTCTCAACCCCTAAACCAAGGGGTGGGGGCTCTATTTATAGGAAAGGAGTGGATTAGGAGACCACTTAGATGCTAATTGAGGTTAGCAATTAGGTAATCTCAAATCTAAAGTTTCCTAGGGTTTTGATGGCTTGGAAAGGTGTGAAGGTGGTTCTAATGGTGGATGATGGGGTGAGGCTTTAGGCCACTTGGAGGGTTACAAATAGGTAAGGAATGGGTACAACAGAACTATCAAAACACACTCCAAAGGTTGAGGTAGTTAATAAGTCAAACCCCAGACATGAAATTCGGGGCAAAAACCCATAATTACTATTCATATGTCTGGCGCAACTAATAGTTACGCCAGGCAAATGCAACGTAAAATAGTGAGGAACAGTGCTGGAAGTTAGCTCGCGGGGTGGGGGCCACCTTTTAAACTTGGAGCAACTATTAGTTGCGCTAGGCTTAAAATCTGGGAGAATTAGTTGCGCCAGGCAAAATTTATACCTGGCACAACTATTAGTTGCGCTAGGCCATTTCTGGGGAGAAATAGCCTGGCGCGACTAATAGTCTTGCCAAATCCCTAGGGGGGCCACCTTGAAATTACCTTCCTGCCCTCCGGGTTCGGACTGCCATATCTTCTGATATATACCTCCGATTGGGGCAATTCTTAGACCGTTGGAAAGCTGACGACCTCTACTCTTTAATGGTATAAGAGTTGGTCACTGTAGAGGGTTGTAGCCAGTTCTGGTGCCCCTCCTCCTTATTGCCTAGGAAGGTTATGTTAGGGTTTAAAAAAGGGTTCTAAGGGCCGGGGTTGGTTTCTAAAGGTTTGGGATAGGTTCCTGGGGGTCCAGGGTGATTCCTAAGGGTTTAGGGTGATTTCTAAGGGTTCCATACACGCCATCAAAAGCTCGAAAATGTGCCTCTCTCGAAATATGTTTTGATCGGTCCTTGGGCCAAATTTGGGTGTCTATAGATGCCCCTCTTTGGTATCCGATCACTAATGATCGAATGTCAAAGAAAAGAGACATCCAGAGAGGCCCAAGGCATCACTGACGGCTCTGCTTTATTCAGAACAAACTTCAAACATCAGATGCGTAACATGGTGAGAAAACAAAAGCCCTGGAGTGCCAGGCTAATCATTTGTTTCTCGTGGTAATCGGTTCCCAAGTGCTTAGCGACATTACTGGGCATAACCGAGGTGGAATGAGTTGCGAAAGCCCAATAGCTGGGAAAAATGTTCGCCTCTCGAGATGTTTTGAAGGTGATTGATGTTCGAGATCCATTCTGAATGCAACTGCTTAGTAAGTAAGAGGGGTGATCGACCCATATCCAAAGATAGGCGCGAAGTAAACATACGCAAGGCTCCACAGTTTACGTCCAATCCTACAAGGCATTTTACGACCTCATTGGGTTATTCACGGGTTCCCCTGCGGAAAGCAGGGTTCGAGATCTTTGGGCGAACCCATCGATCCCAAAGTTTATTTAGCATGACCACCTGAGCGAAGTGAATAGATGTCACAACGCTTTTTAGGGGTGCGTGCCATTTTTCAAAATGCGCCTCAAATTCACATGACCCAGAGCGTCCAGCTTTAAATACCACTAAACAGATTTAACCAGTTATCGAGTGCTAATCCAAAAAGGACGTCCAATCCTAGTTTCTGCCAACAATGATCATAAGTATCAATTAACTATGCATAAATATGCACCCATTAGGGGCAATAAGCAACAACAAAGGCGATGAAAGCCCTGACCCAGACCCGCCCGGATATAATTTACGGGGACAAACGACCATCATACGGATACCCAGACGCATGGCGTATACTTTATAGGGATACCGTTGCCCATACAGGTTTTAAGCCTGCAGAAAATAAAAGGAAAATGAATCCCTTCTGAATGCATGGTTGCACATAGTTTTATTGACACAATCTCATTCTCAACAGATTGGTTTCAACCAACGATTGATCTTTTCTAATGGGGAATCTGCAGCTTAAGACACTTAAGTTCGCATGAGTCCAAAACGAAGTGCTCGTTGCAAAGATTTAGCAGTGGAGTTGACCTAATCGAAACATTGACTGTTTGATCGAGGCCGACACCGTTGCTCCTGCCTTAAGGCAGGATCCAGAGATCTGAGGCGAACCTCCGACTCAGGACTTCGATGTGGCACAGCTGCATTGCTGATAAAATATTGACGTTTTACCGCTTTATGCTTGTGCATTGTGCGAGTTCCAATCTGTTTTTGATTTTTCTATCATTTAATTCAATTTTTTTTTTGAATTTTTCAACTGTTATTTGATGGAATTATTTGAATTTTGAATCTATTATCTTATGTGAATTTTTTGGAATATTGGAGTTATTATTTTATGTGAATTTTTTGGAATTTTGGAGTTATTATTTTATGTGAATTTTTTTTAAATTTTGGAGTTATTATTTTATGTGAATTTTTTGGAATTTTGGAGTTATTATTTTATGTGAATTTTTTTTTAATTTTGGAGTTATTATTTTATGTGAATGTTTTTGGAATTTTAGAGTTATTATTTGGATTTATCTCGTGAATATTTCCAGCTTATCTGTGGGGATTATATTTTTTTATTTTCCTTGTGTGTAGGACCAGGGTGCTCGTTGACCTCGGCCCGTCCTTATTTTAGCACGGCTTTCTTGGCAAGTCGAAGAATGATCGAAATGTCGCCTTGGGAGTGCGTGCATCTGTCGGATGTGACAAAACAAACAAATAAAAGGAAGTGGGGGGGGACCGGTCTTCCCATCTGGCCCGTACCAGGCCTAAGACCCGGCCAGAGTGCCTAGCGCAACTATTAGTTGCGCCAAGCTAAAGGGAGGCAAACATTTGCCTAACGCAACTATTAGTTGCGCCAGGTTTGGCTGGGCAGTTAAAACAGCCCGAACTCGGGCTGTGGGGCATCATTTCGAATTCTTTCCCCCTCTCTTCCTCTCTGAAACTGAAAATCGCTCCCCCTCCCCTTAGGGTTCCCGTACGTTGCCTCTAGCGTGCCCATTGCCGTTGTTTTGCTTGCGGATCGATCGCGGGCCTACGCTAGACAAAAAAAATCCCTTTTTCTTCATAAGGTAATCTTTTAAACTCTTTTTTCTTGATTTTTCTTTCTTTTTGTTATGCAAATAAGATCATGATCTTGCACTTCTAGATGAGAAATGGTTTATTTTTTTTGTAAACATATTGATTGATGATGTGTGAATGATTTTTCATGAATAATGCCTTCTTCTTTTCTTTTTTTTGATCTGATGGGTTTTACTAATGCGTAATATATATATATATATATATATATATATATATATATATATATATATATATATATATGTAAATAATAATTTTTTGTTTTTATTTGTGCCTAGAAAAGGGGTTTTATTTTTGTTATTTTTTTGTTTTTATCTCAAAGCAAGGATTTTATACATCCTTTTGACAACTAGTTTAGGAAAAGGGAATTTCTAATGATTTTTAGTTTCTATATATTGAAAATTAATTAAGGAGAACGTTTTTTTTTTTTTTAATTTCTCTTAACATTAAAAAGGATTTTGCTTTTTTTGTTCTTTTTTGAAAACTAACTAAGGTATTGATTTATGTAATATTTTTTTGTTTTAGTTTTTTTGTAAAAGAGGGATTTTTTTGGTTTTATGGGCACAAAAGGAGGATTTTTTTGGTGTTTGTTTTTTTTTTTTTTTTTATAGTATGCAAGAAGGATTCTTTTTTTCTTGATTTCATGGTCCATGAAGCAAAGGATTTTTTGTTTTTTTTTTTTTTTTTTTTTTCTAAACATGAAAGAAAGAGATTTTTTGTTTCCTGTTTTTAAAGGCATAAAGAAAGGATTTTTTTGTTTTTATGATTTTAGGAACATAAAATGAAGGACTTTTTTTTTTTTTTTTTTTTTTCTAAACATAAGGAAAGATTTTTTTTGCTTTTATGATTTTAGGAACATAAAATGAAGGACTTTTTTTTTTAGTTTTTCTAAACAGAAGGAAAGATTTTTTTTGTTTTTATGATTTTAGGAACATAAAATGATGGACCTCTCTTTTTTTTTTTTTTTTTTGTAAACAGAAGGAAAGATTTTTTTGTTTCCTAATTTTAGAGGCATAAAGAAAGGATTTTTTTTTTTTTATGATTTTAGGAACATAGAATGAAGGACTTTTTTTTACCTTTTCAATCTAAAAGGGATTTATTTATTTTTGGCTTATGTATGTGTGCATCTTTATTTTCTGATAATGAACAGAAAGAGGGTGAGCATACTTATCTTCCCTTAATGTTGTGCTTATGAATAGTTCCTTTGTCAATGATCTGCTTTGATGTAACTATTTTGTTGCCCCAGCATGTCGGGCGGTGATGAGTACGTTCCCTAGGAGGGCCATGAGGAGGGGCCCGAGATAGTGTATGGTCCGCGGGGAGAGCAGTTCCTCTGGGTGGAGCAGAGAGCAGGCCCATGGCTTGAGATGCAGGGTGAGGCTGCCCTGGTCGGCCTCCTCCATCAGCAACACACCCATATCTCCAATTTCGGAATAGCGGGCAAGGTAAAAGATAGGTTCAGTTTCTTTCCTTTGCGCATTTTTTCTTTACCTCTGCCATCTGATGTGTATTTCTTTGGGTGCAGGAGCTGCCCAATATTGTGTTCTGCGGGGGGTGGCTCGACTTCCACGAGTTCTACCTTTATGTCCCTCCTGTGGTGAAAGTTCTGTTGGAGCAGGAGGGCTTTGGGGAGTTCTTGTCGTGCCCTGCCATGAGGGCTGATGTCGCCTATCTGAAGGCCCTTATTGAGAGGTTTCATCCCGAGACCATGACATTCCACATGCCGTACACCGAGCTGACGCTGACGCCCGTTGATTGGGCCATGATTACTGGCATTAGGATTGGCGGAGTCCTGATATCTACCTTGGCTGTACCGAGCCAAGAGGACATCATTCGATTGATCGGGGCCTATCCTCCTCGTGGGCAGACCCATGGAACAGAGGTCAAGATGTCCTGGCTGACCTCCCTCTTTTCTGTTGATGAGCTGGTGGACCTGGGCCAGCCAGATCGGGTGCTTTACATCGCGCCAGAGCGGGCGATGGTTTTAGCTCACATCACCCTCCTACTCCTGCTGGGCAAGACCCTTTTTACAAATGCCAACGGGGGACGGGTCAGCCTGGCCCTGTTGAGTGTGATGGATAATTGGGACGATGTTCCCAAGCATGACTAGGGAGGGGCGGGATACGCCTGGCTGATGTACAACTTATCCTGGGTCATGACCGGGGACTCGAAGTCTGCCGTGGGATTTTGGGCCGTCCTAGAGGTAATTCCTCACCCCTTTGCTTTTGTTATCGCTATCATATACTCATCATTTTTCTTTTCTCACTGATCCATTTATATTACTGACCTGCTCTTATCACCACTTTCATCTTGGGCGCCCGCTCCTTTTCTCAGAGGTGCTCACCTATCCCCCTCCTCAACAACTGGCATCAGGCCTGACTCCGTGACGTGAGCCTAAAGTACCTGGAAATGGGCCTAAGGTCCCAGCTTGATTTGATGGTGCCTGAGCAGGTGATAACTTTTTAACCTTTGTTCACTTTCAGCTTGGGCATTTCTTTTGATTGAGGTGTTGCTTACTTGGTCTCTCTTGCTTTTTGATTTTTAGCAGATCCTCCCCGATCCGTACCTGACATCCCCCTTCTGGGATCGAGCAGCCGTGGGTGCCTCCCGCCTATTCAACAACCGCCGCGTTGTCTTCTTTTATGGAGCATGGGCCAAATGCTACTATTTGGGGGAGCGGGTGGTGCATCAGTTTCAGGGCTACTACACCATACCCGTGGACCCACCGGCTAACATTTGGAGTCTTGCTGGCAGTATTGAGGAGTTGACAGTGGCCTTTTTCAATAATGGGTTCCCCATTTGTGCTCTCCATGTGCCTGGGGATTATCATGCTTGGTACGAGTGCCTACCCTACCGGTTCATCCTGCCACGTTTTGTCCCTAGCGCTAATTTTCTCGCGTTCGGGGGCCCACTTGGCCAGGTAACTTCTTCTCAGCTTGGATTAGTTTCTCTTTCACTTTTACTCTGCCTGAGTCTTATCTAAATAGATTCTTGTCTGGTTCACAGTTTGCTCCGGGAGATGGTTCGGATGATGAACGTGGGTCGAGTGCTACTGACATGTCAGGTCTAGATCCCTCTGGTGTTGGTCCTTCTGGTGCGGGTCCCTAGGGCGAGGGTTCATCAGGTGCAGGTCCGTCTGTAGCCTATGGGACCTTTCAGCGTCTTGACGATGGCTTCCTCTCCGACCTCTGTGCCGACGTAGACCGACAGGCACAGCTCTCTGCCGAGGCGGCCCACATTCCTCCTCCTGAGGTGGTCCCTAGGGTGAGTTTTCATATGAGCCGCTTCTCCTTTATTTTGGTTTCCTTCGGTACATGCTTTCAAGGGTGTTTTAACAATTGAATACTGTATCGTAGGACTTCAACTTGGCTATGGAATATGCGGAGTACCATCGTCATCTGGCAGAGCTTCGAGAGGTGGAGACGGTGCGTACCTAGCTGCTAAACTCCTCTCTTTTTTTCTTATCATTGGCCCTTTGACTGATCTTGTCCTTGACTATGCCTTGCAGCGTGCCCGGGCTAAGGAGTCGCGCTCCCTGTTCAGTAGGATTTCGCAGGCGTGGTCTAGAGTGGGGGACATGAGGACTTATCAGAGCTCCTCTCGCCGTCACAAGAAGTCCAAGGGGGCGAGCAAGGAATAGGCTTGCAGTTTTTTTTTTTTTTGCTTTTTAAAACTCAGTATTTTGGATTTGGCATTATGGGATGGATGATATATTTGGATTCAGCTTTATGGGATGGATGATATATATATATATATATATATATATATATATATATATATTTTTGGACATGTATCTTTCGAAAATATTCATTGTTTTAATGCCTTTGTTTTGAGTTTATGCCATGGTTTCCTTGCCTTCTATATTTGTTTCTTCGCAGGGTGTGTCTGCCCATTGCCCCCCTTTTTTGAAAAAAAGCAGTCTTTTGGGGTGCATGCCTCAATGTAGGATCAATCCTCGAGTAGGTTCGAGACGGCTGTAGAGGGGGGCCTTTTGGGTCGCATGCCTCAATGTAGGATCAATCCTGCACATAACAAAAAAATTCACAAGCCATTGATGGTCGGAAGTGCCGACATATATAAAATCAACAAAAAGGGCAGAAGTCCCCTCCTCGGTTTGGTCTTGAGATGGCTGTAGAGGGGGGTTTTAGTCTGGCACAACTAATGGCTAAAATTCCAGGGACATTTTACTGGCGCAACTAATAGTTGCGCCAGGTTTTGCCTGCGGGCAGTGGGGTCTTATATGCCCGAATTGACCCAGAAATTGTTTCTTTTTTGTTTGACTTGGCTCCTTTGACCGACATCTTTAGCTCTTGTTTTTCCCAAGGCAGGTCCATCTTCCTACATTGATTCTTATCTTCCCAAAAGATCCTTGTATGTTCATGGATCCGCCTCCTAACCCTCCCTTACGTGGAGGGCCCGGAGCCAATGTATCCTCTTTGTTGGGCCTGGGGCCCAAGTTCCTGGCAACTTGGTTTGGGAGTCTGAAGGAGAGTGAGCTCGCTGACTTGAAGCGCCTTGGTCTATCTCGCCTTCCTTCCTTCCTAGAGATTCCTCTTCGGTGGGAACTCCTTCATGCCGCCGCTTCATGCTGGGATGTGAATCTCCATGTATTCCACTTTGGGAAGCGGGAGCTGACCCCAACCCTTGAGGAGCTATCCAATTTGTTTGGCCTGAAGCTTCATAGGGACCTTGCAAGAGTTATGCCTAGGCCGGGGTATTCCAGATTTGTTCATCTTACTTTCGGTTTAAAGAAATCTGAGTATGAGAAGAGCCTCGTCGGGGGGCCCACAAGGTGTTCGCTGAAATTCCTCAAAGAACTTTTCGGTGACGAAAGCCTCCGAAGATTGCCGGTTATGAGTGTCTTTAACGTGAAAGCCCTAGCACTTGGTCTCATCTCTGAAATCCTCTTCTACACCGGGGGAGAGAGCTTCTCATTGGTAGTTTGTGATATTTTGATGGAGTTGGAGGCGGGCTGGTCCATGATGCACTTGGTGCTTGCCGAGCTGTACCGATGCCTTGATTCTTTTATGTTGGGTAAAGTGGAGGGCCTTTGGGGATGCCCCTTGTTGCTCCAAGTCTGGCTGGGTGAGCATTTTGCGGTTTTGGGGCCCGTGCCTCACTTCTATGTTGCTCGAGGCGAAGTGGCCCAATGTTTCTTGGGTAGATGCCACTTACTCCCCCAGGGTGATATGTCGGCTCTGAAACTTTGGTTGGTCGATGCTGAGCTGACATGGAGGCTTCCTTGGTTGGATTGGACCTTCCCAGTGATTCGTTCTAGAGACCATGAGGGTATCACCATCCTAGGATTGACTAGCAGCACCTTCTACTTCCCATTCCGGGTGCTACGCCAGTTCGGATGCCCTCAGCAGGTGCCTTGTGAGGCCAGACCCCCTTTAGGTGATTTGATCTTTTCTAGGGGATCCTCTGGGGACATAGATCGGATTGCCGCTCTTTGGGAGACGCAACAGTTTACCCTGATGTGTGATTTTGAGCAGGGAGACTCAGTTAGAACTTCTCCTGAGTATGAGGCCTGGCTGTTGACTGAGCGGCCTGTCGCTGACGGCCCGAATTTGTCAGAGAGCATTGAGACTGGAGGCCCCTGGCCAAAGAAAGAGGTGGCGCTCCGGACCTGCATCGAGCTATTGGTGGATGAGAAGAGGGTCCTGCAAGAACTCTTGGCATGCGAGAGGGTTAGAGCAGACGCAGCGGAGAGCGAGGTTCTCCGTTTGAAGGAATCACTGAGCGTTGCTTTTGGAGCCGCCGACTCTTCTCGGAAGAGGTTCAAGAGCCTACATGGTCATTGGCTGACTAAGAGGAATGTCCGAGAGGATGATCTTTATGCTGAGATTAGTGCTTTGAAGCACGAGTTGGGTCGTTGACTCCTTCCTGCACAGAGATCATATACACAGAAAAAAGGGGCGTAGAAAACCCCTTTACAGATAAACACACATTTTTGGTATACATATATATATATATATATATTTTTTTTTTTTGTTGTTGTTTTTTTTTCTATACTTGTAAAAAGGAAAACATGCTAGTCATCACACCAACTTTTTTTTTTAGATGTGGTGCAAGTGATACAAAAGGCAGTTATATACACCTATACAGATCTATTTTTCGGTTTATGTATTATATCCTCTTTCTTCTTCTTTTTTTTTGTGCCTTAATCATTGGGTGATACTTTGAGCGGGCTTCACAAAGACAATTCTGGTCGGGACCTGATTCGAACTAGCATGAGCGGCCCAGTCGGACAAGAGGGTACAGGGAGAGTAACAAAAGGGTTCCTCAAACATCAATTTTCTCAATCAGTCCAATCCTTTCTTTTTCAATTTTTTTCTCTTTTTTTATCTCTCCCTTTTTTACCCGTGGCGCCCTTTCGGGTTTTCACCACGTCCATGGGTTTAGCTCTCTTACCCCAAGCGCCCTTTCGAGTTTTCACCTGGTCCGCACAAGCCTGTTGTTTTTACCCGTAATGTCCTTTCGGGTTTTCACTACGTCCATCTTGCTTTGAGCTTGTATTTTTATTTTATTTTTTATTTTTTCAAAAGCCATGAAATAGACGTCAATTCCATCATAGCCGGCTGGATGGGGTTCTGGTGTCGTCTCACGGCTCGGCTCATGTTGACTTAACAGATATTATGACTGCTTGCGAACCTACAAAGAGGGCTTCCTTCAGGGTGTAGCTTGGCCATGGGTTAGGTTAGAATTTGAAGGTATGCTGGGTTAAAAGGATTTCCTTGATACGGCTTCAGTTTTCTCAACATACTTTCTTGGGAGTTTTACTATACATGCCCCGTGATTCTTCTACATTTTTTTTTGTTCTTTTTGCTTCATTTCAGACAATCACTTTTTAAGGTTTTGCTTTTTTTATTTTTTTTGGATTTTGATAGTAACTCTACTTCATCTTTTCTCTCTCTCTTTTTTTTGGTATATGTACATGTATATATTTTTTTGGGGAATGGGTTTATTGAAAGAAAGGCCCAAGCTCAAATGGGATAGCAAAGGATATCATCATTTTTAGAGATGTTTTTGGGCTACTGTGCTTGGAATGATGGTCTCTTTTGGGTGGTTCTTAAGCAGTCACGTATCTGTTTCAACAACACTTACCTTGTCGTGATGGGCTAAGAATAGAACCATCGGACATATCCAGCGTTGATGGGCTCAGGAAGATGATCTCCGTCCATGGTGGCAAGGCGGATGGCGTATCCCCACAGCACTTCTCAAATGACATATGGTCCTTCCCAGTTCGGCTTAAACTTTCCTCTTGGATCGGCATGAAGGGATGGGAAGATCTTCTTCAGCACAGTGTCTCCTACCTTGAGATCTCGATCGCAGACACGTTTATTGTAAGCGCGTGTGATTCGCCCTTGGTAAACTTGAGTGTGACACAAGGCTAGGAGTCTCCTCTCGTCTAATAAGTTCAACTGGTCAAAGCGGAATCTCTCTCTCTCTGCTTCGGGTAAGCCTGATTCTATGAGGATTCGGAGCGAGGGTACTTCAACCTCCACCGGGAGGGCGGCCTCGGTTCCATATACAAGGGAGAATGGTGTTGCCCCTGTAGCGGTACGGATCGATATTCGGTAGGCCCACAAAGCAAATGGCAGCATTTCGCTCCAATCTCGATAAGTGACGACCATTTTCTCAAGGATGCGGACAACTATTTTGTTCGCGGCTTCCACGGCTCCATTAGTTTGAGGCCGATAAGGGGATGAGCGATGGTGCTTGATCTTGTATTGCTCGCAGAAGTCTCAGATGCGCTTATTCGCAAAGTTTGTACCGCTATCCGTGATGATATCCTTGGGTACTCCAAATCGACACACAATATTGTTCTTGAGAAACTTCTCGACGTGACTAGCAGTGATGTTGGCATATGACGCCACTTCTACCCACTTGATGAAGTATTCAATGGCGACGAGGATGAACCGATGTCCGTTTGATGCTTTTGGATTAATCATTCCGACAACGTCAAGGCCCCAGGTAGCAAATGGCGAAGGAGTGGTCATGCAGTGATGATCAATGGCAGGAGCGTGTATCAGACTGGAGTGTTCTTGACACTTGTAGTATTTTTGAACATGTTTGCAACAATCCGATTCCATAGTGATCCAGAAGTATCCTTGCAGCAGAATTTTCTTGGCGAGCATGTGACTACTGACATGGGCTCCTCATACTCCCTCATGGATTTCTTTCATAATATTGATCGCTTCACTTTCAGTAAGGCACCTGAGTAAGATGTTATTGTATGATCGCTTGTAGAGGCATTCCCCGCAAATGACGTAACCTGTCGCTAAACGTTGAATGGTTCGTCGGTCTGTCTTGGATGTACCCTCTGGGAAAGTCAGGGTCTTGAGGAAATTTTTGATATCTGAGAACCAAGGTGGCTCATCATCAGGCTTTGTAGGTTCCTCAATCTGGAGGCAAAAGGCCGGCTCATTCCTCTACTCGATTACGATCGGCTTCATCTCAACACCATAGGGGATTTCAATCATTGATGCTAAAGTTGCTAATGCGTCGGCAAAGCGATTCCTTATCCGGGGGATGTATGAGAAAGTCACCTCTTGGAAGCAAGCTATCAGATCTTCGAGGTGTTCATGATAGGGGTACAATTTCTTGTCTTTCGTTTTCCAGTCACCATTCGTCTGACATATGATTAACTGTGAATTGCCAAATACTCAAAGGTGAGTTACATTCAGATCGAGAGCCACCTGCAGACCAGCGGCGCAACCTTCGTATTCAGCCATATTATTAGTGAAAGGGAAGTTGAGCTTGATAGAGACTGGTACATGGGATCCCTTCGGTGAAATTAGGATGGCGCCAACTCCTTGGCCCTCGACATTTACTGCCCCGTCAAAGTGCATTACCCATGATCCTTCTGCTTCTTCTACATCGTCTTCTGTCATGAACAAGATATCTTCATCTGGGAATTCGGTTCTTAATGGCTCATAGTCAGGTAAAGGATTATCAGCAAGATGATCAGCAAGCGCCTGCCCCTTGATCTATTTTTGAGTGACGTACGTGATGTCGAATCAGATAATAAAATTTGCCATCGTGCGGTTCGTCCAGTGAGAGCTGGCTTTTCAAATAGGTATTTTAATGGATCCATTCGGGCCAAGAGTAGAACGGCCTGGGATAGTAAGTAATGGCGGAGCCTTTGAGTAGCCCATACAAGAGCCAGGCATGCTTTCTCCATATGAGAGTAGTGCATCTCGTAATCAGTAAACTTCTTGCTCAGATAGTAAATGGTCTGCTCTCTTCTTCCTGTTTCATCGTGCTGCCCCAAAACACATCCCATCGAAACTTCCGTCGTGGAGAGGTACATCAAGAGTGGTCTCCCTAGCTCAAGTGGTACCAAACTAGGTGGATTAAGGAGGTAGCTTTTTATTTTTTCAAACGCTTCTTGACAATCGTTTCATTTAACGGGCAAATTTTTCCTTAGTAACTTGAAGATCAGCGTGCAGATTGGAGTTAGGTGTGCAATAAACTGACTGATATACTGTATTCTGCCCAGAAACCCTCTAACCTCTTTCTCGATAGATGGTGGTGGCATCTCAGTGATGGCTTTGACTTATTGGGTCGACCTCGATCCCCCTCCTGCTGATAATGAATCCCAACAGTTTCCCTGACATAGCACCAAATGCGCACTTCTGTGGATTCAGACGTAGTCGATACTTCCTTAGCCTTTCAAAAGGCTTCTGAAGGTTCACCAAGTGATCGCTTCGCTCCAGTGAGTTAGCTATCATATCATATCATATACTTCAATTTCTCGGTGCATCATGTCATGAAATAGTGCAAGCATAGCTCTCTGGTATGTTGCACCGGCATTCTTCAGCCCGAATGGCATGACTCGATAGCAGAAGGTTCCCCAGGGGGTAATGAACGTTGTCTTCTCGCGATCAACCTCTACCATTTTTATCTGATTGTATCCTGAGAATCCATCCATAAAAGAAAGCATCCCGTGCTTAGTTGTGTTATCGACCAAGATATCGATGTGTGGTAATGGGAAATTGTCCTTTAGGCTTGCTCTGTTCAAATTACGGAAATTGATACACATGCGAACCTTTCCGTCCTTCTTTAGCCCAGGTACAATACTGGCTAGTCACTGCGGGTACTTGGATACCATGATAAACCCTGCGTCATACTACTTGATGACCTCGTCTTTGACTTTTAGCATCCACTCGGGTCGGAGACCTCTCAGCTTCTGCTTGACTGGCTTCATATCAGGGTAGAGGGGCAACTCATGCTCGACCAAATCAGTGTCCAGACCAGGCATGTCCTCGTACAACCAAGAAAAAACATCATGGTATGACCGAAGGAAGTCGATCATACTTTTTCTTTCCTCAGGAGACAATGACGTTTCGATTTTGGTTATCCTGGGAACCTCCTCAGTTCCTAGATTGACGTCTTCGGTCTCTTCAACAATAGGAGTAGGGCCGTGCTCAAAGTCGACAAATCGGTCAAGGAGCTCATCGGGGAGCTCCTCGAAGGGGACATCCTCGTCCAAACTGGTGATCCCTACCTCTTCTTGTATTTCTACAGGGAAGGGGTGGTCAATTTCACATGGGACTAGTATTTTGATTAAGGTATCCTTTTGTGGGACATTTTCTAGAATTTTAAATGACAATATTTTTGGACTTTAGATTTTTTCAATGTTTTTGGGATCTTGTGTTTTTTCCATGTTTTTGAGATTTTTGTTTTCTTCCATGTTTTTGAGATTTTTATTTTCTTCAGAGACGGGCCCTTGGCCAGGCGGGTTTGTGTATATACAAGGTATTGCCTGCCAAGGGCTTATCTCACTTTTTATAGGTTGTTTTTTTTTTTTAAACAGACACCAAACTTTCGGCCACTTCCTACTTCCAGAGTTTAGGGCAAAGATGCCCAGTTGTGTACCTAAGGGGCCGCTTCTTTACCTGTTGGGATGGAGGGTGCTGACTGATATGGCTCATTGGAGTCAGCCTCCATCATATTGATCCCCATTTTGTCTGAGATCATGTCCTCAAACGATAACTCGGTTTTGTGGTGATTTACCATAGGGGGGGGTTAGTTCAGGTACCGACCATCGTTCCTCGAAAAGGGACAACGGGGCCAAATCTATCTCCAAGCTGGGAAGGGAGATATGGGGATTGGTGGGATGGACTGGGGCTTTGGGTTTGTGTGGGGTCAAATGGGTTGCCCCATTTTGATCGATCTTTACGACCCCTGTGCTGACAAAGGAATCCCTGATGTCCGGCCTAGGGCGAGGTTTCTCCTCTATGTTGATTCCTCGAGCTCTTGCAGCCATGGCGACCCTGGCTTTCTCTTTCGCCTCTCGACCTCTTGCTCTGTGGGCTTATATCCTAGCCCGAATCTTACTTTTTGTCCCTTAGCCACAACTGGCTCTCTTCTGCCTTGTAATTTGGGTCCTAGACCCATCCCTTTCTGATAGCCCCACTTTTGGAGCATTGCTACTGCCACTACCATACCGCCTCCCGTTTTAGACATGATGCCCTTAATGGGTTCTGGGAGTATTGCCGACACCTCGTACTCGAAACTGTGGAGGTCGACGTCCTCAGCGGTGTGTGGTATATCCAGCATATTGGGTTTTTCAATGCTATTGGCAACCTTTTCTTTCTCATTGTGCCCCTCTCTGATGATCATGATAATCTTATGCCCAGATGCAAATTTGAGTTTCTGGTGCAATGTGGAAGGTATGGCTCCTACTTCATGTAGCCACGGGTGCCCCAACAACAGATTAAATGAGGATTTGATATCCATGACCTGAAATAAGATGGAAAAGGTCATTGGCCCTATCAACAGCTCAAGATCAACTCCTCCCATTATTTCTCTCTTGGTATTGTCAAACCCTCTAGGGCTGGTTCTGGTGGGCCTTAACATGCACGGATCAACCCCAATCTTGGTAGCGGTTCTCAACGGGCATATATTCAATGCAGACCCATTATCAATTAGTACCAAGGGGATAATCATATTTCCGGACTCAATGGTTATATTCAAAGATTTTGAGTGGCTACCTCCTTCCTCAGGTAAGTCGGCGTCAGAAAATGAAATAGCATTTGGGGCCATCACTTGACCAATTATCTGCCCGACTTCATCTGAGCTAACTTGGAGTGATACATGTGTATTTTTTAACGCCCCCATTAATGCTTGAAAATGGAGTGGGGACGTCATTAACAGATCCCATACAGTGATATGGGCAGTCATCCTTCTCAGCTAAGTCTCTAGTATATGTTCTCGACTCATCTTCTCGAAGGGGTTCATCGCGCTGTCTTTCTTTCCTTCGGGCTAGGCCTATGCTGCTGCTGGTATTTTTGACTGCTTTGATATCCTCCCTGATCTGGTAACAAAATCTACTACCCCTTCTCTACTGCTGCCCTCGGCATTGACATCTGTTTGTTCGTAGCTTAGCGGGACCTGATGAGTATCATATATGGGTCCCGAGAGATGGAAAGGTATGGCTGCCGATTCTTGAGGTACTTGTACTGTCATCTCAGGAGGCGTGGGCAATACTTGATTCACCCTGGTGGAAGTGGGTTGGGTGGAAAGATTGGGCCAAATGGGGGTGGTGGAGCTTGAGGGTGGTGGCATTGGAGGGAAGGAGGTAAAAGTAGGCCATTGATAGCCAGTGGGTACGGGCGGCAGATGGGGGGTCTGATGGGCCGTTAGGTAATTGATCGGGGTGGTCGAACTTGCCGGTGGTTGAGCTGGGGGTGATGGAATGGGCGCAGGCCATTGATAATTAATGGGTGCGAGTGTTGGATTGGGGGCTTGGTGGCTTAAAGGGTAATCGATGGGGGTTGTGGTGTATGGTGGTAGTTGGAATGGGGCGGGCATAGGCCATTGATGACTGGCGGGTGCGGGTGTAGGATTGGGGGCCTGTTGGCGCATTGGGTAATTGATGGGGGTTGTAGTGTATGGTTGGTATGCATTGATATTCACGTAATTGACGGGTGTGGGTGATGGAAAGTATGCCCTGAGATCCAAGGGTTCAATTTGTGGAGTCGAGTTGGGAAAATAATCTGACAAATTTAGGGGTTCAACTACCCCAATATTCCTCTCTTTAACATTTCTTAACAGCGGTGCTACATAACTCTCCCGATCACTGATGTAATCGGATGGGTCAAATTCAAACTCCTCCTCATCTTCTATCATTCTGATGGTGGGTCTGGGACCTGCTCCTCCGGTAGGATGTGGGGGTAGTGGTACTTGATGAATATTAGCATGCTGGGAAGGTGCAGGGGGAATGATTTTCCTGGCATCGATCAAATCCTGGATGGCATGCCTCAATGGGAAGCAGCGATCAGTAGGGTGACTCGGACCTTGATGAAAATTGCAGTGGGTGTTTGGGTCATAGTTCTTTGGGATCGGGTGAGGAGGAGGTTGCGGTTGGCGGATAGCCACTTGTCCTTTTTCTACTAACAGGGGCATAAGTACACTCAAAGATTTCCCCAGAGGTGTGAAGATTCGGTCGTAGCGGGCTCTCCTCTGTTCCGAGGTCATTTGCATTCCTTGCCCATTCCCCATTCTTTGCATCTGCTCAGGCCTAACTGGTGCTGGTGGGGCCACCTGAAATTGAAATGGAGCAGTATTATTATTGGGCCTGGTGTTGGCTATGTTTTGAACATCGCCCCCTGTTCTCTTCTCGTTCCTCTGTTCTGAAAATCTTCTAACCCCACTGGGTCCACTTGGCACGTTCTTATTCAGACGCCCCTCCCTGATGGCATCCTCACATCGGTTGGCGTTTCTCACCAGATCAGCAAAGCTAGACTGCTGTTGGTATATAAGAAAATCAGAGATCACTGGCAGAGTGTTCTTTGAAATCATCTCTATCTACTCATCATCCGGTATTCTATTTCTGACTTGAGCTGCCAAGGCTCTCCATCGCCCCAAGTAATCACTAAAGATCTCATTTGGATTTTGCTTTAAACGGGCTAAATCAAACTTGCGCGGTTTAATATCAGTATTATAGACATATTGTTCCTGGAACAAATGCGCTAAATCTTTCCATGTCTTCATCATGGATGGTTCAAGAGATATGAACCACCTTAGAGCCAATCCGATCAAACTTTTTTGAAAGACTTTTATTAGCAGTCTTTCGTCCCCCCCTTACTGGCACATGTCCCCACAATAGGACTTGAGGTGTGCGATCAGGTTGCCTGTGCCATTGTACTTGTCGAATACTGGCATTTTAAATTTGGGGGGTAAGGGACCTCAGTGAATAGGCATAGGTCTGTGAAGTCCGTGGCGTGGATTTCAGCACCACCCATTTTCAACAGTTGTTTTTGTATTTTGTCTAACTGTTCTTTCAGCTGCTCTGACTCTTTCGATATAGGGGCCGCTTTCTCGGCCGTCAGTCGGACTTCACTCTGGGCTACCAGGGGGTGGGAAATTACTGGTGGAGGGATGAGGCTGATCAATGCCCTAGCATAGGCCCCGCTGTTCCTAATCTCGTCCTCTTCATCTGACGGCGAATGTGCGTGTGAGGGATTCTCAACCTGTTGCTGCATGGGTTGGATGGGAATGACATGAGTAGGGGTTGGGTGAGCTCATTGGGGGTGAGGAAAGGTTTTTTGGGTGATGGGAATTTGGTTTTGAGGCAGGGCCTGGTAGGGCCATTGGGTATGGGGGAAGGTTTGGAGATGGCCTTGGGGTGTGGGGCCATGGGGGAATTGGGTTTGGGGGATGACATGGGTTTGACCCAGTTGTGAAGGTTGGGTTAAGTGTTGGGGGTGTTGTGGAAGGTATGAGTGTGGGGTTTGGGTTTGGGCCATGAACCCTTGATCATTTTGGGTCATGGGCCACTGATAGGTCTGGGCCATGGACCCTTGGTAGGTTTGGGCCAAGGGCCCTTGATGGGTCTGGGCCACGGACCCTTGGTGGGTTTGGCCCCATGGGCCTTGATGGGTATGGGTCATGGGCCCTTGGAGGGTCTGGGCCATGGGCCATTGGTGGGTCTGGCCTAATGGCCTTGATGGGTCTGGCCCGATGGGTCCTTGATGGGTCTGGCCCATAGTTCCTTGATGGGTCTGGCCCGATGGGCCATGTTGGGTCTGGCCCAATGGGCCTTAATGGATCTTGCCCGATGGGCCTTGTTGGGTCTGGGCCATGGGCCATTGGTGGATTTGGGCCATGGGCCCCTGATGGGTTTGGATTTGATGGGTTTGGCTCAATGGGCTGTGGGGCCCTGAGATGTGTGGGAAAAGGGGGTTTGGGCCAATGGGCCTTGGGGTATGTGGGTGATGGGGGTTTGGATGGTGTGGATTATGGGAGGTTGATGAGGGTCATGGGGGATTGAAGCATGGAGGTTTGCTAAGGTGTGGGATGGATTCATGGATGTGGGGTGTGGAGGAGAGATATTTTGGGAAGCCCTCCATGAGGAGTATGCTTGGAACATCTCCTCCATCATGGCCATGGAAGGGGGGTGGGATGTGGATGGTGGATTTAAGGGGTGATGGGGTATAGATGGGGGGGAGGTGGAGGAAAAATTGGGCATGGCCCCGGTATAATTGGGCATGGCCACGGTAGGTGGGGGTGTATGGGGTGGATGAGGGGATGTATTGGGTATGTTTTTGGATGATGGGGGCATGATGAGGAGGGAGGAGGAAAGTTGGGCATGGGCCCCGGGTAAAAATGGACATGACCCTGATGGATGGGGGATTTTGCGTGGGATCGGATAGGGCGGAAGTGGTGTATTTGAACGTGGGTGGATCGGGTCTATAGGGCGGTGATGGGAATTGGGGCATGGATGTGGATTGGGAAAATGGATTTGGCATGGGCATGGTCTGGGCAAAACATGGGGAATGGGGGGTTGGACTTTGGATATTTTGGGGGGTAATGGTTGGGAATATGGGGGCGCCGAATGGGCCAGTAACGGTAAAAGGGGGTTGGGTGAGGGGGATGGTGTAAAAGACTTCTCCCGAATGGGAGTGGATCAGAGAATGTGGCGGGAATGAATCGGGATCGGCGTAGACCGAGTCCACTACCCACGACATTCTTCGGGAGCGGGTCGGGGGTAAGGGTGCCTTGGATTAGGCCCAAAAATCCTCTTCCTTCCCCTACGGGACGACGGAGGGCAAGATGATGTCGTTGTGCCAGCACCACAAACTAAATATTTTTTGGATTTTGATTATATATATTTTTTTGAATTTTATGAAAAAAATTTGAAAAACAAAGGTTCCGAGGCCTTGGAATTCCCTTTTCGGGTGGCTCTCATACCTTAATTCAAGACCCGCGGTGACAGTTTCGATGCACTTCGAAAGAATCGAAGGAGAACCTTCGATCTATTGAAGGCATGAAAATCGAGGCAAATGACCCGATCCCCCGAAATGAGTCAAGAAGAAGTCGCCTTCTCTTGACCGGCGGGGGCGTATTAGGTGTCGGAGATGGCAAGGCCTAAACAAGGCACTATGCACACTAATCGGGGAACTCGGGAGGTGGAAAGGGCCAAGGATTCGGGTTGGATGCTGCCAAACAAACTTGGCGCAACTAATACTTGCACCCAGGTTGCAGGGGAGGACTTTTACACTGGCGCAACTATTAGCTGCACCAAGGTAAAATTTGTGAGTTTAAAGCTGGCGCAACTATTAGTTGCGCCAGTTATAAATTCCAGTGTTTTTACACTGGCGCAACTAATACATGCGCCAGGCAAAAACTGCCTCTCCAGAACATAAAGCAACAGTCACTGATACCCAAAATGAGTCTCTTTTTGGTTTTTTGTGGAAGCTAGGCTTCCGGGAACTAAGCTGTTTTATGGTGATCGATTCTCTCCTCACCGCACCTAAAGGATTGAGTCCGGTATAACTCGCTAGAGCGCTCCCCAAGGGTTTTAAGCTTCGGAATGGGAACCCACCCGATATACCTTCGACGCAAGTGCCTTCTCAGATACTAGGTGGGCTGGGACTTTTCTAGATCATCACCACTAGGGGCTGCCGCCATACTAAGACCCGGGTGTTTGTATGTGTGCCTAAACCAACCCTTTTGAAAAATCTATCCCCCAAAGCAAATTAATTAAGCTCCCTAACTTGGTTCAATTTTAATTTTTTTCAAAGCTTTTCTCTTTTTTTTTTTTGGAAGTTTTCTTTAGTTCAAAGATTGGGGGTGATTATCCTGTGCCGCCACTACGGGCCGGCGTCCACTTTTAGGATATGAATAATAAAAAAAGATGGGACCAGTCAAGCGACTAGGCGGGAAATATAAAGTGCTGAAATTTAAAGCCGAATTATAAAGTGAAATAAGAAAGGTGCCAGTTAAGTGACTAGGCAAAAAATTGCTGAAATTTAAAGCGGAAATGTAGGGCTGAGGAAAAATAGGTGCCAGTCAAGTGACTAGGCAAAAATTACTGAAATTTAAAGCGGAAACGTAGGGCTGAGTAAAAAAGGTGCCAGTCAGGTGACTAGGCAAAGATTGCTGAAATTTAAAGCGGAATCGTACGGGTGAGTAAAATGACATAATCGGAGGGGTGAGTGACAAAAAAAATAGCAAAAATGATTAAAAAATAGCAATAAAATGTTAGAAAAATAAAAAAATAAAAAAAGGCCTAGTTCAAGGGGAAGCTCTAGTAGCTACTCCCCAACAGAGTCGTCACCTGTGCAACTGTGGGAATCAATGTGATCCCAGTCGCAACGATGCGCTCTCTAACGAAAAGAAATATAGAGTCGTCACCCGGAGCTTTCGGTGTCTTGGGAACAGCCCAAGACTGTCACCGAGATTCGTAGTTTTCTTGGACTCGTCGGCTACTATCGCAAATTTGTGGAAGGATTCTCGAAGATTGCTGGACCACTCACACAACTTACTAGAAAGAGCGCCAAATTTGAGTGGACTGAAGCGTGTGAGAAGAGCTTTCAAGAGCTTAAGAAAAGATTGACCTCTGCACCTGTGCTTATCATACCATCTGGCACAGGAGGATTTGTAGTATTTACCGATGCATCTCACACAGGTTTAGGTTGCGTATTGAACCACCATGAAAGAGTAGTAGCGTATGGGTCAAGACAGTTGAAAGACCACGAGAAGAACTACTTACATATGACCTAGAGCTTGCAGCAGTCATTTTCGCCTTGAAAATCTGGAGGCACTACCTCTATGGTGAAACTTTTAAAATTTTCACCAACCACAAAAGCCTCAAGTACTTATTCACTCAGAAAGATCTGAATTTGAGGCAGAGGAGATGGATGGAATTCTTGAAGGATTACGATTGCACCATCCAATAACACTCAAGGAAGGCAAATGTAGTAGCTGATGCACTAAGCCGCAAATCATATGCTCAGCTATCATATCTATTGGTCTGAATACATAGATGGAAACTGCTTGAGAACCTAACCTATACTGACACTCAGTTTGAAATGAAGGAAACTGGAGCACTCTTAGTAAATATTAAGATCAAATCAATCCTCTTCGAAAGGATCAGAGAAAGCCAATTGAAAGACCCAGAGTTTATGACCATCAGGCAAAGTGTAAAATTTGAAATCAGCAGGACTTCTCAATTAATAACTATGATTCTCTATTGTACAGAGGCCGACTCTGTGTACCCACTAATATTGAGTTACGGCAAGAGATATTGGAAGACCCAGAGTTTATGAAGCTCATAGGTCTACTTATGCTATTCATCCAGGCAGCACCAAGATGTACCACAACTTAAAGAAAAATCTCTGGTGGAAAGGAATGAAGAGAGACGTCGTTGAGTATGTAGCCAAGTGCTTGGTTTGTCAACAGATTAAGGTGGACCATAGACACCCTGCTGGTCTATTATAGCCCCTATCGGTTCCAGAATGGAAATGGGAGGACATTTCAATGGATTTTATACTTGGGCTGTCGAGAACACAGAAGGGTTATAATGCAATTTGGGTTACTGTCGATCATCTGACCAAATCAGCTCACTTCCTGCTTTACAGCACGAGGTATACAGCTGATAAACTTGCAGAAATATATTTAAGGAAGATAGTTCGATTGCATGGCATACTGACGAGCATCGTATCAAATCGGGACCCACTCTACACAATTTTGGCAGCGATTCCAAGAAGAAATGAGTTTCAAATTAGAATTCAACTCGTCCTTTCACACTCAAACCGACAGACAAACTGAAAGGGTGAATCAGGTGATAGAGGATATGCTCAGAGCATGTATGTTGGACTTTCAAGGATCATGGGACAGGCATTTACCCCTTGATCGAGTTCGCGTACAACAACGGCTATCAGGCGAGCATAAGCATGACACCTTTTGAAGCACTGTATGGATGTCGATGTAAATCTCCACTCAATTGGAAAGAGATTGGAGAGTGATTATTACTCGGACCGAAACTCATAGAAAGCACAAATGAGATAGTCCGTCTTATCCGTGACCGATTAAAAGTAGCTCAAAGTCGTCAGACGAGTTATAGACGTCGCCTAGTCAGGGATAGACGTTGCCTAACCAGAACTAGACGGAGCGGCCGGGTAGAGATTTAGAAGAACCTATCGAGCTGAAAATGTTTAACTCAATTTATCCAAGGAGTTACCAGTATATAC
Organism: Chloranthus sessilifolius; assembly: GCA_021018995.1. Lineage (NCBI taxonomy): Eukaryota > Viridiplantae > Streptophyta > Magnoliopsida > Chloranthales > Chloranthaceae > Chloranthus > Chloranthus sessilifolius. The sequence goes on along the minus strand of CM037589.1, from coordinate 125,774,128 downwards.
GTGGACGGACTACGTGACACTTAAACTGGATTTTGACTTTATACAGTTGATTTACTTTAGTTTAAGACTAGTTTGGTTTATCATTTTATAAAACTATCACTACAAAAAATAAAACTATTACAGTTTTTTATAGCCAAAAACTGCCGCTATTAACAAAAAAATTATTAAAGCCTAATAAGACTATTAGTAGCAAGGGTATTAGCGGCGGTTTTTTGTTGATAGCAGTAGTTTTTGGCTGCCGCTAATAATCTTATTTTTTGTAATGTATTGGTCTCATTGTGAATATTGGACTTTGAAATTATTTTGATTGAAACAACGCATACTTTTGTTTTAACTTGTCTATCCATAATAGTTAGAAATTTCGAAGGAACTCTTGCTTTCCTACTAAATGAATGATCGAATTTGAAAACTGATTAGGTTAAGAAAATGAGATTTCCCGCAATAAATAAACTTTATATTTCTCTCCGATTTTGGAGAAAATTTTTGATATTAAACACCGATAATCGAGATGTATCGCGTCAACTTGACATGTGGATCAGAACGTGTGGATGCGAGAACCGCCCGACGTGTGAGGCCAGGAAGTTGGGCATGTGATACTAATCTTCTATATTTGTTTTCTTTGCTCTTTATTTAATATATTTGACTTACTTATAAAAAAAATGCATATAGGCCTATGGTATTTTGGTCATAAACCTCTAATTTAAATTGGATGATCATAGAGTTGTTAGAAAGGAGAATCTATAACCTTACAATGAAATGATTTATCTTGAAATTCATCATATGGAGGGAAATATGTTCTATAAAAGTTGTCTCAATATAATAATCAATATAATTAAACAAGTATATATGATGAGGAAGTTTGTATTAGATAATAACGCTCAACACCGTATCATTCCCACTTTTAGATAACCGCTAACGGTTATATTTGTAATCTTATTTATACACTTTTCGTATTGGAACAATGTAACACACGGTAAACAATGTAATCGTTTATAGAAACTTCTCCATTATATCTTTCAGTCTTCTTCTAATTTTCTTGTATTTATCTCTTTTTTTATGGTATCAGAGCCCTAATGGCTCACACCTTTTTCGATCCATTCTTTTTTTAAAAAAATAATTTTTAGAATTTATCCTTCCTATGAACACTCGTCAAGAGACTTGTCATATGATTCGTCTTCAATTGTTGTTGAGCGAGATCATGATAGACCTGATCTAGTGTGCCACCGGCTCCGACAGACTCTAAGATGAGCGGGATGCGACAGTGATGGACTTCATAGACAGGCGGTGACCACCAACAAGCAAGATCGAGTTTCGGCAACATCATCGCGAATCTTTAAAATTATGTTTATCAAGATCGAGTTTCGGCAACCTCATCGCGAATCTTTAAGATTATGTTTATTTTCCAAGTTGGATGTTCTCAGCGCTGTTGGGAGAGATCATGACAAACCTGATCTAGTGTGTCACCGGCTTCGACAGACTCCAAGATTAGCGGGATGCGACAGTGATGGACTTCATAGACAGGCAGTGACTACCAACAAGCAAGATCGAGTTTCGGCAATATCATCGCGAATATTTAAGATTATGCTTATCTTCCAAGTTGGATGTTTCTCAGCGTTCACATTCCAACTTGAGGGGAAATATTAGATAATAACGCTCAACACCGTATTATTCCCACTTTTAGATAATTATCCACTTACCCATATTCGTTCTCATTTCTAGATCTTATCAGAGAATTAAACATACGGTAAACAATGTAATCGTTTATAGAAATTTCTCTATTCTATCTTTCTATCTTCTTCTAATTTTCTTATGCTTATCTCTTTCTTTAGTTTTGGCATATGTTCTTCGTTTGACCTCTGATTTGTTTGATATCATGTTTGTTGGAAAGCTGATTTAACAACCTTTCCAATGCGTCATTTTTTACTTGAATATTCATTATGGACCAAGATATGTGTAAAAATTATCTAACACTACAAAAAATAAGACTATTAGCGGCAGCGAAAAACTACCGCTATTAACAAAAAAGCTGCCGATAATACTATTGCCGCTAATAGTCTTAATAGATTTTTTGTTAATAGCGATAGTTTTGGGCTCCAAAAAATTGTCGCTAATAATCTTATTTTTTGTAGTGTAAAAAGTCAATGCTGTTGTGACCATTAGTTAGAATAAAAAATGATTTGATTTGCGAAAAAAGTGCCAATAACAAACTCTCTCTCATGCCTATCTTCTTATATTAATTGTTTGGTTAAGCTTAATAAAATGTTCATATAAGAGTTTGGAGGAGATTTTTCGTAATCAAGGGTTTGAACTATTTATATTGTAATATTATGGAAATGTTATTTCCCCGTTCAACATATGACGGCAGAGGGTATTCATATGCGCTTGTTTTGTTTCTTGACAAATATAGATCCCTTCTTCTGTTATTCCAAGCATCGTTTTTACAACTGCCATTAGAATAGTTGTTATGAGAATTCATATTGATTGTCATATGCCGTTATATCCTGCAATTCCATCAGTTGTTTATGATTACTGACATATTCTACCACGATATCCGACTATAATCTAATCTAATTGAAAAGGGCAATTATAATCTCTTATTTTATTAGCTAGTTTCGTAAAAATTTATATAGGGTATTTCTAAACACGCCCACTTGTTTTGTGATAACGCCCGTCAACAAACCCTATCAAAATCATTGATTACTTTGGGTTAGATTATAGAGATGGTAGCACACCTATCTTTCACACCCCCGATCTTCGACACAATGGATCTTGAGATCATGGAGCACCAATCAGACGCTTAGTTTGTGATTCAACGTGTCACGGACCTCAAAAAAATTGGCCCTAAAATCATGTTTGAGTGTATTGTATGCTATGTGATTCATGTAGCATTTTTTAGGACCAGTGACGCGTGGAATCACAAACTGACCATTTGATAGGTGCGCCGTTATCTCAAGAGCCATTGTGTGGAAGATGGAACTGAAAACGATCTCCATCATATGATCATATGAAGAAATCAACGATTTTCAAGGTGGCCTGAGATGTTGGTGATTTCAGAAAACGTGTAGGCGTGTTTAGACGAACCCATATATATACAATGTCGATATAGGATTATTATAACATTTGTTACAACACCTTTATAATAAATGGGTTATAAATGTGAGGGTAAGAAACCTTTATATTACCTTTTTAAAACCGTTGACTAGAGATTATCAATAGATAAAATAAAATGCTCGTTTAAAAAAAAATGACAACATAAAAAGAAGGTATCTATGTGCACACCACTCTCCTTCCCGCACAATGCAAAAGGTAAATGACACGGCATCCGAACATAAAACTCTGATTTGCGCTTACAAACGTTTTTATTTTATTTAATTCACTACAAAAGATAATACTATTATCGATAATTTTTTAGAGTCAAAAAGTGACACTATTAACAAAAAAACTATTAAGACTATTAACAACAAAGGTATTAGTAATAATTTTTTTGTCAATAGCGACAGTTTATGGCTGCTGCTAATAGTCTTTTTTTTTAATAGTAATTGATCGAAATACAAAATTAGAAAAGTTGTGTGCTGTCAAAAGCTAGTATGAACAAGTGATACATACTTTCTAGGGTACCTCAATTTGCGCTCACCTGTTTATTGAATGTGCCATGTGGTGGGCGCTAGCACGCACTTTCATTAAGTGGGCGCTTTCAGTAAACATGCGACATTAATTATCATTTTTTTGTTCATTGGTGTGTAAGTAGCAAAAGTTATTATGCAACTAATAACGTTCTGTGAGAAAAAAATTAAAAATTGGTGTGCCCATAGCAGCCCTCTAGAAAGACATTTTACTTTTGTTTAAGACTAGTTTGGTTTATCATTTTATAAAACTGTCACTATAAAAAATAAAACTATTAGCATCAGTTTTTTGCAGTAAAAACTGCCGCTATTAACAATAAAATTATTAAAAGCTAAGAGGACTATTAGCGACAGTTTTTTGTTAATAGTCACAGTTTTTGGCTGCTGTTAATAGTATTATGTTTTGTAGTATATTTGTGACAGCCCGAATTTTCCCAACTTACTTTTTCATAAGAGATTTTTTTTTTTTTTTTCCAACCTTAAACCAATCAAATATGGGAAAATCTGGACTGCTAGATCGTAGAACACAATCTGATACATAATGTACTTGGTATAAACACACCTGAGCAGAATCAAAACAGGTACATATGGCAGAACAAAAATATAAAACTTCATTCTATATCGAGAACACGTAATCCAAAGGAAACAAGCTAAACCACCAATGATGACTAACCATCACCTAAACAGTAGTGTACAAATACGTACAAAACTCAAGCCTCATAAGTCATTGTACCAAACCAAGTGAGCTTCTCCCTCCAGTAGGCAACTCCGATTCTTCTCAAGTCCAAGGTCTCGATGAAAGGCTATACCTGTGACATATAGTCTGGGGTGAGATACATCTAAGCTCAGTAGAAGAACATCAATAGTAGTTACATCTTACTAATGGCAGAGTTCAAAGCGGAAGCAGGTCAGATATTAAAAGACGAATTTAATAAATTTAACAGATCAGACGTTTGATAGCAGAATAAAAGTAATAATAAGGCGGATATTCGATAACAGAGACAAAAGCTTGTAATTCTTATTCACTGTGCTCAAATTCCAAATTTTCGTGTTCACTTCACTCATTGCGTTCACATCACTCACTATGCTCACTTTACTCATTGTGCTCACTTCACTCACTCTGCTCGCTTCACTCATTGTGTTCACTTCACTCATTGCGTTCACATCACTCACTATGCTCACTTTACTCATTGTGTTCACTTCACTCACTCTGCTCGCTTCACTCATTGTGTTCACTTCACTCATTGCGTTCACATCACTCACTATGCTCACTTCACTGATTGTGTTCACTTCACTCACTCTGTTCATTTCGCCCACTGTAATCACTTCGTTCACTACGTTCACTTCACACTATGTTCACTTCACTCACTATGTTCACTTCGTTCACTTCACTTATGTATGCTATGCAATGCTTACGGATCGCCCCCGTACGGGTCCACTATATATGATATACAATGCGTACGGATCACCCCCGTACAGGCCCACTATGTATGCTATGCACTGTACACTGTGTATGGATAACCGCCGTACCGGTCTACTTATCAATGTCTACTCACAGTCAAATTTCATATATGTTCTCACTATTCACATTCACTCTCAGATACAGGGTTCAAGGTTCATACTTAACAATTCAACACTAAGTCTATCTGGTTTCCAAGGTTCAGAGTTCAATTATCCATATTCTAAATTTCACCTCAACTAATAATTCGCCTTTCAATCCTTAATCAAATTCCAAACCTTACTTCAATTTTATCACATCAAATTCAATCCTAGTTACAGTCAAATAACATTACCAAAAAATCTAGAGATTCAACTTCCTATAGTGTCTATTCAATTTGTCGAAATAGAGTCCCATATTCATTCTAATTCAAAGTTCATATGCAAGTTAAACAAAATGGATCAGAACAAAATAGAATGAATCAGATTAAAGCATACTGAACAAAACGAATCGGATTCAAAAGTTTAAAACAGAACAGTCAGCTCATACGCGAAAATAGAACAATCTGAATATACATGAAAACAGGACAGAAACAAAGCATATCAGAACATATGTAGGAACATGACGGAAATAAAACATGTCAAAGGAAACAAAGCATTAGATTAAAAATCAATAAAACCATGAATCAATTTATAAAATATAAATTTCGTTGAATTTCCCCTACCTTAATAAATCTTTCTAAGCAAATCCAACACCATTCCAAAGCGATCCAAAAGTTCTTATCCACGGCCTCCACTCTTAGTCTACATCACACATGTGATGATGTATTAAAAATTAATCCTAATTATTAATAATGTTGACATATTTAAGTATTTTCTCAAAATCGAGGCAGAAATAGGTAATTTCGTGTTGACTCGAAACTTAACCTAACTTCCCACTTCATTTTGACCCTTAAAAAATTTGATTCAAGATTTGATTAATTCACAAAAGAGTTATATCTCGTCGTACTCTTTCTAACGCATTAAGAATCGCGTCAATCGGAGTTCAGAACAAAGAGTTATGGCTAAAATATCAAAGCTATATCGGTACTTCAATCAAAATGTGCTAACTTAAAACTTGCCCTAACTTTCAGCTCAATTTTGATCATCAAAACAATTTATTCATCAGTTAGTTAATTTCATAAAAGTTTTAGATTTAGTTGTCATCTTTCCAATGCCATAAGAATCGCATCAATCGGAGTTCGGAATAAAATGTTATGGCCAAAATACTGAAGTAGTGTCGGCACAGTCAATTTGATCGATCAAACCATCATATTGATCGATCAATTCCACATTGATCGATCAATTTCACCCTTGATCGATCAACCATCACATTGATCAATGAATTTCATCTTGATCAATCAACCCATCACATTGATCGATCAATCTTCAAATTGATCGATCAATGCTGTCGGGAATGAACTTCCAGCAAATAAATTTTCTGTTTTTATAAATACATATATAATTTGATCGATCAACCATCTAATTTGATCGATCAATACCAAATTTGATTGATCAATTACCTTATTTGATCGATCAATACCCAATTTGATCGATCAATCACCTAATTTAATCGATCAAAACCTTCAGAAATGCACAACCATAAGGCTTTGTCATTTTAATCTATTTTCTTTCAAATCTTCTACGATCTTCATCGAATCACACACGCATACACACTAAACTAAAATAATGATTTATTCTATAATCTAAACCATTAAAATCAAAGAAAACTAACCTTTCTTTGATCGATTCCGTGATTTAGTATAAATGTTGCCGAAGGAGGGTTTTAAAGCGAAACCTTCGGATTTCTATGACAAATCCATAGAGATTGATCACAATGAACTCAAGATGACGTTGCTCATCCTTATGCATCGATCTTAACCTCTTCCAAACACGGGAAACGATCGTGAGATGATCATTCTTCGAAAAATAGAGTTTCTAAGGAAAGAGGGTTTGAATGGCTCAAAGTTTCCCGGATCTCTAACGGTTGAAATTCACCAAAGGTGGACACTCAAGCGATGCCGGTGTCATGTGCTTTGCAAAGGTTGCGGAGATTGCGGCGCGATTGCGATAGCACGGTCAAAAATCTCACAAGGCTTGAAGATGATGAGCTTCCGAAAGTGGGGCTCGATTCTCTTTCTCTCTTCAAATTTCCAAATGGCTAAACTTAGCCATTAAGCAACCCATTCTCTCTCTCTTATACCCTAAAATCCAACCAAAATATCTAGATATTTTTACACCTATTTCTATCCACTTACCTTAGACGTTGCTTCGGTGTTGAGCGGCACATGGTGCGTCGGTGCATGACATTCACACTAAAGGCCTAAACACACATTTAAATCTTAATCCGTCTACACAAAGTTATCTTAATATTATTTAATGATTTATTATTATATAAAAATCATAGAGACATCGATTTTCGTGTCGGGCACATACATGGGGTCAGTTGAGTTCGGGCTCAATTTTTTTCGGGTCATTACAATATTGATCTTACTGTAAACATTAGACTTTGAAATTATTTTGATTAAAACAACATATACTTTTGTTTTAACTTTTCTATCCACAACAGTTAGAAATTTCGAAGGAACTCTTGTTTTCCTACTAAATGAATGATCAAATTTGGAAATTGATTAGGTTAAGAAAATGAGATTTCCCGCAATAAATAAACTTTGTATTTCTCTTCGATTTGGGAGAAAATTTTCTATATTGAACATCGATAATCGAGGTGTATCACGTTGACTTGGAACGTGGATCAGAACGTGAGGGTGCAAGAGCCGCCCGGCGTGCGAGGCCAGGTGCTGGGGGTGTGATACTAATCTTCTTTATTTGTTTTTTTTTCCTTTATTTAACATATTTGACTTATAAAAAAAATATATAGGCACTATAAAAAATGAGATTATTAGTGGCAGCTAAAACTGCCGCTATTAACAAAAAACTTATTGTGTCCGTAGCCATAGGATTAGTTGCGGCTGTTTTTTTGTTAATAGTGACAGTTTTGACCGCCGCTAAAACACCTTATTTTTGTAGTGAGGCCTGTGGTAGTTTGGGCATAAAATCATTACAAAAAAATAGATTATTATTGGCAATTTTTTGGAGCGAAAAATTATTACTATTAACAAAATTTTATTAAAAACTATTAGCGACAAGAGTATTAGCGGTAATTTTGTTAAAAGCGGTAGTTTTTGGCTGCCACTAATACTCTTATTTTTTTTAGTGAATCTTTATGCCACGTCTAATTTAAATTGGATGATTGTAGACTTGTTAGAAAGGCAAATCTATAACCTTAGAATGAAATGATTTATCCTTAGATTCATCATATGGAGGGAAATATGTTCTATAAAAGTCGTCTCAATATAATAATCACTATAATAAAACAAGTATGTACGATGAGGTCATTTGGGCCATATGCAAATCGTTTGACCTCCGATTTGTATGATATCATGGTTGTTAGAAGATTAATTTAACAACCTTTCCTATGCGTATATTTTACTTGAATATTCATTATGGACCCAGAGATATGTAAAAACTATCTTACAAGTCAACGCCGTAAGAATTTTAGTCATAACTTTGTGACCATTAGTTAGAATCGAAAATTATTTGATTTGAGCAAAAAGTGTCAATAACAAACTCTCCCTCATGCTTATCTAGCTTCTTATATTAATTGAATAATTGTTTAGGTTAAGCTTAATAAAATGTTCATATGAGAGTTTGGAGGAGATTTTTGGTAATCAAGAGTTTAAACTATTTAATTATTTTGTAATATTATGGAAAGGTGATTTCTCCGTTCCACATAAGACGGTAGAGGGTATTCATTTGCGATTGTTTTTGTTTCTTGACAAATATAGATCCCTTTTTCGGTTTTTCCAAAGCATCCTTTTTACAACTGCCATTACAACAGTTGAATTCATATTGATTGTTATATTCCGTTATATCCAGCAACTCAATCAGTTGTTTTTTAATTAGTGACATATTACACCATATCCGACTAGCATCTAATTCGATCAGTTGTTTTTGAATTGTAGTATCTTATTTTATTGGCTAGTTTTGTAGAAATTTATATGGGGTACTTCTAAACACGCACAAGCGTTTTCATAAAGCGGCCACGTCGTGGGAAACCTCATCAAAATCATTGATTGCATGGGAAATGATGACATACCTATCTTCCATACCCCCGATCTTTCATACAATGGATCTTTAGATCATGGCGCACTGATTAGACGCTTAGTTTGCGATTCAATGTGTCACAAATCCCAACAAAATTGGCCCTAAAATCACGCTTGAGTGTCGTGTGTGTCATGTGATTCAAGTGGCATATTTTAGGATCAGTGACACATAGAATCAAAAATTGACCATCTGATAAGTGCGCTATGATCTCAAGAGCCATTGTGTGGAAGATGGAGGTAAAAACGATCTCTATCATCTGATCATATGAAGAAATCAACAATTTTCAAGGGGCCTCAGAAAATGCGTAGGCCTGTTTGAAGGTACCTATATATATATATATATATAACATTGTTACAATACCTTTATAATAAATGGGTTATAAATGTGATTTATATCACCTTTTTAAAACCGTTGACCCAAGACTATCAATAGATAAAATACAAAAAAATCGTTCTATGTGCACACCACACTTTTCTTCTGGCACACTGTAAAAGGCAAATAAAGATGTGTCCCGGATAAAAAAATCTGATTTGCGCCTACAAACTTTTTGTTTTATCTAATTGATCAGAACGCAAAATTAGGAAAATTGTGTGCTGCCAAAAGCTGGTATGAACAAGTGATACATATTTTTTGGGTACCTCAATTTGTATTCACCTATTTACCGAGAGCACCATGTGGTGGGCACTGGCGTGAACTTTCATTAAAGTATTCGCTTTCGGTAAACAGTTAGACATCAATTATCATTTTTTTTTTTGTTAATTTGTGTATGAGTAGCAAAAGTTTATTGTGCAACTAATAACGTTCTGCAGGAAAAAAATAAAAATAGAAATTAGCGTGCACATTGCATGCAGCCATCTAGAAAGGCATCTTAAATGCTATTCAACTAACTAAGCAATTGACCTTCAACAGCAATAATTAATAACTAATAAATATTACACACTGTTTAGAGATGAATCACGATTTTGATGGCACAAGAGTAGCTGTACTACTTGGCTCATGGTGGGCCTTGCGTCTCTGTCCTCCGCTACACATTGCAAAGCCACTTTAACAACAGCCTCCATCTTAACCACATCATATTCACTATCTATATGAGGATCAAGAATCTCCTCGATCCTCCATGGAACACAAGTGGCATCACCAATCTTCTCCTTCACCCATTGAATCAACTGCTTGTATTCTCCTTTCCCCGAACCCTCGTCCATATCGAACAATCCCGTTGAGCACTTCCCCGTCACCATTTCGAGTAGAACCATTCCGTAGCTATAAACATCTACCTTGGACGTAATAGGGAGATTCAAGATCCATTCAGGAGCCATGTACCCTCGTGTTCCTCGAGCCCTCGAGAAGCTCGGCTCGTTGATTCTACCCCTATCTCGCAGCTTGGATAAACCGAAATCCGAAACCTTTGCATTGTAATTGTAATCTAAGAGTATGTTATGGGGCTTTATGTCGCAATGGAGAACCCACTCCAGGCACTCTTCGTGAAGATATGCTAGGCCCTTAGCGATCCCCACCGCGATCTCAAACCTCTTGTTCCAATCAAGAACTTTGCATGAGAGATTCTCAGCTAACGACCCATTCTCCATGTACTCGTAAACTAAAAGCCGGTGCTTCCCCTCGGCACAAAACCCCAACATTTGGATCAAGTTCATGTGGTTGATCCGCCCGATGGTGCTCACTTCAGCAAAAAACTCTGCTTCTCCTTGGTTGACTCCTTGGAGCTGCTTAACGGCTACTACTTGTTGATCAGGTAAGACTCCTTTGTACACAACTCCTCCCCCTCCTCTTCCAATCACTTGACAAAAATTCAGTGTTGCCATCTGAAGCTCAGTGTAAGTGAATTTCCGAAATCCCGCCGCTGCATAGAGGTGCCCTAATGTAATAGGGTTCGAGTTCTTGTGCTTCTTGTACAAGTGGCACCACCCGACAAAGACACAAGTCAATTCAAGCCCGCCCACCACGACGATGAACCAAAATAAGTACTTCAATGAGTTCCCTTGATCCGGCACTTGATACACTCTTACCAATTGTTTGTAAGCCATAATGGAGCATTCTAGACCGATAGGAGAGACGGGAACATCATCAAAAGCGACCACGTACTTGGGTACTTTCACGTAGATAATTCCCTTAGAAGAAGGAGATTGCCGCCCATTCAACAATACTGCCATGTTGAAGCAACTGCCGCCCTTTTCGCTAGTATACTTGAACAGCTTACAAGTGCACAATTTCAAGCAATTGATCCTACAACTTTCTATGGTCATGTTGGCATACGAATCCATGTCGTAGCCATATAAATCGATGGTCGGGAGCTCGATAAACTTTGATTCTTGTGGGTCACATGACAAATTAAAGGTGGGCTGGCAACCTTGGGAGAGATCAGTAGGGTCTTTAGCCTTGAAACCAGGAGGGCAAGAACAAGTCCATTTTTCGATTTCATATACACATATGCCATTAGGTCCACAAATGCCATGGACAGCACAAGGTGGCATGGCTTGCCACGAAACAACCCAACTTCCCCCTTTGTCATCGAAGCTGTAGAGCCGAAGGTTGCCGTCGAAATCCATAGTAAGTCTTCTCTTAGGCCCAATGCCGAATTCGTTCGCGAAGAACTCAAATTGATCGGAGGACAGGAAATGACCCGCTGAATCAAACCCCGCCGTCCTACTATCATTAAAAAGATTCCGTCCGACGTCCCAAGCGATGTAGGACGGGTCCGGCCAATATATGTTAGAAATTTCAGGGCCGTTATAGAGAAGACATAGAACGTTGTTGTTGTCGAAGATAAGGGAGTAATAACCCGAGGAGTAGTTATATCGGCTTCGCTGCGAGAGAAGCTTGGTGTATCTTGTAAGCGATTGATAAGGAAGGAGAGTGTCCGTGGGATAATCGAAGCTTTGCCAGAGAGTAAGATTAGTTGAGGTCTGGAGTACAAGATTTCCGGTGTTCAAAAGGCGTAAGGCCGACAGTGAGGTAGTGGAGATGGAATAGGCAGTCCACACATTTGAAAGCCCGGCGTCGGTTAAGATGAGATTACCGGTTTTATCTAGAGCAAGCTCGGAGTGCCTTCCGTTAACTGGTTTGTCTCGGTTAGCTATCCAAATTACGGTTGGGTCGGCGGATTCGGTAAACCATACACCGAAGCAGTAGGCGTTATCGCCGACACTGAAAAAACCGGCCGCGAAGCCTCCATCTGGTGAAATCAAGACATTTTCTGGTGTCTCAACGGAGAGAGAAGACCCGGGGGTTAAGATTTGCAAATTTTTAGAGTAAGAAAGGTGAGGGATTATAGAGAAGAAGAAGAAGAAGGAGAAGAAGAAGCAGCAGCTGAGCAGATACATTTTCATATGGGATGATGGCTTTTGCCTACTAGTAGGGGTGAGAGGCTTACCAAAATCTGTGTTAGAGAAAACGAAGATGGCCATGGGGCGGCGGGGTAGGTTAGCTATAAATATAGCAAAGGTGTTTTTTTTTTTTTTAAATTAAAATATAGGCAAGTTGGACAAAGTTGCATTTGTATATATTATCAAAAACTATATGTTAAATTTGTAAACATGGTGCAAAAATCTTAAAACTCAACTCGACTTGAAAGTTAGCCGACACGAATATACTCGAAGACTTTAAAAAAAATGCAACTCGGCTTGAAAGTTAGCCCCTTCGGCCGAGTTTCAGCTGGCTCAACCAAGTTTTAAAACCATGGTATAAAATAGTCTCTACTTGATGTCAGTGGGTCGGGTCAACATAAAATTTTGGCTACCCAAGGACTAAAGAGCATATTCCCAACCCGACAATCACGCGCTGTAACAACAATACAAAAAACATAAATTATTAGCGGCAGTTTTTTGCTCCAAAAAACTGTCGTTATTAACAAAAAACTATTAAAGACTATTAGCAGTAAGGGTATTACAAAAAACTGCCGTTATTAATAAAAAACTATTAAAGACTATTAGCAGCAAGGGTATTAGCGGCAGTTTTTTATTAATAGAGATAGTTTTTTGCTGCCGCTAATAGTCTTGTTTTCTATAGTACAACCCGGCCCATTTTGATTATTTTAATGGTGTTACATGTTGTATTATACTGTGTACGGTGTTAGCGCTCTACACCGGAACCCACCCTCTTTTAGAAAAATCTCGATTTTTCCTATATTCATTTTTAAGTGCTCATCGACACGGTTCCAACGATATATAATTTGTCGAATTCCAACGAGAACATAAAAAGTTATCCCCGTTTTAAGAGATGAAACAGATTAAGAGATACAATCGTAATTTCGGAAGAGAAATACCATTTATTTCGGTGCCTACACAAACCACTAGAATGAAACTTTTTCGCAACTTATTCACTCAAGCATGAATGGCTTCTTGCATGGAAAAATCTACTTTATTGAATCTTTTAAGAAATGTAACAGCCTGAATTTCCGCGCCCGAAAATCCGTGTCATCAGGATCATACTCTGGATGATCCCCAGGACAAATCACGAAGTGTCTGCTCGTACAGAGGAAACCAAGCAGACACTGTCTAGCAGTGGTAGATCGAGTCATCATATAAGACTTTAAATGAAAAAAACAATAAAACATACATGCATATATATATATATATATATATATATATATATATATATATATATATATAAAGAATATGCATTCCCAAAAAGGAACTAAGAAGAACCACTAGTGATGGACATCCATCACCCAAAATAATAGTTCCGATAGTGGTTCTTACAGAATGCATATTAATATCAATAAACAACATCTATAATAATAAATACAGACGATGGCCACCAAGCACACAATAATCCAGAGTATCATACAAAAATCCCAAAATAAAATACTTAAGTACCTAGACTATGGATAAAAATCATCTGCCTGGACGTCAGTCTCCTTGTCCTCAGTCTCAGCCTCTGGATCAGGCTGGTAATCAGGATCGCTCTCAGTGCTAGGAGCTCTTGCCTCAGAACCTATAATTATTATAGAAACAGGGTGAGCTATATCTAAGCTCGTTAGAAAAATTCCAACTAAAAATGTACTGAATATGCAAGACATGATATCTCAAAGCAGGAAATCAAATCGATCAGAATGTGCAGACAGGGCAAAATTAGATCAAATACTGAGCTTTTAAACAAGAAATAGATGATATGCAAGTGTATAATCGCTGACTTAAATTGTATATATATATTTCTAACTTAAGAAACTCCCATGAATATATAACACGGAGTAATCAGGAATTTACTGACAGGAAACCCTAACCAATCGTCATTCATATGAACAATTTCAGGGTGTAACAATGCCTCATCTATGGAGTGCAATTGTGTCGAGGGATTAACAAAGCAGATGCACAAGTGTGTCAGGCACGGATATGCCGTCGAATCGGTGGGGATCATCTGGTTAAATCATTAAATCACATACATACATAAACCTCACGAATCAGATAGCAGAGATCAAGAGCAGGTTTCAGAATATCAAAACAGGAAATAGAAATCAGAGGAAATCAGAGATTTATGATATGTAAACATGCTTGTTAAAACAAAAATCAAGGTGCAGATATGAAAGAATCATGAAATCATAGTAAAAAATAATTTCCCCTACCTCAGATCAAACCTCTTTCTACGTAAATTCAAAGCTTTTCAGAGCGTCAAGGTCTGATACTAGACCATAAATATAGTACATTGCATGTCAGGTATGCCAGAACGTAAACTGGCACGATGTCCAGTGGTGTTTTATTCACAAAACTAAAATATGCAGAAAACAGCGGTAATTGATCAATCAATTTCCTTGCTTGATCGATCAACCCTTCCAATAGCTTACAAAGGACAAAAAGAAATTTGATCGATCAATCCTCTTGATTGATCGATCAATCATACCATTGATCGATCAAGACCTTTCTTTACTTCTTATTTCTCAGTGTGAAATTGATCGATCAACATCCCTGTGTTGATCGATCAATACCCCTATTGATCGATCAATCTTCCCATTGATCGATCAATCAATTAAATTTTCAAAATTCCCACCTTCTATTTCAATATTGTTTTATAAAATTTGATCGATCAATCTTCTTATTGATCGATCAATCTAGTTCATTGATCGATCAATCTTTTATATTGGTCGATCAATTTTCTCATTGATCGATCAATTCACTATGATCAATCAATACCCAATTTGATCGATCAATGCCCAGAATTGATCGATCAAACACCAATTTGATCGATCAATGCCCTTCGTGCACTCAACCTTCAGGAAAAGCCTCACTCACTGTTCATTCAAACAGAACCTCGGAATTGATCGATCAATTCTCTACCTTGATCAATCAATTCCAGTATTGATCGATCAATCGTGTCATTGATCGATCAATAATGACAGTTCATTGTCATTAATGGAGGTCACTCCTTTGACCCATTTTCAACCCCTTAGTATTAATGGTTTCTAACAACCATTCACACACATACGTACACATACACATGAGGCATAAACCTCATTCATTTCAAGTGTAAAAGCTCACCTCTATTTGGGCCCTTTCGGAGTCTCGACAAATGCAATCTGAGAAGGATTCGGATCCGGGGTTTGGGATTCGTCACCCCCCCTTGACTCGGAAATGGCAATCAGTGGCACCGCTTCTTCACGTAGTGATAGCACACCTCTGCCGAGAAGATTCGACGTATCAACGTCAATTGCACACTCTCAAATCAAGTGATCGCTATCCTAAGT
This sequence comes from Chloranthus sessilifolius, assembly GCA_021018995.1. Taxonomy (NCBI): domain Eukaryota; kingdom Viridiplantae; phylum Streptophyta; class Magnoliopsida; order Chloranthales; family Chloranthaceae; genus Chloranthus; species Chloranthus sessilifolius. Next base: position 125,758,171 of record CM037589.1, on the reverse strand, counting down.
TCTCTCACACACGTTTCTTTGAAAAAAACTAACTAAACCTTCTTCTCCTAGCTTAGGGCTTATCAGAAACAGAAACAAGAAGAAGGAGGAGGTGGAAGATGAACATCTTAGATCCCCTTCCTTCTCTTATAAGCTAATGACCTGAAATATCTCTGATATTTCAGTTTCCTCTAAATTTAAACTTCGGTGTGGAGCACGAACATGGTCGCTACGACGTAACATGTCACATCGACATCTTCCTAGCCTCAGACTTACACACGAAGTCGTACATGAATTCATCTAACTATGGGCTAATCTTATTTCTAATAATAATGATTACAAATTTTTAAATTTATCTCGATTTCCGTGCCATGCACGCATATCGAAATAGTCAGGTTCTTGTTCAGAATTTTAGGGTCGTTACAAGAAAAGTCCTAATTAGGGTTAACCGAAAACTTTGCTACCATTATAAATAAAACCTTGAGAGTACATTCTCTCTTCTCTACAACAAAAATTACTCTATCTCAAAAAACTCTCTAACCTTCTCTCAAATCTCCCACTCAACTCTCTAGCCTTCTCTCAACTCTCTAGCCTTCTCTCAATCTCTTCAACCCGAACTACCGCAAGATCAATTGTTCACGCTTCAACAAGTGGGTACCCATTAATCCCCTTCATTCTTCTCAGATCACGTAGGGTCGCACATCGACGAGCTAAAAATTTAATTAAATCCTAAAATATTGTAACTCTAATATATCTATAAAATTAATAACTTACCCTTTTATTAAACCTGTAATTTTATATTTTTATCTTATTTAAAACTAATTAAGCCCTAAAATCTTAACTATATTCTTGTTTTATTTAAAATTAATTAAGCCCTAAAATCTAAACTATATTCTTTTTTATTTAAAACTAGTTAAGAAATAAAATCTAATCTATATTCTTGTTCTATTTAAAACTAATTAAGCCCTAAAATCTTATAGATTTGATAGATCTACTTATTTGGTATATTCTATTGATATTGGTTATTTTTAAATCTAATATATATGTATAGTTATCAATTTATCCTTCTATTAAAATCATAATTTTATATTCTTGCTTTATTTAAAACTAATTAAGCCCTAAAATCTAAACTATATTCTTATTTTATTTAAAACTAGTTAAGCCCTAAATCTAATCAATATTCTTGTTTTATTTTTTTATCTTTCTTTATTTGATCGCCGCTGGTGAACCACCGACATTGTTATCTTTTGACAAGGTATCAAATACTCTATCCCTGATGTATTATGACCAAAATTTATATTACATGCTAATCTTAAAGTTAGGTTTTCAATTGATGGTCATGATAGATCTAACTTTAAATTGCGATATCTTTTTTTGTATTTATCCAATTATAACATATTATATATCTATTTTGATTACCTCGACACAATCTTCACGATGACAAAAACTTTAGAATTTTGATACCATTTATCAAGTCAAACTTGAACCTCTCTTGTTTCTCGATCACATATATACTAAGAACTGCACCCATATTATAATTGTATTGCTGTGCTATATATATATATATAAAGTATCTTTGAATTCAAATCAATTCACTAGAAAGATAAAATTATGTTTCTATCATTGTTATATGATATATTTTATAGATATGATAGATCATATATGCGAGTGTGAGAGATCATGCCTACGCTTGGATGTGGTAATTCGATGAGATAGTATCGAAGTAGGGATCACACCATATTCACATGCCTTACAACTCATGGTGGTATGCGACATTATGGCGTGAGAGTGAATGTAAATTCAGTGTAATATCGTATAAGGTGGCATATACAGTGACCCTTTCACCCATGAGTTTTAAATATGATAAATTAAGTTAAGGAATAAGATACAATACTTAACCTTTAGGCCTTAGTTATAGTGGGGTTCCTTTCACGGTCACGTGAAGTTCGAAATCTCACATAAAACTCGGAATGTAGGCATCCATGTATAGATGTAACACTTCTATGCTTGTATGGGCTATCACACGAAGTACATCTATGTTACTACGGAATCAGTCCCTTGAAAAGTATAGTTTGATTAAGCTTATCGCACCATGGCTCACTCTAAATTCAGGTTGTAGGAATATGATAAGAAATAATATGTAAGATAAGATAGAGATATAATAGGACATCCCTGTGTAGGCCAGCATAAATAAGAAACTAGTCTGTACATGTCATTCCTTACGTAGCTACTGTAAGGACCATAATGTCTACAGTGAAGACAGGTCTCTCAGAAGACAGTATGAGTATGTTATGAGTTATGTTATGAGTTACGTTTGCTGACTGCCCCAGAGACTGGAAGGGGTGGATGAGTATGAGTATGAGTATGTATGAGTATAAGTACGTGTATGAGTAGGAGTACAAGTATGTTATGTTACGTTATAGAGGGAAGCTCGTGCAGCAACTTTGGCACGGGTCATTTTAGGGAATAGAAGTAAGAATGTACGCTCATGCAATGTACATACACATGTATCGTTGTAATAAAATATATTATGTTTATGAAGTATGCTGAGACAAGTTAAGGTTAGAATGTGTCTAAATCATAGACTTACATGTAGGTTAAGATATGAGTTTAATGGTACTCATGATTCTGACAATTCTTTATTTCTTATATATTGTCATACCATTATGATCGCTCATGATATGCACCCACAATTCACTTGAGTAATGTAAGGTGGATTGGTGGTGTATCCACTGAGTTGCGCCTTGTTTAATAACTCAGCCCTCCTCGCATTTACTCTTTTCAGATGATTTTATCGACGGAGCGAACGTCGATTATCCCTATCCTACTGACACTAACTTTGTTGACCCTGTGAACGCTGAGTACCAGGAGCCTTGGGAGGGTGATGCTACAGGACCCCAAGAGGACCTCGGTGCCGATTATGATCCTAGTGTCGATTATTGATAGCGCTAGTTTTAGTTTAGAGATTAAGATCTTCAATTTAGATAGTTTATTTTATTATTTCGTACAGTCATCATTTATCATTGGGCATTTATTGTTAGACTCGTACTTTTGATTTATATTCGACCTTTATTTTTCCCTTGATTAGTAATTATTTCAGTCGTTCAACACCGTTTTTATTCATTATTAAACTCTACCTTTATTCTCCAATTTTGTACTATTGGATTCACGAATTTTGTAGAGCCATATTAGCGTGAGAACTCTAATTATATATATGTCCGCTTAGCGTATCTAGGATGCGCGCGAGTCATAACACGAAATTCTAGGCCCTCGGGAGGGGATAGAATTTCAGGTGGTGACATGCACCTGACCCTGATGGGTCAGGGTATATTGCTCGAACTTAATTGATTCCTTACTTGAATCCTAACCTGACCCAGTTGAAAGCCCCTTATGTTAATTTCTATATAAAGTTTATGGTCAGGTCGGATTGACTAGACTCAACCCTATTTTTGGCTCACCCGACGGGACCTGACCTTTGAATTAACTCGACCCGATTAGAAGGTCGGGTAGAATGCCCCATGCCTGAACTGACCCCGAGGAGTCAAATTTATGTACCCGATTAAAAAGAATACCCGGGGTAGGCAGGTCAACTATCAAGCCGACTCAACCTGTTGAGAGCCCTATACATCTAACCTTTAGACATATAAATTGTAATATAAAGGTTAATCTTTGATCAACCTTCAAAACCATACAAATTAGGCCCTAATCTCGGCATTGCTAAGCCCTGTTGATCACTAACGACTCCCTTTAGTGCAAGTTTGTGTACGACAGGTTTTGAAGAGCAAAAGAGCAAGAAAGTATTCCAAAGAAGGAAAGGAAGAAGATCCAAAAGCCAAGGCTGAAAACAGAGGACATAACAAAGCGGATGAGAGAAAACTGTCAAAACCAATCGGCCAAGATTGGAATTCAACCGGTTGAGACAGAGCAGCAACAGAAAGAAAAGAAAATAAATTACTGAATTCGACTGCTCAAGAGTTAAATTGGATCGGTCGAGTGGAAGGAAGCTTCAGAAATCCTAAATTGGTCCGATCGAGACTCAAATTGATTGGTCGAAATGAGACAGTGAAAGAGTAAAAAGAGAGAGAAAAGAAAACAAAATTGACTGCTCGATATGCAATTTCGACCAATCAAGCTTCAGGTATCCCAAAGTGGAGCGGCAGAAATTTGAATTCGACCAGTCAAAACAAAGTAGAAAGCAGCCCCTGCGAAGCCTGAGAAAAGATTATGAACTCGACCGGTCGAAATCCATTCCCGATCGGTCAAAATAAGGTTTTTTTGTAATTCTTTTGGGAAGATAGTCGCGATCCGAGATTCCTATCCTTTCTAGCTTGATTTTAGGGTGATTTAGAGATGACGTTCCGTGTTTAAATATTGTATTAGGGCCTTATGATTCTATAACTAAGGACACTAGGGTTAGAATTAAGAGAGCCTTCTTAGTTTATGCTTGCTTTTAGTCTTTAGTTTTTGTGGTGCTTTAGTTTCCAGATTTGAGAGATTATTGAGTTTGAGAAAATTATAATCATCGTTCTATGATCGATTCAGCTATGATGAAGATTCATTGCGTGGTTAAAACTCTCCAAGTTTGGAATTCCTTGTATATCAAAGATGAGTATATAATTCAAATTTTGTTTCTTTTCTAATCTGAATTTTCTATGGTAATGATTGCATGATTGAGATCTATTTTGTTATTGTAGTTGACTTTAAATTATTTTAATTCTGTTGTTGATAATTCTAATGGCCTTGTAGGGATTAGAATTAGAATCAATAGGATATGCGCGTTCAAACTAGTACTGGTAGTCTAGTTTGATAGGTTTCATGTAATGATGCTTACGGATTAGTTCGCTAGAGATTAAACGGTTCATTTCATACCCACTGGTCCGTGACAATGAATAGGATATAACATTTTTATCTAGCTTTAGCTTGTAATGAAAAGAAGGTTGATTACTTAGATTTCATATTAGATTAGGAATAGGATACGAGTTGTTTACGAATCTGCGATGAAAAGGGATCTTAGGCTCTTTTCTCACTGTTTTTCAAATATGTCTTACATGCTTTTCTAGATAGCTTATAGATTTTTTCTTTTTATAAACCTCTCTTTTAATCAAGGATGTAGTTAGAATAAACAACTAGTCCCTGTCGTTCAACACCCTTGTACTCGCCCTAGTTCCACGAATTTGTGCAGTTGCAAAGTTTCATATATTAAACGATCAATCTCCCTCAACCGAAATGGTCAAATATGGGGAGATGTATTGACATTCATGAGCATCAATCAATGATCAAACACAGATTTTTCTCCGCACTACAAAAAATGTGTTTATTGGAGACGGCTTTTGGCCATCTCTAAAGGTGTTTAAGCCGTCTCCAATACTATTGGAGACGGCTTCCATATAGTCTCCAATAGTCCCGTCTCTATTGTCTTTGGAGACCAAATGAGAGCCGTCTCTAATAGTCAAGGTTATTGGAGACGGCCGTAAGCCGTCTCCAAAGATATGTTGGAGACACCTTAAAGTCATCTCTAATAAATCATATCTTGTTATTGGAGATGGCTTTTGGCCGTCTCCAATAACTGATCTAATGTTATTGGAGACGGCTGGCTTAAAGCCGTCTCCAATAAGTGATCTCCAATAATTTTGTTTTTTATGCTATTTAATTTTTTTTGCTCCAATAACCATATTTCCCAGCAGTATACATCTATAACTTGTATTTTTTTTTTTTTTAATGAAAATCTATAACCTGCATTTACATACTCACATTTTCATTTACATTAGCATAAACACAATTATATGCTCAAAGATCATTCAAAAAAGTAAATTTTAATTCACAACACCGCAATTTCTTTCACAACAAATATGACTCCCATTTTTTCTTGCTACAGTGTGTACAAGTAAGACTCCCATTTTTTCTTGCTACAGTGTTACAAAAGAAACATGCATAGCATATTTTTACATATTGATCTCGAACTCCATTATAACAGCCTTGCAAAAAGTAGGATTGGCCTTTTAGCATCATTTACAGTAAAACAGACCAAATAATCAAGTAGAGAGATAATTTGTTACCATCTAGCCGTTCAACTTCATGATTTCTTTCCATTGCACATATCCCATCCTCTTAATCAAAGATTCCCACTTTACAATATTATCCCTTGCATACTTAATGACTATCAGGCATTTGCTGTGTGATGAGTGCTTTCCCCCTAGTAAACAAGGTCACCTGCCAATCACAGATTTATCCATCCATTTTTTTAGTATTACCAAAATACCCCAACCATCTCATAAATAAATAATCAGAATCTCGTGATTAAGTTCACGAAGAAAACAGCTGGTATGCAACGACACCAGACAGACCCAATATAAAAGGGGTAATACGGCCCGACATTAACCCTTTGAGGGGTTACATCATTTATACCGGATGATATCTCTGGTATGTTACTGGCACCAGTACTGGATCTGAGATTTTAAACATATACAATAAATTACTAGATGAAAAAGGTGGCTGATTATTTCAGAATCAAAGTGAAAAAATTAGAACTACCTGTTCTCAAAGCCTAGTTCAGTGCTACAGAACAAAAATGTAATATCCCTGATATTTTCGGCATATTTTCATTTACCTCGGTAAGCGTGCCCGAAAAATACTGTAGGATATTTTTGGACTTTTGGTAAGCTAAGGCTATGGTAAGACTAATGGCCAAAGGATTTGGTCTCGAGAGGTGTGCAAGTCATGAAGTCGATGACTTATACTATTGGGTTGGTGTTGGTGGTTAACACTAGATATACTCTCAAACTAAAAGGATAAGTTGTAAAATTTAAATATCTAGATTTTTGTATGCTTTGTTTATATATTAAAGAGAGAGAGTTTAGAGAAAATACACTTCTCTCTTTCGGTTGGAAAACATAGGAAACCTTTTGGGCTGCATGTGATCTTTAGATCTTGGAAGTTTTAGAGTTCCTCTCTCCATCTCAACCATTGATTAGAGTAGTGCCTAAATTCTGATCAGTTTGAATTAATTGAAAGAGAAGAGTGATGTGGAGAGGGTGAAAATCTGTGTGATTTTGTTGAGTGAAGTGGCTGTAACCCCCCTTCTTTTTGGACTGATTTGAAGATCTAAAAACATTGAGCTTGGAGATCTTTTCCGGACGTGAATCGGTTCAAAGAGAGCAACGAATTAAGCTACAAGAGGTATGCCTTGAAACCTCCTTATGCAAATTTGTTTGATTTTTGTTAAGAAAGTAAGTTTTGAATTCAATAGAAATGATGGAATGGCTGTGTAGAAACTTATGGAAAAAGAATCCGGGCATGATAAATTAACAGCCACAGTACCTGAGAAAATCGACCATCGATTTTCAAATTGTAATTAATTTGTCGAATTAAATCGACGATCGAAAATGGGATTTTAGCTTTAAAACAGAATTTTGAAATTCGATGGTCGAATTTCAAATCGGCCATCGACTTTCAAATCGGACCATCCAATTTAAAATCGATGGTGAATTATCGTGCTTTTTAAATTTTGATTGGATTTTTTGTTTTATAAGCCTTTGGATTAATTTTTGGGTTGTATATTAACACTTAGGGTGTTAATATATGTAGGTTTTGGTCAATTGGGAGTCCTTGGAGAGGATTGCTTATGCATGCCTTTGAATTGTCTTGGTTAAGGTAGGGGAATCCAAACTATTATTTGCATAAATTATAAGCATAAACAGTCAAAAATCAGGTTAGTTTTAGAAGCATGAAATATAGAAAATTCATTACACAAAGTGAAATTAAAACTTTGAACATATGATATAATCCAAAAATTTGCAAACCTTGTCATAAATAAGAATCATTAGAAATCAGAACCACAGTTAAATTTGAATCAGAACCACAGTTAAATTTGAATCAGAACCACAGTTAAATTTGAATCAGAACCTCAGTTAAATTTGAATCAGAACTTCGAATCAGAACTTTGAAAAATCAGTATATGATATGAATAATAAGCTTGGATACGTGTTAGCATCTGCATTTGATTTTGGGTTCATACGTACGATGCCCTAGATTCCACCAACCGTGTTGTGTAAAACTTTGCAAGTTTCCCTCATAGCGTAGGGGCTTGTTGCATTTGAAATGGGTTCATGAACAGCGATGGTCGAGGGTCTTCCCATCGGTCACGTAGTCTGCTCTCATGCTATAGGAAATTTGGGAGATAAAATTAAGTTATAAATTTAAGACAAGAAGCATGCTAAATCAGAACATTTTGAACACTTTAGATTTTATGATCAGTTTTTGACTCAGGATTATAACTGGAGATTTAATTTGAAAAGCATCATTGAAAAACCATATTTGATCCAATTCCGTCTTTTGAAAACTTTTACTTATAAGAAATGCAAATAGATCTGTCTTCCCTTATTGAGCTTGGCTGTTAGCTCACCCTCGACTATACGTCACAGGTGCTGAGACTGATTTGGGATCTGAGGATTTGGAGGATTCTGATTATATTCCTGAGGAGGAATTAGACTTGCCTGCTGAGGAGTTCTTCCCTTGACCTTTAGATCCAGTATTTTGGTATTTTGTCTGAATATTGTTTTGAATATTGGGCCCTAGGCCTTATTTTGTTCTTTTTGATATCACTCGAGGAACCATTATTGTGAACCTCTATTTTAGGTGATCGGATTGGCCATCACCGGTGGTTCTTTTTGGTTCCTCACAGTGATATATCTAATTTTGTTATTTGAAGCATTTGTTTTTGGATTAACTAAGTTGCCTCTGTCTTTAGACCTTTGTTTATGTTGCCGGCTTCTGTTTGTTACGGCTTATTGAGAAATCAATAAGTTGATGAACCGGCCTTTCCTATACCTTAGGGATTGGAAAAGTCGGGTCGTCACAAAAAACATGAAAATTTGAATTCTCTTTGTTTGATACGCACACTTACAGGCTGTCAAAAGCATGTCATATGTGGACACGGATTGCTCTCGAGATCACCAAACCCAAACCAAGTCCCAAGAAAATATAAGCATTATTTGCCAACACGATTAACAAAAAATAAAAGAAAATAAAAGACCAACCAAGGAGATATCATACATCTCATCTAAATTTGAAAATTTATCTATCCAAAATAATCCATTAAAGAAAGAAATAAAGTTTTACTTGGCTAGAAATATGAAGTTTCCCATTGTATTCAACATGATCAAATAGGCTGCCACTTGCAAAGATCGCTCCGCCCTGCAAATTAGGAAGGAAGAAACATAATGAGTTTTATTTATTACATATATTTATTTAATTTTCTTGTAATATCAGTAATTCTATATTTAGTAGATAGAGGAAAAATGCAATATGACATTTATCTTACTCCACGTATAAGCTTCTTCGGCTGTACACTCAGACTACGAAGTTGGGTTCGATAGAATAACAGGTTTCTGAATCACATTTGTAACAATGTTTATTTTCTGCCAAATCCTCAATTTGACTACCAAAAGAGAAAAGAAGTGTAAACTGAACACATGCTAACTTGGGGCACGCACGTGAAAGCATTAGTCTATGAGCACTCTTTCAGTTCTTCAACAGAAGAAACTTATTAATTGATAAATACTTCAGAGATAAATACAGGCTAGCTAATAAGATTAGAATTGATTAATAACCACCAATGAAAAAATAAGGATGATATCAACCATGTGTTGTATATCAACCATGTGTTGGGCCTATATTTCAACTTGAAGGATGACAATATTGCAACCTTGAGTTGTAGGTTCAATGATAGCTCACTCATAAAAAACAAATAAATACTAACAATGACAATATCCCTAATAGCCACAACATGAATAATATAGCAAAATGTCATACCATGATCAATTCTAAAAATTTGATTGTAGTGAGGTTCAGAACACGAAGACGTGTCAGCTCACGAAGGCCTTCAATAGTTGAGATATTGTTTTTTGACAAATTTAGCATATGAAGACCTCTCGGAAGAGCTCCGTCAGTTATCCTCACTGAACAAAAATTTGCAAAATAGTACTTAACAAGAAAAAATGGTGAATTGGGTCCAATATATGAAAAAAACATTAAACTGTCCACAACTGAAAAGATGAAGTAAAAGTATTACCATTTGTCAAACAAAAAGTTAACACCGATTCATCCAAAACATTTAGATTGAAAGCATACCTATAGAATTTCCTGATAAATTTAGTACCTACACACTAATGAAAGCACTAAGAACCGGGATCACAACCATCCCAAGATTTGCCATATGTGCCGATGAGGACATGGCAGTCAATGAAGAAATATAACTGTTAGCCACTTCCATGCCCGGAGTGATCCTAGCATCAAACTTGGCAGGAGCCAACCTACCCATGGCATTGGAACTTTTCGTTAGCTTAGTGGTAGAGCTGGAGCATGGGCATTCCCCTAATTCTTGCATAGGGCCAATATTTTGAAGATCAATCTTGCTAATCCACTCCTCAATACACTGGTTGTGGAATTCTTTGCAAGGAATATCATCCCACCTGTGAACTGCTGATTCATGTTGAAGAGCTTTCCCCGTGTCTGCACGATAAGTTTCAGGTACGGTCCAATCTTTTACTAAACCAGAGAAGCTGACAGAATCATAACCATCAGTAAACTGATCCTCACAATTACCTTTTTGACTCTCAAAGTTATGTTCTCTTTCTTGATTTGCCAGCTCATAAGACCCCTGAAATTTTTTGGGTTAGAGAGAACACAGTCTTCCCCTGAAATTTTCTGGGCCTAGAACTCGTTAACAAGTAAATGAGATGTTTGTGAAATGTTATGACAAGATGACGCACCTCCAAATCTGTAAAGAGTAATTTGAGAACTTAATCCATCATCCCTAGCAAAAAATTCTCTCTTCCCCACATCTAGAGAATGTAGATCCCCAAAAGACCTGCCCCGATGGCCTATGAATCCATGAGTTGGTAAACCTTCTCCTAAGACAGTTGTAAAGAATCTCAAGTTAGGCAAAGAACTCAATTTCACAATCATATGTCAGGCATCTAGTATATTGACATTTCCATTGTCACCAACATGTTCACCAGATACCTGTGTTGTAAAATCCTCATTCCCTTCTTGTTCTAACTACTTTAGATCTCCAATGGAGAAGATGGATTTATTATGCACTTGATCAGCATTTGTTTGAAAAGATTCATCGATCAAAGTTTCTTGAGTCTGGTTAAACAAGGTCATTTCAAGATCCATCATGATCAGAAGCATCAAACATTCTGTTAAAGTTCTTTTCATGTGAATCCGCAAATGATAAACCTTGATCAATCTCATCGTCTGTGTCAACATCACAAGCAACCCTCCCCTCCCTATCTAATCCACTTCCCAGAGACAGACTTTTTTTCAGATGTGCCCTCTGAAGAACCTTTCTATTGATTTAAGGACTGTACTACTATTCATCCCTTCTGATTTCCAGCAACATTCAAAAGAATTTGAACTTGTAATTTGCTCTGCACTCCCACTGGAAAGATTGCTATCGTGTGCAATTAGAAGTACAGGATTTGGACTAGAAGTGTTACATGAAACATTTGGTGCTTGATTCTGAGGAGAATCCTCAACACTTTTATGCATTGATTCTTCAAATTGTTGCATAGATTTCGGAAAGATGAGAAGAGGATATATGTCAGAAGAGGCCAATGTCACATCTAACAAATTAAAACAATTGTAACTCTGTTTCATACCTTTGATCTGTGGTAGTGGATGCGTGTAGGGAAGCATAAAAACCTAACCATTGTGAGGATATATAAGGAACCAGTGCTTCATTCACACTCTAGCTATTAGCATTTGGAATATAAAAGGATATTGGTAAAAAATTCATAAGGTTGAAGATGTGGGATATACAAGGAGCAGCTAGCCACAAAAGTAGGTATTCTACCACACTTTACAAATCTTAGCCATAGTCGAGCGAGAGACCCTCCAAGACACAGCACAATCTCCAAATGTTGGATTATAGCTTTTTTCAAACCCCTGTTTCAGCATAGAAGAAAGATTATAACTCGTTTGAGTACATCATTTCCAGCTACATTTTTAAATTGTTTTATAGCTATAGCTCTATCATTTCCACCTATAACTTAAGAAAATAACTGATTTGAATGAAAAAAGCAATGCAAAAATAAATCTAATATACCTCTATCATATTATTGCACCTTGAGCATGTCCAAGTAAATAGTACAGTTAGATCTAACATGTATACCTACAACATGAAGAAACAAACCTCCAATTATCATTTACAGGTTAGATAATTTTCTTAAGAGAATGAAATCTTAGGAGGAGTTTATATTTGAAGGAAACTAAATATTTAATCAAACTTTATGCAGTAGTGAATTGTCAGCTATTTTGAATATCTTGATATAAATGAAGGTGTTTACATCATATTATAACTGAAAGGCATTAGGGTTCAAACAATTGAAGGTGATGGAAAAAGGTTACTTTCTTCAACTCCACCTTACGAGGTGCAGGTTCGTGATAGAAATTGGGCATATGAGTTGCTTTAAAAATTAAGCTCTTCCTAAGCATTTTAAGCTCAACATCTTCAATCTCCTATAAAAGGAAAAGGGCCTTAAATTATAATAATATGTAGACTTCAAGTATACAAAAAAATAACTGAGACCCATTTCTTTCGATGTTATTATTCCATTATTCGTGATTGAAACGGGGAACTCATTACGTTCTATCCTGATTTTAAGGTCACTTTTTGGGGATTGTGCCACGTGAAATAAAAAACCATGACCATCTAATGGTACCTCCATGATCTGAAGATCCATCTTGTGAAAGATTGGGACGAAAATTGATCTCCATCATTTTATTCAAAGCAGTCAATGAATTTCAGCATGGGTGAACTCAAACATTCGGTGGTGAATTTAAAGGTACTCATTGTACAAATATTATAGGGTGAAACACATAACAAAGTCCCAATTAAACATGTTGTCATAATAATAAGAGACTTGTCAAAAGAGGACCCACAAAGGCATCTAGATCTCACTGTTTCACAAATGACAAAGCTTTTGGGAAACTTCAATAACCCTTTTGGGGAAGAAATACTTGGAAAGTAGAACAAGAAATGGCAGCCACTATTCTCAACCTCATTGTTTGAGAGTTAACTCCGCTAAAGTATGAGCCTTATCATTAAAAGCTGACAAAACCATTTACAACACATTATCCAACATTGCAGACTAACTCTTACCCTATAATGGAAAAGTAGAATAGAACAAGCCACAAATTTTTTCCTAATCTAGCTAATACTGAGCTATACATGAAAGGTGAAAATGAAGTACTAAAGCTCACTTGCAATAATATAAGGGAAACCCCTGCACAAAAAGATGAGAGAATCATAAAACTAACTTTGTCATCCTTGGTCTGCAAGACTAAAATAAAGAATAGAACAGATGCCATGACAGATTCTAATAACGTAAGCATGAAAAGAAAACAAAAAATTAAGGGAAATAGCGAAGCAACCACCAAAAGCTTGACCTTAGAAATTGCACGTTCAAAATATTGGTCACCCTCTACCGGTAATCCTCTTGAGCATAGAATCTGCCCTGCAGCAATCAAAGCTCCCGCAAAATGAGGATCCCGTTCTGTTGCCAATCTATAGAGAAAGGCTTATTTAGGCATAATCACAAGGCAGGGAGTTGGCAATAAATCGGCAAGGGTCTAAGTCAGGAAAAATCGGCAAAAATTGGTCAAAGTCGAAAAAAATCGGGGAAAACAAAAAAAATAAAAAAAGTATATCATAATATATTTCAATTTAAAGATAATGTGACAGCCCAGATTTCGACACCCCAAAACCCTTGCCATCAGCACGATCCTTCAGACCGTGCCCCAAAACTATGCACGAAACATTGGTATAACAAGCAATAATAACAAGATAAAGTGAATAACTGTATAAAATGGAAAATCAATATGCCTATCTGGCACATGCAAAAGACGGTTTTACTTTCATGTCACTGCATGAATAGAGAACCAATCCGAACCATCGGCGATATACAGATTACCCCAGATGGTTCGCCCAAAAGAATAATGTCTATCTAATTACAATGTTTGACAAAAATAAAGGCTTGACATACCAAGCCGTACAATCTGCTCACAAAAATTCTCTCTCAAAGTACTCAGCGGAGTCTCCTAGAAGAAGTCCTCGGGAGGAGGCTCCAACTCGTCCCCAGGCACGTAATCCGAATCACCCGAATCTACGTCTCCCGAAGCCTCGGTCGCTGCTAACAATGGACCTGCGACGTATAGTCAAAAGGGGTGAGCTACATCCTAGCTCAATAGGAAACTACACAATGAATATATAAATTAAAATATCACATATATTCCATGATATTCTAAGCATAATGTGTCTATGCATTTGCTAGAAAACAATTTAAAAGATGATGATTTGCATTCACGTTTATTGGTAATTTGCATGTCTTACTTTACTGTTAATTTATCATGAATGACACTGAACAGGTCTAAAACAAAACTTAAATCTTCAACTTAAGTAATCCCCGAGCAATATAGCATCGAGCCCCGATGGAATACCCACCATCGTCGCCTAAATAGATAGTTGTTATATATATTCCCTGGGAATACTACCCAAGCCCCTTTCTCAATAGGCGGCGGGGTTAAATCTCACTCAACATCCCTGGGATGTGCTTACTGTGTACGGATAGACCTCCGCATTGGTGTACAGATTGTCCGCCGTACCGATCACGGATATTCTGCCGCGTCAGTCATGGGTATCTCACCACGTCGGTGGGGTATTCTAAACAAACCTCAAATAATAAAAATAACATGTGCTTTACATATAGTTGTTCACCGTGTAAAGTGTTATCTTATATCAGTTAGGCCTCAACAGTAATTATTCAATCATATTTACATCCCTAGGATATCTAATTTACTTGCATCACACTGATGCCTTTATTACTTTCTCATCCCCTGAGGATGTCTCATTTTCATTTGCTCTCTTAGTCTCAATTACTTGCATCACACAGATACCTTTATTGCATTCTAGGTGTCACACATACACCCATTTTCACAAAGCTTTTCATAGTTAAAACATTTTCAATTCTGATAAATATATCACTACATACATGCTCTTGCAATTAAAGTACATGTTCAAGGTGTTCCCTACCTCAAGTCTCTGAAGGTTCAAGCATCAAGGTCCCACGCAGCTCTTTGTGCTCGCTTTCACACATACCACCTATGGTACATCACAACATATGTAATACATCACTAAAGATGTAATAAAAAAGGTCCTAGACCCTCCATGAATCTCAAAGTAAAACTAAAAAGTTTAGTAAAACTGCCAAAGTCGATTAATCAATTAATCGAAACCAAAATCGATTAATAGAAACTCAAATCAATTAATCGATTCCCAAAATCGATTAATCGAGATTCAAATTCGATTAATCGATCCCAAATCGATTAATCGAAATCTCTAACATAGTGAGGTCGATTCTCAAATCGAGTGGTCGAAAATCCTAAATTGATTAGTCGATCCCAAATCGATTAATTGAAATCCAAAATCGATTAATCGATTTCCCCAGGTCTTGTTTCTCTAGCCATTGGAGGTACCTAGTCGATTAGTCGATTCCTAAATCGATTAATCGAAATCGGGTATTCCTGACTTTTTAACTTCCATACCAAAATCGATTAATCAAATCCCAATTTCGATTAATCAATTTGGCCAGATTCAGCCCCCCTTCGGGCTGTTCTTCCAAAACTCATTCCTTTTCTTTTTCTTTCTTTTTCTATGTCTTTAATCTATCATATTAATTATACTAGACTGAATTTAACTCATCAATTCTCTAGGTATTGAAATCTAATACAACTTACCTCAATCAATCTCAAATTGATCAAGATCTAGGTTGGAATGGCTAGGGCTCCAGCTTTTGCTTCAACGGCTCCTCAAGCATTGAATCAACATTCAATGCTCTAATCTCCTCTTGATTTGCATTAACTCCTAACCTCCATAACTCCTCTTTACACCCTCTCTCTTTCTCTTCTTAACTCTCTCTTCAACAACCAAAATAAATGAAACCTAGGTTTATTAAACCTTTTTATTCCTTTTCCTGCTAGTGTGTTAAACACATACACCAAAGATAGGTGCACGTGACACTAATTCACACTATACACTATACTTAAGTCATATTGACTTTACGTTCATTCATCACTTAATGAGTTCGCTTGTTTGACCATCACTTGGTCAAACCTACGACCAGTCGAGCACTAATCCCGAGGTCAAAGTTAAACGCTCAATTTTTCGGGATGTTACAGATAATAATTTTAATGAAAAA
Organism: Chloranthus sessilifolius; assembly: GCA_021018995.1. Lineage (NCBI taxonomy): Eukaryota > Viridiplantae > Streptophyta > Magnoliopsida > Chloranthales > Chloranthaceae > Chloranthus > Chloranthus sessilifolius. Next base: position 125,741,933 of record CM037589.1, on the reverse strand, counting down.
AGTAGTAAAAAATAGGCAATTAATTGGTCGAATTGCGACTTGGCCGTGGCCGACTAATCGACAATAAAGTCCGGATGAATGCAAGTCTCCAACTTTTTACAATTTTTTGAAAAAATTAGAGACTTTTGTTACTATGGATTTAGGATTCAAATTTTTAGCAGAATCATTTAACACTATAAAATGAGACCTCTTAATTGGCTTTCTAGAAAGAGCTAGCAATAGAATCACACTACCTTAACAATGGAAGTGCTTTATCTTCCTGCCCTTTTGCTATGTGTTGAAAGGCGAGCTTCAAAATATTCCAAACATGAAGATAATAAGAGACTCATAACTATAGCTGGTACTCAATAGATGGGCTAAACACTTAGTGGTCTCGAACAACCGACCCATTCTCGATAGGAAATTTGAATAAAATAGAATATTTAAATTCATTAATTTGGAAAATGCCCACTGTAGGATGTCACTCCTAGCTATGAAATTAAAATAATAAGTTCAGAACGCAGGTTTAGCATGAGGCAAAATATACTCCTCACTAGATCGAAATCTATAGATTTGAAAAGCTCAACCTATGGTAAAACCTGAATAGGAGATCAAAATGGTATATCAGTACCTCAATACAAGAAAAAGATATATTACAACAATCTCGATGACTATACTACACTGAATCAAGTACAGGATGTTCTCAAGTCTTAACGATGGTTTATGAATATATTCTCATAATTTCCTGCAGCCTACTTTATTTTATTATATAGTGAAAATAACAGCTCGAAAGAAACTAGATAACACGCATTGGCTGTAAATGCTTACATAAACCAACCAAATGACTTCTTTCTTTTGATTTTTCCCTACCTTTCTTTTGTTCTTTTTTCTTTTCATAAAAAACATGGCCTTAATAATATGCATAAATCAATCTCAAAGGCTTAATATAAAATTTTAGCTACTGTGTAAAAGCACAGCCAAAACAATCCCTGATATCACAATAGTTAACTAAACATGATACGTGACATACATCTATAAAGAAGATTGTATAGTGCCAATATAAACCAACGACTCATGTTTCTAATTTCTGTGTAAAAACACAGTTCCAAATAGCATTAAATAACTGAAAATTACTTACACTGGTAAATCTGGAGAAACAGCAGGGACAAACAATAATCAAGTAACTTCAAAGCAGCAGCCAAGAATTACAGAACACCAGCAGTAATATCTCAGTTTTAATATTCAGCTACTAGCAGAACACCAGCAGTAATATCTCAGTTTTAATATTCAGCTACCAGCAGTAGTGAAGAAGGCTAAAAAGACTAATACCAGTAGTCAACAAAGACTCAAAACCTCAAGAGCAGCCACAGAAAATCTGAAGTCTTGTTTAGGGGCCTTAGGGCTGTCAACGGATCGGGTGGGGCCAAAATTATCATTGCCCATTGGGAAAATGGCATATGCCCGAATCAATGGTGCACCCAACCTGACCCTACCCAATGCCTAACCTAAAAACCCGACCGACCTAGTAAAAACCCCTATTTTCCATGATTTATATATATAAAATATGGCGTCTGGTGGGATGTCTCATGCCCTTCCCGGCCAGATGGGCCAAGTTTACCAAGTTTATGTGCGATGCCTCCAATATCCGTCTCCAATAAAAGGTTTTTTGGTAGTGTTACGATTTGCGGCCTTCAACCATGAGAGCATGAGTTTCTATAATTAAAATAAAAAATAAATTCGTGACTTATTGTTATTTATAAGGAAAAATCATTTTTTTCTCGACTACACATATTAAGCTTTGAACCAAACGATGAATATCAGTTTCATCTCAATCTTCCATACAACATATCACAGGCTTACCATGAGAAGGCCGAATGTCGATTGCATATGAAATGCATTCCAAAAAGTGATTGTGATCATCGACCTACTATAAAATGTAGTAGTCGGGTCACTTTTGGGATGGATGCAGCATGGACGGTAAGCCCATGATCTCTGAAAGATTGGGACGAAAAGTGATTGGCATCGTATGAATCAAAGCAGTCAACAGTTTTCACCCATCTAATATATGATTGCAAAGAAAAAATCTGTAGTTGCAGATAATGCTACCCATTCATGACATTCAGCTTCTCAGTAATGCACTACAAATAAAATTTTCCCGAGTTAAGGCCATTATTAAACTCAACTTCGTACGAATCTCCATCACGGTAGAAATACTACAGCATAAGAATTTATTTGAAGATTTTAAGCAAGATTAAATTTGTTTCTACGATAATTGAAAACCCCAAAAAGAAAGTAGTGGAGATTGGAGACTGAGAATGAACAAATATATGTGAAACATGGTTGGGGATAAAAAAATTTGCTGTAATAAAATGATCTTTAATAAAATTATCTCTTCATCGATCAAAAAAAGAGATAATTCTCCAATAAATTTCTGTAATAAAAATCAGAAATCACGAACCAAAACATGAGATTCACAAATCGAAACACGAATCGGTACGTGAGATTCACAAATCGAAACACGAATTAGAACGTGAGATTCACAAATCGAAATGCGAGATCTAACCTTTTGTGATGATGCAATTTTGGAGCCTTCAATCGACGCAGCCTTCCACCAGTTGTGATTTGATAGATCTAAAATATATCGATAAAAATCCCCAAAAAAGTAAGAAAAATTCAAATCTCACATTAAAAATCAGAAATCACGAATCAGAAAGCGAGATTCACAAATCGAACCTTTTGTGAGGAGGAAATGTTGGAGCCTTCAATTTAAGAACAAAGACATCGATGCAGCCTTCTAGTAGTTCTGATTTGATAAATTTTTTGAGAGATTAGCAAGAGCTAGAGATTTGAGAAAGTGATTAGAGAGAAAAACTGAGAGATCAAGTAGGGTTTTGCAATTCAGAGACAAGAGAACGAATTGAAGGAGAAAGGGTTTGGGTTTCTCCTTTCACCCGATTAGGTTTTGCCATTTGGGAGATCAAAGGGAATGACGGAGAGCTGGGGATGCGATTGGAAAGGTTGCGCGGGGCTGCGATTGGAAAGGTTACGCCTTTATATTGGGCAGAGCTTTAGTAGAGTTTGTCAGCTTTATATAGTGCGTCCTTTAATAATCGCCGCTGCTAACATGACCAAAATCTCAGATCTTTTAGAGACGGCTACAGCCGTCTCCATTGGTGTTAATAGACTATTTGGAGACGGCTTTCTATGTAGTCTCCAAAAAAATCCACCTAAAATCTAATGGAGCCGGCCATGACAGTCTTTATATGTTATTTAGTATAGGGAGACGGTCTTAGAGGTCTCTAATAAAAGCATTCGAGACAGCTTAATAAATGGTTATTGGAGGCGGCTTTGAAAAGCCGTCTCCAATAATCGTCTCCAAAAGTCCTCTTTTTTGTAGTGTTGCTTCTCAGTCATGATCAAAACCAAGATCAACTTTGATTTCAATCAACTTTTTGGTAATTTTCAATCAAGTTTTCAGTAGTTTTGAAGACTTTAAAGACTTTTGGCCAAAATCCCAGTAGTCGGAGCCGACAGAATCCGATATCTTACTAGCGATAATTTGAAATTTCAGGTAATATTTTATTCAATGGCTTCAATACAGTGAGAGTTAAATAGTGCACTTGACACTCATTTGGTGGTGACCAATTTTTGGGAGGGCGATTGATCTGTTCACCACCCTTGGTGGACGACACAGGCACTTAATAGTAACTCTCACTACAAAAAAACATATTATTATGGACAGATTTTTAGAGCAAAAAACTATAGTTATTAACAAAAAACTATTAAAGACTATTAGCGATAAGAGTATTAGCGGCAGTTTTTGGCTGCCGCTAATAGTCTTATTTTTTGTAGTGTCTAGGTGTATTAATTTTAGGTTGTGTTTGGGATTGTTCTTTAGAGGCAAAGAGCAGTTCTCTCACGTAGAGCAGTTTAGTATGAGATTGTGCTTGGTTCTAAGTTCTTTTAGCTCTTTCAAGGAGTAAAAGAGCTGAATTTGGTTCTATTTAAAGAACAATTTAAACACGCTCTTTTAAGTGAGCTGCTCTTTACTTTCATAGAGCAATCCCAAACACAGCCTAGTCACCGGTTGATTCTATAAAAAGCATGCTTGCACATATATGAACCCTTTGAATTTGGGATGGCCAAGGTTTCTTGAGATTCGTTGGTTAAGAGGCATTCGCGAAGACGAAGGATTGAATCCTCTAATGCTACTTCATTTCTAATTAAAGTCAATTAGAATTGTGCAATGAATTTGGCCGAAGAAGAAAATTGCATAATAATCTAATGAGATTTGAGTTTACTTTTTATTTTATTTTTTTTTATTTATAGTTTACTTTATGAAGCAGATGACCCAATTTTTATCCATGGATTCTAATCCAAATTAATTATCATGGGCTTCGAAATCTGTGGTCGTCTTATCTTGACGAATGAAAGGCCCTTCATAAGTTTAATAAGAATGCCCATAAATCATGTGAGTGTGAAAAATAAGTTCAAGAAAAATAGTAATAATAAAAGAAAATAAAAAAGGTTGGTGTTACCCACACAACACTTTATGTTATATACTTAGCCACCTCATTTTAACAAAGGAAAAAATAAGTTGACTTCTGTAAATCAGACTATGGAGATCATTTTTCATCCCAATTTTCCACGACACAAATGATTTTGAGATAATAGGCCTACTATCACACGATAGAGATCATTTTTTGTCCCAATCTTCCACACAAATGATTTTATGATATATCATGGACTTAATATTAGACAATCTGACGTTGATACTAGGTGGCATAGATCCCAAAAGTAAACGTCAATGACGTTTGATGATATGTTTGTTCATGTTCAGTTTTTGGGATATGTGTCATGTAAAATCAATATCTGACCGTCAGAAGGTAGACCCATGATATGAAGATCTATTGTATTGGTGCTTGGGATGACAAACAATTTCCATCATCTGATTTAATGCAGTCAAGAGATTTTTCCTTTATTTTAGTGAGGTGGCTGTAAGTCTGTAACATAAGTGGTGTGATAGTAACACCAGCCTAAGGAAATAAATTTCTAAGTTTCTTTATACAGAGTTACAGACAGTAAAAGTATGATAACGCAAACGTTTGCATATATAAGGACCACTGATCCAATGGTTGGAGAGGTTTGGTAGGTATGATTATTAAATCGTGGGCCCTAAAAGGGGCGGCCAATTAATTTGGCCCCATCTAAATCACTCAACAAGAGATTGACTAATATGCCCTAAAAGAGGGTTGTAGATATGGCTGTCAAACTTTGAATCAGCCCTAAAAGCGGGTTGTAAATATGACTAATATGCCCTAAAAGAGGGTTGTAAATATGGCTGTCAAACTTTGAATCAGCCCAACACCCAACCTGCCCTACTTGAGTTTTTACGCCGGTCGGGCACATAAACCTGACCTGACCGATTGGGTTGGGCATGAAGCATCTTACTCACCCTTCTGGTTGGGTCGGATTAGGTAAAAATTACACTACAAAAAATAAGACTATTAGCGGCAGTCATTGGGTCGAATTAGGTAAAAATTGCACTACAAAAAATAAGACTATTAGCGGCAGCCAAAAACTGCCGCTATTAACTAAAAAACTGCCGCTAATACCGTCAGCGTCAGTTGTAAAAACTGCCGCTACTAGTGCTGTCGCTACATTATTTTAGCGGGAGGGTATTAGCGGCAGCTTTTACTAAAAACTGCCGCTAAGTTTTTAATAGTAGTGGCAACTACTAAAAAACTGCCGCTATCATATTTTTCAATGCTGTTTTTTTTGCTCCAAACATTATATTGCCCAGCAGTAGTGTCAATCCTGCTGTCATGACCATCAACATCATACCCTTCCAAAAACCATTGGATTTCATGAACAAGGGGCTTTCACAGATCTCAAAGCTGAAACCTATCATGTCAAATCTTCAACAGACTGACGCTAAGATGGCCTCACTCCATTAGATATAATAATCCCAAAAATATTTAATCTGCTTTGCCAACTCCAAACTATAAAACACTCATCTATATGTATTTTTTGTAACTTTTAGCAAGAATTATTACATTGTGCACCCACAACCTGTAACCGTTCTTATTCACAAATATGTAGAGGGCAAAATATTTAACTTAATCTGCCAATGAGGGGAAAAAAGTATATTCTAACATTATATTCGTAAAATTTTAACCGTGTGATGCTACTGCTATGAAACTGAATGGATCGGCATACCTGTATCCCTGTCAATCTGCGCCCTGTGGTTCAAATAAGATCTTCCTCTTTCCGTAAAGACAAGATAATGGACTCCATAAGGAAACGGAGATTGCCATGCAGTAGGTTCTGTGAAAATTTACAACGGGCCACTTGGTATAAAACTGGCCGCTTGATCAAAAAGAGGGTTCTTATTAGTGGGCTTGGGCTTGAATCATCCATGGTCATCATCTACATGGTAGTCATCCCCGGAGATATGGATTTAGGTTTCTAAAGGAATAACAAACTCTGAAGGACTAGCCTTGCATGTAGAAGAAAAACTATTTTCAGAACGTCTAGGCACGGCATAAAAACAAGTTGATGCAAGATGCATGATCTAACAAAACCAACCTCATTTTCCTCTATCCCAAGACTAACAAAACATTTCACAACTTGTGCAAGCATAGAAATATTTTCTTTCGAAACGAAGGAAAAGAAGCCACTGACCTCGGATTGTAAAATATGGTGAAGGGGCTGTGGTTTGCAGCAGCGTGGGCTGTTGCCGCTAGTATCCCAATATGCGTACTATCACTTGACAAAACTGAAGATGATATATTTGCAGGTTGCCTGTTAGCCCTTCGAATACCCAAAAGCAGCTGTGATTTTTCGTCTCTGTCCACAAATAGCAGTTGTGAATATATGCATTTGACTCCTTTTTCCTTACTCACTATATGCATAGATTATTTATATATTTATCTTGCTACAGTAATTTGCTACAAGATTTCTCTACCTAATGAGAAAATGATCGGGTACCAATGTATCAAAGCAAATCACTATAGTTCATAAGGGCAATCAGCAATGTAAGAAGTGAGAAGAGCTGCCATTTTGTTTGGGTTTTGCCATACCTAATAAATAAGACAGAGTCACCAGCAAAGAGCCTCTTTCCACTCACAAATAGGCTCCCAACGCAAAGGAAACTAAATGAATAACAAATTGATAGTCGCAGGATGCAGAATTAAAGAGAAAAAATATAATGATGTGGAAATTGTATTTACAAGTGGAGGGAAGATCTTTTCTGCTGCACGGCGAGGGACAGAGAAACCTCCATGAGTACTCGTATCACTCACAGTCAATGTTTTACAGAAAAACTCAGTCTGCAGTTTATTTGACTTGAGAGCAAGATCTGATGCCAGCAATGCCTCCTTGTCGTACTACATAAAAAAATGGTCAAATGAGAAAACTACAGATACTTGTTTCCAATAAAACAAAAAAGTTACATAAGCAGGAGTGAACACCCAATACAAATAAATTTAGGCAAAATTTGAACCTGGCGAAAGAATGAGCCTCTTAATAATGTCAAAAATGACCAAAAATGTTGCCTTGCATCTGCCTCTAATCTTTCTAAAATTGGCCATTCATCTCTTGCCAGAAAAGAGCTTCTAATCATTCAGTAACAATGTGATCAAGCCACATCTTTGAACACCAATTTTTTAGAGCATCTTCGCTGGAAGACCAAGTTTTGCAAGCTATCTAGCCAGATACCCCCAGTTTGGCATAAGAACAATGTGTGCAACAAGATTTAGAAAATATACAGGAGATACTACACAGAAAGCTACGAAATAACTGGCTCACAAAATTATAAAATGGATGTCCCGAGGAAAGGCACAAGCAGTTCATATGTGGCAACACATTTTTGTATGGTCCAGAAGCCAATTAGCTAATGATACAAGTGTAACAACCCTGAATATCTAGAACACAAACCTGACTGTTTCGATCTATGTGCCCGACACGAAAATTGAGACCGATTTAAAATTTTAGAATTGATATTAGTTAAGATAAAGTTGCACCGTGGTTGGATGAGTTCACACGTGCATTTTCGTTTAAGTCTGAGTTGTGTAAAGGGTCAATGTGACACGTTGCGCCGTAGCGACCGTGTTCGTGCTCCACACCGGAACATAAACTAGGGGAAAACAGAAATATCTGTTTATTAGCTTATAGGAGAAGGAAGGGAGATCAAAGAGAGAGTTCTCCTTCTTCTTCTTCTTCTTCCCCTTGCTCTAGAAGCTGAGAAAATCTGTAGCTAGGTTGAACTGTGAGAGAGTTCCTTGAGAGAACAGGGTTAGCAATATTGAGATGGTAAGTTTCCTAAGCTAGGGTATATAGAGTTCAATGAGATGAGCTTAGGTATGGTCTAAGTACGTGTGAAGTCTCTGCATGCTGAACCGGAGCTAAACGGTTGCTCGTCGGACTCAGATCGGTGATAAACTCCGAGAACTAGATCTGAAACCCTCATCCGGATCGATTTGCCGAAACCCCGAGAGGGCCCAAACAAAGGTGAGTCTGTGTGTTTAAATGGGGGCAAATGGGAGGCCCAAATATGTGCATTGATTGTGTGTTAATGGTTGTTGGGAACCATTAATGAAAATTGGGTTGAAATAGGGTTGGAGGTGACCTCCATTAATGACAGAGTTTCTGTCATTATTGATCGATCAATGAAGGCATTGATCGATCAATGACAAGTGGTGATCGATCAATGAAGACCATTGATCGATCAATCTGTATAAGATAGAAAGGGGAACAGAAGCCCCTAAATTCTGGAAGTTCAATGCTCGAAGAGCATTGATCGATCAATTTGGGCATTGATCGATCAATCCTGGGTATTGATCGATCAAAGTGAGAGTGATCGATCAATGACAATTGGTGATCGATCAACAAAGGTATTGATCGATCACTGGAGGGTGCTGATCGATCAATGAAGGCATTGATCGATCAATCTGTATAAATAGTTAATGTGAACAGAAGGTGAGAATTTTTGAAAATAGGTTAGTGATCGATCAACAGAGGGCATTGATCGATCAACAGGAGGCATTGATCGATCAACCAAAGTGGTGATCGATCAATTTAAGCTATGTTAAAAGTGAATATAAGAGTTATTGATCTATCAATGAGTATATTGATCGATCAATGATGATTAGTGATCGGTCAATAAGGGGTATTGATCGATCAATTGACTATGTTACTAGAAGAAAGCTAAGAAGGTATTGATCGCTCAATGGAGTTATTGATCGATCAACAAGAGGTATTGATCGATCAATGAGAGTGGTGATCGATCAATCACCCGTGTTTTGTTCTATTTTCAATTTATGAGTTAAACACCACCGGACATTGTGCCAGTTAGCATTCTGACACCTCTGACACTTAAAGTACTATGTTTATGGTCTAGGATCAAACCCTGACACCTTGAAAGGCTTTAGATTTGCTTAAAAGATATTTTGACCTGAGGTAGGGGAAAACCAACCTAAACTGTTTTTGAGCATGATTCCATGTTTATTTCATATCTATGCCCTGATTTCTATTTTTAACAAGCATGTATGCATCTCATAATTCTTGCTATCTTTGATTTCTGTTTCCTGATTCGTATCCTGAAACCTGCTTCTAATTTCTGCCATCTGATCTGTGAGGTATATATGTATGTGATTTGATGATTTAAACCAGATGATCCCCACTGACCCGGTGGTATATCCGATGCCTGACACACTTGTACACCTGCTTTTAATCCTCGGCGCAATTGCACTCTATAGATGAGGCATTGTTGCACTTTCAAAATTGTTCATGTGAACGACGATTGGTTGGGGTTTCCTATCGGACATTCCTGATTACTCTGTGCTATATAGTCACAGGAGTTTCTTAAGTTAAATATACACAATTTAAGCTCTCTAATAATATACTTGCATAACATCTGATTTCTTGCCTAAAATCTCAGTATTTGGTTTGATTCGTCATGATTATACGTTTCTGATTTGATTTCTATTATGAGATAGCATGATCTGCATATTCAATTCATTTAGTTGGAATTCTTCTATTGAGCTATGATGTAGCTCACCCTGCTTTCTAAATCACTTTTAGGTTCTGTGGCTTTAGCTCCCGGCACAGAGAGTGACCCAGATTACTAGCTTGACCCAGAGGCTGAGGCCGAGGACGAGGAGACGGACATTCAGGCGGACGAGTTCTATCCGTAGCCTGGGTACTTGAGTCCGATGTACTGTATTTTGATATTTTGAATTATTGTGTGCCTGGTGGCCACTTTTGTATATACTTTTAGTAGAATTACTTATTGTAGTATTTATACATTCTATTCAGAACCACTATTGGAAACCATTGTTTGGGTGATGGATGTCCATCACCAATGGTTCTTCTTGGTTCCCTTTTTGAGAATGGGTATTCTTTTGGCATATATAGAATTACATGTTTTAATTATTCTTGTTCTTTTATGTTAAATGAAATCTTGAGATGACTGACTCGATCTACCACTGCTGGATAGTGTCTGCTTGACTTCCGCTATATGAGCAGACACTTATGATTTGTCCCGGGGATCATCCAGAGTATGATCCTGATGGCACGGATTTTTGGGAACGGAAGTCTGGGCTGTCACAATTGGTATCAAAGCCTAGGCCTTAGGTTGAACTACGGGTTCAGGTTGGATTATTTTCACAATCTATGTACTGATCAATGTTGTTGTTTTCACAATGACAGACCAGTATGGGCCCTAAGTTCAGAGGTGGGCACAGCGGAGGTAGAACAGGTCAAAGAGAGATTCCTCTGAGGGATGTGCCCGAGGTGATAGGCACGTTGAGGGGCTTGGAATTCCTCTCACATACTAATGCGGTTCCAGTGGGACCAAGAGGAGGTAGAAGAAGAAATGAAGAAAGGATGGAGCAGGTGTTGGAAGTATTAGCTACCAACGTCGCTCAGCAGACGGCTGCTTTGGCTCAACAGGCAGCTAGACCACCCCATCAGCCTAGTGGATTCGCAGAGTTTAGGAGAATGAGACGTCCTAACTTCTCGGGTCAAACGGATCCTATAGAGGCAGAAGGATGGATAGAAGAGATGGAAAAACTTTTTGAAGTACTACAGTGTAGTGATGTGGAGAAAGTGCGTTGGGCCACTTTCAAATTGGATGGTGACGTCGGACCTTGGTGGAAGTTGGTGTCACAAAATAGACAGAGAGAGTTTCCTCACACTCCTTGGACATGGGAGGAGTTTACGGAGGTGTTTTATCACAAATACTTCCCGAAAATTGTGAGGCATCAATGGGAAGTAAAATTCATAGAGTTGAAGCAAGGTGCCATGTCAATAAGGGACTATGGAGCGGAGTTTGATAGATTGGCTAGGTTTGCACCCCAGCATTTAGCCACAGAGTTGATGAGAGCAAGGAAATTTCAACTTGGCCTGAGACAGAATTTGCAGAAAGACGTCGCCATGTGGGAAATGGAGACTTATGAGGGAGTAATGGCCAAGGCTCTCATAGCTGAGGAGGAGAACCAGAAACAGTTCTCTTGGAGGGACAAGCAGGCGAGAGAGAGACCATTCCAAGGGCAATCTCAGGACACAGAGCAGAACAAGAGGGCTAGATTTTCTAGACCTCCGAGATACCCTACGCACTCTCGACCGGCGATTTCTTCGGGTCCGAGTTCATATCAGAGAGCAGCAGTGCCTACATCTTCCAGACCATTTCGACCATATGGATCTTCTGGTAGCGGGGCCTCAGTGACTCAGGGACCTTCAAGAGTCTCGTCTTTCACTCCAGCCGCGATATGTGCAAAGTGTGGGAAACCACACAAGACAGAGGACTGCAGGAGAGAGACAGGGGCATGCTTCAGGTGTGGCAAGATGGGCCACATGGTTAGGAACTACCCTGAGGAGAGCAAAGAGCAGTCAGGATCGGTATCTACACAGAGATCTTCTCGACCAGTGGTTCACGATCGAGCATATGCCGTCACCGCGACCGATGCTCTGACATCGAATGATATCATCCAAGGTATGATTAAAATTCAAGAGAAGTTGTTTTATTTAATATGATGAACTGGAAACTTAGTAAAGATAGAGTTTGTTTGATTAAATATGATGATGATAGTATACATGCGCATGCACATCTGAAACGTTTGAAGTAATGTTGAAATTGGTGTATAGGTGAGCTGAAAGTGTATAGGAGTTGCGACATTTGCTTCCATAGGGCACGAGTCTTGATAGACCCAGGCTCTACGCATTCTTTCGTACGACCTCAATTTACGAAGGAACTAAGTGCCACTCCAGAACAACTAGATTTCATTTTGACGGTGTCAATTCCCACGGGTAGTGCAGTGAATGCACTCACTGTCTGTAAATCAGTGGTAGTGTCAGTAGATGATCACGAGACACGGGCAGATTTGATTCTGTTGGATATGAAGGGATTCGACATCATTCTGGGAATGGACTGGCTATCTGCTTACCACGCTAGTGTGGATTGCCTTCGGAAGATGATAGTTTTTCGTCCTCCAAAGGAGCGATCTTTTAGATTCTTCGGGGTGAAGTCTAAGGTAGCTCCGTTGATATCTGCTATTCGGGCGGAGAAGATGATGAAGAGTGGATGCAATGGATATATAGCCTTTCTACAAGAACAACGGGAGGAGACAAATGTGATGTCCGATATTCACGTCGCATGCGAGTATCCCGATGTATTCCCGGAGGATTTGCCAGGACTGCCACCAGTTCGGGAGAATGAGTTTGCAATCAATTTGGTTCCAGGCACTGAACCAGTATCTAAAGCTCCTTATCGGATGGCTCTAGCAGAATTGCAAGAGTTGAAGGAGCAACTACAAGAACTGCTTGACAAAGGGTTCATTCGACCGAGTGTGTCCCCTTGGGCAGCACCAATATTTTTTGTCAGAAAGAAAGATGGTTCGATGTGTCTATGCATTGACTATCGACAGTTGAATAAGTTGACGATTAAGAATCATTACCCGCTCCCTAGGATCGATGATCTGTTTGATCAATTGCAAGGAGCAAGGTTCTTTACGAAGATTGATTTGAGATCAGGTTACCATCAATTACGAGTCAAGGCTGAAGATGTTGAGAAGACGGCGTTTAGAACCAGATATGGGCACTATGAATTCTTAGTTATGTCATTTGGATTGACGAATGCACCCGCATCGTTTATGGACCTGATGAATCGTGTGTTTAAACCACGCTTGGACAAGTCAGTGGTTATTTTTGTAGATGACATCCTTGTCTATTCCAAGATAAAGGAGGAACATGAAGAGCATCTACATGTAGTCTTACGGACCCTCAGAGAACACAAATTATACCCAAGGCTCAGTAAGTGTGAGTTTTGGCTGGACCAAGTAAGTTTATTGGGCCATATTGTCTCTGCTAAGGGTATAACCGTGGATCCGACAAAGATTGAGGCCATCGTGAATTGGTAACAGCCTAGAATAGTGACAGAGGTCCATAGTTTTCTTGGTTTGACAGGATACTACAGGCGATTCGTAGAAGGTTTCTCTAAGCTATCAAGTCCGCTTACTCAGCTCACTAAGAAAAATGCTAAGTTTGATTGGACTGAGCAGTGCGAGAAAAGTTTCCAGGAATTGAAGACACGTCTGACTATAGCACCAGTGCTGGCTATACCTTCTGGCAGAAGAGGCTTTGCTATCTACAGTGATGCAACGTATAGTGGTTTAGGTTGTGTCCTCAACCAGCATAAGAAGGTTATCGCATATGGATCTAGACAGCTTAAGGAACATGAGAGAAATTACCCGACTCATGATCTAGAGTTAGCGGCGGTGATCTTTGCTTTGAAGATTTGGAGGCACTACTTATACAATGAGACGTTTGATATCTACACCGACCACAAAAGCCTTAAATATTTGTTTACTCAGAAGGATTTGAATATGCGACAGTGCAGATGGATGGAGTTCTTGAAAGATTACGATTGTTCCATTCAGTATCACCCTGGGAAGGCCAATGTTGTGGCAGATGCTTTGAGCAGGAAGTCTTCAGCTCAGTTGACACATCTTATCACTAGAGTACAAAGGTGGTATCTACTTGAGGACCTGGCCTTATGTGATACGCTGATTGATGTCAGAGGTTCAGGGACACTGATGGCTACTATTGTGATACGGCCCACATTGTTTGATAACGTACATAAGCTCCAGATGATTGACGGTGAGCTTATGGCAATTAGAAGGGATGTGATCAACGGGATCAGACCTGATTTTACCATCAAGGATGATGGCACTTTACTATTTCGAGATCGGATATGCATACCGGACATAAAGGACCTAAAAGACACAATTTTGGAGGAAGCGCATAAGTCTACATATGCTATACATCCTGGGAGTACCAAGATGTACTAAGATCTCAAGCGAAGTTTTTGGTGGAGAGGACTGAAGAAAGATGTTGCGGATTATGTTTCTCGGTGTTTGGTCTGCCAGTAGGTGAAAGTGGACCATTGAAATCCAGCGGGTTTGTTACAACCATTGCCAGTGCCAGAGTGGAAATGGGAAGCCATTTCTATGGATTTTATTCTAGGATTGCCGAGCACATTGAGAAAGAACAATGCCATTTGGGTCATTGTAGATCGACTGACGAAATTTGCACATTTTCTGCCGTATTGGACTACATTCACAACCAATAAACTAGTCGAACTGTACATGAGGGAGATAGTTCGATTACACGGCATACCGGTCAGCATCGTATGTGATAGAGATCCGCTATATACGTCGCAATTTTGGGGACGATTCTAAGAAGGCATGGGTACTAAATTGGAGTTCAGCTTAGCGTTTCATCCTCAGACAGATGGGCAGACTGAGAGAGTGAACCAGATCATAGAGGATATGTTGCGTGCATGTATGTTGGACTTTCATGGTTCATGGGATCAACACTTGCCTCTGATCGAGTTCGCTTACAATAACAGTTATCAGTCAAGTATTAGGATGGCGCCTTATGAAGCCTTGTATGGACGTCGATGCAGATCTCCATTGAATTGGGAAGAAGTCGGCGAGAAGCTTGTCTTGGGACCAGAGATCGTGGACAGTACCACCGAGACGGTTAGGGTGATTCGCGAAAGGTTGAGGATGGCCCAAAGCCGCCAAAAGAGCTATGCTGATCTCCATCGGATGCAAGTGGAGTTTCAGGTATTACCAAATACGTCAGACGAAACGTATGTCCATGGTTAAATTAATTTGCTATGGAATTAACACTTGTTTTCAGGTTGGAGACAAGGTTTTTGTGAAGATCTCGCCAACCAAGGGTGTCATGCATTTTGGGAAACGCGAAAAGCTGAGTCCTCAATATATTGGTCCATTTGAAGTACTCGGACGGGTTGGTGAAGTAGCTTATCGGATTGCCTTGCCACCACCGTTGGCAAACATGCATAACGTCTTTCACGTGTCCATGCTATGCCGCTACGTACGCGATCCGACTCACGTCCTGGATTTCCAACCGATTGAGCTACAGGATGATTTGACGGTGATTGAAGAACCGATCACTATTTTGGATCGTCGAGATCAAGTCTTGCGGATTAAGTTGATTCCACTGGTACTAGTCAAGTGGAGAAATCATTCGGACGCTGAAGCTACTTGGGAATGCGCAACCAAAATTCGCGAACAATATCCACATTTGTTTACCTGATGAGAAAGGTAAATTCTTAATTATTTTCGCTTAAAGATTCGTCACCATAATTATGTTGTTGTGCGTGAGCATGCATCATGTACTCGAGAAATCTCCTTCTATGGATTCCTTGTATGATGTACATATATCATTGTTTTCGAAGTACTGACTGTTCGCTGTCGAAAAAGCTGACTGTGTTAAAATATAGTGTCACAAGCAGCATTGATCGATCAACAGAGGTATTGATCGATCAATTTCATGATCGATCAACAAAGAGAGGTGATCGATCAATGACAGTGAAGGATTGCACTCAAATGTTAGGCTGTTGATCGATCAATGGGAGTATTGATCGATCAATAGTGCTTCAATTGATCGATCAACAAGGGTTAGTGATCGATCAACATAGGTATTGATCGATCAATGAGGGTGTTAGTGATCGATCAACAGAGGGTGGTGATCGATCAATGCGCCGATTTAGGGCTTAAAGATGCTTCATTGATCGATCAACAAGAGCATTGATCGATCAATCCTGGGGTTTAAGTTAAGGTTTGGGGATTTCGAACGGTCATTTGCACGAAGCCTTCACAGTGATCGATCAAGGGTTTTGCACTCCGACCGTTCAACCTCCTTCCCAGCTCTTCTCCGGCCATTTCCGTCTTTTCTTCGGCTTGATTCGAGTGGACGTTACTCCATTCATTCGGTAAGACTCTCGTTCGCATTCATTTCGCTTCTCGTTTTCGCATTTTTGAAAAATTTCGACCATGGGACCTCGCACGAAGAACGCTTCGCGTAAGGTACCCGCATCTCGGGCTCGTACACTGATATCGCCCTCTGTTTCTGGTCCCCCAACACCCGTGCCACCTACGGCACCGGTTTTGACCATCGTACCACCCATTCCGACACTCGTCCTGCTCCCCGTTGAGCGTGAAGTCCCCAAATCTTGGTGGGCTTCTAAAACGTTCCTGCTCGAACATGTTTTTGCTTCCTCGCTTTACGAGGACCGACCCAAAATGGCTTGGGCCATGGGTTACATCCAAAAGCTCGGGTTAAAACCCTTGCTTGAACCATTCCACGACCACTATTGTCCACGCCTCGTGAGGCTCTTCTTCCAAAACCTACGATGGGGTGATAGTCGCCATCGACTTGTCACGACCATTGATGGCTTTGAATATAAATTCAACCATTTCCATGTCGCGGCGGCACTTCAATGCCCGTCCGCTTACATCGAGACCTGTGGCCTTGAGGCCCCGTATATCAAGGAGGTCTCGTTCGCCGACGTGGTCACTAAGATGACCCAAGGCCAACACGGGAGGGGCCAGTCAATATCTAGGGCCCAATTACCCGATAGATTGTGGATGCTTGATACGTATATCAAGTGTGCACTAAACCCCTTTTTGCACAAGTCCTCGCGGACTGGAGTAGTGCAACAGGCACTATTCTCGGCCTACGAGAACCGTTGGTTCTCTATGGCGGATTTGGTCATTGAGGGCATAATCAATGCCAATGACCTTATGTCCGAAAAGGTCAAGTCTGGGGTTAAGAAGCAAATCCCCTATGCCCGCCTCATCACCAAGCTGGTAGAGCAGTATGCTGCTCTACGCGAGGCATACACCTTGGCTCCTCACGAGCCTCGCTTGGTTGACAACACCAAGGTCTTTCAACTGAAAGACTGGACCAAGAGTTACAATCTGTTGGTTAGACGGCTTCCTGAGGAGGAGGAGGGCGCAGCTAAGCCCATTCCACCCACAGTCGCCGAGGGTTCGGTCCCTGCCGAGCCTGCATCTGGAGAGGGGGAGGCCCCACGTGATCCACCACCTCCACCTGAGGTGTCTACCCGACCGGCCCCCACTACACCCCGTCGACCAATTCGTCACACCACAGCCCATCCCCCACCATCTTCCTCCGAAGATGTCGCCGCGATGCTTCGGGAGCTGGTGGAGGGCAATCGACGTATACACGAGCGGCTGGATGGCATGGAGGCATTCCAGCGACAGATGCATTGTCGTCTGGACTACCACGAGGGGATGCATGAGCTGGTCATGCAACATTTATATGCCACGACGTCCATGCCGATGATCGCCCACGCTCGTCAGCATGTGGTGGACCCTCGTGACTACCGCACACCACCACCTCGTCCCAGCAAACCTACGCCTGACGAGGCCGGTCCATCCGATGTCCCCACAGGTATTACTATGCTACTATATGTTATTCTTATGTTACTTATATGTCTGTATCTCAATTGATCTGCTTATCGTATAAATCCTGTTCTGCATACGTAATTATCACTATATGATATCTCGACTGTCTGATTTTACATTTCATCTATCTGTTAGTCTTAAAACCAATCATTGCATAACCGCGCCTCTTAGACATTTTCGAGGACGAAAATTCCTAAGGGGGGGATAATATAACAACCCTGAATATCTAGAACACGAACCTGACTGTTTCGATCTACGTGCCCGATACAAAAATCGAGACCAATTTAAAATTTTAGAATTGATATTAGTTAAGATAAAGTTACACCGTGGTTGGATGAGTTCACACGTGCATTTTCGTTTAAGTCTAAGTTGTGTAAAGGGTCAATGTGACACGTTGCGCCGTAGCGACCGTGTTCGTGCTCCACACCGGAACATAAACTAGGGGAAAACAAAAATATCTGTTTATTAGCTTATAGGAGAAGGAAGGGAGATCAAAGAGAGAGTTTTCCTTCTTCTTCTTCTTCCCCTTGCTCTAGAAGCTGAGAAAATATGTAGCTAGGTTGAACTGTGAGAGAGTTCCTTGAGAGAACAGGGTTAGCAATATTGAGATGGTGAGTTTCCTAAGCTAGGGTATATAGAGTTCAATGAGATGAGCTTAGGTATGGTCTAAGTACGTGTGAAGTCTCTGCATGCTGAACCGGAGCTAAACGGTTGCTCATCGGACTCGGATCGGTGACAAACTCCAAGAACTAGATCCGAAACCCTCATCCGGATCGATTTGTCGAATCCCTGAGAGGGCCTAAACAAAGGTGAGTCTGTGTGTTTAAATGAGGGCAAATGAGAAGCCCAAATATGTGCATTGATTGTGTGTTAATGGTTGTTGGGAACCATGAATGAAAAATGGGTTGAAATAGGGTTGGAGGTGACCTCCATTAATGACAGAGTTTCTGTCATTATTGATCGATCAATGAAGGCATTGATCGATCAATGACAAGTGGTGATCGATCAATGAAGACCATTGATCGATCAATCTGTATAAGACAGAAAGGGGAACAGAAGCCCCTAAATTCTGGAAGTTCAGTGCTCGAAGAGCATTGATCGATCAATTTGGGAATTGATCGATCAATCCTGGGTATTGATCGATCAAAGTGAGAGTGATCGATCAATGACAATTGGTGATCGATCAACAAAGGTATTGATCGATCACTGGAGGGTGTTGATCGATCAATGAAGGCATTGATCGATCAATCTGTATAAATAGTTAATGTGAATAGAAGGTGGGAATTTTTGAAAATAGGTTAGTGATCGATCAACAGAGGGCATTGATTGATCAACAGGAGGCATTGATCGATCAACCGAAGTGGTGATCGATCAATTTAAGCGTGTTAAAAGTGAATAGAAGAGAGGTTATTGATCGATCAATGAGTATATTGATCGATCAATGATGATTAGTGATCGATCAATAAGGGGTATTGATCGATCAATTGACTATGTTACTAGAAGAAAGCTAAGAAGGTATTGATCGATCAATGGAGTTATTGATCGATCAACAAGAGGTATTGATCGATCAATGAGAGTGGTGATCGATCAATCACCCCTGTTTTGTTCTGTTTTGAATTTATGAGTTAAACACCACCGGACATTGTGCCAATTAGCATTCTGACACCTTTGACACTTAAAGTACTATGTTTATGGTCTAGGATCAAACCCTGACACCTTGAAAGACTTTGGATTTGCTTAGAAGATATTTTGACCTGAGGTGGGGAAAACCAACCTAAACTGTTTTTGAGTATGATTCCATATTTATTTCATATCTATGCCCTGATTTCTGTTTTTAACAAGCATGTATGCATCTCATAATTCCTGCTATCTTTGATTTCTGTTTCCTGATTCGTATTCTGAAACCTGCTTCTAATTTCTGCCATCTGATCTGTGAGGTATATATGTATGTGATTTAATGATTTAAACCAGATGATCCCCACCGACCCGGCGGTATATCCGATGCCTGGCACACTTGTGCACCTGCTTTTAATCCTCGGTGCAATTGCACTCCATAGATGAGGCATTGTTGCACTTTCAAAATTGTTCATGTGAACGACGATTGGTTGGGGTTTCCTATCGGACATTCCTGTTTACTCCGTGCTATATAGTCACGGGAGTTTCTTAAGTTAAATATACACAATTTAAGCTCTCTAATAATATACTTGCATAACATCTGATTTCTTGCCTAAAATCTCAGTATTTGGTTTGATTCGTCATGATTATACGTTTCTGATTTGATTTCTATTATGAGATAGCATGATCTGCATATTCAATTCATTTAGTTGGAATTCTTTTATTGAGCTATGATGTAGTTCACCCTGCTTTCTAAATCACTTTTAGGTTACGAGTTTGTAGCTCGACGTAGAGTGACCAGATTAGCACTGACCAGGTAGGCCGAGAGCGGAGACATTCAAAGTGACGAGTTCTATCCGTAGCCTGGGTACTTGAGTCCGATGTACTGCATTTTGATATTTTGGATTATTGTGTACCTGGTGGCCACTTTTGTATATACTTTTAGTAGAATTACTTATTGTAGTATTTATACATTCTATTCGGAAGCACTATTGGGAACCATTGTTTGGGTGATGGATGTCCATCACCAATGGTTCTTCTTGGTTCCTTTTTGAGAATGGATATTCTTTTGGCATATATAGAATTACATGTTTTAATTATTCTTATTCTTTTATGTTAAATGAAATCTTGAGATGACTGACTCGATCTACCACTGCTGGATAGTGTCTGCTTGGCTTCCGCTATATGAGCAGACACTTATGATTTGTCCTGAGGATCATCCAGAGTATGATCCTGATGGCACGGATTTCTGGGAATGGAAGTCCGGGCGGTCACAACAAGTGCCTTCTCAAATTATTAGACACCAATCCTTTCGTTTCAGCTTAAAAATCAAAGATGAACGGAACTACATAGACTGGTCTAAGCACAATTTTGACCGAACTCTGGTTTTAGCTCATTTTTTTCTGAAACTATATATGCCCAATATCATATCTAGAAAAGTGAAAACTCTGGTTTTAGCTCATTTTTTTCTGAAACTATATATGCCCAATATCATATCCAGAAAAGTGAAAACCAAAGAAACAGGTACTTCTTAGGAAACATCGTACTTCTCAGGAAGCATCCGTCAAAGTTGTTCCAACTGGTAACCACAGAAATCAACCTTTTAACACCATTTTTTACACCGGCCCAATCATTTCAAAAAGCAGAGCATCCAATGTAGCACCAAATGGAAAGATAAGCTGTGACCCCATAAGTAATGCAACTATGACCCAAACACATCTCAAGTACGGAAGATCAAATCTACAAGTAATTTCGGGATATAACTGTTTCCTCTCTGGCAAAGACGAACCAATTCTCAGGCAAATATGATTTTAAGTAACGTCGTCACATCGGAATGCCAAAAAATTGAAGGGGCTTCACATCTCAAACGGAGGATAATGTATATAATCTGATCAAAAAGGAAAGTGATTATTTGAAGTAGTGAAGATCACACTGTTCAATTACGGAAAGCACCTCAATTCCTCTGTACATCAGCAGATAGGAAAAGGTTCAACATCTGAGACTGCTGCTCTTTGGTCAGCTCAGAAAACCACCTTCTTATGAGCATGGCATGAACGGCCTGATTTGAATCAAGTGGAAGCACCAAATTATTCTAAAAGAGTTCTCCCACCTCTAAAGAAAGAAGACCAATCAAAGAATTAGCAGAAGCATGTTGAGTCGGAAGACCCCATTTGCCGGCAGATTTCAGATCCAAAAACACAGCCAAATTACATCTCAATTCCTCTATCCCATTGTGATTATATCCACCAGCATCAACGCCAAGCCTGGTAATAGAACATATCGTATTAAAATGCTTCTAAATTAGGCCCCCCCCAAAAAAGTAAGTCCATGCAAAGGGAAAAAAAAAGAACATAGTTTGTGGAAGTCTGTCATCTAAACATATTGTCAATATCATATACTGGCGATCAAGTTGTACAATTCATATTGACTCCCTATAAAAAACATATAGTGTCTTATTTAATAACTTAAATAATATGAATCGAGTCAAACAAACTCAATTCAAGTTGTATGCTTCATGATCTAAATCATACCATCCGGTCATATAATAGACCTTATACGAGAAATCTCATCAGAAGCTTTTAGATTATTTTTGTAGGTTTTATAACATGAGAGATCAAAACTAAAAGCTTTTTAAAACACCTATTCCCTCAATATATATTTTACATAGGACTTCATTCTCTTTTAGTTTTTTTTTTTTTCAACCCTAAACCCTAAAGCATTCATATTATCTATCTATGGGATCCAAACACCAAATCCACTCCCATTTTTTTGGAAAATTTCTACAAAGGATTATCATATACAAGTACAGAATCCAAAGTTCAGTGTATTGGGAATATATATGTATATGTGCTGTAGTGTCATTGTGGTGTATCAGATAGAATATTGGGTGTGTTCACGTGTGATGGAAGGGTATTCGTGTCCTCTAAACTTCAACCTAACTTTCCACCCATAAACCCTTGCCTTCAATCCCTCAGATATCTAGTTGCCACCAGAGTCAACGTTCTGAATCTAATCAGAAGCTGACATCACCATCAACCTGCTGGCATCAGCTAAGTCAAATCATTGACCTCAATTGACTAAAATAAGGACATCACTGCAGCACATTAAAAAGAAACTGAGCTGATTAAACAAAGAAAAGAAAAAGAAACTGAGCTGTTTCAATCTTTTCTTTTCTTTCTTCTTTTTCAATCAAAACAAGGGAAACCCTAAACCCAATTCAGTTGTATAAATCAAAATACCACAAAAAGAAAGAATTTTTGTTTTGGCTTTAACATTTTCCCCATCTCTTCTGTCACACATTCCTTAATGAAGTGAAATCCAAACAGCAATAACTCAATTAAAATGACAAAAATTATAACCACAAACAAAAATTAAGAAAAGACAAGAATCCACAAAAGTACTAACAGGAAAGCATACAAAGAAACTCAAATCTTCCCAAGCCATTTTTTTTTTCTCAACAAGAAAAACAAAAGCCCAACTAAAATAATAAAAATCAAATTACAAAAATGGCCCAAAAAAAGAACATGCCAATAAACTATTCCAACCATTTTCTACTATATAAGCTAATGTACATAGCTATAGTAGAAAATAATCTTGGCAGTTGGACTAACTTTTGGTCTTAAAGAAGTAAACTAGGAAGTAATACCTCGCAGAAAATAGATCCATCAAAAAATTCTGTGACTAGTGAAAAAGTGCAAGAACAAGAAATCCTATTCCAAAGGAGGACGATGTGTAAGCAGCAGTGACTTCCAATGCTTCCAGTTGAAATCCATTCTCAGCTACCTAAAACAAAATTTTATGCCTGTAAGAAGTCTCGCTGAATAAAAACACAGGCATCTTCCATAAAGAGCTTACCATTTTATGCTTTCCATTTTTGAAGCATCAGCCTGTACTTGTAAGGATTATGGAATCGAGATATATTAAACAATGATATATCAAAAAATATAATCAATTACAGAAAATGCAGCAAGGCAATGAAAATATTCTAAAAAAGAAGGGTAAAAAGGCAGACAGTCATACAAAAGATAAAAAAAATATATGACAAAACATCATGTTCGGTTCCTTCATAGGTCACCTAAACAACCATTAGTGGAATAAAAGACACCTAAATAGCAACAACTAAAGCTGATATGAAGTGGACAAATTATCACTATCTAGCCATTTTAATGTGGGTATAAAGAGAATCAAGCGGAGCTTTGACTGTTATGTTCTCCACTTGTACATTGCTGCATGACATCAAAATTAATTATGAACAAAGTTAGTTATGTTGCTAATTTGAACAAACAAGTCAACAAAGCAGAAATACAGATGACAGTAGGCAATAGCTATTTATCAGAGAAATTTACCCAACATACCTATAATAGACTGAATGAATGACAGTAGGCAATAACTATTTAGAATTACCACCAAGCTGCACAATAAAAAGGAGAAAGAAATCATTTCTAAGTTTATTAAACATCTTAAAAAACTTATAATCTATAAACAAATAGTTATATATACCTGCCGCGAGAGAGTCAAGAACATGCTCTTAAGTTCTGTTATTTGGGCATTACTCTCCTTCAATTGCTCTGCCATCTGAGCCTCTCTCTACTGTTGTTGCTCAACCATCAACCTTTGTTGCTCATTTCTTTGCTTTTGTTGCTCTACCATCTCGACATCTCTCTTATTCAAGAGCTCTTCCAGTAAGTGTATTTTATCTTTCATTGCTATGAACTCACCAGAGGATGACCCACCACGGCAAGATGATGATCCCCAAAGCCTGGTGGGAGTTGGCCCCAATCCTAGGCCACGAACACGCCCCGATTTCTCAGGTTCCATAACCTTCCAATACACATCATTTTGAGAGGTCTTATCCACCAAACCATCTTCCGATAGTAATTCCTTCATCTTACACTGCAATTGATTACATTTCATTTATCTTCTTAATTATATAAAGTCTATATATAATGAATAACATAGTATAAACATACAATCTTCTCTGTAGCCACTTCATTGACTGGCGTGCCATCTTTATGTGAATGTGTAAGCAAAAAAATCTTCGCTCGGCTAGGCGGATTTTGCCATCCTCTCTTGATGTGCTATGTCAAAAAAAAATTATTAGTAAATAATGAATATTGACATAGATGAGATACATGATAAATAGATTGACCTTAAACTTAAATGTATACCTCGTCATGACGCACTCTCGCGAAGCTTTTTGTACCGGTGGTATGGGCAAGTTTCTGGCACGACCTATTTCGTTTATTTCTTTCACTTCTTTTCTATACCACATAAATTAATTGATGTTGATAAGTTTATTATACAAAGTAAATTATTTTAAATTATTTTATGAAAAACATATACCTTGCCTTCCTCAGAATCCTAGAAATGGATAAGAGTTTGCCATTGATCTGACAATACATTTATAGGGTGATGCTTGTACAGATCTTCATTAGGTGGGCAATTGACATATCACTTTCTCTTTAACTCGCACTTATAGTCCCTCCATTTTTTGGCAAGTGAGAGCATTACATAGTGTTTCATCTCATCGCCAATATCAACTTTCACCTAAACCAAAGTTCAAGTAGAAAACATAATCATTTAAATATGCTGCATAAAAAAAAAAATGTAAAGGAAAACTCGAAGCATGCATATTTACCTGAACGCGTTTCCATGCCATGTCCTTCGCTTCATCTTCAACTTCTTTCCACAATGGACGGTCAATTCGCCATACTCGGCCATCTTTTGCTAAAGTACTCAACCAAGTTGAAATTCCAACGCACTTTTTTCTACAAGTTGCCCATCACTGACGAGGACCTGAAATTTCTTCCCATCTGTCAATCGTTGCATATAAGCACACTTGGAACGACCTCGTGCTGTCCTCTTCCCAGATCCTGTAGCTTCAACACTATCCATCTGACTAGAGCTGGACAAAGTAAATATCATAATTAGGCAAGAACGAATTAAGAACTAGGAGGCAGCGGCTCACTTGAAACAAATGTTACCTGAAGTAAAAATAATCAAGTTATGCCGAACATTAGTCAATTTTTGTCTTGTATCCTAATTCCAAACTTCATATTACAAGGAGAGAGAATAACCATAACAAGTCTGAAGTTAGTCCTATAATGCACAGAAAAGTTTTTCACTTGAATTGGGACTAGAGTTATTGATGAAATCTCTACTATTTGAATGATTAATGACATAAATAAGCATATAATTTTGACTTATCTACACGTGATTTGTAATATCAACAATGAAGGCTGGATAGTGTTATCCTAAAGTGAGACTTAATAGCCTTGTAGGTAACAAGATAACCAGATAACCAAAAAAATTGTGTATGTTTGGATATAGAGCCCAACCTATATCCACAAAGGGAAATCATTTTAAATAAATAGAACAAAATATCAAAATTAGGCAAGACCTAGTAAATATGCATATAGAGCCCAACCTTATGAAAAGTAAACATGTCAAATTGCACGTACCTTGTCTTGGTGGACCGGAGCTTATTGTGCATGATGGGAAATAGTTAATCACTTCCATCCACTTGAGAATCAGAATCTGATCCAAGATCATCGTCAATGAAATCAGTTGAAGGAGCTCGTTGTGGAACACGCATTTGGAGAGGTGCATCTACAGTTGGTCCAACCACATCTTCCCTTACCCAATTGTCATCAACACCATCCTCGATAGTGTCATTTGGCTCTTGGATGGCATAAGTACTACTATCCAATAAAGCATTATCATTCCATCTCATATCAAATAGGTCCCTAGGCTTAGTCTTTACGACAACATGCTAATTCGGATCAACTAGATCTTGGACATAGAAAACCTGAGTAGCCTGAGATGCCAAAATGTATGGTTCATCTGACACTTGTTGAGTGGGGAACAACAATCGGGTCAAATTCACAAGTGTGAATCCTAAATCATCAATCTTAATTCCTTTGCCCTGTGTTGTCACATCAACCCAATCACACTTAAACAGTACAAACTTGAGTTGTTTTGAATATGTTAACTCGATTATATCGGTTAAACGGCCATAATATGTTATCTCTCCAACAATGGGTCTTTTGTCCTTAGTACTTGAGTAGCTTGTAATAGTTGCAGTGATCGCAACATCACTATTTTGAGTTTTAGCTCTCCTCTTTTTCAACTGTTCGAAATTTATATCCGTTAATAGTGTAACTGGTGAATCTTCTTGCTTCTGAATAAGGACCTTTAGCGATCAAAGCGATTTCTTTCGGCAATGAACTATTTGAATTTTTTTTAAACTTTCGTACCTAGTTTAAGTGCACAGGAAGATCAAAACAGTATCCAAAATTCGTATAAAATAACAGTTGATATATAAACAATCCTAACTTACATGCTCCTTAAACCAATCAACAAATTGTTCATTCTTCAATTTTTGTCTTTCATGAGGATTTGCTTTTGGGTACATCATATGCAACACTCGATCATGATGCCTGTGTTGAATGAACGTTGTGTGAGCATCAAATATTGCATAAGTATAAAAAATAATTTACAAATGTGTGATTCCTTACTTTAAATAAGTTGTGACCTTCTCATGGTTGAACACCAAATAGCGATGTGCTTGTGCCCATTCTAACTCGCTCAATAGGAATAATGTTGCACTGCCATTTGCAACAAAGTCAAGATTCCTTCGGGGTCAATTTAACCTCGTTTCAACATTATTAAAGTATCGAGAGCAAAATGTTAGACATTCTTCTGCGAGGTACCCTTCGGCAATGGACCCCTCGGGTTGAGCTCTATTACGCACATATGACTTCAATGTCAATAAATACCTACATGTAAATATAGTTGACTTACATGAGTGACGTCATAAGTAATTATACAATAAATAACTAAAATTTATATACTACAAGACAATACCTCTCAATAGGATACATCCAACGATAATGGACAAGTCCACCTAGTAGTACCTCTGAAGCTAAATGTATGGGTAAGTGCACCATAACGTCAAAGAATGCAGGTGGGAAAATGCGCTCTAATTGACAAAGGACCAATGCAATGTGCTCCTCGAGATATTTCATATCCTCGGGCCGACAAACTTTGGAGCATAATTCACGGAAGAATGTACTCAACTCTAATATTGTAGAAGGTACTTTCTTTGGTAACGTCTTTCGAATAGCTAAGGGCAAAAATTGTTGCATTATGACATGTGAATCATGACTTTTTAGTCCAGATATTTTGCACTCTTTAATATTGATGCACCTTGCAATATTAGATGAGGAACCATCTGGGATTTTCAAACTCTTCAAAATATTGCAGAACCTCTCTTTTTCATTTTTGTTCATAGAGTAGCAGGCAGCAGGTAAATATGCTCGATTTTTGTCCGCCTCTAATCGTGGATGGAGACCATGTCTCACATTCATTTCTCTCAAGTCGAGACGTGACTTAATATTATCCTTCATTTTTCCGTCTACATCTAAGAGAGTCATGAGCAAATTATCACATGTATTTTTTTCAATATGCATTACATCCAAATTGTGTCTGAGTAGATTATGCTCCCAATATGACAACTCAAAGAATATACTCTTCTTCTTCCAGTTATAAGGCATGTTTTAAGACTCCATGGTTCTTGATCTTTTCCTCACATGACGCTTCCCAAAAGTATGTATGACATTCTCCAGTTCAATCAATATGCTCGAGCCTGACATTGAAATTGGAGCCAGTCTATCCTCTACAGTACTGTCAAAAAATTATTTTTGTTTTCGAAATCTATGATTTGAAGGTAAAAATCGATGATGTCCAAGGTAACATTGCTTCCTACTATTCCGCAAGTATAAGCTACACGTGTCCTTATTGCATGAAGGACATGCCAGCTTCCCTTTCGTGCTCCAACATGACAAAATAGCATACCCTGGGAAGTCACTAATGGTCCATAACAAGCCAACATGCAAATGAAATACTTCTCTCCTTGAAGCATCATACGTCTCCACCCCAAATTCCCATAATTCTTTTAACTCCTCTATCAATGGCCTCAAGTATACATCAATGTCATTTCCAGGTCCAGATGGACCGGGTATAAGTATCGATAGGATCATGTTTGGTTGCTTCATGCACAACCATGGCGGTAAATTATATGGAATAAGTATCACAGGCCACGTGCTATATGTGTTACTCATTGTCTTGAAAGGGTTGACACTGTCACTCGCTAATCCAAGTCTAACATTTCGAGAGTCTGCTGCGAATGCAGGGTTGATGATTTCAAAATGTTTCCAAGCTAGAGAATCTGCGGGATGTCGTAACATCTCATCTTTAGTGCGACCCTCATCATGCCATCTCATGTCGGACGCAGTTTTTGATGACATGTATAACCTTTGTAATCTTGGTTTTAGAGGGAAGTAACGCAATATCTTTGCCAGACTCTTCCTCTTACTGTCTTCTAAATGATCGTCTAGAGATTTCCATCGTGAAGTGCCACAAAGATCGCGCAATTGTTTATCGACAGACTCTTTCTAATACAGCATACAATCATTCGGGCAAGCATCAATTTTATTATAAGTCAGCCCCAAATCTGAAATAATCTTCTTGCCTTGTGAAAAATTTTTAGGTAAACTTGAACCCTCAGGGAGTACTTCTCTTAATAAATCAAGCAACATTGTAAATGACTTATTGCTTCATCCTCCGAGGCATTTGATATGCCATAGCCTAACAAGGAAAGATAAACTTGTGTGTGATTTACATCCTGGATAGAGATCTTGCTCGGCATCGTGTATTATTTTGTAGAATTTAGAGGCACTAGGATTAGGTAGATCCTCAGTTTCGTCCGCCAAACCATCTGAAGCTATTTCCGACATATGAACGCCAAATGCATCATGCAACATTTGACTTATGTCATCACCTGTATCATGCTCATCGACTCCACTATCATGATGTTCTTCTCGTAAGAGACTTTCTTGAGATATTTCCTCTCCATGATAATACCACTTAGTGTAGTTCTGAACTATGCCTTTACATATCAAATGATTATATATTACCTCTTTTT
Organism: Chloranthus sessilifolius; assembly: GCA_021018995.1. Taxonomy (NCBI): domain Eukaryota; kingdom Viridiplantae; phylum Streptophyta; class Magnoliopsida; order Chloranthales; family Chloranthaceae; genus Chloranthus; species Chloranthus sessilifolius. Next base: position 125,712,554 of record CM037589.1, on the reverse strand, counting down.
CGTGAAACTCTATATTGTTGCATTTGATGCATGGGCAATTTAATCTTCCATTAACAGATGATCCACGGGATATGGCTAGGTTGATGAATTCTTTCACGCCTTCATTGTACTTTTTAGTATTCCTACATCATCCATATAAAATATAATTTGCTTTACTAATCAACATTTTAAACTATTTAAACTGAAATTATTTGACATAGAAAGAATGATGTAGTGATATACCTAAGATCTTTCATCCAACTCTTATCCATCATGAATCTATCAAGAACATGAAGTTGCCTCCTTTAGTGAGATAAGGGCTTCCTCCTTTACTGTAAAATATGAATCTGTCAAGAACATGAAGCTACTAAGGTGCAAATTATATGTAGTCAAACTACCGTGGCATACGCTACTAGATCGCATATGACGTTGATTGTGACTATATCTAAGAAAAAGCACTGACAACTTCTTTAGCGAAAAATTAAACAAAGCAAAAAAGATGGCACTTAATTGACAAGGTGGAATTTTATGCCGTTGGTCAAACCCTTCATTATTGGCAGCGCAATCTAATCCAAAAATAGACATACTAAATAGGCTTCCTATAAACAATTTTCGATACCAGGATAGTGTGGCTGATGCTCTTGGCAAGTGTGTAGTATCTACAAAGGTTATAGGGTTCAATATAATGAAGTTACTCAGTTGAAGATCCTTATTTCAGTCATATTTGGGAATTACATGATCCAACGTCAAAATTTATACTTCAAGTGATTCTGTATGTAAAAGGGTTCTACTATGAACATATTAAAGTTCCCTTTGACAGAAACTTATTGCCAAATTTTATGGGATGGACTTGGGGTGCCCTTTGGGCATTTAAAAACATTGTCACTAATTGAAGAAAGGCATTTTGGGCCCAAGATATTGTGAAATGTTGATTGTTGTTGTTAGGTTAGCCAAGTTCTTTCTCCCATTCCGACTTAATTCCTTGCCTATCAGACCAATCACTGTTGTTGCTTCTTAGTGTGCTTGATTTATGTGAGTTTTGAAAATAGATTTATAGCTGCTAAATTACAGTGGTTCTAGACTATATAAACAAATAAAGAAATATCAGCACAGTTAGAAGAGAATTAGCCTGCAAGATCAGGGCCAATTGTAGCAAGTTTTAAAAGTAAGTGAGTGAATCAGGGCCAAAAACTTGTTGTTGTTCTGAGTGTGCATGATTTATTTGTGTTTTGAAAACATACTTGTAAATGATGCATTGTACTAAATATTAAAAAGAATAAGAAAATATCAGCACAGAGAGAACATAATTAGCCTGCAAGATCAGGGCCAATTGTAGCAAGTTTTAAATGTAAGTGAGTAAAAGATCGTCCACAGGGAATTGATTTAAAATTTAAGATAAACCTCCAGATCTGAGCTACCAGATCTAACCTCTAATCCTATCTACAAAGCACATAAGATGGGAGGTTGAATTTGTCACATTAACTAAATGATAAAAGTAAAAATTAAACTAAGTGATCCAGATCCGAGTTGGGGAAACGTTTGAGGTAAACTTATACAAAAAATGGAGAAGTAATATCTAACTTTGATTTGTTCTTTGAAATCTAATGAGAATTACTGCAGCTCAGCAGAGGTGATCCAATCTTCATCTGGCTACAAGCGCAGATGTAAGAGAAATAAATCTAATTCAAGGATTAGGCTTACACTTATGGCTATGGTCTGTCCACTTTAATGGCCACAAACCATCCAATAGTCTTTAATCCAAATCCTCAATTCAGAACAGGAAACATCACTATAAATGCTGTAAGAGACTAGGTTACCAACACTAGTTCTTACAGGATTAATGAATCAAGGGAAATTGCATGCAAAACAATGAATCTAAAGGAGTCTAATGTACTGAGGAGAACAGAGGGAACCCTTGACATGAGTCCAATGGAGAATGCATAGTTTACAGCAACCTTTTAAAATTCATCCTTACAATTTACAAAGCACGGCTTAACAGCTCTCGGATTTGCAGTATTGGATGCAAACTCTCCTTTGAATTACAGCAATATCTCACAGCTCTCAAATGCAAGTACAAAGTAGGCTATTACAAGGATTACAAACAAACTATCTGGCTGGGAAATGGGGATTAGAAATGAAACTCAAAATCTGGATACCCAAATTGGGCACATGGTTCGTCTATTTATAGTTTTCCCTAAGCCAGCTCAGATGTGTATCAACCAATCAGAATTGGATAGATCTGTATCAACCAATAGGAGTCGAGCACCAGGATCCAGATCTATTTTGGCCAATCAGAATTCCTCGATCTGTTTCAGCCAATCAGGTGAAAAAGGCATCAATTCTGTTATGCATTTTGAAAGTTTGTTAGAGTTTCTAGAAGTTTCCGCCAAGTTATTCCCTCTCTAGGTGCTCACGTGGGGTGGAATATTCCTTCGTTTTATGCTTAGAACCCTCTGGAATGTCCCTAGGTTTTAAAACGCATTGGGATGCGTGCAACAGATTACTGAATTGCCCTTATTAAAGCTGCGAATATCCAGAATACCTTTTCGCAGAGCTTAGGGGCCTTTTCGCAGTGTCGTGACAAGCTCTTTTCGCAATGTTCAATCTCTCTTCGAATTGTGTTTTCTCCTTTTCGCAAAGTTCAATCTTCTCTTCGAAGTGTGTTTTCTCCTTTTCGTAAAGTTCAATCTTCTCTTCGAAGTGTGTTTTCTCCTTTTCTCAAAGTTCAATCTTCTCTTCGAGGAGTTCAGATGCTCTTCGAAAGCTACGCCTGGAGTTTTAGTCCTTTTCGCAGAGTTTAAGGTTCTTCTGAAAAGTGGGTTCTTTGAAAAGAACTCAGAGTGCATTTCTCTATTCGAATTGTTTCGCTCGCTTATGTGTCTTTGCCTCTTTACTTTAGACCTTTCAAATTTGATGAGGTTGTTTCTTCACTTCCTTTCTTTGACTGACATGGATTGGTCATCTTTTTGGCACTTTTGAGTCGCTTATGGTTAAGCCTGTCTTTATTGTTAGTGCAACATAGGCACTTAAAATACTTATTTAGTTCTCTCAAGGGTCTATCAAGGCCCATTAAGTGAAAATAGTATTTTCCAGCTTCTCAACACACCCCCAAACCTAAGCTTTGCTAGTCCCCGAGCAAAGACAAAATTTAAAAATAGAATGAAAAGCCATTTTGTAGGGAGCACAGTGCATTTAGCATATGCAATAAGCCTTTTAAACCCCTAGGTGATCCCTAGTGGAGGAGTGAAGTCTCCGAGGGTTTTCAAAGTGAAGGTACCCACAAACTTCTCCAATAAATCGCTTAAGATCAATGCGCTCATAAAGCAAACTTTCATCCAATCAGATTATTCACACCGCATCGTCAAAGTTGTAAGAAGATTTTCAAGAAAACATCGCTCAAAACTAAAATTCTCAGAATTCCTTTACCATTCACTCAGTTGGTGTCAAAAAGTTTTTACAAGAAAAATTAATGAAAAGCTTGCCTTCTATTTGAGAATTCAGTTTTGATGTTACCCCAAATAATCTGATTTCAAACTCAACTCTCACCAGGGTTTTCATTCACCATGCAAATATGAGGGTTGCACTATTTCACACAGCTCAAGAGCAATTACAGTCCTCAAATAGGATTGTAAGCAGGAGCATAGGCATTGCTTTTCAGTTCTGAATTTACTACTTTTTTCACCATAGATTACACAAATCCTTATCTCCATGTGACAGCTCAATCCATCATTGATCAGTAAGGACTTTAACTTGGGTTGTAATGTGGCTTATGGGTGAAATTTATCAAGCATAAAGGGGTGGAATGGAGTTCAAAATTGAGAAGTCAGTCAAGGTAAGGAGGTGATAGTGTGACGACCCGACTTTTCCAATCCCTAAGGTATAGGAAAGGCCGGTTCATCAACTTATTGATTTCTCAATAAGCCGTAACAAACAGAAGCCGGCAACATAAACAAAGGTCTAAAGAACAGAGGCATCATATCATAATCCAAAAAGACTACAGATAGCAAAAGAATATATCACTGTGAGGAACCAAAAGGAACCACCGGTGATGGCCAATCCAATCACCTAAAATAGAGGTTCACGATAATGGTTCCTCTAGTGATATCAAAAGGACAAAAATAATAGCCTAGGGCTCAATATTCTAAAATAATATCCAGACAAAAATACCAAAATACAAGGATCCAAAGATCACGGGAAGAACTCCTCCGCTGGTATATCCAAATCCTCCTCTGGAATATAATCGGAGTCCTCCGGATCCTCTGACCCAATGTCGGTCTCAAAGACCGTGACGATAGTCGAGGTGAGCTAACTAAGCTCAATAGAAGAAGCAGATCTATTTGCGGTTCATTATAAATCTTGGTTTTCAAAAGACGGAATCGGATCAAATATGATTTTTCAAAGATGCTTTCAAATTTAAATCTCGGTTCTAATCACGAGTCAAACCGATAGTAAGTTCAAAGTGTTCAAAATGTTACGATTTAGCATGCTTCTTGTCTTAAATTTATAACTTAATTTTATCTCTCAAATTTCCTATAGCATGAGACGGACTAAGTGACCGATGGGAAGACCCTACGACCATCGCGTTCATGAACCCATTTGAAAATGCAACAAGCCCTAAGCTATGAGGGAAACTTGTGCCAAAGTTTTACCGTCAACACGGTTGGTGGAATCTAGGGCATCGTACTTATGAACCCTAAATCAAATGCAAATGCTAATACATATCAAAGCTTATTAATTATAACATATACTGAATTGTCAAAGTTCTGATTCGAAATTCTGATTCGAAAATTCACTGAGATTCTGATTCAAAAAGGTTTAATGAGGTTACGATTCACATGATTCTTGTCCCTAACCATGTTTACATAATTCTGTTGTTGTCTTATATTCAAGCTTTGTTTATACTATGTGCTCTGATTACTATCAAATTTATGCATTTCAAATAGATTGTCTATCATGACTTGTGCTTATAATTTATGCAAAGAGAATTTGGGTTCCCCTACCTTAACCAAGCGGTTTCAAAAGCATGCAAAAACGGTCCTCTCCAAGGACTTCCGACAGACAAAACCTACATATATTAACACCCTTAGTGTTAATATAAAGCTATAAGATTTAACCCGAAAGCTTGCAAGAAGAAAATCCAACAAATTTTCGAACCAAAAAGTCAGGGCAGAATTCGATGGTCGAATTTACAATTCGATGGTCGAATTTGAAATTCGATGGTCGAATCCAAAATCGACCATCGAATTTCCAAATCCTGCATCAGGCCTAAAATCAGCAATTCGACAGTCGATTTTGAAATCGACAGTCGAATTTCCTGTTTTCTGTGGCTGTGCACTTTGACATTCTCGGTTCTCTTTCCGATTTTTTTCACAGCTAATCCTCTTCTTTATTTCACATATATATGTTCTAATTTCTAACAATAATCTCTACAGATTTTCATACAAAGATTTTCAGTACATACCTCCTTTTTGGCTCCAAATGGTAGGTCCCTTCGTACCAATTTGTGCTCCAAAATCAGTTTCTAACCCAGGGGTTCAATGGCATCAGCTTTGTTCATTGCAACCCTTCCTCTTTGGCACAGATTTACAGGCACAGGGATGTCTTCTCCTCTATCTTTCCCTTCTCATAGCTTAAACAGATCTAAAGACCATCACCAACACGTTCAATGGTCAAGATGGGAGGAGGATCTCTCTTTCTTCTTAGATCTAGGATTTAAAATAACCTTGCATGGTTATTTTCCTTAACTTTTCCAACGAGAGAGAGATAGAGAGATAGAGAGATGCAAGCTTCACTTGCAATCTCTTTTATAACCAAACCAATCTAGCAAATATCTAGATATTCAACTCTTTAACTTATCCTCTAACTTAGGGATTTATTTCATGCTAACCACTAACACCTCCTTATTGTGTGTATGCCAATGCGTGCATGACTTGCACACTCTGAGAGACCAAATCCTTTGGCCATCAGTCTTACCATAGTCTTAGCTTACCAAAAGTCCAAAAATATTCTACAGTATTTTCCGGGCACGCTTACCGAGGTAAACGAAAATATGCCGAAAATATCAGGGATATTACATTCACCCCTCCTTAGGAATTTTCGTCCGCGAAAATTGGATGCAAAACAGGGCACATGGGCCACCGTGTTTCGATCCCACAGGGCACGCAAGCCAAGGGATGGGATCCGTAGTAACATGGATGTACTGCATGTGGCATCGAAGGCCATAGTGGATTGCATCCGTACATGGATGCCCACACCCCAAGGGTCACGTGCCGGGAGACCGATGCACAGTGATGCATGAAGCCATAAGGATCTCAAAATTTAGCAAAACCAACATGTAGAATCAGAGTGACAGAAGCAAACCCACACAAGTAAACTCATACTGAGAATCATTTACCAAAATATATCTAAAAGAGACCAAAATATATGCAAAAGTAAACTCATGCTGAGAGCCAAAACATAGATAGAAAACTAACCACCAGTGCTAAGTGCTCCATATATACAACCAGGGCTAACCAAGGTGTCTAAAAACCGAGCAGAGACATAAAAATAAAGGATAACAAAAGAAGGACCGCCAGGTCCTAATAATCAATCATGTAAAGATAAAAGAAGGACCACCAGGTCAAAATAATCCATAGTGTAAAATAAGTACAGACCAATAGCATCAAAAAGTAAATGAGTAACCCTCTCTCACAAACATACTAATTATCCCCAGCCGCAGAAGGATCCGCCTGATCTGCAACGCCATCTCCGTCAGCAGCAGCATCTGCACCCGTATCAGTCGTGGCCGAAGGAGGCATACCAGTACCAGCGCCCGATGTCGAAGGGCGGTATACTGAAGCTCGGATCTCAGCCATATACGATGCGTAGTCCTCGGGAAATGCATGCTGCATGAGGTAAGAGAGAGCGCCGCCGTGGACATCGAGCTCCTGACGCATCGAGCTAGTATGGTGTGTGAGCTCGTGGATCTGGTGGCTCATGGCGGTCATCTGCCGAGTAAACTCTGATAACGTGAGGACATCACTGGGTAGGTGCAGGAGTATCAGGGGCTGCATGAGTAGGGTCCTCATCGTCCTCGCTATCGGTCTCCGGTGCCGCTGCATCCTTAGGAGCCTTTACCAATCGACTATACGTCTGACCCCAATTTACCAGGGTGTATAGTTTCCGACCGGCGGTGGATTTGGGCTCGGTAGGAAGAAGGTCATAAGCAGGGCCTGCTCTATAATTCTCAATCATGACAGAAATCACACGTGCATAGGGCATGTTTTTCATGGGCTTCTTTCTATGTTCCCCCATTTTCTCGCGGGCTTTAAGGATCCCCTTAAAAAGAATGTCCGGTGCACTGAACCATCTCCCTTTGTAGGCCGCAAATAAAATTTGTTGAAGGGGTCCAGTTCGCTCCGATTGGTGACCAAAAGGATACAAAGTGGTCTTTAAAATTTTATCTAAAATCCACATGGAGGCGAGCAGGTGGGGTGTAACGATAGATTTACCGCATCCATGACGGCCGTGCGTCATCTGTGTAGTGACGTCCTCAAAACGAGCGGGTTTTGGGAAAGGGGGACCTAAACCCACAGTTTGGGAGTGATTTAAGGGAGCACGCAATCGCACCGCCATATCCTGTAGGACAAATGTGTAATCCCGACCATCTATTTCCGTATAAATTCTTTTACCATCTACGCGGCTCATGTGCTGATAAAATAGGCGCACGAGTCGCGGGTAGAAGTGGTCGCTAAAGGAAGTACACAACGAGGTTAATTTGGCGTTTTCCAAATACTCTCCCGCCCATTGCGTGGTCGTTTGTTGATCAAAGCAACGGGTGGAAGACGAATCGGTAGCGAAGCCTTTAATGCTCCAAAAATCTCGTGGTTGTTCGGGCAAAGGGGACCAATGGAGCCGAATTTGAATGTCCCACGGCTGTTTGGATCGTGAAGTTGACGCTTGTGTGAGTGGTCTGGTCGCTTAGAGGTAGGGTTTCGAATTGGTGTTTGTTTCTTAGGGCCCATTGCAAAAAAGACAACAAAAATGCAAGAAAAACCCTCAAAACAGATGCAAAAACCCACGAAATCTTGAGATGAGGGAGGGATTTACCTGAGGAAAAGCCCCAAATCGGGTTTGCAATGAAGGAATTCGAATCCCCTTGACAATGTAGTGCACTCCTCCTTAGATTTGCAGCCAAAAATACAAAGAGAGCCCCAAATCGGCAAATCGCTCCAAACCTAGCTCAAAATCCCCAAAAATGTTAAAACCCGAATGGCAACAGAAGGTTTCAACCCTCACTTAAATCGATAAATTCGACCATCGAATTTCAAATCGATGGTCGATTTTGCAATTCGATGGTCGATTTAAAAATCGACTATCGATTTTTTTCAGGCAGTTTGCTGTCCTGTTTTGGGCTTTAAAGTGCACTTATACTTATATTTTTTTCGATGGTCGATTTTCAAAATCGACAGTCGAAATTTCTGGCAACAGAATTTGTTTAAAAACTTCCAAAATTTTGGAATTTAAACCTTACCATTAGCTCTACATTGACTGTTATCGAAGCCCTTTTTATCCGTTTGACTTATTCGGACCTCGATCCAAATTATCGCAGCCGAGAAAGGTGCAAAATTGTAAAATGGGCGAAACTTATAGCGAATTAGCCCACATTTTTAATTGAAAAATGTAGTCCATTCGGGCTCGCAAAATTTATCAAGGTCTCCTCAGCAGTACATAATTTATTTGCGGTCAAATGTGGACAAAATAGGTTTAAGCATTGGATCATGGTAACCACATTTGTCAGAATTTGACCATTTAAGTTGATATTCGTCAGTCGAATTTTAATACATCTGAGGCCTTCAAAATTTTCAAAAATTTTGAAATTCCTAACCTTTCGATCACCAATATTGATCACGAAAGCAATATCTAGTCCAGTGTGCTTATGAATTGAGAAGCATATTTACTGTTTATAGGACCGCCAAAAATTCTCGCCCAAAAGTATATATATACAATCAAGAATTACATAAAATTTCCAGTATATTACAATCAACACATAAAACCTCGAAATTTTTTTTTTTTTAACGAAAAGGCTTGGAAACTGGTCTCGGATCTCAGCTTCACGTTCCCAAGTGGCTTCCTCTGGTGTATGATTCCGCCATTGCACGAGAACCAAGGGAATGCTTTTTGTGCGTAGGATCTGCTCTTTACGATCCAAAATACGAATCGGGTCCTCGACCACTTTCAAACCATCCTGAAGTTCGATGGGTTGGTAATCAAGTACATGAGTCGGGTCACGTATGTATCGACGAAGCATCGACACATGGAAGACGTTGTGCATGCTAGATAATTGCGGCGGTAACGCCACACGATATGCAACCTCTCCGACTCGGCCTAGTATCTCAAAAGGCCCAACGTACCGAGGACTCAGTTTCCCTCGTTTCCCAAACCGCATAACGCCCTTAGTAGGCGAAATCCGAACAAAGACATTCTCACCGACCTGAAAAATCGAGTATTAATGCTAATTTTCACATGGAATTTGTACCAAGAAGGAAAAATTTACTTATTGACATGATAATTCTACCTGAAAGTCCACGTGTCTCCGTTTGAGATCGCGAGCTCTTCCGACGACTGAGCTACTCGTAGAGTCGCGGCGTATCAACCGAATCGCCTCAGGTAGTGCGCTCAACTATCTCAGGTCCAATAATGAGCTTCTCACCCACTTCTTCCCAGTTCAACGGTGTTCGGCACCGTCGTCCATATAACGCCTCGAATGGAGCCATACCAATACTAGCCTGAAAGCTATTGTTGTAGGCGAACTCAATCAGAGGCAAGTGTTGGTCCCATGACCCGTGAAAATCCAACATACATGCTCTCAACATGTCCTCAATGATCTGATTCACTCGCTCAGTCTGGCCGTCCGTCTGTGGGTGAAATGCAGAACTAAAGTCAAGACGAGAACCCATTCCTTCCTGAAATTTCTGCCAAAAGTGTGAAGTAAACAACGGGTCTCGATCAGACACAATACTAGCCGGTATCCCATGCAGTCTAACAATCTCCTTTAAGTATAACTCTGCAAGTCTACTGGCTGTATAGGTGGTATTATATGGTAAGAAATGAGCAGACTTGGTTAGTCGATCTATAATGACCCAGATGGCATTGTTCTTCCTCAGTGTCTTCGGCAATCCGAGTATAAAATCCATCGAAATGGCTTCCCATTTCCACTCAGGCACAGGTAAAGGCTGCAATAGACCTGCAGGATTCTGATGATCAACCTTAACCTGTTGACAAACCAAACACCGATACGTACTCAGCGACGTCGCGTTTCAAACCTCGCCACGTAAACTCTTCATCAAGTCCGATACATCTTGGTGCTACCAGATGTATGGCATACATGGATTTGTGAGCCTCTTCCGTATCGGTGTCCCGGTTTCGACGGTAGACACATACCCGGGTCGTGAAATAGCAAGGTCCCATCTGCTCAATGGAGAAATCCTTTCATCGCCATTCTCGACATCTCGCCTCGATTGCCATCAGCTCATCATCGGTCATCCAAGCTTTCTAATATTCTCAAGAGCGAGGACGTAACACAAGTGTAGCCATCAATGCTCCAGCCTTTTACATCAAATCGTGAGCTGCCCAAAGCCATATCCTCGAAGCTTCCATCTCTCGAATCCGCTAACAAGATGTGACAACTGTCAAGACCTCCTACTAAGAGCATCGAAGCGACATTTGCCTTTCCGGATGGTATCGAATCGAGCAATCGAGTCCTTCAAGAACTCCATCCATCGTCCATCGCCGCATATTCAAGTCCTTTTGAGTGAAGAGGTACTTGAGACTCTTGTGATCGGTGAATATATCAAAAACTTCACCGTAGAGGTAATGTCGCCAGATCTTCAAGGCGAATATAACTGCTGCTAGCTCTAAGTCATGCGTCGGATAGTTTCTTTCATGGTCCTTCAACTGCCTAGAACCATACGCAATGACTCTCTCGTGTTGATTAAGCACACAGCCTAATCCGCCATAGGAAGCATCACTATATACTGCGAAACCTCCACTGCCAGAAGGTATCGCAAGCACTGGTGCTGTAGTCAAGCGATGCTTTAACTCCTGAAAGCTCTGCTCACACTGATCTGTCCAGTCGAACTTAGCACTCTTTCTTGTGAGCTGTGTAAGTGGACCCGATATCTTCGAGAAACCCTCGACAAATCGCCGATAGTACCCTGCCAAACCAAGGAAACTTCGGACCTCAGAATCGCCGAGGGTTGTTCCCATGTCACTCTGAATCTATCTTTGTAGGATCCACTGAGATCCCCGCTTCAGAGACTACATGTCCCAAGAAACTGACCTGCTCAAGCCAAAACTCACACTTACTGAGTTTGGCATACAACTGATGGTCCCTGAGTGTTTGAAGAGCTATCCTAAGATGTTGTACATGCTCCTCTCTGGTTTTCGAATAGATGAGGATATCATCTACGAAAACTACCACAAATTTATCAAGATGTGGTTTGAACACCCTGTTCATCAGGTCCATGAAAGATGCAGGTGCATTCGTCAATCCAAATGGCATCACTAGAAACTCATAGTGGCCATAACGCGTCCGAAACGCAGTCTTGGATATATCTTCTGCCTTGATCTTGAGCTGGTGATAGCCTGACCTCAGATCAATCTTTGAAAAGAATCTTGCACCTTGCAATTGATCAAACAAATCGTCTATCCTTGGAAGAGGATAACGATTCTTAATTGTCATTTTGTTGAGCTGCCTATAATCGATACACAGACGCATCGATCCATCCTTCTTTTTCACAAATAGAACCGGTGCACCCCAAGGAGAAACACTCGGTCGTATAAAGCCTTTGTCTAACAGCTCCTGAAGCTGTTCCTTGAGTTCCTTCAACTCAGCAGGCGCCATCCGATATGGAGCTTTAGATAATGGTTCTGTACCCGGCGCTAGCTCAATTGCGAACTCAATCTCTCGATCAGGTGGTAATCCAGGCAAGTCCTCTGGAAAGACATCGTGATAATCGCAAACCACCTTGATAAGAGGCAAATCGCTCTTCTTCTTTCTAGAGAATCTTGCAAATAGGCCAGATACCCACTGCACCCATTCTTCATCATACGCTCGGCTTTAATGGCTGAAACCAACGGCGCAACCTTGGATCTGACTCCACAAAATCGGAAGGACTTTCGCTTTGGCGGTCGAAAGGTCACTATCTTCCGCAGACAGTCTACACTCGCGTGATAAGCTGCCAACCAATCCATTCCGAGAATAACGTCGAACCCTTCCATGCTCAACGTAATCATGTCGGTCGATGTCTCGTGCTCATCAATCATCACGATGACTGACTGACATGCTGTATCAGTACACACTGAACTCCCCGTAGGAATCTTGACATCCAGAATAAAAGCAAGGGGTTCAGGAGTAATACCCAACTTCTCTGAGAAGGAAGGAGTAATAAATGAGTGTGTAGACCCAGGGTCTATAAGCACTCGTGCTTCAATTTTATCCATGTCATCTCGACTACTCATCATAAGGGTACCTTTAGTTAAAAAGTTTTGTTAATTATATGCAATGATTTCTATGTGGTTCAACATAATTGGCTTGAATTCAAATTTAAACAATAATAATTGAATCAATGCATAAATGACATCTCAACTTTAATGATACCTTGAATGACGTCATTCGACGTTTGGGCATCCTGTGCAGTCACCGCATAAGCCCGACCTTGAACTGTAGGCCGCGTCGACTTCTGCGTAGAGACTGTCGTAGTCCGTCCTCTCTCAACAACAGGACAATCCTTGATCATGTGACCAACCTGTCCACACCTGAAGCATCCCCCAGTGTTCCGTCTACAATCTTCTGTCCTATGTGGTTTCCCACACCTTGCACACACTGTGGTAGAAACAGGAGTAACAGGTGATCCTTTCGTCGAACCCTGAGCCACAGAAGCTCCACTTGCAGTAGTGCTCCCGGCTCTGAAAGGTCGTCCTGGTGATGAACTCGGCGGTCTCTGATAGGAGGACGTCACTGGTCCTGATGCAACAGCCGGTCTAGAATATGATGGCTGACTAGGGTAGGGAGGAGGTTTAGAGAACCTCGGCTTTTTGTTCACCTGCTCTGAAGCACTCACGTCCCCTCGCCAAACCTACTTCTATTACCCTGCTCTCGCCTCAATTGCTGCTTCTGAATATCTTCTTCTGCAATGAGGGCCTTGGACATAACGCCAGTATACGTCTCCATTTCCCACATCGACACCCTCTCCTGAATGTTCGGCCTCAACCCTCTCTGAAATTTCTGAGCTCTCACCTCGGGGCCACATGTAGGGGTGCAAATCGAAAGTCTATCAAATTCTGCCATACTCAAGCACCGACATTTCATTCTGCTTCAACTCGATGAATTGGACCTCCCGATTACACGCATTTATCTTCGGAAAATCCGATCGTTGAATGTCTCCACGAACTCGCCCAAGTCCATGGAGTATTGGGGTAGTCCCGCTCTCTCATCCTAGAAACAGATTTCCACCATGGGCTAGCTCACCAAAAGTTTGAAAGATGCCCAGTATACTCTCTCAACGTCGACACGCAACACTTCAAATATTTTCTATCTCATCAAGCCACGCCTCGCTTCCATAGGATCCGGCTCGTCGAGAATGTAGGAGGTTAATCCTCCCGCGATGTCCTCCAAGATTCTGCTCGTATCATCAATGGTCTTGGCCATGTTAGTAGCCAAGGCTGCCAACACCTCGTCTACATTCCCTCTATCCTGCCTCGCAGCTCCCAAAGGATCTGCATTAGGGCCAGAAGCAACTCGCCCTCTGCCATAAGAGGTGCCTATGCCCTCATCTATCCCATCGATGCGAGCTGTACGAGGTCCCTCTATACCTCGGCCTCTGCCTCTAAACCGTGGAGGCATGCTGATCTGTCATTGTTAACAACAACAACAATTGATCAGTAATAATTGTTAGAAATAATCTAACCCCTAGTCCTAAGACTCGAACCTAGAGCCTTTGCTCGATACCAATCGTGATTTAACGACTTTTCCAATCCCTAAGGTATAGGAAAGGCGGTTCATCAACTTATTGATCAATAAGCCGTAACAAACAGAAGCCGGCAACATAAACAAAGGTCTAAAGAACAGAGGCATCATATCATAATCCAAAAAGACTACAGATAGCAAAAGAATATATCACTGTGAGGAACCAAAAGGAACCACCGGTGATGGCCAATCCAATCACCTAAAATAGAGGTTCACGATAATGGTTCCTCTAGTGATATCAAAAGGACAAAAATAATAGCCTAGGGCTCAATATTCTAAAATAATATCCGCATAAAATACCAAAATACAAGGATCCAAAGATCACGGAAGAACTCCTCGGTATATCCAAATCCTCCTCGAATATAATCGAGTCCTCCGGATCCTCTGACCCAATGTCGGTCTCAGCACCTGTGACGTATAGTCGAGGGTGAGCTAACAGCTAAGCTCAATAGAAGAAGCCAGATCTATTTGCAGTTCATTATAAGTACTGGTTTTCAAAAGACGGAATCGGATCAAATATGATTTTTCAAAGATGCTTTCAAATTTAAATCTCCAGTTCTAATCCTGAGTCAAAACTGATAGTAAGTTCAAAGTGTTCAAAATGTTCTGATTTAGCATGCTTCTTGTCTTAAATTTATAACTTAATTTTATCTCTCAAATTTCCTATAGCATGAGAGCGGACTAAGTGACCGATGGGAAGACCCTACTGACCATCGTCGTTCATGAACCCATTTCGAAAATGCAACAAGCCCCTGCGCTATGAGGGAAACTTGTGCCAAAGTTTTACCGTCAACACGGTTGGTGGAATCTAGGGCATCGTACTTATGAACCCTAAATCAAATGCAAATGCTAATACATATCAAAGCTTATTAATTATAACATATACTGAATTGTCAAAGTTCTGATTCGAAATTCTGATTCGAAAATTCACTGAGATTCTGATTCAAAAAGGTTTAGCTGAGGTTCTGATTCACACAGATTCTTGTCCCTAACAATGTTTACAAATTTCTGATGTTGTTTTATATTCAAGCTTTGTTTATACTATGTGCATGATTACTATCAAATTTATGCATTTCAAATAGATTGTCTATCATGACTTGTGCTTATAATTTATGCAAAGAGAATTTGGGTTCCCCTACCTTAACCAAGCGGTTTCAAAAGCATGCAAAAACGGTCCTCTCCAAGGACTTCCGACAGACAAAACCTACATATATTAACACCCTTAGTGTTAATATAAAGCTATAAGATTTAACCCGAAAGCTTGCAAGAAGAAAATCCAACAAATTTTCGAACCAAAAAGTCAGGGCAGAATTCGATGGTCGAATTTACAATTCGATGGTCGAATTTGAAATTCGATGGTCGAATCCAAAATCGACCATCGAATTTCCAAATCCTGCATCAGGCCTAAAATCAGCAATTCGACAGTCGATTTTGAAATCGACAGTCGAATTTCCTGTTTTCTGTGGCTGTGCACTTTGACATTCTCGGTTCTCTTTCCGATTTTTTTCACAGCTAATCCTCTTCTTTATTTCACATATATATGTTCTAATTTCTAACAATAATCTCTACAGATTTTCATAAAAAGATTTTCAGTACATACCTCCTTTTTGGCTCCAAATGGTAGGTCCCTTCGTACCAATTTGTGCTCCAAAATCATTTCTAACCCGGGGTTCAATGGCATCACTTTGTTCATTGCAACCCTTCCTCTTGGCAGATTTACGGCGCAGGGATGTCTTCTCCTCTATCTTTCCCTTCTCATAGCTTAAACAGATCTAAAGACCATCACCAACACGTTCAATGGTCAAGATGGGAGGAGGATCTCTCTTTCTTCTTAGATCTAGGATTTAAAATAACCTTGCATGGTTATTTTCCTTAACTTTTCCAACGAGAGAGAGATAGAGAGATAGAGAGATGCAAGCTTCACTTGCAATCTCTTTTATAACCAAACCAATCTAGCAAATATCTAGATATTCAACTCTTTAACTTATCCTCTAACTTAGGGATTTATTTCATGCTAACCACTAACACCTCCTTATTGTGTATGCCAATGCGTGCATGACTTGCACACCTCTCGAGACCAAATCCTTTGGCCATCAGTCTTACCATAGTCTTAGCTTACCAAAAGTCCAAAAATATTCTACAGTATTTTCCGGGCACGCTTACCGAGGTAAACGAAAATATGCCGAAAATATCAGGGATATTACAGATAGACACACCTTCTTCAATTCAGCACAATTTCATCTTCTTCTTTGAATTTTCAGAGCCAAAGTGGCCATCTTTTTCTCTTTCTTTTTCAAACTTCCAATGAGCAGGAAAAGGGAAAAAAATGTTATATAAATATAGGAAATTACTGATAAAACAGAAAAATAACAAAACTAAGCTAGAACTGCTACAAAATAAAATCTAAAAACTGAATATATGATCAGAAAAATAAAAGAACTGCAAAGCAAATGGAAGGAAACTAATGCTAATAACAAAGAAACAGTAAAAGCAAGGTAAGGGACTGAATACAAAGTTAAAAAAGAAAAAGAAAAGTGTTGATACAAAAACAAAATTTGTGAATGCAAAATAGGGAAACAAAGTTAGAAACTAACTATCCTCACAGAAAAATGACGGAAATCAGTAAAACGAGGACACATTAACCTAAGAAAGAAAAAAAAAAAAAAAAATCAGCGATCTAAAAACTGAATTTGAAACTAAAATTCCTAAAACAGAAAATCTAATGCCAAATGATACATCCTAAGCCCAAAGAAACAAACCCAAAAGCCTGAGATACTTATGAATCGAAGTGATTATAAAAATGATTAGCAGGAATACAGTGAAAAGCAAGATTCATAAGACTGACCCCTTTGTTGATGATGTGTATGAATAAAAAAGAATAATGAAGCATGGGAGCACATATTAAAAACAGGGTTCACACACAGCTGAGACCCATTTATGATGAAGAAATTTCGAAGGAAAATAAAATCAGTGGGTCCATTGAATATTCAAAACAGCCTATGATTCACTACTCATTATCCTACATGATTCCTAAAAAAGAAAAAATGATCTCAGCAGGTCCAGATGGGAAAAGTGGATGCAAATGGAGAAAACAGCCCATCCGGAAGATATCTATATATATATATATATATATATTTTTTTTTTTTTGTTTTTATAATTTTCTATTTTTTTTTTTTACTTGTTTTGGATCAGCCCGGGCTCAACAAGAGCCCTTATTTACTACTGCTGAAAATAATGAGAAACAACTCAGAGATTTTCTATTTGTGTTTTCATTTTCTTTTATTTTGTATTTGGTTTTGTAAAAAGAAAAAAAATCAGCATGCCTAAAAGACAGCAGAAATTATAATCAAAACAAACATTAAACACAGCAGAACTGTTGGTTCTCAAGAATTTAAAAATAGAAAATGAATGCAAAGGGGAAGGGGATGCAAACTCAAGCAGATCTGCTCCAGCTTTAGTCCAGATGCTCCTTGTTGACTACTGCCCGATCCGCAAAAATCCAAAAAGCTAGTGATGCCTTATTCAAGTATTGACAAAATAAAAGAAAACTCAAAGACTCTTGCCCAAATTTGACAAAAAGATAAAAGAGTGGCAGCAGCATTTATTCAAATAACTAGAAGGCAAAGAATAAAAACTTAGAAAAATAAAAAAAATTATGCTGCAGTAAAACAGGTTTTCTATACAAAACTGCTGTAGACATTTAATCAAGCACTTGGAATACAAAGTGTAGGTTTAAAGCAAAAATAAAAATAAAAATCAAATCTACAAAATAGAAAAACTTAGGTCTACCAATTTTAAAATCTATTCCCCGGCAACGACGCCAAAAACTTGTTGTTGCTTCTTAGTGTGCTTAATTTATGTGAGTTTTGAAAACAGATTTATAGCTGCTAAATTACAGTGGTTCTAGACTATATAAATAAATAAAGAAATATCAGCATAGTTAGAAGAGAATTAGCCTGCAAGATCAGGGCCAATTGTAGCAAGTTTTAAAAGTAAGTGAGTGAATCAGGGCCAAAAACTTGTTGTTGTTCTGAGTGTGCATGATTTATTTGTGTTTTGAAAACATACTTGCAAATGATGCATTGTACTGAATATTAAAAAGAATAAGAAAATATCAGCACAGAGAGAACATAATTAGCCTGCAAGATCAGGGCCAATTGTAGCAAGTTTTAAATGTAAGTGAGTAAAAGATTGTCCACAGGGAATTGATTTAAAATTTAAGATAAACCTCCAGATCTGAGCTACCAGATCTGACCTCTGATCCTATCTACAAAGCACATAAGATGGGAGGTTGAATTTGTCACATTAACTAAATGATAAAAGTAAAAATTAAACTAAGTGATCCAGATCTGAGTTGGGGAAACGTTTGAGGTAAACTTATACAAAAAATGGAGAAGTAATATCTAACTTTGATTTGTTCTTTGAAATCTAATGAGAATTATTGCAGCTCAGCAGAGGTGATCCAATCTTCATCTGGCTACAAGCGCAGATGTAAGAGAAATAAATCTAATTCAAGGATTAGGCTTACACTTATGGCTATGGTCTGTCCACTTTAATGGCCACAAACCATCCAATAGTCTTTAATCCAAATCCTCAATTCAGAACAGGAAACATCACTACAAATGCTGTAAGAGACTAGGTTACCAACACTAATTCTTACAGGATTAATGAATCAAGGGAAATTGCATGCAAAATAATGAATCTAAAGGAGTCTAATGTACTGAGGAGATCAGAGGGAACCCTTGACATGAGTCCAATGGAGAATGCATAGTTTACAGCAACCTTTTAAAATTCATCCTTACAATTTACAGAGCACGGCTTAACATCTCTCGGATTTGCAGTCTTGGATGCAAACTCTCCTTTGAATTATAGCAATATCTCACAGCTCTCAAATGCAAGTACAAAGTAGGCTATTACAAGGATTACAGACAAACTATCTGGCTGGGAAATGGGGGATTAGAAATGAAACTCAAAATCTGGATACCCAAATTGGGCACATGATTCGTCTATTTATAGTTTTCCCTAAGCCAGCTCAGATGTGTATCAACCAATCAGAATTGGATAGATCTGTATCAACCAATAGGAGTCGAGCACCAGGATCCAGATCTATTTTGGCCAATCAGAATTCCTCGATCTGTTTAATCGGTGAAAAAGGCATCAATTCATTATGCATTTTGAAAGTTTGTTAGAGTTTCTAGAAGTTCCGCCAAGTTATTCCCTCTCTAGGTGCTCACGTGGGTGGAATATTCCTTCGCTTTATGCTTAGAACCCTCCGGAATGTCCATAGGTTTTAAACGCATTGGGATGCGGCAACAGACATGAATTGCCCTTGTTAAAGCGCGAATCTCCGTAATACCTTTTCACAGAGCTTAGGGCCTTTTCGCAGTGCTCACTCAAGCTCTTTTCGCAATGTTCAATCTCTCTTCGAATTGTGTTTTCTCCTTTTCGCAAAGTTCAATCTTCTCTTCGAAGTGTGTTTTCTCTTTTTCGCAAAGTTCAATCTTCTCTTCGAAGTGTGTTTTCTCCTTTTTGCAAAGTTCAATCTTCTCTTCGAGGAGTTCAGATGCTCTTCGAAAGCTATGCCTGGAGTTTTAGTCCTTTTCGCAGAGTTCAAGGTTCTTTACGAAAAGTGCAGGTTCTTTGCGAAAAGAACTCTGTAGTGCATTTCTCTGTTCGAATTGTTTCCTGCTTCGCTTACAGGTCTTTGCCTCTTTACTTTAGACCTTTCAACAGCTGATGAGGTTGTTTCTTCACTTCCTTTCTTTGGACTGACATGGATTGTCATCTTTTTGGCACTTTTAAGCTGCTTTTATGGTTAAGCCTGTCTTTATTGTTAGCTGCAACATAGGCACTTAAAACACTTATTTAGTTCTCTCAAGGGTCTATCAAGGCCCAGATTAAGGGGTGAAAAATGGTATTTTTCAGTTCTCAACAATCACCATCCAACTCTTCAAAGTACATGGCCCATGGGCAGTATTGGAAGAAGATTGCTCATAGATTATATCCTTAAACCCAAGTAACTAGATTCTAATTTCTATCAATTACTGATATGAATATAGGGTCTTATATGAAGGATTTTGCAAACGTGTTTTACAGATATACAAGTGATGTAAGACACTTGTATTTTTTTTTAGGGGGGGGGGGGGGGTATGTAACGATATTATCAATTTAGTGAGATCTTGTTGGCAGCTTTCTCAACCTTGTAACAAAGAGCACCTACAAGAACCTATACCATGAACCCGAAACTAAAACTTAGCCAGTCAAAATCTGAGTGGCAAAAGCCATAAATATTTTCGTGGTGTGATTAGTATTATGCAGCCTCAATCTTGTCGCCAAGTAGAACTACTATTGTAGTCCATAGCCCATGGTAACCATTGTTATCCAATTATAATCACACATCAGTGTTAAGACTCCTTAAAATTTAATGTTACCTAGACCTGTGCCAAGGTGGCACAGGTGTTTGCCACAGCAATTTCTGAAAATTTCAATCACAACCATAAAGAAATCAAAATTTAAAAAAGTAAAATTTATTGTAAAATGAAACTAAAGGGAAATCTTACAGAGCTGAGGAACCTACTTGATGAAAAGATTAATTATATATAGTGTATGTCACGAACCTACGTTAAAATGTTTTGTATTATACAAATGGTTTTCAAAGGACCCAAGCCT
This sequence comes from Chloranthus sessilifolius, assembly GCA_021018995.1. Classification (NCBI taxonomy): domain Eukaryota; kingdom Viridiplantae; phylum Streptophyta; class Magnoliopsida; order Chloranthales; family Chloranthaceae; genus Chloranthus; species Chloranthus sessilifolius. The sequence goes on along the minus strand of CM037589.1, from coordinate 125,691,898 downwards.
TGTCATTTATAAGTTACTGAATTTTACACAGTTTTTTCAAAAATGACAACTAATTTACCATGTCGAAACGAGGCATACTTTGATAGTATCAGGTAGTATAATTTTGTACATGTTTAGAAGTGTCGTGTCATGTCGTGTTAAGGACTGTCCAAGTGCCACCGAATGTCAGCATGGAAAAAATCCCAAAAGTAGATGTGTCCAAGTAACACAGCTTAACATCATTGCTTAGAATCAACTGGGTATCATGGTTTAAAATACCGATTTTCTGGTATGTATCATCCAGCTCCAAAACCAATACGTATCAAGGAATACTACACATCAGACTTAAAGGAGATGATTAACACCTACCTTTACGTCAAGATTACTATGTGAAAAGTGTAAAACGACAGGAATAAATCTAAACAATTACTATGTTAATCTTTAAATTAAATAAATCCAGCATATATGTTCCTCGTTTAGTCAATAAAACCAACAAAAGAATTCCAAATATAGCTATAGAGACCTATTCTAACTTGGATACCAAATAACTAAAATAGAAGTATATATATCACACAATCCTAACTTTTAGAACATAAAATAATTAAAATCCCAGGCAGGGATTACCGAGAATAGACTCTCGACAAAGCTGATCACATGATCTCGCTTACCGAGAGAAACTCAGTCTCTGTTTCTTTACTCATGTGATCACTTATTGTGGTCAAGTGGGTCCCATTTCTGCCCAATTTTAAAGAGCAAATTTCCCGTAATATGGGGTCCCATTGGACCATTGATTTAAACCTCTTTCATATCTTAATATAAAGTTTATTATCCTCTGTTTTCTCCTATTTTAACCCTATTTCAGATCCCAATTTTAGGCCATCAATCTGCATTAATTTAGGCCTATAACAGTGCCATAATTCCTCCATTAACACCCTGCTGCATCATTTCTATTGGCGCATGAGCCACTTACATGGTCATATGACACTTACTCTCTTCATTGTCACCTAACACTTGGTCTTTTTATGTTATTTGTCTTCTTTTTCTTCTTCTTTTTATGTTATAGTCTTAATGCAAAGTCGTATTCTACTCTAATAATAAAAACCCAACAATTAAAATATCCTAGAAGAGATATTAACATCTAATCGTATCAGGCTGTCGCTTAAACCGTGCCCTAAAAAGGAAGGCCAAAATAAATCTCACGAGTTAACTCACCATGTGTATAGTTGTACTGAAGTAGATATCCTTCGATACCTATTAGCAGCGAAAATGGTTGTGTTTGGATGGCAAAGTGGCAAAAATGGCTCCATTGGTTGTAATCATATTGTCAATTTTGCTTGATCGGTAAAAAGAATCTTCATTGAAAAACAACGAGGTACAAAGGAGGCATGGCGAAGAGCTGAAGCCAAAAATAAAGCAAAAGAAAAGGCAAAATTAAGCTAAGACCAGATGACCAAAACCAAGAAAAAACCCCAGGGGATAGATACGGCAAAGCCCCGTAGACCCTTGTCCCCCATCAAGAGGAAAGAAAGTTGATGTGCAGGCTATACCAATTCTTGATTAAACCCCTTGCGAGGTCAATGACCATATTTACCCGAGGGACCCTGTGACGACCCGACTTTTCCAATCCCTCAGGTATAGGAAAGGCCGGTTCGCCAACCTATCGAATAAACGATAAGCCGGACAAACAGGGCACATATCAGAGTAAAGCGCAATAAATATCCATAACTAAAATAAATGCGGAAGCAATTAAAAGTAAAGAACCACCGATGATGGCCGACCATCATCGAAACATGGCTCATAACAGAAATAAACGTCAAATATAAAACTATGGTATCCAACTAAAATGGGCCCACAAATTCAAGTCTAACTCTCACCACAAATAAGAAAATCAGTAAGTTCTATACTGGGAAAAACTCCTCAGGAGGAACCTCAAGCTCTTCCTCAGACACGTAGTCAGGATCAGTCTCACAGCCCTGAATAGCCACGTCGATTACTGAACACGATAGCATAGTCGAGTGAGCTAACCAACAAAGCTTCGATGAAAGAAAGACATCTACATTTTACTTTAACTAACATGGTTTCAAAACAAATATCGGAATATAGCTTGTCAAACATATAAGCGGATAATAAATCAATTTAGGTGCGGAAATCATATGTAAGATTTATTTCTAAATGTGTGAAAATAGTTTCAACGAATGATGCGGTGGTGTCTTAGTTTCTCTAACTTCTATATGCAAAGTTCGGTAATTCATGACTTAATCCTCAACTTAAAATACCTCCCGAGTAAACTATATCTCGAGCGGGAATATAGCCGATGGGAACCCCTACCTACCATAAATCGTTCATGAACCCTTTTCAGATGCAACAAGCCCTGCGTAATGAGGGAAACTTGTGCGAAGTTGTTCAGAATTTTTGAGGGGTCGTTAGTCAATCATAAAACAAATGCGATACTAATATAATCGGATGGAAGTCTCTTATACATAGTTCGTGTTCTTGATTTTGAGATCTTGAGCTTAAGGTATTCAAGTTTTGATTCAGGTAGATTTAGATTTTTAGTCATTCATATCAATTTCAATTTACAGATGTGATTTCAATGGCATATGCAAGTTCAAAGATTTTAATTCAAAATATCCATGCGAATTAAAATAAAATACTGTAAAGATGAGATTCTCCTACCTAAAACTCGGAGTTATGCGAAGTCAAGCAAGGTCCTATTGATGGCCTCTCGCCCTCAATCTACATCACAATATACGTTCATGCATTAAGATAAACTCTAATTACTAATAATATAGACCTATTTAAGCATTTCCTCAAAAACAAGTCAAAACAGGCAAGTTGCGCCAATCCTAGAATTTGACGTAACATTCTCATATTTTGTTGACTATCAAGACGATTGATTAATGAGTTGGTCAAAACATGAAAGTTGTAGATTTTTCTATTAGCTTTCCAACGCAAAAAGAATCGTCTTAATCGGAGTTCGGGATAAAACGTTATAACTAAAATACTAAGGTAGTGTCGGAGTTCGGTGATACCTCGCTCGAGCGATGATAATAGCTCGCTTGAGCGATTTGACGTAGCATTCTCATATTTTTTTAACCATCAAGACGATTGATTCATGAGTTAGTCAAAACATGAAAGTTGTAGATTTTTCTATTAGCTTTCCAACGCAAAAAGAATCGTCTTAATCAGAGTTTGGAATAAAACGTTATGACTAAAATACTAAGGCAATGTCGGAGTTCGGTGATACCTTGCTCGAGCGATGATAAAAACCGACGGGTTTCCTCAACGATTCGCGCCGCGATCGATCCCACGAGTTCACAGAGACAACTCCAACACGCCCCCAATGATCTCAACCTCTCCCAATAGCCAACTACGAATCCAAGGTTGATTCAAGTTCTTTCTAAGGTTTAAGTGTTTTCAACAAAGAGGGTTCTAGAGGAGGTTTTCTAAACCGATCTCCTACGATGATTGAAGAAGAGAGAAGAAGGAGTTTCACACGGTTGGGTAACTATCCTCTCTTAACAAAACCTAGTATAATACGGGAATGCAATTCCTTCTTATAATAGGATTGCTCACAAAGTAAAACACACACACATCTTATGTATTATACACTTCTAATTTTAAAACTCAAGTCCGGTGTTGAGCGGCTACATCGAGGTCGGTGCACAACTTTCGCACGAGGGTCCAAATGGGCTCTAAATTAAAATCTGTCCGCACAATCACATCTAGATAAAAATCCAAAACAAATGGTGACGTCGGTTGCCGAGCCGAATACACACACAGGGTCAGTCTAACTCGGGTTCAAAATACGGGTCTTTACATTCTACCCTCCTTAGGAATTTTCGTCCTCGAAAATATACGGATAGCTAAACCGAACTGCGGTAAGTCCTTATCCTAACACCAGTATAAAGCAAAATCGAAACAGTCTAAAGTCAAAGAACTTTGGTCGCGATGCGGTAGGCTTCACCAAGCACGCTTTCAAGGGTCGGGATCCGTAGTAACCTGGATGTACTGCGTGTGGCATCCCATACTGCCATAGAGGATTGCATCCGTACATGGATGCATACCTTCCCAAGTGTCACGTGCCTGGAAATATACTTCACCATGACACAAACCTAGCATACACACCTACTTCAGAATCGAACACTTATTCAAAAGCATGATCACGTGCCTGGTAACATGTTCTAACTGATGACACGGGTTCCAACAGACATACGGTTCTAACCGAGAATGAATAAATATGACATTTAAGATCTTATTGTGTGATCGTTATAGATATATATGTAAAGCATCGATGTTATGAACCAATTTAACATTGAAGAATTTGAAGAAATTCTCCTTTTTTTTTTTTTTTTTTTATAAGCAAATTCAAGAATTTAAAGGTACGTATGGTTTTTTTACATAACTATAGTTTACAATATACCTTCACTCGAAAAGTTGTGGAAATTGCTCGCGAATCTCCGCTTCACGCTCCCATGTGGCTTCCTCTGAAGAATGGTTCCGCCACTTCACGAGTACTAAGGGAATGTTCTTTGTTCGTAAGATTTGTTCTTTACGATCCAAGATTCGTATCGGTTCCTCAACCAAGGATAGGTCTTCTTGGAGCTCAATGGGCTGGTAGTCCAATACGTGAGTCGGGTCCTTAACATATCTTCGTAACATGGACACATGAAACACGTTGTGCATTTCTGATAGCTGCGGTGGCAAGGCTACTCGATAGGCAACCTCGCCGACTCGGCCCAATACCTCGAAAGGTCCAACATAGCGCGGACTCAGCTTCCCACGCTTCCCAAAACGCATCACGCCTTTTGTAGGAGAGATTTTGACAAATACGTTATCTCCCACCTTAAACTCAACATAGTTTCTTTTCAGATCAGCGTAGCTCTTCTGACGACTTTGAGCAATTTGTAGTCTCTCATGGATTAACCGACCTGTCTTAGTTGTATTCTCCACGATCTCGCGACCTAAAATGAGTTTCTCACCCACTTCTTCCCAATTAAGCGGAGACCTGCACCGTCGTCCATACAAAGCTTCGTATGGTGCCATGCCGATGCTAGCACGTAATGCTTATCATTAGTAACTCGATCAGCGGTAAATGTTGGTCCCATGACCCCTGAAAATCCAACATGCAAGCACGTAACATATCTTCTATAATCTGATTCACCCTCTCAGTCTACCCATCGGTCTGAGGATGGAATGATGTACTATAATCGAGCCTAGAGCCCATTCCTTCTTGAAATCGTTGCCAAAACTGAGATGTGTACATCGGGTCTCTATCGGAGACGATACTGACCGGTATACCATGCAACCTAATTATCTCCTTGATGTATAATTCTGCGAGCTTGTTGGCGGTATACGACGTATTATAAGGAAGGAAGTGTGCGGACTTAGTCAATCGATCCACAATGACCCAGATGGCATTGTATTTTCTTAATGTTCTTGACAATCCCAAAATAAAGTCCATAGAAATAGCCTCCCATTTCTACTCAGGTATCGGTAGTGGTTGCAACAGTCCTGCCGGATTTCGATGATCCACCTTTACTTGTTGACACACAAGACATCTCGTGACATACACAGCGACATCTTTCTTTAAACCTCTCCACCAGAAGCTTTTCTTTAAGTCTTGGTACATCTTGGTACTGCCAGGGTGAATAGCGTACATAGACTTATGAGCCTCTTCCAAAATAGTGTCCCGAAGCTCAGTACTAGTTGGTACGCATACCCGGTTTCTAAACAACAAAGTGCCATCATCTTTGATAGAAAAATCTATTTTGCTTCCCCCAATCACATCCCGTCTAATAGCCATAAGTTCATCATCCGTCATCTGAAGTCTGCGAATGTTCTCATAGAGGGTCGAACGAATCACCAGCGTAGCCATTAATGCACCTGAACCTTTTACGTCAAATCTCATGCTACTTAGAGCCATATCTTCCAAAAGATGCCATCGTCGCACCCTTGTGGTGAGATGTGATAACCGACGAAGAACTTTCGACTTAACGATCCGCCACTCGTTTGCTTTCCCGGTGGTCGGATAGTACAATCATAATCTTTCAAGAACTCCATCCATCGACGCTGTCTCATATTCAACTCCTTTTGTGAGAAGAGATACTTGAGGCTCTTATGATCGGTAAATATATCGAAGGTCTCCCCATAAAGGTAATGCCTCCAGATCTTCAGAGCAAAAATCACTGCTGCCAACTCAAGATCATGCGTCGGGTAATTCTTCTCATGGTCTTTCAGCTGTCTAGACCCATAAGCAATGACTCTCTCATTCTGGTTAAGCACACAGCCTAAACCCCCATATGATGCATCACTGTATATTGCAAAGCCTCCCCTGCCTGATGGTATAGCAAGTACTGGCGCAGTAGTCAATCGTTTCTTGAGTTCCTGAAAACTTTGCTCACACTGCTCTGCCCAATCAAATTTAGTATTCTTCTTCGTAAGTTGTGTAAGAGGACCTGATATCTTGGAGAAGCCCTCCACAAACCTTCTGTAGTATCCTGCCAAACCAAGGAAACTACGAACCTCTGTAACGGTCTTTGGCTGTTCCCAATTCAACACTGACTCAATCTTGGCTGGGTCAACTGTAATACTGGTCTCAGAGATAACATGGCCTAGGAAATGACACGCCAAGCCAAAACTCACACTTACTAAGTTTTGCATAAGCGATGGTCTCTAAGGGTTTGTAGAGCCACTCGCAGATGTTGCTCATGTTCTTCTCGCGTCTTTGAATAGATGAGGATGTCATCTACAAAAACTACTACAGACTTGTCCAAATGTGACTTGAATATCCGGTTCATCAAGTCCATAAATGACGCGGGTGCGTTTGTCAACCCAAATGGCATGACCAAGAACTCGTAGTGCCCATATCGGGTTACGACACGTCTTCCGAATGTCTTCGACTTAACTTTTAGCGATGGTAGCGACCTCAAGTCGATCTTCGAGAAGAACCTTGCTCCTTGTAACTGATCGAACAGATCATCAATTCTTGGAAGTGGATAACGGTTCTTAATTGTCAACTTATTTAGCTGGCGGTAATCGATGCAAAGCCGCATTGAACCATCTTTCTTCTTTACAAATAGAACCGGTGCTCCCCAGGGTGACACACTCGGTCTAATAAAGCCCTTATCTAGCAGTTCCTGAAGCTGCTCCTTCAACTCTTTCAATTCTGCAGGCGCCATTCGATACGGAGTTTTTGATACTGGTTCAGTACCCGGCACTAACTCAATCGCAAACTCAATCTCCCTGTCAGGTGGTAATCCAGGTAGATCTTCAGGAAAAACATCTGAATACTCGCAAGCAATCGTAATATCTGTAATATTTTTCTTCTCCTCCTTATGATCTTGCAAGTAGGCCAGATAACCATAACACCCGTTCCTCATCATACGGTCTGCTCGAATGGCAGAGATAAACGGTATCACACAAGATTTGACTCCGCAAAATCGAAAAGATTTTCTCTTCGGCGGGCGGAATGTTACAATCTTTCGAAGACAATCCACGCTCGCATGGTAAGTAGATAACCAATCCATCCCTAGTATCACGTCGAACCCTTCCATGCTCAAAATGATCAAATCAGCCACTGTCTCGTGGTCTTCGATCATCACAATCACTGATTGACACATGGTATCGGTGCTCACTGAGTTGCCCGTAAAGATTGACAACATGAAATCAAGGGCCTTGGGAATGATTCCCAACTTCTCAGCGAACAATGGAGTAACAAAAGAATGTGTAGACCCAGGGTCTATCAACACTCGCGCTTCGGTTTTGCTTACATCGCTCCCCCGATGCATAAAAAGGGTACCTTAGTTTAGACAAGCGTTTCAATTAAAAGTTTCTAAGCATGTGTATTCATCCATAACTTATTAACAAAATTTATTAAATATCAAGCAATTATATATAACACATAAAATAAGAAGACATCTCAACTTTTAATAATACCTTGGATCACGTCGTTCGACGTTTCGGCTTCTTAAGCCATCATGGCATAAGCACGACCTTGAAATAGAGGTCGAATGGTCGATCTTTGAGTAGAAGCGAACTAATTCTTCCTTGTCCTCCACGAGGACAATCCTTAACCATGTGTCGATTGCCACACGAAAACACGCTCCGGATGTTCCTCCTACAATCCTCGGTCTTGTGTGGTTTCCCCCTTTTATAGGCACATAGTGGCCGAAACAAAAGATGGTGCAGCGAGAGGATCCTGTCCTGAAGCTCCACTAGCATTAGAACCCCAGTGTCTGGATTACACGGTGATGATCTTGCCAATCTCTGATAAGGGTCGTCGAAGAAAATGTTGGTCTAGAAAATGCGAGGTTGAGTAAGGTTCCTTTGGCGGCTTTGTAAACTTGGCCCTCTTATTTTCATAAGTACAGCCCTTGTACAACCCTGTCCTTGTTAATTTGGCCTTCTCAAAAACCGCTTTTGAATTTCTTCCTCTGCTATGAGGGCCTTTGACAGTACTCCTCCATATGTTTCCATTTCCCACATAGCCACGCTCTCCCTGTATACTCGGCCTAAGACCCTACTGAAATTTTTTGGCCTTCATCATATCGGTGGCCACATACTGAGGTGCAAACCTTGAAAGTCGCGTGAACTCATCTCCATACTCACGCACTGACATTGTCCCCTGCTTCAGCTCGATGAATTGAACTTCCATCTGATTCCTAACGATCTTGGGAAAGTACTGATCGTTGAACGCCTCGATAAACTCAACCCATGTCCAAGGAGTATTGGGAAACTCCTGCTCCCGGTGTCTAGCCACGGACTTCCACCATGGTCCAGCCTGTCCATCCAGTTTGAAGGTTGCCCATCTAACCTTCTCGACATCAGTGCCTCGAAGATCTTTTCCATCTCATCCAACCAACCTTCAGCTTCCATCGGGTCAGTCTGTCCAGGAAAATTTGGAGGTCTCATCCTCCTGAATTCGGCAAATCCTGATGATTGTTGTTGTTGTCCGGAAATCAGCTCGCTTGTCGAAGCGATTGCGATCCACCGAGCCATAGATGCGGTCTCGAGCAATGTTGGTGGCGGACTTTCCAACACTTGTTCCATTCTTTCACCCTGACCTCTATCAACTCCGGCTCCTATAGGGACTGCATTAGAACCGGATGCGAAGGCAACTCCCCTTGATGTACCGACACCTTCAGGAATGTCCTCTAAAGGCACCGTCCTACCTCTACCTCTGCCTCTAAATCTTGGGGCCATACTGATCTGTCATTGTGAACACCACAACATCAGTCAACATTGATTGTAAAGACAATCACAAACAGTACTAGTGATTCTGGACCTAACGACATGACTCTGATGCGAACTGTACCGGGTCACGGTTGGTTCTCATGGGTCCTTAGAGAATCTAAAAACCATGGCTCTGATACCAACTGTGACGACCCGACTTTTCCAATCCCTCAGGTATAGGAAAGGCCGGTTCGCCAACCTATCGAATAAACGATAAGCCGGACAAACAGGGCACATATCAGAGTAAAGCGCAATAAATATCCATAGCTAAAATAAATGCGGAAGCAATTAAAAGTAAAGAACCACCGATGATGGCCGACCATCATCGAAACATGGCTCATAACAGAAATCAACGTCAAATATAAAACTATGGTATCCAACTAAAATGGGCCCACAAATTCAAGTCTAACTCTCACCACAAATAAGAAAATCAGTAAGTTCTATACTGGGAAAAACTCCTCAGGAGGAACCTCAAGCTCTTCCTCGGTATGTGAGTAGGATCGATCACTCAGCCGAATACATCGAATATAGTCGGTGAGCTAACCAACAAAGCTCGATGAAGAAAGACATCTACGACATTTTACTTTAACTAACATGGTTTCAAAACAAATATCAGAATATAGCTTGTCAAACATATAAGCAGATAATAAACTGAATTTAGGTGCGGAAATCATATGTAAGATTTATTTCTAAATGTGTGAAAACAGTTTCAAGAACAGATGCAGTGTCTTAGTTTCTAACTTCTATATGCAAAGTTCAGTAATTCATGACTTAATCCTCAACTTAAAATACCTCCCGAGTAAACTATATCTCGAGAAGCGGAATATAGCCGATGGGAACCCCTACCTACCATCGTCGTTCATGAACCCTTTTTCAGGATGCAACAAGCCCCTGCGTAATGAGGGAAACTTGTGCCAGGAAGTTGTTCAGGAATTTTTGAGGGGTCGTTCAGGTCAATCATAAAACAAATGCTAATACTAATATAATCGGATGGAAGTCTCTTATACATAGTTCGATTCTTGATTTTGATCTTGAGCTTAGCGATTCAAGTTTGTGATTCGTAGATTTAGATTTTTAGTCATTCATATCAATTTCAATTTACAGATGTGATTTCAATGGCATATGCAAGTTCAAAGATTTTAATTCAAAATATCCATGCGAATTAAAATAAAATACTGTAAAGATGAGATTCTCCTACCTAAAACTCGGAGTTATGCGAAGTCAAGCAAGGTCCTATTGATGGCCTCTTGCTCTCAATCTACATCACAATATACGTTCATGCATTAAGATAAACTCTAATTACTAATAATATAGACCTATTTAAGCGTTTCCTCAAAAACAAGTCAAAACAGGCAAGTTGCGCCAATCCTAGAATTTGACGTAACATTCTCATATTTTGTTGACTATCAAGACGATTGATTCATGTATTGGTCAAAACATGAAAGTTGTAGATTTTTATATTATCTTTCCAACGCAAAATGAATCGTCTCAATCGGAGTTCGAGATAAAAAGTTATGACTAAAATACTAAGGCAATGCTGGAGTTCGGTGATACCTCGCTCGAGCGATGATAATAGCTCGCTCGAGCGATTTGACGTAACATGCTCATATTTTTTTGACCATCAAGACGATTGATTAATGAGTTGGTCAAAACATGAAAGTTGTAGATTTTTCTATTAGCTTTCCAACGCAAAAGGAATCGTCTTAATCGGAGTTCGGGATAAAAAGTTATAACTAAAATACTAAGGTAATGTCGGAGTTCGGTGATACCTCGCTCGAGCGATGATAATAGCTCGCTCGAGCGATTTGACGTAGCATTCTCATATTTTTTTAACCATCAAGACGATTGATTCATGAGTTGGTCAAAACATGAAAGTTGTAGAGTTTTCTATTAGCTTTCCAACGCAAAAAGAATCGTCTTAATCAGAGTTCGGAATAAAAAGTTATGACTAAAATACTAAGGCAATGTCGGAGTTCGGTGATACCTTGCTCTAGCGACGATAAAAACAGACGGGTTTCCTCAACGATTCGCGCCGCGATCGATCCCACGAGTTCACAGAGACAACTCCAACACGCCTCCAATGATCTCAACCTCTCCCAATAGCCAACTACGAATCCAAGGTTGATTCAAGTTCTTTCTAAGGTTTAAGTGTTTTCAACAAAGAGGGTTCTAGAGGAGGTTTTCTAAACCGATCTCCTACGATGATTGAAGAAGAGAGAAGAAGGAGTTTCACACGGTTGGGTAACTATCCTCTCTTAACAAAACCTAGTATAATACGGGAATGCAATTCCTTCTTAAAATAGGATTGCTCACAAAGTAAAACACACACACACATCTTATGTATTATACACTTCTAATTTTAAAACTCAAGTCCGGTGTTGAGCGGCTACACCGAGGTCGGTGCACAACTTTCGCACGAGGGTCCAAATGGGCTCTAAATTAAAATATGTCCGCACAATCACATCTAGATAAAAATCCAAAACAAATAGTGACGTCGGTTGCCGAGCCGAATACACACACAGGGTCAGTCTAACTCGGGTTCAAAATACGGGTCTTTACAGACCCAACCCAATCTCTTCAATGCCAATTAGAATATATGTTGACTAGATGTCACATTAACCTCAACCATATCAAAGAAAAGGATATCCACCAATGCCTTCCTCAAATAGTTCAAGAAGAACATCACAATACCACATATTTCCGTTCTTAAAGCGTAACTGTGATATTGCATCACAGCATTCACAGCTTGTATATATTTAAAAATAAATGCCCATGGCCTGTATAAATCAAAATATACTGTGTTGTCCAAAGTAATCAATAAGCACATATTTACCACTATCTAAATCATGGTTTTAAAATGCAAATATATTGGAGCTCAAAGTGTCTAGGAACTACACAGGTTCCAAAGTGGAGCACCATCCTAAATAGAATGTCCAATACTTGATATTTAAGGGGAAAATGTCCTTTTAGTTTTGGTTGTAATAAAGATATTTCCTTTTGTGAAAGAAATTTTTTTTTTTTTAAATGAACAATGCCAACCAAGAAGGACATCATATCAACTCAGACTGAATAAAATCAATTGCCCAACAACATCACAAGTGTTATATGTGTTGTTTCTTCTTATCATATTCACCGAGCTGTAATGATTATTTGAGTTCCTAATACCTTAAACTTAAGTCCATTGTAGCACATGGGTCAGACTGAATAAAATCATTTGCCCAACAGCAACACAAGTGTTATATGTGTTGTTTCTTCCTATCATGGCTTAAATAAATGCAAGTAATTTTTGAAAAGTCAACTCAACATTTACTTACTCGTTTAAATTGAGTCACTTTAAATAAGTTGACTTACTTTGACGCATGCCAAGTTGTAGAATTGACTTGGCTAGGACTTGAAAAAGATACTTTGCTCAGTTAGCTGGAACAAGCAACCTTAATAATAATTTATAAGACAACCATATGGCCTAAACATTCAAGAAATAGCATCACTGTGTTAGTTTCTAATGTCTAGAATTCAAATTAAAAGACAAGCTGCAACTATAAATAGATGACTAATTAATTAAAATTAAAATTAAATTTTAATCATGTGTCTCCTCTTCAGTAAAAATAGAATTCATCGAGGAATCGCTATCAAACTTTCTGATCAAACAAAGCAATCAACTCCCTGACACAAATTAATTCTGAAAATAGAAAACCTAATCATAACAGCAGATCCACATAAACGAAATGTCAAAGGATCAGAAAATCAAGTAAACAAATTCGAAATGATAAAAAACAAGTGTAAAATTGGAGATCTTCAACCAATTCGAGCTCAGAAGAACAGGTTCGGCATGCGATTACATAATCGGATAGAAATCATAATAGATCACAGACTCGAACCTAAATCGAAAATAGGAAAAAATAATACGCACCTGAGATTTGATTGCAAAATGGAAATGAAGCTATCAAGTTCCAAACCGCATGCAATAGATTTGATTTCAAAAATAATTCGCACCTGAGATTTGATTGCAAAATGGAAATGAAGCTATCAAGTTCCAAATCGCATGCAACAGCTTCTAGGTCTAGAGATTTCAGCTCGAAAATCAGAAAGGTACCTCAACGGTGTTCCGAGATCTAAGCACGGTGTTCCGAGATCGACAATCTACCTTTGATGTTTCGATTCTCAGATCCAAATGATGTTCAGAAAATGAAAACCTAGAGATCGATGAAATTCATTTTGGAACAATAACAATGGATAGATGGAGTCAGATTTGAAACAGCAGCAATTGATCGATGGAATTCAATTTCAAACAGCAGCAGTGGAACCATGGAATTCGATCTCGAATAGTGCCAATGGATCGATGGAGAGAGGAGTTTGGGTGGGAAATAGGGTTTCGGTGGAGAGAGAGTGGTTTTGGAGAGAGAAGAACTGCGTCTGCGTCTGTCGATGGAGAGAGAAGAACTGCGTCTGTCAATGGAGAGAGGGGTTTGGCTGGGAAGAGAAAGAGCTATTTATATGGGGCGGATAAAAAAAGAGTAATGTAAAAACTAATATTGGGCAATTTATATGGGGCGTATTTGGGCTGCCACTAAAACCCAGTTGTTTTGTAGTGTTGGGTCGAATTGGTTTTTCGGGTCCAATCAGACCTATACCCTTGATCGGGAGTTCCAGTGTGACTTGATACTCCAGCTTTTTGAAATAGTTAGGTTGTCATAGCTACTTTTTCAATAAATTTTGTGAATAAAACATGACTTTTTCCATTTTTCTTAATTTTTTGTAAAATCTATTATTTTTTTCTGATTTTTCTTTTTAGTTTTCCCAAAATTTGGGCTGATATATTCCCCAACCCTGACTTGGTCACTATGATCAGGTCGGGTCGGGTCATGGTGCACCATTTTATCGGGTTGAGTTGGTCATATCTCTTGGGTATCTGCCTTCTCCTTTTCAATATGTTCCACAATCACTCTAGGAAAGCAAAGAACATGCTTGCATTCAATGATCACTGGCAATACTTTTCTTCTATTCTCTGTTTTCTGAGCATGTGCCCTCACTTTTTTCCTTATGCTCTGGTTGATAACTAAGCATTCAGCTCTTGGAAGTTAATTAGCACTTCCATTTTTTATTTTTTGGAATTGATTTCCCTTACAAATGACACTTCTCTTATTTGACTATGCTGTGGGGAAGTGACTTCCCTAATATTGTGAGTTCACTATTTGATTACATTATCTAATAAATAAATTACATGGAACACTACAAAAAATAAGACTATTAGCGGCAACTAAAACTGCCTCTATTAACCAAAAAACTGCTGCTAATACCCTAGTCGCTAATAGTTTTTAATAGTTTTTTTATTAATAGCGGCAGTTTTTGGCCGTTGCTGTTGCTAATAGTCTTATTTTTTGTAGTGGAAATTGGAAAAGATTAATTTTCGCAAATGCTAATAAAAGAAAAATATTGAATTTTAAAATATTTCATTCTAATTATCTCATAATGAATATTTTGCCCTGTGGAATTTCATAAGATACATATCACATTGTGTGTATCTCTCTTATTTATCCTGAATGTTTTCTATTATCCTCCGGTAATAGCACGTTCCTTCGTTTCTTTATAGAGCAAACATGTGATTGATTACATAGGTATGATCGTGTGTATCTCTCTCTTATTTATCCTAAATATCTTACGACGTGAGTTATGATGAATGGACCATAACGTATGATCGTGCTTGTTAGTGGTTATTGCATTTCTATGAGGTCCATCACTGTTGCACTTCGCTCTTTTTTAGTCTGTAAGGACCGGTGGCCAACTAGATCTAATCCCTTATGATCTCTCCAATAAGCATACGATATGGGACATGGACAGACAGGCCCTGGGTCAAGGTCCAAGAGGCGTCTGCCTAGGACGCCAAATTTTTTGGACCCCCGAATTTTGAATCTCTTTGGGTCAATAGGTTTTAATGTTGTAAAAAAAAATTAGAGGGGCCCCATCCCCAATTGACTTGGGCCGTCACAGTGCAAACCAAGGTTAGGCCCGACAGAACTAGGTGGGACCCACTTGCGCTTTAAATAAAAAAAGAAAAAACTTGCTAACTCATTGCTAACTCTTCTTTGTTCTCTCTCTCTCTCTCTCTCTTTCTCGGCTCCGACCACACCCTCCATCAGCCCTCTCTCTCTCTCTCTCTCTCAGCTCCAGCCCCACCCTCCATCAGCTCTCTCTCTCTTGGCTCCGGCCCCACCCTCCATCAGCCCCAACACGACAACACCATGTCCCCAAGCCTCACCCTCTGCCACCAACCAAGTCCCAAAGAGGGGTTTTGACTCTTTTGAGGTATTGTTTTTATCTTTCTATTTCTTTCTCTCTCTTGATGGTGATTCATATTTATATATGATAATTTTTTTTGACAAAGCTTACAATGGTTAAATTTATTTAATTAAATATTAATTTCATTTTTATATTATTATTTAGGAATTAGGGGGTTTTAAGGGGGCTGCTACCTCATTTTCAAAGCCCAAATATATGGGTAAAGCTCAACCACCAGTGAACAGGCGGGCTTCACCCGACAAACCACCTAACCCAAGATGTCAAGCCCACAAATTTGTGACAGCCTAACATATCACCAATTAAGTATAGCTGAAAATTGTTGACTACTTGAATTTAAGGGTAAAGATCATTTTTCGCTCCAATATTTTTGTGACAGCCTGGATTTCCTTACCTAAAAATCTGCGCCGTCAGATCGAGCATGCGATCTAAATTACAGTGTTATTATGGTATCAAAGTGTAAATCACGCTTCCAAATAGCTCGATCTTTACATAAAACAAGTAATTTGAAAGGTCGGACCATAAATGAAGAAGGTAAGCTTACAAGTGTGCGAAAAATCAAAGTTAAAGTGCGCAACGCGAAAGCTGAGCTATAACAATAAGGCGAGATATAAAACTAAGGCCCAAAACACATATGCATCTATCATCATAAATCCCAAAAATTAAAATCCACCGGTGAAGGTCGTCCTTCACCTAAACAGTGAAAAAAACTACACAAAATGATATCCACAAGTACGGTGTACTATACTAATATCCAAATATACAAAATAACTCCGCACTCGGGTCCTAAGCCTTTCCCCGGTGTCTGATCCTGATCCACACGTGTACCTGTGACGTATAGTCGAGAGTGAGCTTCATCCAAGCTCAATAAGGAATAACAATTGCTAAAACACTTATTTGTTCAAACTCATTCACAATTCTTGATGCATAAATGAAAGCAGATTAAACAAATAAAGATTCATATTGATGTCAAAGCATATTCTTTCGTGGATGCAAATAATCAAGTTAAAAATAATGCATATCAGATCAAGGAATGCATATCAAGAACTTGGAAACATGTCAAGCAAGTAAGTCACAAGAACATGTAACAGAAATCACAACGAGATCAAATGTCTAGCCTCTGAGTTATGTTATAAAAGTCACTAGAATCGAGAAATCAAGCTCTTGAGCTACGTTAACAAGGTCACTTGATGTGAGACCGGTCAAGCCCATGAGCTACGTTAGCAGGGTCACTTAAGCTCATAATTCAAGCCCTCGAGCTATATTATCAAGATCACTTGAACCGAAACGTCAAACCCCTGAGCTAAGTTAACAGGGTCACTTGAGCTGAGACCATCAAGCCCCTGAGCTATGTTAACAAGGTCACTTGATCAGAGACGCAACGGACACACAAGATCAAACATGTGAACGGAACATATGGCGATGATAAGATGCAAATATAGAAATGAGGCATATATAAAAATCAACGAACTAACATAATAAGATGTTATTTACAGCGGTATACAAAATCATGTTCAAATTCCAATTTATAAGCTTTAAAACATGTCGAGATTTTACACATATCAATTTTAGAAAATACCTCATGTTTATTATTTACATCAATAACATGAATTCGCGAAATCAAGAATTTGGCAAGTTGTTGTTTCCTACCTCAGTCGCTGCTTATACCCGTTGAGACATGTGTCCGAGAATTCCTTGCTCTGCCTAATTCAAAATAACCTCATAAGTTGGGTCACAGGGGCATTTATGAAAATTACAATTTTAATACTTGATGCTTTACAGAGTTTCATTCAATATCTGGACTATAAATTTCTCCGTACAAGTATACAAGTATGAAGAAAGATTTACAAACTCTATGGATCCCAGAGTTTGTAAGGAAAAAAAATACATAAAAAATCAAAATCATGGAAAAGACATCAATAAAAATGATAATTTTTATCGATGGAGTTGCTCTGCAGGATGAACATATATGAAATTTAACTCCCGATTCTACATAACACGATCCCAATTCTACATGACATGAGAAATAAACATGGACCAACACTCCAACAAGGCAGGGGGGAAGAAGCTTTAGGGAGTGAGAGAAGTTAAGACACTTTGATAAGAGACATGCATACTCTTTAGGCTGTCTGACCTATTGTCAAAGGTATCAAGTACGTAGATGAAGCGAAGGTCGCCATAAGCTACATTTATGAAACAATTCTTCATGCAAACTATATTTGAGAAGTATAGAAGATTCACAACAAATAATTTTTTTTTGATGGGTAAAGATAATATATTAAAAGCCAGCAAGGTGCTGAAAAGAACAATTCCAAATACACAATCAAAACAAAATAATACAGGGTTGGGTTGTGATCTAACTAGACTTGTGATCGAACTTGACTCGGCGAAGAGACGTTGTTCAATTGCCTTCACAAATTTTAAGTGGCAAACAGGGTTTCTGTAACGACCCGAAAATTCTGAACAAGAACCTAACCGTTTCGATATGCATGCTCGGCACGGAAATCGAGACATGTTTAAAAAAAATTTGAAGTTAATATTATAAGAAATAGTATTACTCCTTGTGTAGATGAATTCACATATGAATTCTCGCTTGGGTTCGAGTCATGTAGGACATCGCAACGGCATGTTACGCCGTAGCGACCGTGTTCGCGCTTAACGCCGGAGTGCTAATTAGGGTCTAAACTGAAATATCAAAGATATTTCAGTTTAGGTAGCTTATAAGGGAAGGGAGAGACCTAGAGAGGTGTTCTTCTTCTTCTTCCCCTTGCTCTTGAGCTAAGAATCTGTAGCTAGGTTGGGATTTGAGTGTGCTCTACGAGGAAAGAGGGTTAGAGGTATCGAGATCGTGCGTAAATCTTAGTTAGGGTATGTGGAGTTCAATAGGATGAGCTCAAGTACAGTCTAAGTGCGTGTGAAGCCTCTGCGTGGTGAATCAGAGTCGATACATCATGTATCGGAGTCACAATGGAGATACAGCTCGAGTTCCAGATCTGAAACCCTCTTTCGGATCATTGCCGAAGCCCCGAAAGGACCCAAGTAAAGGTGAGATTATGCGTTTAGATTTGGGCAAATGAAAGCCTTTAAATATGTGTTTATGTGTGTAGTAATGGTTGTGAGAAACCATTAATGAAGATGGATCAAATGGAGGGGAAATAAGTGACCTCGATTAATGACACTGAAGCTGTCATCATTGATCGATCAATGCTAGATTGATCGATCAACGAAAGATGTTGATCGATCAATGAAGTGATTGATCGATCAATCAATATAAAACAAAAAGGGAACAGAACACTGAATATTTCTGAAAGTTCAATGCTCGAAGGGCATTGATCGATCAATTAGTGAATTGATCGATCAATCCTGAGTATTGATCGATCACAGAGAGTGTGATCGATCAATGACTGGTATTGATCGATCAATGAAGGCATTGATCGATCACTTGTGTGTAGTGATCGATCAATGAAGGCATTGATCGATCAATCTGTATAAATTATAAATGTAAACAGAAGGTGGGAAATTTGAGAATTTAGACTATTGATCAATCAATGAGGGCATTGATTGATCAAAAGGGCACATTGATCGATCAACCAAGTTGGTGCTCGATCAATTTGGCTATGCCAATGTGTGAAGAAAAGGGAGTTATTGATCGATCAATTAAGGTATTGATCGATCAATGAAGGGTGTTGATCGATCAATAAAGGCTATTGATCGATCAACTACCTCTGTTACTGGTGAGTGGAGTTGGGTGTATTGATCGATCAATGAGGTCATTGATCGATCAACAAGGAGGATTGATCGATCAATAAGAGTGTTGATCGATCAATCACCCCTGTTTTTGTCCTAATTTGGTTATGTGAATTGAATGCTACTGGACACCATACCAGTTAACTTTCTGACCTGCCTGACACTTAGTATACAATATTTATGGTCTAGGGTCGAACCATGACGCTTTAGAAAGCTTTGGATTTACTTAGAAAGATATCTGATCTGAGGTAGGGGAATTCAATTGAAATTATATTTATTCTTGATCTCATGGATTCCAAATGTTCTACATATAACTGCATAGTCTGATTTTAATGTTCAGTCATGGTTAGCATATGTGTGACAACTCCGTTTTGTATTTAACTCCTGCTATTTGACACATGTCATCTATCATCTGAATTATGTTAAAGGATAATATGTCTGCATGTGATTTGAGGTTTATTAATCTGACGAATCTCACCGTCTCGGCAGTATATCCGTGTCTGGCACACTCGTGCATCTGCTTGAAAATCCTCGGCACAAATGCACTCTATAGTTGAGGCATTGTCACATTCCTGAAATTGTTCATGTGAACAACGATGGTAGGGATTATCCATCTGTGACAGTCCAAATTTCTGCACCTAGAAATCCGTGCCATCAGGATCATACTCTGGATGATCCCTGGAACGAATCATAAAGTGTCTGCTCGTATAGCGGAACCCAAGCAGACACTTTCCAGCAGTGGTAGGTCGAGTCATCACATAAAGTATTGAAAATAAACGAATAATAAATAAATAACCTGATTCTATTTACCAAAAGAATATACATTCTCAAAAAAAGGAACTAAGAAGAACCATTGGTGATGGACATCCATCACCCAAACAATGGTTCCCGATAATGGTTCCAACAGAATGTATAAAATCACAAAAATACAATATAGATAGTAATAAAAGTATATACATGTAGACAGTGGCCACCAGACACACAAAATAATCCGGGATATCCAAAATGCAAATATGAGACTCAGTACCCAGGCTACGGATAGAACTCGTCCGCCTGGATGTCTGTCTCCTCGTCCTCGGCCTTAGCCTCGGATCGGTGTGTCTGGTCACTCTCGGTCTTGGAAGTACAGCCTCAGAACCTAAAAGTGGTTTAGAAAGCAGGGTGAGCTACATCATAGCTCAATAGAAGAATTCCAACTAAATGATTGAATATCCAGATCAAGCTATCTCAAAACAGGAATCAAATCAGAAACATACAATCATGACGAATCAAATCAAATACTGAGCTTTTAGACAAGAAATCAGATGTTATGCAAGTATATGATCAGAGAACTTAAATTGTGTATGTTTAACTTAAGAAACTCCCGTGACTATATAGCACGGAGTAAACAAGAATATTCCGATAGGAAACCCCAACCAATCGTCGTTCATATGAACAATTTTGAATTGCAACAATGCCTCATCTATGGAGTGCAATTGTGCCGAGGGATTACAAGCAGATGCACAAGTGTGCCAGACATCGGATATACCGCCGGGTCGGTGGGGATCATCTGGTTAAATCATCAAATCACATACACAGACCTCACAGATCAGATAACAGAAATCAGAAGCAAGTTTCAAGAAGCAAATCAGGAAACAGAAATCAGAGATAGCAGGAATTTATAATATGCTTACATGCTTGTTAAAAATAGAAATCAGGGCACAGATATGAAATAAACATGAAATCATACTCAAATACAGTTTAGGTTGGTTTTCCCCTATCTCAGGTCAAAATATCTTCTAAGCAAATCCAAAGCTTTTCAAGGCGTCAGGTTTTGATCCTAGACCATAAACACAACATTCTACATGTCAGGAATGTCGAGATATGAACTGGCACAGTGTCCAATAGTATTAAACTCACAAAATTAACACAGGCCAAAAACAGGGGTGATTGATCGATCACCACTCTTATTGATCGATCAATCCTTCTTGTTGATCGATCAATAACCCCATTGATCGATCAATACCCTCTTAGCTTTCATCCAGGAACATAGTCAATTGATCGATCAATAGCCCTTATTGATCGATCACTACTCATCATTGATCGATCAATACATTTGTTGATCGATCAATACATTTATTGATTGATCAATAACCTCTTCTCTCTTCACTTTTAACACAGCTAAAATTGATCGATCACCACTTTGGTTGATCGATCAATGCCTCCTGTTGATCGATCAATGTCCTTATTGATCGTTCAATGGCCTAACTTCAAAAATTCCCACCTTTTGTTCACATTTAATTTTATACAGATTGATTGATCAATGCCTTCATTGATCGATCAATACATTCCAATGATCGATCAATACCTTTGTTGATCGATTACTAACTGTCATTGATCGATCACTCTCTTGTTGATCGATCAATACCTAGGATTGATCGATCAATGCCTAAATTGATCGATCAATGCTCTTCGAGCACTGAACTTCCAGAATTCCCAAGCTTCTGTTCACTTTTTTGTCCTATATAGATTGATCAATCAATGTCTTCATTGATCGATCACCACCAGTCATTGATCAATCAATACCTTCATTGATCGATCAATAATGACAGAACTCCTGTCATTAATGGATGTCATCTCCAACCCTATTTCAAACCCATTTTCATTAATGGTTACCAACAACCATTAACACACCATCAATACACATATATGGGCCTCTCATTTGCCCCTACTTAAATACACAAACTCACCTTTATTTAGGCCCTATCGGGGTTTCGGCAATTCGATCCGGACGAGGGTGTCGGATCCGGAGCTTGAGCCGTATCTCCGTGGTGACTCCGATACGCAATGTCTCGACTTCGATTCAGCACACGGAGGTTTCACACGCACATAGATTGTACCTGAGTTCGTTTCATTGAACACACTTCACCTCATCTCATTCCGACTCTCGATCTTTGTATTTCTAACCCTATTTCCTCACAAAAACACCTCCAATCTCACCTAGCCACAGATCTCTTTACTCAAGAACCAGAGGAAGAAGAAGAAAGGAGATCTCCCCAGGTCTCTTCCTTCCTTTATAAGCTACCAACTGAAATATCCTTGATATTTTAGTTTTCCCTAATTTAGGCTTCGGTGTGAAACACAAACACAGTCGATATGGCGTAGCAAGCCGTCTCAACGTCTTACATGACTCAAATTTAAGTGAGAATTCATACGTGAATTCACATAATTACAGGCCAATATTATTTATAATAATAATATTTCAAAGTTTTAATTCTGTCTCGATTCTCGTGTCGAGCACGTAGATCGAAACAGTCAGGTTCTTGTTCAGAATTTTCGATCTATTACATTATCCCCCCCTTAGGAATTTTCGTCCTCAAAAATGTCTAAGAGATCGTGTGAGATAATGGTGATATATCCTAATTGTAACAGGCATAACAAACTAGTAAACGAGCAGGCAAGCAGTGTAAGCAGTCAGTAGATCATAGATATGCAGATCGAATGTAAATGGAAAGCAGGATACAGAATACATATACGGTATAATAATGAAAAGAATAATACATTAGAGGATAGTAATATCTATCAGGACGTCAGATGGGCCGGCCTCGTCAGGAGTATGTCTGCTGGGACGAGGCGGTGGGGTGCGGTAGTCACGAGGGTCCACCACATGCTGACGAGCGTGGGCGATCAAAGGCGTAGACGTCGTGGCATATAAATGTTGCATGATCAGCTCATGCATCCGATGAATTGTCACCGAATGCCTCCATGCCATCCAAATTACCTGTAATGCCGGTTGCCCTCCACCAGCTCCCGAAGCATCGCGGCGACATCGTCTGAGGAAGATGGTGGGGGATGGGTAGTGATGTGACGGATCAGTCGACGGGGTGTAGTGGGGGCCGGCCATGTAGATACCTCAGGTGGAGGTGGTGGATCACGCGGGGCCTCCCCCTCTCCAGATGCAGGCTCGGCAGGAGCCGAGCCCTCGGCGACGATAGGTGGGATGGGCTCAGTTGCGCCCTCCTCCTCCTCAGGAAGCCGTCTAACCAATAAATTGTAACTCTTGGTCTAGTCTTTCAGTTGAAAAACTTTGGTGTTGTCGACCAAGCGAGGCTCGTGAGGAGCCAAAGTGTAGAGCCTTCGTGAGAGCGTGAAGCGACATCTGCTCTACCAAAGGTGATGAGGCGGGCATAGGGGATTTGTTTCTTAACCCCCGACTTGACCTTTTCAGACATAAGGTCATTGGCATTGATTATGCCCTCGATGACCAAATCAGCCATAGAGAACCAACGGTTCTCATAGGCCGAGAATAGTGCCTGTTGCACTACTCCAGTCCGCGAGGACTTGTGTAAAAATGGGTTAAGTGCACACTTAATATACGTATCAAGCATCCACAACCTATCGGGTAATTGGGCCCTAGATATTGATTGGCCCCTCCCGTGTTGACCCTGGGTCATCTTAGTGACCACGTCAGCGAAAGAGACCTCCTTGACGTACGGGACATCGAGGCCACAGGTCTCAACGTAAGCGGACGGGCATTGAAGTGCCGCCAGAACGTGGAAATGGTTGAATTTATATTCAAACCCATCGATGGTCGTGACAAGTCGATGGCGACTATCACCCCATCATAGGTTTTGGAAAAAGAGCCTCACAAGAAGTGGACAATAGTGGTCATGAAACGGTTCAAGCAAGGGTTTTAACCCGAGCTTTTGGATATAACCCTTGGCCCAAGCCATTTCGAGTCGGTCCTCGTAAAGCGAGGACACAAAAACGTACTCGGGTAGGAACGTTTTAGAAGCCCACCAAGGTTTGGGGACTTCATGTTCAACGGGGCTTGGAATGGGTGGTACTATGGTCGAAACCGATGCCACAAGTGGCACGGGTGTTTGAGGAACAAGAACAGAGGGCGGTACAGGTGTACGAGCCCGAGAGGTTGGGATCTTCCACGAAGCGTTCTTCGTTCGCGGACCCATGGTTGAAATTTTGCAAAAATACGAAAATAAGAATCGAAATGAATGGAAACAAGAGTTTTACCGAGTGAATGGAGCAACGTCCACTCGAATCAAGCCGAAGGAAGGACGGAGATGGCCGGAGAAGAGCTGGGAAGGAGGTTGAACCGTCGGAGTCCAAAACCCTTGATCGATCAATCTTAAAGCTTTGTGTAAATGACCGTTCGAAACCCCAAACTTTAACTTAAACCCCAGGATTGATCGATCAATGCTTTTATTGATCGATCAATGGAGCATCTTTATGTCCTAAATCGATGCATTGATCGATCACCAACCCTTGTTGATCGATCACTGACACCCTTATTGATCGATCAATACTCCTGTTGATCGATCAATAGCCTAACATTGGAGTGCAATCCTTCATTGTCATTGATCGATCACCTCTCTCTGTTGATCGATCAATCACTAAATTGATCGATCAATACCTCTGTTGATCGATCAATGCTGGCTGTGACACTACTTCTTAACACAGTCAGCTTTTTCTACAGCGAAAGTCCGCACTTCGAAAACAAGTGTACATGTATATCATACACAGAACCCACAAAAGGGGATTTCTCGAGCAAATGATGCATGCTTATGTACAACAACATAATTATGATGATGAATCTTTAAGCAAAAATGATTAAGAATTTACCTTTCTCATCAGGTAAACAAATGTGGATATTGTTCGCGGATTTCGGTTGCACGCTCACATGTAGCTTCAGCGTCCGAATGATTTCTCTACTTGACTAGCACCAGTGGAATCAACTTAGTCTGCAAGACTTGATCTCGATGATCCAAAATAGCGATCGGTTCTTCAATCACCGTCAAATCCTCTTGTAGCTCAATCGGTTGGAAATCCAAGACGTGAGTCGGATCGCGTACGTAGCGGCGTAGCATGGACACGTGAAAAACGTTATGCATGCTTGCTAACTGTGGTGGCAAGGAAATCCGATAAGCGACTTCACCAACCCGTCCGAGCACCTCAAATGGACCGATATATCGAGGACTCAGCTTCCGCATTTCCCAAAATGCATGACACCCTTGGTTGGCGAGATCTTCACAAAAACCTTGTCTCCAACCTGAAAACAAGTGTTAATTCCATAGTAATTCAATTTAACCATGGACATATGATTCGTCTAACGTATTTGGTTATACCTGAAACTCCACTTGCGTCCGATGGAGATCGGCATAGCTCTTTTGGTGACTTTGGGCAATCCTCAACCTTTTGCGGATCAATCTAACCGTCTCGGTGGTACTGTCCATGATCTCTGGTCCCAAGACAAGCTTTTCGCCGACTTCTTCCTAATTCAATGGAGATCTGCATCTACGTCCATATAAGGCTTCATAAGGCGCCATCCCAATACTTGACTGATAACTGTTATTGTAAGCGAACTCGTTCAGAGGCAAATGTTAATCCCATGAACCATGAAAATCTAATATACATGCTCGCAACATATCCTCTATGATCTAGTTCACTCTCTCAGTCTGTCCATCTGTCTGAGGATGAAATGCTGAGCTGAACTCCAACTTAGTACCCATGCGTTCTTGGAATCGTCGCCAAAATTGTGACGTATATAGCGGATCTCTATCACATACGATGCTGACTGGTATGCCATGTAATCGAACTATCTCCCTCATGTACAGCTCTGCTAGTTTGTTGGCTGTGAATGTAGTTCGATACGACAGAAAATGTGCAGATTTTGTCAGTCGGTCTACAATAACCCAAACGACATTGTTCTTTCTCAACGTGCTCTGCAATCCTAGAATAAAATCCATAGAAATGGCTTCCCATTTCCACTCTGGCACTGGCAATGGTTGTAACAAACCCGCTGGATTCCGATGGTCCACTTTCACCTGCTGGCAGACCAAACACCGAGAAACATAATCCGCAACATCTTTCTTCAGTCCTCTCCACCATAAACTTCGCTTGAGATCTTGGTACATCTTGGTACTCCCAGGATGTATAGCATATGTAGACTTATGCGCTTCTTCTAAAATTGTGTCCTTTAGGTCCTTCATATCCGGTATGCACATCCGATCTCGAAATAGCAAGGCGCCATCATCCTTAATGGTAAAATCAGGCCTGATCCCGTTGATCACATCCCTTCTAATGGCCATAAGCTCAACATCAATCATCTGGAGCTTACGTACATTATCAAACAATGTGGGCCGTATCACAATTGTAGCCATCAGTGCCCCTGAACCTCTGACATCAATCAGTGTATCACACAAGGCCAGGTCCTCAAGTAGATGCCACCTTTGTACTCTGGTGATAAGATGTGCCAACTGAGCCAAAGACTTCCTGCTCAAAGCATCTGCCACAACATTGGCCTTCCCAGGGTGATACTGGATGGAACAATCGTAATCCTTCAAGAACTCCATCCATCTGCGCTGTCGCATATTCAAATCCTTCTGGGTAAACAGATACTTAAGACTTTTGTGCTCGGTGTAGATATCAAACGTCTCACCGTATACGTAGTGCCTCCAAATCTTCAAAGCAAAGATCACCGCCGCTAACTCTAGATCATGAGTCGGGTAATTTCTCTCATGTTCCTTAAGCTGTCTAGAGCCATATGCGATAACCTTCTTATGCTGGATGAGGACACATCCAACCCACTATCGATGCATCACTGTAGATAGCAAAGCCTCCTCTGCCAGAAGGTATAACTAGCACTGGTGCTGTAGTCAGACGCGTCTTCAATTCCTGGAAACTTTTCTCACACTGATCAGTCCAATCAAACTTAGCATTTTTCTTAGCGAGCTGAGTAAGCGGACTTGATAGTTTAGAGAAACCTTCTACGAATCGCCTGTAGTATCCTACCAAACCAAGAAAACTACGGACCTCTGTCACTGTTCTAGGCTGTTCCCAATTCACGACGGCCTCAATCTTTGTCGGATCCACTGTTATACCCTTAGCAGAGACAATATGGCCCAAGAAACTCACTTGGTCCAGCCAAAACTCACACTTACTGAGCTTTGCGTACAATTTGTGTTCTCTGAGGGTCCGTAAAATTACATGTAGATGCTCTTCATGTTCCTCCTTTGTCTTGGAATAGACAAGAATGTCATCTACAAAAACAACCATTGACTTGTCCAAGTGTGGTTTAAACACACGGTTCATCAGGTCTATAAATGATGCAGGTGCATTCGTCAATTCAAATGGCATAACTAATAATTCATAGTGCCCATATCTGGTTCTGAATGTCGTCTTCTCAACATCTTCAGCTTTGACTCGTAATTGATGGTAACCTGATCTCAAGTCGATCTTCGTAAAGAACCTCGCTCCTTGCAATTGATCAAACAGATCATCGATCCTAGGGAGCGGGTAACGATTCTTAATCGTCAACTTATTCAACTGCCGATAGTCAATGCATAGACGCATCGAACCATCTTTCTTTCTGACAAACAATACGGGTGCTCCCCAAGGAGACACACTCGGCCGAATGAACCCTTTGTCAAGCAGTTCTTGTAGTTGATCCTTCAACTCTTGCAATTCTGCTGGAGCCATTCGATAAGGAGCCTTAGATACTGGTTCAGTGTCTTGAACCAGGTTGATTGCGAATTCAATCTCCCGAGCTGGTGGTAGTCCTGGCAATTCCTCAGGAAATACATCGGGATACTCGCATGCAACGTGAATATTGGATATCACATTCGTCTCCTCCCGTTTCTCTTGTAAAAAGGCTATATATCCACTGCATCCACTCTTCATCATCTTCTCAGCCCGAATAGCAGATATCAACGGAGTTACCTTAGACTTCACCCCGAAGAATCTAAAAGATCGCTCCTTTGGAGGACGAAAAACTACTATCTTTCGAAGGCAATCCACGCTCGCGTGGTAAGCGGATAGCCAATCCATTCCCAGAATGATGTCGAATCCCTTCATATCTAACAGAATCAAGTCTGCCTGTGTCTCGTGATCATCTACTGACACTACCACTGATTTACACACAGTGAGTGTATTTACTACACTACTCATGGGAATTGACACTGTCAAAATGAAATCTAGTTGTTCTGTAGTGGCACTCAATTCCTTTGTAAATTGAGGCCGTACGAAAGAATGCGTAGAGCCTGGGTCTATCAAGACTCGTGCCCTATGGAAGCAAATGTCGCAACTCCTATACACTTTCAGCTCATCTATACACCAATTTCAACATTACTTCAAACGTTTCAAATGTGTATGCGCATATGTACTATTATCATTATACTCAATCAAATACATTCTATCTTTACTAAATTTCCAGTTCATCATTATTAAATAAAACAGCTTCTCTTGAATTTTTTTTTTTTTTTTATCATACCTTGGATGACATCATTCGATGTCAGAGCATCGGTCGCGGTGACGGCATATGCTCGACCGTGAACCACAGGTCGAGAAGATCTGTGTGTAGATACCGATCCTGATCGCTCTTTGCTCTCCTCTGGGCAGTTTCTAACCAAGTGGCCCATCTTGCCACACCTGAAGCATGCCTCTGTCTCTCTCCTGCACTCCTCTGTCTTGTGTGGTTTCCCACACTTCGCACATAACACGGATGGAGTGAAAGACGAGACCCTTGAAGATCCCTGAGTCACTGAAGCCCCACTACCAGAAGATCCAGATGGTCGAAATGACCTGGAAGACGTAGGCACTACTGCTCTCTGGTATGAACTCAGACCTGAAGAAATCGTCGGTCGAGAGTGTGTAGGGTACCTCGGAGGTCTGGAAAATCTAGCCCTCTTGTTCTGCTCCGTGTCCTGAGACTGCCCTTGAAATGGTTTCTCTCTCACCTGCTTGTCTCTCCACGAGAACTGTTTCTGGTTCTCTTCCTTCGCTATGAGAGCCTTGGCCATCACTCCCTCATAGGTCTCCATCTCCCACATGGCGACATCTTTCTGCAAGTTCTGTCTTAGGCTAAGTTGAAATTTCCTTGCTCTCATCAACTCAATGGCTACATGCTGGGGTGCAAACCTAGCCAGTCTATCAAACTCCGCGCAATAGTCCCTTACTGACATGGCACCTTGTTTCAACTCTATAAATTTCACTTCCCATTGATGCCTCACAATTTTTGAGAAGTATTTGTGATAAATTACCTCCGTAAACTCCTCCCATGTCCAAGGAGCGTGAGGAAACTCTCTCTGTCTATTTTGTGACACCGACTTCCACCAAGGTCCGACGTCACCATCCAATTTGAAAGTGGCCCAACGCACTTTCTCCACATCGTTATATTGAAGTACTTCGAAAAGCTTCTCCATCTCTTCTATCCATCCCTCTGCCTCTATGGGATCCGCCAGACCCGAGAAGTTAGGAGGTCTCATTCTCCTAAACTCCGTGAATCCACTAGGCTGATGAGGTGGACTAGCTGCCTGTTGAGTCAAAGCAGTCGTCTGCTGAGCGACGTTGATAACTAATGCTTCCAACACTTGCTCCATTCTTTCCTCATTTCTTCTTCTACCTCTTCTTGGTCCCACTGGAACCGCATTAGTATGCGAGAGGAATTCCAATCCCCTCGACGTGCCTATGACCTCGGGTATCTCCCTCAGAGGAACCTCTCTCTGACCTGTTCTCTCTCCACTGTGCCCACCTCTGAACTTAGGGCCTATAGTGGTCTGTCATTGTGAACACAACAACATTGATCAGTACATAGATTGTGAAAACAATCCAACCTGAACCCGTAGTTCAACCTAAAGCCTAGGCTCTCTGATACCAACTGTGACAGCCCGGATTTCCGCACCCAAAAATCCGTGCCATCAGGATCATACTCTGGATGATCCCCGGAACGAATCATAAAGTGTCTGCTCGTATAGCGGAATCCAAGCAGACACTTTCTAGCAGTGGTAGGTCGAGTCATCACATAAAGCATTGAAAATAAACGAATAATAAATAAATAACCTGATTCTATTTACCAAAAGAATATACATTCTCAAAAAAAGGAACCAAGAAGAACTATTGGTGATGGACATCCATCACCCAAACAATGGTTCCCGATAATGGTTCCAATAGAATGTATGAAATCACAAAAATACAATATAGATGGTAATATAAGTATATACATGTAGACAGTGGCCACCAGACACACAAAATAATCTGGGATATCCAAAATGCAATTACTTGACAGAACTCGTCTCCGGATGTCTGCTCCTCGCCCTCGCCTCCCTCCGGATCAGCCGTAATCTGGTCACCTCACTCGTCCGGAAGTACTTTCGTAACCTAAAAGTGGTTTAGAAAGCAGGGTGAGCTACATCATAGCTCAATAGAAGAATTCCAACTAAATGAATTGAATATCCAGATCAAGCTATCTCAAAACAGGAATCAAATCAGAAACATACAATCATGACGAATCAAATCAAATATTGAGCTTTTAGACAAGAAATCAGATGTTATGCAAGTATATGATCAGAGAACTTAAATTGTGTATGTTTAACTTAAGAAACTCCCGTGACTATATAGCACGGAGTAAACAGGAATATTCCGATAGAAAACCCCAACCAATCGTCGTTCATATGAACAATTTTGAATTGCAACAATGCCTCATCTATAGAGTGCAATTGTGCCGAGGGATTACAAGCAGACGCACAAGTGTGCCAGGCATCGGATATACCGCCGGGTCGGTGGGGATCATCTGGTTAAATCATCAAATCACATGCACATAGACCTCACAGATCAGATAACAGAAATCAGAAGCAGGTTTCAAGAAGCAAATCAGGAAACATAAATCAATGATAGTAGGAATTTATGATATGCTTACATGCTTGTTAAAAACAGAAATTAGGGCACAGATATGAAATAAACATGAAATCATACTCAAATAGAGTTGAGGTTGGTTTTCCCCTACCTCAGGTCAAAATATCTTCTAAGCAAATCCAAAGCTTTTCAAGGCGTCAGGTTTTGATCCTAGACCATAAACACAGCATTCTACATGTCAGGAATGTCGGGATATGAACTGGCACAGTGTCCAATAGTATTAAACTCACAAAATTAACACAGGCCAAAAACAGGGGTGATTGATCGATCACCACTCTTATTGATCGATCAATCCTTCTTGTTGATCGATCAATAACCCCATTGATCGATCAATACCCTCTTAGCTTTCATCCAGGAACATAGTCAATTGATGGATCAATAACCCTTATTGATCGATCACTACTCATCATTGATCGATCAATACACTTATTGATCGATCAATAACCTCTTCTCTCTTCACTTCTAACACAGCTAAAATTAATCGATCACCACTTTGGTTG
This sequence comes from Chloranthus sessilifolius, assembly GCA_021018995.1. Taxonomy (NCBI): domain Eukaryota; kingdom Viridiplantae; phylum Streptophyta; class Magnoliopsida; order Chloranthales; family Chloranthaceae; genus Chloranthus; species Chloranthus sessilifolius. Next base: position 125,660,459 of record CM037589.1, on the reverse strand, counting down.
ATCAATCAATGCCTCCTGTTGATCGATCAATGTCCTCATTGATCGATCAATGACCTAACTTCAAAAATTCCCACCTTCTGTTCACATTTAATTTTATACAGATTGATCGATCAATGCCTTCATTGATCGATCAATACACTCCAGTGATCGATCAATACCTTTGTTGATCGATCACCAACTGTCATTAATCGATCACTCTCTTGTTGATCGATCAATACCCAGGAATGATCGATCAATGCCTAAATTGATCGATCAATGCTCTTCGAGCACTGAACTTCCAGAATTCCCAAGCTTCTGTTCACTTTTCTGTCCTATATAGATTGATCGATCAATGTCATTGATCGATCACCACCAGTCATTGATCGATCAATACCTTCATTGATCGATCAATAATAACAGAACTCCTGTCGTTAATGGAGGTCATCTCCAACCCTATTTCAAACCCATTTTCATTAATGGTTACCAACAACCATTAACACAACATCAATACACATATATGGGCCTCTCATTTGCCCCTACTTAAATACACAGACTCACCTTTATTTAGGCCCTATCGGAGTTTCGGCAATTCGAACCGGACGAGGGTGTCGGATCCGGAGCTTGAGCCGTATCTCCGTGGTGACTCCGATACGCAATGTCTCGACTTCGATTCAGCACACGGAGGATTCACACGCACATAGATTGTACCTGAGTTCGTTTCATTGAACTCACTTTACCTCATCTCATTCCGACTCTCGATCTTCGTATTTCTAACCCTATTTCCTCACAAAAACACTTCCAATCTCACCTAGCCACAGATCTCTTTACTCAAGAACCAGAGGAAGAAGAAGAAAGGAGATCTCCCCAGGTCTCTTCCTTCCTTTATAAGCTACCAACTGAAATATCCTTGATATTTTAGTTTTCCCTAATTTAGGCTTCGGTGTGAAACACAAACACAGTCGATGTGGCGTAGCAAGCCGTCTCAACGTCTTACATGACTCGAATTTAAGTGAGAATTCATGTATGAATTCACCTAATTACAGGCCAATATTATTTCTAATAATAAATTTTCAAAGTTTTAAATCTGTCTCGATTCTCGTGTCGGGCACGCAGATCAAAACAGTCAGGTTCTTGTTCAGAATTTTTGAGCTATTACACTATCGGACCAAATCTGGCTACCACGTGCTATATTCACGAGAGTTATTTAAGTTTATTATTCTAAGTCATTAAACACTATATGTATCACATTCCGTGAATTTCGATACGATTTGTCTGCTTTGATAAATTCTGCATTTCTGAAATATCTGTTTGCATCTGTTCAATTCTGACCATGTCTTCTACTGCTATGTTTTACAATTAAGATGTAATTTTAACTGATATTCTTCTACTGAGCTTAGATGGTTAGCTCACCTCATTTTCATTAACATTTTAGGTTCTGAGGCTAGAGTTCCTGGCACTGAGAGCGACCCTGACTATCAGCCGGATCTAGAGGCTGAGGCAGAGGACGAGGAGACTAATGTCCAGGCGGACGATTTCTATCCTTAGTCTGGGTATACTGGTCCATTGTTTGGAGAATTTTGTATAAACTTTGGATTGTTGTGTGCCTGGTGGCCATTTCTGTATTTACTTCTGTAGATATTTTCTTTCTTTTATAGTATTACTATACATTCTATTGGAACCATTGTTTTGGGTGATGGATGCTCATCACCATTGGTTCTTCTTGATTCTTTTTTGGGAATATATATTTTTTTGATATGATTAAATATAAGTTTGTTTTATTGTTTCTTTCTATTTTAAATGCTTTGAGATGACTCGATCTACCACTGCTGGACAGTGTCTGCTCGGTTTGCGCTATACGAGCAGACACTTCATGATTTGTCTTGGGGATCATCTAGAGTATGATCCTAATGGCACGAATTTTTGGACGCAAAAATCCGGGCTATTACAGTTGCTCCTTTCAAGTGGCACTTTGAAGTCACACTTCCAAAAGCATCTAAAGCCGTCCCCAAGAAGATTAAGAGATCGCCCAACCAAATTTACCCTTAAAGTCCCCCCTTTTGAATTGGTAACTAAAGTCACCCCATGCAACCAAAGTCGCCCGGGCTACATGCTCAAGTCGCCCGGCTGCTCCCCTCTTAATTTAAAATGGCACTTAAAAGTCGCCCCCGCGGATGTTAGCGGAAATATTTGGCTTGTGAGACTCGCCCGGCGAGCCAACTTAAGTCACGAGGCCCACGCTTCAAAGGCTATTCGCCTTACCACTTTAGTGGGTCGCCCGGGCTGGAATTTCTCGAACATTTTAGCTTTAAAAACTCGCCCGGGCGAGCCCTAGTCTTTTCCTTGTTTTCTACGCCTAGACATCGACTCGCCCGACAAGCTCTCTCATAGACCGGGCGGGTACGATCAACCAGTCTTTCTTCTGCTCATTTCCTCGAATCTTCACATTTTTCCTTTAGATCACTTGCATGTGATCATGGTTCACACCATGATCAGCCAACTACCCAAATCTTATATTTAGATTACATTTAGCTTTCGATTTCTAGCCGCATGCGATGTTTCCGACCATCGTTTACCCGGAGAATGCCGATTTCTCCCGCCGAACTCATTGCATGCGATTATTCTAGCGTTGATTCTCAATTTCAACTACCAGCGTATATAATTCACCCCATTGCTGACTTAGTACATACCTTTTAACCGTAATTTGTACCATCGGTGTTGACATGATCTAATGCGAAGCTTGGTGTACGGTCGGCATATTGAGCCCCACTCTCGGCAGATTTGCAGTGCGTTGATTTCCTTCAAGTCTCCCTATAGATCCATGGTTAGAACTGTTTCCAACCGTTGGGTTTTTAAGAGCTGAAATTGGAGAGTTCTCTCCTCTCTTTCCCTCTCTCTTGTATTCACCGAAAGTGAATGGCTTTCAAGCGTGGGAGTTAGTTCTTATAGGTAGATGTTCCAATTCGGTGTTTGGGCCACTGTGTGGCTTTCATTCAAGAGTCTTAAATTGCAGGGTTTTAGTTGGTTGGGCCATGAGGGACTCAGTCTTTAGGCCAATACATGAGTCAGGCCCGAACGCCACAAGGGCTTTCTGTTATTCCTAAGGTGTTTGCTCTAGTGTGAGACGTAGATACTTAAGCAGTTATGGGCGGCACCACGGACCGTCCACACACTAAGCCAATTTAAGATGAGATTCGATACGTGACGTCACTCCTATTGTTAGATCGGCACAAGAGTAGGTGTGCGCAGTTTAGTTATTTGCGGGTTCAGTGTCACTCATGATGTCGACTTAAATTAGCACTGATTACCTATACGTGATGTGCACCAGTACACACCAGAATTATGCGTGGCACCAAAGTGTCGGCTTTGTGGCCGTGAGGTCTAGGATCAGATCCAATACATGGCGTCATTTTTAGTGTACAATCGGCACAATAGTGCGTGTGTGCGGCTTATCTAGAGCCTTAATTTTTAGGTCAAATGTTGGACCAAACTCATGATGATGCATCGGGTGGGTGGTGTTCAATCATCTACATTGATAGTGATCTTTAGATCATCACCATCAATCTCACTCATAACGAGTGGATTATTTGGTGTCCCTTATAATAATCAACATATGGGTGCCCCTTAAGGGTTCTAGATTTATGGTTGAACCCTTAGGGGGGTGTCACACCTAAATTCACATAATGGGGTGTCGGGGTGCCACCAATAATTAATTGGATGTATTTTTTTATTCTTTTGAAGGGTGTCACTGTCTTGGGTTTGTATTTTGTGCCTTATTGGGTCGGGTTTCGATTCAGTGTTTGAGTTAGGGAATGAGTTCTCCGAATTCAGATATTGGGTGCGTTTACCCAAATCAAGGTGGATGGGTTAGAGGCCCCATCATAGTCGTCAATCATCTTGACCGTAGTCAAATAGGTCAAGGTCGTCGTATTACCGTCGAACGTCAACAGTCCACGCCAGCAAAAATTCAGGGTGTTACAATTTCACACAACTGATCTTGAGATGGACGGTGTTTTACAATTTCACACAATTTCACACAATTGATCAGATGGACGGTGCTTTATTATGCGCGGCGCACATCCCAAAAAGCTGATCCAAAGACCCTATGCCACACATAATGTTCACAAGTTATTTTTTGGGATGGTGTGACATATGATATCAAAAACTGTCTGTCTGATGATATTACTATTATCTCAAGATGAGTTGGTGAAAGATTGGACTAGAAATCGATCTCCATCGTCCGTTCCAAAAGAATATTCATCATTTGGAGGAGGGTAGTAGCAACCCCTTTTTTAATTAGGGTTTTTTCCAAGTGTCTTCTACTGCTAACTAGCTTGTGTAACTGCTATTGGTACGCATTTTTCTAGGTCCCTTTCGGGTCCCGAAAAGTGGCCCAAATCAGTCACAGGTGGACTTTGTTTGTAGAGGTGGGCATAATAGGGTAATGTAATAAAGAAAAGGGGCACTTTTAGATGCACCTGCGGAAACTGTTAGTTTAAACCGAATTTAAATATACCTAAGTGTGATCGCCATCTACAAATTTATCGACGTTGCATAATATCAGTGATCGAACGCAAGTATAAGCGGGGAATTATGGGTTGGACTCCTAAGCTAAATATCGGCCTGTCGACTTTAACAGCTAAGGTTGCCTAAGGTTTTTTTCTAATCTTAAGTGGGTCTATTTAAGAAAGGGTGTTGTGGCTTGCTATGCCCAGGAGGATTGGCTCCGTTCCCGGGTACCCTCTGTTAGCTCCCTTGGGCAAATCGATTGAGACAGTGACAATTTCATAAATTTTGAGAAAGGTTAGGGACATAATTGACACTAAGTTAAGAACTTCGGTAGGGATTCCCTAAGGGTTGGATCTAAGGCTAAATTTTTTTCCCCTTCGTACTCCTTTGAGAATTGGAGCGAGCCAGCCAGCCCCACCGTGCTCGATTACCCTTGAGATTTTTAGAGAAAAGTTTGTGGTTCTAAGAGCCAGAGATTTGGAGTGCTGCTCAACTCATTTTTTTTTTAAATCTCAGAGTGAACCTCAAGTTTTCTAAAAGGAATAAGCCAAAAATTGTGTGTTGAGAAGGGGAGGGGAAGAGTCGTATTTATAGTATTCGACCAATTATGCGCTATAAACCCAACGCATAATTCTGAATTATGCACTGTCAAACCAACGCATAATCCAAAATATGCATTGAGGACACAAGACATAATGAATTGTGCGCTATAGTTCTAGCACATAATTCGGGCGGGTACTCCAAGGTAGAGTCCAAGTAGGACTTTCAGCAATTATGCGTTATGGATCAGTCACATCTTTTATCATTTTAATATCCTCAACTAAGTACTGATAGACCATAGTTTGTTACTAATGATGTGATGTTGATGAATATTTAGAACAATAAGTAAAAAAAGAACAAAGTGTAAATCTGTGCCAAAATGAATTTCTAAAGCAATACTAAGAAGACAGCAAAAGAGTAAGAGCCAAATCGTAACTGAAAAATCAGTTCTTGAGCTGACGAAGAGAAATCGTGAAGCCCATGAGCCAATCGAAGTGAAGAAATGCAAAATCGAGAGCTAGAACCAGAGAAATATAGAAATCGTAACTTTACGATTCTGCTAAAGAGAAGAATGAGAGAGAACAAGGTGAAGTTCGAGCAATCAAACAGAAATCGTATGAATAAACAGAATCCATGCAAAGAATCGTAAAATATAAAGAAAGAATCCATGCATTCCACAGATATAGAGATTGGCGAGAATCACTTCTACTGAAGATTAGGAACGAGCAATCCTACACATCTTTAGTAGGCGAGTCAAGAAGGATATGTATTAGGAAGAGTAGTTTTAGGAAAATTTGTTTTAGGCAGTTTACTTTCTTTAGAGTCCTAAATTATTGTATCAGATCTCTTTTGAATCTATAAATAAGAGGGCCTGCGTCTAAGAATAAGCATCCTATAAATCTCGATCATAGCTAGCAACTAAGATTGGGAGGACGAAAGATAAACCTAGAGTAGATTTTCTTTTCAGACTTTTATTTTCTGCAAAGTAGAATAATTTTAATTTCTATTTGTATTACATCCAAGGATTTTCAATCTTAATTGACAACTAAGGGAGAATTTCTGAAAGATCATCGTAGCATAAATTTACTTTTCTTCAATTTACTTTTCAGCATTTTACTTTTTCAGCTATTTAATTTTCTGCATGTAAGTATTCGAAGACTGACAGATTTTAATTGATGACTAGAATCTGGAAGGCTGAGGATTAGATTTATTTTTCTGTAATTTATTTTCTACACTTTATTTCAGCAATTAGGATATCGAAAGTATTTCAGATTTTAATTGACGCCTAAGATCTGGGAGACTTGAGATTTAGTGTAACGGTTAAAATAGTAGATAGATTTATTTTCTGCACCGTAGTTTAAATGAAAACAATAATTTTTTATTCTCTAAAGGAAAATAGAAGTTTTCAAAATAATAGTCTTTCTCTGCTGCCAGCGATCGATCCTTATTGGCACTGAGTCGATGTGACAATAAAGTTGCCAGGAGACCCATTTTCTTCTACCTATTATTCTCAATAAATATATATATATATATATATATAATAATAATAATAAATTTTTTAGTGTATGCATCACACTCGTTCTCAAAATTTAAATATTTTTAAGTGTGGTCCAGAAATCAAGAGGACTCTCTTGCAAAACTTGGCTTCTAACCGAGCTTTCAAAAGAGAATCTATCTTTCGCCTCAATTCTTATTCTTGCGTTTTCGAGCTGGCACACCATGCTACAAGTCTTTCCAAATTTTCATGGGCTTGATCTCAAAGATTCCTATCAACTTCTTAGAGATTTCATAGAACTTTGTACCATGTTAAAACTCTCAACACTTGATGATTTTGAAATTATGATTGTTTCTCTCTCCAAAGACCGCCAAAGCGGGCTTTTACTTCTTTTCCCCCGCAATATTACTATATATATAGTACAGATTTATAATAAGTATTTCATTGAAAACTAACAAAATTCGCTAAGCAATATAAAAACCTTCTAACAATTGCTTGGAGAACTATTTCACGAGAGCTCAGAACGTATGCAAGATCTCTTGCGGAAATGCCCTCATCATGAAGGGCCGAACTGGTCAATAGCCTAGAGTTTCTATCAAGGGTTAATTGAGGGTAACTAGCAGATGGTTGATGCTGTGAGTGGAGGGACCTTTATGGCCCAAAATGGACGGCAATCTTGTGATCTTTTTGAGAAGCTAGCCTATAATTCCTTGTAGAAACATGCCTTGCAAAAGTTCGATCCCGATGTGATTTTGCCACACTCCTTTCTCTAGAGGTGATCTTTATGATGTCAGTTTTGACAAAGTAAAAAAAGAGAATGACATCAGTGCTAAGGTAGAGGTCTTGGAACATAAACTCGCATCCTTGATGACCTCTACACCTAGTGCTCTAGAGAGACCCATTGCAGTCTGTTCAATTTGCCAGAGCTTAACCCATGCGATAACTGAGTGCCATGCTGCCCCATTATATCTGTATGTTGTGGAAAAGGAACAGGTTTGTGCACTCCAAAGGAGTGATTACGGGAATTCCTATAGCTGAGCTTTGTGAGAGCAGATGTCCATCATGGAATCACTCTTCAAGTATATGTGTATGGTACCTAAGTTTCATGTATACAAATAAGGCATTTTGAGGATGAGTATTCAAAAATATCCTAGCGCTATCAAGTAGTGGAATATCAATGCCTATTTGATTTAATGTGCTTTATTCATCTAAATCAAAATAACTTATATTGATGATCTATAAAACTCATACCTTGGATCATGTCGTTACTGGTCTGGGCATCCTGTGCCGACATACAAAGATACGCCGCCTTGTATCAATCAGAAGACCTCCGAGTGGTCACTGCTGTTGTTGTGTCCACTTTCATATCCGGGCATTCCTTAATTTTATGCCCCATTTTTCCGCACATGAAGTAAGCTCCCTTTGCACTCCAACACTCCTCCGCCTTGTGTGCCTTCCCACACTTCGCACATGATTCTAGTGGTGTGGAGGAGTAAGAGAGGCTTGTTGAGTCCTTGGTATTCCGGTGGCTATAGTGTTTGAGGTGCGAAATAGCTTTGTGGCCGTGAGGACGCTGCCGGAGTAGGCTGAAAGGTTGGCAACATTAAGAATTTAGGCCTTTTGCTGGCTTGCGCCGCGTCATAGGATTGTGTCCTACTCTTTCTATTTCTAGTCTTCTCATCTCTTCTCTTATACATACTTTCAAATTCCCTCTCAAGAATGAGGGCCAATCTTACTACTCGCTCATATGTTGTTGCCTCAAACTGAGCGATCCTCTCTTTGATGACCAACTTCAGTCCATACTTGAACTTCTGAGCTTTCATCAATTCGATGGCTACAAGTAATGGTGCAAATCTCGAGAGTCTCGTGAATTCGGACTCGTATTCGCAAACTGCCATTTTTCCTTGTTCTAAGGTTGCAAACTAATTCTCCATTTGACGTCCTTCAAGCGCGTGAAAGTACTTTTCATTGAACACCTCAGTGAATTCTACCCACGTCCACGGTGTTCCCGACACCCTCGTTCTCTCGACGGATTGCCACCATGGATCCGCCTCACCTTCAAATTGGACTGGTGCCCAACTCACCTTTTCCTCCTGGGTGCACCTGATCCATTGAAGGACCTTTTCTATTTGATTCAACCATTGTTCTGCCTCAATCGGATCAGCCTACCCGTAGAAGCTAGGAGGTTTCATCCTCCTGAACTCCTGAAAGCCCAAGGGGTGACATCTTTCTGTAAGCATAGCCACCACATTCACCATGGTCTCCAATAATTGTTGGTTATTTTGGCCTCCTAGAGCATCTCCCATGTTGTTCCCGGCTCCAGATGCATAGTTATTGTTGCATGCAAGAATCGTGTTTGATCCCGAGACTAATCCTTCACCATTCGTGGTATCTCTAATATTCATCGTCCTTGGTCTTCCCCATGATGGACGCATTCTGACTTGCCACAACGAAGCAAAAGGTCAATTAGACCACTCCTAAAAATCTAACCTACGAAATGACGGACATAATTCCCATTGTTTCGAGCTTAAGCCATAGCTCTAGATCCCAATGAGAACTATAGCCTAGGCTCTAATACCACCTATGATAGCCCTAATTTCCTTACCACAAAACCCGTGTCGTCAGATCACACATGCGATCTAAAACACAGAATTAGTCGGCATCGACATGCTTAGTTTGCTTTGAGACAGCTCGATCTTTCACCAATCAAGTAACAAGAAAGATCAGGCCATCCATCTTTGGTAAGGTTACAAGAGTGCGGAAGCAACATGTGCCAAGCGAAAACAGAGCTATGAGTAAAGAAAATGGCATCATAAAACCTAAAAAGTTTCCCATCATTCCATATCTACTAAAACTATACATCCACCGGTGAGGGTTGACCCTCACCTAAACAGAGGAACAAAACTACACGTGTATCATAGGATTGTGTCCTACTCTTTCTATTTCTAGTCTTCTCATCTCTTCTCTTATACATACTTTCAAGTTCCCTCTCAGGAATGAGGGCCAATCTTACCACTCGCTCGTATGTCGTCGCCTCAAACAGAGCGATCCTCTCTTTGATGACCAACTTCAGTCCATACTTGAACTTCTGAGCTTTCATCAATTCGATGGCTACAAGTAATGGTGCAAATCTCGAGAGTCTCGTGAATTCGGACTCGTATTCGCAAACTGCCATTTTTCCTTGTTCTAAGGTTGCAAACTAAATCTCCATTTGATGTCCTTCAAGCGCGTGAAAGTACTTTTCATTGAACACCTCAGTGAATTCTACCCACGTCCATGGTGTTCCCAACACCCTCATTCTCTCGACGGATTTCCACCATGGATCCGCCTCACCTTCAAATTGGATTGATGCCCAACTCACCTTTTCCTCCTCGGTGCACCTGATCCTTTGAAGGACCTTTTCTATTTGATTCAACCATTGTTCAGCCTCAATCGGATCAGCCTGCCCGTAGAAGCTAGGAGGTTTCATCCTCCTGAACTCTTGAAAGCCCAAGGGGTGACGTCTTTCTATAAGCATAACCACCACATTCACCATGGTCTCCAATAATTGTCAGTTATTTTGGCCTCCTGGAGCATCTCCCATGTTGTTCCCGGCTCCAGATGCATAGTTATTGTTGCTTGCAGGAGTCGTGTTTGATCTCGAGACTAATCCATCACCAATCGTGGTATCTCTACTATTCATCGTCCTTGGTCTTCCCCATCGTGGAGGCATTCCGACCTGCCACAACGAAGCAAAAGGTCAATCAGACCACTCCTAAAAATCTAACCTACGAAATGACGAACATAATTGCCATTGTTTCGAGCTTAAGCCACAGCTCTAGATCCCTATGAGAACTACAGCCTAGGCTCTAATACCACCTATGATAGCCCTAATTTCCTTACCACATAACCCACGCCGTCAGATCACACATGCGATCTGAAACACAGAATTAGTCGGCATCGACGTGCTTAGTTTGGTTTGTGACAGCTCGATCTTTCACCAATCAAGTAACAAGAAAGATCGGGCCATCCATCTTTGGTAAGGTTGCAAGAGTGCGGAAGCAACATGTGCAAAGCGGAAATAGAGCTATGAGTAAAGAAAATGGCATCATAAAACCTAAAAAGTTTCCCATCATTCCATATCTACTAAAACTATACATCCACCGGTGAGGGCTGACCCTCACCTAAACAGAGGAACAAAACTACACGTGTATCATAGGATTGTGTCCTACTCTTTCTATTTCTAGTCTTCTCATCTCTTCTCTTATACATACTTTCAAGTTCCCTCTCAGGAATGAGGGCCAATCTTACCACTCGCTCGTATGTCGTCACCTCAAACAGAGCGAGCCTCTCTTTGATGACCAACTTCAGTCCATACTTGAATTTCTGAGCTTTCCTCAATTCGATGGCTACAAGTAATGGTGCAAATCTCGAGAGTCTCGTGAATTCGGACTCGTATTCGCAAACTGCCATTTTTCCTTGTTCTAAGGTTGCAAACTAAATCTCCATTTGACGTCGTTCAGGCGCGGGAAAGTACTTTTCATCGAACACCTCGGTGAATTCTACCCACGTCCACGGTGTTCCCGACACCCTCGTTCTCTCGACGGATTTCCACCATGGATCCGCCTCACCTTCAAATTGGACTGATGCCCAACTCACCTTTTCCTCCTTAGTGCACCTGATCCTTTGAAGGACCTTTTCTATTTGATTCAACCATTGTTCTGCCTCAATCGGATCAGCCTGCCCGTAGAAGCTAGGAGGTTTCATCCTCCTGAACTCTTGAAAGCCCAAGGGGTGACGTCTTTCTGTAAACATAGCTACCACATTCACCATGGTCTCCAATAATTGTCGGTTATTTTGGCCTCTTGGAGCATCTCCCATGTTGTTCCCGGCTCCATATGCATAGTTATTGTTGCTTGCAGGAATCTTGTTTGATCCCGAGACTAATCCTTCACCATTCGTGGTATCTCTACTATTCATCGTCCTTGGTCTTCCCCATCGTGGAGGTATTTTGACCTGCCACAATGAAGTAAAAGGTCAATTGGACCACTCCTAAAAATCTAGCCTACGAAATGACGGACATAATCGCCATTGGTTCGAGCTTAAGCCATAGCTCTAGAACCCTATGAGAACTACAACCTAGGCTCTAATACCACCTATGATAGCCCTAATTTCCTTGCCACAAAACCCATGCCGTCAGATCACACATGCCATCTGAAACACAGAATTAGTCAGCATCGACGTGCTTAGTTTGCTTTGTGACAGCTCGATCTTTGACCAATCAAGTAACAAGAAAGATCGGGCCATCCATCTTTGGTAAGGTTACAAGAGTGCGGAAGCAACATGTGCAAAGCGGAAACAGAGCTATGAGTAAAGCAAATGGCATCATAAAACCTAAAAAGTTTCCCATCATTCCATATCTACTAAAACTATACATCCACCGGTGAGGGCTGACGCTCACCTAAACAGAGGAACAAAACTACACATGTATCATAGGATTGTGTCCTACTCTTTCTATTTCTAGTCTTCTCATCTCTTCTCTTATACATACTTTCAAGTTCCCTCTCAGGAATGAGGGCCAATCTTACCACTCACTCGTATGTCGTCGCCTCAAACAGAGCGATCCTCTCTTTGATGACCAATTTCAATCCATACTTGAACTTCTGAGCTTTCATCAATTCGATGGCTACAAGTAATGGTGCAAATCTCGAGAGTCCCGTGAATTCAGACTCGTATTCGCAAACTGCCATTTTTCCTTGTTCTAAGGTTGCAAACTAAATCTCCATTTGACGTCCTTCAAGTGCGTGAAAGTACTTTTCATTGAACACCTCGGTGAATTCTACCCACGTCCACGGTGTTCCTGACACCCTCGTTCTCTCGACGGATTTCCACCATGGATCCGCCTCACCTTCAAATTGGACTGATGCCCAACTCACCTTTTCCTCCTCGGTGCACCTGATCCTTTGAAGGACCTTTTCTATTTGATTCAACCATTGTTCTGCCTCAATCGGATCAGCTTGCCCGTAGAAGCTAGGAGGTTTCATCCTCCTGAACTCTTGAAAGCCCAAGGGGTGACGTCTTTCTGTAAGCATAGCCACCACATTCACCATGGTCTCCAATAATTGTCGGTTATTTTGGCCTCCTGGAGCATCTCCCATGTTGTTCCCGGCTCCAGATGCATAGTTATTATTGTTTGCAGGAATCTTGTTTGATCTCGAGACTAATCCTTCACCATTCGTGGTATCTCTACTATTCATCATCCTTGGTCTTCCCCATCGTGGAGGTATTCTGACCTGCCACAATGAAGCAAAAGGTCAATTAGACCACTCCTAAAAACCTAGCTTACGAAATGACGGACATAATCGCCATTGTTTCGAGCTTAAGCCACAGCTCTAGATCCCTATGAGAACTACAACCTAGGCTCTAATACCACCTATGATAGCCCTAATTTCCTTACCACCAAAACCCGTGCCGCCAGATCACACATGCCATCTGAAACACAGAATTAGTCGACATCGACGTGCTTAGTTTGCTTTGTGACAGCTCGATCTTTCACCAATCAAGTAACAAGAAAGATCGGGCCATCCATCTTTGGTAAGGTTACAAGAGTGCAGAAGCAACATGTGCAAAGCGGAAACGGATCTATGAGTAAAGCAAATGGCAGCATAAAGCCTAAAAAGTTTCCCATCATTCCATATCTACTAAAACTATACATCCACCGGTGAGGGCTGACCCTCACCTAAACAGAGGAACAAAACTACACGTGTATCTTAGTTTAACGTAGTACAAAACCATTTATCAAAAATCTTAAAATGTTCTAGTTCTCAATCGACACAACCACGGAAATAATCTTTCGGCAGTTCCTCTTCTTCATTTGGGTTATAATTTGGATCTTCCTCTTGTTTCAGATCCTTTTCTAGATCCCCTCCTGCAGTTGCGACGTATAGTCAAGGAATGAGCTACAGTCCAAGCTCAGTAGGAAATAAGCAATGCAAAATTATAGTTTTATCATTCTATTTCAGGGCATTGGTGCATAATAAGAATTTCTAATATTGAAACAGAGACATAAAGCAAAGATTTTATCTTGAAATCTCAAAACATGTCATATTGTGATGCAACTCATATACGAAACTATGCATATCGAAGCAAGGAAAACATAACTGAATTTCATAGCATATGAAGGAAACAAGCTTATCCAAGGTAGACAAGTGGAGCATAGAATCGGCGCATTAAACATCACAACTTATAAACGAATCTCATATCTTTAGTGTAAGTATCCCATAGTGGGAATAGAGCAGTCCGTAGCAGACACAGGGTCGTAACCCCAGGGACTCCACCCCTCGGAGAATTTCACTCCCCTTACAACTAATCGAGGAAACATGATAAGTCACGTGGCAAGGCATCCCGTAGCGGGAACTGAACAGTCCGTAGCGGACACAGGGTCATGAACCTGGGGACTCCACCCCTCTCATGGAGGTTCCACTCCTCATTGTACACGATCAAGTAACATATCACATATAAGCGAGCAAGAATCTGAGAGAATTTGTATCACATAATCAATTTGGAATTTAAGGAACGGAACTTAACTAGTCGAATGCAATCAAGATGCTAAGGGACAAAATGCCATGATCAAAATGCAGAAATTAATGTCAAATGATAACATGCGAAAATTATATCTCAATTATTCAAAGAGTTTTCACATACATATAACGTTGTTGAAAATATCATTCAAATGCGATTCCAAATCTACATAGCACTCATGCTTCGAGTCAAACTTATAACTGTGCAAATGAGATTTCCCTACCTTAATTCAAGGTCGTGCGGAATGATCATGTAAATCAATGGAGCTTTCTCAGTGATTTCCCATATTTTACCTAATCATAATTGTCCATAAACAAAGCATGAATGGCTAGGAATGTATAATTTCAAGCCCGCACAATCCCTCAAGGCAAAGAGACAAAGCATGCCAAAAATAGGGAAGCAGCTCGAGCAGGATTTAGGGCCGCTCGAGCAATTCCCAGTGGCACCCACAGACCTGCTCGAGCGGTATTATCCCGAGCCAAATTTGCCTGTAACTCCCACTCGAGCGGAAGCCTTCAGGTTATTTCCCGCTCGATCAAGGTCAAAATCTGCTCAAGCGGTCCTTACTGAACTGACTTTCTAAGCCTGTGCATATTCCAAGTCGAGCTGGCTTCTAGGCAGCTCTAGATGATCACATCAGCCCTCCATTTTTCTCGTGACTTGCTTATTTTTTACTTATAAAAACCTTAATTCCAATCATATGATCCGTATTTCATTCGTCGCATTTTATGGTTTATTCATGAGGCGATCATTATTCTCACATTTTCACTCACATGCAATGGTTCGGATGATTGCATCGAGGTATATCGGCCTCCGTGATGCTCACGCACATGCTCCTTGGAAACACTGCATGTGGCTCAAATTTTTGGTGATCGGTTTCCAAACTAGAATCATAAATTTCACGTGGTCGCGTTACGGGGATTACCTCTTTAATCTACACGTGTGTAACGGTCTCTGATTGATGTGTGGAGACGTGCATACGAAGTTTCCCAATCGAATTGCAGAGATTTGTGTGCGATGTTCTCTGACCGAACAACAAGATTTGCACGCAAAGTTTCTCTGATCAAATCGCAAGGATTTGCATGCGAAGTGCTCTCATCCAAGTGTAAAGATTTCCTTGGCACACGAGTGATCGATCTTGGATTTTCTTGGAAAGTATTCGAGGTCAAAGTTCGGATGCACAGAGTTCTCGTAGAGGAAAGATTCACAAAGGTGGATGGTTGTGATCACTTGAGAGCAGATGGTTGTGATCACTTGAGAGCAGAGGTTTAAGGAAGAGGCTAGTTCTCTCTGCTCTTTCCTTCTCACAAGGAAATTCCATGCAGTTTGCATGGTTTATGCATGTGAATTAGACTATATACATATGGGCCAGATTTGGTGTATAACTAATACACCCGCCTGTGTGTAACTGATACACCCGCCCGTTTGTTATACATGGTTTGGTTCTGTGCATAGCTGATGTACTGCACTCGGTGCATCAGCTACTAAAATAGCTTAAAACTGGAATCCAAGGGTCCTTACTGGTTTTGATCCCCTGCTTCGGTGTCTAGTGGTTCAAACTTGTACTAGGTGTGCTCCCAAGGATCACGTGTCATTGCCTATGCAACCATTTACACGTACCCAAATCCGATCATGAAAGTGTTAATTGTCCTCCGTCACCGGGCACGTGCACACACATGGCACAGTTGTCAGGGTCAAAATTCTAGGGTGTGACCGATCGAGGTACTCAAAGACCATGAGAAGAACTATCCAACTCATGATCTTGAAGTAGCAGCAATCATTTTCGCACTGAAGATTTGGAGGCATTACCTCTACGGTGAGACGTTCGAAATATTCACCGGCCACAAGAGCCTCAAGTATCTTTTCACACAAAAAGATTTGAATCTAAGGCAGAGGAGATGGATGGAGTTCCTTAAAGATTACGGTTGCTCCATTCAATACCATCTTGGAAAAGCCAACGTGGTAGCAGACGCACTGAGCCAAAAGTCTTCAGCTCAGTTATCACACCTCATCACAAGAATACATAGATGGTGTTTGCTTGAAGATATAGCATTATACGACACCAGGTTCGACGTTAAGGATTCTGGAGCCTTGATGACTAACTTGATTATCCGATCAACACTCTTTGACAACATCCATGATCTACAAGTGACCGATGAGGACCTTATGGCTATCAGAGAGGATGTGATTGGTGGGAATTGACCCAATTTCTCCATCAAGGAGGATGGTTCATTGCTATTCAAAGGCCGAATGTGCGTACCGACCAATGCCGATCTTTGACACACAATCTTAGAAGAAACTCACAAATCGATGTACGCCATCTACCCTTGTAGTACCAAGATGTACCAAGATTTGAAAAAGAACTTCTGGTGGAGAGGGTTGAAGAAAGAAATCATAGAATATGTATCAAAATGCCTGGTCTATCAACATGTAAAAGTGGATCATCGTAACCCCTCAGGTTTGTTACAACCCTTGCCGATACCTGAGTGGAAATGGAAAGCTATATCTATGGACTTCATTCTTGGATTATCGAGAATAGTGAAAGGGCACAATGTTATCTGGGTAATCCTTGATCGATTGGCCAAGTCCGCCCACTTCCTATCATACAGTACGAGGTATACTGCCAGTAAGTTTGTAGAGTTGTAACTCAAGGAGATTGTCTGACTACATGTGTAGACACCCAAATTCGGCCCAAGACCCAATTAACTTGTACTTCAAGAAAGGCGTACCCCTAAGCTTCCAAAAGCACTTCTCGAACCCTTAGAACTTAATTCAAATCCTTAGGAACTCTTCTTAGACCATTAGGAGCCAACCCTAACCCTTAGAACCTTTCCTAGACCAGTTCCAAACCATTAGAAAGAGGATGTTTGCAGCTTTCCAATGAGCCAAGAATCACCCCAATCCGAGTTGTATATCAAATGGTATGGCGATTTGAAAATGGTGCAGGAATGCAAGAAATTACACTAGCGTGTATATTATACACGCTAGGCGAAATTAGTTTCTTCCTTCTCCAGGACGGGCTCTGAACTTCTCTATTTTCTCAGGGAACACTGTTCCTAATCTTAGCGTGTATAATATACACGCTAGGCTTAGGAATAGTATTTTTAGGAATCTGACCAGATTTTAAAATTTGAGGTTTGACTTGTTGACTACCCCAAAGTCTAGGGTGGGTTTTGTTAAGACTGTTGCACACCCACTACCTCCCTTTTTCATCATTTTGCCATTTGCAACCCTACCCTATCATCTACCATTAAACCCAAGTTCCCACCTAATCTGACCCTTAAAAACTAAAAAACCTTAGATCTAGGATTACCTAATTTCTAATCTCATTAGCTCTGAAGTACCTCCTAACCTACCCCAACTCTATAAATAGAGAGCCACCCCCCTTATTTAGAGCTTGAAATTTTTTCCAAGAGAGAGAAACCTTTAGAGATTTCCCCCTCCCTTTTTAGCATTACACCACCTAAAATTCCAGAACCTAGGTTCATCGTCCACCCTCCATTATCCATCATAAACCCTTTAGAGCATTACACCACCTAAAATTTCAGAACCTAGGTTCATCGTCCACCCTCCATTATCCATCATATATCCTTTAGATTTGGTTAGAACAAGGCCTTAGCCTCCCTGTCCTACCTCTTATCTCTCAAGCCTAACCTTGTTAGAACCCATTTCATAACCTATTTTCTATCGGAAGCATAAAAAATGCAGCTACGTGAAGGTCCACGGCTATGCTACAAGGGTCCAAGAGCTCCGACTCTCCCCTCTATTCCTTTACCTTCTTTTCTTTTCCTCTATCTTTGAATTTGTGTCGTTACACCACCGAAATCCTAGTGATTGCAAGGGACTCAAATAGGATCGTAGTGCCTTCAGACAAGAGGAAGGGCTACCCATTTTCATTTCTTTTTATTTAATTTGGCCATAAGTTGAGACCACTTACGAGCGGGTTAATTGGGTGTCTAACGCCTGTTGGTGCGTGCTTTTTCTGGGTTCCTCTCGGTTCCCGTTGAATAAATGGATTCCAATTCTATCCTATTGGACTCTAGCGATGTGGTGTATGTGATAAGGTGGGGATAAATAGTAATAAGAGGAATTTCCTAGGATGATTCCTAGTTGATTTGCTATCGTCAGCTACAGATATTTATTGACGCTGTAACACGTCAATAATCACGCGTTTAAGCGGGTGTGGGTTACTTCTATACTGATTCGTCCGCCTGCGAACGTCATCAGTAGTGTCCTCTTTTAATTAGATAGTTTCAGCTTTCTTTTTAGTTTTCCTTGTTACTGTTGTGGTCGGTTTAGATTCTTTTTTTTTGTTGTGAATTATAATTAGGTGAGCTTATTATGACAGGTTATTTTAGTGTCCTAATGGTATCAGGAGTCTAATCATTTTTAGTTTCTCAGTATTATTAGGAGTTCAATTAATATCAAAGTCCTAGCTCTACTAAGAGTCAAATCAATTTCAGTCTCCTACTGGTACTAGGAGTGTATATGCATAAGTTCCAATAATATTGCAATTAAATAAAAGAGTCCAATTATATTGCAATTCTATATGAAGCAGGGATACTAATCGTATTGCAATTATAACTAAAGCAATTTAAATAGTCCTACTAAAATTCGAATTAAAGAAGACACAAAAAACTAATTACTACGACTCTGATTAAAGTAATAAATTAACTTACTAAAATATAAGTAAATAATTGATGCGATAATATTAATTTCTGTTATTTTTGAATCATAATCTGTGATTTGGTTATAGCAAGAATCTAACGAATAATAAGTAAATTAACTTTCTTAAATTATGATTTAAGATAATAGACTAACTAAACTGGAATACTAAATTGAATCAAAGCAAATAATGATATAGAGGCCTACTAGATGCAATTAATTGATTATACTGTAATAAAAACTAATTAAAATTAACTAAGTAATCCTAAGCAATCTAAAAAAGGGGGGTTGGGCCCGCTATGCTAAGGAGGATTGGCCTCATTCCTGAGTGCCCTTCGTAAGCTCCCGTGGGCAAATCTGATGGCTGAGATAAAAGATAGATTGACATTTGAATAATAAAAAAAAAATATTTTTGGAATGGAATTTGAGATTATAATAGGAAATTAAATTAAGAGACTAAAATTATGAACTGAAATTTATAGTTTTTTGGATTTTTTTTTATGGTATAAAAATATAGAATTAAATTATAGATTAAAATTTAAGACTGAATTCGGGTCCGAAATCAGAAAAATCAAGCCGTATAATTAAGGACTGGTTCTGAACTCTGAGAGTTAGAACCAAAAATTAATGATAGAACTGTAGATTAAGATTTTGGAGTAGAATCAAAGTATAAAGTCAGTGAATCAGACCGTTAAATTAAGGACAGGTTCTAGAAATAGGGAACTAGAATCAGAAATAGAGAATTTCGATCCGAATAGGGTGCTACGGTCTAAAAATTAAAAATAGAATTGATGAATTAAACTAAGGGAAATCCTAAGTCTAAAATAAAAGTAAATTCGTACCTAGGTTCGGGGCTGCAGAGAGGAATCTCGGAGTTCGAATATTAAAATCATGGCTAATTTTCTCTAGGGATCCGTTCTCGGAGATCTCTGTTTTTTTTATTTACGATCTCTCCTCTCTGAATTTCGCAGCCTCTCGTGTTGTATGTTTGAAGAGGATGCTACGGTCTAAAAATTAGAATCGGGACTGCTGTGAGAAATCTCGGTGTTCGAATATTAAAATCATGGCTAATTTGCTCTAGGGATCCGTTCTCGGAGCTCTCTGGTTTTAGAATTTATGCTCTCATTTCTCAAAATTTGCAACCCATCGTGTTGTGTGTTCGAAGAGGATGCTATGGTCTAAAAATTAGAATCGGGGCTGCGGTGAGAATCTCAGAGTTTGAATCTTGAAATTATGACTAGGTTGCTCTATGGGTTCGTCCTTGGAGCTCTCTAGTTTCAGAATATGCGATCTCTTCTCTCTAAATTTGCCAGCCTCTTCTTTCTCTTCCAGAAAAAAAACTTTTATAGGTTTTCATTCAATTACGCGTCTGTTTTCGGGCATTTAATTAAATTACGCGCCAGTTTTCTAGCGCTTAATAGTTTTGAGTCGGTCACCGACTCGGTGAGCGATTGACTGAATTACTCAGCGGGTTTCCTAGTCCTAACAAAATCAAGACTAATTACGAGCATGATGGGATGTACGTAATCCGATTAAGCGTGTTACTTGAAGCGCTTAATCAAGGAAACGTAGGAGTCAAGGGTAGGAGACTAGGTCGAGCGTAGGCCAATTGCGCGCTAGTGGTGTGGCGCTCAATCCAATCGCGCGCCTATTTCCAAGCACGTAATCGAGTCTCGAAATGGTTTGGGAAAGGAAGGTTGGTTTGAAAGGGGACTGATCGCGCGCTTGTGGTTGTGCGCGTGATCGAATTATGCATGGCTTTTCAGGCGCTTAATTCATGGTTGTTCGGGTATGATCTCAAGAATAGAATGCAGGACTATTATTTCAGTCTGCATTCTAACTATATACTATTGCTTAGTATATAGCCTCCCTACGTTGGGATCTGAGCCACAAAGCTATTGTTTAAGCTTGTGTTCAGCCATGTACAGTTGCATGGTCACATGTCGAGGGCTAAAAAGGTTAAGGGCTGACTAAACGAATTCGTGTACTTCGAGAGGGCGAAATGGGGGTGTCTAGCGTCGAAGAAGTAGACACTCTCTTTCGAGGTGCCTTCCCATTTCTTGGGAATTCATAAATGTGAATTGGTGATATTGACATGCCAAGCTTGGCTTTCTTATCTATCAGCACAAACTAAAATGGAGCATTTGAAGGGCAAATGGTAACTGTCGAAGGGAATATTTCGAGTTTGTGGGTGCATGGCGCATCCCGTCGCATGGCGCGAGCTAACAAAGGGATGTTACGCAATCGAGGTATCGGGGCATCAATCAAATGTCTAAAACAAGGTCCAGGGACCGATAATAAAGAGATGAAATAGTATGTAG
Organism: Chloranthus sessilifolius; assembly: GCA_021018995.1. NCBI lineage: Eukaryota > Viridiplantae > Streptophyta > Magnoliopsida > Chloranthales > Chloranthaceae > Chloranthus > Chloranthus sessilifolius. Next base: position 125,639,393 of record CM037589.1, on the reverse strand, counting down.
TGTCGAAAGCTTTTACAAGTCATGTCAGACCGGGCGCATCATTGCTCATACCAATGTGCGTCAAGCATTCTGTTTCCAATAGGCATTTGTAAGTTTGTGACAGCCCGATGTTTCCCCGTCTCTATACTAGGAAAGGTCATGCCATCGGATCACCTGACATGATCCTTTCATCAAGGGGTTAATTCTTTGTTTTAAAGTGACGCAATTGCGGAAGCAATGTGATAACTCTGACAATAAATAATATGGCAAATAACTGATAGAAAACTAGTACAATATAAACAAATGGTCTGATGTATAGCTTTCCACCGATGACGGCCACCCATCATTTAAACAGTGGAAAGAAAACCTATACATCCCAACAGCTATCTGAAACCACTATCTGAAACTACCATATATCATTTATACATGTCTAAAAATTTATCTCTCTTTCCTTTCTTCTCTCTCCTCTCCCATCGACAAACCTATTTTGGGAAGAACTCTTATGGGAAATCGTCTTCCTTGTCTTCGTCGTCTTCGTCTTCCCCTTCTTCCTCATCAGGCACGTAGGTGGGATCTGCAAAGTGCTCCGAATCAGGCTCTGCAGCTAAGACATTTAAGTCGTGGAATGAGCTATCATAAAAGCTCAGTAGAGAATATTAGTTTGTTCACATACATTGACATTTTATCACATTCACATGTAGAAGCATAACTGAATTAAAGCATATGATTATTATAACATGCTGATGTACTGAATTTATGCACAATGCGACAGGTATGAGAAATCAAGCTGAAACAAGATATACGTGCAGGCGGAAACAGGAAATCAACAAGGTCAAGCTCCCGAGTTAGCGGGATCACTTGTTAAGCTCCCGAGATAGAGGGATCACTTAGACTAGAATACTTCAAGCTCCCGAGTTAGTGGGATCACTTGTCAAGCTCCCGAGTTAGCGGGATCACTTGGATCAAGAAACTCAAGCTCCCAAGTTAGCGGGATCACTTGACTGAAAACAAAGAGATAACACATGAACAATATTACAGATAGCAGAATCTGAAGGATGCAATATGATTGATGCATTGATAAATTTGTATGTTAAGCTGAATACATTTAGTGTATACAAGATTTATTTACCCTCTTAAACTGCATCAGTATATCAACTAGCATATCTGTTCAATGTCTCTGCAACTGGTGACATTTTTCATGAATTCATACTATACTCTTTAGGGTAAAACTATTAGTTATATTAACTGTTCTGAGTTTATGTGTTAATCAAGATTATTCACATTCGACTAATAACTAGCATAAACATTAGTAAAATTTGCTATTAATCATGAGTACTCAATTTATTCTTTTGATGAGAATAAAATAAAACATATTATATGGGAACAAGGTATATTCCCTACCTGTATACGTTAAGTCTTACGAGTATTGTTGTCGATGCATTTTTAGGCATCCGAGACACCATGTGAACCCATTGCTTCAAAATTGCTTAAGTGCACCATGTGGCACCAATCTAGAAAAATAGAATAATTTTATTTTAAAAATGAGCAGTCTATAGATGGCTCCATGTGTGCCAAAGACCCAAAGAGGCAAACACCTGGACCCCTCATGGACCCAAGGTCCAAATTGTACAAAGAACAACCCAAACCTGTTAGCTGTTGGAGGTTGCCTATGCTTGCCGCGGTAAGCTAGGCTTGTCGTGGTTCAGCCTGTTTTCTTTGGCTTTGGTTGCTGCTGTGCCTTTGCTGCAATATATAGGTTATATATAGATACCTATATATAATATATATAGATATAAATATATATAATATATTTATATCTAGATATGCAATATATTCTAGCAATTTCAGTTCAGCAGGTTTTCAAACCTTGTGAAAGATAAGCAGTCTGAGCATGTAGCTCTGCCGGAGTGCAACAATCTGCACTCAAACACTATTTAGTTGTGCTGAGCTCAGAGCTTGCTTCAAGTCACACTATTCGTAAAATTTATGGCATACCTTTTTGTCGATTCACAGATGGACTGATAATGTTGGTCGTATCATCGGAGAACCAACATAGTGCACCATATGTGATATCGAAGAACTGAATTACTGTGATCGTATTATTGGTTGCTCGTATCGACTCGACCATTCATGACTAAAATAGCTTCTTGGTTTTGATATTATTGGCTGCAAAGGATAGAGAGCAAGCACAGAACAGAGAAGCTAAATTCCATTTTATAGCAGCTGAAATGCATCTTGCGTGCATGAAGATGGAGAATGACTCATTTGAGTCGTGTACCCCCCACTTCATGCAAGTAGCTTATTAGCTACTTTGGTTTACACTCCAAGTTAAGCTAGCATTTTCTGCTGGTGTGTAGTCCATAATGGACAACTAGGCTTTATGTGTATATTAATCATATACACAGATGCTTTGTATTAGCTAGGTGGGCTTTGTTTCTTATGTAAGGCTCATATAGTCACATTAATTTAGCTTAACAATACTTGATTTATTTGAAAAAAAAAACTAAGTGTTGGGTGTGGTTATTTATTTACTTTTAACAGGGTCTTATTGTGTTCACAGTGACACGGTGACGAGGCTACCGCTTCTCATATACTTGATCACATTGAGCCATCCGGCTACAAACATCTTTTATGTTCCGTGGTGACGTACGCTTAATCGAACTTGTGAAAGTGGTAATTTTAGGGCATCCGTTACAAAGTTCTTAGATTGAGTATACTCATTATTTGGCTTCTCAGGGGAATGATTGATTTGGGCTGGTAATTAAGGTAAATTTTGTGAAGTGTGCTCAGCTGAGTTTTGCGCAGTGGCATATGCGCTCGATTCATCTGGAGTCTTTATTTATTTTTTATTTTTTTGCATATGAACAAGCGATCCTACACAGTGGCATATGCGCTTGATTGCGAGTTCAAAGGGCTTTAGGATTTAAAGGTCAAGGCTAAGTGTAGTTGGTTGTGGTATTTAATGAAAGGTGAGTCGGGTCTATGTATTTTGTTCATTTTGTTCTTTTTCTTTTTTTTGCTTTTTTTTTTCTTTGTAAGTAAGAGAAGAAAATTTTTTGAAATAAAAGATTTTAGAATGAGTAAGGGGTTTTTAAAATTTGGGGATTTTAACTTAAGATCAATTCGGTGGTAAAACGATAAAAAATGTGACTTCCGAGATGTCGCTGAGCAGCTCCACCGGTACGAGATTTGTGGACCCGACCATTCATGTGATTGTCAAGACGATACTTGGCATGCCGGATACTCCATCTAACCTTCTCAACGAATACTGATGATTGTCTCTTATGGGAGGACTACAGTAATTCGCGAGTTGAGAGAGACGGGTTTTGAAAATATTTTGACTTAATCATAGATAATTATAATTTAGAAGAAATATTGAGTAATTGAAAAAGGGGTAGTACTTACCTAGGGGTGATACTTACTTGAATTGTGCGGTGAGACCTTGGGAATATTGTAGCGGTGGTACTTTGGCAGTATTGTAGCATCGCGACAGGACTTGGTGGCTATCATTATAATGCAATGTTCTTGGTGCAATGTCGTAGTAGGGTACCCTTTTTTTCCTTTGCTTGTTGCTTAAGCAGTGGTTGGTGGTTGTCGGCGTGATGTCGCAATAGGGCCTTGGTGATTGTAGTGGTATCGCGATGGGACTTGAGAGGTATTGCTGGGATGTTCGCGCTATAGCTTGGCAGTAGTGAAATGCGATGGGACATAGGAGTAGTTCCACATCTTCCTGCCTTTCTGTTGCAGTGGTGTCTGGTAGGTTTGTGGCGAGCACTTCGGAGGAGGCTCTTTGTTTCGTCGATGGGACATGCTCGTGCTTTCTCCCTTTTCTTCTTTTAGTGCGACCGGTGTTGTTTGAAAAAAAAAATTTTGGTAGTGGTGTTCGCAATGGGAAGTGAGCTAAGCGTTATGCTGGGTAGGGTGTTAATGTGATAAGTGTGTCTAGTTTCTTTCTTTGGCAAATCTTAGGTTCTGGTGAGATTATGTTGTAGTTGCATTGTGATTGGTTTAGTTTTTTTGTTGTTTGGTGTATTTGAGTTTTCGGGAAATTTGTTTTTGGCTTTTCACGATGGGCCATGAGGGCATGGCAACAATTTTGCGATGGGACTGAATGTCAGGGTGGTATCATGTGTGTGCGTTTTCATTGTGGTGGGACGTGCTTGAGTGGCTGCATGATGGGGCAAGATGGTTTCAATTAAGATGAAATGAATGATGTGGTGAGGGGGTGACGGTATCACGTGGGGCATACATGTTTTGTCTGTAATAGGGTCAGAGGTGTGGTCAACGTTCTTTTTTGGTTACGCGATGAGACAACAGTGAGTGACGGTCCCTTTTCGCTCTGACTGGTTCATGAGGCTATGCAATGGGGCAAAGGGGACTCTCATTTGAAAAGGGGTAAATTTCGGGCAAAATCAGGAATTAAGCGCCTGACATCAGCCGCTTAAACTGATCACGCGCCCGATTCAAGGTGGGGAATTTAGGGTCTAAAGGAAGTGTGTAGGTTAACCTGTGATTGGAATGCGTGCAATGATTCTTGCGCGCGATCAGAGCGTTACCGTGTCATTAGATGGGCGACTTTTTGGTCTTGCGCGGCTACTGTGACGTTTAAACCAATTACGCGACATAGCAGGGGCGCGGGATTGGAGAGTCACCAGGTCACTATGCGGGTGACCTTTCACATTGAATGTCAACTATTTATCGTTCGATTGGATTGCGCGGTCTGTAGGAAACGCGGGATCTGGAGGTCGCTCTATCTGTGCGGGCAACAGTTGTATTGTGCACCTGGTTAGGAGTGCAAGATTTGGATTGGGCACTATGTATGTAGCGCTTGATTAAATTAAGCGCATTTTTCCATGCGCATGATCAAGGCCATGTTCTATATAAGCAGGGGAACTTCATTTGCTTTTCATTCTCGGGTTTAGTCTCGAGTCTTGACTTTTCTGAGTATTCTAGCGTTCTGAGATTCGTGTTTCAGTGATATTGAGTGATCTAACCGTCAGATTGGGATGGGATTACTTCCTATATTTTTCATTTTGTGTGATCTTCATCCTAGTGTGATGCTCGGGGATAGTGTCATTCTGGGAATGGGCAGTATTGGGAATAAGGGCGCCGGTCTTCACACCGTTCCTTTCTAGGGAGCAGTGAAGGCATCGTTGATGGGGCGGCGACGGAGGAAGTCAAGATGGCAGGGAGAGGAGGTGCTGTAAATGGAGGGATGCACTCCCTAACCCATTTTCTGTCTCTTCTGCTGGTGGCTCATTTAAGTTCTCCAAGTCTGATGGCAACATTTCTGAAGCCTCTGATTGGATGTTCTGCTCCTCGTTTTGGCTTATTGTAATTTTAGTTTTCGTTTTGAGTTATATGTTAGATTTTAGGTTTTCGTTTTGGGTTGAAATTCGGGAGGTATGCCTCCGGTGGAACTTGTAAAACTTTAAATTATAAATACAGGGGCATTTTTTTTAAAATTTTTTTATTCCTTATATTGTGCAGTTGGTTGGCTTGAATTTTTGTTAATGGATTAATTGGACTTATCTGCTTTGTCGTAGTTTTAAGATTTGAGTTAACTTATAGTTTTAAAGTTCATTATGAGAATGACCCAAGGTTTATTCAATCACCCTATTAGGTCCTACTTAGTAGGTTCACTTGATTTTTATCAGGCTTGTTTGTGGCATTTTTTTTATTTTATTATGCTCGTTTATTGATTTAATTTATCGATGGATTAGTTGGATCTATTTGATTTGTTTAATTTATTTTAGGATTTAATTCAATTTAGGGTTTCACTCCGAATTTATTAAGGGTTTATCTCAAGATTAATTTATTTTATTGAGTTTTTTTTAGAAGGTTTACTTGGTTCTGATGGGTTTGTTGGGAGCATTTCTTTTATGGTCCCAAACAAGTCAGGGTCTTTTTCTAAAAAATTATTCTTTTGTTTAAAGTTTAAAGTATTTTGTTTTAGTCTTTTTATTTGATTTGAGATGACATTTTTTAGAAGCGTATGAATTCAGGGTTTAATTTAAAGTTTCTAGATGGGTGTTAAGTATTTGAATCCTATTGGCCTATCTAGACTTGAGGAGTTTATTTTTTTTTAGAGGGACAATTGTCGTGTAATTATTGGTTCATCCTGGTTGTCATGGATCGTGGCCTTTTAAAGGGGTATGTGTATGGTTTTGGATCCAATCAGCTTGGTAGGGGGTTGAAATGTGTGGCATTTGTTAGTTGGTGATTCAAAGGACATAGTTTATAAATGTCTGAGTCTGAGGTTTTGGGTTTGAATATTTTGTTCTCTTATTTCAAGTTTAAAGTTTGAAAGTTTTCTCCCTCTTTTTTTTGTTTGGGGCATCTTGTGTTTGTAATTTTTGGGGCATTTCTTTTATTTATTTATTAATGTATTTTATTCCTTTCTGTTTCGTATCCCGGGTATTGGACCCAATGGGCTGTGCTTATTAAGTTGATAATGAGAATTGACGGGATTGGGAATACAGAGTGACGCTAGGGTTGGTGCTATCAATCCAACTCGAAGTGCCACCCCATCTGGGGAAGAGATGGAAGAGAAAAAGGTGGTAGAGAGGGAACCCAAGGACAAGGCAAGGTCAGAGTTCTCGTGACCGATGCCTGTGTTTCCTCGGTAGGCTCTGCGGATTCAATGTTAGTTGCTCCTCATTTTTTAATGTGCCAAGGAGAGCTTCCAACAATGGATTCACAGGTCCTGGGTGGCTTTCTTTGAGCCACTCTTCCTTTCCTATTAGTTCGGGGTAAGAGGAAGAGGTTATCACAGTTAGAATTTGCTCAGGGTGCTTTCTTTCTCTGGGCTTCTATGAACTTTCTAGTTTCCAAAATAGATCCAAATTCGGGCATTGCCTGAACGTGCGAATTTTAAGTTTCTTGTTTTGAGTTGTATATTCAGAGGGTATACCATCGGTGTATTTTGTAATTATTTTATTGATCTATAAAGTGGTTGTGATCTCTATAACTTTTGTCTTATTTTGATTCGACTTTCTCGGTATCGTGTTTGACTCATGTGATGTTTATTTATTTAGGTCTAGTTTAATTTAGATTTATTAAACTCAGGGAGCACCAGGGGTAGTTTCCCCTTCTTTCTGTGTTTTTTTTTTAGCTTTAGCTTAAGGGATATAGAGGCGTTGGGGGGCATTTTTGTTATATGTGTATTTTTGTTGGAATGTATGGAAGATGGGGGCTACCTTTTCTTTTTGGTGTAATTGATGAATGTGAGGGAGAGTGCATTTCTGTCGTATGGTCTTAGTCTTGGGGGGCTCTCTTTTCCTTTCGGGGCGCGTGTTTTTTTAAGTTAGAAGTGTTTTTGGTGGTTTTCCCAAGGGTGTAATTCAGGTCGATAGTAAATGTCAGGAATGTCCTAATTTCGAGTTTTGACTTGTGTCTTGGGTGTGAAAATTATGTTTCTAGGCAGATTACGCATTTATCTTCAATCGTTTGATCAAATTACGCACCAAAATTCGAGGGCGCATTTCAGAAAGGTGAAGAGTTATTACGCGCTAGTTCATAGGCGTTTAATTCATTTAATCGTTTGAACCTATGCGCAAGATGAACACGACCGCTGGCATTCTTGCGCTGATGTGTAAGCGTTTGAGATGATTACGTGCTCTCAGTAACGCGCGTGATCAACCGGTCGGATAGATGTGAGCTGGCAACAAACCATTTGCGCGCTCATCAGTGAGGGTGTGACCCGAATTAAGCGTTTTGTGAGTGGCGCGTGATTCGTTTGAGCGTTTTATTTCAAGCGCGCAATTCGGGTAGCTTCCATAAATAGTTCAGAACTTCTCATTTTCGTCGCGCGATCCATTTTAGTCTTTCATTTTCTTGTTTTCTAGCGTCTGTGTGCTCATTTTTCGTGTTTTCGTGATATCATGTGATCCGGTGGTCCGTTTCGAGTGCCGTTTCTTCCATTTTCTTTAGTTTTTCAAGCTCTTCATATCAGATGGAGGGTGATGGTGTTGGTATGCCGGAGCTCACTATTTCTAAGTTAGAGGGGATGTTGATGAGCGAGGGGGGTGAGAGTTCGGGGGCACAGGCTAGAGTCGTTGCCATAGAGGCGGATGTCAGGGGACAGTTGCAGAGAGTGTCCTCGAGGGCGACCGGATGGTGGTCAGGGAGGAGGTACCCAAGGCTGAGCTAGGGGTAGCCGAGGAGGATGGCGATAAAGTTGAGGGTGAGCAGGGTGAGGAGCAGCCAGACGTTGAGCCTTGGGATCGTAGGCATTATCCACTAGAGGATTTCTTTGCCAGAGGCCGGGTAGGTCCCTGTAAGCAAGAGTTCTTCTATTTTCCTAGGCATTCAAGCTATGATATAGGCTCGTTAGGATCTATAAACCCTTCTAATTTATGTCGAACTTGCGTTGATTATGGGTCGTGTTTACTTGTGTATTATGACAGCATGTTGTATTAATTTAGTTGTCCTTATCATGTTTTGTGTGTTCGTTGTAAGTTATTATCATGTGGTTTGGGCATATTTCATCTGCTTTGAGCTTTAAATTTGTTTATCTTTCATCATCGGTGTGCGTTAGTCTTACTGTCATTGTTTGTATTTCGTTCAATAGGAGCCCCCGCAACTGACTATCAGCACGGCATCGATCGAGTCTCATACTTGGTATCGTGCCTTGCCGGAGTTTCAGCAGGAGCTGTTGGTGTCCTTCAAGATTGGGATGATTTGGAGTTGGAGCCTTTTCAGGTTGATCGAGGCTTGATCACTGCGATTATAGAGAGGTGGAGCGAGAGGCATCAGGTGCTTCTTTTTCCAGTCGGTATGATGCTGTACCCCTGAGGACTAGGTCCACATTACTAGCCTTCATTTTGAGGGTGAGCTGATCATGAGGCGGATGGCAGGGAGTTATTTAGATGTATGTGAGGAGATCCTAGGTGTTCCTTATAGGTTGAGTGGATCGAGGCCCGGTGTTGTTCAGGTCACTTGATTTTTCGATACGTTCGCGAGTGGGTTCACCCCTCTGAGGTATCATTCGGAGGTAGCAGCGCTTTACGAGTCACATTGTGTGAGGGTGATGGGCCGAGAGCCCGTGACCGAGCCGAGATTGGTCATGGATAGGGTGCTCCGAGCATTCTTGATGCACTTCTTGGGCACAGTACTTTTCTCTTCTTCAACTTGGGGATGCGTCACCGGGTTATTTTTTATGATTCTGGGGGATTTAGACCGAGTCCCAACCTACGCGTGGGGTGCAACTGCGTTGGCGCATCTCTATGAGTAGTTTTACCATCGGGGTCAGGGGATAGCGTCGATCGAAGGTTTCCTCCCATTTCTTCAGGTGAGTTTTAGTTAAATTGGTATCGTGGTGACCCTTTTTTTTAACCTTTGGTCATAGTGACGATCTTAATGTTTGTTACGTGTGGTCGTTGTTGTTATGTTATCGTTTTCAGTTTTAGGCATACGACCATTTTTCTTTTCTATGCCTGGGGGTTCCATCAGAGATTTCGTTCACGTTCTCGTGGATGCGTGTGTGGAGGGAGGCATTGAGGGGTCGTCACTGGTCGGTTGACCTTCAGATTGCATGAGGCCTCTTCGAGGATATGCACACAGGGTAGGTATGTATATGGCGTTTATGTTTTCATTTGATCTCATCTATTTTTTGGTGGCCCTTAGGCTTCGCTCATGGATTGATTTGTTCCTTTGGATAGGTGATCTGGAGACCTTATGATGATGCAGAGGACGTGGGTGAGGCGGTGATTGAGTCTGGTCGGCCTTTCTTTGATGTGGACATATGGGTTCATTATTTTGAGCGAGTGGAGAGGATCCACACCTCTCGGGTGGTACGACAGCTGGGACTTGATCAGGGAGTCCCTCCGGCGACTAGCTACAGGGTGGCTAAGAGGATGACCGGCCCTCCAGGCGAGAATTTTGTAGAGCGGATGGCGCTCCATATAGCCAATTTTAGAGCTGGGGGACCAGAGTCACAGGGGCGCGTGATGGGGCTGATGTGCTAGAGTAAGGAGGTGGTTTGGCACATTGGGTGGTGGGCATCTCTTCACGCGTCCTTTTCATGGTAGTGGTTCTTTCGCTGTCGGCGGGCCGGAGTCGACATCGACATTGAGGGAGAGGTTGGTCGCATTGGAGGAGGGCCACCTCACAGCGAGTGTACGGGGAGCATTGGACGCCCTCCATAGGGCGATGGAGCAGATGTGGCATGCTCCTCGTCCTAATGAGGAGATGTTGTGTTCTTTGACCGAGTCAATTGCCAGGGCCAGGGCGGCAAAGGATGAGTTAGGAGTTCGACTAGCAGAGGCTCGTCAGCTCCTGGTGAGTTAATTTACTAGTTTTAATTCGTCCATGCGTTGTATTAGTTTATTCTAGTAATGTTTTTAATATAGTGGTCTTGTTTTTATCGTGGCTAGTCTAAGAGAGAGTCTGAGGTTTCTCGCCAAGCAGTGATGATCGAGCTGTTGCGCGGCCAGTAGCAGGTGGGTCGTGCGGTGGAGGCTAGTTTATGTTCGGAGATCGAGCGATTGGTAAGTACCTTGGATTGGACTTATTAACTATTGACGGTTCGGGGATACTCGCTAATGTTGGTATATTGGTGGCGTTTCTAGATAGGAGAGCTTTCCGCTGCAAGGGCTTCGGCTCGGGCATTTTATCCTTCTTCAATGGCTTTCTCCAGTGGGGAGGATCCAGCGATAGCTCGTCTGCAGTCTGAGTTGGAGCATTGGGTAAGTTCCATCACTCTTCAGTTTACTTGTGTTAATGTACTGGTTTATTAGGCGTTATTATTATGTTGCCTTGATGGTTTACTAACGTGTGCTGGTGTTTTAGCGTCGAGTTGCTGAGGACTTACAGATGAGGGAGGCGACCGCCGCCTCTCTATGTTTCGAGAGTCTGGTATGGTTTAGTGTAATTTAGTTTGGATTGTTCATTTCTATTTATTATAATGCGTTCGTATTGGCTTGTTGTTTATTTTTTTTTGTTCAGGCAGTTCCGGACTCCGCTCCCGAGGCTCCTCCTCATGGGTCCGTTTCTATCCCTACTTAGGTATGTTTTAATCATTAGGTTCGTAACTTATTTGCTATCATAATATTCATCTAATTCATTTGTTTATTCTTGTTACAGTTGTCTGCATTTATCGTCCCTCGGGTGCCATCTGCCGATCCTGTGACCGCAGAGGCAGTCGAGCGACTTCTAGGAGAGAGGCTAGATCTGGTATATATGTATTTATTATTTTGAGTTTTGTTGTTGTTCGTATATGCATAAGTTTGCTTCTTCTGATTCAATAGAGTTATACAGGTTTGTCAGCTCGAGGAGGCATGGCTAGAGGCAGCGCGGGCGCGCGCCACTCCGGAGGCAAGATGGGTCCTCGGAGAGGTGGAGAGTCGTGAGGATCTTGTGGTCAAGATGTTGGTCAAGCAGAGGACTCATACGAAGGCACTAGCGATAGCGTGTCGGACGACACGGGCAGAGATGCAGGTATCCCTGGATCGGTTACAGTATCGCCTGACGAGGGGCTAGCGGGGGTCGCGCAGGTCAGCCAGTCATCGTGAGGGGTCGGAGTCGAGGGCTACAAGTTCTTCAACTGGACAGTCTCGTCATACCTCTCGCAGTCGCGACAGGAGCGATAGTTGTGAGGATTTCGTCGTTCGGGGGATTCATGCGAGGCTTCCTCCTCATTCTCAGTCCAGGCGGTCGGTCAGTCAGGCCAGTGAGGGGGGTTCGGAGGCGGGTCCTCGTTGTTTAGAGGTTTCGAGGACTCCAGGTGCCGAGATTGTGTTTTTAGATGATCAGTCTACGGACCTTCAGGCCGACGATACCGACGATAACGGCGCTCGTCCTTCTCAGCGGCAGCGTAGGGATTAGGGGTGTGTGTGTGTGTTTGTTTGTATTTGTTGTATGTGCATTGTATATAAGGGGAGTGTCCCCAGTGACAAATGTGAAGAAAAAAGAAAGGACTATATTTTTTTGGTATATGTCTATATATATAGGGATTTTTGATTCAGATGTACCTAATTTGCTTCTCCTCTTTTGATTACCTTTTGGTGTTTTCTTTTTGCCTTCGGTGCCATCAGTTGTCGGTGGGACTTGGTGGCTTTCTGAGCTGGCCTGGTGCTGGTTTGAAGGTCGCTTTGTGTCTGCACATGTAAAGATAATGCTGTCAGTAAATTTGTTCTCCCCCTTGCTAGTTCTCAAGGGGGAAAATATCTCAGACCGGGGTCTAGTGATAGAAAGGTGGATATAAGCCTCTTTTTTTTTCTTTTCTTTTTTTAATTCCTTTTTTTTGCCTTTCTCTCTTCTTTTCTTCTTTTTTTTTTCTTCTTTTTTGAAATAATAAATAGTGCAACAAGGAAAGAAAATGATAAAAAATAATGATAATAAAATAAAAATAAAAATAAAAAGGCCCCAGCATAGAAGCGTGGTTGAACTTATAGTACAGTATTTTGATAGTGCTCTCTGAGCGGTATCTTCATCATTCTTTATCTCTTGGTGGTCGGGTCGGTGCTTCAGGTATAGCTTACCTTCTTTTTCCATAAAAAAAATGCCCCAGCGTGTGGATGCAATGGAGCTTCCCTGGGACTTAGATAAGCAATTTGGGTCTATAAATAGTCATGGGTATTAGGTGAATTAGTCTTACAGAAAAGTGCATCGGTACTGTCTCCGAACCTGGGGGAGGTCTTTCGATTAATAGCGTACGAGGGTCTATCTTAGGGTATTGATCATCCAATTCCGTGGTTGTTCGGGAAAAGCATGGTAAGTATAATGGGTGATTACATCAATCATCATTCAGTAATTTTTAGTTTCATTCTTAGGAATATTCTGTGAAGTCTTAGATTCATCGTCCCTAAAACAAAACTAGAAGGGAGAGAGGTAAGGCTTAGTGATATGGGGAATAGTTCGTAACTAATACCTTTTCAAAAGGCGTAAGTAATAATCTTCTCCTCTGAGGGGTATGGAATGTCATGATCAAGCTCTTCATCATATTTCGGTACCATCAAAATCTCGCATTCTATGGCTAGCAGGGGTTTATCCTCCTCTTTCCACCTTACGAAGACATCTAGTAGTATGAGAATATCAAGGATGCCCTCGTAGCTTGCTTATACACTTCCAGTAAAGTTATCGGAGATGTCCTCATGGCCTGCTTATGCTTCCTTGAGTTCATTGATTTGTCCATTCATCGTGATGCTCTCTCTCGATATATATATTTTTTGTGTATATTTTTTTGAAAGCATCCTGCTGGTGCAAGAATGATGAGTTTCGATTGAACCTAACATCTTCATTTTTTGTTCTAACGTCTCCTCCAATGGCGGGGATAGGGAATGAGAATTGAGTGCTTCTTACGCTTTTGAGAAAAAAGTTTTAGGTAGGTCACTAATCCTTTAATCAAACCGCTCGAGTGTAAATGGTGGGCGACAAGTCAAAGATTTTAAGGATATTCTGAGGATTGAAGACATACGACCAATAAGTATAGGTATTTTAACCACAGGATATGATGATTATAAGACTAAGGATAGTATTTTCTAAGGTATATGGCATTCCAAGGGCTAGGGAGCTCTTCCCCATCTTGGTTCGCTAATTTGTATGCATTTCCAGGGTATGCAGCTGTTATCACGTAAGGACCTTCCCAGTTCGCTTTCAGTTTTCCTTTTGGATGAGCATGTTTAGAAGGCATAATTTTCTTTAAAACTAGTTTGCCAATATCAAAGGTTCATTCAAGGACTTTCTTATCGTAAGCCCTAGCCATTCTCCTCTGATATACCTGAGCGTGATCAGCTGCCCTTAGGCGTGTTTCATCGAGTCGCTCTAATTGAGTAAGGCAATTCTCCTCTCGTCTAAGGATAGCTCATCGTCGAGTTGGATGCGTAAAGATGGAACTTGTATCTCATATGGTAGGACTGCCTCCTTCCCATAGGTGAGGAGGTAGGGAGTTTGGCCAGTGGCCGTGCAAATAGAGGTCCTATTTGGTGTAGTATTCGATCACTGTAAGTATGAACGCATGCTTGTGAGTATTCCCAACGGTGTCTGTAAATGGTCGAATGATGTCGAAGGCCCATATCGAAAATGGCCACGACGAGGTCATGGTGTTTAGTGTAACTGATGGAGCTTTGATAAGTGCAGCGTGCTCTTGACATTGTTTGCAAGATTGAACATAGAGGTGGCAATCTCTCATCATCGTCGGCCAGAAGTAGCCTTGTCGTGTAACTTGATCGGTGAGTCTTTGTCTATCGAAGTGGGCGCCGTAGACGCTGGTGTGTGCTTCTCGGATGATGTATTGTCCTTCGGCAATCGTAATGCATCGCAGCAGTACTCCTTTGTTGAAGCCTTCTTTGTATAATGTTTCGCAGAGTATACAGAATTGGGCGCACCAGTTTCTTATAGTCTTTTGTTCAATTTTCGTGCCGTATGGGGGAACGTGTTGAGGTTTTAAGAAATTCTAGATGTCAAAATACCATAGTTGTCCATCGTTGGTTGGTGATTTCTCGAATCTGAACATAGCGACTTCGGTTTCTGTTTCAGCGTGATTTTCTGGAGTGATTATTTCTTTTAATTCCGTGCTGGCAGGGAGAATTAGTAGTTCCCTTGTAACGGTCCATGCTACTTTGTGGGTGAGTACTGTTAATCTTTCAATGAAGAAGGTCTTGGTATTTTGGCCGATAGGTATCTGAATGACAGAGGCTAGTGTGGCTAAAGAATCTGCTAACTCATTTTCTAATCTAGGAATGTGTGTGAAAGAGATCTTTTTAAATTTCTTCACCAAATATTGAGTAGTCTCTAGGTATGTCATCAATCTCCTTTCCTTAGTTTTTCATTCTCCTATGACTTGCGAGATTACTAGTTTAGAATCACCTATGGTCTTTAACTGTTTAACACCTAATTGTAACGCTGTTCACAATCCAGCTATAAAAGCTTCATATTCTGTAACATTATTGGTAACAGGGAAGTCTAATTAAAAAGCTTTGGATATCACCACTCCTTCCGGGCTTAGAAGGACTATTCTGATGCCCTTCCCTTTGTGATTTAGAGCACCGTCGAAATAGAGAGTCCATGAGGTTTTATCTGGCTCTTCGTCATGAATTATGAGTAAGTCTTCATCGGGGAAGTCCGCGTGTATGGGTTCGTCGTTCGGGAGTGGAAGATCTGCGAGGTAATCTGCAATGGCTTGCCCCTTGATCGACTTCTGGGTGACATAAGTGATATCAAACTCTTGTAATTGCGTATGCCAACGGGCGATCTTCCCTGATATGGCAGGCTTTTCGAATATATACTTCAGAGGATCCATTCGGGCTAGCACTAGTAATTTTATGTGCTTCGAAGTAATGTTGTAATTTAGTTGAAGCCCATACCAATGTGAGGCATGTCTTCTCCATAGGGGTGTACTTTCATTCATATTCGACCATCGTTCTACTAAGATAGTAAATGGCCTTCTCTCTCTTGCCATCTTCTTCATATTGTCCTAAGATTACTCCCATCGTTTTATCATTTGCTGAAAGGTACAGGATTAGGGGTCTTTCAAGAACTGGTGGCGATAGTATTAGCGGGTTAAGAAGGTATTTTTTAATATTATCTTAGGATTTTTTTTAGTTGATATTTCTTAGCTCTCTGTAGCACTAGCCGAAGGGCTTTAGCGTGTCCTACTCGCGTCTAGGACTTTACTAATATGTCATCGACATACACTTCTACACACTTATATATCATGTCATGAAAAATGGTTATCATGGCACGTTGGCATGTGGCTCTTGCATTCTTGAGCCCAAAAGGCATGACGACATAGTAGTAAGTCCCCCATGGAATGGTGAAGGAAGTCTTCTCTTGGTTAGACTCTGCTAACTTGATTTGATTATATCCAGAGAAACCGTCCATGAAAGACAACATCTCATGTCCAGCGGTGTTGTCAATAAGAGTGTCAATATGTGGGAGTGGGAAGTCATCTTTTAGGCATGCCTGATTGAGGTTTCGAAAGTCAATGCAAACCCGTACCCTGCCGTCTTTCATGGCGACAGGTTCTATGTTGGCGACCCACTTGAGGTAGAGGACAACTCAGACAAATTTAGCTTTGTGTAACTTGTCAACTTCCTCTTTGACTTGAAGGGCTATTTAGGGGTGCATCCTGCGAAGTTTCTGCTTAACAAGCTTCGCATCGGGTTCTAAGACAAGGCTATGTTCTACTAGGCTTGGGTTTAAACCAGGCATGTCCTCATAGGATCAGGCAAAAGAGTCAAGATGTTCCTGTAGGATTTGTACAATCTATTGATGTTCTCTAGAATTGAGCGTCGCACTAATTAATAGTTTCTTGGGCTTCTCGTCAGTGCCAAAATCGATTTCCTCCATGGGTTCGGCAGCAGCCTAGGTCTATTTGTCAAAACATTTAATAACCCGTCGGAAGTCCTGAGTTTCATCAGGTCCTGGTGTTCCTCCTTCATCCTCGATAAGCTCATATACCGTGAAATTACTAGGCTGGAGATTTATTTTTACGCAAGGCAACTCTTCATCGGCATAATATATGACCGAAAGATCTTTTGTAAAGTGAAGGTCAAGGCTATTAATTCTTCTTTCGAAGTCATGGAATATCTCTTCCGGTATGATGATTGGCTTATTACTTAGCCTAAAGCTTTTGCGTCCTTACGCGTAAGACGGGTCAGGAGTTCGAGGAGGGAAGTCCCCTCGTTGACTGTAGACTTGAGTCGGGATAAAGAGTTCCCTTTTTTTTTCAAGATTTTCTAATTTTTTTGGGTTTTGTGTTTCTAGCTTTTTAGGATTTTCTATGTTTTCTATTTTTTTTATTTTTGATAATAAATATGGTACAGGGTCGGTGGCCTCAAGAGGCACCGGGAGAGCCGCTTCCTCTAGTTGAGGGAGCGAGACGGCTGTGGGAGCCGTTCAGGCAATCCTTCGGGAATGTGGACTTGTTGCAAATTTGGCATTTCTTTTTTGAGTCCTCATCCAATGGGATCTTTTGAATGAGAAATATTGATGACAGGGGTATCATAGTTTGAGTTTCCTCTACTAGGTTGATTATCACTTTCCTGAAGAAGCTTGAGAGATCATAATCAATTGAACCATCGTCGCCGGAATTATGAGATGATTGTCCTCCTCGTGAGGGGGAATCTCCTAAAGGGTTCCCAGGGGGAGGGAGCTCTTTCTCTTGATCTTTATGATATGTTGGGATGAGCGCACATGCTCGGCAACGAGGCTGGTAATGGTAAGAAATGCATGGAGATTTCCAAGGATATTTCCATCCTTCCAAGTTATGGTCGATGATATTATCCAACTCACTCTCTAGATCTGATGAGGCGTGAAGTTCTAGGTTGGCTTGCTCTGCCAATTCGAGTGCAGAAAGGTCTATCCAGTAGTCCTCGTCATCACTTGGTAGAGGTTGCCACTCTTCCTCGAGTGATTGCCAAAATATTTGGAGTTGTGGTGCATATGGGGACGAAGGAGGGTCTAATTCAAACTCCTCTTCAAACTCTAGGAGTGGGACGTGGGTGTTTCCTCCTGAGTCGAATAACTGACCATCGGGTCTTCTCTCTTCTAATGCCAAGAGCGAGGTTGGTGGATTACTGGTCGTGCTTATGGTTGTAGGGTCGGCTTCGTCCACCTCGGTCGTTATAGGATGTGTGATCTTGCTAGCAAATTGCTCTAGTATGCGAGTGCATGCTTCGCACCGGGGTTGATATGGGTGAAAGATACAAGGCGAGTCCCACGAGCATTCCCATCCTCCAAGGCCGAGGCAAAGGTTGATGCTATATGAATTAATATTTTCTTGCAAGGTATCATCTCATTCCCATGGTGACCGTGAGTGTTCTTCGTCATCTCGTAAGGCCGTTATGTGAAAATCTTCATCATCTATAGATTCCCAATCCTGTAATTACGGTTCGATTTCTGGAGGGTCTTTCTTTCTTCCTTCTATAAGATTTTTAGTGTCAAATAAAGGTTTGATTCCTTCGAGGGGTTCATCGATATCATCATTCAGGTTTGTCAAATCATTGAATGCTTTAGATATTAGTTCAATTTTGGTCTCCTAAGGTTTGGTGAAGGATACTCTCTTCTGCTTCAGCACATCTTCTTTCTCAGTAGTTCCATAGACAAAGTGGTCATAGAGAGACCATTTCGGTAAGGTAGGGAATAAATTGGTTGGTTGGCTGTTCGATGGGTAACCTAATCTTATGTGCTTGTGTATTTTGGTCGGAAATATGAGTTTCGCACGCCCTTGCTTATTCTTACCGAGTCCAGTGTGGGGGAGGTATCCGAGTTGGTACATAAGATCTCACCCTTTCATCGCGGTTGGGTTGATGTCGTATAATCTAGCGAGGTCTGGGCCAACCTCCCTCCTCATTAGCTCTTATTGTCGCTTTGGGTGGAAACCAGAAAGGGCCAATGAGCAGACTCCTGCGATAGCTGCTTCATCAGAAATTTGCATCTTTTGGATGTGACCTGTGTTTAATACGGATTCATGGGCCATCAGAATACTTGCTGCATAATCGGTATCCATCTCCTAAAGAGGTGCATCAGCGTATATACGGATGATGGAGTTCTCATACAGGAATTTAATGCATTGATGGTATGTGGGCGCAATAGCCTTCATTGATTCTAACCATTTTCTACCTAAAATGAGATTATATGTGCTAGCAGAGTCAGCAACATGGAACATAACATCTTTTGTCACAGGTCCAAGGCGGACCTGAAGTTTGATAGTTCCTTTTACGAAACAATGCAAGCCGTCGTAGGCTATGAGCCACAAGGCCGAGGGCCTGACGTCTTGTTCTATGTATTCAAGTGTTTTCAATGTTGTGAGAGGGAAAATATTGAGTCTCGTGCCTGTGTCGACTAGTGCATGGGGCACAGAGAACCCTTGGATTATGACTGTAAAATATATGGGGGCAGTGCTCCCACGAAGTGACTCTTTAGGCATGTCTGCGTCAGTAAATGTGAGGGTAGGAGGTTGTACCATGACAGAGGTAATTTGATGAAGCTCATCCAGGGTCGTGTCTTCGTCCACTTGAGTATCCTCGAGTGTCCTTATGAATAGTCGGTGATGATCAAGTGACTTCTTGATGAGTTATAGTATAGATATCTGGGCTGGGATCTTTTGGAGATGTTGTAACAAATCGTACTCCTGCCCTGGCTCGAGTGTTATTTCTTTGCCCGGCCGATGGGCCTTAGGTGCAGGTGGCTGAGGTGGTTGTGGTACGGGAATTGGTGGTGGGATGACGTGCGGTGGGGGTGGCAAGTCAACTTTCCTTTCTCTCGTGTTCCCCTCGGGTAGTTGTGCATACGTGAAATCTTTATTTCGCAGAAAAGGGGGAGGTGGATAGTTGGTTCATGACTTGAGAATAGGGTAGGCCGATTGCTGGTCGAACCTATCGTGCCTCGATATCAGTGCATTTGTGAAGCAAGTGCATGTCTGTATGGTACTACTCCAAGGTGGGAGGTATTGCGTGTGATCCTCTTCCTCTAAGAAAGTGGAGACCAATGTCTTCATGAATTTAGGTATTCTTTTTGTTCACTTTGCTCTTCATTTGACAGATACTCAGTTCTGGCTTCACTCTCTTGGTTGGGAGTCGTGTGGGCGACACTGTCTATTCGTGCGACAGTCAGAAAGACGGTTTGGAGAGCATAGTATCCACACTCAGATTCAGAGTCCGGTGAAGGGAGTGGCAACACTGGTGATTCGGGATTTGGTGGGGTCAATGGCTCTAGTGGGGAATGATGGAGGAATGGCCTCTTGGCCCTGAAGGAATGGACTCGTATTTGAGTAAACTTTGGATATGGAGGCGGGATCGGTGGCTCGATCCGTGTGATCAAGGCAGAGGGGTGTAAGGAAGATGGAGTTCTTATAGGGGTAGTAATAGTGTCGGAGGGTAGGATTTGAGTGATTAATGTCGAAGGCTGGAAATAAGGTTGACTTGGGAGATCTACAGTAGTGACCTGGGCCGGTGTCCCTTGGTTGTGGTTGGGCACGGGGCTATTTATGATCTCTAAATTTTGTTGGGGTTGATTGTTATTAGGTTCAGGATTCCTAAGCGCTTCCCAATCAATTTGATTTTGGTTGTTTATGTCATAGATCACATCCCTGAGAACCCAACAATCTTCTAGGTTGTGTCCCAAGTACCGGTGGAAAGAACAACATTTACTGTAGTCGAGATTTGCAGGCCATGGCCTAGGCTTTTCTTGTGGGAATTGTAAGATATTCTGAGTGCTAAGGAGGCGAAAAACATTGGAAATAGTATCAGATAAAGGGGGATAGTGTTCCCGCTTTGGCTGGTAGGGTCCCCTAGCTGAGTTAAAGTTCTAAGGTGGAGGTACGCTGTTATAATTCGGTGCATGGGCCGGTCGATCCTGTGCTGTGTTTTGGGCCTGATAAGCGTTAGGGTATTGGTTTCTATTTTGATATTGGCCTTGGTTCTGGTTTTGGCCCTAGTTCTAGTTTACGTACCTATGTTGATTGGCGCCTGATTTTGACTAGCATATCGTTGTTGGTTCTGGTTCTGCTCGAGTTGCGTGGTGGGAAGTTCTCGTTATTCGAATTTTACCCTTGATTGACAACTATATTAACTTGTTCAGTTCCTGACGCTTTCTTATGATTTTTCGGTTTCGACTCGTTGGAGGAGCCCACCTTTGACGTGACTATGGATAATACAAGATCTCTACCCTTGATGTGTTGCGTCAGTCGAGATGCCCGAGAGTGAAGTGCAATGAAGTCAGGGTAATTGCTGATGACTAGGGTGCTCCTTAGTGGTTCCTTAGTATTGTCAATGATGATGTCAATTGAATCTTTCTCTTTCATTGAAGTACCAATTCTAGCAGCAAGCTTTCACCATCTAGCGACGAAGTCAGCGAATTCTTCATTTGGTCCTTTCTTGGCCGCCATTAGGTCACTGAGGATAACCGTCTCTTGAATCAAGTGTTTATATTGGTCTAGGAATCGACCGACTAGCTCATCAAAAGTCTCTATCTTATAAAGTAGGAGCTCCGCGAACCAGTCTAGAGCTACTCCTAATGAATGTTGAAAGTAGTGAATGAGAAGTCCTTGATTGTTGCGTATAGGTCGGCAATCATTACAGAAGAAGGCCAAGTGATGGTTCGGATTTCCGGTGCCAATGTATTTAGTAAATTTTGGCGGTTTAAATCCTATGGGTAGGTCAAATTTATTGTCTCGAGAGAATTTATCGAATCCAAACGAGCGACCTGGGCATTCCCTCTTAGCCATGTATTCATCGAGCATTTTTGGGAGGTCTTCGACCTTTATAGTGTTGTCTTTGAGAGTGACGCGTGAGATACCCTTGTCTGATAAACTGTCATTAAAGAACGTGTGAGTATGTTGCCTCAATGGCGTAGCGCGAGTTGACACTGTGCTTGGGGTAGAAGGTGGTCTCTCTTATCACTTCTGCTCTCCCGAATTTTGTTGTCCCCTAATGGTTTTATATGCAGCAGCCAATCCTTGAAGTAACTCTTCGGAATCATCGCCTCCTCTTTGTATTCTTTAGATGCTAAATTCTACGATTTGTTGAGTGGTGAGATTTTATCCAGAGCTATTATTTCTATCGCTATGGCTATTACTGGCGTGTGGTGTAGAAAAGGGGTTCTCTTGTTCACCAGCCATGTTAACTTCAGGTTGTCGTGGGCTAAAAGTATAAGGTGATTCTTCCTCGTAGGCAGGGTTGTTATGAAATCCCCACAACGGCGGGTCTCCTAAACTTACTCTACGTATGTCAGACATTTCGAGTCTTTGGCGACGACTCATACATATATATATAATCTAAATTTAAACGACACGACGGGAAAGAAAAATAGAAAAGTAAAATAAAGCTAACTATCTAAAGAAAAAGAAGGGGTTTACAAA
This sequence comes from Chloranthus sessilifolius, assembly GCA_021018995.1. Taxonomy (NCBI): domain Eukaryota; kingdom Viridiplantae; phylum Streptophyta; class Magnoliopsida; order Chloranthales; family Chloranthaceae; genus Chloranthus; species Chloranthus sessilifolius. The sequence goes on along the minus strand of CM037589.1, from coordinate 125,617,612 downwards.
AAAGTCCCATCGCGATCGCCAGTTTGTTGGTGCGCACTTTTTCTGGGTTCCTCTCGATTCTCGTTGAATAAGTGGCTTCCAATTTTGTCCTATTAGACTCTAGTGATGCGGTGTATGTGATAAGGTGGGGACAAATAGTAATAAGAGGAATTTCCTAGGATGATTCTCAGTTGATTTGCGATTACCAGCTGCAGATATTTATCGACGCTGCAACACGTCGATGATCACGCGTTTAAGCAGGTGTGGTTACTTCTATACTGAACCGTCCGCCTGCGAACGTCAGCAGTAGTGTCTTCTTTTAATTAGATAGTTTCAGCTTTCTTTTTAGTTTCCCTTGTTACTGTTATGGTCGGTTTAGATTCTTTTTTTTTTTGTTGTGAATTATGATTAGGTGAGCTTATTATGACAGGTTATTTTAGTGTCCTATGCTATCAGGAGTCCAACCATTTTCAGTTTCTCAGTATTATTAGGAGTCCAATTAATATTAAAGTCCTGGCTCTACTAATGGTCCAATCAATTCCAGTCTCCTACTGGTACTAGGAGTGCATATGCATCAGTTCCAATAATATTGCAATTAAATAAAAGAGTCCAATTGTATTGCAATTCTATATATAACAGGGATACTAATCGTATTGCAATTATAACTAAAGCAATTTAAGTAGTCTTACTAGAATTCTAATTAAAGAAGACACAAAAACTAATTTTACTACGACTCTGATTAAAGCAATAAATTAACTTACTAAAATATAAGTAAATAATTGATGCGATAATATTAATTTTTGTTATTTTTGAATCATAATCTGTGGATTGGTTATAGCAAGAATCTAACGAATAATAAGTAAATTAACTTTCCTAAATTTTGATTTAAGATAATAGACTAACTAAACTGGAATACTAAATTGAATCAAAGCAAATAATGATATAGAGGCCTACTAGATGCAATTAATCGATTATATTGCAATAAAAACTAATTAAAATTAACTAAGTAATCCTAAGCAATCTAAAAAAGGGGGGTTGGGCCCGCTATGCTAAGGAGGATTGGCCTCATTCTCGAGTGTCCTCCGTAAGCTCCCGTGGGCAAATCGGATGGCTGGGATAAAAGATAAATTGGTATTTGAATAATAAAAAAAGGTATTTTTGGAATGGAATTTGAGATTATAATAGAAAATTTAATTAAGAGACTAAAGTTATAAACTGAAATTTATAGTTTTCGATTTTTTTGATGGTATGAAAATATAGAATTAAATTATAGATTAAAATTTAGGACTGAATTAGGGTCCGAAATCAGAAAAATTAGGCCGTATGATTAAGGACTAGTTCTGAACTCTGAGAGTCAGAACCAGAAATTAATGATAGGACTGTAGATTAAGATTTTGGAGTAGAATCCAAGTATAAAGTCAGTGGATCAGACCATTAAATTAAGGACAGGTTCTAGAAATAGGGAACTAGAACCAGATATAAAGAATTTCGGTCCGAATAGGGTGCTACGGTCTAAAAAATAGAAATATAATTGATGAATTAAACTAAGGGAAATCCTAAGTCTAAAATAAAAGTAAATTCGTACCTAAGTTCGGGGCTGCAGAGAGGAATTTCGAAGTTCGAATATTAAAATCATGGCTAATTTGCTCTAGGGATCCGTTCTCGGAACTCTCTATTTTTTTTTTTATGGTCTCTCCTCTCTGAATTTCACAGCCTCTCGTGTTGTGTGTTTGAAGAGGATGCTACGGTCTAAAAATTAGAATCGGGGCTGCCGTGAGAAATTTCATAGTTTGAATCTCAAAATTATGACTAGGTTGCTCTATGGGTTCGTCCTCAGAGCTCTTTAGTTTCAGAATTTGCAGTCTCTTCTCTCTAAATTTGCCAGCCTCTTCTCTCTCTTCGAGAAAAAAAGCTTTTATAGGTTTTCATTCAATTACGCGCCTTTTTTTGGGCATTTAATTGAATTACGCACTAGTTTTCTAGCGCTTAATCGCTTTAAGTCGGTCACCGACTCAGTGGGCGACCGACTGAATTACTCAGCGGGTTTCCTAGTCCTAACGAAATCAGGACTAATTGCGCACATGATGGGACGTGCGTAATCCAAGTAAGTGTGTTATCTGAAGTGCTTAATCGAGGAAACGTAGGAGTCAAGGGTAGGAAACTAGGTCAGGCGTAGGCCAATTGCGTGCTAGTGGTGTGGCGCTCAATCCAATCGCGCGTCTGTTTCCAGACGCGTAATTGAGTCTCTAAACGGTCTGTGAAAGAAAGGTTGGTCTGAAAGGGGACTGATCGCGCGCTTGTGGTTGTGCGCGTGATCGAATTATGTGTGGGTTTTCAAGCGCTTAATTCAGGGTTGTCCGGGTATGGTCTCAAGAATGGAATGCAGGACTATTGTTTCAGTCTGCATTTCGACTATATACTATTGCTTAGTATATAGCCTCCCTACGTTGGGATATGAGCCACAAAGCTATTGTTTCAGCTTGTGTTCAGTCATGTACAGTTGCATGGTCCCATGCCGAGGGTTAAAAAGGTCAAGGGCTGACCAAACAAATTCGTGTACTCCGAGAGGGTGAAATGGGGGTGTCTACAACGCTTTCCTAATCAATAACCGAAGCCCCTACCCAAGAGCCTTTGCCAAAGATTGGTTAATCAGAGTCATATTTTCACACTTCGGTGCTTTTAATATTGATTTTTGAGGTATCCCGGGCCATCAAAAGCCCTGGGTGGCGACTCCATCTTTTTTAGAGAGTGTGCATCATCGCAACTTACCCGCAAAGTCTACGGTTGCACAACATGGTATACCTGTCAACATCCCACTGTATACCATGCATTTTTGGCAACGTTTCTAAGAAGGAATGGGTTCTAGGATAGATTACAGCTCGACATTTCACCCTCAGATCGACAGGCAAACCGAAAGGGTAAACCAGATAATTGAAGACATGCTTTGAGTTTGCATGCTTGATTTCCAAGGATCATGAGACAAACATCTACCCCTGATCGAATTTGCCTATAACAACAGCTATCAGTCGAGTATTGAACGGCCCCATTCGAAGCATTGTACGGTCAGAGATGCAAGTCTCCGCTCAATTGGGAGGAAACTGGAGAGAGACTCTTATTGGGTATGAAAGTTGTTGAAAGCACTACAGAAGAGATTCGGTTAATTCGTAAGAGGTTGAGAGTTGTGTAGAGCCGCTAAAAGTGCTATCACTACGTGAAAATCGACAAAAAATAACAGCCCAAAATCGTTGTAAATGTCATAAGCAACGGTTTTGGGCCGTTGCAAGGGCCGTTGTTTATAGAGCAGTGGTTGTTATAAATAACGACCCGAAACCGTTGTTTATTTTCCAGATAAACCACAGTCCATGTCCGTTGCAAAAGAACAACGGTTTTAAGCCGTTGTTTTAACAAAAAATAGGGTTGTTATTTTTCTTCCGAAACCACAGTCTAAATTAGTGGTATATGTAAACAACGGTGACAAACCGTTGTTAATTTCCTCTAAGAAACAACGGTTATTAGCCGTTGTTTGTGGCTATTGTAAAATAACAACAATGTTGAGCCGTTGTTCCTAATGGGGAAAAGGTTTTTTTTTTAATTCTGAAACCACGACCTAAATCAGTGGTATATGAAAACAACTGGTATGGACCGTTGTTTTTTTTTTTTTTTAAATTGAAAAGCTTCCATTTTTTTTACTGTAATGAGAGCCATTTTACCTGTTACAAATATTGTATCAACCACATATCACTCTACAAGGGACAAAATTCATAACCCATTCAATTAAATGAAAAAATAATAAGCCAAAAATAAAATCAACATCGTATTAATATATTCAATACCATCTCATTAAAATATTCAAAGATATTATATTAATATATTCAACAATATCCTATAAATACATTCAACAGCGCCCTATTCGAGCATGACTCGAGTTGCAAATGGTCATTATATCCACGACAAACTATCACTATTTTTTTTTTTTTAGATAATGGGTTCCCATCCCAAATCAGCAAATTTAAAATTTGTTGATCCATAAATTAATAAATAAACAAAATTCGTGTCTGAAAATAATATGTAGATAACAAACACGTCACCTAAGCAATACTGTTCGGATCTGGAGAGCTGGACTCCACTTATCTTTGAGAATATCAAGGCATATTCTTCCAAGCTGCACACATCAAACCCTTTAAATGCAAAAGTTATTACCTCTGTGCAATAAAAAAAGAGAGGAAAAAAAGAGCTGCTTGCCTTGTCAATGTTAGGATGATATATTTTGGTGAGGAAGCGAACCTATTTCAATGACAGCATAAAAATTATATTTAAAAAAAGAAGAGGATGGAAACTCTACCAAAATTCCTCAATGTAAGAGGATGGAAACTCTTGATCAGTAGCAGATCTCACCTTTGTACAAACCTAAAGACATTTATAGCATCAAAATCAAATGTTGGTAATAAGACATGAGCAAAGCCAATATATAAAATAACCATAAAGATAAAAAAGGCATACTCATTGTTTTTAATAAAACCAAGAAAGTCAAGATTCTTTTATATCCATCGGCTATAGCTGTGGTTGAACTCGAAATCTAGTTTAACCTGGTTGGACCTGATCAACTTTCAGTAGTTACTTGAAGAACCCCTATGTGCATCGGACGAAAAAAAAAATATGTCTCCAAATTTTAGGTTGGGAAAATCCAGGCTGTCACATTGACATTTGTCACGCATGCAATGGTACACACCTTATCCAATTCTTTATAAAATCATGTCAGAGTCAATTTCCTTAATTTAGAGAACCAAATCCCTATTCTCATCTTTTAAATCCTTTACTTTTCCGAATTCCAGCCCTTTAGAATCCTTCGTCACTTAACCGAACCTTCTCTCATAGCAGAAACAGAGCTTAAACCAACATATAATTTATATCCATAGACTTGGTGATCATGATTTGAAGCATTGAACTGTGACATCGGTAACTGTGACAGCCCAGATTTTTGCACCCAAAAATCCGTGCCATCAGGATCATACTCTAGATGATCCCCAGGACAAATCATAAAGTGTCTGCTCGTACAGCAGAAACCGAGCGGACACTGTCCAACAGTGGTTGGTCGAGTCATCACATAAGATATTTGAAATAAATTAATACAATAATTGAGACATGAAATTCTATATACCAAAAGAATATACATTCCCAAAAAGGAACCAAGAAGAACCATTGGTGATGGACATCCCATCACCCAAACAATGGTTCCTGATAGTGGTTCCAATGGAATATATAAAAGCACATAAATATAATATCTATAGTAATATATATACAGACGATGGCCACCAGGCACACAATAATCCGAAATATCAAAATACAAAATATCGGACTCAAGTACCCAGGCTACGGGTAGAACTTGTTCCGCTCGGATGTCCGCTCTCGCCCCTCGGCCTCGGTCAGCCGGTAGTTTGGGTCGCCTCGATACTGTGAACTATGCCTCGTGAACCTATAAGGTTAATAGAAAACAGGGTGAGCTACATCTTAGCTCAGTAGAAGAATATCAATTAAAGTTGCATCTTAATTGTAAAACATGGTTGCAGAAGATATGAATAGAACTGAACAGATGCCAACAGTGTTTCAAATATGTAGAATTTATCAAGCAGACAGATCTTATCGGAATTGACAAAATGAGATGCATACAGTGTATAATGACTTAGCATAGTAAACTTAAATAACTCCCGTGAATATAGCACGTGGTAGATAGATTTGGTCCGATGGGTAATCCCGACCATCGTCGTTCACATGAACAATTTCAGGAAATGCAACAATGCCTCAACTACGGAGTGCAATTGAGCCAAGGATTTCCAAGCAGATGCACGAGTGTGCCAAAAACGGATATACCGCCGAGTCGGTGGGATTCGTCAGAGTATTAAACCATAAATCACATGCAGGTGTATCATACTAAATCGGAAATCAGATAACAGATGATAGGTGTCAGATTTATAACAGTGTTATCACACATATGCTAAACATGACTGGATGATAAAATCAAACTATGCAGTCAAATACAGAAGCTTTGGAGCCATGAGATAAAAAATAAATGCAATTTCAGTTGAATTCCCCTACCTCAGGTCAGACTTCTTTCTAAACAAATCCAAAGCCTTTCAGAAAGTCATGGTCTGATCCTAGACCCTAAACATAGGATTCTAAGTGTCAGGGATGTCAGAACGTGAACTGGCGCAATGTCCAGTGGTGTTTTATTCACAAAACTAAAACATGCAGAAAACAGGGGTGATTGATCGATCACCACTCTTATTGATCGATCAATCCCTCTTATTGATCGATCAATGACCCCATTGATTGATCAATTCTCTCTTGTCTTTAACAAGCAACAGAGTAAATTGATCGATCAATAGCCTCTATTGATCGATCAATACCTTTGTTGATCGATCAATAATCCCTTTTCTCCTCACTTTAGCACAGCAAAAATTGATCTATCACCAGCTTGGTTGATCGATCAATGCCTCCTGTTGATCGATCAATGCCCTCATTGATCGATCAATAGCCCAAAATCTCATTTTTCCCACCTTCTGTTCACATTTAAAATTTATACAGATTGATCGATCAATGCCTTCATTGATCGATCAATACACACCAGTGATCGATCAATACCTTTGTTGATCGATCACTACCAGTCATTGATCGATCACCCTCTCTGTGATCGATCAATACTCAGGATTGGTCGATCAATCCATAAATTGATCAATCAATACCCCTCGTGCATTGAACTTCCAGAATTTTCAAGGCTTCTGTTCACTTCTCTATCTTATACAGATTGATCGATCAATAATGACAGAAACTCTGTCATTAATGGAGGTCATCTATCTTGCCTATTTTGACCCCACATCATTTATGGTTTCTTGCAACCATTAATACACACACACTCACAAATATAAGGGCTCTTATTTGCCCATATTTAAAAGCATAGGCTCACCTTTAGTCGGGCCCTTTCGGGGTTTCGGCAAATTGATCCGAAAGAAGGGTTTCAGATCAATACTCTCAGATTCGTCGCCAATGCGACCCAGAACAGGACTCTTGCGTCTCCGCTTCCACACTCGGCGACAGTACACCTTCTCACAATTCAGGTATGACGTATCAACGTCGATTTCGCACTCTTAAGGTTACATACTAACCTAAGTATTCTACGCTTGTGGTTCTTCAAAGATCAACTAAACCACCATAGGACCTAGGGTTTACCAGAACAAGAAGAAGAGGATGGAAACTGATCTTTCAGGTTCTCTTTCCTTCTCTTATAAGTCACCAACATGAAATATCTTTGATATTTCAATTTCTCTTAATTTAAACTTCAGTGTGGGGCACTTACACGGTCACTATAACGTAACATGCTACGTTGACACCTTACACAACTCAGACTTAAACGAAAATGTACGTGCGAACTCATCTCACTATGATGCAACCTTATATCAACTAATATTATTTATAAATTTTAAATCAGTCTCGATTTTCGTGCTGGGCACATAGATCAAAACAGTCAGATTCTTGTTCTAGATTTCAGGGTCGTTACAGTAACTCCATGGGAGCTGTTACATCCTTTTTTTTTATCTATTAAACTTACTTTCTTTGTTCTTTTTTTCTCTCGCCACTTCTAGAGTTGCTCTGTCAGAACTTCAGTAGCAGTGCAAGTTAAAGGTCCAATTTCTTTCGATAAGAGGAAACTCTACCGGTTATTTCGTGCTTATTTTCCTTTAGCTAGCCACCGCTTCGCTTGATTCATCTCGAAGGATGGCCTAATTGTGGAGACCTATCTCTTGTAGTTTATACTTTGTTTTTTCTTGACCCAAGTAACTTGACACCATCCAAGACAGGCAAAGCCAATGCCTAACCCCTTCCTGATGCGTAATCATAGTTCTTGCCTGGTATCTAAGATGGATCTGACCAAAGGCCATTTATATTTTGGTTCTCAGTAGATCCTCATTACCAGGTTGTGATTCCCTATTGGCCGAAAGGACTACATCTACAAATACCGACATAGGAAATTTTCCAAGTCCCTGATCAATTAAAGAAGCTTCGACATCATGATATGGTATTTAAGTCAAGTCAAGATATAGGGCCATGTGCTTGTCGTGTCATCCACACAAAAATATTTGTGCTTCTCATGTACATTCTTGTATTTTATAATTTTATAAGAAAAATCCACAATTGGTAGAAGTGGTAGGCTGGGGGACCTAGACCCCCTTGAGAGCTAGGAGGGTCTTAGGAGAGACTAGGTGAAGCTTAGGTGATGAAGTCTAGGAATGGTGTACTTTTATTTTTTTGTATGTTTTAGTGCACTTGAAATGATCCATAACAAACAAAAGGTTCACAATATTGCAACCTTGAGGTTGTATGTTCAATACTAGCTTACCTATAAATAAATAAATAAATAAATATATATATATATATATATATATATATAGATATATATGCTCACAACGATAAATGTGAGGGGAAAAAGTTAACAAACAATGATTAAAATGTCTTTACCTACTTATTGAACATCAACCATCAAAAAAAAAAAAACAAACCATCAAATATCACAGCGAAAGAGTAAAGTAAGTACCAACTAATAACTAACAAATTAAACAGGAAAAATTCAGTCACAAGTATATCATTTGGTTCTGAAAACATAATAATTAAGTCTTTGGAATTTAGGGACATCAACTGATCAATATAAGCAAATCTAAGTTGATTGATCTGACTACAAAAATTTAAAAACAACATTAGAGAAATTAATTTGATTCACTATCATTCAGATATATCTGTAAAAGATCAGAAAAATAGAGTTTTCAGGAGATTGACCTTTACCCAAATGGATCACCAGTTGGGCAATAGAATGTTTTTTGTTTTCTTTTTTTTTTAAGATTTAAGGATGATACTTTATAAGAGTTATAGTCAATTTTTTTCTAAAAAAGAAGGAAAAATGAACTTTTGGTGGTATTTACTAGCCTCACTGCAATTTTGATGTGGACAGCCCTAGGCATCGCCACCTTGATAGCCTCAAAAAACCTAGTATACCTATGCTCATTGTAACCAAGGCATGCAAAGCGTAAGAAGACTATGTCTAAGCAGCTACCCCTCATAGGTAGGGCTTTCTACAATAGAGAACCAAACATCTATTTGATTTTGTTAAATAGAAATTCAGCTAGAACCATAGAGACATAAATTTTCAAACATTTTCCATACAAATGTAATGCATTTAGCATATTCAATACATGGAAACAATAATATTATTTAGGATTAAACTCATGGAATCCACCCGAGGAATCTTATAGTGAGTAAACCACCGTAGCACTTGCTCCCTAAAGGTCTTTCCAACATCGATCAATATATAATTGTGCTCACCATCCTTAAGGGCATAATCAATAAGGAGGGATGTATTGCACCTGAAAAAACCAGATTTCGTAAGTTTTTATTCATATATGATTAGATGCAGCAATCACAACAGCAATACCATATTATCAGCACAGAAAACAGCAGCAATACAAGCCCTAAAAGACTATCTGATCAGCCACGAAATCAGTCTAACAGGACCATTGACAGCAGCATATAATAGGACCATTGATAGCAGCATATAACAGGACCATTGACAGTACCATTGACAGCAGCATATAGAGGATCAGAACCCTCGAAATAACCCAGGACAGAAACTCAAAACTCACAACAGCATGCTCAAAAGCCATGGGTACAGAAGCTTTATGGGTGCAGCTTATCAAAGCATAATATAATCTGTCAGTCTCCAGTTGGGTGCATTCCTTTTTTAATAGGACTAGTTAAGATTGATGGCCAAGTCTAAGGTGCTACGTGGAAGGTTTCCTTCAATGCATATGTTTAATTGTAGGCAATGAGACTTTGATTTCCTTTTGGCACAATGCATGGTGATCTACTCTGCTTAAGGATCAATATTTTTGTTTACATGAGACTTTGTCAATCCTAAGCTTTTGATCGGTGTGGGGGAAGAAATTCAATGCAAGAATATAAAAAAAAAATTCATCAAAAGCATTCACAAGTTCAATACATGCTTAAAAAACTTATCGTATACAGAGAACAATCTAAAGATATTTTTTAGTATGAATCATTAAAAACAAAGCTAAATCCAAATATTCTATATGGATCATCATTCCAAACTTTCCAACGGCCATCAATCACCCTTTTTGCAATTTAATTTTGAATTTCCCATTTTTCATATGTGCTTTGATCCAAATTTCCGAATGAATGGCCACGACTTGAAAAGTCTTGTCATGCTTCTAACTTGGTTATAACACTTTGATACTGCAGCTCATCTGAGCAAAAGCATGTCAACAGCCTTGACACATTTAGTCAGATGAGTTGCAGGGAAATTACGAGAGCCTTTTGGAATGCGTCCCTTATTGCTTTTTTGTGGGCAATTTGGTTGGTTCTTAATGGTAATTGGTACTTAATCGAAATCTGTTTTTTTTTTTTAAATTTATTTTTCACTTTGTGCTATAGCTTCTCGCTGCGGGCACAGGTATATATTCCTTTTCTTTCATTGTCCTGCTATATATATATATGCCTTTACCAAAAAAATAACTCTAGTTGATTTCATAAAAAACTGTAAAAGGTGAATATATGCTGTAGCATATGCAAAAATATCAGAAGTGCCATTCACAATTGCAGGCTATTATATTCTATGCTTAAAACTAGGCAGCCAATTAAATCTCACGGCTTCAAATTTATCTTCATTGGATGACAGTATAAGCTTTTAATTAGCATTAGACTAGCGAATTATTTTAGTTTACTTTGATTTCATGTCTGATGTTATAATTGATCCTGCTCTATAGGTTTCTATTATATGGTGTTTCCTGCCCAACCCAGATAGGAACAAAAACAAAATGGCTACCATTAATTATATCAGCCATTTTTACCACTTGTAGACATTTAAATACATGCTAGAGGCAACTTTTCTTGCATCTTAGGACCGAACCTAATCTAGATGGTGAGACTTTGATTTCCATTTGTATAATAATGATAGCCAAGCTCAAACCTTTTTCATTGGGTAGGTTATCTGATATCAGCTAAACTAACTACCAGCTCTTAAAGAAATTTCAATTACAAAAGCTTAGACCAATAAACGTAAGCCGTACAAATTGAGAAAGTGTACCACAAATCTGATGGGATAAATCACCAAGAGGTTGATCACGACAACTACATCCGAACTGCCAATCTCACCTTCCCTACTTATAGATAAGGTGGTATAGAACTTGGGACCTATGGATTACAATATTGTCAACCTTCCCAATCCTTCCATTGGGATATAAGCCCAATTCCATTCTGGGTGCTCCTCCTCGTCCTCACAGTGTAGAAGATACCGAAGATGTCGTAAAAGCTACGACTCATGCAAGTAAAAATAGCATTGGAAAACATAGGGTAGATTGATGGCAGTCCACATGCTGATGGTATTGTCTCCAACTCCAAGCAGCTAAACCATGTTAGCAATGGTGATGACTGCGTTCAAGTAGAACAAACAAGTTCCCGGTACGTATAGCAAAGGAAACAGGGAAATTTGAATTAATCTTGAACTGGTTGCTATGCTCAGCCTTCATTAGTCATAATTTTTCTGTTTAGGGTGTGGCAATGCAAGTTCTGAAGATCAATCCTCAGAAGAAGGATATAGATTCTTTTATAACTTCTGATTTCAAGCTCATAGGTTATAATCCTCACCAGAAGATCGAAATGGAAAAACAGATTATATAAGTTCAGCTCATTTTTATATATATTTAAAGAAAATTCAGATTATATAAGTTCAGCTCAGTTCAACTCATGCAAGTTCACCTCATACAATTCAAGTTTAGCTCAGCTTTGTAACATAGACAAGAAAAATTCATATTACACAAGTGTAGTTCAGTTCACATTTGTCTAGGTCAAGTTTATAACAGTTTCTACAACTTTATATAAGGAATTACAACTTATACAAGCCTAGCTCAGTTTATAAAGTTCACTTTATAAGTTATATTTATCACTTATTATAAAGCAGAATTTATACAGGTTAAGTTCTACTATAACCTTTTACTTTTTGCCAATTTAAATCAGAGCTCAAGTACTGAATTTATCCAGACATAATCAAATCACAAGCATGCATTGGTTATACAAGTTTAGTTATACAATAACCGAGGTATACAAATTCCATTAACAGAGTCAAAGCACAAACTTTTTTTTTGTTTTGATAACCTAGGTGTTTGGGCCTGTTAGAGCACCCGACTAATCCCAGGGGCACGTGACCACCACAAGTTAGCACATTCTGGGTACCCACGGGTTATAAACCAGCAGTTTTATATTAAACCATCAGTATTATTGTGAGGATATTGGATTGCTTATTGCTAAGAAATTTGGGCGATCTTAATCACTATTTCTTGTTTATTTTAGGATGTATGGGTAGAAAATGCACCTAATGTTATAACCTTGGGGAGGCTCGTGGTGTTTTCAAACGCCAGCATTTTTTTGTCAAAAGGATTAGCTAAAGAGAGCCAAATCTCCCACATCTTTTACCTCACTGCTATTGGTTTTCATAGGAGGTCTTGATTCTCTAGTTTTAGTTTGATAATGAATAGTGGCAACTTCTGCTGAGGTAGGTCGGATGATCCCCACATGCTTGATTCTGGTGGAGGTTGGACCAGAGGATGGTGCCATCTTGGCTACTGCTTTCAATTTAAAATGCTCCCTTTCTGGTGTTCTTAATTTGTTATGTTGCCATGCTAGCATGTTATGTTGCCTCAGCCATGCATAAGTATGTCCCCAGGATATGCATATTTTTTTTACAAAAAAAATTCTTGAGGGGAAAAGAAAAAGAAATTATACCTCAACAAATGAACTGCCCCCAGGATTCCTCATATCACAGACCCAGAAATATGAATGGCTGCTAGGGAGACTGTCATCACTAATTTTCAGATTTCCTAGAACAGCTTTTATACCAAATGAAGAAGGGAACGCCTTTGGAAACACAAAAGGTGTCAGATGAAGAAAATTAAAAGATGGCATATGAAAACAAGTAACAATTATTAATTTCCAAGACCAAGAAGAGACTATTGGCAAACCTTAATGTCTGCAAGCAAATTATTTTGTGATAAAGTAGCAAGCTGAGTTCCATTTTCTTTCATCAACACAATTTGTGCACGGGCCATATTCAATGTTAAATATAAGATTACCCTAGATTTCCCTTTTCCTAGCAAACCTTTAACAACAGGCTCTTTATCAATGCCTGTATTTGAAGTGTCAGTCAATTCTTTTCTAGAGGTATCCTTTTTTATCATGGTTGTGGAAGCATTGTTACTAGAAACATCAGAATCACCTTCCTCAATGCTGATAGCATTCACAAACTCCAGAATTGCAAGAATTTTAGGCCTATGGCAGAAGAATGACAAGGTAGCAAGGGTCACAAAGATTACGCAAGATGATATTGATAATGTATGTAATTAAAAACTATTAGTCAACAATATTAAGAGGTATATGCAGGATTGCAGAAAATATATCCAAAGTCAATGACCCTCTTATCGATGAAATTATATGAAGGAGAATCACGGTGGTAAATGACTATTTGAGCTTTCACAAACCATCCAAGTTATCGTGTACTTTCAAGTCCTTATATCTTGCACGAAGGTCATTATTTGGAAGTAAACCATCAATACGACTAAAGCTAGGAGCTTTTGGGGAGAGTTTGTCAGAAGGAAGCAAGCTTTGTGGACTAAAGTACTTTGAGGTACTGCCAAGTGATTGATTGTCAGCCAAATCAACCAGATCCTCTGATGCTTCAAAAAACTTTTCATCTCCGTCAATTTGATTTAGTTCGCTGCTGCTATTATCCCGCGGAATGCTAACAAAGGACATTGGTGTATCCACGGTGGAGATATCTGTGCTCTTGATGAAGGATCTCGCTAGATATCTGGGAGAAGTCATTCCCTCACAGCAAAATAAATCTTCAATTTCCAGCGATTTAAGAACAGTGCCAATGAACATGTAATTTGCTCTAATTGAAAGCTCAACCTGTTTTTATAGTAGAGCAAAGTTAAATAAAAAATATTAAGACAGAGAGAGAGAGAGAGAGATAAGCATGCAGTTCGATGTTCAATAATGAAATTACCTAACCACCTATTGCACGAAACTCAAATAAACCACTCTCTTTTGCAAGCAGAATCTTTGCGAGACTTTGATTACTCTAAAAAAATGTAGGACATATGTTGGTAACTAGTCATGGGTTAAAATATCGGGTTACCGATATGTATCGTCCGAGCTCCAAAACGATACGTATCGGTACCGGTCTGTATCGGACGATACATTGAATGTATCGTTCGATACATTCAATACATTTGAATGTATTGAATGTATCGTTCGAGTCTAATCGGTATCGGACGATATTTTGATCCATGTAACCAGTTGCTTGGTTATATAATAAAAATATAATTCGCAAAAAAGAAGATCTTATCAAATTTGGATCTTACTTGATGACTACAACTGATACAGATCCTTAGTTCATCAAGAACACCAGTCAAAAACACTTTCTCCATTTTCCTTGTATCCAACACATTACTGTTACCTACAAATTCGGGTTTTGCATCTTCGAGATCAGAAGAAATTTTAGAAAGGTTTGCAATAGAAGAACCCTGCACACACAAATAAAAAAAGAAACAGATGTGAATAATTTTGAAAAATAGGAAAACATATGAGAATAATATAAAACGGTCTTACAAATAAAAAACATACATCGTGGTCTTTATAATACAAAAAACTCCCCCAAAAAAGTTCATAAACTTCTATTTTATTAAGACAAATAGCAAAAAGGATTCATTAATTATATGAAAATTAAAAAGCTTGAAAAAATACATTTTAAGAGAGAGAGATTGGAAATAGAATGGGCATGCAAGAGAGAGAGAGAGAGTCCCATTTTCAGGAAAAAAAAAACCAACGGGACAATATGTGATCACATATTGCACTATATCGCATATGCCATCATGTCATATGCGATATAGTCATATGGGACCGCATATGCGGCCACATTAGACAATAGTGGTAGTAGTTGACTTCAAATTTTCATGTGAGGCCATCAAAGGGTTCCATATGTGCTTTCCTCAGAGCTGGGAAAAGAAACCTACCATTCATACCTAAAGAGGCAAGTGAGATTGCGAATTCTCTTTTTAAAGATGGTGTCAATAGATCTAAGTTATGTATTAGTGAGGTGTACCCTTAAAAAGATGGATTATGGAGTAATAGAGACTCAAAGTTTACCCTTGAATGGAAATGAGTTGATAAATAAGACTCACAAAGCCAATCCCATCTTTTATTGCAAAAAAGTAATGAAGGGTTTCTGGAAGCCTGCTTTACTCTGCTAGAATATTTTTTTGTTATTGCTTAGAAACCATATAAAAGAATAGCACTTTATAGTGTAATATAGCACTTATTTGACAATTCCCGACATTTCCAAATGACTGAAATGCCATTTCCGTGTCTATTGGGCTCCGTCTCCGTTCACTACCCATTCTAAATATAGTGCTGGGAAAAGATTCTACGGCAAGGTTATAAAGTTCCCATAGCAGACCCAAATGGTTTCTGAAAAGCCCCATGCAGAAGGCTCACATTTAGCCTCAAGAAAATTAATCTAGATCTCTGACCTTCCTTTCTATCTGTTATTCAAAATCTCCATTTGCTGAGGGGAAAATTAATCCACACGACTCAAAACCCAACTCATATATCATCTGATGTGCTCTCAACAGGTCCCCTCCCTGACCTAGGAGATTAATCATGCAAGAACAATGCTCTGCCATCGGATCAATCCTAAATTCTTCGATCATCGACTTGAAGTAACGAAACCCTAGGTGCAACAGCCCTCCACTTTGTCTACATGCAGTTAGAACACTAACAAATGTGATATGGTCGGGTCTTAAACCATCGACTCTCTTCATCTGTTCAAAACATCGAAGAACCTCTCTTGCTTTTCCATTATGAGCATAGCCAGAAATCAAAGCATTCCAAGAGACTAAATTCCTTTTGGGTAATGAACAAAATACCATTTTTGCGCCGTTTATCCAACCACATTTGGAGTACATGTCAATAAGAGCGCTCCCGACTACAACGCAAGAATCCAAACCGGACACAATGATGCAACAATGGACAAGTTTGCCCCATTTTAGAGCCGATAGACCAGCGATGCCTCTTAAAACACTAGAAAATGTGAAATCATCCTTCTTAACACCACATGAGTGCATCTTACTAAAGAAATCCAATGCTTCTAATGATCGATCCCTATTAATGTATCCGGCGATTATTGAATTCCAAGATGAGGAATTTGGATTGGGCATTTTGAATAGAATTCGAAGGGAGTCTTCCATTCTCCCAAATTGGGCGATGTCGTTGATCACTTCATTGTACGAGATGGTATCAGGAACAGACATTCGATGCAAAAAGTGGGAAGCCAAATCAACTCTTTGGTTTCTGACACTTGCTTCTATAACTGAATTCCAAGACACCACATCCTTGTCCTTCATCTCCTTAAACGCTAAGATTGCATACTCTACAAATCCTCATTTTCCATACATGTCTACCAAACAGTTCCCAACCACAACACTTAATTCAAAACCAAATTTTACAATGCTGCCATGAATTGTGCCCAAATTCAAGAACGATGATTGGGAACAAGCGGCAAATGCAGTTGTGTGAACGTGAACAAATCTGGATGCAAATCCAACTTGAACAACTCTGAAACCAGACCCAATGCCCTTACACACTGCCCACATTGCACGTACCCAGAAATCAAAGAATTCCAAGACACTACATTTGGTTGAGGAATTACAACAAATGCGTGGTGTGCATCACAAATCAAGTCAAGTTTCATGTACATACAAATAAGAGAAAATATAAATCAAGTCAAGTTTCATCCATAACCAACATTCCTGGGAAAATTTAACATTTAGCTTGCTGATGTTATCAGAACAGCAGCAAGTTGATATATGACCAACATATATTTTAAGGCTATATAAAAACAAAAATTAATACCACCCAATTCAAGCTAATCTTCACCAGTATATTTGATGGAATATGTTCTTATCTTTACAGATTTTCTGTACCATATGGGACATTGTTGAAGATTACCAAAAAAAAAAAAAAAAAAAAAATCACACTAGTGAAAAAGAAACAGAAAACCCCTCATTTCAAGATCAACAGAGAGCCCCTACATTAGCAGAAGTAGAACAAGAATACCATATATACATCTAAAAGCCCAAGTTATATAGGTCAAAACCCACTTAAATCCACCCAAAAATCTACGTAATAACAAATATTTGAGTAAATAGTCTGATCTTACAAGATAGGCAAATACCAATAAAAACTTGTATTCTAAAACCCTAAATTTCTGTCTCAAATATAATTCGAAAAAGCTTCACAAAGATCTGAAGATTTAAGAATAAATAAACAAAAAAATGAAGAGATTGGTGGGAATAACGAACATACAGATTTCGAATCATTTGAGAAGGTTGAATCAGATCCAATGGTCCTGTAGATTTGGGATTTTGGAAAACCAATGAAGGAGGGAGAGATCAGCCTGATCTGAGGATCTAAGCGAGAGGAGTTTAACGCTGAGCGATGAAATTAGGGCTGAGCGAGAGGAAGCTTTGAGTGTGGAATGAGTAGGTTGCATGGAGTCGGTCGGCTGCGTGAGTGGCCGGGAAATCACATCTCTTTTGTAGTGAGTAGCATCACCGATTGGAGGAGCAGGAGCAGCAGTCACCCGCCTCGCAGAATGGAGAGAGAGAGAGGGGTGTGTTGTGTTGGAGGGGAGATTGAGAGAGGGAGAGAGAGGCTTTGGCTATGGCTATTATTTCTTGTGGGTAAAAGAAGAATGAGAGCGTAGACCGAGAGCGCAGGTGGAAGAAGACGAAGAAGATTAGGGCGCCATTTAATATTTTGGGCGCAATATTTGAGCTCTTATTTCATTTGGGCACAAATTAACTTTTGGGTGCCTGAGGTTATAGGTTCGAACCCGCTTATATGTAAAAAGGTGATTAAAGTGGGCCGTTGTATCACCTAAACCTTAGCCTAGGGCCGTTGCATTGGTTAATTTCTCTACAACAGCCAGAAACCGTGGTTGTTTTTAAGTGACTGGTGTTGTTTATTTCCCATTTTCACGTAGTGTATGTCGACGTTAAAAAAACAAGTGTCAAGTTTCAAATTGGTGACAACATGATTGTCTAAATTTCACGAATGAAGGACGTAATGCATTTTGGAAAGCATGGAAAACTAAGCCCGCATTATGTTGGACCTTTTGAGATAGTGGGACGAGTCGGCGAAGTCACATATTAGATTGCTCTACCACCACAACTGTCTAATATGCACAATATGTTCCATGTATCGATGTTGCAAAAGTATGTGAAAGACCCAACTCACATCCTGGATCACCAACCCATCGAGATCCAAGAGGATCTAACTATCACGAAAGAACCGATGCAGATCCTCGATCGGAAGGAACAAGTGCTCCATACCAAGCATATTCTATTAGTGTTCCTACGGTGGCGGAATCACTCATCGGAGGAGGCCACTTGGGAACGCGAGTCTGATATACGGGATGCGTATCCACAACTTTTTGAGTAAGGTACAAAATCATTAAGAAAGGGAGTTAGTACGCTAGTAGTGATGATATGGTAAATCTTAAGCTTGGGTATGTGTAAAACTTTAATAATGAAAATTAGTGTAAGTAATTGATAACGGACTGTTGGGTGATTATAAACAAGATCCTTATAATATCATTTCTCAATGAGAATTGAAGTTCCAAAATTTTTCTTCGATGTGTTGTGGATAAATGTAGGTATGAATATCCGAGCGTAGAATGCAGGTACAAAAAGGAGAAAGGAGGACTTAAAATCCTCATAATGGTCAATGGACTAGCCATCCTTAAAAGAATAGCTGAGTGAAACTCGCTCGAGCGAATCTAGAAATCGCTCATGCAAATCCTTCAAAATTCCCCACACACAGAAGTTTCTGGGAAAACTGCTCGAGCGAATTTGAAAATCTCTCGAACGATTTTGTCAACCTGCGCTATGTAAACTATAAATCGCTCAAGCTACTTTGACAGTATAAATTGGGGTTTTTCCCCATTCGCACAACCCCACTCGAAATCTAGGGCCCTCCTCTTTTCTGTGAGAAATCACCACGTCTCATTCAAGCACCGCGAAGACTCCTATTTCTCGCTCAAGGATCCGTTTCAAACTCGCATTCGCGCCAAGGGTAAACCCTACCTTTTGCTTCAAGTTCTAAATTTCTTTCAAAATTTCTTTTAGTTTTAAATGGCTCCCAAGAAGAAGGTTGTTGTTAAGAACCCGACATCAAAGATGTCTTCTTCGAAGGTCGCTTCCTCAAAGCGTCCCAAAATCGATCCCCTACCACCACCATGGGATCAACCCACTGAATGGTGGGAGGCAAAGGAATTTGAGATTGAATGGTCTTTCGATCAAGACCTTATCGAAGAACAAGAGACGACCCTTTGGTCACACAATTACCTCACCGTGACCGAGTTACAACCCTTAATCACCCCATGGCATGACTATTACTACTCGAGAATCGTTATGCTATTTTATCAAAATTTTCGCATAAGTGGAACCACAGGCAACATTTATACAAAGATTAACAGCAAGGCATTTGAGTTTGATGTTTATCGCATTGTGTAACATCCCCAAAATTTGGGCTTTAAACAGTATCCTCGAGATGCGTGCCCGACTGGTCATAGGTTTGACCGAGGGAAAGTCAACTCAATGACTATGATTCAACTTAGGTTGATGTTAATAAGCATGTATGCATAGTGTTAGAGCTAAATTAGAGATCACATACACCTATCTTTGGTGTATGTGCTTACACCAAAGCAAGAGAAGGGTTAAATGTAGCAAATAACTAAGAGAAGTTATTTTTCTTTAACTTTGGTTGGTGTAGAGGATTTATGAGAGAGAGAGAGAGAGTAAGAGATGGAGTAAATGCTAAAGAGGTTGTGTGGATTTTGAATTTAAGAAGGGCTTGAGCAATTAATCTGGATACGACGTATTGGAGTTCATGAGAATCGAAGCTAGGAACCCTAGCTAATAAATCAAGCCATAGAATCAATCAAAAGATTGATTTAAGGTATGAATTCTTTTAGAATTTCAATGAGTATAAGGTTATGGTTAGATTGTTAAAATGATGAGTTAAAGAAGTAGAAAAAGAATGGATAATGGTAAAGAAGAAAACTGGAAGAAATGCCCACAAAGGGCTAGATTTCTGACCAAATCGATTTGGAAAATTGATCAATTGATTTAGACTCAGAAGTTAGTTGGGCGAAAATGCCCAAAACCGATTGATCGATTTAAAATCAATCAATCGATTTGTGGATTTTGATAAATCGAATTAAAATCGATTAATCGTCTGAGCACTCCCAGTGGTTGGAAAATCAAGAGCCTGGGAAAACCGATTGATCGATTTGAAAATCGATCAATCAATTTTGGAATTTCGATTAATCGATTTGGGAATTCAATTGATCAATTTTAGAGATCGATCAATCGATTTGAGCAGTTTCTTTTGACTTCTGTTTTGGACTTTGGGGTTCTAAGAGGGTCTTGTACCTTCTTTTATGCATCTTTCTTAATGCTTTACTTATGCTATGATGTACCATAGGTTATACAAGTGAGTGCGAGCATGGGAAACGCCTTGGACCTTGACGCTTGATAACTTATACGCATGAGGTAGGGAACACCTTGAACATATACTTTAATTATAAAAGCATATATGTAATGATATAGAATTAAATAAATGTGAAACTTAAGTGTGTGTGTGTGTGAACACTAAGTAAGGAAATTGAGATACAAATAAGTATATGACGTCCCCAGGGGATGTGAATGTGATAATGGGCATCTGTGTGATGCGTTGAGCTAGTTACATCCCAGGGATGTATGTGAAAATGTAAAGCAAAGTGAATGAGAATTGATAAGGCCTAATATATTATAATTAACGCAATCATACGATTAATAACTATATGTAGTACACTTTTGATATTTAAGGTTTGGAGAATACCCCACCGACGTGGCGGGATACCCACGACTGACTCGGCAGCATATCTGTGGTCGGTATGGCGGTCAATCTATACACTAGTTGCACATCCCAGGGATGTATGTATGAGAATTAAACCCTATCGTCTATGAGAAAGGGACCTAGGTAGTATTGAATGAATGAAAAAGGATATGAAAATAGTCTGATTAGATGACGATGGAGGGTATTCCATCGGGCACTCGACGCTATAGTAAGTCGAGAAATATTTAAGTTATGATTTAAGTCTTTAGGCCAAATCATTGTCTTATATGAGCAAGTTGAGAATAAATGGAAACATGTAAAGTAACCATAACATCCAGAGCATCTTTTTAGTCATTTAAATTACTTTTCTAGCTAATTCATTTATACATCATGCTGCTAAATATCATGAAATATATGTGAGAGATTAACTTGTATGTTTATTCAATTGTTTCTCTATTGATCTATGATGTAGCTCACCCTTTAGACTATACATCACAAGTCCTGTGCTTGCGGCTGCTGCTACTTCGGGCGGTGTAGATCCGGAGGATTCGGATTACGTGCCTGAGGAGGAGTTGGAGCACCCTCCCGAGGACTTCTTCTAGAGGATCCCTGCGTACTTTGATTTAGTTTTGTGAGAGTACGGTACGGCTTAATATGTTAAGCTATTTTTAAGAAAATTTAATTAAACAATGAAATATTCTTTTCGCGAACCATCCAGGGTGACTGTTGTGTCGTCACAGATGGTTCGGGTGGGTTCTTTTGCTCATGCATTGTCATGAGACTTGAACCATCTTTTGGATTACTTATTTTAATGGTTATATATATAGAACTGGAGATGTAGTTCGATTCAGTTCTTATGCTTTATTTTGCTTTATTGTTGTTTGGATATACCAATGTTTCGTACAGGCATATGAGGCACGGCCTCGAGGGTCGTGCTGATGGCACGAGTTTTGGGGAGCTGAAAATTCGAGCTGTCACAGTTGGTATAAAAGCAATTTCTTTTAGAATTTCTGACAATTCTTAGTTTTGTTAGAGCATAGGGACTTATGCTAATGAAACTATGGTTTCATGTGCAGACCGTTATGTCTTCGAAAGGAAGGGGACGACCTCAGGGTGGTCAAGACAGAAACTTACGGAGCGGAGATGATTTCGTCTCGGCTTCGAATAGGGTACCGATGGGGAATAGAGAGGCCCCAAGGAGTAGTGGACAGACAGAGAATCAGGATAGAGATCATCAAGATCAAGAGCAGAGAGAATAGGAAGACTTAGAGAAAGAGCGCCACTGATGGTTCTTTTGGCGAACCATCCAGGTTGACTGTTGTGTCATCACTGATGGTTCGGGTGGGTTCTTTTGCTCATGCATTGGTATGAGACTAGAACCATCTTTTGGATTACTTATTGTGATGGTTATACATATAGAACTGAAGATTTAGTTTGATTCAATTCTTATACTTTATTTTGCTTTATTGTTGCTTGGATATACCAATGTTCCGTGCAGGCATATAGGGCACGGCCTCAAGGGTTGTGCTGATGGCACGGGTTTTGGGGAGCTGAAATTCGAGCTATCACAGTTGGTATCAAAGCAATTTCTTTTAGAATTTCTGACAATTCTTAGTTTTGTCAGAGCATAGGGACTTCTGCTAATGAAACTATGGTTTCATGTGCAGACCGTTATGTCTTCTAAAGGAAGGAGACGACTTCAAGGCGGTCAAGACAGAAACTTACGTAGCGGAGATGATTTTGTCTCGGCTTCGAATAGGGTACCGATGGGGAATAGAGAGGCCCCAGGGAGTAGTGGACAGGCAGAGAATCAGGATAGAGATCATCAAGATCAAAAGCAGAGAGAATAGGAATACTTAGAGAAAGAAATGAGGAGAGAGAAGAGCGTCGGCGGATGATGAATACTATAGAAACCATGGCAAATGTCATGGCTCAACAAGCAGCGTCCTTGGCAACTCACAACACCAATGAGCAGCATCAACCACCTACACCTCCAATAGGTCCTACACCGCCAGTACCCTCAGCATTTACAGAGTTTAGGAGAATGCACCCTCCTAGCTTTTCAGGGCAAGCAGAACCAACTGATGCAGAAAATTGGCTGAGCAAGATGGATAAAGAATTTAGCGTGCTTATGTGCACGAGGGACGAGAGTGTCCATTGGGCAACTGTGACGACCCGACTTTTCCAATCCCTCAGGTATAGGAAAGGCCGGTTCGCCAACCTATCGAATAAATGATAAGCTGGACAAACAGGGCACATATCAGAGTAAAGCGTAATAAAAATCTATAGCTAAAATAAATGCGGAAGCAATTAAAAGTAAAGAACCACCGATGATGGCCGACCATCATCGAAACATGGCTCATAACAGAAATCAACGTCAAGTATAAAACTATGATATCCAACTAAAATGGGCCCACAAATTCAAGTCTAACTCTCACCACCAATAAGAAAATCAGTAAGTTCTATACTGGGAAAAACTCCTCAGGAGGAACCTCAAGCTCTTCCTCAGCATCGTAGTCGAGGATCAGTCTCACGATACCGAATAGCCACGTCGATTACTGAACCAACAAAGCTCGAGAAGAAAGACATCTACATTTTACTTTAACTAACATGGTTTCAAAACAAATATCGAATCTAGCTTGTCAAACATAAAAGCAGATAATAAACTGATTTTAGGTGCGAAAATCATATGTAAGATTTATTTCTATATGTGTGAAAACAGTTTCAAGAACAGATCAGATTTCAAAGGTCTTAGTTTCTCTAACTTCTATATGCAAAGTTCAGTAATTCATGACTTAATCCTCAACTTAAAATACCTCCCGAGTAAACTATATCTCGAGAGCAGGAATATAGCCGATGGGTACCCCTACCTACCATCGTCGTTCATGAACCCTTTTTCAGGTTGCAACAAGCCCTGCGTAATGAGGGAAACTTGTGCGTGAAGTTGTTCAGAATTTTTGAGGGTCGTTGGTCAATCATAAAACAAATGCAGATACTCATATAAATCAGATGCAAGTCTCTTATACATAGTCCAGGTTCTTGATTTGATTTTGAGCTTAAGCGATTGAGTTTCGTGATTCGTAGATTTAGATTTTCAGTCATTCATATCAATTTCAGTTTACAGATGTGATTTCAATGGAATATGCAAGTTCAAAGATTTTAATTTAAAATATCCATGCGAATTAAAATAAAATACTGTAAAGATGAGATTCTCCTACCTAAAACTCAGAGTTATGCGAAGTCAAGCAAGGTCCTATTGATGGCCTCTCGCCCTCAATCTACATCACAATATACGTTCATGCATTAAGATAAACTCTAATTACTAATAATATAGACCTGTTTCCTCAAAAATAAGTCAAAACAGGCAAGTTGCGCCAATCCTAGAATTTGATGTAACATTCTCATATATTTTTTACCATCACGACGATTGATCCATGAGTTGATCAAAACATGCAAGTTGTAGATTTTTCTATTATCTTTCCAACGCAAAACGAATCGTCTCAATCGGAGTTTGGGATAAAAAGTTATGACTAAAATACCAAGGCAATGTCGAAGTTCGACAATACCTCGCTCGAGCGATGATAATAGCTCGCTCGAGCGATTTGATGTAACGTTCTCATATATTTTTGACCATCAAGACGATTGATCCATGAGTTGGTCAAAACATGAAAGTTGTAGATTTTTCTATTAGCTTTCTAACGCAAAATGAATCGTCTCAATCGGAGTTCGAGATAAAAGGTTATGACTAAAATACTAAGGCAATGTCGGAGTTCGGTGATACCTCGCTCAAGCGATGATAATAGCTCGTTCGAGCGAGCTACAGCGACGCGATTTCGCTGGTTTTCACCCGAATCGAAACCCATACATCCCAAAGAAAAACCCATGGCTAATCTAATGATTTAATCAAAAAGTTTAATTAAAACGTACCTTTAATCTAAGGATTCCTAGATTAGAAATGAGTCACGTGAATGGAGCTTCGGAACGAAACCGACGGGTTTCCTCAACGATTCGCGCCGCGATCGATCCCACGAGTTCACAGAGACAACTCCAACACGCCCCCAATGATCTCAACCTCTCCCAATAGCCAACTACGAATCCAAGGTTGATTCAAGTTCTTTCTAAGGTTTAAGTACTTTCAACAAAGAGGGTTCTAGAGAAGGAGGTTTTCTAAACCGATCTCCTACGATGATTGAAGAAGAGAGAAGACGAAGTTTCACACGGTTGGGTAACTATCCTCTCTTAACAAAACCTAGTACAATATGAGAATGCAATTCCTTCTTATAATAGGATTGCTCACAAAGTAAAACACACACACACATCTTATGTATTATACACTTCTAATTTTAAAACTCAAGTCCGGTGTTGAGCGGCTACACCGAGGTCGGTGCACAACTTTCGCACGAGGGTCCAAATGGGCTCTAAATTAAAATCTGTCCGCACAATCACATCTAGATAAAAATCTAAAACAAATGGTGACGTCGGTTGCCGAGCCGAATACACACACAGGGTCAGTCTAACTCGGGTTCAAAATACGGGTCTTTACATTCTACCCTCTTTAGGAATTTTCGTCCTCGAAAATGTACGGATAGCTAAACCGAATCATGTAAGTCCTTATCCTAACACCGATAAAGCAAAATCGAAATACCTAAAGTCAAAGAACTTTGGTCGCGATGCGGTAGGCTTCACTAAGCACGCTTTCAAGGGTCAGGATCCGTAGTAACCTGGATGTACTGCGTGTGGCATCCCATACTGCCATAGAGGATTGCATCCGTACATGGATGCATACCTTCCCAAGTGTCACGTGCCTGGAAATATACTTCACCATGACACAAACCTAGCACACACACCTACCTCACCCTTTTGGTAATTATTTGAGCAGAAATTTCAGATGTCAGAATCGAACACTTATTCAAAAGCATGATCACGTGCCTGGTAACATGTTCTAACTGATGACACGGGTTCCAACAGACATACGGTTCTAACCGAGAATGAATAAATATGACATTTAAGATTTTATTGTGTGATCGTTATAGATATATATGTAAAGCATCGATGTTATGAACCAATTTAACATTGAAGACTTTGAAGAAATTCTCCCTTTTTTTTTTTTAAAGAAGCAAATTCAAGAATTTAAAGGTACGTATGGTTTTCTTATATAACTATAGTTTACAATATACCTTCACTCGAAAAGTTATGGAAATTGCTCGCGAATCTCCGCTTCACGCTCCCATGTGGCTTCCTCTGAAGAATGGTTCCGCCACTTCACGAGTACTAAGGGAATGCTCTTTGTCCGTAAGATTTGTTCTTTACGATCCAAGATTCGTATCGGTTCCTCAACCAAGGATAGGTCTTCTTGGAGCTCAATGGGCTGGTAGTCCAATACGTGAGTCGGGTCCTTAACATATCTTCATAACATGGACACATGAAACACGTTGTGCATTTTCGATAGCTGCGGTGGCAAGGCTACTCGATAGGCAACCTCGCCGACTTGGCCCAATACCTCGAAAGGTCCAACATAGCGCGGACTCAGCTTCCCACGCTTCTCAAAACGCATCACGCCTTTTGTAGGAGAGATTTTGACAAATACGTTATCTCTCACCTTAAACTCAACATGGTTTCTTTTCGGATCGGTATTAGCTCTTGACGACTTTGAGCAATGCGTAGTCTCTCACGGATTAACCGAACTGTCTCGGTTGTATTCTCCACGATCTCGGGACCTAAAATGAGTTTCTCACCCACTTCTTCCCAATTAAGCGGAGACCTGCACCGTCGTCCATACAAAGCTTCGTAGGGTGCCATGCCGATGCTAGCCTGGTAACTGTTATTGTAGGCGAACTCGATCAGCGATAAATGTTGGTCCCATGACCCCTGAAAATCCAACATGCAAGCACGTAACATATATCTTCTATAATCGATTCACCTCTCGATGCCCATCGATGCGAGAATGGAATGCTGTACTGTAATTGAGCCTAGAGCCCATTCCTTCTTGAAATCGTTTCCAAAACTGAGATGTGTACATCGGGTCTCTATCGGATACGATACTGACCGGTATACCATGCAGCCTAACTATCTCCTTGATGTATAATTCTGCGAGCTTGTTGGCGGTATACGACGTATTATAAGGAAGGAAGTGTGCGGACTTAGTCAATCGATCCACAATGACCCAGATGGCATTGTATTTTCTTAATGTTCTTGGCAATCCCAAAATAAAGTCCATAGAAATGGCCTCCCATTTCCACTCAGGTATCGGTAGTGGTTGCTTGATCTGCGGATTTCGATGATCCACCTTTACTTGCTGACACACAAGACATCTCGAGACATACACAGTGACATCTTTCTTTAAACCTCTCCACCAGAAACTTTTCTTTAAGTCCTGGTACATCTTGGTACTGCCAGGGTGAATAGCATACATAGACTTATGAGCCTCTTCCAACATAGTGTCCCGAAGCTCAGTACTAGTTGGTACGCATACCCGGTTTCTAAACAACAAAGTGTCATCATCTTTGATAGAAAAATCTATTTTGCTTCCCCCAATCACATCCCGTCTGATAGCCATAAGTTCATCATCCGTCATCTGAAGTCTGCGAATGTTCTCATAGAGGGTGGAACGAATCACCAGCGTAGCCATTAATGCACCTGAACCTTTTACGTCAAATCTCATGCTACTTAGAGCCATATCTTCCAATAGATGCCATCGTCGCACCCTTGCGGTGAGATGTGATAACTGAGCAGAGAACTTTCGACTTAACGCATCTGCCACTACGTTTGCTTTCCCGGGGTGGTACTGGATGGTACAATCATAATCTTTCAAGAACTCCATCCATCGACGCTGTCTCATATTCAACACCTTTTGTGAGAAGAGATACTTGAGACTCTTATGATTGGTAAATATATCGAAGGTCTCCCCATAAAGGTAATGCCTCCAGATCTTCAGAGCAAAAATCACTGCTGCCAACTCAAGATCATGCGTCGGGTAATTCTTCTCATGGTCTTTTAGCTGTCTAGACCCATAAGCAATGACTCTCTCATTCTGGTTAAGCACACAGCCTAAACCCCCATATGATGCATCACTGTATACTGCAAAGCCTCCCCTGCCTGATGGTATAGCAAGTACTGGCGCAGTAGTCAATCATTTCTTGAGTTCCTGAAAACTTTGCTCACACTGCTCTGTCCAATCAAATTTAGTATTCTTCTTCGTAAGTTGTGTAAGAGGACCTGATATCTTGGAGAAGCCCTCCACAAACCTTCTATAGTATCCTGCCAAACCGAGGAAACTACGAACCTCCGTAACGGTCTTTAGCTGTTCCCAATCCATCACTAACTCAATCTTTGCTGGGTCAACTGTAATACCGGTCTCAGAGATAACATGGCCTAGGAAACTGACCTGCTCAAGCCAAAACTCACACTTACTAAGTTTTGCATATAACTGATGGTCTCTAAGGGTTTGTAGAGCCACTCACAGATGTTGCTCATGTTCTTCTCGCGTCTTTGAATAGATGAGGATGTCATCTACAAAAACTACTACAGACTTGTCCAAATGTGACTTGAATATCCGGTTCATCAAGTCCATAAATGACGCGGGTGCGTTTGTCAACCCAAATGGCATGACCAAGAACTCGTAGTGCCCATATCAGGTTCTCAACGTCTTCCTCGAATGTCTTCAAACTTAACTTTCAACCGATGGTAGCGACCTCAAGTCGATCTTGAGAAGAACCTTGCTCCTTATGGCGATCAAGCAGATCATCAATTCTTGGAAGTGGATAACGGTTCTTAATTGTCAACTTATTTAGCGGCGGTGTCGATGCAAAAGCCGCATTGAACCGTCTTTCTTCTTTACAAATAGAACCGGTGCTCCCGTGGTGACACACTCGATGATAAAGCCCTTATCTAGCGTTCAAGGCTGCTCCTTCAACTCTTTCAATTCTGCAGGCGCCATTCGATACGGAGTTTTTTATACTGGTTCAGTACCCGGCACTAACTCAATCACAAACTCAATCTCCCCGTCCGTGGTAATCGGGTAGATCTTGAAAAACATCCGAATACTCGCAAGCAATCGTAATATCTACAATATTTTTCTTCTCCTCCTTATGATCTTGCAAGTAGGCCAGATAACCACAACACCCGTTCCTCATCATACGGTCTGCTCGAAGACAATCCACGCTCGCATGGTAAGTAGATAACCAATCCATCCCTAGTATCACGTCGAACCCTTCCATGCTCAAAATGATCAAATCAACCACTGTCTCGTGGTCTTCGATCATCACAATCAGCGATTGACACATGGTAGAGTTGCCCGTAGGAATTGACACCGCCAAGATGAAAACAAGGGCCTTGGGAATGATTCCCAACTTCTCAAATGAACAATGGAGTAACAAAGAATGTGTAGACCGAGGTCTATCAACACTTTTCGGCGGTTTTGCTTACGCCGGCTCCCCGATGCATAAAAAGGGTACCTTAGTTTAGACAAGCGTTTCAATTAAAAGTTTCTAAGCATGTGTATTCATCCATAACTTATTAACAAAATTTATTAAATATCAAGCAATTATATATAACACATAAAATAAGAAGACATCTCAACTTTTAATAATACCTTGGATCACGTCGTTCGATGTTTCGGCTTCTTGAGCCATCACGGCATAAGCTCGACCTTGAACAGTAGGTCGGGTTGATTTCTGAATAGAAGCCGAACTAGTTCTTCCCTTGTCCTCCTGAGGACAATCCTTAACCATGTGTCCGATTGCGCCACACTGAAAACATGCTCCAGTGTTCCTCCTGCAATCCTCGGTCTTGTGTGGTTTCCCGCACCTTGAGCAGAATGCTATCGGATTGAATGAAGAGGTGCGTGAAGTTTGTGGAACTCTGAATGCTCCTGTTATAGTAGGGTTCAAAATACGGAATGACCCTAAAGGTGTAGATATAGTCGGTTTCGGATAGGCACCTTGAGTAGGTTGTTGAGATACGGGTGTGGCCTTCTTCGTTTCCATCGTAGGGAAATCCTTTATCAGATGTCCTAGTCTGCCACATCTGAAACACTCACCTGTGGCCCACCTACATTTCTTCGTCCTGTGCCGTTTCCCACAACTTGAGCACGACTCAATCTGTGTGGACGAAGAGGTGTGAGTCGTCTTACTCAATATTGTCGTGAGTAATGTTGTTTGCTGAGCCATTGTGTCGATCATCGTCTCCAGCAACTGTCTATTCTGCTCATTTTCATCGATGCATACAGTCTTCAATCTCTTGCGTGGTGCCATTTTGATCTGTCAACATGACACAAGGTTCCAATTAAAAAAGATCGCGATCACCACGGCCCTAGGTTCCGACAAAAATCTAAAACTTTATTCACCTACTATTACCGTACATCTATCATGATCATCAATTATCTCCACTCAAAGTGATAGCGAGATCTACAACTCAGGTTCTAAATATAACCTACAACCCTAGCTGTGAGTCCCTTAAAAGACCTAAGGCCAAAAATTCTACTAACTTTGATAAGGTCCTAATTGAGTCTCTTATATCCTGATAGAACCTACTGTCATATTCTCGGGTCCCAACAAGACCTAATATCTAAGCTCTGATACCAACTGTGACGACCCGACTTTTCCAATCCCTCAGGTATAGGAAAGGCCGGTTCGCCAACCTATCGAATAAACGATAAGCCGGACAAACAAGGCACATATCAGAGTAAAGCGTAATAAAAATCCATAGCTAAAATAAATGCGGAAGCAATTAAAAGTAAAGAACCACCGATGATGGCCGACCATCATCGAAACATGGCTCATAACAGAAATCAACGTCAAGTATAAAACTATGATATCCAACTAAAATGGGCCCACAAATTCAAGTCTAACTCTCACCACCAATAAGAAAATCAGTAAGTTCTATACTGGGAAAAACTCCTCAGGAGGAACCTCAAGCTCTTCCTCGCATCGAGTCGATCCCTCTACCACGAATAGCCACGGCCAAGACTGAACATGCGTATAGTCGGAGTGAGCTAACCAACAAAGCTCAGTAGAAGAAAGACATCTACGGCATTTTACTTTAACTAACATGGTTTCAAAACAAATATCGGAATCTAGCTTGTCAAACATATAAGCAGATAATAAACTGAATTTAGGTGCGAAAATCATATGTAAGATTTATTTCTAAATGTGTGAAAACAGTTTCAAGAACAGTCAAGATTTCGATTATGGTGTCTTAGTTTCTCTAACTTCTATATGCAAAGTTCAATAATTCATGACTTAATCCTTAACTTAAAATACCTCCTGAGTAAACTATATCTCGAGAGCAGGAATATAGCCGATGGGAACCCCTACCTACCATCGTCGTTCATGAACCCTTTTTCAGGATGCAACAAGCCCCTGCGTAATGAGGGAAACTTGTGCCAGGAAGTTGTTCAGGAATTTTTGAGGGGTCGTTCAGGTCAATCATAAAACAAATGCAGATACTAATATAAATCAGATGCAAGTCTCTTATACATAGTTCAGGTTCTTGATTTCAGATTTTCAGAACTTAAGCAGATTCAGGTTTCAGGATTCAGGTAGATTTAGATTTTTAGTCATTCATATCAATTTCAGTTTACAGATGTGATTTCAATGGAATATGCAAGTTCAAAGATTTTAATTTAAAATATCCATGCGAATTAAAATAAAATACTGTAAAGATGAGATTCTCCTACCTAAAACTCGGAGTTATGCGAAGTCAAGCAAGGTCCTATTGATGGCCTCTCGCCCTCAATCTACATCACAATATACATTCATGCATTAAGATAAACTCTAATTATTAATAATATAGACCTGTTTCCTCAAAACTAAGTCAAAACAGGCAAGTTGCGCCAATCCTAGAATTTGATGTAACATTCTCATATATTTTTTACCATCACGACGATTGATCCATGAGTTGATCAAAACATGAAAGTTGTAGATTTTTCTATTATATTTCCAACGCAAAAAGAATCGTCTCAATCGGAGTTTGGGATAAAAAGTTATGACTAAAATACCAAGGCAATGTCGAAGTTCGACAATACCTCGCTCGAGCGATGATAATAGCTCGCTCGAGCGATTTGATGTAACTTTCTCATATATTTTTGACCATCAAGACAATTGATCCATGAGTTGGTCAAAACATGAAAGTTGTAGATTTTTCTATTAGCTTTCCAACTCAAAATGAATCGTCTCAATCGGAGTTCGGAATAAAAAGTTATGACTAAAATACTAAGGCAATGTCGGAGTTCGGTGATACCTTGCTCGAGCGATGATAATAGCTCGTTCGAGCGAGCTACAGCGACGCGATTTCGCTGGTTTTCACCCGAATCGAAACCCATACATCCCAAAGCAAAACCCATGGCTAATCTAATGATTTAATCAAAAAGTTTAATTAAAATGTACCTTTAATCTAAGGATTCCTAGATTAGAAATGAGTCACGTGAATGGAGCTTCGGAATGAAACCGACGGGTTTCCTCAACGATTCGCGCCGCCATCGATCCCACGAGTTCACAGAGACAACTCCAACACGCCCCCAATGATCTCAACCTCTCCTAATAGCCAACTACGAATCCAAGGTTGATTCAAGTTCTTTCTAAGGTTTAAGTGCTTTCAACAAAGAGGGTGCTAGAGAAGGAGGTTTTCTAAACCGATCTCCTACGATGATTGAAGAAGAGAGAAGACGAAGTTTCACACGGTTGGGTAACTATCCTCTCTTAACAAAACCTAGTATAATACGGGAATGCAATTCCTTCTTATAATAGGATTGCTCACAAAGTAAAACACACACACACATCTTATGTATTATACACTTCTAATTTTAAAACTCAAGTCCGGTGTTGAGCGGCTACACCGAGGTCGGTGCACAACTTTCGCACGAGGGTCCAAATGGGCTCTAAATTAAAATCTGTCCGCACAATCACATCTAGATAAAAATCCAAAACAAATAGTGACGTCGGTTGCCGAGCCGAATACACACACAGGGTCAGTCTAACTCGGGTTCAAAATACAGGGCTTTACAGCTTACATGCTAGATGAGGAGGCAGGCCCTTGGTGGAAATCCGTTTCTAGGACTAGGGCTCAGGAGACTTCAGGATTGCCTTGGACGTGAGATGATTTTATGGAAGAATTTAACAAACAATACTTCCCTGAAGTTATAAGAAATCAAATGAAAGTAAAATTTTTATAGCTCGAACATGGAAGGATGTCAGTTAGAGAGTATGGGGTTAAGTTTATGAGGCTTGCTCGCTTTGCTCCTGATTTTGTAGTCACAAATTTGATGAAAGCAAAATGACTACAACGCGGCTTGAGGTCAGACATCAGGGGGAAAGTAGCAGCGTTTGAGTTAAAGACCTATGGAGAGGTCATGAGCAAAGCCTTGGTCATTGAAGAGGACAATGAAGATAGATATCGAAGAAGGGATCAGCAAGGGAGAGGAAGAGCGGATCAGAGTAGGGTTGGAAACTACGAGCCAGTGAACAAAAAGTCAATATTCGTAGCACCTATTCAGAGACAACTGTTCCAAACAGGGTATGTTAGACGGGCGTAGCAGAAAAATTATCAGAGGTTACCAGTGCTTGCGTCAGGGAGGCCGATAAGATATGAGAGCCCTGCTACCACTACTAGAGCAGCAGTTACATAGGGTTTCTCACGAGCAGCATCTACTATAGTGGAGACTTGTGCCAAGTGTGGCAAGTCTCATAAGACAGCTGAGTGCAGAAGGGGTACTCGGGGTTGCTATAAATGTGGAAAGGTGGGCCACATTATCCGAGATTAACCTGAGATGGCTAAGGAGAAGACAGCTTCTGTTTCAATGCCATGACCTATACAAGCAAGGAAGCCGGTCGTACAAGGAAGAGCCTACGTAGTTACGGCTCAGGAAGCACATAATACCACCAACGTGATCCCAGGTGAGATTTATTTTAAATAAAGAATTTCAATTTTTAAAAGTTTTTAGATAGAGAAGGTGCATTCATATAAGAAGTAGAATAGACTAATTCTCTTCCATAAATTTTGATGTATATAGTGTGCTATGTATATAAATATGTATGCTTTATAGGTACTTTAGAAGTGTATGGCAAAGGGAGTGACTTAGTTTATGAGGCGAGAGTGTTGATAGACCCGAGGTCTACCCACTCATTTACTACTCCTCGCTTTGCAAGGAGAATGAAGGTCAACCCTGAGATGTTAGACTTTGTATTAGTGGTATCTATCCTGACTGAGGAATCGGTCAATACAGAAAGGGTTTGTAAATCGGCGACAGTGACCATCTGGGATGGAGACGTCTTTGAACTACCGACAAATTTAATTTTGTTAGCCATGCAAGGATTCGACGTGATCCTTGGCATGGACTGGTTATCACAGCATTGTGCGATGGTAGATTATAAGAACAAGGTCGTCATCTTTCGACCTAATACGAGAAGATCGTTTCGATTTTGAGGACTGAGATCAACGTTTATGCCACTTATCACTGCAGTCAGGGCCGAGCGCTTGATGAGGAAGGGGTGCAGTGGTTATTTGGTATTTTTTAAGGAAGATAAGGAAGGGAAGAACGTCATCTCAGAGATTGTAGTTTCACATGAATTCGAAGATGCATTTCTACAGGAATTACCAGGATTACCTCCAGATCGAGAAGTGGAATTCGCTATCGACTTAGCACCTGGAATGGAGCTTGTTTCCAAAGCACCATATAGAATGGCTCCTACTGAGTTGAAAGATTTGAAAGAGCAATTGCAAGAGCTCATGGATAAGGGGTTTGTAAGACCTAGTGTGTCTCCATGGGGAGCACCGGTCTTGTTCGTGAAGAAGGATGGGTCAATGCGACTGTGCATTGACTATCGCCAGTTAAACAAAATGACCATCAAGAATTGATATCCATTGCCTAAAATTGATAACTTATTCGATCAACTGCAAGGAGCAAGGTATGTTTTCAAGATCGATCTGAGATCTGGATACCATCAACTGAGAGTCAAGACAGAGGACATCCAGAAGACAGCATTCAGGACACAGTATGGACACTATGAGTTCTTAGTGATGCCATTTGGTTTGACAAATGCACCGGCTTCATTTATGGATTTGATAAATCGAGTGTTTAAACCACACCTGGACTCTTGCGTCGTAGTATTTGTTGACAACATCCTGATATATTCTAAGTCGAAGAAGGAGCATGAAGAACACTTGAAAGTTGCTCTACAAACTTTATGTGAACACCAACTAGGAAGAAACCGGTGAAAAGTTTATTTTAGGGCCGAAGTTGCTTGAAGATAATGTTATCGTTGTCTGTATGATCAGAGAAAGACTTAAGTCGGCTCAGAGCATACAGAAAAGCTACGCCGATATCAAGAGAACGAGTGTAGACTATACCGTTGGCGAGCATGTGTTTGTTAAGGTATCGCCTATGAAAGGCGTTATGAAATTTGGAAAGAGAGGCAAGTTGAGTCCCTATTACTTTGGACCCTTTGAGGTTCTGGGTCATGTAAGCGAGGTTGCATATCTTGTTGGATTGCCTCCACAATTTGATTGGGTACACAACGTCTTCCACGTCTCTATGCTTAGGAAGTATGTGAATGACCCTTCACATATCTTGGGAGGTCAGCCGTTGGAAATGCACAAAGATATGAGCATGATAGAGGAACTGGCGGAGATATTGGATAGAAAGGAGCAAGTGTTGTGCACGAAAGTGATTCCATTAGTGCTTGTTCGATGGAAGAATCATCCGGCCAAAGAAGCTACGTGGGAACGAGAGGCGGATGTGAAAGAACAGTATCCGGACTTGTTTATCGAGAGTTGAGAGCCTAATTGTATCATCGCATGTATAATTGTAAATTTGAACCATCTATGTAATCAAAAGTTGTGCGTTTATGCCAACTTATTCAAGGAATGAAAAAGGGCGAATGTGGATTGTAAAGGTACAGTTGTGTGATTCAAATGCAGAGCATAAGGGTCATTGCATCATGAGAAATGGATGGCCAATAGGTGCTAAGGAGTAAAAGTAAGGTTCGTAAGTGACTTAACTAAAAGCCATAGACAAACAGACGAAAATGACAATAGGAAGTGAAAGGAAATAAAAAGCAAAATTTTTTAAATTTGCTGTCAAAACCGATTAATCAATTTCCAAACCGATTAATTGATTTTGGATTTCAATTAATCGATTTTGTTCGATTGAACGACTGGCACACGCCAATGAGATGCAAACCCTGGAAATTAAATAGCAGTGAATTTTGATTAATCGAGTTAAATTTGATTAATCAATTTTGAAAATCGATCAATCGATTTTTGAAATCAATCAATCGATTTTTGAAATCGATCAATCGATTTCGCCCAGTTGAGGTTAAGTTATGAAAAATCGATCAATCGATTTTTGAAATCGATCAATCAATTTTTGCCTATATAAGCCAGTTTTAGGATTTTTTCCCATTTCAAAATTTTCATTTGGAGTTTTCTTTTGGGCGCATTTTTTCTCCTCCTTTGGCTAGCAAACCTACAACAGTTTAGGGGCTTTGGGAGGATCGTATTCGAATCGAATCACACCCGTTCGGATTGAACACACAAGGTAAACCCTAGTTCTTCGTTTTCCCTTTAATTTGAATCATCACAGCCCTAGTTTTTGAAATTTTTCTTAGTTAAACCCACAATGCCACCTAAAACTAGGTTAGCTTCAAAGCAAGCTACTTCCAAGCTACCGGTACAGCGTAAAAAATGCCGTGCCACCACCACCTACACCTTCACCATCATCAGATTCATCATACTCGACGGACGCGTCATCACGCGAATCGTCGCCCCCGCCCCCACCCCCACCACCAAGAAATCTG
Source organism: Chloranthus sessilifolius (assembly GCA_021018995.1). NCBI lineage: Eukaryota > Viridiplantae > Streptophyta > Magnoliopsida > Chloranthales > Chloranthaceae > Chloranthus > Chloranthus sessilifolius. Next base: position 125,580,788 of record CM037589.1, on the reverse strand, counting down.
CTCCAACCAAATGAATGGTGGGTAATAAAAGAGTTTTAATATGAATACATTATCGATGAGGCTTGTTTACCGATCTCGAGGTTGAGGGCGAAACCAAATGGGCCCGACAATACCTTATTAAAGCGGGCCTTAGTAATCTTTTAAAACCCTTGCATGATTACTACTATCCTAGACTCGTTAGTTTGTTCTATCAGAACTTGAAAAAGGGTCGCGTGGATGACACTGTTATGACCGAGATTGATGGTCGCAACTACCTTTTCACCCTACGCCATGTCCATGAGTCTTTGGAGTGTTACTTAACTCATGTGCCCGAGACCAATCTTTTTCCTCCCTTCCCACAACCCGTCGATTATGAAGAAATTAGAACCGAATTAACGAGGGGAAACAAGGGTTCCGGCAAATCTATACGAAGGGTAGACCTACCTCCTTACATGTGGATGCTTGATTCAATAATCAAGTGTAATCTTTACCCTATGCGCCACGATACAGACAGGGTAGAGTTTGTCCAACAGGCCTTATACGCGGCATACCGTGGCCATTGGTTCGACGCTACCAAGATAGTCTTTGAGGGGATGATTTATATCAAGGGAAAAATGATAAAGGCCCCTTTGAGACCCAAGGAGCGTATGCCCTACGCTCGGCTGATTTCAAGCATGTTGGAGTGCTACTCTGGCGCCCCAGAGTATGCGATTTCTCCCGCCGAATGCAAGGCCACCAACCACGTGTAACATTATTCCATAGCTACGTGGGGCCGCAGCTACAGAATGTTGAAAATGGCTTTACCAGTTGAGGGGCCAGCACCTGCACAAGCTAGCGATGCACCACCACAACAGGACCCACCAGCAGAGGGAGAGCAGCCTGTTATACCACCACCGGACTATGCAGCGGGGGAGCATCCTCATGACCTAGTACCACCTGAGGAGCATCCTTCAGTGCCACCTCCTGGTCCTTCACAGTCCACTCCTACTACTTATGCATGAGCTCACCGGAGGCAGGCATCTCAGGCCCTTTCATCGAGTACTATTGATGATATTCTCACCCTCATGGTGGAGAACAATCAACAAATGCTGGAGCACCAACGGCGTATGGAGGAGACCAGCACACGCATGAACCACTGGCTGAATTTTCACGAGGCATTGCTCTACCAGACCATGCAGTTCATGTATCCCATTGATTACCAGCAGCGCATCACAACGGCGAGGACATGGGCTCTTGATGTTTTGGGCTTTGGTACACATGCGACTGACGATGAGGACCAGCCAGGGGATGGGACGGTGTAATTATTAGTGGTGGCTTTTCTTTTTGCATTGTAATTATCTTGTTGAGGTTGTATTTATTTTAAAAATACTATATATAGAACTATGTGGCATGAATGTCATTGCTTTTGGGATTCTACTTTTTGGGTGCGGGTAACCGCTGTATCGAATGCAAAATTCAACTTTTTGTAGTCACTTGTTTTAGCTTGTACTTATTTCCTCCAAATTATTGCAAATATAATTCATCTTCATGCAGGATGTGTGGTGTTTGTTATAGAATGAAACTACATCTGTTAATGTGTGTGGGTATTCCACAGGGAAGCCTTTGGGTACATTTTCGAGGATGAAAATTTCCAAGGTGGGGAGAATATAACATCCCCAAAATTTGGGCTTTGAACAGTCTCCTCGAGATGCGTGCCCGACTTGTCGTAGGTTTGACAGAGTGAAAGTCAACTTGATGACTATGATTCAACTTAGGTTGATGTTAATAAGCATGTATGCATAGTGTTAGAGCTAAATTAGAGATCACATACACCTATCTTTGGTGTATGTGCTTTACACCAAAGCAAGAGAAGGGTTAAATGAAGTAAATAACTAAAAGAAGTTATTTCTCTTTAAGTTTGGTTGGTGTAGAGGATTTATGAGAGAGAGAGAGTAAGAGATGGAGTAAATGCTAAAGAGGTTGTGTGGATTTCAAATTTAAGAAGGGCTTGAGAAATTACTTCGGATACGACGTATTAGAGTCCGTGAGAATCGGAGCTAGGAGCCCTAGCCCATAAATCAAGCCATAGAATCAATCAAAAGATTGATTTAAGGTATGAATTCTTTTAGAATTTCAATGAGTATAAGGTTAGGATTAGATTGTTAAAATGATGAGTTAAAGATGTAGAAAAAGAATGGATAATGGTAAGGAAGAAAACTGGAAGAAATGCCCGCAAAGGGCTGAATTTCTGACCAAATTGATTGATCAATTTGGAAAATCGATCAATCAATTTTGACTCAAAAGTTAGCTGGGCAAAAATGCCCGAAACCAATTGATCGATATAATCGATTAATCAATTTGTGGATTTTGATTAATCGATTTAAAATCGATTAATCGTCTGAGCACTCCCAGTGGCTGGAAAATCAAGAGCCTGGGAAAACTGATTGATCGATTTAAAAATCGATCAATCAATTTTGGAATTTTGATTAATCGATTTGGGATCGATTAATCAATTTTTGGAATTTGATTGATCGATTTTGGAGATCAATCAATCGATTTGAGCAGTTTCTTTTGATTTCTGTTTTGGACTTTGGGGTTCTAGGAGGGTCTTGTACCTTCTTTTATGCATCTTTCTTGATGCTTTGCTTATGCTATAATGTACCATAGGTTGTACAAGTGAGTGCGACCATGGGAAACGCCTTGGACCTTGACGCTTGAGAACTTATACGTGTGAGGTAGGGAACACCTTGAACATTTACTTTAATTGTAAGAGCATGTATGTAATGATATAGAATTGAATAAATGTAAAAATTTAGTGTGCATGTGTGAACACTAAGTAAAGAAATTGAGATACAAATGAGTATGTGGCGTCCTCAGGGGATGTGAATGTGATAATGGGCATCTGTGTGATGCGTTGAGCTAGTTACATCCCAGGGATGTATGTGAAAATGTAAAGTAAAGTGAATGAGAATTGATAAGGCCTAATATACTATAATTAGCACAATCACATGATAAATAACTATATGTAGTGTACTTTTGATATTTAAGGTTTGAAGAATACCCCACCGACATGGCGGGATACCCACGACTAACTTGGTAGCATATTCGTGGTCGGTATGGCGGTCAATCCGTACACCAGTTGCACATCCCAAGGATGTATGTATGAGAATTAAACCCCGTCGTCTATGAGAAAGGGACGTAGGTAGTATTGAATGAATGAAAAAAGATATAAAAATAGTCTGATTAGACGACGATGGACGGTATTCCATCGGGCGCTCGATGCTATAGTAAGTCGAGAAATATTTAAGTTATGATTTAAGTCTTTAGACCAAATCATTATCTTATATGAGCAAGTTGAGAATAAATGAAAACATGTAAAGTCACCATAACATCCAAAGCATCTTTTTAGTCATTTAAATTACTTTTCTAGCTAATTCATTTATACATCATGCTACTAAATATCATGAAATATATGTGAGAGATTAACTTATATGTTTATTCTGTTGTTTCTCTATTGATCTATGATGTAGCTCACCCTTTAGACTATACGTCACAAGTCTTGTACTTGCGGCTGTTGCTACTTCGGGAGGTGTAGATCCGGAGGATTCAGATTACGTGCCTGAGGAGGAGTTGGAGCACCCTCCCGAGGACTTCTTCTAGAGGATCCCTGCGTACTTTGATTTAGTTTTATGAGAGTACGGTACGGCTTGATATGTTAAGCTATTTTTAAGAAAATGTAATCAAACAATGATATATTCTTTTTGCAAACCATCCAAGGTGACTGTTGTGTCATCACTGATGGTTCGGGTGGGTTCTTTTGCTCATGCATTGGCATGAGACTAGAACCATCTTTTAGATTACTTATTTTGATGGTTATACGTATAGAACTGGAGATGTAGTTCGATTCAGTTCTTGTGCTTTATTTTGCCTTATTATTGTTTGGATATACCAATGTTTCGTACAGGCATATGGGGCGCAGCCTCCAGGGTCGTGCTAATGGCACGAGTTTTGGGGAGCCAAAATTCAGGCTATCACACATCGCCATAATGATGGAGTGCCCTTCAATGTTTGTGAAGTATAAAGGTTTACTAGAACCACACCCCAAAGCAATACCATTTCACGTTGTCATGGCTAATATGGCCGGGGGAGAAAATGGGTCGGGAAAATCTGTGAGGAGAGCCCAACTGCCGCTCGACATGTGGACGTTAGACACCATTTTTAAATGCAACTTGTTCCCTTTGAGGCATGAGAAAGAAAGAGTCAGGGTGATTCAACAAGCCCTATACTCTGCCCATAAAGATAGATGGTTTAGTACACCCGCAGTGGTATTCGAGGGAATGAAATACGCCCGTGAGAAAATGTTGGAAACAAGGCACCGTTGAAATTAATGTCATATGCCCATCTTATAACATGAATGGTCGAGCAATACGAAGACGATGAAGATGATTATGAGATATCCCAAGATGAGCAACAATTGTCTGAAAATGTCAAGTGTTTTCGACTCGAAGATTGGAATTAAGTTACCAGAAACTGAAGAAAAGTGTCTTAGATCGACACTATCATCATGTGGCAGAACATGGTTAGGAAGAGCCAGCACAAACCGTGCACCCTACCACACGGCCTCAGTCTCCAACCAAGCCACCGCCCGCCTCATACGAAAACTTGGTCACGCAGGCAGAGTTCAACCTTAGGATGGGCTCTCACGATCATCAGTTGGAAGCACTCAGCCGGCAAATGAACTTCCATGCGGCAATGCTCATGGACATGATGTGTCACATGTATCCGACCACCGCCTCTCAACACATCGCCGATGCACAAGCACATACACAGGGGGCGTCTAGTTCCAGGGTTTGTGATGACATGGAGCAGGACGTAGATCACACTGGTGACAGGGCGGAGCAGTAGAGGAGTTGTGCTAACACTTCATTTTCGTTTTGGGAGAATTTTGGAAAATAATCTGTTAATGTGGTAAAATCATGGACCTATTGGGTCATGGAGCCCCTACTTTTAGTTTTCTTAGTTATTTGAATAGTTCTCTATTTTAATGATGTGAATATTTTTGGCTCGGATATTTAGATGGTTGTGAGTTGTTCAATGTTCTGAATGGCTTTGTAGTTGTGGATATTGTAGTTCAATGTTTATAGTAACGTGTTAATAGATATGCCTTAATGGTGATTAGAATTCATAATCCATTGTGACTGTGCTTCTTGAATGGCTTTGCATCTTAATGCTATGCTTGATGGTTATTAGGAAATTGTTTAGTTGTGGATAGTGCTTAACAACGGAAATATTTTATTGATGTGCTGTGGATATATTTTCTAAGTTGATGGATGTGTTTTACCAATTAGTTGTGGATATTACATGGTTCGTGCAGGTGTGTGTTCTGTTCTGATGGATAATAGGGATATGATGTGATAGTAGACACACCTCGTTATGTATGATTGTGGATATGTCTCTTTAAATTTCGTGTAGATATGTTCTCATAAGTATTGATGTATGTCATGCGTAAGTGCGAATGTATTTTATGCTTTGAATGGTTACCTGAATGTAAATTAGTCGTGGATATATTCTAGCTATTGTGAATGTGTTTTTGTACATAAGTTGTTTCGTTGGTTGAAGGAATCTCAAATTTATTTATGGACGTGTTCCTAATTAGTTGTGGATATGTATTTTCATTAGCCATGAATGTGTGTTTGATTGTTAAGGTCTTGAAGGAGCACCAGTTAATGTGAAAATGGACATCTCTGGTGTAAGCTCAGCAGATAGATTTTTAACGACATGATGTAGCTCTTTAGTTAAAGGATTGAGTTCTCTTGCTCTAGTATTACTACCACTAACAGTAGCCATGCTTTCATTGCTTCGTATTTTAAAAGTGTATGCTTTCGAATCCATGCCATCTACGAAGTCTCATTATGAGACTTGATAATTGACCTGATTTCTTCCGACCCGATTGTCACATGGTGAATTTTTTAGGACAAAAATTTCTTAAGGGGGGGAGGATGCAACGTCCCGGAATTTTCGAACCCGAATTGCACCCGACTAAGTGTTCGGGTTTGACAAGGTATACGTTATGTGCTTTGAATCTTAAGGATATTGTGATTTTAAAACAATTATGTATAGTGGCACTAAAGAAAATATGTTCAATCGTGAAAATAGATTCACGAGCTTAGTAAGTGCACCAGTGGTGAGAGATTTGGTGTGTAAGTGAAGCTAGACCTCATTGTTTTACCTTGTGATAAAGAACCCTTGCACCGACTCACGATGTGCAGGCTTAACACCAAATCAGGCCCATAAGTTAATAAGGGAGAATCCACTTAGAACTAGAATATCAAGATATTTGTAAGGATAGAGTGGAGAGCAAGCTTCCACTCCTCTCACTTCCACCCTTCTCCTCAAACCTCTTTTAAAACCCTAATCTCTTCACAAGGATCATCGTTGATTTTGACCGATGATCATTGATTTCCAACCTCTCCTTGTTGATTCCAACCGCGGGGAACCTTCAAACTTTGACATCGTTGAGATCGAGGAGCAAGAGTGAACGTATCGTCGAACGAGCGCGAATCGACCATAGTAAACGTGAAGATCATTGTGCGGCTTAAAAGAAGAAGATCATTACATGTTAGTGTGGAGCTTCGTTGTGATATTGAGCATAGTGAGACTCTGCATGTGTGATATAGAAACCCTTGATAACGATTATCACAAGCTTCGTATACGCAACCTAATGAGGTGAGTTTCATAGTGTTATCGTACGAATTTGTTTTCCTAAGTTTAGATTGATAAATGTGTGGTGTTTGATTGGACTCGTTTTGAAATTGGGGGGAAATCGAGTCCAGATGAAAGAAGGAAAGATTGAAGAAACGCATGGAATCACTCGAGCGATATGCCTTTAGAAAACAAAGGAAAAATCTGCAGGAAAATTTGCTCGGATTTTAGGCAAAATTTCTTTGGGAAAAATATGCTCGAGTGAATTTAGGAGTGCCACAAGAAATTGTCAAAATCACTCGAGCGATTTGCTATCTTGGTCCCTTCTTTGGGGAAGTTTGTGAATACTTTGAATCGTTCGATTCCTCTGATATTGATATGTGGTTTATAAACTATTGTCATCTAGATTGAGTACAGGAGGTTGCCGATAGGATCTTTGCATTGCTTTGCTCGGTTTCGAAGTTAAGGTAGGGAAAACTCAATGCACAATTTTCGTTTTTGATTTTGATTCATAGACTCCATGATGTAATCGAATGTAAGCTTTGAAAATGAAATCGAATGTGTACTTCAAACTTGAATATGAAATAAGGAATGAACTTTGAATGTGTATCGAAATATGAACTCTAGATAGAAACTTGCATGTTTCATCGAAATTGAACTTCGAACGTGATCTTTGAATGCTAAATTTGAACGTTAAAGCTTGAATGTAAACTTTTGAAATTGAACATTGATAATGGTACCTTTAAATCTTTGAATATGGAACTTCAAACTCTGAACATTCCATATGAAACATCAAACTTTGAACTGTGAATGTCGATCTTTGAACATTGAATTTAGCTATGTGTTAGAACTTTAACTCAAGTATTATGTATTAGTATTGAAAGATGATTTAAGGTTATGTGAACGAAAACCCTACACTATGGACCGGTAGCATACACTTTAGACTAGTATGGCGGTTTAAACGGTAAACTTTGGATAGCAAAGGTCATTTTGAATATTGTTCATTGAACACAATGGTTAGGGGGAATCTATTAGAAATTCGGCTCAACAATGCTATATTCGCGCTAGAGTTCCCTTAAGTTATGATTTAAGGCATGCATGAATGAAGAACTAAGAGACTACACGTGAAACATAAAATGAATACGCAAAAGAAAATTATCGAACTTTGAATCCGAAAATTTGAATTTAGAATCTTGTATGTCAATTTGAACCTCGAATTTTGGTATTTCTATCTGAAAAATGCGTTTGAATCTTAGTCATTGATGCTATGCTTTGTTATGATAAAATATAAATTGACATTGATCTTTCTCATGCAAAGCTTAGACTGTTAGCTCATCCTGACATTTATGTTACAGGTGTGGTGATCGGCTTACTTATGTATGTAATTAATTAAGTCTTAACCTATTGCAAGCGCACAATGAAAATTTTAATACTAGCATAGGATCGTTCCCACGAGGATATGATTTATCTTATATATTAATTTTCTGAAAACTTATATTTAACTTTTAAGATCTTAAACTACTTGAGAAATATGAATAAAGAATGATTTCTTAAACTAATTTACAGAAAAGTAAATCATAAATCCTCCTTCTTTAGATTGTGATCGTCAATCACAATCTTCAGTTATCGGATATTTACAAATTTAAAATACCGTTATACTATATCACAGTCTTCTAAAATTTGAGCGTCAATCAAAAACTAGCATCCTTCAATATAGATTTATACTAATCTCTAATCTATCAGAAATTTGGGCGTCAATCAAACTCCAGAATATCAAAGATGAAAAATTAAAACCATTGCACTAATTTGCAAATCTCAACTTGAGCCGTCAATTCAAATTAAAATTTGGAGATGTTTATAAAACAATAAATTGTAATAAAATTAAATCTAAACTAAAAAGCAATAAAATTATATCTTTCACCCCTCAGCTGCAGTCGTCAATTGCTCATGAGAAACTATAGATATCTACTCTAATCTTCTAGCACTCAATCCCAATCGTCAATTATGATTGAGGAACCTTAGATATCTAAACTAAATTACTCTAATGATCAGAAGAAAACCCAACCTCAGACATCAATTGATGGTGAGAATTTTTTTGATGATCTTATTCCTATACCAAGCCCTCTTATTTATAGATCATAAGGGGTCGGTTTACAAAACTCCTAATTCTAATAAAAGAAACTACTAAAACAAAAGTGTCTTAATATAACTCTACTTCTAATCTTATATTTTCTTGCTTTCAACAGTCAATGTACTTCTAGATTTTCTCCTTTATTTTAGCAACAGAGTCCTTTAAAAGTCTTCCTTCGTCAATCTTCTCAAATCTGTGATTGGTCAGACTTCTAAGTCAAGAATTTTTCTAATTATATGGACGGCAGTGTAAATCCTCACGTGATTAGCAGCTTTAAAAAATTTCCTTTTACAAAATCGTAAATAACGATTTTCTAGCTTTTCACTTTCTGGACGATTCTTTATTTACGATCGATTGTCTTCTGTTTTGTACCGTACTTTAGCTTTTGAACGTCTTTTGTGAAGAATCGTAAATTGCGATTTCTTACTTCTTTCCTTTACAGTGTTCCGCACAATCGTAAAATATAATTTTCCATCTTTCAGTAAGCGATGATTCGTCTTTTTCGTTTAATTTTCTTTCTTATTATTTTATGAGTGCATTTTGACGAATATTAACACTTTGGTTCTTTTTTACTATTTTTTCTTAATATCTGTATATCAGTAACTTCTTAGTTGTAAACCAAGGTCAAGCATCACTAAGATAAGAGTAGTAAAATGGTATATTATGTGACTGATCACACTCCCAAACTTATGCTTTGCTAGTCCCTAGCAAATAATGAAATATAAAACATCCTAAACTAAGAATTTAAATACTACTTTCGTAGGGAACAAAATTGCATTTAGCAGATGCAACAAACCTTTAAACCCCTAGGTGATCCCTAGTGGAGGAGTTGTAGTCTCCTGAATGTTTTCAGTGAAGTTACCTACAAACTTCAAATATTTTTAGAATTTTCAAAATATATATTTTTTTAAAACTAAACAAAGGAAATTTAAAAATATAAGCTAATTCTATACATTGATTATTTACTCATCACATGGTTGTTATGATTCTCAAAGATAGGCTTCCTCCAACCATTACCTTCCATCCTAACAGTTATCCTTGATCAGAACTCAACAATTTCAATTCTGTAAAGCGTGAAGTGTTGTGTACCAGTGAAAAGTTTATTCTTCATAAAATTTTCTAAATGGCAGATTTAGAAAATGTTTTCATTCAAAACTCTCACTATTAGCATGCTCTCAAAAAGATATCAAAACTTTTGGGTTCTCTCAGTATAATATGTATAATAGATTCAAAGGATAATTGTAAAAAAATTTAATCTCATAGAAAAGATAATCTATTCTATTCATATGATTCCCTGTGCAATCCATAGTATCGATTATTCACATCTCTACTAGGCTTATACTTTTGTAAATCGTAAATCAAAAAAGTCTTTCCTACGACTTGTAAAGAGGTTTTGGGTTTCAGAAGGTGCCAAAGAAAAGTAGAAAAAGATTCAAAATATTTTCTGAGAATTTAGTTCTTCCTTCTCCCATTTTTTTTTTTCTTTATTTATTTCAGTAAGTATCCACGAATTGGATGATTCTTCCCATTTACTAATTCTTACTTTGTAAATCCCATTTCTTTTCTCAGTCTTGTAAAATCGTGTTTCACAATTTTTTATTTTTTTTTCTAAAGCATCTTTTACGATTTTCACTTCTTTTCCCATATTTTTCAAAATAATTTCTTTAGTTGTGCCCTTTGTTAGCACTCCCCTTATCTGTTTTGGCCTTTACTCCTTCCACTCCCTCTTCTTCCCTTCTTTTGTATTCTAAACTCTTAGAAAATGTAAGGGTTAAAGGTTGAAAGCTTTGGATAGTATATATGGTTAAAGGTTTATTAGATTTTGGTACAAAGAAATTCAGTTTAGGCTTCCAATATGGGTTCAAAGGGTAAGTTATTTTCTGAGATTTTGGCTTTCTGGCTCTGTTTTAAATAAAAAATGGCCTTTAATCATCTTTACGATTTACTAGTATAGATGCCTTATTGCTTTGATATTATTAGTAGATAGTTCTAGAAAAAAAATTAAGTTATCATAGTCATCGAACATTTTGATTCTAAATTTAGCAATATGAGATTTCATAAAAAAAATAAAGAAGTTCAAAGAAATTTTGACTTGAATAGAAGCACTCTCTCTCTCTCAAAGAAAGGAAAAATTAGTCTCTAAAGCTCACTGGTTTATAATTTTTGAAACTACAGTCTAAATATTACAGTGTTCAAAGAGCTAAAATAATCTATTATTTCAAAAATTCATTCTGATACAGTGTTCAAAGAGCTAAAATATGAATTGTAACTATTTTATATCTAATTGTTAAACTTCTACTACGATGGATTGTAAGTTATTTGGAATCATATTTTTGTTTCTATCATATTCACAATGTGATGTTTAAATATTCAAAATTCTAAAATTCTAAAAAATACTAGAAACTAAAACAAAAAAGAAAAAATTTTCTACAAAAATTCTAATCTAAAAGAAAAATAAAGTATCATTTACGAGCTTAAACTAATATATACACTAGATGTATCCCCCCAAACTTAAACTAGACAATGCCCTCATTGGCACAAAAACAGGGGATACAGTCAAAATTTATGTACTTGTAAATTACTGATAATATCGATCATATACTGGATGGAAAAAATTCTTTAAAGAATGTCCCCCAAACTTGAGGAAAACACATCCATTTTATTCTCAGAGATATCAATAACAAAAATTGAAGAAGAAAAATTAGGAACAATTACACAATTAAAAAGTTGGTTAAAAGAAAATTTTATATAATGTCAGAATATTTACAATGATCATGAAAAGAAAACTATAGGTACTGAAAAAGTAAAATCTAATTACATGAAAGTATAAACCTAAGAAAAATCTAAACACACTATCTACGACATTGGCAGCAATGTCCGAGAGAAAATGTCTTCGATAAAGATTGGTCCTCGACTTCTAACCACCGTTAATTAGAGTCTCTCATTTCTTCCTACCAAAGCAATATCGACACCTTGGCAGGGTCGTTACTCCAAGAGCTGTCAGAACACTTCCCATGCCCTTCAAAATCCCTCCCAAATCGATCACATCACAGGTCTTCCTTAGAAGAAATGCAATGCCATGGTGGAAGTCCTATGAAGAGTGGGGAAGTGAACACATCTCCAGATTACCCTTCACCTATACTACACCCGTGCGATGATTATATGAAGAGATTATACATAGGCAAGGGGAGAAGATAAGCAATGGAGAGGGGTGGAGAGGGACGGTTCAACCCTCCATTATCATACAGGAGCTCGCATTCGAGGTGGGTTATTGTGACGACCCGACTTTTCCAATCCCTAAGGTATAGGAAAGGTCGGTTCATCAACTTATTGATTTCTCAATAAGCCGTAACAAACAGAAGCCGGCAACATAAACAAAGATCTAAAGACAGAGGTAAACATATAGTAATCCAAAAACAAAAGCTTCATATAACAAAATTAAATATATCACTGTGAGGAACCAAAAAGAACCACTGGTGATGGCCAATCTGATCACCTAAAATAGTGGTTCACAATAATGGTTCCTCGAGTGATATCAAAAGAACCAAAATAATGGCCTAGGGCCCAATATTCAAAATAATATCCAGACAAAAATACCAAAAATGCAGGATCTAAGATCACGGAAAGAACTCCTTAGCTGGTAAGTCCGATTCCTCTTCGGGAATATAATCGGAGTCCTCCAGATCCTCTGACCCAAGGTCAGTCTCAGCACCTGTGACGTATAGTCAAGGGTGAGCTAACAGCCAAGCCCAATAGAGGAAACATATCTATTTACATTTCATTATAAGTAAGGTTATCAAAGACAGAAATCGGATCAAATATGGTTTTCAAATGATGCTTTTCAACTAAATCTCCAGTTCTAATCCTGAGTCAAAATTAATAACATAAATCTGATGGGTTCGAAAATCTTCTGATTTAGTATGCTTCTTGTCTTAAATTTATAACTTAATTTTATCTCCCAAATTTCCTATAGCATGAGAGCGGACTACGTAATCGATGGGAAAACCCTACTGACCATCGTCGTTCATGAACCCATTTCTAAAGTGCAACAAGCCCCTACGCTATGAGGGAAACTTGCGCCAAAGTAATACCGTCAACACAGTTGGTAGAATCTAGGGCATCGTACTTATGAACCCTAAATCAAATGAAAATGCTAACACATATCAAGGCTTATTATTCATATCATATACTGATTTTTCAAAGTTTTGATTCGAAGTTCTGATTCAAAAATTAACTGAGGTTCTGAGATTCCAATTGCAAAGTTCTTAGTCATAACAAAGTTCCAAATTTTCATATTTGTGTCATATCTTTTGAGTTTTTTTTTATACTGTGTATAACAGAATTCCAAAATTAATGCTTCTTAAAAGAAATAGCCGAAACAGTTTATGCTTATAAATTGATGCAAATAACAAATAGGGTTCCCCTACCTCAACAAAGAAGTTTCAAAATCATGCACAAACAGTCCTCACCAAGGACTCCCAACAGTCAAAACCTACATATATTAACACTCTCGGTGTTAATATAGAACAAAAATTCAACCCAAAAGCTTGCTGAGAAAATAAACTGAAAAATTTTGAATGCCAAAAATAGGACAGAATTCGATGGTCGAATTCAATTTCGACCCTCGAATTTCAAAACTGCATCAGTCACAAAAATCTGAAAATCGACCCTCGATTTTCAATTCGATGGTCGATTTCCAAATTCGACCATCGAATTGGAAATCGACCTTCGATTTCAAAAATTTTATCTCAAGCACAAAAAAAAACACATTTCGACTGTCGATTTTCAAATCGATGGTCGAATTCCAAATTCGACCATCGAATTGAAAATCGACCATCGAATTACTCTGGTTCTGTGGCTGTCAAAAATTTCAAGTCCGGACTCTTTTCTTCATTTTCAACCACAGCCTTCCTATCCAAAAATAAACACCAGTCACCATTCTAAACCAAAAATTGAATTCAAAAGACAAAAGGATGTTTAAAGGCCTACCTCTTGTAGTTTAAGCCGTTGCCTCCGTTGTACCAAAGCACGCACCGGAACCAATCTTCAAAGTTCAACGGCTTAAATCTTCAAAACAGTTAATCATTCTAATGAGGTTGTCACTGCCTCAGCCACAACAAAATTATATAGAACTGCTCACTCTCCACATCTCTCTTCTCTTTCAATAGTTCAAACTAATCCGAATTCAAATACAAGGGTAACTATTGGTTGAGATGGGGAGAGGAATTTTCAAACCCTCTAGATCTAGGATCAACAATGAGGCAAGGCCTTAGAGACTTAATTTTTCCAACGAGAGAGAGAAGTGAAACTTCTCTTTCACTCTCTCTTATAACCCAAAAGCCAAGTAAAATAATATCTAGATTTTTTTTATAAATGCAACTTATCCACTTAAGTTGAAAACATATCCGGCGCTAAACACAAACACCAACCTTATTGTGTAAGTCATTGCTCACATGACTTACACACATCTTCCGACAATTTCCTTTTGCCATTATTCTTATCATGACCTTAGCTCACCAAAAATCTAAAAATATTCCACAATATTTTCCGGACACACTTACCGAGGTAAACGAAAAATACGTCAAAATATCAGGGATATTACAGTTATGATGGTATAAAGGTTAGGAAGTGGGTTGAGTGTGGTGTCGGATTTGGGTTAGGTGTAGGGTAAAGGATAGTTTCGGTAGACAATTCAGCATCTGGTGTAGGTCGCTAACGCTTCAAATTTTCTACTCTCTATATTGCTGCTAGGAGCTCAGCCTTGTGTGTATCTCAAGGATTCTATCAAGTCTTTTACTGAAATCGATTTGGATGGATTCTCTCACCATAAGGATTAGGGTATTAAAGAAAGACGAAAGAGATGAGTTTTTGGGAAGGCAAAGGTCTGATTTTATAGGAAAGGGAAGGGTTCACGTGTCAAGGTGTAGGCTTATACGCTTGGGTAGTTGGCAAGTGGCGAAATTAAATGCAATGCATGTCTGCTTCCTCTATGAAATAAATGGGTTCGAATTCCAACGTAATCGATAAGACTGATCACTGGAATCGCCTGTTCTCTAGAATTATCGTTTACAATTCTGTGGAACGAAAATGAGACTCTATGACACCTCGAATCGTAATCTCTATGATTCGAGCTTTTAAATCACGAGAAATCGTAAATCCTTACATTGAAAGTGATTATGACATGGCAAGGTCTTACGATTGCACTATGTGAAAACAAAGAAAAAATAACATCACTTGCTTTTAAAAAACCACAAACTTCGGCTGTTGTAGAAGAAATCTGGGTATACAACAGCCCATATCAGTGGTTAAAGAAATGCAACAGCCCACTTAAATGTGTTACTTTGTAAGTGAGCGAGTTCGAACCCATGACCTTCCGATCAATGTCCTATAGGATGTGAAAAAATGCAGAAATGTAACGGCCCACTAAAATCCTATAAGTTTTGTAGTTAAGCGGGACCTTAACTTCTAAAAACATTGGGCGCCCAATTTTATGAAAAATACAGTGGGAAAGAATTGTCTTCTCCTTTGGGTTCCTAGGGTTTTTTCAAATCGGCAATGGATTTTCTTGTTAGAGATTGAAATCTTGTCGAGATCTGATATCAACTTAAACCTGGATTTCGGATCTACAACGATCACATGACAGCGATTGAAATAGGTTTCGATTGGCTTCTAGTTTCGGTGAAGCGAACGAAAAATGATTTGGTAGATTTGAAAGGAGATGAAGAGATCGACTCTAATTAGTTGAGGCCCTAATCTGTATGTTTCAAATCTCAGATCTGATCTATCTCACTCTGATGATCTCATCTATGTACTTTTTTTATTTATTTTGATAATCCAAGCTCTGATCTCCAATGCCTGATCAATATGATCACCATACCTTATCTGAGCGCTTTAACCACCATGTTCAGCTATGGTCTTTTGTTTGCTTTCAGACAGATCAGAGATTTCTTCATAAAGTTGATTGATTAGTTCAATTCTAACAATCTTCACATGATCTTGATATGGTATCAGATTTAGTATGCTCTGTTTATACCAAATAAAATGTTTGGTATCAATACGACACATATCTGCAATGTGAAATCCTTTTGTTTATCTAAAACTAAAATGATAAAGATTAGCCAAAAACTACATTTTTTAAATTATATGTATATGCTTCTCTCTCTCTCTCTCTCTCTCTATATATATATATATATATATAATAATAATAATATATGTATGTAGAAAGAGAGAGTGATTAGCTAAAAACTGTACATTTTTTAAATTATATGAGCCATACATTTGAAATTATATGAGCCATATGTGACATGTGATCGCGAGTTATACCCATCCTCTAAGGGTTCACCCATCCCCTTAGGGTTGAGGCTTTAAAATTCAATGCTGCAACCGGTGCTTCTTTCGTTTGGAGAGGAAGCAGTCACAGTGTTTTGAATCTTTACACCCATCCTCTAAGGGTCACCCATCCCCTTAGCGTTTTAGAAAAAAAAAAAAAAATTGGACCATTTTCCCTTCAAATCCTAGGTCAAAGTGAACCATCTGCCGCTTGACCCTAGTGAATTGATATTTTGCACCTTTGACCAACTTTTAATGGTGGATAAAAATCCTTTTTGAACCTTTTTTTTATGATATCTGATCAATTCTTGGGCAAGTTATCGTGGCACCGATCCCTTGGTTGGGTGCCATGTTGAGTCCAGCTGGTTTTAATGCACAGGTGAGCCATACGTTCGAACAAATATTCCTGGGCCTTATATATATATATATATATATATATATATATATATATATATATATATATATATGTATGTATGTATACCCTTATCTATATTGATATCCACTCGCTTTCTATTACTTAGAAATTTCCAATTTTTCTTCCTTCTTGTCATGAACTTCCGAGGCTTTGAAATTCAATGCCGCAACCGGTGCTTCTTTCGTTTGCACATGTTAGACTTGTCATATAACTTGGAGCTTAGGGGAGAGATTCAGGGAATTATGAAAAGTTTGTCAGGATGTAAAATTGGGAATAACTTGTTAGAGCATTTGATTTGAATTCCAATAAACTCAGTGGGTCTTTGCCAGAGGTGTTAGGGGAGTTTAAAATTTCAAAATATCTTGATTTTTCATACAACTCTCTTTTTGGCCCAATTCCTGCATCTGTGGGAAGATTGCCTTTGTTGAGTGCATTAAGACTTGTAGGGAATAAATTAAATGGTTCGATACCCGTGTCTCTTGGAAGTTTGTCATCTTTGTCTGAATTAGATCTAAGTAATCAGGAATTTAGTGGTCTTATTCCTAGTTCTCTCGAAGATCGTCCTTGTTGAGTACAGAAATAGCACTTCCTAGCAACTTTCTTCACAAGATTGGGAGGTGGTTGATAGATTCTTCACACAAAGAATAATCGGAACTTCTATGAGTTCTATGCATGAGGGCTTCATTACCCTCCTATAAAGTCTACTTTTTTGCCTTTGCATAGACTGCATTGTATTAACATATTATTTTAAGAAAAGAGTTTTTTCTGCCATCAACAAGTAGGTGGTTGTTTCCAAAAAATGCATCCAAAAAGAGAGCAACGAACTCTTAAAAATAATTTACCCTCAAATATCAAAAGCAATATCCTTATATTAAATTCCCCGACGCCCTGAACAACAATAGTTTCTCTAAACATCTTAGGAGGTGCGATTGCATTTTTTGGGTTTTTTCTATTCTTTTCTTCTCTATCCTTTTCCAACTACTTTGTGGTTTGTACTTGAGCTCTCAACGAAAGTGGATGGATGTCACTTGTTCTAGAAAAAGGTAGGAGGTTATTCCCCATATGAGGACCATATAACAAAAACTAATTTTTTAAAATAATCCTGTAAAAGTAATGGCTATTTTACTATATTAAGTTCCAATGCTAATGCTTGCACCAAAAAATAGATACTATGATCCCTACCTAAAACGTTCACCGCCAATAAATTATGACGCATGAATTATCAGAGAACAAAGCTAGTTCAATTTGAAAAAGGGAACCCAGCTGAATTAGCTGGTCACTAGCTAAGTCAGTCACTTAGGCTGTGTTTGGGATTGCTCTTTGGAGGCAAAGAGTAGCTCTCTGCTCTGGTGCAGAGCACTTTAGTATGGGAGTGTTTTTGGTTGTAGGTGCTCTTAGCTCTTTCAGAGAGTGAAAAAGCAGAATTTGGGTCTCTTTAAAAGAGCAATTTAAACCTGCTCTTTTAAGTGGGCTGCTCTTTGCCACCAAAGAGCAATCCCAAACATAGCCTTTCTGCATCCACCATAAGAATCATTTTACATAGATCAAAATGGCATGGCTCATCCCTGGCAAAGGCTATGTTGATAAATGATTCACCATAAGAATCATTTAGTTTGGAGTAGGCACTGTGGGTATACATGGATTCCTTTTTTATTGAAGGACATAAATTGATGGAATTTATCACATAGTATCCTTGTCACTAGGCCAAAGCTATTCCAATGTAGATGGCATATAGAGTATTGATCCTCTGTTTGATCCAATGTAGATAGATATGAATTTAGAGATGAGAACACATATCCCAGATTTTAGGCTCAATTAAAAATAAACTCCAAACCCTTGGCCTCTCTCACCTCTTCTCTCGAGTCTCGACCCTCGGCTAATTTTAGTAGCAATGTAGTTCATGCTCAGCGCTAGCGATCAGTGGAATGCATGAATAATTTGACTGTGCATGCTCTGCAGTGCTCTCCTGCTCGGGTCAATCTCCTTCTAATCAGTGAAAGTCAAAATTGATTTGCAGTATCTCCTGAGCGTGGGTTTAGGCTGAGCTGGAATTGACCAGTTCATGCACTCACAGAGAGACCAATTCCAGCTTAATCAAAAATAAAGAAAGAGACTTCTCCCTGATGATAAACATCTACCGAATGATCTGAAGTGATGATTTTTTGCACCAGTTTGTTGGGTGTTCCACCTACCTTCGTAGTGTTAAGCATGACGGAAAATTCTTGCTACTTGTATTATGATTTTAATACCAAAGTCTGATCAAGTAGGTGGCTGTAATCAGAATTGTTAATCTAGCCGCGACTTAGAGGCCTTCTTTTTCTCTGCATTGGCAACATAAAGTGTTCTTATCTTGGATATCATTTGCATCCTTTAGAACATAGTAGGCAAGTCGTTGAAGACTAGGGCATGGGAAGTACGAATGAAATGGTTTGACATAATGTATTCTGTTATATATCACAGTCTCACATTTTTGAGGTGCCTCAAGGAATACTAAATAATTTCTCGGGGAAATCTCATTATTAGGCAGTGTTTGAGACACCTTATATATCCAGCATTAGGTTATGTGCTTATTCAAAAGGAATCATCATGGTAGTTAGCTAGTGAAACCCTTCTGGTTTGATGATTTCCTTTATGATAAACTCCAGTCCTTAGTTGCCGGAAGCAGCACTTAATAGGAGGTTGGCGGGGCGGGCGGGCTGGGGGGGGGGGGCGATGCAATTTTTATGATTAGAAGCGGAAGCAATTTTTGTTTTGGGTTAGCGGCGATGCGTTTAGAATGTCAAGGAAGAAGTCAAAGGTATTGGAGGGCAGTAATAGCGGGGGATTATTACAACTTTTGAGGAACTTATATGGAGGTTTCAAGACGGAATTACGTGCTACTGTTAGAGGCTGGATAATGGGTCAAAAATGGTCCAAGAAGGGGCCTGGTGCAAGGAATTATGGGGTAGAAATGGTGTCAGGTTTAAGAGTTTATATGTCTGACACTACGTGAAAATGGGGAAAAAACCACTATAGCATCATAAAATAAATCACTGCTTAAAAAATTGGTGCAATATACCACTGCCTAAAATAGTATTTTTTAAAGTTAAATCAGTGGTTTTGTAAATCATCCTCCTATCACGTGCAAATCATCAAGCCCAAACACACAGACCCACCCACCCCCCGACTTCTCTTTGTCACTATTTATCACTAAAGAGAAGACGCCTTTCTCACAGCCCTTCTTTTTCTCTTCAAAACTTTAGCCTCTCTCTCTCTCGATCGACAAACCCTAACCTCTCTCTCTCGATCAACAAACCCTAGCCTCTCTCTTGTTTTCCTGCTTGTTCCGTGGTCTCCATGAGCTACTCTAGGCAGCTTTGATCAACCGATCATTTTTCTGATGGATCGAGAACCGTTAAATGCTGATCTAGTATGTTATATGGTTTTGATCTTATGGAGCGGAGGATTTGAGATGGATTAGAAGCTAGTGAATGCAAATCTAGGTATGCTATATGATTTTTTGTTACATTTTGGTTGATTTTGAGTAGGATTTGAGATGGATTGGTTAATTCGTTGATTTTTCAATTTTTTCAATTTTTTGTTTGATTCGCTGCTGCGTTGATTTACAAATTTTTTGTTTGATTCGTTGATTTTCTAATTTTTTGTTTGATTCATTGATTCATGATTTGTTAAATATTTGTTTCATTAGTTGATGTGCATGCATGTTTAAAAATCGCTAGGGTTTTGGACTCAGTTTTTGTTAGATTTTTTTCTTCCTTTGTCACATTTACAGCTATTTTTAAGCTCTTTGTTCATTTCAGCTATGTTTTAGGGTTTTGTTTCTTCATTTTATGTGTAGAGAAGTTAAGGTTTGAAGTGCATTTATGTTTTGAAAACTCTGGGGTTTCCACCTGTTTTTATTTTTTAATTTTTTGAATGATTTTTAGCCAATCTTCTTTTCATGTGGTCTGTTTTGCATTCGGAAAGTTAGGGTTTCTTTTGCATGGTTGCTGAGAGAGATCTAGGATTTTGAACACGGTTTTCTGAGATTTTCTACCTATTTAGTGTTGTATTAGACTTTTTTTAAGTTGCATTTTAGTATATTTTAAAGCTGCATTTTAGTATTTTTTTAAGCTGGTTTTTTGCGTTGAGTTTTAATTACGTATACTAGGCATGTACTGCCGTCTGTAAATGGGCCAATCTCAGCCCCTCAACCATAGTAAACCTTATGTAGCAATCAAATTTCTATCATCTTTGAAATCCGTGCAGGGAAGTTATTGATTATGCAGACGGACTGAGATCCGTACGGTAGTACATGGCTGGTGTACATGATATCAACTCTGTATTTTTTATCCTCCATTTTTTTTTTCCTGATTTTGTATGGAGTTCATTTGGGCTTCTTCGTCTGATAGATAGATTTTAGGTTTTATACTACATTTGCAGTGAAAATATCTAGGATTCTCCTTTTCATTTGTTAAGGAGCTTAGGGTTTTGCAATCGGTTCTTTGATTTTTATGTATTTTTCCCTCCTTGGTAGCTATTTAAAGCATTTAGAAGCACATTTTAGTATTATTTCTCTGTTCATGCTCATTTCATAGCCGTTTCACTATTCCTAGTTCTATTTTCATTTTCAAGGGTGTTTCAACATATTTTTTTTAGGTATACATGAAGATCCTTATAGTCGAATTATGGGTCCATTATTTTGCCTGTTTGTTGTTGATGCAGATTAAGTTCATTTGCCCTACCTAGGGTTTATCATGCACTTTGTAATATAATTTATTGCTTCTTTCATTTGAGGAAAAGATCCATCCACCCATACATCTAGTAACCAATCAGATTTGTATTGGTCTTTAAAGAAACTTTGGATGGCCTTCTCCATTCTATTATCGTCTTCATGTTTTCATTTTTCAATATTCCTTTTCTCTATTCCATTACCATGTAGTGGAAGAACTCAGTGTTCCTATCCCCTTGTAAAACCATTTCTTTTATCTTTGTTTCTAAAAAGCCTCTTTTTATTTTTATTTATAAAAAAAAAAAGCCTCAATCTAGAATATTCATCCATTCTCACTTGAGTTTGGAAGCATCATGTCATTGGGTGACACTCATAACACATTGGTGCATGGTTGCTTGTGGGGCATGTTGGTGTGCGGCGTAGGAGCGGCAGTGCCGCATGGCTCCATTTCTATCATGAAAGGCATTGGCATGCATGCTTGGTTGGCATGGAGCATCAATAGGCTTCATGAGCCTCACCGTGGGGGCAAAGTGGAACCACGAGTGCTAGCCACGAGCTTGTCGGGGGGCCTTGAGTGTGACATACAACTATTTCAAAAGGATAGATTTGGTTAGTTCACTAGATTGATATAATAACTGACACGGATGTATCCTATCGTTGATGATGGGTAATATATATTTAGACAATAGAAGCTTTTCATATTTTACCGATAGATAAAAAAAAGGCTATGTTATTTCTTTGTCATAGGCAATTTATAGTTAGTATGTCAATGTCCTGGTGTTATAGGAGTAACTCTAGTTTTGTTTGGTACTAGTGCTCATGGTTTTTATGGTTATGCTGGATTCTTCGCAATTTAATTTATTGCATTTCACAGTACGTGAATTCCAAGTAGATGAAAATTGACCTGCTATCTGCAGTCATTGTAGCATTGATACATGCTAAGAATTTTGAATGGCTTAGTTCTATGTGACATCATTATGTAATTCCTTGAATTGAATAAATTACAAAATGTGATCCACCTTAGAGTAGCTGTGTGATGCAAGGTGATATGGGCAGCACTGAAAATAGAGAAACAAGATTTACAAAATTTTGGGATCCATCTCCAATTGCTCTTCCTCATCTCGAAATTACAGAATGAGTGAGAGAGATGGGGGGAGGAATGGCTTTTGGGGAAAATACTATTCTGTTGACCCACCAAATGGAGACTTCTAATACTGGTTCAAGCAACCTTAATAGTGAATTTGACGGGGAGTGCCCGAGGGCGTTGATTAACTGTGACAGCCCGGGTTTCGCTACCTCGAAACCCGTGCCATCGGCACAGCCCTTGAGGCCGTGCCCCAAGATTTAATGCGGAACACTTGGTACAACCATCACAAAAGAAACCATAGAAAGATAAAATGCGAAAGCAAATCTCCATTTCTACTATTTGTTAACTCATAACACAAAATCCAAAAGATAGTTCTCAACTCATGCCGCAACATGAACAAGAGAACCAACCCGAACCATTAGTGCCGTAACTACGGACACCTCAACGGTTCGACAAAATGCTATTACATGTATCTTTAATTTTTACAAAAATTGTGGCTGGACGTACCAAGCCGAAAGCACTTTCTCACCAAAAACTCTCAAAATACGCAGCAAATCTTCTAGAAGAATTTCTCTGAAGGGGCTCGAGACTCCTCCCGATGCGTACTCCGGGTCCTCGGGGTCCAACACGTCGGTCGCCACGCCTAAATCATCATCTGTGACATATAGTCAAGGGTGAGCTACATCCTAGCTCAGTAGGGCAATATCACAACGAGTATATCCATCTTACAAACATACATTTAATGACAGAAATAAAACATGAACCAACAATAATCTTTTCTTGAAATGTAAACTGAAAATGCGATAAAACACTTGACTACAATTATTACTTTACTCATTTAATTTCAAGATGATGTTCACCTCCCTTTTAGTTGCAAAGTGAGACTACACTTAAATCTTAACTTAAATAATCCTCGAGCAATATAGCATCGAGCCCGATGGAATACCCTCCATCGTCGTCTAATCAGACTATTTTTCATTTCACTGTCCACGTCCCTATCTCGTAGGTGACGACTATACTGCTACTATACATCCACAGGATGTCCGCTGGTGTCTGGATTCGCCCGTGCATCGTCACGGATATCTGCCGCGTCACGGGTATACCGCCGCGTCGGTTGGGTATTCTTTGAACCTTAAATCAACTGTGCAATACATATAGTTGTTCACCGTGAATTTGTGCTAATAGATATAAAAACCCAGCCCGTGCATTCTTAATTTCTGTTTGTTTCTTAACGTGGATCCTTACATCCACAACACATCCCTGGGATGTCACTTTATCTGTTGCACCTCTGCGATGCCTTTGTGTTCTTACATCCCTGGGATGATTGCTTCCTACTTAACAATTCCCTTATGATTTGTGTGACCATACACCATTATCGTTTAACACTATTCCTTTGCATTTAACGAAACACTAATCTTTGCATTTAGCCATAGATCAAACAGCTTTTAAAGAAACATGCATCATAAACTATCACTACGTATGTGCTCGTGAATCTGATGTACTAGTTTAGATGTCCCCCTACCTCACATGCGTCTAAAGACCTTTTGATCCCTACTCGTTTCGACCAAGAGATTCGATGATCCGCGACCACCTAGGCATGATCAACGCATGAAGATCATCATTACCAAGAATAAACCTTGGGCCAACAAGTTTAGGCTCAAACACAATGTTATTTCATGCCCAAATAGGCCCCAAGCCTAAAACCAGCCCATTTCGAATGAACGAAATCGAAATCGTTCGAACGAAATTCAATTTCGTTCGAACGAATTTCAATTTCGTTCGAACGAAATTGGATTTTCGTTCGAACGAATTTATTTCGTTCATACGAAAACCTCCCTTTTTCCTATAGCTTCAGCAGTCAATTTCGTTCAAACGAAATCTCATTTCGTTCGAACGAAACTCCCTGATCTCAGGTGAGGATCGAGTTCATCTCTCCATGAACTCATCAACTCCATCACCATCCTCAACAACTCCATTTCTCATTTTCCTAAAACAATAAATACCATGTTTTTTGCTATAATTTCAGTGTGCAAAGCTTCAAGCATACCTCTTTCGATTCGATTCTTTTGATCCTAGTTTTTAACTCCTTAGGGTTCCACAAACCCCAAACCAAACTTCTTCTTGATCCCGAGCTCGATCCGTTGGACCTCGTGAGCCAAGATCGACGATCTACATTAATATTCTCCTCTTTTGATTCAATCATCCGGTTTCATAGCATTCACTCCCTCTCTCTCTCTCTCTCTCTCTCTCTACTTCTTTCAACAACCCTAACTCAAGCAATAAATACCCATTTTCTTTCTTTTTTCTATTATCTTATATTATAGCTTTTATAATCGGGTGTAAAGCACATACACTGATTAAGTGTACGTACACATACAACCCACCACTCATCATTGCCTTGACTACATCGCTTTTACCCGTCCGATTACGTCAACCGGGTCAATGTTGACTCGGTCAAACGCTTGACCAGGCGGTCCGCTTCTCGAGGTGCACAATATAAGCACCAAATTTTCCGGGACATTACATTCTCCCCTCCTTGGGAATTTTCGTCCTCGAAAATTATTCCCAAGTTCTCCCCCACACCACAGCATGGGGGCCGCACACACAAGTGGGTGCACGAGCACGCGTGACCAGCAGCACCAAGATATTGAAATCATTCACATACAGAGACATCAAAGAGAAGCAAGAGTACACGTATCAAGAACTGGCACATTTACCAATGAAATATCCACACCCATACATAGATATGATAAAAGAAACGAAACAGTTACGAAGTTTAGGGTGGCAGCCATGCCACAATCGTTCGGAGGAAACGCGTCCTCATGTACCTGTTTTAAAATTTACATTTGTCCCAAAATTTACAATGCCAAAAATAAATAAACCAAAACATGCACCATCAACAAAAGACCACATAAAAACAATCAAGGCGCCCCGCCGCCCGGCGGAATGCTACCGTCATCACCATGCCCGCCCGCACCCGAAGTAGATGCACCCGAAGACCAAGCCTGCACTGCCGCCATGCGCTGAAGATAATCATCAGGATACATAAAACGCATCTGCTCGGCATGGAGTGCGTCATGATAGTCTAACCGGCGGTGAAGGAGGCGGTTGTTCTCGGCCATTTGACGCGTACTGGCCTCCAAAAGGGCATAGATGTCGGTCAAAGTTGGGGTAGGCATGTTCTCATGTGGCGGTGCGTAATCCGGAGCATGGCCAAAAGGGTGTTGCGGTGGAGCCTGAGCAGTAGGGTCATCATATACCGGGGTCTCATGTGCTGGGTGGTCCTGAGCCGGGGGTTCCGGCTGTGGTGGTTCTTCGGCTATCGGTGTCTTCACCAATTTAACATAGGTCCTATTCCAATCGACCATGGTGAAATGAAGGACGTTCCCCGTTAATTTAAATTCACTTGGGGAGAGGGTATATGTGTGATCACCCGCATGGTCCTCAACCATGAGGGAAATAAGTCGGGCATACGGCATGTCGTCGGGAGATCTTTTCACGTTGGGCAACATCTTCTTTCGTGCATATTTTAATCCTTCCAAGACCATCTTTGGGGCATTAAACCATCGGCCCTTAAATGCAGCAAACAATGCCATTTGAACTTCACCGACCCGCTCGGTTCGATGGCGTAAGGGATAGAGGTTGCATTGAATGATCGAATCGAGCATCCAAAGGTCACGGGGTAAATGGGCGCGACTAATTGAGCGACCCGAACCGGTTCGGCCCTGGGTCATATGAGCGGCCACATATTTGTAGTCCAATGTGTTCGGAAAAGGCTCGGCGAGGGCGATATCCTCGTGATTGTAGGTATGAAAACACGCCAAAGCGTCGGCCACATCATCAAAAGTGAATGTGTATGGCCGACCGTCAATCTTTGTTTTTAAAATGGTCGGGTCGTCAATGAGTTCCATATTTTGATAAAATAGACGCACTATTCGTGGGTAGTAACTGTCCTTGCATGGGCGAAGGATACCGGTCAAGCCCGCGGTAGAGACGTAGTCAAAGGCCCAATGTGTTTCTTCACGATCGGCAAAAGTTTTAGGATCGATGATCCATTCGGGTTCAAAATCTTTATTTGACCACCACTCATTTGGGCGTTCACGAACGGGTGGTGGGGGTGGCGCTTGTGCTCGTGGTGCCGATGAAGAACCCGTGGGCGGTTTCTTCGGTGTTTGTTGAGAAGAAGAACCCGTAGTGGGTTGCTTCGATGTCGCATGACAGCCAGCGTGGGTCTTAGGTGGCATGATGAGAATTTCAAATTTGGGGATCAAGGGTTTGCCCCCAAAAAGAAAGGAGATCAAAGAAAATGGTGATGTAATGCAAAATAGAGGTTGGAGATTACCTCTAGACGACCCAAATGGTTGAGTTCAAGTGGTTCCAAGGTTGAAGATGACCGGAATTGGCGAAATCCGGCGAATCCGTTGAACCCTTGCAAGCTAGGAAGGAGGAGGATGGAGGAAGGAAGGGTTTCGTTACATCGAAATGGGTTGGAACCAACCCTCTATGGCATAAATAGGGGAATTCGTTCGAACGAATTAATTTCGTTCAAACGAAAATGGTGGCCGGGGCATTGGGTTTAAAAATCGTTCGAACGAATTGATTTTCGTTCGTTCGAATTTCCTTGGCACACATTTGTGCCCACTGCCATACTGAAATCGTTCGAACGAAATAATTTCGTTTGAACGATTTCTGGCTACACCAAAAGCTAAACATTCGGCCCTCCCATGGAGTAGCCAGCCTTCACCTCAAACACGCGTTCCGACGACAACATGAACGATCACCGTTCACCTACGTGCAGATCGATCGCATCAATCGGTACATTAAATCAATGAATAGATCATACCTCACAGAATCCCGAATCACACCCGCAAGCGAGAACGAAGTGTGTGTGCTAGGTGTAATAATAAAATAAAATAAAATAACATAGGATCAAAATTTTAAAATATAGACGAAAGAGTTCAAAAGTTGTAACTCCGCATAGTATATAAAAATTTTACAAGGATCATTCGCGCTTTCCCAATACTAACCTTGTGTACCCATTTCATAAGAATACGGTGGAAACGTAAAACTCGGCACAAAATAAAAATTCCACAATTAGCTCCATTTTAACCAAGCACACAGTCAATCACCCAAACAAATGGGGATACAAGTCCCGAATTTCCGTTTCTCTCTCCCAAGTTGCTTCTTCAACAGGGTGGTTTCCCCACTTGACTAGCACTAATGGGATGACCCTAGTGCGTAGAATTTGCTCCCTTCGGTCGAGAATTTGAGTGGCGTCTTCAATCATAGTCAAGTCCTCTTGAAGTTGCAGGTTGATCACCAAAATATGAGTAGGGTCCCTTACGATTTTCGAGCATAGAAATATGGAAAACATTGTGTATCCTATCAAACAACGGAGGCAACCCGATGCGATAGGCTACCTCGCCAACTCGACCCAAGACTTGAAGGGGATATAACGAGGACTTAACTTTCCTTCCTTCCAACCGCATCACGCCCTTCATGGGTGACACTTTCACAAACACATGATCACCAACGGCGAAATCTCGGCTCGTTCGGTTGACATCGGCATAGCTCTTCTGTCTGCTTTGTGCCGATCGGAGTCGTTCCCTTATCATACGTACCAACTTGGCATTTTCTTCAAGAACTTCCGGACCAAGCACAAATTTTTCTCCTGTTTCTTCCCAGTTGATGGGCGATCTACATCGCCTACCGTAGAGAGCTTCATACGGCGCCATTCCGATGCTTGCCTGAAAACTATTGTTGTATGCAAATTCAATCAAAGGAAGGTGTTGATCCCATGATCCCTGCAGTTCGAGCATACACGCATACGAGCATATCTTCAATTACTTGGTTTACCGTTACATGCATCCCATCGGTTTGTGGATGGAGCATGACTGAAATCTAATCAGTACCCATACTCTCTTGAAATTTCTGCCAAAACTTTGAAGTGTATAGTGGGTCGCGATCGGATAATATCTTTGCTTGGAATGCCGCAGCGCACTATCTCTTTCATATAGAGCTTGGCGAGTTTACTGCGCTATACATAGAGTTGTAGGGCAAGAAGTGGCGGAACTTCGTCGATCTATCCACAACTACCAGAGATAGCGTTGTGCCTCTTATGTTCGCGGCAATCAAACAACGAAATCCATGGAGATAGAGTCCCATTTCCATTCGGTATAGGTAGAGGTTGTAGTAAGCGGTGTCGATGGTCCACCTTCACTTGTTGACATGTTAAACATTTTGACACATACTACCACGTCGTGTTTGAGACCTCTCCACCAGTAGCTCTTACACATATCTTGATACATCTTAGTGCTACCCGGATGGATTGCGTACTTAGATTTGTGCGATTCATCTAAAATAGTTTGCCGCAGACCGGCATCGACAGGAATACAAAGACGTCCCCGGAATAGCAAGGAACCGTCCTCCCTTATCGAAAAATCCGGTCTAGTACCTTCCACTACCTCTTTCCGAATCTTTACGATTCAGGTCTTCGTCTGCAGCTCATGTATGTGTTCGAAAATGATCGGCCTCTCGAGATATTATATGAGCCCCAGAAGCTTGCACTTCGATCCTAGCATCATACAATGACAGGTCTTCAAACAATTTCCACCTGTACATTCCCATCACAAGGTTCGCTAACTGAGCCGGGTTCTTACGACTTAAAGCATCTGCAACAACATTGGCCCTGCCTGGGTGGTATTGAATGGAGCAGTCATAATCTTTGAGAAACTCCATCCACCTTCGCTGCCTCATGTTCAGTTCCTTCTGTGTAAATAAGTATCGGAGGCTTTTATGGTCAGTGAAGATCTCGAAGGTCTCCCCATATAAATAATGTCTCCATATCTTCAATGCGAAGATGACCGCTGCGAGCTCGAGGTCATGCGTTGGGTAATTTCTCTCGTGGTCCTTCAATTGTCTCGACCCATATGCAATGACCTTTTTATGTTGGTTTAGCACACAGCCTAAACCATTATGAGAAGCGTCGCTATATCGCAAAACCTCCCTTTGCTGAAGGAATTGCCATCGCAAGGCGATAAGCCGCTTCTTAAGTTCTTGAAAGCTTGCTTCACATGCATCGGTCCATTCGAATCGCACATCTTTGCGTGTAAGTCTAGTCAGTGGCCCCGATAATTTGGAAAACCCTTCCACGAAACGTCTATAATACCCAGCCAACCCAAGGAAACTGCGTACATCGGTGACCGTCTTTGGTTGTTCCCATTGCACGACAGCCTTAATCTTAGTAGGATCTACTGTGACACCATCCTTTGAGACGACATGTCCCAAAAAGCTAACTTCTTCTAACCAGAACTCGCATTTATTGAGCTTGGCGTATAGTTGGTGTTCACGCAACGTTTGTAAGGCTATTCTCAAGTGTTCTTCATGCGCTTGCTTTGACTTAGAATAAATGAGGATATCATCGACAAATACAACGACAAAAGAGTCCAGGTGTGGCTTAAATACCCGATTCATGAGATCCATAAGACGCGAGCATTACAACCCGAACGGCATCACTAAAAACTCATAGTGTCCGTATCTCGTCCGAAAAGCAGTCTTCTGAATATCTTCTGCTTTAACTCTGAGTTGGTGATATCCAGATCGTAGATCGATCTTAGAAAAGTATCTCGCTCCTTGTAATTGGTCAAACAAGTCATCTATTCTTGGCAACGGATACTTGTTCTTTATAGTGAGTTTGTTTAGTTGACGGTAGTCAATGCACAACCTCAGTGACCCGTCCTTTTCTTAACAAATAAAACCGGCGCACCCAAGGAGATACACTCGGTCTCACAAAGCCCTTGTCGAGGAGTTCTTGCGGTTGCTTTTAACTCTTTCAACTCGGCCGGAGCCATCCTATATGGTGCTTT
The DNA here is from genome assembly GCA_021018995.1 of Chloranthus sessilifolius. Lineage (NCBI taxonomy): Eukaryota > Viridiplantae > Streptophyta > Magnoliopsida > Chloranthales > Chloranthaceae > Chloranthus > Chloranthus sessilifolius. The sequence continues at coordinate 125,550,590 of CM037589.1, read as the reverse complement.
AGAGATCGGCTCCGTTCCAGGTGCCAAGTCGATAGCAAACTCCACTTCTCGATCCGGAGGTAATCCTGGCAACTCCTCTGGAAAAACATCATCAAACTCACATACCACTGCAATCTCGGTAATGACATTCTTTTCTTTCTTGTCATCCTTCAAGAAGGCCAAGTAACCACTGCATCCATTTCGAATTAGGCGTTCGGCCTTGATGGCGGACACATGTGGTAGAAACTTTGTCCTCACTCCCTTGAATCGGAATGATCTGCTTGAAGTCGGTCTAAAGATGACGATTTTGTTTTTGCAATCGACCGTTGCACAATGTTGTGACAACCAGTCCATGCCAAGGATCACGTCGAATCCCTGCATGTCTAAAAGAATTAAATTCGCGGACAATTCATACACCTCCCCATCTTCAATGGCTATAGTCACCGCTTTACAGACCAATTCTGCGTCAACTGCTCGTCCTGTTGGGATAGTCACCGCTAGAACGAAATCTAATGCATTTGGCTTGACTTTCATTCTCTTTACGAATCGAGGTGTAACAAATGAATGTGTAGACCCTGGGTCTATTAGTGCCCTAGCCTCACACGCCCCATGACTCTCTTTCCCATACACGTGCACAGTACCTATAGTGGATGCACATTTTAGTATTCCACTAGTGTCTCGGACATACTCATGATTTCATACAAATCAACAAAAATCAAAGCAATTATTTAACCTACACAGATACCACTTCTCTACTAAAAGCATTTCAAAATATTTCAGTCAATATCATGAGCAATTTCAATCTTACTGAAGACTCACCCTGTATGATATCGGTGGAATTGCGAGCATCCTCCGCCGTGACGGTATAAACCCTTCCTTGTACAATCGGCTTCTTAGCTTGAAACGGCCTTGGTGTAGAAAGCGTCATTCCGTCTGTTCGCTTCCCATCTTTGATGACGTGTCCCAACTTTCCACATCGATAGCAGCCTTGCATTCCCCGCCTACAATCAACCGTTCTGTGAGGCTTGCCGCATTTTGCACAGGTTTCCCTTGGTGTAACAGAGGGTGCTCGTGAGGAGGCTTGACTAGCGGACACCCCCGTAGCTGCGGTGGAGTTCTCATACCGTATCGGTTTTGCCATTGTGGATGTAGGTGGCCTCGAGGAATTTGAATACGTGATTTGTCTAGGGGTGGAGTCGTAGTAAACCTCGGCCTTTTGTTTCCCGCGTCATACTCACTTGTACCCCCTTGCACTGTTCGGTGTCCATCATGTTGATCCCGGCTTTTATAAGCTTCATAAATATCTTTTTCCGCCACTAATGCTTTTTCCATTACGTTCGCATAACGTTCAAGTTCAAAGATTGATACTCGTTGGATGTTTGGTCTCAACCTTCTTCAAACTTATACGCCTTCATGCTCTCGGTAGCCACCAATTATGCGTATCGAGGTAATCGTAAATTCCCCACCGTATGCTCGCACCGACATGCCCCTTTGTTGTAAGTTTGCAAAATCCCTTCTCATTTGGACTCGCATCTGCTTTGGAAAATACTCCCGATTAAACTCACTCACAAACTCCGCCCAAGTCCACGGACGGTGAGGGTCCTCAACTTCCCTTTTCCTTAGCACTGACTTCCACCAAGGATCGGCATCTCCCTCTAACTGAAAGGAGGCCCATCCGACCTTCTCATTTTCTCAGATCAGAATCGGACTAGGAGCTTCTTGATTTGATTTAACCATCTCTCCGCTTCCAACGGGTCAGTCTGCCCATAGAAGCTAGGAGGCCTCAGTCTTCTAAAGTCGACGAATGACGAGGGTAACAGTGCTGGAGGGGGTGGTGGTGGCGGCTGATGACTATTGGAATTGTTAGTCGCCATCAACGTCGTTTGCTCGGCAAAAATTGCGATCATTGCATAGCGCCATATAGCATAGCCGCCATAGCCTCCATGCTTCCATCTCTTTCATTAAGGTCTTCTTCGCTCATCGACTCGACGAATCTCTTCTTCACCCTTTGACTTCTACTCGACTACCCCTAGGTCGAATTCTTCTTCCGTAAGACATCGCGGCTCGCACGTGAAATCAAAGTCTCATTACCAGCAGGTCCCTTCACTCTGACAAAATCCAAGACATGTCAGACATTCAAAGGAAACTGCTTTGATACCAACTGTGACAGCCCGGGTTTCGCTCCCTCGAAACCCGTGCCATCGGCAACCCTTGAGGCCGTGCTCAAGATTTAATACGGAACACTGGGTACAACCACCACAAAAGAAACCATAGAAAGATAAAATGCGAAAGCAAAACTCCATTTCTACTATTTGTTAATTCATAACACAAAATCCAAAAGATAGTTCTCAACTCATGCCGCAACATGAACAAGAGAACCAACCCGAACCATTAGTGCCGTAACTACGGACACCTAAACGGTTCGACAAAATGCTATTACATGTATCTTTAATTTTTACAAAAATTGTGGTTGGACGCAGTCAAAGCACTTTCTCACCAAAACTCTCAAAATACGTAGCAAATCTTCTAGAAGAATTTCTCCGAAGGGGCTCAGACTCCTCCCAGATGCGTACTCGGGTCCTCGGGGTCCAACACGTCATCGCGCCTAAATCATCATCTGTGACATATAGTCAAGGGTGAGCTACATCCTAGCTCAGTAGGGCAATATCACAACGAGTATATCCATCTTACAAACATACATTTAATGACAGAAATAAAACATGAACCAACAATAATCTTTTCTTGAAATGTAAACTGAAAATGCGATAAAACACTTGACTACAATTATTACTTTACTCATTTAATTTCAAGATGATGTTCACCTCCCTTTTAGTTGCAACCAGGCTGAGACTACACTTAAATCTTAACTTAAATAATCCTCGAGCAATATAGCATCGAGCCCCGATGGAATACCCTCCATCGTCGTCTAATCAGACTATTTTTCATTTCACTGTCCACGTCCCTATCTCGTAGGTGACGACTATACTGCTACTATACATCCCTGGGATGTCTGCTGGTGTACGGATTCGCCGCCGTACCGGTCACGGATATCCTGCCGCGTCAGTCACGGGTATACCGCCGCGTCGGTTGGGTATTCTTTGAACCTTAAATCAACTGTGCAATACATATAGTTGTTCACCGTGAATTTGTGCTAATAGATATAAAAACCCAGCCCGTGCATTCTTAATTTCTGTTTGTTTCTTAACGTGGATCCTTACATCCACAACACATCCCTGGGATGTCACTTTATCTGTTGCACCTCTGCGATGCCTTTGTGTTCTTACATCCCTGGGATGATTGCTTCCTACTTAACAATTCCCTTATGATTTGTGTGACCATACACCATTATCGTTTAACACTATTCCTTTGCATTTAACGAAACACTAATCTTTGCATTTAGCCATAGATCAAACAGCTTTTAAAGAAACATGCATCATAAACTATCACTACGTATGTGCTCGTAATACAGTGTACTAGTTTAGATGTTCCCCTACCTCACATGCGTCTAAAGACCTTTTGATCCCTACTCGTTTCGACCAAGAGATTCGATGATCCGCGACCACCTAGGCATGATCAACGCATGAAGATCATCATTACCAAGAATAAACCTTGGGCCAACAAGTTTAGGCTCAAACACAATGTTATTTCATGCCCAAATAGGCCCCAAGCCTAAAACCAGCCCATTTCGAATGAACGAAATCGAAATCGTTCGAACGAAATTCAATTTCGTTCGAACGAATTTCAATTTCGTTCGAACGAAAATCCAATTTCGTTCGAACGAATTTATTTCGTTCATACGAAAACCTCCCTTTTTCCTATTGCTTCAGCAGTCAATTTCGTTCAAACGAAATCTCATTTCGTTCGAACGAAACTCCCTGATCTCAGGTGAGGATCGAGTTCATCTCTCCATGAACTCATCAACTCCATCACCATCCTCAACAACCCCATTTCTCATTTTCCTAAAACAATAAATACCATGTTTTTGCTATAATTTCAGTGTGCAAAGCTTCAAGCATACCTCTTTCGATTCGATTCTTTTGATCCTAGTTTTTAACTCCTTAGGGTTCCACAAACCCCAAACCAAACTTCTTCTTGATCCCGAGCTCGATCCGTTGGACCTCGTGAGCCAAGATCGACGATCTATATTTAGTATCCTCCTCTTTTGATTCAATCACCCAATTTCTTAGCATTTACTCTCTCTCTCTCTCTCTCTCTACTTCCTCTCTACTTCTCTCAACAACCCTAAATCAAGCAATAAATACCCATTTTCTTTCTTTTTCTATTATCTTATATTATAGCTTTTATAATCGGGTGTAAAGCACATACACTGATTAAGTGTACGTACACATACAACCCACCACTCATCATTGCCTTGACTACATCGCTTTTACCCGTCCGATTACGTCAACCGGGTCAATGTTGACTCGGTCAAACGCTTGACCAGGCGGTCCGCTTCTCGAGGTGCACAATATAAGCACCAAATTTTCCGGGACATTACATTAACGCTTAGAGAAATGGAGGAAAAAAATTTCCCATGGGAAGCATTTGAAGATCGAACCACTTGATGAAAACCGTATAAACAGTAAAGTACCCATGAGAAAATGGCAAATTTCTACAGAAGAAGAGTATGTTTGGGAGGATATGAGACCAATTTTAGTTGATTGTAGGAGGAGTAATGGTTTTAAATCGTTCGATTCCCATCAGATGCCTAGTTCAAGAAGAACAGATTTTTCGCTTCTAGAACCTAATTTTTTTAAGGGTCAGTGGCCTAGTCAAACCAAGCTATTTCTGGTTGATTATCCTATTAATATCAACGAAGATAGGATTTCTATCCCCACGGTATTTTCCTTATCTCTTTCATATAATGCCACTTTGTTAGTTTAGCATTATTAGTGCATATTTGGCATACCAATTGTCATGTTTATATCTGAGCCTCATTGCTTATCTGATTATCTTATGATCTAGTAATGGTAGTCAAGGGAAACTATTCTTTTATGTTCTGTGTTTTATTTTTGTGGGAAATGTACATGATGATTTAATTTCTGCATGGCTTAATAACTTTTCGGAGCATGATATATTCCCCTTATTTTTAGGAAATGGAAACTTCTAAATTTCGTTGTTCCAAAGATATCTATATCTGTTTTTTTATATAGCTGCTATTGCTAGACTTCATCTATTAATTGCAATTAGAAAAAGAGGCTTGTATTTATTGGGCTCTGCATAGCATTAGCTGATGTTTCCTCAATAATTTCGTTAATAGGTGTGCATATGATTTTTATTATTTGGTTGCACATAGAATTGATTGATGTGTGGTTAGTAATTTTATTTAATTGGTGAGTGATCAGTGAATGTTGTGTGGCAGTAGCAAATTTTATTTTTAATTCTATCATGTTAAGATTAAGGTATCAAAATCGGACTCTGTATTGGGTATCGGTCCAATCTTGAACCAATACATATCGACCGGTACCGATACAGTATCACCGATGCTGAAACTCTTTTTCCTTTAGAAAAAAGAAGAAAAGAACGTAAAATAAAAACTTGATTATATCGGTTAGTATCGGACGATACCATGGCGGTATTAGCGACATCGACCCATATCTCCGACACGATACCAATATCGATACGGACACCCCGATAACATTGGGCTGCTATCGGTATCTATTCTCAGTGAAACCAATATCTATCATCGGCACGATCGATATCAGCCGAGTTTTGATACCATGATCAAGATGCCTTCGATTCTCTTTTAAGCCAAGTCATCTAACACTGATTTTATTTTTTCTTTTCTTAATAATAATTGGATCTTTCGAGGCCATGTTTGTTTGTTATTGTGAGTTTCACTCACTTTTATCAGTGTGTGGGTTTGTGGTTCATGCATGCTTATACATTTCTGGGAAACCAACACCTTTCATATCCTTGTAAATTATTTATCTCATATTGTTGACACTTAGAAAGTGTCAATTTCCTGAAAATTCATGATTTTCTGCTAAAATTTCTTTATTCAGAACAACACTTAAGAGTTTTGGTCTCAAGTCGTATGTTTCTTGCAAAGGGGTGATGGATTTGTAGACGAGAAATCTAAAAGTCATACAGGAACTCAGAAAGAACCATTAGAGCAGTTTAAGGGATCTCATTATGTTCAAAAGCCATCAAACATACCAAACCAGTTTCCCCAATCTTCACAGCAGTACCTTCCCTTAAAACCAGAAGGAAGGGCTCTTCAATCAGGAGGATTGATCTCATTGACCACACTAGCCTTTTCTCAGGTAATAATACCTCAGTCCATGATGCGTCTTCATTTTCTTATTGAATTCTTCTTGCTTATGTAATGTGAGCTGCATCTTAAGAAAATTATTTATGAATTAATATATTTCTTATGACGATCTGAACAGTATTGATAGATAGATGTCATTTTCTCATTGAATTCTGCTTATACTCTGATATTATTCTTCATTTCGTGTTGTTAGTCACTATATTTAAATTCAAATTAAAAATTTTCTACCATAAGGTCAGTTTTCTTTGGCGATCTGTTTTTATCTGATTTTTCCCCCTTTTTTATTTATTTATAGAATTTGCATCTGATTCAACGGAATTTGTGTTTCTCATGCTTGATTTCACAGAATTTGATGATAATTGAACGATCATAGCAGTTTTTGACGCTCAAAATAAACTTCCCAAGGTAACGAATGTGTTCTTCTTTCCTTCTTTTTCAAATGTTTTGAGTTCGAGTTTCTAATGATTTGAGGTTGTTTAGATTTGTGGATTTTTCTGTGATTTTTAGTCCCGAGTAATCGATCAAACGCGACATATTAGAGGAAACTCTAGTGAGTACATCACCATCTTTGACGGCATAAACATGTAAGAATTCGAGTAAGAACGACGTGTCAACGACCATGATCCATGCAATTGTTTTGTTGTTGAAATCGATATAGCGGTGGTAACATGCCCAAAATTTGAGTGAGAGAAAAGATTTGAGTATGCCAGTCTGAAAAGATTTTTCTGTGATTTTTGGTTATATTGCACAACCTCAAATCGTTAGAAACTCGAACTCAAAAGTCACAGATTTTTCTGTGATTTTTGCTTCTTTGTATTCAGTTATATGGTGGAGAGAACAAAGGAGGGGACGGATCGCTTCACTTGGTCACCACCACCCTAAGTCCCAAGCACAACTACACGCTAATTTGCAGCGGCAACAATTCTTTGCTTCTTTCTTCACTCTCTTGGACCTCATAACTGAATTAGATGCTATAAATGGACAAGATAACCGTTCACTATTCTTGCACAAGATATTCAAAATCACAGCAACCATCAGACCCAGATTGTATTAGCTTAGGTTAGGAACCCTACAAGCTTGTAGGCTTGACACTTATCAAGCTTGTATTCCAAAGGGGGCTTATTGCCCAAACCCTCTCCATTGCAAAAATCGACCTCCATCATCCCCTCTCTTAGCTTCTTCGTCTATCTTCAAACCTCCATTAGTGCTCCTCTTTACACCTTGAATTATCTAGCCATTGAAACTAAATCCGTCCCCACCATTGAATTCCCTACCCTCTCTAGTCTAACATAGTTTGAAATGATCCCCATCCAAGCCCTCTTCACCCATCAAACACACACAAACCAGCAAGCTTGAAGAGCTTTGAAGGTAAAGACTTAGTTATTTTTGTGTTGTAAGATTTAGTGTAGGGATTTTAGTTAATGTTTTTTACTTCTCTTTGAAATTTTTGTAAGGTATTAGAGCTGGAATGCATGTGAGTGTTAGGATGACCGTGCATGTGATCTTGATGATCATGCATGGCGATCTAATGGTATAGAATGACAAGGCTTGGATTATATTCAAAGCTAGCCTAAGATCTTTCACAAAAATGCTATTTTGTATCATTTCTTTGAGATTTTTGAAAAAAAATTGAAATAGGAGGTAGGATTAGTATAGTTGATGGTGTAAAATAGTTGTGGGTGTTGTTCAAATGATGACACACAACTATTTCATGACATATAGTAGAAATCGGATGGTCATGATCCCATCAATTGATGGAAATGATGTAAGATGGGCGAGAGTTGAGTGCATGCGCCATAAGATGGGCTAGATCTAAAAATATTTCCATTTTCCGTTTTATGTAAACTGTTTTAACTAAATTTTTTCTTGCTCTCTTGGGTTTCTTGCTCTCTTGGGGTTCCCCTGAGGCATAGGTTTGGGCTTGGGTGGCTTTTTGCTTTTGCTATTTCCTTTTTCTTTGGCCTATCCGCTCTTAGCTCCTCGCTATAGCTCCGTTTGTAGCAATTGCCTTTCTCCTTTTCATGTATATATATATATATATATTACAATTACCAATCCAAAAAAAAAAGATAAGAATTACGACAATAAAATCAGTAATAATGTCTAGAAAGCAGTAAATGCTTTCACACAAACCAAAAAATTGGTAAGTTCTCGCTCATAATGCAGCATCTAAACAAGATAACACACAAATTGCGTAGGCATGTTTCCAAGAAAAAAAGATTAATCACAAATGATAGAATAGAACCTTGTCTGAGTTAAATTGTTGGGAACACAATCAGAGATATGGAATGGCTTGGATCCAAATATCTTTTATACAAGAATTAGAACTTGCTCATACCTTCTCTTCAGATTCCCTCCAATACTATTACAATCGAACTTCAGAAATAATGGGCACACATTACAAAGACTGGGCCGCAGTAGTGGCTACTGCTCACAATCCATCCCAAACAACAAACACTCATTGAGACAGAAGTCTGGCTTCCTTCCAATACAATTTCAATGGAACTTCATAAATAATGAGCCGCAGTAGTGGCTGCTGCTCACAATCCATGCCAAACAACAAACACTAATATTGGAAACAGGATTCTGGCACATCCGTATCCAAAATAAGAAATTTTTAGCATTTCATGAATATCCAAGGATGAGCACTAACTGACAGCTGATTCAATGTGTCAGTGATACAATGGATATATTGATACATATTGGGTATGAATTGTCACTACACACCCAATATATCATGTAATATTAGCCTTTGATACCGATACAGTATCATCTGCGATTTTGAACCATGACAACGAGAGTATAGGTGAGGAGGTGAACTTGAAATATCCTAAAAAGTATCAGTCCAAGAAAATAGGGGATCCAAGGCTCCCACAAAATCTGCAGTCTACAACAATTTTTAAGATCCCAAGAACTCTTATAAGATCTGTGGCTTATTTTCCATAAAAAGGAGTTCCGAGGGGCCTTAGTCTGTGAGATATGCATTCTAACTTTAGAGCCCGAGGGATATACTTTATATCATTGAGGGCTTCTATAATATCTTTGATAGCTCCAAGTCTGAAAAGAGGACAAAAACTTCTAGAGGACCTGCAAAGCAATTTAATTGTTTAGGAATTATAAGCAGAATAGGAATTTCCTATTTTAGGAAGTTGATTTTATTAGGAGTCGTGGGAAATCAGTAGACAAATCTTAACATATAGAGATTGCTGCTGTAAAGAATTTTAGTTTTCGAATGTTAATAAATTAATTTTTTAAGAGGACCATGGAGGATCTCTAGGGTTTGTGAACCCCCTTTCAAGTTTCCATCTTGGTGTGGAATTTTATTAACATCCAGGTACATTACTGCTTCAATACTCTTTTCTGTTTTCTTTTTGTTTATAGTTAAGCTAGGTTCGAACCTGTGACATTGAGGTTGCAATTTTATCAAACTTCCTTTTCAACACAAGCCCAAGCCCATGGTTCTAACCTGCCTTCTTTTATTGCCGGGCCACAAATAACACTGACAAAAGATTCACCCAGCTGGACCTAAAGACAGCTCATCAAGCAGATCAATTCTCCAGTGATAAAAAATGTATAGGAGTTTGCATACAAGTTTGTATGCCATTTAATTCTTTGTCTAGAGAAGAAATGTGCCTGGGCCCCACCTATGGACACGTAATCCTATGCCCTGTTTTATTAGAATGTTAAACACATACACACATCTTGAACTTATTGCAGGAGTTGCTGCGAGAAGATGAAGTACTAGAAGGTTTATTGTTTGATTTTAGCTTATCAAACTTATTGCAGGTGTTGCTACGAAAAGATGAAGTACCAATCAGATTTTGGGTGCTCTCCTATTGGTACATAACTATCATAATGAGTGGTAGTTTTTGGTGCAAAAATGGCCTTGTCTGTAGAGTCTATTCATCATTTTGTCTATGAAGTAATGACCTTTAAATTGTGAGAGGAATCTCTGTGCAATCTGCTCTATACATAAAGAACCTTGACTTTTTTACTTTTCTTTCCAAGAACACCCAACTTGTTCAACATCATGTCTCAACCAATCAGATTTTGGGAAAGATCTTGAGCGTGGGCTGTATTTTTCATCTTCAATGTTGGGTAAGTCTACAGGGGTGTCAAGTAAGGTTTTTAGTGTGTCATGCTATTATTATTATTCTTTTGGGTTTTCATCTATTCTGTCATCCTTTATTTGAACTATATGTTAGTCTACAGGGGTGTCGAGTAAGGTTTTTAGTGTGTCATGCTATTATTATTATTCTTTTGGGTTTTCATCTGTTCTGTCATCCTTTATTTGAACTATATGTTAGTGTAGAAAATCTTTTAATCTGTAGTATTTCTTATCTGAAGTTGAATAAAGTTCCCATCTTTTTCTTTTTCCTGATAAAGGGGATCTACAAGAGAGAAGGCATTGGCGGGAATAGTTGATGCTTTTTAAGCCATGTATAGCTTCAATTCGTAGAAAATAAGTGAGTTATTATTTTAAACCATCTTCTGAACTTGCATGTGTGGAATGGTTGTTGAGATTAGTTCTTATAGAATTCTTTGTGCATAAATTGCTCTTCTATTAGAAAAAAGATTAATGGGGTGTCAGAGACATCATCACATATGAAGCATCCCTTGTAACCATCAAATTCTGTCAAATTTTAACTGCCAAATTTATGGGCAAAAAGTCGCTTTATAACCTTACTGAACTTATGAATTATGGTGCCTCTGAGGAGAGTTAGTGCCATAAAAAATCGCCATAAATTGCTCTTCTATTCACCGTAAATTGCACCTAATATATATATATATATATATATATATATATATATATATTTGTATATTTCCTGTCTGATATGCCATCTCACATCTCGTATGTTGTCATTTCAATGGTCTTTTTTGCTACAGATGTATTACTTTACTGCATCAGTTCATTAATTTTATCAAACGAGGATCTACTACAGAAGTTTCCTTAGCTTCTCGTTCCATAGGTTACTCTTAAATCTTCACAATCAGCATAATTTTTTCTCCTCCTATGTCTAAAGTGGGAGCTTAATTGAAAATTTATGATTTTGGTATTTTTATTTGCAGGATTGCTGGCTATTACTGTTGGTTTTGGTGATGATACACATGAAATAATGGAAGACTCGATTCCATCCCTTAGTGTAGCCCTTAAACCTGGATCGGATTCTCAGAAGAAGTCATCTATATGTTTGGCATTCCCAAGTTAGCAGATTATGAATTGTTCTAGCTTCTAGGAGTTCATTTTTATTACAAAAGTTATTATTATCAGTATTTTTGAATAATCTGGAATTGCAATTGTAGGTACTAGACTGTTTGGCTATCGTAACTTTTGTTGGTGGCGATAATTTTGAGGAGACAGAAAAATCAATGCAAATTATGTGGCGACTGATTCACCCAAAATCGGGTTCCAATGTATGTAAGCTTGTTTTGTTTTCCTTATAAGTTAGAATAATTTATGGCGATGATGTGGCATCATATAGACCTGACGAGGTTTCAAAAGTTTTTCCATATTTTGTCGTACTATATCCACTGGGATGTTATTTTTACTCTACTTTTCAGGTTGCAATCAAAAATAAACCAACACCTGCTGTATTAGCAGCAGCAATATCTGCGTGGGCATTTCTTCTATCAACTATTTATGGATTGAATAAGTTCAGTGATTGGCAGGAGTGAGTGAACCTTCGTAGCAATTTTATGTACTTTCTTTTCTTGTATGAAGCATTTTAAAGAAAAATGTCACATGGGTTCACAAATTCTTTCAGGACTATTTCTTTCCTTTCAACTCTGCTGGACAAGGATGACCGATCTATCCGTATTGCAGGTGGTGAAGCAATAGCTCTTATATTTGAGATTGGTAACCTAGAAAAATTCTCTAGAGAAATCAAGAGAGATGGCTCAGCTTTGGAGGGAAATAATCTTCAGCAAGGATTTGCATACGTAGAAGCATTGAAGGGGAAAATCCTTAATCAAGTGAGGAACCTTTCCGTGGAGGCAGGGGGGAAAGGTTCTGTGAAGAAAGATCTCAATAGTCCGCGGAACTTGTTTCGGGATATTTTGACATTTCTTGAGGTATTTCTTTACTCACAATAAAAAAGATATAATCCTGATTATGCAATTGGGGTGGTATAGTACTGTTAAATCACGTGTGCAGACTGGTGAAGCTCCTGAAACATCAACAAAGGTTCAACATGGTGGCGATTTGCTAAAATCATCAACATGGAGCGAATTGATACAGGTATTTTTTTTCTTCAAAACTTGCATTGTCTTTGAATCAAAGTTTCAAATCTCCCTCAAATTTTGGCTAGCTTCTTTTCTTGGCAGTTGAACTTTCTGAAGCGTTTTCTTGGTGGTGGTTTTCTCAAGCACATGCAGGTTGTTATTTGGTCCATAACTAGGCTTCAACATTCTCTTGAAAATATTATAATCTACCATTGGATTTTGTAATCAGTACTTTTTGTTCGTTTGATGATTTTTTTTTTAATCCATATTGAATTGATGAACTTTGCACTACTTGTTTAAACAAGAAAATGAATTTCTCCATGATGTTTTTCACTTCACGCCAACAAAAAAGAAACATTTATCTAGCGGTGAAAAGGTGGGTTTGTACATAAATCATGAAAGTAGTTTATTTCATTTATCACGTATTAGATAGAATAGATAAATGCTATGGGTTGTCTCAGGTTTGTAGTTACCTACGCATTGAGTCTCTCCTTCTTTTTTTTTCTTTATTGCTGAATATGTTTTGAATCAAAATCTGAAACTTCCAAGATTGGGATTTGTTTTTTATGGCTTGGTTTTGAAAACGTGGATACTAATAATTTGCATTCTGCGAGTTTTACCTGGGTGCATAATCTGACTTCAGTTTCCATTCGATAAGGTATCTATAAAAATCATGAGAAGAGTGATGTACAGTTACGTGGAGGCAAACCCAAGTTTTGTACAGTAAATTTACTATACAGGTCAAACTTTGGGCAGCAATCTTTTGTGAAATTCATATCTAAGCTAGTTAGAACTGAATGTACCTCCACCAAAGCGATGCAAGTTTTAAGGCAGATTTCAAAGGTCAATGACTCTTAAAAGCACACGCATTTCTCAATCAGATACTTTGATATTTGCAAATTTAACATTCTCCACAGGGTTGACATGCTAGCGGAAAATGTTCAGCACTCCATAAAATGGATAATGGATTGTTATTCGAATGCATGCAAGATCATACTTTGTTGTGAAGATGATACAAAACTCCTCGAATCCATCAAGAGCCGTTGCAAACTCATCGAAGTGGATGCTCCAATTACTCATGAAGTTAGCTACTCCCCCTTCTCACATTGAAATAGATGAAATATATTGGTTTTGGCTTTTCTACATCTACCTAGATATCATATATCTTTTGCAAACCTGTATTTACTAGAATCTTGTTATTTCTCATAATTTCTGATAATTAGAATACACTTCTCATCAATATCTCAATTTAATTGTTTAATAACATAAATATTTAATTACGTTCTCCTTTTGATTTCAGGCGAAGCTTTTCGATTTGAAGCTCACCTCAAACGGATCACTAGGGGACGGGGATACTTGGCAGGAGAGGCGAAGCATATATATATATATATATATATATATATATATATTTATTTATTTTTATTATTTTTTTTATTTTTTTTTTAAATTATGAAAATAGGTCATGGGGTCCTTAGATTGTTAACTCTCTTTCTTTTCTTCTTTTTTTTTTTGTTTGAATAAAAGGATTGAGCATGTAAAGTTTAAAATATTTGGTTGATTTGAAAGGTTGGATCATAGGTTGAGATGCAATCTTTTGTTTGAATAAAAGAATTTGGCATCTATTTTATTTATTAATGGTTTTGAATGATTTGCATTTGAGTTGAATGGATGTGTTTAAATATGAGATTAATAGATTTTTTTCTTTATATAATTTTTTTTTAAAGCATTAAAAAAAAGTATTACAAAAAGCATAAAAAAAATTGCATTAAAAAAAGTATAAAAAAAATATTATTTTAAAAAAATTTGCTTAAAAAATTATCGACGTAATTTTTTTTTTTAAATATATATATATATATTTTAAAAAATTGCATAAAAAAACCACTGCCCTAAACAGCTGTAAAAAAAGGAGTGGTTTTTTTTTACCACTATACAAGACAGTGGTTTATGAACTTCAACAACAACTGCTCTTAACAGTCATAGAAAAAATCACTGCTTTTTTTCACAACTGTTTAGGGCAGTGATTTTTTGAAAAAAAAACCATTGTCAAAGACAGTGATTTTTTGAAAAAACCACTGTTTAAGGCAGTAGTTTTTTTGGCTTTTTCACGTAGTGTGAGTTCAGGTTTCATGGATTTTAGAGGTCCAAAACGTAGGTTAAAATAGAAATTTTTAGAGGTTTCCAACCCAGAATTCTGGACAGGTCTACCAGCCAGTCATCACAACATTTTTAGGGTCAAAGCTGGCTGACGTGGTGTGCTTTGGGAATCCTAAGAGATTGGTGTGATTTTGTGAATTGTATATTGGTAGAACACTCTTTAAACCCTCCATAACTTTAATGAAATAATATTTCTAAATATCTTTAATGTTGAGTGGGAGATGTAAGTATGACTCAAAAGAACTACTTTTACAAGAGAAAGGAAAAAACTCTAAGCTTTGGCATAGTTTACAGCCAATGGTATTTAGAGTCATAGAATTATATTTCATGACTTGAGTGAGAGGATCATTATATATATATATATATATATATATATATATATATACTTCAAAAGCCAGATTGAGGTTAAGGCTAATTTAGTTGGATATCAAGCAAACTCTACTAGGAGAGAAGATGAGGCTAAGGCTAATTTTTAGCACATGTGCCTCAATGTTGTCTTTGAAGCTTGGTCTCCATCCGTTTGTTATTGGTGTTGATAATAGAAGTGCAGATTTTGGTCGATATTGGCAAAATTTATGCAGGAATTTAATCCTAGCATATCTAAGCTTTGGCGTTGTTTACGGGGACCTAAGTACTTCTCTTTATGTTAACCAGAGCATATTTGTAGGGCAGTTACAAAAGCATCAGAATGAACAGGCAATATTTCTGGACTTTTACATTGATCCCCTTAAGTATGACTGCATCCTATTAAGTGCAGTTGACAATGGTGAAGGTGCGTGGTGACTTCATAATATCTTTGTGAGAACCCGAATTTCTGCACCCAGAAATCTGTGCCATCAGGATCATACTCTGGATGATCCCCGGGATAAATCATTAGTGTCTGCTCGTAAAGTGGAAGCTAAGCAGACACTATCCAGCAGTGGTAGATCGAGTCGGTCATCTAAAAATGCATTTAACATAAGAACAGTAATGATAAAACATTCAATTCTATATAACCCAAAAGAATACACATTCTCAAAAAGGAACCAAGAAGAACCATTGGTGATGGACATCCATCACCCAAACAACGGTTCTCGATAGTGGTTCCGAATAGAATGCATAATTAATACAATAAATAATTCTACTAAAAATATATACAAAAGT
This sequence comes from Chloranthus sessilifolius, assembly GCA_021018995.1. Lineage (NCBI taxonomy): Eukaryota > Viridiplantae > Streptophyta > Magnoliopsida > Chloranthales > Chloranthaceae > Chloranthus > Chloranthus sessilifolius. Next base: position 125,534,818 of record CM037589.1, on the reverse strand, counting down.
GGCCACCAGGCACACAATAAACCAAAAGATCAAAATACAGGACATCAGACTCAAGTACCCAGGCTACGGATAGAACTCGTCCGCCTGAATGTCTGTCTCCTCGTCCTCGGCCTCAACCTCTGGGCCAGGCTGGTAGTCTGGGTCGCTCTCTGCCGGGGAGCTACAGCCTCAGAACCTAAAATTGATTTAGAAAGCAGGGTGAGCTACATCATAGCTCAATAGAAGAATTTCAACTAAACGAATTGAATATGCAGATCATGCTATCTCATAACAAAATTCAAATCAGGAACGTATAATCATGACGAATTTATTAAGAGCTGAGGTTTTATGCAAGAAATCAGATGTTATGCAAGTATATTATCAAAGAACTTAAATTGTATGTATTTAACTTAAGAAACTCCCGTGACTATATAGCACGGAGTAAACAGGAATGTCCAATAGGAAACCCCAACCAATCGTCATCCACATAAACAATTTTGAAAATGCAACAATGCCTCATCTATGGAGTGCAATTGTGCCGAGGATTGAAAGCAGGTGCACAAGTGTGCCAGGCATCGGATATACCGCCAGGTCGGTGGGGATCATCTGGTTTAAATCATCAAATTACATACATATATACCTCACAGATCAGATGGCAGAAATCAGAAGCAAGTTTCAGAATACGAATCAGGAAACAGAAATCAAAATAGCAGGAATTATGATATGCATACATGCTTGGTAAAAATAGAAATCAGGGCATAGATATGAAATAAACATGGAATCATACTCAAAAGCAGTTTAAGTTGATTTTCTCCTACCTCAGGTTAATTTATCTTCTAAGCAAATCCAAAGCCTTTTCAAGGTGTCAGGGTTTGATCCTAGACCATAAACGTAGTACTTTAAGTGTTAGGGATGTCAGAAAGTTAACCGGCACAATGTCCGGTGGTGTTTAACCCAAAAATCAAAACACAACAAAACAGGGGTGATTGATCGATCACCACTCTTATTGATCGATCAATACCTCTTGTTGATCGATCAATACCTCTTATTGATCGATCACCACCCTCTTAGCTCTCTTTCTGCAACAAGCCAATTGATCGATCAATACACCTTATTGATCGATCACTTATCATCATTGATCGATCAATACATTCATTGATCGATCAATAATCTCTCTTCTATTCACTTTTAACACAGTTTAAATTGATCGATCACCACTTTGGTTGATCGATCAATGCCTCTTGTTGATCGATCAATACCTCTTATTGATCGATCACTAGCCCATTTTCAAAAATTCTCATCTTCTGTTCACATTAACTATCTATACAGATTGATCGATCAATGCCTTCATTGATCGATCAACACCCTACAGTGATCGATCAATACCTCTATTGATCGATCACCAACTGTCATTGATCGATCACTCTCTTGTTGATCGATCAATGCCCAGGATTGATTGATCAATGCCCAAATTGATCGATCAATGCCCTTCGGGCATTGAACTTCCAGAATTTAGGGGCTTCTGTTCCCCTTTCTGTTTTATACAGATTGATCGATCAATGATCTTCATTGATCGATTACCACTTATCATTGATCGATCAATACACTCATTGATCGATCAATAATGACAGGAACTCTGTCATTAATGGAGTTCATCTCCAACCCTATTTTCCTATTTTTCATTAATGGTTCTCAACAACCATTAACACCAAATCAAATGCACCTACTTGGGCTTCTCATTTGCCCCTATTTAAACATACAGACTCACCTTTGTTTGGGCCTTCTCGGGGTTTCAGCAAATCAATCCAGATGAGGGTTTCGGATCTAGCTCTCGGAGTTCATCACCGATCCGAGTCAGACGAGCAATCGTTTAGTTCTGATTCCGCATGCATAGACTTCACACATACTTAGACCATGCCTAAGCTCATCTCATTGAACTCTACCTACCCTAGCTTAGGAAACTCATCATCTTAATCTTGCTAACCCTGTTTTTCTTTCTCCAAGCACCCTCTTGAAAACCCACCTAGCTACAGGTTCTTTACCTACTGGAGCACTAGGGCAAGGGAAAGAAGAAGAAGAAGAAGAAGAAGGGGGTCTCTCTCTCTAAGTCTTCCTTCCTTCTCCTATAAGTCACTAAACAGATATTTCTATTTGCCCCTAGTTTATGTTCCGGTGTGGAGCACAAACACAGTCTCTACTGCGCAATGTTTCACATTGACCCTTTACACAACTCAGACTTAAACGAAAATGCACGTGTGAACTTATCTAATCACAGTGCAACCTTATCTTAACTAATATTAATTCTAAAGTTTTAAGTCAGTCTCGATTTCGGTGCCGAGCACATAGATCGAAACAGTTGGTTCGTGTTCTAGATTTTTTGGGTTGTTATATTATCCCCCCCTTAGGAATTTTTGTCCTCGAAAATGTCTAAGAGGTGCGGTTAGGGAACAAGTGGCTCTAAGACTAACAGACTGAGATAATATAGAGCATGCAGTCTACGTATGATGCAGAGAAAATTAAACATGCTAAACAGAATGTATATAATATGCAGAGTAATGTAGATACGAACATATAAGTAGCCTAAGAATATCATAGAGTAGTATAGTTATACCTGTGGGAACATCGGATGGACCGGCCTCGTCAGGCGTAGGTCTGCTGGGATGAGGTGGCGGTGTGCGGTAGTCGCGCGGGTCCACAACGTGCTGACGGGCGTGGGCGATCATCGGCGTGGATGTCGTGGCATAGAGATGCTGCATGACCAGCTCATGCATCCCCTCGTGGTAATCCAAACGACGATGCATCTGTCGCTGGAATGCCTCCATGCCGTCCAGCCTCTCATGGATACGGCGGTTGCCCTCCAGTAGCTTCCGAAGCATCGCGGTGACGTCGTCGGAGGAAGATGGTGGGGGATGGGCTGTGGTGTGACGAATCGGTCGGTGGGGTGTAGCAGGGGCCGGTCGGGCAGACACCTCAGATGGAGGTGGTGGGTCACGTGGGGCCTCCCCCTCTCCAGATGCAGGCTCGGTAGGGATCGAACCCTCGGCAACAGTAGGCGGAATGGGCTCGGCGGCGCCCTCCTCCTCCTTAGGAAGTCGTCGCACTAACAGGTTGTAACTCTTGGTCCAGTCTTTCAGTTGAAAGACCTTGGTGTTGTCGACCAAGCGTGGCTCGTGAGGAACCAAGGTGTAGGCCTCGTGTAGAGCGGCATACTGCTCTACTAGCTTGGTGATGAGGCGGGCATAGGGGATTTGCTTCTTGACCCCCGACTTGACCTTTTCAGACATAAGGTCATTGGCATTTATTATGCCCTCAATGACCAAATCCGCCATAGAGAACCAACGGTTCTCATAGGCTGAGAATAGTGCCTGTTGCACTACTCCAGTCCACGAGGACTTGTGCAAAAAGGGGTTTAGTGCACACTTGATATACGTATCAAGCATCCACAATCGATCGGGTAATTGGGCCCTAGATATGGATTGGCCCCTCCCGTGTTGGCCTTGGGTCATCTTAGAAACCACATCGGCGTACGAGACCTCCTTGATATACGGGGCATCAAGGCCACATGTCTCGATATAAGCGGACGGGCATTGAAGTGCCGCCGCGACATGGAAATGATTGAACTTGTACTCAAAACCATCGATGGTCGTGACAAGCCGATGGCGACTATCACCCCATCGTAGGTTTTGGAAGAAAAGCCTCACGAGGAGTGGGTAATAATGGTCGTGGAATGGTTCAAGCAAGGGTTTTAACCCTAGCTTTTGAATATAACCCTTGGCCCAAGCCATTTCGGGTCGGTCCTCGTAGAGCGAGGAAGCAAAAACGTATTATGGTAAGAAGGTTTTGGAAGCCCACCACGATTTGGGGACTTCACGCTCGACGGGGAGCGGAACGGGGGTCGGAATGGGTGGTACAAGGGTCAAAACCGGTGCCATGGGTGGCACGGGTGGCGGGGGAACGAAAACGGAGGGCGATACCGGTGTACGAGCCCGAGACGTGGGTACCTTACGCGAAGCGTTCTTCGTGCGAGGTCCCATGGTCGAATACTTGCAAAAAAATGAAAACGAGATTTGACGGAATGCAAATGAGAACCTTACCGGATGAATGGAGCGATGTCCACTCGAATCAAGCCAGAGAACGGACGGAAATGGCCGGAGAAGAGTGGGGAAGATGGTTGAACGGTCGGAATCCAAAACCCTTGATCGATCACTATGGGAGCTTCGTGCAAATGACCGTTCGAAATCCCCAATCTTTAACTTAAACCCCAGGATTGATCGATCAATGCTTTTGTTGATCGATCAATGCAGCATCTTTAAGCCCTAAATCGATGCATTGATTGATCACCATCCTCTGTTGATCGATCACTAACACCCTTATTGATCGATCACTACCTATGTTGATCGATCAATGATTACTTTCCAATGCAAATTTGATCGATCACTAACCCTTGTTGATCGATCACCTGAACCACTATTGATCGATCAATACTCCTATTGATCGATCACCAGCCTAACATTTGAGTGAAATCCTTCACTTGTTATTGATCGATCACCCCTCTTTGTTGATGGACCACTCATGAAATTGATCGATCAATACCTCTGTTGATCGATCAATGCTGCCTGTGAGACTATATGTTAACACGATCGGCTCTTTCTGTGAATATTGCATCGAAATTAATGATACCTGTATATCATACCGATAATCCATAGAAGGAGATCTCTCGAGTAAATGATGCATGCTCACACACAACAACCTCACTATGGTGACGAATCTTTAAACGAAATTTTTTTAAGAATTTACCTTTCTTCTCAGGTAAACAGTTGTGGATATTGTTTGCGGATTTCGGTTGCGCGCTCCAAAGTAGCTTCAGTGTCCGTATGATTCCTCCATTTGACTAGTACCACTGGAATCAACTTAGTCCACAAGACTTGATCACGTCGATCCAAAATAGCAATCGGTTCTTCAATCACCATCATATCCTCCTGAAGCTCTATTGGTTGGAAATCCAAGACGTGAGTTGGATCGCGTACGTAATGGCGTAGCATGGACACGTGAAAGACGTTATGCATGCTTGCCAACTGTGGTGGCAAGGCAATCCGATAAGCTACTTCACCAACCCGTCCGAGTACCTCAAATGGTCCAATGTATTAAGGACTCAGCTTTCCGCATTTCCCAAAACGCATGACACCCTTGGTTGGCGAAATCTTCACAAACACCTTGTCTCCAACCTAAAAACAAGTGTTAATTCTCTAGTAATTTAATTTAACCATGGACATACGTTTCGTCTGACGTATTTGGTTATACCTGAAACTCCACTTGCGTCCGATGAAGATCCGTATAGCTCTTTTGACGGCTTTGGGCTATCCTCAACCTTTCGCGAATCACCCTAACCGTCTCGGTGGTACTGTCCACGATCTCTAGTCCTAAGACAAGCTTCTCGCCAACTTCTTCCCAATTCAGTGGAGATCTGCATCGACGTCCATATAAGGCTTCATAAGGCGCCATCCCAATACTTGACTGATAAATCATATTGTGTTTAACTCGATCAGAGGCAAGTGTTGATCCCATAAACCATCAAAGTCCAACATACATGCACGCAACATATCCTCTATGATCTAGTTCACTCTCTCAGTCTGCCCATCTGTCTGAGGATGAAACGCTGAGCTGAACTCCAATTTAGTACCCATGCCTTCTTGGAATTGTCGCCAAAACTGTGACGTATATAGCGGATCTCTATCACACACGATGCTGACCGGTATGCCATGTAATCGAACTATTTCCTTCATGTACCGCTCGGCTAATTTATTGGCTGTGAATGTAGTCCGATACAGTAGAAAATGTGCAGATTTCATCAGTCGGTCTACAATAACCCAAATGGCATTGTTCTTTCTCAATGTGCTCGGTAATCCTAGAATAAAGTCCATAGAAATGGCTTCCCATTTCCATTCTGGCACTGGCAATGGTTGCAACAAACCCGCTGGATTCCGATGGTCCACTTTCACCTGCTGGCAGACCAAGCACCGAGAAACATAACCTCCCACATCCTTCTTTAATCCTCTCCACCAAAAACTTCGCTTGAGATCTTGGTACTCCCAGGATGTATAGCATATGTAGACTTATGCGCTTCCTCCAAAATTGTGTCTTTTAGGTCCTTTGTATCCGGTATGCACATTCGATCTCGAAATAGCAAAGTGTCATCATCCTTGATGGTAAAATCAGGTTCGATCCCGTTGATCACATCCCTTCTAATTGCCATAAGCTCATTGTCAATCATCTGGAGCTTACGTACATTGTCAAACAATGTGGGCCGTATCACAATGGTAGCCATCAGTGTCCCTGAACCTCTGACATCAATCAGCGTATCACATAAGGCCAGGTCCTCAAGTAGATGCCACCTTTGTACTCCGGTGATAAGATGTGTCAACTGAGCTGAAGACTTCCTGCTCAAAGCATCTGCCACAACATTGGCCTTCCCAGGGTGAAACTGGATGGAACAATCGTAGTCTTTCAAGAACTCCATCCATCTCGCTACATGCATATTCAAATCCTTCTGGGTAAACAAATATTTAAGGCTTTTGTGGTCGGTGTAGATGTCGAACGTTTCGCCGTATAAGTAGTGCCTCCAAATCTTCAAAGCAAAGATCACCGCCGCTAACTCCAGATCATGAGTCGGGTAGTTTCTCTCATGTTCCTTAAGTTGTCTAGAGCCATATGCGATAACCTTCTTATGTTGGTTGAGGACACAACCCAAACCACTATACGATCGTCCATCAGATAGCCAAGCCTCCTCGCCAGAAGGTATAGCCGATCGGTCAGTCGCGCGTCTTCAATTCCTGGAAACTTTTCTCGCATTGTTCGGTCCAATCAAACTTAGCATTCTTCTTAGTGAGCTGAGTAAGCGGACTTGATAGCTTAGAGAATCCTTCTACGAATCGCCTGTAGTATCCTACCAAACCAAGGAAACTACGGACCTCTGTCACTGTCTTAGGCTATTCCCAGTTCACGACAGCTTCGATCTTTGTCGGATCTACGGTTATACCCTTAGCGAAGACAATATGGCCCAGGAAACTCACTTGGTTCAACCAAAACTCACACTTACTGAGCTTTGCATATAATTTGTGTTCTCTGAGGGTCCGCAAGACTATATGTAGATGCTCTTCATGTTCCTCCTTTGTCTTGGAATAGACAAGGATGTCGTCTACAAAAACAACCACTGACTTGTCCAAGTGTGGTTTAAACACACGATTCATCAGGTCCATAAACGATGCGGGTGCATTCGTCAATCCAAATGGCATAACTGAGAATTCATAGTGCCCATATCTGGTTCTGAACGCCGTCTTCTCCACATCTTTGGCCTTGACTCGTAATTGATGGTAGCCTGATCTCAAGTCGATCTTCGTAAAGAACCTCGCTCCTTGCAATTGATCAAACAGATCATCGATCCTAGGAAGCGGGTAACGATTCTTAATTGTCAACTTATTCAACTGCCGATAGTCAATGCATAGACGCATCGAACCATCCTTCTTTCTGACAAACAATACTGGTGCTCCCCACACTACGTCAAAATAGACGAAAGAAGACGGTCCAAAGCCGTCTTATTTGAAAATTAAGACGGCCCAAAACCGTCCTCACGTCCGTTCTTTTTTTGAGCGTCTTAAATATATAAGACGGTCCTAAATCGTCTTATATTTGATAAATAAGACGGTAATATGACTATTTTCCATAGTCCTAAAATAAGACGGTCCGAAACCGTCTCATATTAACTACAAAAGGATGGTCACCGATCATTTAATAAATTTTTTTAAAAATTTATAGGACGGTTAGAAACCGTCCTTTATCGAACGCTTTATTAGAAACGATCATGAGCCGTCTTATTTACTATATCGGACAGTCCTTCATGAATCGTCTTATTTGAATGATAGTCGAAATAAGACGGTCTTAGGCAGTCATTCTTTAAAAATCATAATAAAAAAATATTTATAATTCTAGGAAGAAGAATACCCTGCTCATCCATAAAAATAAAAATAAATATAAATGGACATAAAAAAATATACTTCATAATAAAACAACAAATTTACCCTGCTTATCCAACAAAAGTTTACCCTGCTTAACCAACAGATAATCACAAATAAGTATAATAAATATTTTAAACTAAAATCATCAATATTTTAAACTAAAACCATAAATTTACACTACAATAGAAGCGACATCTTGAACAAAATTCGAAGCAAGTTAAATATTTAATATAAGTGGCATATTACAAGCTCCTGAAGTTGCAAGCTGAGTTTATTTAATATAAACTACATATTACAAACCATACAGAAAGACCTAGAATTTCTAAAGCAGCGCCATTCCAAAAGGTCTTCAATCTCTCTTGTATACATTTCCTTCTTTGCTCCACAAAACACTCCTTGAACAGTGCAAGCAGCAACAAGCTTTGGTTGTAATCATCGTAATTGGAGCAACAGGTCCCCTTGAGTTCGTTGGATGGGTTAGCCTCACGCCGATGTCAAGATTATGCCACCTATCTCTTTCCTATATATGACTATTTTAACCATGAAGATAAAAAACTCATTCCCGCAACAATTGTACCTTATGATTTAAATGTCTCCACGGTCAAATTTTCGTGTACAAATTCCAAGTAGCTCTATCCCTATCAAATACCAACACAATAATAATATGAGCCATGTGGATGTGAATCAACTAGAAAATTCCTAAATTAAATGCATGTACATCATGGATATGCAATATAAGGCAAAGTACCCAAAGTTGTATTATTTGGATCATTCTCAGATTGAGTTGTGTGAGTAGATTGGTAAGAACTAGAAAAAATAATACATTAACTTATAATATTACCTGGCTACGGAATAAATCTTTAATTTGAACATTCAATGGCTTTGTAGGGTCTATGTACTTCCCATACACCACTTCTCCTGATGCCACCCAACAGCATAGACCCAACGAAGGGATTCTAAAGCTTCTCATCTTGGTACTGATCTTCAACCTTTCCCAGGTAGTCCTCAAGAGTTCCCATCCGGAGATCATAAATCAGAGAATTAGTTTACGCTTTCAAGTTAAGTATAAGATGGGAAATAAAAAAAAGGAGCAGGGATTTTAGTTACCAAAACTTGACAACGTATAATTCAATAAAAAAATATTATGCAATCAAATGCATACTTTCTCATGGAATACCCTCGCAAAGCTTTTAGATCCAGATATATGAGGTAATTTTTGTTGAGCCCAGAATATTTAATTTAACACGTCTGTGTTAAAACACAATTAACATCACAGTTATTGTAACTGTAGGAATGTCTCAAAATTTGTTAAAATACATTGCCAATTCTACAAGATACCTTTGTAATAACTGTATAAAAACTGCTATATCAATGGATATTCAAAAAATAAAACAAAACAGCAATACACTTTATTATGGCAGTAATATCTGAATAAATGGAAGTGATTAACAGGTTCATGGTCTAAGAACTGCCACCCGAAGAAGTCATGGTCTAAGAAGTTTAAGTTGATAAAACAGTCCTCATTGGGTCACAAGTTGAAGGCTTCAAGAGCTTATCTGAAGTCTCTTTTTAGTAAATCAAGGTGTTCAGATGAATCGTGCGCCGATGCGATAGAAAACGGGGAGAATTCGCTATTTCTAGAGCTCAGGAGTGCTTGAACAAGTACATGAAGGTGGCAAAGAGGAACCCATTTGGTCAAATTCAAAGGGGCAGATCAAATGTCATGAGGAGCATTGACAAGGAGAAGAAAATTAAGGATACTAAAAGCCAGATGAGGTCATTTTCGGCCACTATCAATCGAGATTAGGCAACTAAGTCTAAGCGTTCATCTTCATCATCTTCACGCTCTACTTCTTTCTCTTCATCTTCATTTTCAAGTTCAAATTCAAATTTTCTCTTCATCTTCATCTTCATTTTCTATTATTTATTTGTTTATTTATTGTGAAGCTTTTCAACAAGTAAAAAAAAAGAAAGAATTAAAAACAGGATAGTAAACATTTAAGGCAACAACAAATTGCACAAAACCAGGATAATCCTTCAAAACTAATGCATTCTTCCTTTGTAACAGCAATCACTATAGAAGGTAAAGAAGGTGGTGTCACCATCAAACATCTACGTATCAGATAGTTTCATTATGAAAGCAGTTTAAATGCCAAAGTCGAAGAAAGCGACACTAAAATGCAGCTTGAAACATATTGAACTTAAAGGAAGGAGGCTCGTTACCACATGAGGATCCCTCTTGGAGGCAATGTAATATTCCTAATGCTTTCCTGTATTCATGAAATCCATGTTGAGGAAAAAGTTCAATAACGTTAAAAAAAGTAACGAAAATTACTTATATCATGATAATGTCAGTAATTAGAGATCTTATTTTTCATATATTACTTGATTTGAGGTTTATGGATCCAATAATGGTATTTGTAAAGACATCACTAAGTAGTAAGTAGTTAGCACTTTCCATGGATGAAGACTATTATCTTATTTTCTCTGGTAACTTCCCTTAGCTTTTACTTTAGTCTTGATGCCAAAAAGAAAAAATTAGAGCTATGGATAGTCCACTCAGAGCCAGAAACAGTAGAGTTCAACATGCTCACTACCCTCAAATATTTCCAATAACATACACTTACAATCTAGAGCCTTCATGGACCAATATGATCAATAGATATGAAGGGTTGTCAAGTTACAGAGAGTTTGGCTATGATGAAAAATGAGTGAAGATAGACTTCAAAAGATGCAAGGGAGTGCGATGAGGTTGGCCACTAGGAGTTTTACCCGGTTGTGTAGTATAGTGTGTTATCTCGGGGAGTGCTGATGTCTGGCTCCCGAGTGGCCGTGTTTTCGTTTGTTTTCTTTTGTTCTTTTTTTTTCTGCCTTTTTTGGCTTTGAGTCTATTTCTTCCTCAGGTTCTTGCTCATTTTTTTATATATACTGTTCCGTTACCATTTCAAAATAACAAAAAACATTCCATTAATAAGAAAGCTAGCAACATGGTTGTTAAAGGCCCTAGGCAGGACCCGGGCAGCAGACTTCCTAGGGTGCTTACTGGGGCCTAGGTGGGGCTTAGGCGGAGCCTATGCAGTGGGGTCTAGTAATGTTTCATTAATAATCAATCATCACATAAAATTGTAGGCTAAAAGAGAAAAGTAACCACTAACAGCTAGCTAACAACAATTAACAAATTAAGCAAACAGAAACAATAACAAGTGCATATATTTTGAAAACATAATAGTTGTAGAGTCTTTGAATTTTAAGAACATCTATTGATCAATGATTTTTAAATTTAAAGTTAATATTAAAATAGGGATTTGATTTCCTTCAGATTGATCTATAAAAGATTGAAAAAATTGTAAGTCTTATGGGATTACGCCTTTGGTCAAGTGGTGATGCCCTCAATCCCAAACTTTGAGATTAGGGGTTTGATTGTTAACCTATATTTTATTAAGGTTTAAGAATAATGCTCGATGAGAACTATGATTATTTTATTTTTTTAAAGGCAAAAGTGAACCATTTGCAAAGCTTGGTTGCAGTATTTAGCTATTTGCCATGTCACTTAATATCGTTGTGGTAGCTCATCATAGCTTTTTATCCTATCTATTTGACCCACCTAAATGTCCTAAAAATCCAACATGTTTCCTTATGATGCCTAAGGTGGGTGAAACATAAGTAGGCTAATGCCTAGGTGGCCCCCCTCCCTAAGGCCTAGGTGCCAAAGTTGGGATGTAGGAGCAACTTTTGACGAGGCTGGCAGCCTGGCAGTACGAATGACATTCTCCAATAAGCTTTTAAGGACATTCATACCAATTAGCTGCGCATGAGCAACTTCAAGCAAGTGTTGATTTTTCTGTTCAACCGCCATATTTTGTTGTGGACTCTAGGGACAAGTGGTCTGCCACTCGATCCCTGAATGCTCTCCACCATTATCATATCTCAACACCTTTCTGGTTGCATAATATAGACTTTAAATCAACTTATGAAAGACAGGAAAAACCATTGCAATCTCATCTTTGGATTTCAATAAGAATATAATGAATGAAACAAAATCATGAAATCCATACAAATGAATTACAAGGGGCGACCTCCAAACATCAGAATGCACAATAGGATAAGGCATTCTACAGTGTTTAGAAATATGAAACAACGTTCATTAGAATTTCACACTATAAAAGTAACTAAAATTTTCAAAAATCAATATGCACAAATGTGGAAGAGGTAGATATCCAATACGAGTGTCATAGCAGAATATCAGCAGTAGCCGTGTAACTGACAAACCTCGCACATTAGAGAGAACTGACAAACCACACATTTGAATAGGGAGTTATTGAATGAACGGAACTGTTGGAGAAACAAAGACGCACAATCGAGGAATAGGCAGGTTGCTAGAATGAGAGTGTCAGGGATACACAATATCCAGCTGTAGTAACAATAGGACCAGTCTTTAATGAAGTCCCTTTAGCATTGAAGAGGTAAGGCCCCATCTCATCATGACCATGACAAAATCTTTCTCGTCGTCAAGTTCTGAAAAACACAATAAGAACAAAAAAAGGCCACACTGCAATTAAGAGCTTTGATAGTACTACTAATTAACAGAGGATTAATGGGCATATTTGGAACATGTAAAGTAAATTTTAGAGGAATATTATTAGCCTGGACTGCCCTTTTCCATCTACAGGGACTAGCGAGCAACTCGAACATTATATTGTTTGGGTAAAGGAATTATAAAATCAAAGATGGAGGATATACCAAACATGTGATCCATTATGCCCGAGTCAATGATCCTTGGAGACTTAAAAAGAAATGGAAACATGAAAAGATCCAACCATTCCTGTCTCAGCTGATTAGGATTGCGAAGAAAATGGTCTTCAAATTCAATAATGCACGTCAATTCTTCCATCTTAGAAAGGCACAACTAGGTAAGGGAAACAGCTCCGTTTCTGCGGGCAAATGCTGCTACCTTACAACCTAAGTTATAGTGTTACACAGTGAGGATTGCTAGGTTGAGGAATCTCACCAACTACCTAAATAGGCTATACAGCCACAAAAGAGCATCCAACAGTGCTTCTAAACTCAGTTGCTTCCAATACTGCCCAAGACCCTCACTAGGGCTTTCCTTGTTGAGATAATTTAATAATAAACAGAACTATTGCTGGAATTTTTACAAACCACTGGCTAAACAGCTTTAGATATGTACACTACACGATGCCTACAACACTGCAGCAAAATACTGCTTCAGATTATCAAAACCTTTAAACACTATTTCTCAGTGCAAACATCATCTGAATCATAAAAACACCCTAACATTCACCCTCATACATCCTATATGTCACAATACTGTTTGCAGCCACCAAATAGAGCACAAGAGGACACAGAATAACACTAAAAAGCTTCAGAATATATTCAGATTTCACAGGTGTACAGGATTCAAGATGATCATCTCAGCAGAGACCCGATTCTTCATAAAAAAAAAGTCATGAAATCTTCAAACCAGCACTGAAACTCATGATAAAATACATAACAGAGGACTTTCGGATCCAAATTAGAGTTGTATACTGATTATATACCCAGTTTCCCATACAACAATACCCTTGATGTGTGTGTATATATATATATATATATATATATATATATATATATATATATATATCTTCAATTATCTCTTAATAGATACATGGAAACTGATTTACTTCAATAATTAGACCACAAGCACACCAATTAACATTTTATATACTGAGCTGAACCCATCAAAAAATCAGGAACACAATATTCTGTGCAGACTAAGAGGTATACCATATACCACATAGAAACATCTTCTTTTTCATAGGTAAGCTGGGATTGTAAAGGGTCATGTACACACAGAAAAATCAATGTAACAGGTTCAGATCAAATCCAAATCGAATGAGATCAGATCCTAATGAGAGGTACAAAAAAATGTGATTCAATAGATATTTCTGACGTTATAGAAATCTTGTCGAGAACCCATCTAAATCTCTTCTAACTTCCATAAAACTTATATCAGGATACTTATAATGGGTTTCCTACCCAGATATGTTCTAGGAACACCATGTTTATGATCTCACAGACATCAAAACTATAGAAAGTCATGTATTCCCCAATAATAATAATAATAATAATAATAATAATAAAATTAGAAAAGTTCACAAAAATGTTTAATTTAATTTTCTTGTTTTTGGTTAACTCTATTAATTTATTTTTATTTTTAAAAATCAACATTTTACAAACATTTGCAATCTATGCGAAACCATTTTGCAATTAACATAAATTCCAATTCATATTAATTCACAACCTAGTTCATATTTACCAGAGGAAATCTTTCCAAGTAAACAAAACCACTATCTAAAATCCACAAGCCATATCACAAAACCCACCACCACGAAAAAAAAAAAAAAAATCAATAAAGACGTGAAATTTACCTGGAAGAATAGGGTGAGGTGACCAATGTGATTTCGCCCGCAAGCAGGTGAGATACCATGCTCACCTGCGACCGTCAATTCTGCATCGACGGTTGTATACGATGGTGGTGATGATTTGAGTACTTAACTCGCGATTCTGTTTGCATTTTGGCTTCGGTTTGGATACTTCCCTTTCTTCGAGTCGCTCTGAAATCTCTCAAATCCTATGAGGGAAAAAAAAAAACCCTAGAAAAGATTTTAAGAAGAGGTTAGAAGAAAGAGGTTTCTTTGTGGTTAAGTGTTATTATATTGAATAGAGGAGGGGGGTTGGTAGTGTAGATGGTTTTCGGAGGGTTTCAGAGAGGTTTTGGAGGAGATAGTGAGAGAGGGGTGGGAGATGGTGCTATGTAGAGAGGGAGAGAAGAGCTAGATAGAAAGGGTTTTTTTAATTTGTAGAGACGGGATGAGAGAGAGAGAGAGCAAGAGACGAGATTTTAAGACTACTTTACGGTCTTATTAATCGTCTTTCATTACCGTACCATCGATTAGCTTGTCAACGTCTTATTTCTAAATGTAAGATGATTATAGATCGTCTTATTTTAGGACGAAAAATAGCTCGTCTTATTTTATGTCTTTTATAAGCCTTTTTGACGTAGTGCCAAGGGGACACACTCGGTCGAATAAACCCTTTGTCAAGCAGTTCTTAGAGTTGCTCCTTCAACTCTTACAATTCTGCTGGAGCCATCCGATAAGGAGCTTTAGATATTGGCTCAGTGCCTGGAGCCAAATTGATTGCAAACTCAATCTCCCTAACTGGTGGTAGTCCTGGCAATTCCTCAGGGAATACATCGGGATACTCGTATGCAACATGAATATCGGATATCACATTTATCTCTTCTCGTTGTTCTTGTAGAAAGGCTATATATCCACTGCATCCACTCTTCATCATCTTCTCCGCCCGAATAGCAGATATCAACGAAGCTACCTTAGACTTCACTCCGAAGAATCTAAAGGATCGCTCCTTTGGAGGGCGGAAAACTACCATCTTCCGAAGACAATCCACACTTGTGTGGTAAGCAGATAGTCAGTCCATTCCCAAAATGATGTCAAATCCCTTCATATCCAATAGAATCAAATCTGCCCGTGTCTCGTGATCATCTACTGCCACTACCACTGATTTACACACAGTGAGTGCATTCACTGCACTACCCGTGGGAATTGACACTGTCAAAATAAAATCTAGTTATTCTGGAGTGGCACTCAATTCCTTCGTAAATTGAGGTCGTACGAAAGAATGAGTAGAGCCTGGGTCTATCAGAGCTCGTGCCCTATGGAAGCAAATGTCGCAACTCCTATACAGTTTCAGCTCACCTATACACCAATTTCAACATTACTTTAAACGTTTTAGATGTGTAGGCTTATGCGTACTATTATAATTCAAAATTAATCAAATAAATTCTATATTTCCATATTTTCTAGTTCATCATTTTAAACAACGCCATATCTCTTGAATTCTAATCATACCTTGAATGACATCATTCGATGTCAGAGCATCAGTCGCGGTGACGGCATAAGCTCGACCGTGAACCACTGGTCGAGATGATCTTTGTGTAGATACCGATCCTGACCGCTCCTTGCTCTCCTCAGGGCAATTCCTAACCAAGTGGCCCATCTTGCCACACCTAAAGCATGCCCCTGTCTCTCTCCTGCAGTCCTCTGTCTTGTGTGGTTTCCCACACTTTGCACATATCGCGGCCGGAGTGAAGGACGAGACTCTTGAAGGTCCCTGAGTCACTGAGGCCCCGCTACCAGAAGATCCAGCTGGTCGAAATGATCTGGAAGATGTAGGCGCTGCTGCTCTCTGATATGAACTCGGACTCGAAGAAATCGCCGGTCGAGAGTGCGTAGGGTATCTCGGAGGTCTGGAAAATCTAGCCCTCTTGTTCTGCTCTGTGTCCTGAGATTGCCCTTGGAATGGTCTCTCTCTCGCCTGCTTGTCCCTCCAAGAGAATTGTTTCTGGTTCTCCTCCTCAGCTATGAGAGCCTTGGCCATGACTCCCTCATAAGTCTCCATTTCCCACATGGCGACGTCTTTCTGCAAATTTTGTCTCAGGCCAAGTTGGAATTTCCTTGCTCTCATCAACTCCGTGGCTACATGCTGGGGTGCAAACCTAGCCAATCTATCAAACTCCGCTCCATAGTCCCTTACCGACATGGCGCCTTGCTTCAACTCTATAAATTTCACTTCCCACTGATGTCTCACAATTTTCGAAAAGTATTTGTGATAAAGCACCTCCGTAAACTCCTCCCATGTCCAAGGAGTGTGAGGAAACTCCCTCTGTCTATTTTGTGACACCGACTTCCACCAAGGTCCGGCGTCACCATCCAACTTGAAAGTGGCCCAACGCACTTTCTCCACGTCACTACACTGCAATACTTCAAAGAGGTTTTCCATCTCTTCTATCCACCCTTCTGCCTCTATGGGATCCGTTTGACCCGAGAAGTTAGGAGGTCTCATTCTCCTAAATTCAGCAAATCCACTAGGCTGATGGGGTGGTCTAGCTACCTGTTGAGCCAAAGCAGCTGTCTGTTGAGCGACGTTGGTAGCTAATGCTTCCAACACCTGCTCCATCCTTTCTTCATTTCTTCTTCTACCTCCTCTTGGTCCCACTGGAACCGCATTTGCATGTGAGAGGAATTCCAAGCCCCTCGACGTGCCTATGACCTCGAGCACATCCCTCAGAGGAATCTCTCTCTGACCTGTTCTACCTTCGCTGTGCCCACCTATGAACTTAGGGCCCACACTGGTCTATCATTGTGAAAACAACAACATTGATCAGTACATAGATTGTGAAAACAATCCAACCTGAAACCGTAGTTCAACCTAACGTCTAGGCTCTCTGATACCAACTGTGACAGCCCGGATTTCCGCACCCAAAAATCTGTGCCATCAGGATCATACTCTGGATGATCCCTGGAACGAATCATAAAGTGTCTGCTCATATAGTGGAACCCAAGCAGACACTTTCTAGCAGTGGTAGATCGAGTCGGTCATCTAAAAATACATTTAACATAAGAACAGTAATGATAAAACATTCAATTCTATATAACCCAAAAGAATACACATTCTCAAAAAGGAACCAAGAAGAACCATTGGTGATGGACATCCATCACCCAAACAATGGTTCCCGATAGTGGTTCTGAATAGAATGCATAATTAATACAATAAATAATTCTACTAAAAATATATATAAAAGTGGCCACCAGGCACACAATAATCCAAAAGATCAAAATACAGGACATCTGTCTCCTCCTCGCCTCCTCAACCTCCTCGGTCAGGTAGTCCTGGTCGCTCTTCTTGATTTAGAAAGCAGGGTGAGCTACATCATAGCTCAATAGAAGAATTTCAACTAAACGAATTGAATATGCAGATCATGCTATCTCATAACAAAATTCAAATCAAGAACGTATAATCATGACGAATTTACTAAGAGCTGAGGTTTTATGCAAGAAATCAGATGTTATGCAAGTATATTATCAAAGAACTTAAATTGTGTGTATTTAACTTAAGAAACTCCCATGACTATATAGCACGGAGTAAACAGGAATGTCCGATAGGAAACCCCAACCAATCGTCGTTCACATGAACAATTTTGAAAGTGCAACAATGCCTCATCTATGGAGTGCAATTGTGTCGAGGATTGAAAACAGGTGCACAAGTGTGCCAGGCATCGGATATACCATCGGGTCGGTGGGGATCATCTGGTTTAAATCATCAAATTACATACATATATACCTCACAGATCAGATGGCAGAAATCAGAAGCAAGTTTCAGAATACGAATCAGGAAACAGAAATCAAAATAGCAGGAATCATGATATGCATACATGCTTGGTAAAAATAGAAATCAGGGCATAGATATGAAATAAACATAGAATCATACTCAAAAGCAGTTTAAGTTGATTTTCTCCCACCTCAGGTCAATTTATCTTCTAAGCAAATCCAAAGCCTTTTCAAGTTGTCAAGGTTTGATCCTAGACCATAAACGTAGTACTTTAAGTGTTAGGGATGTCAGAAAGTTAACCGGCACAATGTCCGGTGGTGTTTAACCCAAAAATCAAAACACAACAAAACAGGGGTGATTGATCGATCACCACTCTTATTGATCGATCAATACCTCTTGTTGATCGATCAATACCTCTTATTGATCGATCACCACCCTCTTAGCTCTCTTTCTGCAACAAGCCAATTGATCGATCAATACACCTTATTGATCGATCACTTATCATCATTGATCGATCAATACACTCATTGATCGATCAATAATCTCTCTTCTATTCACTTTTAACACAGTTTAAATTGATCGATCACCACTTTGGTTGATCGATCAATGCCTCTTGTTGATCGATCAATACCTCTTATTGATCGATCACTAGCCCATTTTCAAAAATTCCCACCTTCTGTTCACATTAACTATCTATACAGATTGATCGATCAATGCCTTCATTGATCGATCAACACCCTACAATGATCGATCAATACCTCTGTTGATCGATCACCAACTGTCATTGATCGATCACTCTCTTGTTGATCGGTCAATGCCCAGGATTGATCGATCAATGCCCCAATTGATCGATCATTGCCCTTCGGGCATTGAACTTCTAGAATTTAGGGGCTTCTGTTCCCCTTTTTGTTTTATACAGATTGATCGATCAATGGTCTTCATTGATCGATCACCACTTATCATTGATGGATCAATACACTCATTAATCGATCAATAATGATAGGAACTCTGTCATTAATGGAGTTCATCTCCAACCCTATTTTCCTATTTTTCATTAATGGTTCTCAACAACCATTAACACCAAATCAAATGCACCTACTTGGGCTTCTCATTTGCCCCTATTTAAACATACAGACTCACCTTTGTTTGAGCCCTCTCAGGGTTTCGACAAATTAATCCGGATGAGGGTTTCGGATCTAGCTCTCGGAGTTCATCACCGATCTGAGTCAGACGAGCAATCGTTTAGTTCTGATTCTGCATGCATAGACTTCACACATACTTAGACCATGCCTAAGCTCCTCATTGAACTCTACCTACCCTAGCTTAGGAAACTCATCATCTTAATCTTGCTAACCCTGTTTTTCTTTCTCCAAGCACCTTCTTGAAAACCCACCTAGCTACAGGTTCTTTACCTACTGGAGCACTAGGGCAAGGGAAAGAAGAAGAAGAAGAAAAAGGGGGTCTCTCTCTCTAAGTCTTCCTTCCTTCTCCTATAAGTCACTAAACAGATATTTCTATTTGCCCCTAGTTTATGTTCCGGTGTGGAGCACAAACACAGTCTCTATTGCGCAATGTTTCACATTGACCCTTTACACAACTCAGACTTAAACGAAAACGCACGTGTGAACTTATCCAATCACAGTGCAACCTTATCTTAACTAATATTAATTCTAAAGTTTTAAGTCAGTCTCAATTTCCGTGTCGAGCACGTAGATCGAAACAGTTGGTTCGTGTTCTAGATTTTCTGGGTTGTTACAATCTTGTTGTTTAAGTATCTTTTAATTGCTCTATATTATTAGTATCCAACTAGTTTCATAATGATACTTTTTTGTTCGTCCAGGAGGAACATTTGCACTTTACTCGCTTCTTTTTAGGCATGCAAGATTTAGTTTATCAGCAAGCTGCTGATGAGGAACTCTCAACATACAAATATGGACCATCAACACAGGCTATAGGCACCTCGCCACTAAAGAAATTCCTTGAGAAGCACAAAAGGCTGTGGACAACCCCTACTTCTTGTGTTATTATTTGGCGCTTGCATGGTAATAGGTGATGGTGTGCTCACCCCCACAATTTCAGGTAATAAATTAGGACCTTATCGTGGCCTTTTGTATGTTCATTTTCAATTTGTGATGTATTTTATCTGTTTAAGAGCCTTATAAATTTTTACCTGTGCAAAATAGTCCTAGTATATATCTTTAGTTAGGGGTAGGGTACTTCAGTTTTCTAGTTGTTTCTTTGTTACATATGGTATGTCTTCAGGGGATTTGATTACCGGTGCCTAATCTCCTCCACATTGTTGTTCTATCAACCAAATCTGAGTTTTTAACACAATATATTAAGAATTTTATTTTTCACTCATTATCAACAAAGATCCTTCAACAATTAGTGGAAACTAAAGTCCACATCGTGATTAAGATGCTTTTCGTGCAGGTAATCCTACTGGGCCACTCATTTCATCCATGAAAAAATGAAAATGGTCATGTTCATGTAGGGACTTTCAGGCTCTGTATTTTGGGATTGCTCTTTGGAGGCAAAGAGTAGCCCACTTAAACGAGCAGGTTTAAATTGCTCTTTCAAAGTGAATCAAATATAGCTTTTTCACTCTCTTAAAGATCTAAGAGCATTTTTTTTACCATATTTTATTTACATGATGATTAGAGCAAGGTTTGATCTTACATCAGTTTATCATCTTCGACATCGACGGACAGAGTGGATTACGGAACAGAAGATTGGTCAAGTGGCTAAATGTAGTGGCATATGTTAATGTTTCAGAGTGGAATGTTGGAAACACATTTTGTTTTCCTGCGGAGTATCAGCTTTGTTTATCATCCTCACTATGGTAGGTTTCTTTGCTCACTATTTATGCTCTTTTGTTATTGCGAAGGTGTTTTGGAAATATGAAAGCAACCTTATGCATTGATATTTTTGCCATGATTTCCTACGTAATAAGCTTTATTTATTTAGTTTTATTTTTGTTTTAAATTTCATTTATTCGGAAATCCTATGATTGGACTTCATAGGATTTATACCCTATGCATTATATGTTGGAAAATAATGTGTATTATAAGAACTGTATTCGTATATGCCCTATGCATGGTAATTAGAAAAAGGATCTAAAGAATATAAAGGTAAGACCCTTTTTTTTTTGTTCTTCAAGAAGCATAGTTGGCTTGTGTACAGAAGAATACAGGCATATAAATATTAATGGAATTGGTTCAACAAGAGCCAGCCCATTTCAATTGCAATGTCCTGAGGTGGGTTAAGCTTCTTGGGAGCATCAATGGAGGTTTGATGCTAGTTTCTGGAGTGGTTTTCGGTTTGCTCATCTGCACTCTGCTCTTGGGTTTCAATGAGGTGAGATATAGGATGAAGGGTCTCCCTCCCGGGACCATGGGGTGGCTTGTTTTTGGAGAAACCATTAAGTTCCTTAAGCAAGGCCCAAACTTTTCAAAAATCCAAAGAGCAAGGTTGGTTTTTGGTTTCTGGGTGGAGTTGGCTTTATGGCTTTTGATTGGATTGTTAAGTGTTTGATTTTTGTAAATAAACTTTTACTCTGTTTTTGATCTTCCGAGTGTGCATTTGTGTTGTTTTTCTACATTTTTATTTTCCTATCAGTATCAAAATTAATCACATAAACTCAGGTGGGTGTAGCATTTTTTTCTTTCAACAAATGGTTTAAGAGTTGTTTTGGAAGATCTATGATTCTATTTAAATGGGTTTTTTATTATATGTGAAATTGAGGAGATGGTTGTTTGTTTATATGCTAGTTTTGATAGATTGAATGCTTATTACTACCAATATTTGAGCTACTTAGTTGGTTTTATACATGGTTGATGTTTGATTACTTTGTTTTAGCTTTTCTCTTTTCTAAAGATACTTTGGCCTCATGATTTGTGAAACATATTTTAGGCCTTATGGAGGCACCAATTCTTCTTTTTCATAGCCCTTTATGATTTGTAATGACTCTTCACTAGAATTTTTTTCTTTTCTATTGGTTAAGGTTTTTTTTCCTTTTTAAAATAATGCATATAAACATCGAATAAAAGGCTGAAATGGATAAATCACCTTTCTTCTAAACTACACCTTTAATTTTCACTTTTTTAAAATGTGGGTATCAGCTTTTAAACAATCATATCCACTTTAAAATGTGGGTATCTACACCTTTAATTTTCCTGCCTATTGTGCTTCTTATGCCCTACTGGTGAAGTATGTTTTCCTGTCTATTGTGATTGATATTTTTTTTTTTTTATGTCTAAATGACTACTGCAGGTTTGGATTGTTGCTACTCAAGCTCTCACAACCATAGCAATCAGGTCTAGGTGGCCTTTTAGATTACAAATATACAAATTCTTTACATGCTTTGGCTCAAGGTGGAGTGCAATCTCAATTTTCAGATATGCAACTAGTAACGGAGAAGATCAAGGAGTTTGGTTTTTTAATAAGTCCAAAGTTAAATGGAAACCTATTTGAATATGGCATTGTTGAATGTGTTAATAGGATGGTGATGAATGTATTAATGTAATTTTTACAATGTATTAATGAGATATTGTCGAATGTATTAATAAGATATTTTTATATATATTTTTTGGCTTATTATTTTTCTTTTAGTTGAATGGATAGTGAATATTTTACCTCATAGGTTGATTTTTGATTAAGTATAATAATCATTACAAGTATATTTTGCATCATAGGTTGATTTGATGGGCCAGAAGCAGTGCATTACCAAATTCCCTTTTTTCACAAATTGTTGCTTTCACTGATTTTTCTGATTTTAAATTAATTTTGTGAATGGATTAGCTTTTTTCCCCTTATTGGGTGATTTGTGGTTGATACAATATTTGTAACAAGTAGATTGGCTCCAATTACAGTAGCAAAAATGGAAATTATGTATTTTTTTTTTAAATAATTTTAAAAAAATAACGATCACTACAAAATATAAGACTATTAGCGGCTGCCAAAAACTGCCACTATTAATAAAAAAATTGTCGCTAATACCCTTGCCGCTAATAGTCTTAATAGGTTTTTTATTAATAGCGGCAATTTTTTGCTCCAAAAAACTGCCACTAATAGTCTTATATTTTATAGTGGGTCCATAACCGTTGTTTTTAGAGTAAATTAACAACGGTTCATTGACGTTGTTTACATATACCACTAACTTAGGCCGTGGTTTCTAAAGAACAATAACAACCATTTTTTCATTAGGAACAACGGCTAAAAATCGTTGTTATTTTATAACGGATATAGGTCGTTGTTTATATGGTAAATAAATAACGGTTTTGGGCTGTGGTTTATGAAACCACTGCGCTATAAACAGCAGTCATTACCACGGCTCAAAACCGTTGTTTATGAAATTTATAACGATTTTGGACCATTTTTTTTGACAATTTTCACGTAGTGAATGCACTCATGTACACTGTAGATCGTAGAGTACTTTCAAATATTAAATTATATACATATATTACAGGTGTTTGCTACGGGTGAGTCGGTAGCTCGACAGGTTCTAGAGGAATTCAATTTAAATCAAAGGGAGTTGATATGTCTCCCATAAATATACGTCCTCTAGACGTACATACTACATGTGAAGGAAATAAGTTACTCTCTTTTTCAAAAAGGGTTAGTTGCTCAATTTGACTTTCTAACTTTACGATAGATTACCGAAGGTGGTTGAGTAACTGTGTTTGGATACGACCATGTTACGTCCAGCTTTCAGCTATTTGCAATAGGGCTTCCTCTGCAGGAGCATGGGATTTGGCTTCTGTCGGGTAAGGAGAAACAATTGGAGATTGGGAAATTGTCTGAGTTAGGCCATGGTTAGGACCACAAGCTTCTCCTTTTTGAGATATTGGGTATGATTTTATACCCACCAGAGATTGAATTTTTACTTTCCACAGTATCAGTCTCAGAAGACTTTTCATCAATGACTTTAATTTATATAATCTTCCTTGCTCAGGAAGTATATTTGTAAAAGTCTCCGAATCAATCTCACCCAATGAGTGGTGTTGCACTAATTTCTCGCTAAGGGTCTCAAATAGTTCCCAAGCTTCTTCTGCTGCCAATTTATGAAACATACCACCACAGGCTACATCAATCATATATCGGGTTGTATCTTCAAGACCTTCATAGAAAGTGAGCACAAGTTGCCAGCATGTAACCCCATGATGAGGGTACTTGTGCAGAAGATCCTTAAGACGGTCCCAACATTCTTGAAGAGATTCATCCGGGAATTGGTGAAATGTTATAATGAGATGCTGGATTTTATTCAACCTGCAAATTGGAAAGAATTTTCTAAGAAGCATACATTCCAGTCCTTCTCAATTAGCAATCGAATTATGGGGCAAAGAGTTTATCCACTGCTTTGCTTCATCTCTCAGAGAATATAAGAACAGCCTCAACCGAGTGGATGCTTCTGTCAAGTTCTTAATTTGAATGATAGTGCATACTTTTACGAACTTATTTAAATGCAAATAGGGATCTTCGTCCATTAGCCCATGAAAAGTCAAAAGTATTTGAAGCACATTAGGCGTAATCTCAAAAATCTTATTACTGGCTGTAGGGTGTACTTGAATACATGTGGGAGGTGTAAGAGGTGTGAATGCATAGTATTCCACCATTGTCTTAGTCATATATTGGTCTTTACCTGCCATAGTGGATGGAGTTAGGACAAAGCAGGATGCCTAAAACAGTTATTATAAATGTCTATTTTATTTTTAGTTTTATCTGATTTTTATTTTAAAAAGAAAGGAGAAAAAATAAATCTAAGCCTCTAGCTTCTCTGATTAGGGGAAGTTGATACCTTGATTCGTCACTCTGAATAAACCTGCAAAAGATTTAAGAAGTGATCAAAGAAAATTAAAAATATATAAAAAAAAAAAAAGAGAAAGATAAATACTTGTTTTCTTAAACTAATATAAATATAAAATCCGCTATCCCCGGCAATGGCGCCAAAAACTTGTCCGGCTTACTTATATATGTAATTAATTAAGTCTTAACCTATTACAAGCGCACAATAGAAATTATAATACTAGCATAGGATCATTCCCACGAGGAT
Organism: Chloranthus sessilifolius; assembly: GCA_021018995.1. NCBI lineage: Eukaryota > Viridiplantae > Streptophyta > Magnoliopsida > Chloranthales > Chloranthaceae > Chloranthus > Chloranthus sessilifolius. Next base: position 125,509,585 of record CM037589.1, on the reverse strand, counting down.
ATATTTTATCTTATATATTAATTTTTTGAAAACTTATATTTATCTTTTAAGATCCTAAACTACTTGAGAAATATGAATAAGAATGGTTTCTTAAACTAATTTACAGAAAAGTAAATCCTAAATCTTCCTTCAGATTGTGGTCGTCAATCACAATTTTCAGTTATCGGATATTTACATATTTAAAATACCATTACACTATATCTCAGTCTTCTAGAATTTGGCGTGAATCAAAAACTAGCATCCTTCAATATAGATTTATACTAATCTCTAATCTACCAGAAATTTGGGCATCAATCAAACTCTAGAAAATCGAAGATGGAAAATAAAAATCATTACACTAATATGCAAATCTCAACCTGAGTCGTCAATTCAAATTAAAATTTGGAGATGTTTACAGGGCAGTAAATTGTAATAAAAATAAATCTAAACTAGACAGCAATAAAATTATATCTTTCACCCCTCAGCCGTAGTCGTCAATTGCTTCTGAGAAACTACAGATATCTACTCTAATCTTTCAGCTCTTAATCTCAGTTGTCAATTATGATTGAGGAACCTTAGATATATAAACTAAACTACTCTAATGATCGGAAGAAAACCCAACCTCAGGCGTCAATTGATGCTGAGAATTTCTTCGATGATCTTATTCTTATACCAAACCCTCATATTTATAGATCATAAGGGGTCTCCTAATTCTAATAAAAGAAACTACTAAAATAAAAGTGTCTTAATATAACTCTACTTCTAATCTTATCTTTCCTTGCTTTCAACAGTCAATGTACTTCTAGATTTTCTCCTTTATTTCAGCAACATAGTCCTTTAAAAGTCTTCCTTCATCAATCTTCTCAGATCTGTGATTGGCCAGACTTCTAAGTCAACAATTCTTCTAATAATATACATGGCGGTGTAAATCCTCACGTGATTAGCAGCTTTAGAAAGCTTCCTTTTGTAAAATTGTAAATCACGATTTTCTAGCTTTTCACTCTCTGAATGATTCTTTATTTACGATCGATCGTCTTCTGTTTTGTATGTACTTTAGCTTTTGAACATCGTTTCTGAAGAATCGTAAATTATAATTTCTTACTTCTTTCCTTTACAGCATTCCGTACAATCGTAAAATACAATTTTCCATGTTTCAGTAGGCAATGATTCATCTTTTTCGTTCAATCGTCTTTCTTATTGCTTTATGAGTTCATTTTGATGAATATTAACACTTTAGTTCTCTTTTACTATTTTTCTTTAATATTTGTACATCAGTAACTTATTAGTAGCAAACTAAAGTCTATCATCACTAAGTTAAGAGTGATAAAATAGTATATTATGTGACTGATCATGTGGATCTAGATTAGGATCCTGGATTAGAAAACGATCCAGACTACGTTCCTAAGGCAGAAGAAGATCTTTCGCCTAAGGAGTTTTATTTGTAGACACATTTGGGATAGATTTTGGGCTTGGTACATTATAGGATTTGTTATTGTGTATATATGCTTTAGTATACCAGGTGACGGTCGGTGTTGGGATGTCTGCTTCGCCTTCAAAAGGGGTTAAATTCACTCAAATCAAGGCAGATCACACACAAGACCTGCAAGTAGTCAGGGCCTATTGTAGCAAGTTTTAAAAGAAGGGAAAGTAAGGGAATTTCCACAGGGAGGTGAGTTCAAAATATGATAAATCTCCAGATCTGAAAGAAATCTAGCACCCTACCTAATACTAGGTTAGTAAAAGAAAGGGGAGAGGTTTTTAAAGGGTTGTCACTTAAGCTAGACTACAAATAAAATACAAACTAACTGAGATCGAGTCCAGAGATCTAGATCTTGCAAGTGGAAGAGTTTAAAAATAGAAAATGGAGAAGAGCAGCTTGGAGATTGGTCTCACTGCAATCAAGTTGAGCTGGTCATGTTACAGGGATTCAAAGCACACAAATCCCTCAGCTGGCTACAAGCACAGCTGCAGGGTAGAAGGCTCCACTCTAAACCAAAGGATTTAACAGATCTTAAGGCTATGGTCTGTCCACTTCAATGGTCACAAACCATCCTATAGACTTCATCCGATCCAAAGGTTTATGGTAGAAGAATCTAATTGAAACCAGAGATTGGACTACTCTTAAGGCTATGATCTGTCCACTTCAATGGTTACAGATCATCCTAGGGAATTCCTCCAAACCAAAGGTTTTAACCAGAGCATTAAAACCACTACAGATGTTGTAATCTCCAGGTCACAGACACAAGAAATTGCAGGGATATCATATCTAGGGAGATCATATGATATCCAAGAGGTCTACCAGTTAAGTGGGTGAGCTGATCAACAGACTCCTCTACACAAATCCGATCGAGCACCAAATAAAACCAAAAGAACTATAGATATAATTAAAATAATAAAAATAATAGTTACATTGTAATAAAATTCACTCTACAATGAAATGCTCTCAAATCTATAGTCTGTACAGCAATTAACCCACAATAACACTCTCAACCTTACCCAATTACAGATCTAACCTCTCTCCTCGCTGCTCCTAGGGAATTATCCAACCATAGTTGAGCTAAAAGAGGGAAAATAGAATTTCACTGCAAGCTCTGATCTCCAGAATTTGATCCAAATCTTGATCTCCCCCAATTGCAATTGGGGATCTCAATATATAGCTTTCTCTATTGTTTTTCCTGCCAATATTTCCTTCTAGAAGGTCCTCAGAGTTTGTTAGAGTTCTGTTAGAGCACGTGGGTTGGTTAGGGTTTCCTAGGGCATCTTTTGGATCATCGTGTTGGTCACCAATGTGCCTCGGTTTGCATGCAGCAAGTCACCAAGTTGTAGCATGTGAACAGCCTATTTTCTTAAAAGTTCTTCACACAATTTCGACAGGTTGTGGAAGCTTCCGATAGGTTCAAATGAAGCTTTTTGGACATTTCGCTAGGTACTCAGATCTCTTCGATAGGTTCCGATAGGATGAGCCTTCTCTTAAAGCTTCAGCATTCTCAACCCTTTGCCTGGAGCATTTGATAGGTTGGGGAAACTTTTCGACAGGTTGGAGGACCATTTCGATAGGTCTAGCTCTGCATGCCATCATTCCAATAGGATTGCTCTCACTCCTATCGAAAGGCTCAAGCACCCTTCAGTAGGTTCTGTTCCAGCGTCTCCATCTCGATAGGTCCAGGCCACCATCCGACAGGTTCAGGAAACCATTCGATAGGTTCCCCTTATACCTCAGGTAGGCTTTCGATAGGATTGTTTCTTCCTTTCTTTCAGTTGCTCGATAGGTTCTTGGATCCTATCGAACTCCTCATTCCACACGAATCCATCCTTTCTCTTCCTTCAGATCCTATCGAAACCTTTCCAACTGCACGAATTCCTCCATTTTTAGCTCTCAACTCCTATCGAAATCTTCAAATAACCTCTCGATAGGATGTTTTCAGCCTATGTTCACTTCCTTTCCCTTGCCTTGCTGTTGCCATGCACCCCAAGGGCCCAATGGTGTGCAGCCCTCTGTGTGTCATTGCTAGGTCTGTACTGTGCTGAGAGATGGACTTCTTTGTACAACATTTTTGAGTGGTTTTCTGCACTATTCCTCTCTTTTATTGCTATTTACAAAATAGAATCAACAGGTGTTTATTAGTGTGCTCACAGGTCCATCAAAGGTCAGGTTAAGGGGTAAAAACTGGCATTTTTCACTACTTAACAGTCAGCCATCACCGATGGTTCACTGTGTTGTTTTGTTTTACGTTCTGTATAGAGATGTGTACCTATTAGTGCCATATGAAATCTACTTTGATTTTTTTGTATATGCGTGGATGTACTGAGTACCCGATGATCCGATTTTCTCTAAATTCTGGTTGGGGAGAATTGGGCCGTCATAGTGAATACGTATCAGATAGTATCGGACGACCTAATTTTTCCTAGGGTTCGTGTAGGGGAAAATCGGATTGTCACCTGACTACCCGGTCTTTCTCGGAGTTTCGTGTGGGAAAAATCAGGGATGTCACAGTGATACTCAAGTAACATTTCTAGCGGTAGAGAACGAGAAAATGGCTATGGTAATGCCTCCAAGAAAGTACCAAACTGAAAAGTCAGGAAAGGAGAAGCAAGAAAAGAATGAGGCAAATAAGCAAGAACGAAGAAAAACAATTCATGAAGAATTCAAAAAATGTTTGAATATGAAGTTGCTTAATTTGATGAAAAAAGAATGAGATAATGAAAACAAACTATACAGCTTGGAAAAATTTCTATTGAGAACGCTAGAATTTTCCAAAGGGATCACATTGGGAAGATTGGAGAATAATACATAGCGCTCAACAGCTTTCACTGCCTTTGCCCTGCCGAGTTCATTGACGATGACACAAGATTTTGAAAAGTTTATATAATTTGACCTTTTCATATGTCATTTGCTTATTTTAATTATGATTTATATGATATTTCATATAATGGCATACTAAAATGATGTTAGAAGGCGTCGGCGATCCAGCAATGCCCGTATTTTATTTCACATGTGATTTTCTGGTATCTCTCTTACTCTACAGTTCTAACTATACAACATTTTATTCTTATTAATTTATGTGTTTTTCATCAATTACAATGTTATTTGAAGGCAGAACTGTATAGCTTTCAAACAAAGATCTATCAGAACAGATAAAGTTAAGGAGCATCTGCAATATAACGCAGGAGATTCTGTTGCTAAGTGTCTTTTCTATGAGAAGCGAAATTTTCATGTCAAAGATTGTGAGAAGGTCATCTACATATCTAATTTTACGTTTATGTCAGCATATAACAACGATGTTCCATTAACGTAAAGTTGGGTCTAAAACGTTACAGATTGTTATCCCTGTGCATCAAGCTAATCTGAAGAACTTCGCTCTTGCAATTATGAACATACAGGATAGAAAATCTTCCTTTGCGACCTGGCATATAGACCATGCTCATTATTCTATCCAATAGACCTTAAAGTGTTGGTGTGTACTTATTAATCAGTACCAATTTATTTTGTTAGACAATTAATTATTTGTAAATAATTTGCAGAAGGAGTATTTTCCACATTTGTTATATGTGACTGGGTTAGAGAGTGCACTAAATGATCTCGAGAAATGGCCATCGACACATGAGGAATTGCAAACAGCTCCCATTCAACCAATAAATTCGACTGTGTCCAGTTTGTAACGACTCGGATTTTCTTAAGCCTTATTTTGTGGTATTAGATATAATTTACACTGTACTTGGTGATAGCGCTCCACACCGGAACCTACCCTATTTTGAAAAATCTTATTTAAGTACATAATCCTATTCTTCTTTTCTTATTTATAATCTTTTGAAAAACCCTAGCTGTCTCTTATTCTTGTCTTTTTTTCTTCTTCTTAAGAAGCACTAGCCGTCACCACCTTTCTTCTTCAACCCATCGCTTCAACCCTCCCTAAAATCTTTTGGGTATTCTTTCACAAGAATCATCATACTCTTTTCCAATGTCAAGATCAAGGAGGAAGAAAGAGAAAACATTGGATGAACTATAGCGTTTGTAAAGACCCTAAATATCTAAAACATATTTGACTGCATTGGTATTCGTGCCTGGCATAAAAATCGAAACAAACTTAAAATTTTATAATAATAATATTAGTATCAATATTATTAATCTGTAAGCGTGTAAAGCCATAGGTCACGTGTAATGCGAGTCTGAGATCTGATGAGATACTTGGTAGAATACTATACATTGAGTGTGGTGTATGTGATTAACACCGAAATTTAAATTTGGGAAATAGAAATATCAAAGATATTTCTCTGTAATAGCTTATAAGGGAAGGAAGAGAGTTAGGATTCTTTTTCTCTACTCCTTTTTCCTTGTTTTCTGGTTGATTTGGTGCTAAGAGATTGGGTTTAGGTATTACGTCATCTCACGTTAAGCTTGGGTTCCAGAAGAACTTCGTTGTGAAAACAAAGCCCGAAAAATCTATAGACCCTAGACGCAGGTGTGTGAAGGAGAGTGTGTATACATCATGTCTGATCTAGAGGTGCGTGTGCCTCTGTGGGCTAGCATGAAGTCACACTTCTCACTCCGGGGATCGTCAACAACGACGGAAACTCGGATTACGGATCCAAAACCCACTTTGGATCGCAACTGTCGTGAAACAAAGAAGCAACTCTAAAAGAGGTGAGTTACTACGTATTTATAATGGTTTGGATGTCATAAATGTATAGATAATTATGCTTGTATGATTCGTTGAGAATCATAATGAATCATGGAAGAAAATAGGTTAAAATCAATGAACTGCATTTATGACAGAAACTGTCATTTACAATCGATCAAATTATATAAATACCCTATAGAAAGGAGGGTATTTTCCAGAGGTTGATGCCCGATAAATCCGATCGATCAAATTGGGATTTGATCAATCAAATTTGGAACTGATCGATCAAATTATAAAGTGATCGATCAAATGATGAATTGATCGATCAAATGAGAAATTGTTTGATCGAACTGTGAATCAATCATTTTGGAAAAATGATCGATCGAATAGAATGAATACCTTATAGAACAGGAGGTCTAAAATTTTAGAATTTTGACTTTGAAATTCGATCGATCAAACTTGAGAATTGATCGATCAAATTGAGAATCTGATCAATCAAATGAGGAAGTTGATTGATCGAATTCCCCTATTCTGTATATGTAAATTTTTGGGTTTCGATCGATCAAATGAGGAAGTTGATCAATCGAATTACCATGTTCAGTCTATGTAGGTTTATGGGATCCGATAGATCAAATGAAGTGAATGATTAATCGAATAGTGAATCCGATCGATCAAATAGGGAAAATGATTGATCAAATTCTCCTATTTTGCCTGTTTTAGTTTTGTAGGAAAGACACTGTGGGGCAGTGTACCAATTGATATTCTGACACCTCTGACACTTATTACATTATACTTATGGTCTATGTTAAAACCAAGGCGCCTTAAAAAGCTTTGGATTTGCTTAGAAAGACATGATTTAAGGTAGGAGAAATTCAACTTAACTTGTATCTGATTATGACTGCATGATCTCATAGCATCTATATTCTGACTTCTATTTTTGAAAGCAATCCTTGCATATCAATAAAAGCTCTGTCATCTCTGATTTCTGCTATCTGATATCTGCTTTCTAATTTTCGATGTTCTGTTATATGCATTGATTTAAAGTTCATTTGAAGAATCTCCCCAACGTGGCAGGATATCCATGACCGACACGGCAGGATATTCGTGTATCTGATTTGTAATCCCTCTAGCACAAGTTGCTCTCCTTTGAAGAGGCTTATTGCACATATATGAAATTATTCATTGAACGATGATGGTCAGGGCTACCCATCGACAAACATCTAGCTACCACCTGCTATATTCACGAGAGTTATTTAAGTATAGAATTTAATTCATTAAATACCGTATGCATAGCATCTAAAAAATCTGAGAATAAAATCTTCTTTCTGATACTCTGCATCTGTCATCTGATTATTTCTGTCTATAATCATCTATTTTTGACCATCTATTCTGAGATATATTCTACAAACCATGTTTTACATTTTAAATGCAATTTAATTGAGTTTCTTCTATTGAGCTTAGATGGTTAGCTCACCCCTGACTCTATGTCATAGGTTTTGAGTCTCGGGCTCTTGGTACAGAGAGTGATCTGGACATCAGCCTGAGGCTGAGGCGGAGGAGGAGGAGGAGGATACTGACATACTAGTTGATGAGTACTTTCCCTAGTTAGGGTACTTGTCATGTATTTTGGGGCTCTGTATTTGCTACGTTTGGATTATTTGGGTCTGGACACCCACTCTGTTCTGTATTATTTTTTGTAGATATTTTACTTATAGTTTTATATATTCTATAGGAACCACTATTGGGAACCATTGTTTTGGGTGATGGATGTCCATCACCAGTGATTCTTCTTGATTCCTTTTTGAGGATATATATTCTTTTGTCATATCTATATATATTGTTTTGTTTCCTTTCTTTTTATTTAGGGCCTTATATGATGACTCGATCTGCCTCTTTAGATAGTGTCTACTCTAATTTCCGCTAGATGAGCAGGCATTCTTTGGTTTATTATGAGGATCATCAATGTTTATGATCTTGATGGCACAGATTTTTGGGTGAGAAAATCTGGGTTGTCACATTGGTATCTGAGCTAAGGCTTTAGGTCGAATCACGGGAGCTATAGATTTGATTGTTTTTATAATCAGTATACTGATCAACGTTATTTTTTTTACAATGACAGACTAGTATTAGGGCCCCATGGTCCAGAGGACGTGACAGAGGTAGAGATGGACCAAGAACGATTCCGTTACAAGAAATTGATGAGGGCATTGGTTCATCACGTGGAGCAAGAGTTGCTACAGCTTCAAATGTTGTTCCGGTAGGACCAAGAGGAGGAAGAGGTGGTGATGGAAGAATGGAGCAAGTGTTGGAAGATTTGGTTGCCAACGTGACTCTACAAACTGTTGCGATGAATCAACAAGCAGCGAGACGACCTTATCAACCCAGAGGTTTTGTCGAGTTTAGGAGAATGAGACTTCCTAATTTCTCAGGTCAAACAGATCCGATTGAAGTTGAGGGTTAGATAGAAGAAATGGAGAATGTGTTTGAGGTGCTTCAATGCACTGATGTTGAGAAGGTGTGTTGGACAACCTTCAAGCTCGATGGTGACGCCAGACCTTGGTGGAAATCAGTATTGAGAAACCGTGAACAAGAATTTTCTAATACCCCTTGGACATGGGCCGAGTTTGTTGAAACATTCAACGATAAGTACTTTTCCAAGATCGTGAGACAACAGTGGGAGGTCAAATTTATAAAACTGGAAGAAGGTGCTATGACAGTGCGCGAGTATGGTACTGAATTTGATAGATTGTCTAGATTTGCACCGCAACACATAGCCACCGAGTTGATGCGAGCTTGGAAGTTTCAACTTGGCATGAGGCCAAACCTATAGCAGGAGGTAGCTATGTGAGAGTTGGAGACGTATGGGGGTGTTATGTCTTAGGCCCTCATTTCAAAAGAAGAGAATCAAAAGCAATTTGCATGGAGGGATAGGCAAAACAAGGAGAGATCATTTCAAGGATAATCTAATGATCTCGATCAATCAAACAAGAGGGCTAGGTTATCAAGACCTCCTAGATACCCTACTCACTCTAGACTAGCAATATCTTCAGGACTGAGTTCTTATCAGAGGCCAGTGGTACCTGTGTCAGTCAGACCATTCAGGTCTTCTGGTTCTTCTGCTAGTAGAGCTTCTATTGCACAAGTATCTTCTCAGGTCTCTTCATTTACTCCAGCTCCATCATGTGCAGAGTGTGGGAAGTCACACAAGATAGAGGACTGCAGGAGTGACATGAGAGCTTACTTCAGGTGTGGCAAGATGGACCCCATGGTTAGGAATTGTCTTGAGGAGAGTAAAAAACGTAAGGAGAGGACTAGATCGGTATCCACTCAGAGATCATCTCGACCTATTGTTCAAGGTCGAGCATATGCCGTCACAGCAACTGATGCCCTGACATCAAACAACGTCATTCAAGGTATCATTACGCTTTGAGAGTTAAATTGATTCATTTATAGTAATATGTTATAGCATGTTGTGATAAATTTTATACATAGAAATATTAATGACTGTTGTACACTTAACCTTTTATGTTGTAATATATAAACTAAAGGTACCCTTATCATGCATCAAAAAGGCGACGTGAATCAAGCATATGCACGTGTATTGATAGATCCCGGTCTAGTCACTCACTTATCACTCCTTTATTCTCTGAGAAGTTAGGCATTGTTCCCAAAACCCTTGATTTTATATTGGTTGTATCAGTCCCTACGATAACCCGACCTCAAATCCAAAGTCACACTGTTCATTTTAGCTATCCGAGTGGAGCGTATGATGAAGAATGGATGTTGTGGATATCTTGCTTACTTTCAAGATCATCAGAAGAAGAAAAGGGATATCGCTCTTATCACAGTTGCATGTGAATATCCAGATATTTTCCCTGAGGAATTATCTAGATTGCCACCTGATCGGGAGATCGAGTTCGCAATCGAGTTAGCACTAGGTACTAAACCATTGTCAAAGGCTCCGTACAGAATGGTGCCTGCTGAGTTAAAGGAACTAAAGGATCAGCTTTAGGAGCTGTTGGATAAAGGTTTTATTAGACCAAGTGTGTCTCCTTGGGGAGCACCTGTATTATTTGTGAAAAAGAAGAATGGTTCGATGCAGTTGTGCATCAATTACCATCAACTAAACAAGATGACGATTAAGAATCATTACCCACTTTCGCAGATTGACGACCTTTTTGATCAGTTGTAGGGTGCAAGGTTCTTCTCAAAGATTGATCTGAGGTCGGGTTACCATCAACTTAAGATTAAGGTAGATGACATCTCCAAGACTGCGTTCCACACGAGGTATGGTCATTATGAGTTCCTGGTCATGCCTTTTGGGTTAACAAATGCACTCGCATCATTCATGGACTTTATGAATCGGGTATTCAAGCCACACCTTGATAAATCAGTGGTAGTTTTTATAAATGATATCCTCATCTACTCAAAAATAAGAGAGGAGCACATACAACATTTGCAAGTAGCTCTTCAAACACTTAGGGGCCACCAATTATACGCTAAGCTTAGCAAGTGTGAGTTTTAACTTGATCAAGTTAGCTTCTTAGGCCACGTCGTCTCTCAGAAGGGTATAACAGTCGATCCTGCAAAGATCAAATCTGTAGTGAATTAGGAGCAACCAAAGATGGTAACAGAAGTCCATAGTTTCCTAGGCTTGGCTGGATACTATAGACGATTTATAGAAGGGTTCTCTAAACTCTTAGGTCCACTTACTCAGCTTACAAAGAATAATGATAAGTTTGATTAGACAGAGCAGTGTGAGAAAAGTTTCCAAGAACTCAAGATGCGTTAAACTACAGCACCAGTGCTAAGTATACCTTCTAGTGGAGGAGGTTTTGTAATATACAGTGACGCGTCTTACAGTGGATTGGGTTGTGTACTCAATCAAGATAAGAAAGTGTGCAACCATAGGATTTTTGACGATCCCATCGCGACGATGCGCTCACTTGAAAAATATAGAGTTGTCACCCGGAGCTTTTGGTGTCCCGGGAAATCTAGATCATTTTTATAAGCACCAAAGTGCCACAAATATGACTCTGAATCCAGTCTACGCCAAAGGCTCTTGGGTAGGGGCTTCGGTTATTGATTAGGAATGTGTTAGACACCCAATCAACCCGCTTAATGCGGTCTCTACTAATGGCCAAAACAAAAATAATATAAAAGAAATAAAAAAGGCTTTCTCTTGCCCAAATGGGTCTTAAATCCTATTTGTGCCCCTCCGTTCCTACCAAAAATTTGACAGCGTAACGGCATAAATGGGAGGATGGAGGAATAGCCGAGAAGATAGAGGAATAGAGGGGAGAGCTGGAGCTCTCAGGCCCTTGTTGCATCACTGTAGAGATTTGCGTTGGCTTGCTTCAGTGAGCTTTTGAAGGCCTGTATAATGAGAAATAAGGTTCTAACTCCTATGGCTTACTAGCTAAGAGGTAGAGAGGGAAGGCTAGAGGTAACACACCTCTAACCTAGAGCTTATGGGTGAAAAGCTAAGGTCTAAAGGGACTTTTGAAGTTCTAAAATTTGTATGGAATGGTGAACTAGAGGGGAGAGAGAGAGAGAAGGGATTCCTTAATCTCTTTAATGCAAATTTTTTCACGCCTTTCTAAAGGGAGGGGTGCCTCTCTATTTATAAGAAAAAGAGAGGTTAGGAGGGTGCTTAGAGGCTAATTGGAATTAGCAATTAGGTAATGGGCCATCTAAGGTTTCCTAGGGTTTTTAGAGCCTTGAAAAATATGAGAAGGTGCTCCAATGGTGGATGATAGGATGGGGCTTTAAATCACTTAAGGGGTTGCACATAGGTAATAAATGGGTGCAACAGGACTAGTAAAACACACCCCAAAGATCAAGATAGTCAACAAGTCAAACCCCAATCTCAAAATTTGAGACAAAAATATACAATTACTGTTCATATGCCTGGCGCAACTATTAGTTGTGCCAGGCATATGCACAGTAAAATAGTGCATGAACAGTGCATGAAGGTTGGAGGCTCGTGGGGGGACCCACCTTAATGCTGGCGTAACTATTTGTTGCACCAATTCTACCTATAACTGGCGCAACTATTAGTTATGCCAAATCCCTAAGGGAGTTTGCATAAAATTATCATTCTGCCCTTTGGGTTCAGAATGCGATATTTTTGCGTATATAGAGCTCCGATTAGGGTGATTCTTGGCCCGTTAGAAAGTTAGTGACTTATACTTTTTAATGGTATGAGATTTGATCATAGTAAAAGGTCACATCTAGTCCCGGTGTACCACTCTTCATCCATGGCTTGGGAAAGTTAGGTTTATGTCCGGAATGGGTTCTATAGGTTGGGATGGGTTTCTAAGGGTTTGAGAAGGTTCCTAAGGGATCTAGGATGTCTCCTAAGGGTTTGGGATGGTTCCTAAGGGTCATCAAATGCTCAGAGATGCGCCTCTCTCAAAATATGTTTCAATCGGGCCTTGGGCCAAATTTGAGTGTCTATAGATACCCCTCTTTGGCATCCGATCACTAATGATCGAATACAAAAGAAAAGAGACATTCAAAGAGGCCCAAGGCATTACTGACGGGTCTGCTGCATTCAGAACAAACTTCAAACATTAAATAAGTAACATGATGAGAAAACAAAAGCCTTGTATGTCAGGAAAAAAGGTTGTTTCTCAAGGTAATCAGTTCCTAAACGCTTAGCAACATTACTGGGCATAACCGAGGTAGAAAATGAGTTACGAAAACTCAATAGCTAAGCAAAATGGTCACTTCTCATGATGATTTGAAGGAATTTAATGTTCAAGATTCATTTTACATACAACAGGTTCGTAAGTAAGGAGGGTGATCGACCCACATTCAAAGATAGGCACAAAGCAAGTACGCAAGGTTCTACAGTTTGTATCCAATCATATGAGGCATTGACCGCCTCATCTGACTGGTCACGGGTGCCCCTACTTGAAGTAGGGTTCAAGGTCTTTGGGAGAACCCATTGATTCTGAAGTTTATTTAGCATGACTACCCGAGCAGAGTGAATAGATATCGCAATACTTTTTAAGAGTACGTGCTGCTTTTCCAACATGCCCCGAATCATCATGACCCAGAGTATCCAACCTTAAATAACACTGAACAGATCCGGCCAAAGTCGGGTGCCCCCCGAAGGGGGCATCTAATCTTAGTCTCTGTCGTCAATGATCTTAGAATTATTTAACTATGCATAAATATGTACCCATTAGGCATGATAAGTAATAAAGGCTGTAATATTCCCAAAAATTTAGCGATGAATAGTGACCTCGGGATCCATGCCCGATTGGTCGTAGGTTGACCAAGTGATGGTCAAACAGTAGACTTGAGAAGGAAAGTATTTTGTGATGTAAATGTGACCTAAGCATGGAGTTAAAGGTTAATTAAGGATCACGTATACTTATCTCTGGTGTATGTGCTCAACACCAAAGCAAGAGGGTTATAAGGGTTTTAATACCTAAAGAGAAGTATTTCTCTTGTTTGGTTGGTGAGAGAAGTTAAGAAGAGAGAGAGAGGGTAGAGAAGGGTGAATACTAAGGAGGTTGAGGCACGTTGTGAATTTAAGACGAGATCGAGCAATAAATGTCAGATTCAACGTGATTGGAAATCATTGAAGCAAGAGCTGGAACCCTAGTCATTTAAACCAACCAATCCATTCTTTAAGAGATTGATTTGAGGTAAGCCTTGTTAGATTTAAATGCATGAGTTTTGATGATTAAATTCGATCAATAGATAGGTTAAATTATCAAATTAAAATAATAGAAAAGAAAGAAAAATAAAAAATAAAAGATTTGGAAGAACAGCCCGAGAAGGGGCTGAGTTCTGGCTAAATCGATTAATCGATTTGGAGAATCGATTAATCGATTTTGGTCCGGAAGTTAAAAAAACAAAAAGGCCCGAGTTCGATTAATCGATCTTGAAATTGATTAATCGATTTTAAAATTCGATTAATCAATTTAGAAATCGACTAATCGACTGGGTACCTCCAGTGGCTGGAGAGATAAGGCTTGGGAAAAACTGATTAATCGATTAATCGATTGTGGATTTCGATTAATCTATTTGGGAATTGATTAATCGATTATGGACCTTCGATTAATCGATTTGGGAATCAATTAATCGATTTGGGGTTTCGATTAATCAATTTTGGAGATCGATTAATCGATTTTGGCAGTTTGAGATGACTTTTTTGTTGAACATTGAGATTCATGGAGGGTCTTGGACCTTCTCTATTACATCCTTATTGATGTTGTGCATATATTATGATATACCATAGGTGGTACGAGCTAAGGCAAGCATGAGCAGCCATGTGGGACCTTGATGCTTGGATAGTCAGACACCTGAGGTAGGGAACACCTTCAATATGTACTTCGATTACAAGAGCATGTATGTAGTGATATAGAAATGAAAGGAATCATATAATCTCCATGTGTGTGTGTGTGTGATACACCAATGAAATGAAAATATTATAATCATATAATCCTCTCAGTATGTGTATGTGTTTGACACCAAGTAAACATATGAAAATAAAGCATCCTAAGGGGATGAAAAAGTGATAAAGGCATTAGTGTGATGTGAGTAATTTAGACATCCCAGGGATGTAAGTGAGATTATAAAGTAAGATTGAATAAAGACTTATAAGGCCTAATTGATATAAAGTAGCACATTTACACGATGAATTACCATATATAAAGTACATGATATTTTTGTTATTTAAGATTTGAAAAGAATATCCCACTGACGTGGCGGGATACCCATGACTGACTCGACAGAATATCTGTGACTGGTACGGCGGCCAATCCGTACACCGGTATGACGGTCTATCCATACACAGTAGCACATCCCAGGGATGTTGAGATGAGATTAAACCCCGTCGCCTATGAGAAAGGGACCTGAGTAGTATTCAAGCGATATATTCATAACAACTGTCTATTTAGACGACAATGACGTGTAATTCATGAACAGTTGATAATAAATATAACATATAAACCACCGGTAAACTTCAATGCATATTGTAATCATTTAAACTATTTTCCAACAAGTTCATAAATACATCATGCTAAGAATATCATGGAATATATGTGAGGATTGGACTTATATGTTCATTGTATTGTTCCCTATTGAGCTAGGATGTAGCTCACCCTTTAGACTATATGTCATAGGTCCTTTGTTTGCAGCCATAGAGGCTTCGAGAGACGCTAATCCGGGGGATTCAGACTACGTGCCAGGAGACGAGTTAGAGCCTCCTCCCGAGAACTTCTTCTAGGAGACTCCGCTGTGCACCTTAATAGAGAGAGTTTTGAGAGCATATTGTAATTGATATATTCGTTTGGCGAACCATCTAGGGTGACTAAGTGATGTCACTGATGGTTCGGGTGGGTTCTTTTACTCATACAGAGCCATGAGTTTAAAACCATCTTTTGGTTATAGATTTTGGAGTATATATGTATAGAGCTGGAGATTTATTTCAGTATCAGTTCTATGCATTTCATTCTCTTTATTATTGCTTACTATGCCAATGTTTCGTACGTATCCATGGGACACGGTCTGGAGGATCGTGCTGATGGCACGGGTTTCAGAGTGCCGAAATCCGGGCTATCACAAAGGCGATGGAAGTCTCGACCCAGATCTGGTCCGGATATAATTTATGAGAACAAATGGCCATCTTACGGATACCCAGACGTAAGGTGTATACTTTACAGGGATACTATACCAATACAGGTTTTAAGCCTGTAAAAATAAGGGAAATAAACCCTTCTGGATGCATGTTTACACATAGTTTGATGGATGTGTAGTTTCATTCTCAACAGGTTGGCTTTTTTCATAACAGAGTTATCCAGACCTCAAACCCCCGTAGGGCGCACGCCCAGACAGTGCAGACCTCAAGTCTACACCTCCGAAATATCTTGTGATGAATATGAAGTTAGACACTTACGTTCATATGAATCTGTCAATTAAGCGTTCGTCACAAAAATTTAACAGTGGAGTCGACTCAATCGAAACATTGACCATTTGACCGAGATTGACACCGTTGCTCCTACTTTAAAGTAGGATCCAAAAATCGAAGGCGAACCTTAGACTTAGGATATTGACATAGCACAATTGTGTCGTTGATAAAATATTAACATTTTACCACAACGGAGCACCCACGTGTGTCCAATCATATGAGGCATAGACGACCTCACTTAACTGGTCACAGGTGTCTCTGCTTGAAGCAGGGTTCGAGGTCTTTGGGTGAACCCATTGCTCCCGAAGTATATTTAGCACAACTATCTGAGTGGAGTGAATAGATGTCACAACGCTTTTTAGGAGTGCGCGCTATCTTTTTAAAACGTATTTTTGTTATTTTATGTGGAAATTTTGATCCCTTTTTTCGTGTTTACCTTTTTTGTTGTTTTTTTGTTTTTTTTTTTTGGATTTTAAGTTGTCATTTTATGTGACTTTTTGGATTTTTTAAAACTATTATTTTATGTGATTTTTCTAGATTTTTCAAAACTATTATTTTATGTGATTTTTTGTATTTTTCAAAACTATTATTTTATGTGATTTTTTGGATCTTTCAAAACTATTATTTTATGTGATTTTTTTTTGGATTTTTTAAAACTATTATTTTATGTGATTTTTTGGATCTTTCAAAACTATAATTTTATGTGATTTTTTTTTGGATTTTTCAAAACTATTATTTTATGTAATTTTTTTGGATTTTTCAAAACAATTATTTTACATGAATTACCTATTATTTTATGTGAATTTTCTATTATATTTGGCTCTTTCTGTGGGATTTTATCATTTTTGGACTTTTTACGTTTTTTCTATCTAGGATCGGGACGTCTATCGCTCTCGGTTCATTTTATTCTTAGCACGGCTTCCTAGGTAAGTCGAATGAGGATCAACATACCTTTAGGAGGCGCGTGCATCTGCCGGGGGGGGAATCAAAACAAAGAGAGAGGTACCGGGTTATGCATCCGATCCGCCCCAAGCCCGAAGACCTGTTTAAAAGTGGTTGGCGCAACTATTAGTTGGCCAAGCCAAAAGAGGCCCCAAATTGCCTGGCACAACTAATAGTTGCACCAAGCCTGGCTGGGGAATCGATTTAAGCAGCCCGAGTTCAAGTAGTAAGGGCAAAATTTTAAAAAAAATCTCCCCCCTCTTAAAAAAAAAAAAAAAAAATCGGCCTCCCCTAGGGTTCCTTTACATTGCTTACACGCGTGCCTCATTGCCAGCATTTGTTCGTGCCGATTGATCGCCATCTTACGCTAGATCAAAGACCCTTTCTTCTTCACAAGGTAACCATTTGAAACTCATTTTTCTTGATTTTTCTTGCTTTTTCTTGCAAATATGATCATGATTTTGCATTCTTCGATGAGTAATGGTTTATTGTTATGGTATGTATGTTTGTTGATAATGTGTAGATGATTTTTTATGAACAATGCCCTATTTTTGTTATTATTTTTTTGGATTTATTGGTGACTAATATATATTTTTTTTGTTATTTTATTTGTGTATAGAGAATAATTTTTATTTTTTTTGTTTTTTTCGTTTGTTTGTTTTGTTTTTATTTTGCATATAAAGTAATAAATTTTTGCTCTTTTATTATATATAAAAAAGGGATTTTCGATTTTCTCTATTTTTTTTTAAATGATTTTTTATTTCTCTTAAAAACAAGGGATTTTATATATATATTTTTTTGTAGTTTTGAAAACTAACTAAGGCATTTTTATTATTTTTGTGTTGTGTTTTGTTTGTTTTATTTTTTTTATTCTATGGGCATAAACTAAGGATTTTTTTTGTTTGTTTGTTGTTGTCCCCCCCCCACCCCCCTTTTATATATATATAAAAGAAAGGCTCATTTTTTGTTTTTTTTTTTGTTTTTTAGGAGCATAAAAGAAAGGGTTTTTTTGGGTTTTGATTTTAGGAGCCTAAAGAAATGACGATGATTTTTTTTTACTTGCTTTATTCTTAAACATAGAAAAAAAGGAAATTTGTTTTTGTTTTTCTTTTATTTACTCTTGAAGATAAAAAAGGGAGGGATTTTTTGTTGTGTTGTTTCTTTTTGCATTTTCAAACTAAAAGGGATTTTTTTGTATGTGTGTATCATTATCTTCTGAAAATGAACAGAAAGAGGGTGAGCACACTTACCTTCCCCTGCAGTGCAGCACAAAATGGTTCTTTATCACTGATCTGCTCTGATGTGATTGTTTTCTGTTACCCCAAAATGTCCGACGATGATGAGTATGTACCTGAGGAGGGGCCCAAGGTAGTCTATGGCCCGCGGGAGAGCAGTTTTTATTTTTGGAGCGAAAAGCGGGTCCCTGGCTGGAGATGCAGGGTGAGACTGCCCGAGTTGGCCTCCACCAACAGTACACTCACATCTCAAATTTCGGCATAGCGGGCCAGGTAAAAGATAGGTTCAGTTCTTCTTTTCTTTGCACTGTTTTTCTTCCTTTCCAAGATCTGATGTATTTCTCTTTTGACGCAAGACCTGCCCCCTATCGTGTTCCACGAGGGTTGGCTGGATTTCCATGATTTCTACCTTTATGTCCCCCCCGTGGTGAAGTTCTTGCTGGCACAGGTGGGCTTTGGGGAGTTCCTGTCTTGCCCCCATGAGGGCCAATGCCGCGTACTTGAAGGCATTGATAGAGCGATTCTTCCCTGAGACACTGACCTTCCATATGCCTTATGCCGAGATGGCGCTGACGCCCGTAGATTGGGCGATGATTACTAGCATTAGGGTAGGGGGCATACGGATAGCCAGTCTCACGGTGCTAAGCAAAGAGGACATCATCCGATTGATAGGGGCGTACCCCCCCCCCCCGGTGGGCAGATGCATAGTACTGAGGTCAAGATGAGCTGGTTATCCGTGCTCTATACGGCTGATGAGTTGGTGGATCTGGGCCAGCCAGATAGGGTGCTTTACATTACGCCCGAGTGGGTGATCATCCTAGCCCGTATCACTCTCCTACTCCTGCTGGGTAAGACCCTCTTTACCAATGCAAGAGGTGGTCGAGTCAGCTTAGCATGTCTAAGCACTATGGACAACTGGGGCGGCATCCACAGGTATGACTGGGGCGGGGCCGGATACGCGTGGTTGATGTATGGCGTAGCTCAGGTTACCACCGGGGATTCCAAATATGTTGTCGATTTTTGGGCGGCATTGGAGGTAATCCCTAACTCCTTCTCTTTTGTCAGTTTTACTTAAATGGTCTTTTATGCTCTGACTTATTCTTTTATGCACTGTTCTTCTTAGGCATGGGGGTACCACCACTTTTATCCTGGGCGCCCGCTTCTCCACTCGGATGCATTCACCTACCCTCTTCTCAGCAATGGAACCAAGCCCGGTGCCGCAACGTGGGTATGAAGCACCTAGAGATGGGCTTGAGGTCCCAACTCGACCTGATGGTCCCTGAGCAGGTAAAGCCCTTTTCGACTCATTTATTCCAGTTCAGAAATTCTCCCCGATTTATTATGTTGTATGTCTGATAGATTGGACACCTCTTGACTTGGGCAGATCCTCCATGACCTATACCTAATGTCCTTTTTCTAGGACCGGGCAGCCGTAGGTCCATCACGACTATTCAATAATTGTCGCGTTGTTTTCTTTTATGGGGCGTCGGCCAGGGCCTACTATCTAGCAGAGCAAGTGGTGCACCAGTACTAGGGCTATCATGTCATACCCGTGGACCTATGTCTTGGACCCTGCTAGTACTATTGAGGAGCTCACTACGACCTTCCTCCACAATGGGCTCCCTATCAATGCCCTTCTTGTGCCCGAGAATTATCATATATGATACGAGTGCCTGTTGTATCGGTTCATCCTGTCGCGTTTCATTCCTAGCGCCAACTTTCTTACATTCAACAACTCGCGCGCTCAGGTAATTCTCCTTTCTCCTTTTTATTTTAATTTAGCCTTTATTCCTTTTGAGTGGATTTCTATTTTGTTCACAGTTCGCTCAAGGGGATTATTCGGATGATGGAGGTGGAGCGGTGGCGTAGTACTTGATACTTCTAAGCAGTCCTTGGTCTTGGTCAGAGATGGTCCATTGGGTACCTCTAATGCTGGTTCCCTTGGTGGTGATCCACCTGTGGTCTATGGGACCTTCCGATGCCTAGACGATAGCTTTCTCTCAGACCTGTGTGCAGATGTGAATAAGCAGGCGCATATCTCAACTGAAGCGGTCGGGTTCCTCCTCCTGAGGTGGTTTCAGGGGTAAGCCCTCTTACGATCATTCTTCCCTTGTCTTGGCTCCTTTGTTCCATGCATGTATTTATTACTAGCCTTGTAATTGCCCTGGTCACTGACATCCTATCCCTCTGAATGTAGAACTTCGACTCGGCTATGAAGCATGCGGCGTACTACCGTAACATCACAAAGCTCCGAGACGTGGAGGTGGTGAGTATCTTGCTGCTCTGCTTTTCTCATTGGTTCTTCTATCCTTTGTTCCTCAATTGATCCTGGTCCCTGACTTTAACTAGGACTTGCAGTGTGCATGTGCCAAGGAGTCACGATCCTTGATTAGCAGGATTTCTCAGCCATGGTCTCGGGTGAGAGATATGCGGACTTACCAAGGCTCCTCACGTTGGCGAAAGAAGTCTAAGGGCGCCAACAAAGATTAGGCCCTAGTTTCTACATTTTGCATAATTCAAACATTTTAGCGCATTTTCGGGATAATTTTGGGATGTTTTAAACAGATTGTGATGGATGATTGTGGCATTTTTTATGGTTTTTCTGCTTAGAAATATTTAGCGCTATTCCTTTTATTACATGTTATTCCTCCCTTGCGTACATCTGGCTGCCTGCAGGATGGTTTTGGTGATTGCTTGCAAAAGTGACCCTTGAGGCCGCATGCCTTGGTGCGAGTTTCTACCTGCACAAAGAGTCAAATGATTTCAAACATTAGGTGCTCTTTATGTCTGTGAATGTTCTTTGCAGCTTAAAACAGGTGAATAGGCTAACTGGCAAAGGGGGCCAGCAAAGGCCCACAAAAAATCCCCAAAAACATCAGAAAAATGGCATGGAGGGGGAGATTTGTGCAACTAATAGTTGCACCAGCTTTAACCTGGGGAGCTGTGGGGCCTTATATGCTCGAGACAGTCCAAATTCTTCCTCTTTTCTTTTTGACTGATTTTTTCTTTCCTTGCTTTCCCAAGGGCGGGTCCATCAACATACATTGAATTTTATATTCTTGAAAGATTTTTATACGTCTATGGACCCGCTTTCCAATCCTTCCCTACATGGAGGGCTTGGGGCCAATTTACTCCTTTCTTTGGGCTTGGGGTCCAATTTTCTTAAAAGTTGGCATGGGAGCTTAAATGAGAGTGAGCTCGTCAAACTTGAGTGGCTCTGCTATCACGTCTTCCCCTCTTCCTTGAGGTTCCTCTACGGCGGGACCTACTTCACGCAGCAACCTCTCTTTGGGATACAAATGCTCATGTGTTCCATTTTGGCAAGTGGGAGCTAACTCCTGCTCTTGAGGAGCTATCCAACTTATCTGGTTTGAAGCTTCACAGAGGCCTCGCAAAAGTCATGCCGAAGTAGGGCTACTCTAAATCCGTTCACCTTACCCTCGGTTTGAAGAAATTCGAGTATGAAAAATGTTTCGTTGGGGGGCCCACAAGGTGTTCGATCAAATTCCTCAAAGAACTTTTCGGTGATGAAAGTCTTCAAAAATTGCCAATTAGGAATATCTTCAATGTGAAAGCCTTCGCTCTCAGTCCTATTTTGGAGGTCCTTTTCTTTAGTGGGGGAGAGAGCTTCTCTCTAGCTCTTTATGAGGTTTTGATCGAGTTGGTAGAGGATCAATCAGTGATGCACCTGGTCCTTCCGAACTATACTGGTGTCTCGATGCATTTGCTCTGGGTAAGGTGGAGAGCCTCAGGGGATGTCCTTTACTACTTCAGGTCTGGTTAGGTGAGCATCTCACTATCTTAGGACCTGTTCCACGCTTTTACATTGCCCGAGGCGAGGCCGCTCGATGCTTTTTGGGTAGGTGTCACTTGCTTCCGTCAAGTGATTCGTCGATTTTAAAGCTTTAGTTGACTGACGCCGAGCTGATATGGAGGCTTCCTTGGCTGGACCGAACCTTTCTAATAGTTCATTCCAGGGATCATGAGGGCATCACCCTCCTAGGATTGACTAGCGACACCTTCTATTTCCCATTTCGGGTGTTGCGTCAGTTCGGCTGCTTTCAGTAGGTGCCTTGTGAGGCAAAACCCCTTCTATGTGACTTGATATTTTCTCTGGGGACGTAGATCGGATTTCTGCTCTTTGGGAGATGCGTCAGTCGATGCTGATGTGTGATATGGAGTAGGGCAATTCAGTTTAATCTTTCCCCGAATATGAGGCTTGCCTATTGACTGAGCAACCTGCTGCTAATCCTCTGGATCAGACGGAGAGTATTGACATAGGAGGTCCCTGGCTGAAGAAAGAAATGATGCTTTGAGCTTGTATTGAGCTGTTGGTCGATGAGAGGTCCTACAAGAGCTTTTAGCACACGAAAAAGTTAGAGCAGAGGTAGTAGAGAGCAAGGTCCTTCGTCTACAAGGATCTTTGAGTGTCGCTCATGGAGCTGCTGATGCATCTCGAAAGAGGTACAAGAGCTTGCATGGATGTTGGTTGACTGAGCGGAATGTCCGAGAGGATGGTTTTCTCGCTGAGATTAGTGCCTTGAAGGGCAAGCTGGGCCGCTGATTCCTTCCTGCACATATAACCTTTTTGTACAGATCAGATACACAGAAAAGGGGCGTAAGAACCCCTTTACAGATACACACTTTTTGGTATACATATTTTCTCTACGTTTTTATTTTTTCTGCTTTTGTAAAAAATGAAGAAAGAAAGAAAGCTAGACATCACACCGGCTATTTTTTAGGATGTGGTGTAAGCTGTGCCTTTATAAAAAGAAAGGGAAATCTATTATATTTACACAAACATTTTTGTTCTTTTTGTTTTGTGTGCTTTTTTGGGTGTGGTGCCTTAACCACTGGGTGAGATCTCAGGTCCTCTTTTGAGCATGGTTGAACCCCCCCTTTAAGTAGTCGGATCTTGGGAGAGTTTCAACAGCTTTACCAAAACTGGAACGTCAATCCCTTTGGGTTGAGTCAAACCTTCCTCCTTACCTTGAGTCATACGTTTGACGAAACAGTTTTACAAAGGCAATTCTGGTCGGGGCCTGATTTGAACTCACATGAGTGGCCCAGCCGGCAAAAAGGAAAACAGGAATGGTAACCAATAAGGTTCCTCTCAAACATCAACTCAAACCTTTCTTTTTTCCAATTTTTTATTTTTAATCCTTTTTACTCACAACGCCTAAGGTGGGTTCGTTGTGCCCGTTTTTTGCCCTTTTTTACCCGTGGCACCCCTTCGAGTTTTCACCAAGTCCGAGGGTTTAGCTCTCTTACCCCAAGCGCCCTTTCAAGTTTTCACCTGGTACGCAGAAGCTCGTTGTTTTTACCCGTAACGCCCTTTCAGGTTTTCACTATGTCCATCATGCTTTGAGCTTGTATTTTTATTTTATTTTCTTTTTATTTCTTTTTTTTCAAAAGCCACGACATAGACGTCGATTCCGTCATAGCCGATTAGAAGGGGTTCTGATGTCGTCTCACTTTTCGGCTTGTGTTAACTCAACAGATGCTATGGCTGCTTGTGAACCTAAAAAGAGGGCTTTCTTCAGGGTATAGCTTGGCCATGGGTCAGGTTAGGATTTAAAGGTATGTTGGGCTAAAAAGGGTTTTCTTGATACAGCTTCAGTTTTCTCAACATACTTTCTTCCTTGAGGGTTTTGTTGTACATGCCCCATGATTCTTCTGTATTTTTTTATTCTTTTTATTTTACTTCAGGCAATTTCTTTTTGAGGTTTTACTTTTCTGATTTTTTTATTTTTGATAGTAATTCTACTTCCTCTCTCTTTCTTTTTTGGTATATATACACTCTTTTTCTTTTTTTAGGGAAGGGGTCTATTGAAAGAAAGGCCCAAGCTCAAATGGGGTAGCAAAGGATACCATCATTTTTAGGGATGCTTTTTAGCTACTTTGCTTGAAATGATACTCTCTTTTGGGTGGTTCTTAAGCAGTCATGTATCTGTTTCACTAATACTTACCTTATCACGATAGACTAAGTGTAGAACCGTCGGATGTATCCAACATTGATGGGCTCAGGAAGAGGATCTCCGTCTATGGTGGCGTATCCCGATAGTACTTCTCGGATGATGTAATGTCCTTCCTAGTTCGGCTTGAACTTCTCTCTCGGATCGGCGTGGAGGGATGGGAAGATCTTCTTCAGTACAGTGTCTCCTACCTTCAGTTCTCGGCCGTGGGCACATTTATTATACGCGCGTGCGATTCGCCCCTAGTAAACTTGAGTATGACACAAGGCTATGAGACTTTTCTCGTCCAATAAGTTCAATTGTTTAAAGCAGGATCTCTCTCTCTTTGCTTCGAGTAAGCCTGATTCCATGAGGATTCGGAAAGAGGGTACTTCAACATCTACCGGTAGGACGGCCTCGGTTTCATAAACAAGGGAGAATGGTGTTGCCCTTATAACGATACGGATCGACATTCTATAGGCCCACAAAGCAAATGGCAGCATTTTACTCCAATCTCAGTAACGGCCATCTTCTCTAGGATACGGACGACCATCTTATTCGCAGCTTCCACGGCTCCATTAGTTTGAGGCCGATAAGGGGACGAACAATGGTGCTTGATTTTGTATTGCTCGCAGAAGGCTCAGATGCACTTATTCACAAAGTTTGTATCATTGTCCGTGATGATATCTTTGGGTACTCCAAATCGGCACACAATATTACTCTTGAAAGAAATTTTGACATGACTGGCCGTGATGTTGGCATATGATGTCGCTTCTACCCACTTGGTAAAGTATTCAATGGCGACGAGGATGAACCAATGTCTGTTTGATGCTTTTGGACTAATCACTCCGACAACATCAAGGCCCCAGGTAGCAAATGGTCAAGGAGTGGTCATGCAGTGTAGATCGATGGCAGGTTCGTGTATCAAACTGGAGTGTTCTTGGCACTTGTAGCATTTTTGAACATGTTTGTAGCAATCCGATTCCATAGTGGTCCAAAAGTATCCCTGACGTAGAATTTTCTTGGCGAGCATGTGATCACTGACATGGGCATCACATACTCCCTCATGGATCTCCCTCATAATACTGATTACTTCACTTTCTGTAAGGCACCTTAGCAAGATGTTATTATAGGATTGTTTGTAAAGGCATTCCCCATAAATGATGTAGCCTGCCGCTAAACATTGAATGGTTCACCAGTCTTTCTTGGACGTACCTTCAGGGAAAGTTAGTGTTTAGAGGAAATTCTTGATATCTGAGAACCAAGGTAGCTCATCATCAGGCTTCGTAGGTTCCTCAATCTAAAGGCAGATGGTCGACTCATTCCTTTGCTCGATCATGATTAGCATCATCTCAGCACCATACGAGATTTCTATCATTGATGCCAACGTTGCTAGTGCGTCGACAAAGCGATTCTTTATCCGGGGGACATATCAAAATGTCACGTCTTGGAAGCAAGCTATCAGATCCTCGAGGTACTCATGGTAGGGGATCAATTTCTCGTCTTTTGTTTTCCAATCTCCATTCTTCTGGCATATGATCAACTGCGAATCGCCAAACACTAGGAGGTGAGTTATATTCAGATCGAGAGCCGCCTGCAAACTGGCGGCACAAGCTTCATACTTGGCCATGTTGTTAATGCAAAGAAAGTTGAGCTTGATAGAAACTGGTACATGGGATCCTTTCGGCAAAATCAAAATGGCGCCAACTCCCTGACCTTCGGCATTTGCTGCCCCATCAAAGTGCATTATCCAAGATCCTTCTACTTCTTCTGTATCGTCTTCCGTCATGAACAGGATGTCCTCATCGGGGAACTCAGTACTCAAGGGTTCATAATCTGGCAAAGGATTGTCGACAAGATGATCGGAGAGTGCCTGTCCCTTGGTCGACTTCTGAGTGATGTACATGATGTCAAACTTAGACAATAAAAGCTGCCATCGTGCGGTTCACCCAGTGAGAGCCGGCTTCTCAAATAAGTACTTCAACGGTCCATTCAAGCCAAAAGTAGAACAACTTGTGATAGAAAGTAATGGCGGAGCCTCTGAGTAGCCCGTACAAGAGCTAGGCATGCTTTCTCAAGATAAGAATAGCATGTCTCATAATCAGTGAACTTCTTGCTCAGATAGTAGATGGCGTGCTCTCTTCTTTCCATCTCGTCATGCTGCTCTAAGACACATCCCATTAGGAGTGGTCTCCCTGGCTAAGGTGGTACCAAAGTATGTGGGTTAAGGAGGTAGCTTTTGATTTTATCAAACGCTGCCTAACAATCGTCGTTCCATTAAACGGGCGAGTTCTTTCAAAGTAGATTAAAGATCGGCGTGCAGATTGGAGTTAGTTGTGCAATGAACTGACTAATATATTATGTTTTGCCTAGGAACCCTCTAACTTATTTCTCAGTAGACGGCGGCTGCATTTCTGTGATAGCTTTGACTTTGATTGGGTTGACCTCAATCCCTCTCCTGCTAACGATGAATCCCAACAGTTTTCTGGACATAGCACCAAATGCTCACTTATGTAGATTTAGACATAACCTGAACTTTCTCAGTCTTTAAAATAGCTTCTGAAGGTTTACCAAGTGATCGCTTTGCTATGGTGACTTGGCTATCATATCATCGATATATACTTCAATTTATCGGTACATCATGTCATGAAATACCGCAGTCATAGCTCTCTAGTATGTTGCACTTTCATTCTTTAGCCCAAATGGCATGACTCTGTAGCAAAAGGTTCCCCAATGAGTGATAAACTTTGTATTCTCTCGATCTGCCTCTGCCATCTTAATCTGATTGTATCCTGAGAATTCGTCTATAAAAGAAAGCATCTCGTGCTTAGTAGTGTTATCGACCAGGATGTCAATGTGCGACAATGGGAAATCGTCTTTCGGGGTTGCCTTATTCAAATTGCAGAAATTGATACACATGCAGACCTTTCCATCCTTCTTCGGCACCAATACAATACTGGCTAGCCACTATGAGTATTTGGATACCATGAGAAATCTCGCATCATACTGCTTGATGGCCTCGTCTTTGACTTTCAATATCCACTCAGGTCGGAGACGCCTCAACTTATGCTTAAATGGCTTCATATCTGAGTAGAGCGGCAACTCGTGCTCGACCAAATCAGTGTCCAAACCAGGCATGTCCTCGTACGACCAGGCAAAAATGTCCTGGTATGATCGAAGGAAGTCGATCATGCTTTTTCTTTCTTCGAGAGATAGCAACATTCTGATCTTGGTAATTTGAGGAATCTCCTTAGTCCCCAGATTAACGTCCTCAATTTCTTCGACGATGAGGTATGGTCATGCTCAAATTTGGAAAACCGGTCAAGGAGCTCATTGGGGAGCTCCTCTAAAGGGATATCCTAATCCAGACTCGTAACTCCTACCTCCTCTTGTATTTCTATAGGAAAGGGATCAATTACTTGGGACGGGTATTTCGATTAAGGCATCTTTTTGTGAGATTTATTTAAAATTTTAAATGACAATATTTTTGAATTTTGTATTTTTTTAATGTTTTTAGAATTTTTATTTTCTTCGGAGACGGACCCTTGGCAGCACGAGTCTGTGTATATGTAAGGTATTGCCTGCCAAGGGCTTATCTAATTTTTTATAGGTTATTTTTTTTTTAGAAACGAGTGTCAAATGTTAGGCCACTCCCTGCTTCAGGGTTTGGGGCAAAGATGCCCAATTGCATACCTGAGGTGTCGCTCCTTTACCTGTTTGGATGGAGGGTGCTGAATGATACGGCTCCTTGAAGTCTGCCTCCATCATGTTGATCCATATTTCATCTGAGATGATATCCTCAAATGTCAAAACAATTTCGTGGTGATTTATCGCAGGAGGAGTTTGTTCAGGTAAGGGCCGTCGCTCCTCAAAGAGGGATAATGCGGCCAAGTCTATCTCTAGGCTGGGAAGGGTGATGTAGGGATTAGTGGGGTGAGTTGGGGCTGTGGGCTTATGTGGGGTTAATCGGGTTACCCCATTCTGGTCAATCTTCATTCTTCACAACCCCGGCACTCACGAATGAATCTTTGATGTGAGGCCTGGGATGGGGTTTTTCCTCTGTGTATCCCCCTATCTTTTGTAGCTGCCATTGCACGAGCTTTCTCTTTAGCTTCCCGCACCTCTTCTTCTGTGTGCTTGTAACCTATCCCAAATCTGACTTTTTGCCCCCCTTTAGTTGTGACGGGCTCTCTTCTACCTTGCAATCTAGGCCCAAGCCCTCTTCCTTTTTGGTACTCAAAACTGTGGAGGTCGACATCCTCGGCTATGTGTGGCACATCCAGCAATTGGGCTTTTCAACACTGTTGGTGACCTTTTCTTTCTCATTGTGACCCTCTCCGATGATTGTGATGATCTTATGCCCAAATGTAAATTTGAGTGTCTAGTGCAATGTGGAAGGTATGGTTCCGACTTCATGTAGCCACGGGTGCCCTAACAATAAATTAAACAAGGATTTGATGTCCATCACTTGAAACAATATGGAGGTCATTAGCCTAATTAATAGCTCAAGATCGACTTTTCCCATTATCTCTCTGCGTGTGTTATCGAAACCTCAGGCGCTAGCTCTTGTTGATCTCAGCATACATGGATCTATCCCAATCTTGGTGGCGGTTCTCAACGGGCATATATTTAACGCAGACCCATTATCAATCAAGACCAGCAGGATTATCATATTTTCAGACTCAATAGTTATATTAAGGACTGTGAGTGACTACCTCCTTCCTCAGGTAAATCGACATCAGAAAATGAAATGGCATTTGGAGCCATTACTTGACCAATTATCTGCCCGACTTCATCGGGGCTGACTTGAAGCGAGACATGCGTATTTTTTAACACCCCCATCAAAGCTTGGAAATAGAGTTGGGACGTCATCAACATATCCCATACAGTAATATGGGCAGACATTCTTCTCAGCTGAGTCTCCAGTATATGTTCTCGACTCATTTTCTCGAAAGGATTCACTACACTATCTTTCTTCCCCTCTGGCTGGGCTTGTGTGGCTACTAATGCTTTCGGCTGCTTTGAAATCTTTCCAGACCGGATAACAAAGTCCACTACCCCTTCTCTGTTACTGTCAGTGTTGACATTTGTTTGTTCATAACTCAGTGGGACCTGATGAGGATCATAAGTTGGTCCTGGAATCTAAAAGGGCATGGCTGCTGGTGTCGGAGGCACTTGCAATGCGAGCTCAGGGGGTGTGGGCAACACTTGATTTACTTCCGTGATAGCTGGTTGGGTGGCAAAATTGGGCTAGATGGGAGTGGTGAAGCTTGTGAGTGATAGCATTAGGGGAAAGGGGTAGCGGTAGGCCATTGGTAGTTGATGGGTGCCGGCAGGGGATTAGGGGTAGGGGTAGGCCATTGGTAGATGATGAGTGTCGGCGGGGGATTAAGGGTATGATGGGCTACTGGGTAATTGATGGTAGTGGTGGTGTATGGTTGATATGCATTTATGTGTACATAATTGACGGGTGTGGGTGATGGAAAATAAGTCCTAAGATTCAAGGGTTCAATTGGTGGAATCAGATTGGAAAAATAATCTGACAAATTCAGGAGTTCAATCCCCCTAGTATTCCTTTCTTCAACATTTCTCGACAGTGACGCCACATAGCTCTCCCGATCACTAATGTAATCAGATGGATCAAACTCAAATTCTTCCTCATATTCCTCTACCATCCCGATGGTGGGTCTGGGACCTGCTCCTCCGGTAGGATGTGGGGGTAATGGCACCTGGTGGATATTTGTATGTTGGTTCACTTGCGAAGGTGCTGGTGGAATAATTTTCCCGGCATTGATTAAATCTTGGATTGTGTGCTTCAATGGGAAGCAGCGATCAGTCAGGTGACCCAAGCCCTGATAAAAATTACAGTGGGTGTTAGGGTCATAGTTCTTTGGGATTTGGTGAGGAGGTTACGGTTAATAAATAGTGACTAATCCCTTTTCTATTAGTAAAAGTAATAGTACGCTTAGAGATTGCCCCAAGGGTGTAAACACTCAGTCATAGCGGGCTCTCCTCTGCTCCGGAGTTATCTGCATTCTTTCTACCTCAAACGGGCCAAGTCTGACTTATGCAGCTCGATGTCTATATTATAGACATATTGGTCCTGAAATAGGTGCGTTAAGTCCTTCCATATTTTCATCATTAATGGTTCCAAAGATGTGACACCTCAGGGCCGGACCAGTCAAACTCTTTTGAAAGACCTTTATCAACAGTCTTTTGTCCCCTCCATATTGGCACATGTCCCCACAGTAGGACTTGAGGTGTGCAATAAGATTGTCAGTACCGTTATACTTGTCAAAAGAAGGCATTTTAAATTTGTGAGGCAAGGGGACCTCAGCGAATAAACATAAATCTGTGAAGCCCGTGGCATGGATTTCAGCACCACCTATTTTCATCAACTACTTTTGTATCTTGTCCAACTGTTCTTTCAGCTGCTCTAACTCTTTAGATATGGGGGCCACTTTCTCAGCAGTTGGTTGGATTTCACTTTGTGCTACCCGGGGGTGGAGAATGATAAGACGAGGGTTAAGGTTGGTCAATGCCCCAGTATAGTTTCCATTGTTTCTAATCTCATCCTCTTCATACTGCTAGTCGGCATAGTGTGCAGTGAGGGTGGGATTCTCATGCTGATGTTACATGGACTGGATGGGAATGACATGAGTGGGGGTTGGGTGAGTCCATTGGGGGTGAGAGAAAGTTTGTTGGGTGATGGGATGAGTGAAAGTTAGATTTTAGAGTGGGGCCTGATGAGGCCATTGAGCATGGGGGAAGGTTTGAAGCTGACTTTGGGTAAACTAGGGTTGATGTAGGGCATGGGTTTGAGCTGGGTATGAGGGTTGTGAATGGGTGAAATTCTAGAGGAATTGTGAAGGGTGTGGGTGTGAGGCTCCAAGGTTTTAGGCTTGGGTTTGGGCCATGAAGCCTTGGGAGGGTTGGGCCACAAAGCCTTGATCATGATAGGTTTGGGCCATAGGCCCTTGATGGGTTTGGGCCATCCTTGGTGGGTTTGGGCCATGGGCCCTTGCTGGGTCTGGCCCATCAGGCTTGGGTGGCTCTAGGCCATGGGCCTTTGGTGGGTCTGGCTCATTGGGCCTTGATGGTCTAGGCCATGGGCCCTTGGTGGGGCTAACCCATTGGGCCTTGATGGGTCTGGGCTACGGGCCTTTTATGCGGCTGGCCATTGTGCCTTGATGGGCCTGGGGCATGGGCCCTTGGTGGTCTGGCCCATTGTGCTCTTGGTGGGTCTGGCCCATTGGGCCTTGATGGGTCTAGGCCATGGGCCCTTGGTGGGTTTGGGCCATGGGCCCTTGATAGGTGTGGGTTATGAGGTTGTGGGCCATGGGACCTTGGGACATATGGGCAATGGGGGTTTGAGTAGTGTGGATGATGGGGGGTTGATGGGGGTCATGGGGGAATGAGGCATGGAGGCTTACTAGGGTATGGGATGGATCCATAGATGTGTGGTGTGGATGAGAGGGGATGTGTTGGGAGGCCTTCCACCTATTATTGGTGTGGAACATCTCCTCCATCATAGCCATAGAAGGAGGATCGAATGGAGATGGGCTACTTGATGGTTGGAGGGGTGTGGATAGAGTGTGGAAAGAGGAAAAATTAGGCATGGCCCCGGTAAAATTGGGCATGGCCCGCGTAAGAAGTGGGATATGGGGTGGATTGAAGAAATGAGGTGGGGCATTGGTGGATGGATTTGGCATATATGGGGGGATGTATGGAGCATGGAAGTAGAAAATGAGGGAGGAAAATTGGCCATGGCTTTGGGAAAGATGGGCATGGCTTGGGTAATTGGAGGGATGTGTGCGGGATCGGATGTGGGTGGATCAGATTGGGCGGATGAAAAATAGGGCATGTTGGTTAGGGTAGAGGATGGGTTTTGAGCGAGTGTGGAAGGGAGGTGAGATGGGTTGGAGATGGTCATGGATGAAGGCATGGCTTGGGAAAATGACGGGAAATTGGGGTTTTTATATTTTAGGGAATGGTGGAAGGGAAAATGGGGGCACGGAATGGGCCAGTTATGGTGAGGTTTGATTAGGCAAGGGGGATGGAATTGAAGGCCTCTTCGGTGTAGGAATGGGTTGGAGAATGTGGCGGGGATGAGTCGGGATCGGCGTAAGCCGGGTCAACGGCCCACGACATGTCTCGGTATCGGGTTAGGTACGGGTGCCTCAAATGGAGCTCGTAAAGCTTCCTCCTTCCCCTATGGGATGACTACGTTGATGCCGTTGTGCTGACACCAATCAAGAAAAAAAAAATTATTTTTATTTTCTTTTGGATTTTTATAAGTGAAAAAGAAATTAGGGTTTCGGGGCCTTTTGAATTCCCTTCTCGGGTGGCTCTCGTACCCTAAATAGGTACCGCGACAAAGGTTCCAAAGTGCTTCGAAAGAATCAAAGGGAAACCCCTTGATCTATTGAAGGCAAGGAAACTAATGTAAACAACCTGATCCCTCGAAATGAATCAAGAAGAATTCACTTTCTTTTGACTAGCGAGGGCGTATTGGGTGTCAAAAAATGCAGGGCCTAAACAGATGCACTAAACACACTGATCGGGGAGTCCGAGGAGTGAAATAGGCCATAGATTCGAACTGGGGCTACTAAGAACTACACTGGCGCAACTAATAGTGGCGCCAGAGCAAAAGGTCCCAGATTAAAACTAGCGCAACTAATAGTTGCGCCAGTGTATTTTTGGGATTTGTTACATTAGCGCAACTATTACTTGTGCTAGACTAAAAGTGCTCTCCAGTTTGCTTGACAGCAACAGGCCTAGTCTGAAATGGGTCTCCAAACTGGTTTTTGGTGGGAGCTGGGCTTCCAGGGACCAACTGTTTATGTGATCCGCTCTCTTTCTCATCGAACCTAAGGGTTTTATGGCCAAATCGGGTTCACTATCGCTCTCCTTTTTTTTCGGGCTTTAAGCTTGGAATGAGAAGGTTACCCACCCGATATACCTCAAGTGCAAGCACTTTGCTTAGGTACTAGATGGGCTGGAACTCTTTCAGATCATCACCACTAGAGGTTACCGCCGTACTATGACCCAGGTGGTTGTATGTGTGCCTAAATAACCCAACCCTTTGAAAATCTACCCCCGCAAAAATTAATTTAGATCTCTCTTGTTGGTTCAATTTTATTTTTTACTTTTTAAATGAATTTTCTTAAGTTCAAAGACCGGGGGTGATGACCCCGTGTTGCCTCTACGGGCTGGTGTTCACCATTGGAATATGATTGCGGAATTAAAAGCGCAAGTAGGCCCGCCAAATGGCTAAGGCACTTTAAATGACAGGAATATAAAGAAATTTATATACAAAGTGCAAGTGGGCCCACCAATTAGCTAAGGTGCTTGAAATGATGGAAATATAAAGAAATTGAATGACGGTGCGTAAGTAAGTCAGCCAAACAGCTAAGGCACGTAAATGACGTAAAAGTAGGGGTAAGTAAAATGATGTAATCGGAGGGGTGAGTAAAAAATAAATAAATAAATAAATAGCAATAAAAAGGTTAGTAAAATAATAATAAATGGGCCAAGTTCAAGGGGAATATCTACTAGCTACTTTTCAGCAAAGTCGCCATCTGTGCAACCCTAGGATTTTTGACGATCCTGTCGCGACGATCACTACGTGAAAACAAAGAAAAAACAACATCACTTGCTTTTAAAAAACCACAAACATCGGCCGTTGTAGAGAAATTCAGGTATACAACGGCCCATGTCAATGGTTAAAGCAATGCAACGACCCACTTGAACGTGTTTCTTTGTAAGCGAGCCAATTCAAACCCATGACCTTCCAATCACTTTCCTATAGGACGTGAAAATGCAGAAATGCAACGGCCCACTGAAATCCTAGTTTTGTAGTTAAGCGAGGACCTTAACTTCTTCAAAACATTGGGCGCCCAATTTTCTAAAAAATACCACGAGAACGAATCATCTTCTTCTTTGCAGTTGCTAAACCCAAACATTGTAAGTGGGTTTCTTGGGTTTTTTCAAACCGGCAATGGATTTTCTATCTAGAGATTGAAATCTTGTCGAGATCTGATATCAACTTAAACCTGGATTCCAGATCTACAACGATCACACGACAACCATAGAGATAGGTTTTGATCAATTTCTAGTTTGGAGAAGTGAATGAAAAAGGATTTGGTAGATTCGAAAGGAGATGAAGAGATCGACTCTAATTAGTTGAGGCCCTAATTTCATCGCTCAGCCCTAAAATTCTCTTCCTCTTCGTTGGTTTTCCAAAATCCCAAATCTGCAGAACCATTGGACCTGATTCAACCCTCCCTACCGATTTGAAATTTTGATGTTCGTTATTCTCACTAATCTCTTCACTTTTTTGTTTATTTATTTTTTAACTCTTTAGATCATTGTGATGGTTTTTAGAATTATATCTAAGATTTATAGTTTTTTTTTTGTTTGATTTGATCCACCTTTTGATATAATATATATGTGTCACTGTGAAAGGGTTCTTGTTATTTTATTTTTTCATATTGTTGATTTGCCTATTTTTACATGGATCCATCTGCATATATGTTGGTTTTCTCGTTCCTGACTGTTCTTTTTCTGATATGTTTAAGATTCCGAACTAGATTTCATACATATATAGTTTCTCATAACTTTTAATGTACAAAGGTGTATGGTGTATGCATATCATGTGTTTGAGGTTTGGTGTAAACGAAGGTATGTGGATCATTTTCATGTAGTTTAAATGTTTATTTAGTTGATGGTAAAACTATTTCCTAGTAGATGTTTGAAGAAATACTTGATTGGATATTTTATTTTCATGATGGTTTTCCCCAGATTTCATTAAAATGCTATGATGTCCTTTTGCCCAAGCAATCGCTATTCAAAGCAATGAAATCTAGGATTGGGCACTATAAGTAATAGTTTCTATCAGTTTTGAGTGGTCTGTTCATTGAGAAGTATTCATCTTTAGTGCTTTTGTTTGTCAGGTAGATGGTCATCAAGCTGCCACTATAGAAAACATTGAAGGTACTAAAAGAATAGTTAAAATTTGGTGACATATCTAGGTCGAGCTTTGGCACAACGAAAAATTAAGGAGTAATTGTATAGCAGATCTAAGTGCCAACCTATCATTGGTGCCTCCTGTAACTTCTTATAAGTCCCATTATAGCAAGGCTAATGCAGCTCCTGGTCTATGTAACAAATCATATCTTTTCTAAGACGTTCTTTAACAAATCATATATTTTCTGATGATTTCCATTATTAAGTAAGGTTTTTTTATCCAACCTAGAATTTATTTTGGTTAGCAGATATAGAATTGGCAAGCAAGCAGAAGGCTGTTTTTGACAGCTTGAAGACAGTGAATAATGCCATTAAAGCTATCCAAAGTGAGATCAACTAGGAGGATGTTCAAAAGCTCATGGACGATACAACTGAAGCAAAAGCTTATCAAATGTGAGTTTCATTGCACTTTTTTTTTTTTTTTAAGTTTTTATTATTTATTTTTTACATTATGATAGGCTTATCAAGCTTCTATAATTTTTCTTTTTAATCTATTCTTTAGAAACTTTGATTTCTGTTTTTACGTAATAAATAGGCGATACATAGAGCATTTTTCTTTATCTGGTCCAGTTGTAGGCCTACTTCTAGATAAACAGGTCGTCTTCATGACATACCGTTTGGGATCACAACCTTTGGTAATGTACTTAAGTTTTGTAATGTGCTAGTCTCCACCACTATATTATATTTATAGAACACTTTAATACTAATATGTGCATAAAATTACAACAGTTTTAGTGGACCTGTGAGCAGTAATGCTTGAATGGAGATCCCATGAAGTAGTGGACCAGTGAGCAAGAAGTCTCACTTCCTCTCTCTTAACAATCATTTTCAAGAGCATCTCCCTCTCTTGATTCCATCTTTCAAGGGCATCCAAATACTGGAGTTGCTCAGTCTTTCTTATCTCTTCCCCTTTCAACAACTTCTCAAAAGTTTTACAATATTCATTTCTTTGGTAATCAGCCGCTACCTTGTGCTCAGCAATTACTACCATTTATTGTCTCTCATTGTCCCTGATTTCAAATTCCCAAATAAAATTGAAAGACCTGATTTGGTTGTCTTTTCTATCCAACTCAGCATGTAACTCTTGAGTTTTATGCCTGTATCTCCTCTCTTCTCTCCTCTCAAGATGTCTCTTCCAATGAGTAAGTAAAGCTCTCCTATTTTTATCTTCTTTGGAAAAATTTCTTTTCATAAACATTTTTAATCTAACTCCTTTAGAAGTGGAGGGCACCTCAGACTTCCCCTCAAAAGGCACAATGGCCAAAGCATTAGAAGGATCAATCTCTGCTCTAGGAGGCTCAACAACGCCCCTAACAATCTAAGTATCGGCTTCCTCAAGCATAGCAGCCACAAACACTGCTTCTTTCTCAATAATTTCAGCTGCAATAGCCTCCATTCAGCTGGAGCTGTTACTCTCTCAATCTCCTCAATCTAGTGTTAGCTACGCTCTCGCTCAAAGGCTCAGCCACTAGAGCAGCTGGCTGTGGGGTACTCTTTTGAGCAGTAATGTGCTCCATAACCGATTTCAGCATCTCTAACATTGTACCCATCTGTATAGCCATAGCCTCTTGACTTCCCAAAATGGCATCTCCTTTGGTTCCCAGCCTGCCCTACCCAGCCAATAGCTTTGCCTTTGTGGTAGTCATGGTATCCACCAACCCAACATCTGATGTGGAAGTGAATGGAGGTTGGGTGTAGGTAGAGGTAGAAGGCTGTGATGATGGTGGAACACTACATGAAAACAAAGAAATTGTGCGGGACTTTGGGTCTATTTCTTCTTTTTTGTCAAGGGACACGACCAAAAAGATATCCTTGGCACTAGGGCAAAACAATTCTTTTTCAAGAGGATTTGATAAATTTCTGTATATGCTTCTGCTAATTAATCATGACATTTTCTCTCTGCTTCAATTTTTATGACAGTTTTATCTTCTTACTTAGAATAACTGGTCTTAGGTAAGCTTAAGGGAAAAATCTTCTGTAATAAGGGCAAAGGGTTTACATGCTGTAAGCATTCATTCCTATCCCTTCAATTGGTTTTATTTATTTAAGAGCCTTTTGTATGTTCATTTTCAATTTGTGTTGTGTTTTATCTATTTAAGAGCCTTGTAAACTTTTACCTATGCAAAATAGTCCTAGTATATATCTTTAGTTAGTGTAATATGAATGGATTAAGGACAATGGAGTCCCATACGCCCATTCTTTTCATACCAACTACCAAGTTCAATTTTAAATAACATTTTATGCTGAGAAAAATATCATTGCCAGTTTATTTGGGAAATATGGAGCTAAGTTGTTTTGTCATTACGTTTGATGCATCTCTCCTATTGTTTTTCTCTGTTTTGGGACCTAAGTTTTACACTGATTGTTGCAATATGTTGACCTGCTCATTGCCTAATAAATTTTTTAGCAATGTTTGAAACAAAAAGTTGGATAAGCTTTTGAGAAAGTTTTAAAAAGTGTCAATTTTGTTAGCTGGCTTTATTATAAACCACAGATTCCTGGTTATATTTGCATTGGAAAAGTGAAAATAGAAAGTAAGGTGTAGGGGGGTCAATGGGAACGGTTTGAAGTTGTGCCTAAATTACTTGGTGATTAATTAGGTCATAGGGTCTGGCTTGAACCTAACTCAGCTAAGGCATCCGGCTTGATCTTCAGGTCGGGCAAAAATTGGGTCGGGTCAGGTTGACCCAAACTGACCTGATATTTTATAGAGAGTTTTTCCCTGTTGAGCATATTGGCAGCCCTAAGTTTGGTCCGACCCATTGACAACCCTAAGAAGGTGACAATGCTGCTTATAATTGTGCAATTTGACAACTCCTTTGGGGATTTGAGTCACTTAATCTTTCCTATTTTATGTCTGACATACTTTAGGACGCAAGAGCTTATGTTGTATATTCTTTCTCAGATATTATATGTGTGTAGTGGTTTCATTTAAATCCTCACTTGGCTTCTTACATTTCCACTGCCTTTTGGTTTTGAACTAGACAGTATATGGCTTCTAGTATCCTCTAGAATCAGACTTAAAGTGTTTGGATTGAATCACAAAATTGTGCAAAGTGCTAATTTCTTTGACTTGATTTTCCTTTTGATCTAATTTGTGACGACCCGACTTTTTCAATCCCTAAGGTATAGGAAAGGCCGGTTCATCAACTTATTGATTTCTCAATAAGCCGTAACAAACAGAAGCCGGCAACATAAACAAAGACCTAAAAACAGAGGCAAAGCATATAAAATCAAAAAGCTTCATATAACAAAACAATATTTATCACTGTGAGGAACCAAGAAGAACCACCGGTGATGGCCAATCCGATCATCTAAAATAGTGGTTCACAATAATGGTTCCTCAAGTGATATCAAAAAAACCAAAATAATAGCCTAGGGCCCAATATTCAAAATAATATCCAGACAAAATATCAAAAATATAGGATAAGATCACAGAAAGAACTCCTCAGCTGATATGTCCGATTCCTCCTCAGGAATGTAATCAGAGTCCTCCAGATCCTCTGACCCAAGGTCAGTCTCAACACCTGTGACGTATAGTCGAGGGTGAGCTAACAGCCAAGCTCAATAGAGGAAACAGATCTATTTGTATTTCTTTATAAGTAAAGGTTTTCAAAAGACGGAATCGGATCAAATATGGTTTTTCAATGATGCTTTTCAAAGTAAATCTCCAGTTCTAATCCTGAGTCAAAACTGTTCTGATTTTCTCCAGTTCTAATCTCCAGTTCTAATCTAAAGTGTTCAAAAATGTTTTGATTTAGCATGCTTCTTGTCTTAAATTTATAACTTAATTTTATCTCCCAAATTTCCTATAGCATGAGAGCGGACTACGTGACCGATGGGAAAACCCTACTGACCATCGTCGTTCATGAACTCATTTCGAAAGTGCAACAAG
The DNA here is from genome assembly GCA_021018995.1 of Chloranthus sessilifolius. Classification (NCBI taxonomy): domain Eukaryota; kingdom Viridiplantae; phylum Streptophyta; class Magnoliopsida; order Chloranthales; family Chloranthaceae; genus Chloranthus; species Chloranthus sessilifolius. The sequence continues at coordinate 125,470,505 of CM037589.1, read as the reverse complement.
CCCCTACGCTATGAGGGAAACTTGCGCCAAAGTAATACCGTCAATACGGTTGGTAAAATCTAGGGCATCGTCCGTATGAACCCTAAATCAAATGCAAATGCTAACACATATCAAGCTTGTTATTCATAAAATAATTCTGATTTTCTTCAAAGTTCTGATTCTGATTCAAAGATTATCTGAGGTTCTGAGGTTCGAATTACAAGGTTCTTAATTATAACAAAGTTTCCAAATTTTCAGATTGGTGTCATATGTTCAGAGTTTCATTCATGTTGTGTGCAACAAAATTTCCAAATTTATCCTTCTTAATCGAAATAGTCAAACAAGCTATACTTATAATTTAATGCAAATTAGATACAAGGTTCCCCTACCTTAACAAGAAAGTTTCAAAAACATGCACAAGCAGTCCTCACCAAGGACTCCCAACAGTCAAAACCTACATATATTAACACTCTCACTGTTAATATAAAATCCAAAAAATCAAACCAAAAGCTTGTAGATAAAAATCCAACAGAGCTTTCAAATGCCAGAAATAGGACAGAATTCGATGGTCGAATTCAATTTCATTGGTCGAATTTGGAATTCGATGGTCGAATTCAATTTCGACACTCGAATTTCAATTCGATGGTCGATTTCCAAATTCGACCATCAAATTGGAAATCGACCCTCGATTTCCAAAAATTGGCTTCAAGCACAAAAACACATTTCGACTGTCGATTTTTAAATTGATGGTCGAATTCCAAATTCGACAGTCGATTTGAAAATCGACAATCGAATTTCTCTAGTTCTGTGGCTGCTAACTTTTTCAAGTCCGGACCCTTTTTCTTCATTTTTCAACCACAGCCTTCTTATCCAAAAATAAAACACCACACACCATTCTAAACATAAATTGAATTCAAATGACAAAAGGATGTTTAAAGGCCTACCTCTTGTAGTTTTTAAGCCGTTGCCTTCGTTGTACCAAGGCACGCACCGGAACCAATCTTCAAAGTTCAACGCTTAAATCTTCAAAACAGGTCATCATTCTACTGAGGTTGTTACTACCTCAGCCACAACAAATTCACTGAGAACGCTTGCGATCCAAAACACGAATCGGGTCCTCGACCACCTTCAAACCATCCTGAAGCTCGATGGGTTGGTAATCAAGCACGTGAGTCGGGTCACGAATGTATCGACGCAGCATCGATACATGGAAGACGTTGTGCATGCCCGATAATTGCGGCGGTAGCGCCACACGATATGCAGCCTCTCCGACTAGGCCTAATATCTCAAAAGGCCCAACGTACCGAGGACTCAGCTTCCCTCATTTTTCGAACCGCATAACGCCCTTCGTAGGTGAAATCCGAACAAAGACATTCTCGCCAACCTGAAAAATCAATTATTAGTGCCCATTTCACATGGAATTTATACCAAGTGAAGAAATACACATATACATATCAAAAGCTACCTGAAAATCCACGTGTCTTCGTTTGAGATCGGCGTAGCTCTTCTGACAACTCTGAGCTACTCGTAGTCCTTCAAGAACTCCATCCATCGTCGTTGCCTCATATTCAAGTCCTTTTGAGTGAAGAGGTACTTGAGACTCTTGTGATCGGTGAATATATCAAAGATTTCACCGTAGAGGTAATGTCAACAGATCTTCAAGGCGAATATAACTGCAGCTAGCTCTAAGTCATGTGTCGGATAGTTTCTTTCATGGTCCTTCAACTGCCTAGAACCATATGCAATGACCCGCTCGTGTTGATTAAGCACACAGCCTAATCCGCCATAAGAAGCATCACTATATACTGCGCAACCTCCACTGCCAAAAGGTATAGCAAGTACTGGTGCCGTAGTCAAGCGACGCTTTAGCTCCTGAAAGCTCGGCTTGCACTGCTCTGTCCAATCGAACTTTGCATTCTTTCTCATGAGCTGTGAAAGTGGACCCGATATCTTCGAGAAACCCTCGACAAATCACCGATAGTACCCCGCCAAACCAAGGAAACTTCGGACCTCTGTAACTGTCGTAGGTTGTTCCCATGTCACCAGAATCTATCTTTGTAGGATCCACTGAGATACCCGCTTCAGAGACTACGTGGCCCAAGAAACTGACCTGCTCAAGCTAAAACTCACACTTACTGAGTTTGGCATACAACTAATGGTCCCTAAGTGTTTGAAGAGCCATCCTCAGATGCTGCACATGCTCCTCTCTGGTTTTCGAATAGATGAGGATGTCATCTACGAAAACTACCACAGATTTATCAAGATGTGGTTTGAACACCCTGTTCATCAGGTCCATAAAAGATGCAGGCGCATTCGTCAATCCAAACGGCATCACTAAAAACTCATAGTGGCCATAACGCGTCCGAAATGCAGTCTTGGATATATCTTCTGCTTTGATATTGAGCTGGTGATAGCCTGACCTCAGATCAATCTTCGAAAAGAACTTTGCACCTTGCAACTGATCAAATAAGCCATCTATCTGCGGAAGAGGATAACAATTCTTAATCGTCATCTTGTTGAGCTGCCTACAATCGATACACAGACGCATCTATCCATCCTTCTTTTTCACAAAAAGAACCGGTGCACCCCAAGGAGAAACACTCGGTCGAATGAAGCCTTTGTCTAACAGCTCCTGAAGCTGTTCCTTGAGTTCCTTCAACTCAGCAGGTGCCATCCGATATGGAGCTTTAGATAACGGTTCGGTACCCGACGCTAGCTCAATCGCAAACTCAATCTCTCAGTCAGGTGGTAATCCAGGCAAGTCTTCTGGAAAGACATCAGGATAATCGCAGACCACCTTGATAAGAGCCAAGTCATTCCTCTTCTCTGTAGAATCTTGCAAAAAGGCCAGATACCCACTGCAACCATTCTTCATCATGCGTTGGGCTTTAATGGCTGAAACCAACGGCGCAACCTTAGATTTAACTCCACAGAATCGGAAGGATTTTCGCTTTGGCGGTCAGAAGGTCACTATCTTCTGCAAAAAGTCCATGCTCGCATGATAAGCTGCCAACCAATCCATTCCGAGAATGACGTCGAACCCTTCCATGCTCAATGTAATCATGTCGGTCACTGTCTCATGCTCATCAATCATCACGATGACTGACTAGCATCATGTCGACATCGAACTTCCGTAGGAATCTTCACATCCGTAATGAAAGCAAGGGGTTCGGAGTAATACCAACTTCTCCGAAGGAAGGAGTAATAAATGAGTGTGTAGACCCGTGGTCTATAAGTACTGTGTTTCAATTTTATTCAGTCGCCTCGACATAAGGGTACCTTTAGTTAAAAAGTTTGTTAATTATATGCAATGATTCCAATGTGGTTTAACATAAATGACTTGAATTTGAATTTGAACAATAAATAATAGAATCAATGCATAAATGACATCTCAACTTTAATGATACCTTGAATTACGTCATTCGACGTTTGGGCATCCTGTGCAGTCACCGCATAAGCCCGACCTTGAACTGTAGGTCGTGTCGATTTTTTGAGAGATCCATAGTTCGTCTTTTCAGAGAGTGACAATCCTTGATCATGTGACCAACTTGTCCACACCTGAAGCATCCTCCATTGTTTCATCTGCAATCCTCTGTCTTATGTGGTTTCCCACATCTTGCACACACTGGGGTAGAAACAGGAGTAATAGTTGATCCTCTCGTCGAACCCTGAGCCACAAAAGCTCCACTCGCAGTAGTGCTCCTGGCTCTGAAAGGTCGCCCTGGTGACGAACTCTGCGGTCTCTGATAGGAAGACGTCACTGGTCCTGAAGCAACAGCCGATCTAGAATATGATGGCTGACTAGGGTAGGGAGGAGGTTTAGAGAACCTCGGCTTCTTGTTCACCTGCTCTGAAGCACTCTGCTGTCCCTGGCCAAACCTATTTTTATTCCCTTGCTCTCGCCTCAAGTACTGCTTTTGAATGTCTTCCTTTGCAATGAGGGCCTTGGACATGACGCCCGCATACGTCTCCATTTCCCACATCGACACCCTCTCCTGAATATTTGGCCTCAAACCTCTCTGAAATTTATGAGCTCTCATCAGCTCAGTGGCCACGTGTAGGGGTGCAAACCGGGAAAGTCTATCAAATTCTACACCATACTCGCGCACCGACATCTCATTCTGTTTCAACTCAATAAATTGGACCTCCCACTGATTACGTACGATCTTCGGGAAGTACTGATCGTTGAACGTCTCCACGAACTCTGCCCAAGTCCATGGAGTATTGGGGTAGTCCTGCTCTCTCATCCTGGAAATAGACTTCCACCACGGGCTGGCCTCACCCAAAAGTTTGAAAGATGCCCAGCGTACTTTCTCGACATCGGTACACTGCAACACCTCAAATATTTTCTCTATCTCATCCAGCCATGCCTCGGCTTCCATAGGATCCGTCTGCCCTGAGAATGTTCTAAAACGTGGAGGCATGCTGATCTGTCATTGTTGAAAAAAATAATAACAATTGATTAGTATTGATTGTTAGAAATAATCTAACCCCTAGTCCTAAGACTCTGAACCCAGAGCCTTGCTCTGATACCAACTGTGACAACCCGACTTTTCCAATCCCTAAGGTATAGGAAAGGCCGGTTCATCAACTTATTGATTTCTCAATAAGCCGTAACAAACAGAAGCCGGCAACATAAACAAAGATCTAAAAATAGAGGCAAAGCATATAAAATCAAAAAGCTTTATATAACAAAATAATATTTATCACTGTGAGGAACCAAGAAGAACCACCGGTGATGGCCAATCCGATCACCTAAAATAGTGGTTCACAATAATGGTTCCTCAAGTGATATCAAAAGAACCAAAATAATGGCCTAGGGCCCAATATTCAAAATAATATCCAGACAAAATACCAAAAATACAGGATCTAAGATCACGGAAAGAACTCCTCAGCTGGTATGTCCGATTCCTCCTCAGGAATGTAATCAAAGTCCTCCAGATCCTCTGACCCAAGGTCAGTCTCAGCACCTGTGACGTATAGTCGAGGGTGAGCTAACAGCCAAGCTCAATAGAGGAAACAGATCTATTTGCATTTCTTTATAAGTAAAGGTTTTCAAAAGACGGAATCGGATCAAATATGGTTTTTCAATGATGCTTTTCAAAGTAAATATCCAGTTCTAATCCTAAGTCAAAACTGATAATATAATCTAAAGTGTTCAAAAATGTTCTGATTTAGCATGCTTCTTGTCTTAAATTTATAACTTAATTTTATCTCCCAAATTTCCTATAGCATGAGAGCGGACTACGTGACCGATGGGAAAACCATACTAACCATCGTCGTTCATGAACCCATTTCGAAAGTGCAACAAGCCCCTACGCTATGAGGGAAACTTGCGCCAAAGTAATACCGTCAACACGGTTGGTAAAATCTAGGGTATCGTCCGTATGAACCCTAAATCAAATGCAAATGCTAACACATATCAAGCTTGTTATTCATAAAATAATTCTGATTATCTTCAAAGTATTGATTCTGATTCAAAGATTATCTGAGGTTCTGAGGTTCGAATTACAAGGTTCTTAATTATAACAAAGTTTCCAAATTTTCAGATTGGTGTCATATGTTCAGAGTTTCATTCATGTTGTGTGCAACAACATTTTCAAATTTATCCTTCTTAATCGAAATAGTCAAACAAGCTATACTTATAATTTAATGCAAATTAGATACAAGGTTCCCCTACCTTAACACGAAAGTTTCAAAAACATGCACAAGCAGTCCTCACCACGGACTCCCAACAGTCAAAACCTACATATATTAACACTCTCAGTGTTAATATAAAACCCAAAAAATCAAACCAAAAGCTTGTAGATAAAAATCCAACAAAGTTTTCAAATGCCAAAAATAGGATAGAATTCGATGGTCGAATTCAATTTCATTGATCAAATTTGGAATTCTATGGTCGAATTCAATTTCGACCAACGAATTTCAAAACTACACATCAGTGACAAAAACCTGAAATTCGACACTAGAATTTCAATTCGATGGTCGATTTCCAAATTCGACCATCGAATTGGAAATCGACCCTCGATTTACAAAAATTGGCTGCAGGCACAAAAACACATTTCGACTGTCGATTTTTAAATCAATGGTCGAATTCCAAATTCGACAGTCGATTTGAAAATCGACAGTCGAATTTCTCTGGTTCTGTGGCTACTAACTTTTTCAAGTCCGGACCCTTTTTCTTCATTTTTCAACCACAGCCTTCTTATCCAAAAATAAAACACCACACACCATTCTAAACATAAATTGAATTCAAAAGACAAAAGGATGTTTAAAGGCCTACCTCTTGTAGTTTTTAAGCCGTTGCCTCCGTTGTACCAAGGCACGCACCGGAACCAATCTTCAAAGTTCAACGGCTTAAATCTTCAAAACAGGTCATCATTCTAATGAGGTTGTTACTACCTCAGCCACAACAAATTCACTGAGAACTTCTCATTTCCCACATCTCTCTTCTCTTTCAATAGTTCAAACAGATCCAATTACAAGCTCAAGGTGAACTAGTGGTTGAGATGGGAAGAGGAGCGCTCAAGCTTCCTAGATCTGGGATCAAATGAGGCAAGGCTTAAGGGCTTAATTTCCAACGAGAGAGAGAAGTGAAACTTCTCTTTCACTCTCTCTTATAACCCAAAAGCCAAGTAAAATAATATCTAGATTTTTATATATGCAACTTATCCATTTAAGTTGAAAACATCTCCGGTGTTTAACACAAACACCAACCCTATTGTGTAAGTCATTGCTTACATGACTTACACACATCTTTTGACAATTTCCTTTTGCCACTATTCATATCATAACCTTAGCTCACCAAAAATCTAAAAATATTCCACAATACTTTTTGGACACACTTACCGAGGTACACGAAAATAGGTCAAAAAATCTAGGATATTACATAATTAGTGGTTGGAGATGATGGTGATCATAATTTCTCAAGAACCCCCCCTTGAGGTCAGTATCCTATACGTAACTATCATGGTTATGATAAAATATTATTGATATAAAGCTTGTCAATTACTCGGATACACATATTAATTAAGCAGTTTCATGTTGGGTTTGGGGTTTAAAGCTTGACCTATCAGGCTAAGTCAGGTTGAAAATTTCAACCTGTTACCTAAACAGGTCGGGTACAAGTTAGACCCAAACCCGACCTGATACCCGTTTATATATTATATATGCTTTGTAACTTATACATAATTACTATGTGAATAAGATTTTACTATTATACTTTATTATTATTGGTTTATGATTGAATACTTTGGAAATTAGTGCTCCTATGTGAGTAACAGGTTCAAAAGTTGCTAATTGGTCGGGTCAACACTGAAAAAATGCAATTAAAGTCAAGGTATCAACTTGGCTATCAGTACCGGCTACACCTTTATTCTTATTAAAAAAATCAAATAAAGGAGGTATTGGCTGATATTGGATCTGTATTGGCCGATACAATCCGTATCAACCTATACTGATACGGCCTCGATACTGTATCGGGACCATATCAGTATCGATTTCCCAAGATACCGATACTTGATACAATGATTAAAATACACTAGCAAGGCAGGTTCTCATGGTTGATGGTCTAGGTCTGGTTTCAAATAGCAAGACAGATTCGCGTTAGCTCCAGATCTGGGTTTTCTTAACAATGTCAGGTACAGGTTCAAGTCGAGGTTTAGACATGAGCAGTTCGGGTCGAGTTCAGGTCCAACAGTGGGCTTAACAAGTCAGGTACAAGGTGGGGGTGATGATTGTTATTTTTTTCGCGAATTTAAAAAATTGAAAAATAATATTGTAAACGGTAGGTGGTGTTTGGCGTGAAAAAATTAACTTCATAATTTATACAAAATAAAACCTCGCTGCAAAATCAGGTTTGAAATCTATTAATTTTTGGTTCGGGTCAGTCAAATTTTTGTTGTCCATCAAAGAATTGGCATATAATATATACGTCTAACCCGACCCAAAGGGTTAAGGGTATTATGACCGACCCGACACCCGAACTGAAGCCCAAACCCAACTTAGCTAAAAACCTCTCATTATACCTTAATTTATATTTAAAATATCAGGTCGAGTGGGCTGACTCCTTATCATCCTTTTGTATCACTATACACTAGTGAATTAGGTTTCATGGAGAGTGGTGGACAGCATACCTAAATCAAGCTAACTTGCAAATTAGCAAACCTAAATCGAGTGGGCTGACTCCTTGTCACCGCAATGCAGGTTGTGTTTCAAATTTCCTTCTCTTACATGCTTATATGAAAAATTGACATGACCCCACTTGATCTTTGCTGATCCTTTGAAATGAACAGCTAGTCACTCTTGCACAAGCTAGCCATGAAATTACTCAAGATGTCCTTAATACTGCAGGTAATCAGCAAAACTAATATTAGCTTTATGTATTATGTGAGAATGTTTCAGTCAATTAGAACTTTAAAATGGTCAATTGTCATTTACTGATCTGGATGTACAACCAGGATTGATACTTACTCTTCATCACTACAGATTTGCAGAGTTTGAAACCTCCACTAATGGAAGGTTTGGATGTATTAATATCTGTACGTATGTGAAAGTAGTTTTAACACATATTATGTGCATGCACTTTGAAAGTTTGTTTGAATCATTAACTTGTTTTTTTCGGTTGGTCTTTTTCAGAGAAGGAAGCCATCGCCCAAAAAAAGTGATCCTGATATAAATGGTAAAAATTTCTCTTCTTTTTTGAGAATACATGCAATTGATCATATGGCTACTGTTTTTGAGTATCTCATGGGTAATGATGCAGTCACACCTCAGTCCCAAACACCAATATCTGCTCAGTGGTTTAGCTCAAAGTCTTCAAAGAAGGTATTCTTGTGATTTTTTCTATTTGAATTTGCATTGTTTTTTGAACAAGAATAAATTTTCATATCTTCCTCAGAATTTACTTCATGCTTCTACCCATTTTATATTTATCCTTTTTCTGTGGTGCACATTCTTCTGACGTTAGTTCTCTTTCAGTTGATGTCTTTCTTTCTACTCTGTGGTTAAACCTTAGCAGCATTCTCTGTTTTCTTTCCACAAAGATTTAATTTTAAAAGTTTATTTGAGCTGAAACTATTGACTACCCAAATTTTTTTGTAGAAGTTTCAGTCCAAAATGGATTTGCCTTGTGGTTTTGAGTGATAATCTGGAAGCTTCTTGAATATTTGAGTTTCTAGTATCAATTCAGAATCCACCATAAAATATGGAGAGACTGTCATGAGTCATGTCTCATACGACTCAAGCAGAATTTGGGAAATCATTCTGGAAAAGATGTCATATTCATCCTGTCATTCCTTACAAGGGAAAGCCACATCAATATTTTCGTTGGAACATGCATGTCAGTTGGAACATGCATGTCAGTTCAGAATGCATCGACTAAATTATTTGAGAAAGCATGTCTCTTTTTGAACTCCTATCCAAGGTGTCAATATCGGTTTCGGTCCATCTTGGAGGGATATGGATATGGTATCGCCGACACCGTTCGGTCAATATATTTTATTTTTTCTGAAAAAGTAAATAAATATAAAAAAGCCTTTTTGTGTCGAATGATACAGAGTCAGAACAGGCCGATACCGTGACAATGTGGGCCGACACTGACTAGTATCAGTCTGATCCCGATACCACCCCGATACTTGTATCGGGGTGGTATTGGTCTCGGTTCTTGATGAAACCAATACGTATTGGTATCGGCCGAGTTTTGATACCATTGCAATCTTCCTCTATACACCATGCACCAAGCTTTATCATCTCAACTAATTCTTCTACGTGAAACTGCATATCCTCACTATGTTGGTCGACAATGTCAAGTAGTTGATCATCTTCCGTCTTTCTCTTCAGTAAACTGACTAGATGATTGCGTTCTTCAGGCTAGGAAGAGTCGAAATTTCTCCGTCCACATACAATTTCCAAGATCACAATGCCGAAGCTATAAACGTCAACTTTCTCAGTAATCTTTAAAGTCAACCATTCCAGAGCCAAATAACCCTGAGTTCCTCTCAGTGTGGTAATCACACAGCTCTGATCTTTGTCAATCAACTTCGATAGCCCAATATCGGAGACCTTGGCATTGAAGTTCTCATCCAATAGGATATTTTCGGGCTTATTATCTGCCTGCAATCTTCATGGAGATATTTAACTCCCTTGGCTATATCATGTATAATCTTCTTTCTAATTTTCCAATCAAGAGTCAGGTTTTAGGTTCTACGAAAGATCCATTTATCCAATGATCCATTGCTCATGTACTCATAAGCCAACAGCCTATGTGATCTCTCAGCACAAAACCAGATCAGCCTTACCAGGTTAAAATGATGAATGCTTCCTATCGTTTGGACCTCCGCTAAAAGTTCTTTTTTCCCTTGGCCTAACATTGTGAAACTTGTATCAGCCAACAAATGTGTGTTGACAGAAACCATACCCTACTAACAATGTGCTACAGCCAACAAATGAAAATGAATAATCAACAATAAAAGTCATTGGCTGTTGAGAATAATAAATCCCTAAAACTTCATGCTAACCTGCTGATAGAGTCCAAATTAAACTGGAAAATAGAGCTAAAAATAGAGGCTTATAAGGACCATAAATTTGTCAAAATAAAGCTAAACACAGAGGCAATGGTCCAACCAATTGATTCTTATTAATGGGGTTTTGAAATAAGTACAAAACACTAAATCAATTGGGACATATCCTTGTTCGATGGAGAGAGATTTAGAACTTGAATCAGACCATGGAGATCATCTTTTGATCTAATCTTTTGACTATAGATCTTAGGGGAACCTAAGAGCATGAGAGTCAAATCACTCATAATTATGATTGTTCCACACAACAGGCATCCAAAAAAGTGACCCGAGTACCAAGAGCAGCAATCTGGTCGTATACCTAATACCTATCAACCATACACAGTAATCTGTTATAAAGAACTGCCAAATTTTAATTTAAAAACTTTCTCCTGTCTGAATCATAAAGGGGCCTGTGATCTGAAGGTTTCTTTGGTCTGCATGGAGGGGATAAAAGAAATGTGTCGTTAAATTTTTGGTGTTTCTTGTTACTTATTTGGCAGTTACATGTGGAGCACCATTTTCCGGTAGATCCAAAATATTTTGTCATTGGAAACTGATTGGTTTGATTGTGACCTCCAGCTTAAGAGTTTCAGATGCTGGCTATACATACATATATCCCTTCTCATCTTGTTTGGGTACTTCCCAAACTTACTTGTAAAGAATTCCCATTTTTAAGTTATTGATCATTCTTCCTTTGTTGAAGCCTCTCCTTTCCTATGAATGTGGGGATTAGGATATTATGCCACCATGTTACGACCAGATCAGCTATACTGTATAGCATTGCTGGTCCATGATTGACCAACAAGTAGCACAAGTTTTCACAAGCATGCAGCTTAAATAGTATTTTTTATTATTTTAACACAATCCAGCAACTTAATAAAGTTTTAAGGTTTTCTTTTTATTTTTTGTATGATTATTTTAACACAATCAAGCAACTTATTCAGTCATACTAAATCAGGGGAGCTGGTACTAACCCCTAAGAAATACTACATATCCTCCATTAAGTACAACTGAATACTGTTGACTGCTATGAATTGGACTATGGAGATCGTTTTTCATTCCAGCATCTCATGCCGCTGATCTTGAGATCATGGGCATATCATTGGACAGTAATATTTTTATTCCACATGACACATCCCAAAATTCTACTAGGATAGTGAGTTGATAATGAGTTGACGGTAGCATTTGATGTTTGCACTTTGATAATGAGTTGATAATCCTCTTTGTCAATAAAATTCTACTAGGATAGTGGTTAGCATCATATATGGTGGCATTTTTACCCTGGGAAAAGTCTTGTTAAATAATTGCTAATGATTTAATTATCCCGCATCTCTTTGAGTTGAAACTATTGAATTCTGTTTTAATTTTTTATTTTTGAGTATATGTGTCTTGATCTTTTGAAAATGTTCTCCAATACGAATCTTACTAGACTGGACTTTGTCCTTTGTTTAGCTTATGTATGGGTGCTAACAAAAGAGAAGTAAACATTTAAACAAAGAAAATTATATATATTTATATTTTTATTTACTTGAGACAAGGACAATAAAGACTTGCAATGATGTGAGAAATGACATGAAAGATTTTTTGTGCAGGCTTCAATAACATCCAAAGACTGTTGGGTTGTGCACTGCCCTGTTGTAGAGATGCCTACTCGTTCTAAGCTTAGTTGCTTAAGTTGGAACAAGTTCACTAAGAACCATATAGCAAGTAGTGATTATGAGGGAATTGTTACCATTTGGGATGTAACTACTCAGCAGGTAAGAATGCTTCTGAGTTTGGTCCCTTTCACATTATGAGTTACCCTTTCTTTGGTGACAGTTATAACCTCATATTGATCCCTTTGAATGTGTTCAAATTTTATTATGTTTTTGGATTACTAGTGTGATGGAACATGAAGAGCATGAAAAACGAGCGCAGAGTGTTGATTTTTCACACTTAGAACCCTCAATGCTCGTATCTAGTAGTGATGATTGCAAGGTATATTTCTATCAATTTTAAAGAAGTAATGCAACCCAGAGAGGGTAAATTTTTTCTCTGTAGCCTATTAGTTTCTATCAATTTTATAATGCATCTTATATTACTTTTTTAGTTGTTTTATTTTCTTCAAAGTTTGAACTTTTGCTATGGGGTCTATGGAGATGGGGATTCTTATGGTTATTTTATATATTGGTTTTGCTCATGTTTTATTACCAACATTTGATTTTGATGCTATAAATGACTTTCTAACCCGTCGGTCCAGGTCGGGTTGAATTGAAAATCTTGATTGAACGGGTCCGATTCGGATTGAGGTTTCTTGACCCAAACCTGACTTGATTTAGTGATCTCTTGGCTTGCTGCAAATCGATCTCAAAGCGAAGGGTAAGCCTAGGAACCAAGCCATTAAAAATCATGCATGCTAAGCCATCCTATGCACATGCTTTTGTTCTGTTACTTTTTCGGTTAGTTCGACTTATCAACTTATCAATTAACCTCTTCTTTTTTTAAATATAATTTTTATGTTGTCATTGAAACAGGTTCGCTTCCTCACCAAAATATACCATCCTAACATTGACAAGGCAAGCAGCTCTTTTTTTCCTCTCATTTTTTATTGCACGGAGGTAATGACTTTCGCATTTAAAGGGTTTGATGTATGCAGCTTGGAAGAATATGCCTTGATATTCTCAAAGGCAAGTGGAGTCCAGCTCTCCAGATCCGAACAGTATTGCTTAGGTGACGTGTTTGTTATCTGCATATTATTTTCAGACACGAATTTTATTTATTTATTAATTTATGGATCAACAAATTTTAAATTTGCTTATTTGGGATGGGAACCCATTATCTGAAAAAAATAAAATAAATAATAGTGATAGTTTGTCGTGGATATAATGACCAATGAGAACTGGTCCTTGCAATAACCTGTTTAACTGGTATATGAAAGTTTGTTTTGAAGAATTTTGATGTTGGATTCATTATTGCAACTGGTTGTTCTCCAAGGATCAAAATAGCGGTTACGTTTTTGGTTTTGGGCATGACCGAAACCGAAATTTTGGCTGATAATTTCCCATCCATATATATTGGGACTGAAATTTTGGTTCAACTTATCGTTTCGGTGGGGGACCAAAACCGAGTTAATGGCTAGGGAGTCTAGTGTAAGATGCTTTAGCTTAATTTTGCATTTTCGATTGCTTTATTTTATAATTTACAAACAAGTTGTGATTCTCATTCTTAGTGATTTCAATTGTATCTTGATATTTGGCTATATTGCATTTCTCTCATTGTTATTTATTTATTTATTTGTTTTTCCCTTCACGTTTTGTTTAAGTTTTCGAAATTAGAAAAGAATGAAAAAGGGGTTGGGCCTATAGCTCAACTGAAGGTTGACAATAATACACAAAGTTAGGAGTCGGCAATAAATAGGCAAGGGTCTAAGTAGGGAAAATCGGTCAAAGTCGGCAATAAACCGTTTCTTGAACACACATGCAAACTTTGAGTATCGTTTTATTATAAAATTTGTTAATGTGACTGAGTTTATTTTTATGACAGGAAAACTCGTGGTATGGGAGCTGAAAACACACAAGAAGTGGGCGGACAAATCATAAAAGAAAAGTCATCTCGACAACGAGTTGAAAGGTGCTCAATCAAAGGTGTCAAGCAATGAGACATTAAATGTAACATCCCGACTTTGCATAGCCTTGATCCGTACACTTCGGTACTTGTGCCGATGGGTCATGAGCCAAGGATGCCTCTTTACAATGATGTAATGTCTATAGATCAAATTCAATGAACTTGATCGATGATAACTAGACCCGGTGTAAGAGCTTGATGCTCATGTACACTGGACTGTGGTGTAGCTGTTTCACACCCAGTCAAGAGAGAAAGTAGTATAAATAGAAACCTAGGGCATTTATTTCTATTTACTGCTAAAGGGAAGAGAGTTAAGAAGAGAGAGAGACAAACCTAGGGTTATTCAATGCTACGAGTGAGCTGCCGAGATCGATCCGTCATTTATCAAGGGAAGAACACTAATCGAGCAAGGATCCACCAAGCTGACAACTCCATGGAACCCTAAACAGTTCTTGAGCTAGGAGGAGATCTCGCTCAAACCTAGGTAAGGAACTTCAATCACTGTTGTAGATGGCTTTTAACAAGCTAAAAGTAGTAGAATGCGTTGAAATGATGAGAAGAAGTTGAGTTTTCAAGTGGGTTGAACCGGTGAGAAACCCTCATTACGAAAGCAGGCAATTTCGATGGTGAAATTCATTTCACCGATCGAAATAGCCACAAAAAGGGCTTTTCGGACTTAAGTGAAATTGGCCATTAATGCTATAATTCGACCGATCGAACTCTATATAACGAAGGTGATTTTGGACTTTGAGAAATTTCGACGGTCAATTTTAATTCGACTCGAATTTTAATTAACCGATCAATTTAAAATGCAAATTGCCTTGTAGAATTCGAATTGAAATTTATTTCGACCATCAATTCATTTTTTCGCCGTCAAAACGCAGCCTTAGTCGTTCAATTTGGATTCAACCGATCGAAATCCTGCTTTTTCTGGTTTGATTCGCTTTTGACCTGGAAACCGGGGACTTTCCACACTGGGTTGTACATCATTCTAATGAATGAGTGTGCCTTGTTTAGGTGAGGTTACGTGTGTGGAACGAACCAACCTTCGTGAAGGATGAGCATGCAAGGAATTACTTTGTGAGGTAGGGAAAACCATCTATCATGTGCATTGTTTTGACGATATGTATGTCTTTGTGTCATGATATGTCTCTTGTTCGATATGACTTCACATATTTGCTTGACATATGATTTTCGGATATGCTTTGACCATGCTTTCGTTATGTTTTGATATATGAATTCATAAGTCTTGACATATGTTTATATGCTTGAGTATGTGACCTCCGTTATGATATGTTGATATGCGTCATGTGCAAGATATGAGATTTCGAGGCGTTGTGATATGAGCATGTGAGTTTTGGTTTCAAAGTAGTTTTCATCTAATGTATAGTTATCACAAACACACGGCGATAAGCTATATATACGCATTTACGATTTAAGGTAATGTGAATACCCGATCGACGCTGCGGTATAACCGTGATCGACAGATATCCGTGACTGATGACCAATCCATACACCCTTTGTGATACGTTCAGATGTATGTGTGATACGTTCAGTATGCTTTGTGTGATATGTGATCCCTACCGTTTAACGGTGCCGTCCGACAAGTGTCCAACTCTATGGGACCTTGAATATGTGAATATGACTCATGTGAGTGACGATGGTGGGTATTCCATCGGGGCTTGAGGCTATAGTTCCTCATTCTATTACTTTAAGTAAAGCACTTTAAGTTTTTCTTTTCATCAGATGATATGTGTGCATGAACATGAATCCATATGTATGTGTGTGTAAAACTATGAGATCACTTTGGATATATTTCGTTTTGTTTCGCTTTGCTTTTGTCATGCCATGATATCGTATTTGATGTTCGATAAGCATGCTATAAGTTTTACCTAGAGCTTGGATGAAGCTCATTCCTTCACTAATATTTCAGTTCGAGAAGAAGTTGGGGCTGAGTTACCGGAGGGCGAGGACCCTGCCTTTGACCCAAGCGAGGATCTAGAGGAGCCGAACCCGGAGAATTGCTTCGTTTGTGCCCAACCGGAGTAGGTCCGGCCTTAGACCTTAGATCCATGTTTTGAGAGCTTTTTAAGTTGTAAAAGTATACTCTGTAATTACATTTTTTTTTGGATATTCTTTTGGAGGAACCATGTTTCGGTAAGGATGGGTCCTTACCGGTGGTTCCAAACGGTTCTTTTCCATCTCTAGGGGATTAGAACCGTCTTTTGGGTTATAAATGATAGAAATATGTCTTTTGATGTAAGTTTCGTCAGTGTGGTTCCGCTTAGTATTCCGCTGTGCAACTTTGTGAGACGCAATGTGATACAATTACGGGCTCGGCCTTAGCGCCAGTCCACCGACGGCACGGGTTTCGGGGCGCCGAAATTCGGGCTGTCACATTAAAATTCTCTGTCATTGGGCTTATTGGCAACTCGAGTCATGCTCGAATAGGGCGCTGTTGAATGTATTTATAGGATATTGTTGAATATATTAATATAATATCTTTAAATATTTTAATGAAATTGTGTTGAATGTATTAATACAATATTGATTTTATTTTTGGCTTATTATTTTTTCATTTAGTTGAATGGATTATGAATTTTGTCCCTTGTAGAGTGATATGTGATTGATGCAATATTTGTAACAGGTAAAATGGCTCTCATTACAGTAAAAAAAATGGAAGCTTTTCAATTTAAAAAAAATAAAAAATAAAAAAAAAAAACAACGGTCCATACCAATTGTTTTCATATACCACTGATTTAGGCCGTGGTTTCGGAAAAAAAAAAAACAACCCTTTCCCCATTAGGAACAACGGCTCAACATTATTGTTATTTTGCAACAGCCACAAACAACGATCCATAACCGTTATTTCGTAGGGGAAATTAACAACGATTTGTCACCGTTGTTTACATATACCACTGATTTAGACCATGGTTTCGAAAGAAAAATAACTACCCTTTTTCCGTTAAAATAACGGCTTAAAACCGTTGTTCTTTTGCAACGGACATGGACCGTGGTTTATTTGGTAAATAAACAACGGTTTCGGGCCGTTGTTTATAAAAACCACTGCTCTATAAACAGCGGCCCTTGCAACGGCTAAAAACAGTTGCTTATGACATTTACAACGGTTTTGGGCCGTTGTTTTTTGTCGATTTTCATGTATACGCTCGCTTGAAAAATATAGAGTCGGCACCCGAAGCTTTTGGTGTCCCGAGAAACCTAGATCATTTTTATAAGCACCAAAGTGTCAAAAATATGACTCTGCATCCGATCTACGCCAAAGGCTCTTGGGTAGGGGCTTCGATTATTGATTGGAAAGGTGTTAGACACCCAATCAACCCGCTTAATGGGATCTCTACTAATGGCCAAAATAAAAATAATATAAAAGAAATGAAAAAGGCTTCCTCTTACCCAAATGAGTCTTAAATCCTATTTGTGCTCCTCCGTTCCTACCGAAAATTTGACGGTGTAACGACACAAATGGGAGGATGGAGGAATAGCCGAAAAGATAGAGGAATAGAGGGGAGAGTCGGAGCTCTCAAGCCCTTGTTATACCGTTGTTGAGTCTTGCGTTGGCTTGTTTTGGTAAGCTTTTGAAGGCTTGTATGATGAGAAATGAGGTTCTAACTCCTATGGCTTACTAACTAAGAGGTAGGAAGGGAAGGCTAGGGGATAACACACCTCTAACCTAGAGCTTATGGGTGAAAAGCTAAGGTCTAAAGGGACTTTTGAAGTTCTGGAATTTGTATGGAATGGTGCCCTAGAGGATAGAGAGAGAGAGAGAGAGAGAAGGGATTCCTTAATCTCTTTAATGCAAATTTTTTGAAACCTTTGTAAAGGGAGGGGTGCCTCTCTATTTATAAGAAAAAGAGAGGTTAGGAGGGTGCTTAGAGGCTAATTGGGATCAGCAGTTAGGTAATGGGCCATCTAGGGTTTCCTATGATTTTTGGAGCCTTGAAAAATGTGAGAAGGTGCTCCAATGGTAGATGATAGGGTGGGGTTTTAAATCACTTAAGGGGTTACACATAGGTAGTAAATGGGTGTAACAGGACTAGAAAAATATACCCCAAAGCTTAAGGTAGTCAACAAATCAAATCTCAATCTCAAAATTCGAGACAAAAATATATAGTTACTGTTCATATGTCTAGCGCACCTATTAGTTGCGCCAGGCATATGCATAGTAGCATACGAATTCATATCAATAATCGAAGCAAGGAAATAGAACTGACTTTTATATCAAGTTGGGAACGACGAGTAGTACAAGACAAGCATATAGGATCACAAAATCGAGAATAGCACTTCATATCAAGTAATCGAGTCACATAACATTAGTGTGAGTATCCCGTAGCGGGAATAGAGCAGTCTGTAGCAGACACAAGGTTAAAAACTCGGGACTCCACCCCTCCCTTGGAGAATCCACTCTATTCATAACTAATCACGAGAATGAGAATAGACTTGTGGCAATTACATCCCGTAACGGGAACTAAGCAGTCTGTAGCGGACATAAGGTTATTACCCCGGGGACTCCACCCCTCTCATAGAGGCTCCACTCCTCAGTTGCACACAATCTTACACATAGCATATACACACGAATAGTAATGGACAAGAATTGGTTCTTGCACATAACACGTTCACACGAATAAGATTGGACATGAATCATATCACAAAACAGATCTTGATTTCTTAATAGAACTTAGGAATCAGTGCAAGCAAGATGTCAAGTAAATAGTGAAATTTCATGTACGACGACAATCTTAAATCATATGCATAGCTTTCATTTATCATGTATGTGACAAAAATATGTAAATCAAATACAAGCAAATCATTTATGTTATCCCATGATTCAAGTCAAACATATAACTTTGCATTCAAAATTTCCCTACCTTAAGTCGAGCACATGTGTAGATTCTACAAGCTCAATTCGAGACGTTTTCTCGTGCTTTTCTCCTAATTCACAAGGCCAAACAAATGTCTCAGTCATCGGTACTCAATACGTTCACGCGCTCATGGTTCACAAGCACGTAAGTCAAGTCAGGCCCAAAACAGAGTTTCCCGCTCGAGCAGTTCCCAATGGCACCTACAATCACGCTCGAGCGATTTTGACCCGAGTGAAATAAGCCTGGAAATCCCGCTCGAGCAGGACCCGCTCGAGCGTAGGCTTCAGGTCATTTCCCGCTCAAGCTTCTCCATTACCGCTCGAGCAGCTTTCTTAGTACAAACATACACATCACACTCGAGTGGAATTGACCTGAGCGTTTTTGGCCTATGATTCCCGCTCGAGGGTAGGCTTCAGGTGATTTTACGCTCTAGTGACCAGTCACGCTCAAGCGGATTCCAATATAACCCTTTGTATCACGCTCGAGCGGAATTAGCCTATGAATCCCGCTTGAGCGTAGGGCTTCAGGTGATTTTCCGCTTGAGCGGCTCTAAATCACACTCAAGCATACTTCTCATACCTATCCTCTTTTACAGTTGATACATCTGCTCGAGCTTGCCTTTATGGCCTCTCAAGTCGGCTCAGCAACACCTCAATCACACCCTATACGGCTCATCACTCGCTTACGAGATTCCCCCTTTAATCACATCAACTCACGCACCATAATCTCACGCATTTACTAATTTCAAAACACGCTATTTATCCTGAAATTTCGAAACACATGAAAGGGTTCCAATGATCGAACCAAAATATATCCATCCTCGCTATTCTCACGCATTCGATTCGTGGAATCGCTGCATGCGGCTTCGATTATCGACAATCGATAGTGAGACTCGGATTCTAAAACAAATCACATGCGTTACGAGGGTTACCATATTAGTTTCCTCGCATGCAAAGATCTACAACTCGCTGGGGTCTGATTAACACCGTCAAAGTACCATTCCTATGATTCGTTCGAAGCTCTTCGCCTAAATCAAGTGAACCACCGAGTGTGGGGGTTCTCAATGGTTTTAGAGATCAATTCCTATTTGAGCGAAGAGGTTTCGGGAGAGATCTAAGGGTTGGGTTTACAAAGAACCAGACAAGGAGAAGGGCTATGGCTTCTCTTTCTCTCTCGTTTTCTCCTCGAGCTACAGCAGCCGGCTCCTCTCAATGCAATGATTTGCATGGATACGTGAGGAGGTGGCTAAATAGAAAGTGATTGGGTTTGGGCGTATAGCTCATGTACACAAGTGTTGTGTATACATCCATCACTTGGCTCTAATTCATGGGTCTAGTGCCCCAATTCTAATGGCCTTGATTCATCAGATTTCTAGACGGGTCTCAATGGAATACGGATCTAATGGGTCTTAAGTGACCAGTTTTTCACTAGCACTTGCCTTCCAAGTGGCCCAAAGGAACTCTAATTTCTAAATAGACTCAAGATGGGTTTGGTGTCCAAACAAGGTCTTGTGGGTCTGGGTCCACATCGATCTCAATTGACCCAATCCACCTATGACCTTAAAATGGACTACCCTCCTACGGGACTCTAACGGTCAATTTCTAAGTGAGTTTCTCCAGCTAAAGGTCGCCCGATTATTATCCTGCCACGTGTTTCAGGTTACACGTGCATGACTTTACATAGTGTCACAGTAATACCCTACAATGAAGCATGTGATGATCAAACAAAGTTGTCACTTTGATCCGTGATTTATATGTACCTGAAATTAGGATTGATCTCAAATTCACTTCTGACAAAGTTGTTACTTCGATCGGTGATTTATAAGTACCTGAAATTAGGAAGAATCTTATATATGCAAGCATACTAATTAAGCATGGCTTTAAAAATTCTAAATATGTATCGAAAATTTTGAATATTATCTACATGGTGATGGATGATAATACTCGTTGTAGATTATATAAAAGACCTTAAAAATAGAATAACCCAATTCTAGTTGGGATCCTAGAGCCAATGTCAAGATATCCTTATGGAACTATTCTTTAATCCACTGCATATCTCATTGGTTTAGAGATCAAAAACATCTCAGATTAGTCAAATCAGAATGATTGTCCCTTGGATCATTAGATGGGATATTTGGAATTTAAGGAACAGAATTTTTCACGGAGAGGAGAGGTGGATAAACGAAATTAATGAAAAGATTTCAGTGAAGAAAAGAGCATGAAAGTGGGAATAAAACTTCTCGAGAATTCTGCGTTATCGATAATACAAGGCAAAAGCTCGATAGTTCATCTACTCTAATAACCCGACTTTCGATAATACAAGGCAAAAGCTCGATAGTTCATCTACTCTAATAACCCAACTTTCTCAAATATGTTTAGTCCTTTGTTTGAAGGTCGTTGAGTTCCTCATATAATAGGTGTGTTTTCTCATCCCTATTTTCAGCACCATAGACCTTTAGATCAAGGGTGTCCCATCAAATGGCAGATATGGCGACTTCACAAAGCAGACAGCCCAAAAAGTGTTTAGTTCCAAATCACTATTTAGAGTGGGTGGGTTTAGGGTTTAGGGTTTAGAGTTTAGGGTTTAGGGTTTAAGGTATAATAATAAATTTGAATAGTTTTTTAACGGATATTTGATCCATATTTATTGTGACTAAAAACCTTCATAACATTGCTTCAATGAGGGGTGGTAAGAGTCGTCAAAAGTCTTGCATGCTCGTCCACCTATTTAATACACTTATATGACAACCCACCTACTTAACACGATTTATGTGGTACAGTGTAGCCCACTCATTAAATTTGCATCTTTAAAGCATATCCATTACTAGTTAGAGGTCAATTTTCTTTTTAGGGCGTTGGTCAGCTCTGACTGGCTGAACTCTAAATGTGATTCAACTGATTTTGAGACCATTGGATGCATGGGAGTCTTGACCTCTATTTTTACCAATTTACATTCAATTTACATTATCCTTTGGAGCCCTTACATCCAATGGTTTTAAAATTGGTTGAAGCACATTTAGGGCACGTTCACTTCGCTGTAATCTCATTATATGTAATATTCACTTTACATATAATAAACTACACTTTTTTTACTTGTAAAAAGGTATGCCTCCTGTGTAATATGGTTGTTCAGTTCACTGTAAAATGAAGGTTTAAAATCTACTTTATGGGCTACTATTTACTTTACGGTGAAGTGAACGATTTCTGTAATTTTTCGCATGTCCTCTTTGACTATTTTAAATCGTCATGTCGGCTCATTTTATATCTCTTCATCGGCCATTGTAAAGGTGTCTATTTCGCATGAAAATTTAGGAGTATCATTCATCGCCAATCAAGTCAATCTACCAGTTCACCTTTATAGAGAGATAGACCGATCTACATAGGATGTGATACACTGTTCATATTATGGTTCATGCCTCATTAGTGTGTTGACCAACTAAATTTGGTAGCCCAAGCAATTAATCTAACGGTTAGAATTGTCCAATCATCACCATTTAAGGTTCATGCCGCATTCAAGCGTTGACCAATCAAATTTAATGGTTAGAGATGAGTAACTAGTAGAAAACAATTTAGTACGGCAATATGATAGATATTGGTATTAAGGCTTTTTTATTCAACTAGATAATGAGTTTTAGGACATCTCCAATGAGATCAGTGCAAAGTGAGCAAAGTCAAGACATGCAAGCGGTGTTCTATGGGATGAAAATCAATCACCCGTTCCAAGCTACATTTTTGAGCAGGTCACATTCCCTTTACCATTATTTGACAATAAAAGCTAAGATTCTAAATCCTTCAAATAATATGGATCCAGCATTCTCTCTCTCTCTCTCTCTCTCTCTCTCTCTCTCTTGTCAATGGATTTGAAGCATCCGATTTTGATCCTAGGGTTATAAGAAAACTTTTTCTTCTTCTTCATCTCTCGTCAGTGGATTTGAAGCATCCAATTTTGATCCTAGGGTTATAAGAAAACTTTTTCTTCTTCTTCATCTTCGCGGAACTGTTGGTGTTCCCATTGTCATGGGAATCATGTTCTTGAGTTGATGAAGAACGAGAAGACCTCCCTTTGGGCTTTAATCGTTTGGAACCTTCTTCTAGTTTTGATTTGTGGTGATAATTTAATCTATTTTTTCCTAATTTTTTTTTTTACTTGGTTTATTTTTATCTGTGGTGATAATTTAATCTGTTTTTTTTTCAGAATTTGTAAACAAAATTAGGGCTTCTTGGTGTTTGTTCAGATTTTTTATATGCAGAGGTGATTTTGGTTGGGGCTATTGTAGGATCCAATTTGATTTTGGTTAGGGCTTCTTGAATTGTTCCGTTGTTGAAGAAGAAGATAATTTAACTGCTGCGGATGATTGGTGCTGAAAAACTTGGGTTTTTCTCAGATGTTGTGCAACTTCCGGCGACTCGTCCCCAGATTCCGACGACTCGTCCACTAGATCTCATGCAATAATTTTGACCGTTGCCATTTTACCTGCAATAAATCGATATTATGATCGCCAACCTTGTAAGTCAAAATTATTACAGGTAATTTCATTGGCACAAATCTCAAAAAATTACAGCGAAATGAACAACGAAAATTGTACCTTTTACGGTAAAATAATGAGATTGCGCGTAATATTCCTATTTTACAGCGAAGTGAATGTGCCCTTATAGTTCAACCAATTGGACCTAACAAAAGCACTTTCTTTCTATCCAAAATATTGAGAAGTCGGTGAAAGTGAACAGGCCAACGGTCAGGTCCAACCAGGTTGAATCAGATTTCATGTTCAACCACATTTGTAGCCATTGGAAGTAGGAGAATCTAGGCTGCTCGTTATCGAAAACCATGAAAATCAAGATTCTCCTATTTCCAAGGGCTGCAGATGTGGTTAGACTGAAAATCCGATTCAACCTAGTTGGACCTGACCATTGCCCAAGTAAACAACTCACGCTTAACCTTTCACTGATTTATATAAAACACAGTACCCTATCTAGGCACTCGAAGGTCAAAAGCAAATTACTAGGTTTGCCGGTTAGCTCGATTTGAATTCAGATTTGCCATTTGCAATTCGCTACTACCAACCAAACATGATATCCTAAGGGTAGGACAGAATCTTTAAAGCCCTTTTTTAAAAAAAAATAAATTTGCTTTTTTTTAACAAAAAAAACTGAAAGTGAACTTGATTAGCTATTGAATTTTAAAACCATAAGGTCAAAGGTTCTAACATGGGTCAAAATCTCGTTAAACCGATACGTATCGTCCGAGCTCAAAACAAATACGTATCGGACGATACGTATCGGAACAGTACAATACCAGACAATACATTGAATGTATCATCCGGGCATATACATACAAATGAACGATACGATACATTGAATGTACCATATCGTTCAAGTCTGATACCGATACGTATCAATATTGGACGAAATTTTGACCCATGGGTTCTAATCCCCTCTTCGTGCTTTCAAAATTTTAATTTGAGATAAAATAATTAGCATTAATCAGTCAATTCACTTGTCATACAAAATTGATCGGACCTAATTTGTTAGTTAAGTGAATGAGTGAAATAATAACATAGGTTAAAAGTGAATGCATTGTGCAAAGGGACGCAAGCTTTGACCCGAAACCTGAAACCGAAAATCGAACTGAAAAATGAGCAAATCGAACCAATCCAAATTGGCCCAAAAACCAATTCAGACCGATCCGTACCGAACCGATTCTGGTTCGGTTCAGTTTTAATTTGGTTTTGGGGGGCAATGAAAAACCAAAAATATTAAGAAAAGCCGACAAATCCATGAAGATAAAATAATAATAATAATAATAAGTCGGACTGAAATCACACTGATGAAACCCGAAATAGTTGGGTTTCGGTTCGGTTTCGGCTTCGGCTTCAAAAAAAAAATAAATCGAACCAATTCATTTTGGTGCAGTTTCGGTTCTGGTTGATCCAAACTGAAAACCAAAATTTTCGATTCGGTTTCAAATCTATATACTGAATCTGCAACCCTAGTTGTTCATTTTCGTAAATAACAATGTAGCGCTAGACACTTGTCACACTGTGTTAGATCGAATTGAAGTAGGGACTAGTTTCAGTTCTGATGCGAAAACTTATTAAAAGCAATGCTAGGGCTGAGAAGAGGAGTAAAATGACTTTAATCAATTAAAAATAACAATTTCTCATAACAAATTACCACAGAAAATTCTAGAAATTCAGTTAGTTAATTTAATGTCGGCCCAAAATAGTGTTACTATCGTATACATTCCCTATTGCGGATCTAGAAGACTGGGATTCTTATGAACGGCTAAATCTCTGATAGTTTTGGGGCGTCGAACGAACTCACAAGCAGGTTCTCTCGATATCGATGAAAATAAAAGGCCCACAATAAACTAGGGATGAACGAATAGGTTGATTTTTGAATTTCTATGAGGCAAATAGGGTAGATCTAAAATTTAATAGATGAATAAATAATTAAAGTTACGCTACTTATGCAAATCGTAGATCTAAAAAAGATATAGATAGAAGAAGAGTTGGCCTCGCACCAAACCGCAAGCGGTAATCGAAGAATCACTCTCCGTTTTGAGCGAATCACACCCTCACGAAAGTTTAAAACTCTTAATTTTACATAAGTAATTTTTATTAACCAAAAAATAGTAATAAAGTTATTTATAAGCCTTTAAATAGGCTAACCAATGCATAAAACTAGAAATCCTAGTGTAGCTCTTTCCTAGTTAAAATAAAAGAAATATCTTAATTCTTCTAAAATAATAAAATAAAGTCCTAAAACATTAAGGAAATTAATCATATTTCTAATCAAAGAAATAAATCTTATTTTCTAAAATAAAATAATAAAAGTGGCTAATCCTAATTCAATTAGGAGTCTTGAAATTCGTCACTTTCTGTGCAGCTTCCGAAAAAGGGCTATAAATTCTTCAATACTTGTCGGAATTGCTCATTTTTTTGCTCGTTGGAAAGTCACTTCGATAAGCTTTCAAATATGACCAATTTTGCATCAATCCGACTTTGTTTAACACTTCAAAATAATCCAAATATAAAAGTGACAGGATTGAAAGTTGAAGACCATCTGATCATCAAAAAAAAATTTATAATAAATTTTATATTTTCTTCTTTCTGATCACATTAATATTTTTCTTTCGCCTCCGATATGTCATGAGAGGTTGCTTGAATCGGATGTCCCCATCAACTCTCCCTGGGTTAGAAGGATTCATCCCTGATGAATACTGGGTGTGATAGAGGTCCAAGAGATCTGAGTTCAGCTGCTGAAACTCTTCTTGTGTAATTCAAGTATTCTCTAAATTAGCCTTATTCTTCCACTTGACCAAATACTTCTGTAATCTCCCGTGGGTGGTGGACACAATCTGATTTTCCAACACATCTTCATGATCTCACGAGTTTGTCGAGTAGGTGGGGGTAGTGGTATAGGTAGGAAAATAATTGATTCATCAGATGTAGAAGGCTCAAAGGGGTTGATATGGATGGTTGAAGGGCCATGGCATAAAACAAGGTCCTCCATATTGAAAGTCGTGTTAATCCCTAGTTTCGGTGGAAGATCAAAGATATAAGAATTAAAACTTGTACGCTTCAAAACAGATAGGGTCCAACACCACGAGCTTATAACTTCTTTGCAACTACTTGCAGGAATCGATCGGGACTATTTCGAACTATCACAAAATCACCCTCTTGAAATACTTTGAACCATCTATGAGAATCTGCAGAAAACTTATATTTTTCATTGTTCACATTAATTCTTTTCTTAATCTCAATATGTAACTCATGAATGCGATATACAAAAGTTGATGCAGACTCTGATGACCTTTAATGAATGGACATTGGAATGAGGTCTACGGGTGTCCTAGGCTTATACTCATACATAATTTGGAACGGACTCATGCCTATAGTTCTATTAACCGAATTGTTATATGCAAACTTAGCGACAGGTAAGATGAAATCCCAACTCCTAATGTACTCGCATACTAGACACCATAACAAATTACCTAGACTCCTATCGACAACGTTGGTTTGCCCATTAACTCTCCTCGGGGGTTAGAAGAACTCATCTCCGATGAGTTCTAGAACTCACGCCTATTACACTTTAAAAGATCAGCTCCCGACTTGCCTTTTCATTTTGTGAGATAAGCCTGGTGTTCATCCTTACTGATAATAAAGTTTTAAAATTCTAGAGTCTCCTCATTCAACCTTTTCTCATATTGCACAGGTAGGGTACAAGATATAAATTGGTTAAATGGGCATAGATTGTTTGTTCAGGTAGCAAGGAATGGATCAAAATACATGGTTGCAAAATTTTGAATGGGTGTAAGACATTCTACCAAAACGATCAAATGAATGCCCTGGTCTAGAGGAAGATCTAGACCTCCATCATTACCCCTTTTCAAGATTGAAAAAAGTTCCATATGCTCAGGGCTGTTATAAGCTAACACAAAATTGTCACTATTAAATTCATTTGATAAATTCGTTGTGCTAGTGACATTAGGTGTATGTTCAGCATTCAATAAAATCTGATGGTCAATCTCATGCAAGTTAGTATGCTGACGCGTCCCTACAGACTCTAACAATTCATGTGTGATCGACTCAAGGTGCATTAATGGTTCATGTACACTTGGCTCGAGTAACTCGTGCATACTCGCTACAACCAAAATCAAAGACTCTATGGTATTCGATCCCATTAACACTAATGGTTCTTGTGTACCGAGTTCGATGGACTCACATGTATTCAACTCAACGGGCCACAACAAGTCGTGTGCACCCAACTCTTCAGATACCAATGACACATAGGCAAGTGACTCGATTGATTCGTGTGTACTTAGTTCGACTAACTTCAAAGGCTTTAGTTTACTTGACTCTACTAACAACAAGGACTCATGCACAACTAACTTGGTTGACTCATGTGGGAGCGACTCAACATCACTACTCACGAGAGAAATAGAAGTCTCTTTAATACAAATTAGACTTTCATCGGCTTCTTCTATCTCCTCTTCACTCATCACGGTGTTAGAGTCATACACAATTTCTTCCACTTTCCCTTCTTTCGGCCCCTCAGGACTCTCGTTTTTAGTCAATAAATTCAGAGTGAGAAATTTTGTAGGGCATTGGTATGCAAAATGTCTGAACCCTTGACACTTAGAGCAATCAAGACACTTATCTGTCTTGATTTTCAAACTCCGTAGAAGGTGACAGTGTGTTAAAGGAATATACTTTTCGATTAGTTTCACCTTCATGTCCTCCTATGTGGAGATGAGTTTATTCTGAAAAGACTCAGTACGGCATTCCATGCGAGTCCAAAATTGTTTGGCATTACCCTCCAACTTTATTTTCACTAGCCTAATTTTGTACTCGTTCGATATTTCATACCAATCACAATAGTCCTCTACACTAGACAACCATTCCATAAAGGTTTTGAGATTCATCCATCCTTCAAAATTTGGAACCTATTCCCGAATAGATTTTATAAATTTCTTTGTTGGGTCGTAGTTGGGTTTATAATGATGAGGGTACCCCTAACTCTATTTCCATCCAAAAACTTGGAGGTCCGACTATGGATTTTTAACGCCTCATGCTGAGTTTGCATCTGGGCTTGAAGGGCGGACACCATAGACATAAGGTCTCTAAGTAAGGCTTCTATCTTGTTGGGATCCATGGGGGTGGGTGCAAGGCAAAATTTAGACAAAGGCTAGATGAAAGCCAAACAAAAGCTAGACGAAAAAAATCAGGCAACAACTAGACAAAAGCTTGACAAAAAAGTAGACGAAAACTAGACAAAAGTTTGACAAAAAAAGTAGACAAAAACTAGATAAAAGCTTGACAAAAAAATTACACAAAAGCTAGAAAAAAAAAACTAGATGAATATCAGACAAAAGCTAGACAAAAGCCAGGCAGATCTGAAATAATAAATCTGAAATGGTGTAAATCAAATAAGAAAAGAAATAAAGCCTAAAACCTATATGAACGCTGAAACCCTAAAACTAAACTGATTCTCTAATACTAATTTAATGCGATAACTTATTAAATGCTAGGGCTGAGATTATGATTAAAATTAATTTAATTAATTAAAAATAACAATTTCTCATAACAAATTACTACAAAAAATTCTAGAAATTCAATTAGATGATTTAATGTCGGCCCAAAATAGCGCTACTATCGTATACATTCCCTATCGCAGATCTAGAAAACTAGGGTCTTATGAACAACTAGATCTCTGATAGTTTTAGGGCGTCGAACTTGGGTTCTCTCGATACCGATAAAAATAAAAGGCTCACAATAAATTAGGGATGAACGAATAGGTTGATTTTTGAATTTTTTTGAGGTAAATAGGGTATATCTGAAATTTAATAGATGAATAAATAATTAAAGGTTATGTTACTTATACAAACCGTAGATCTAAAGAAGGTAAAGATGGAAGAAGAGTTGGTCTCGCACCAAATCGAAAGCGGGAATCGAAGAATCGTTTTTCATTTTGAGAGAATCATGTCCTCACAAAAGTTTAGAACTCTTAATTTTGCATAAGTAATTTTTATTAACCAAAAAGTAATAATAAAGTTGTTTACAAATCTTTAAATAGGCTAACCAATGCATAAAATCCTAGTGTAACTCTAATTTCTAGTTCATATAAAAGAAATATCATAATTCTTCTAAAACAATAAATTAAAGTCCTAAAACAATAATGAAACTAATCATATTTCTAATCAAAGAAACAAATTCTATTTTCTAAAATAAAATAATAAAATAGATTAATCCTAATTCAATTAGCAATCTTGAAATTCTTCACTTTCTTTGCAGCTTCCAGAAACTAGCCATAAATTCTTCAATACTTGTCGGAATTGCTCGTTTTTTGGCTTATTGGAAAGTTACTTCGATAAGCTTTCAAATATGACCAACTTTGCATCAATCCAACTTTTTTTTACACTTTAAAATAAGCCAAAAATAAATGTAACAGGATTAAAAGTTGAAAACCCCCTGATCAGAGAATTTTTGACAATAAATTTTAGATTTTATTCTTTTTGATCACTTTGATGTTCTTCTTTCGCATTCGATATGTCATGGGCTGTTGCTTGAATCGGATGTCCCCATCAAGTTCCCCAGCATGCAGTGAATGAGCGAATTAAGTAGCATAGATCAAAAGTGAATGTACTAATTTGCAAGATGGAAAATTTAGAAGAAAGGAGATTGACCTGATGGAGTTGCATAATATCATATAAAAAAATATAAACGCTTATAATGCATGTATGGGAATGGGCCAGTCACATAGATATTCATTTTTAGCACCAAGACTTTTTTTTTTTTTTTTGAGACAGCAATTCGGCCGAGACAATCTCGACAACCGAGGAGCAAGAACGCATATATATGTGACAATTGTGGAGCAGTCTGAGGGAGCACCAACTATAGTGGTGAGGGTTAACTAATAGAACCCAACTCACACCTTTTAAAGACGAGGGTGGCCGGGGAGCAGCTTGAATGAAGAAAATTCAACTCACGGCCTACTCCCTCACATTGGAGGGAGCATACCAATTGGGCTAATACCTCTTTGGTGAAATCCACGGCCTCTATACTTTTAAAATTTTATTTTATAATGAAATAGTTAGCATTGGTCAATCAATTTGTGTTTCAAACCAAACTAAATTGAATTGAAACGTGAACTAGAATGAAATACTAATTCACAGGTCACTAGTAGAATGAAATACTACTTCACTAATAATTAGTAGAATGAGCGAATTAAGTAGAATAGATCAAAAGTGAATGCACAATGTATTCACAATCTTACTTGAGGCTCAGCTCTGAGAAACGAATAAGTGCAATCTCCTCTTTCAGGACGCATAGCTCATGTGGAAACTGACCGAAATGAACTCTGAACTGATATAGGTACTCATGAATGAATGAATATATATATATATGAATGAATGAATATATATATATATATATATATATATATATATATATATATGTGTGTGTGTGTGTGAATAAATGAATTAAATAGCATAAGCCAAAAGTGAATGTACAAATTTGTACTCAAAAATAGCTACGTAGCCCTAGACAATTTGGACAAAGCCACATTGACCTGGTTGATTGCCTAAGTCGGCTCAAAAGTATAAAAATATGAGTTTTTGTAATCAAAGATTTAGACAGTGGAGATCTTTTTTCGTCCCAATCTATCACAAATAGATCTTAAGATTATGGCCTACATATCAGACAATCATATGTGGATTTTACGAGACATGTCATAGCGTAGTATGAGGAGTTTTATGTGAAATCAACATTTGAGGTGTTTCTTATGTGACATCAACATTTGATCAGCTTAGATGTGGTCCATGCCGTCAAAGATACATTATGTGAAAAAATGGGACGAAAAACGATCGGCACCCCGTCTCATTTAAAGCAATTAATAATATTAACGATGGAATCATTAATTTTGGAGACCGAATCTTCGGTTGTGAAAACCCTTACCCAAAATATAAACGCTTGCACTGATGAAAAGCCAATCATATAGTCAAACTATATTTAATGCTTTTGCTCTTAGGTGTGGGTCAAATATTTATATAGCTGGTATTAAGTACATGAACCGTGCACTTACATTAGAGGTGAATCAGACATCTCTACTATAATTATAAAGAGATTGGCCCCTACAATTAAGAGTGCAAATGGGTCGCATCAGGGTCAACCAGATTATTTAAACCCTGCAACCATACCTGCCCTAACTCATTTATTGAAACTCTCAAACCAAATCCAATCCTACTCACTCAGCCGCAAGGGTATTAGTGACAATTTTTTTATTAATAGCGACAGTTTTTTGCTGCCGCTAATAGTCTTATTTTTTGTAATGCCTTATCCTTTCACTTGTCGACCCAATCGGATCTGATTTTTGCCTAACCTGACCTTTGACTCGACCTGACTGAAGATCGGGCCGAATGCTTCATGCCCAACCTACAAATCAAGTTTATATGTCCAACTCGGTAAAAAACCCTGGTCGACGGGTGGAGCATCAGAACGACTCATTGACAGCCCTACTTGCAGTTGACTATAAGGGTGGCAATTGGCTATGAGTGGAGAGGCCTAGGTTCTTAAAAGTTAAAAGATGAGAGATGAGACTATGATTGTTTAATAATGGACTAAACTCATCCAGAAATGAACTGAATGATGTGGAGTGGAGAAAGGTATGCTCTAATGTCATGATAAATTTGGAGATTCAACTCAAAACCAATTGGCTATAAGTGGAGAGGCCCAAGATCTTGTAAGAAATCAATTGGCTATGAGTGGAGAGGCCCAAGATCTTTTAAGAGAAGAGACAAAGCTATGATTGTCTGATGGGGGACTAAACTCAACAGTTAGGCCCTGTTTGGTGAAAAGCACAATTTTTAAGAGAAAAATGTTTGGCGAAAAGCACAATTTACTCAAGGAACAGACAGCTTTAACTAAAATGGTGTTGTGTTGATAAGTTGTTATCGAAACAGGTGGAGCACGAGTTAGATCAAAACACGACTTGAACTTGACCCGGTACATTTATATATATATATATATAAGCCAAAAGATAGTCTAGATTTTGGTCCCTCATTTTTTCTTTATGTATAAACTACCCTTTTGGTTTATGATATTTGTTACCACCATAGAGAATGAAGTTTTGGGAAACCTAAAAATCTGAAGGACATTTATTGAAAATCAACTTTTTAAACTAGCTACACCTACTTGCCCCTATAAGATTTAAAAAATTACGTAACAATTTCATTCTTATAAGGTGTCGTTTTTAGTTTTCTTTAAGGACTAAAATGGCATTTAAAGGAAGGGGTTATTTCCAATTGGGTTACATAAGCTGAATACAAGATTGTAAATGTCCTGCACCTGCTGTAAGTTGTACTCCCTACGCTAGAGAAATTTATATTTCACTTTGAATTAATTGTCGCTGTTCTTAGGGTTACTGAAGCCCTACCCTGCAAGCGCTTTGTGCCTGCTGAATAGAAGATTGTAACGTCTTCCATGGCTGATATGTTTTCCATCGACTCCAATTTCCAGCGCCTGCTGAATACAAGATTTTTACCGTCTGTACTTTATTTGCATCATCTTTTGCATGCTAGAGATCTTCTTTATATCTTCTCAGTCATTTT
Source organism: Chloranthus sessilifolius (assembly GCA_021018995.1). NCBI lineage: Eukaryota > Viridiplantae > Streptophyta > Magnoliopsida > Chloranthales > Chloranthaceae > Chloranthus > Chloranthus sessilifolius. Next base: position 125,437,378 of record CM037589.1, on the reverse strand, counting down.
TTCATTGCAGAAATGGGTACCCATGCCTTACATGACATACTATGCCCTAATTTCTTGCGAAAATGGCAAACTTATTGGCTACATATATGAAAGTTCGAAACTGGTTTGCCATCCATCTCTCCCATTCTTTCATGGAAGTGATGCTCAAAGGATTGATGGATTTCTTCATCTCTATAGTTTAATCTCCCTTAAAATCTGTATAGACTGAAAACGTGAGAGCGATTCATCTCATCAAAATTTTATTGCCATTTTTCAATAGGCAACCCCCAAATATCCAGTGCCTCTTCTTCAAGGAATAGATGCAACTTGGTCCCAGATGAAATTATTCATTGGTTAGTATTGGATTTGGAGCTCTCGTCTTCATAGATTATGGGATTTTTTTGCATTCCACACATTATAATCAATTTCACATTTATATGTTCCATTCCTAGTAGTAGTTGGTAGAGTTCGCATGTAGCTAAATTAGTAAGACCGAAATTGAGGCGATCCTAGCACAAACTTTTTTGCACATACCTCTTTGAAAAGTTTGTTTTTATAAATACAACCTCTTAAGATTACTATTTTTCAAGTCATTGTCACCTACATATGACTAATCCTCGTTTGTATATTTTTAATGATCTTAATACGTTTTCTATAAATCTGCCCACTTCTTCTTAGCTAATGGGATTTATAAAGGGATTGTAGGACCGTTTAAAACATTCTGGCTAGATTATAGGTACCTTTTTTACTTGCAAGTTTGAAAAAAAAAATCGACAAGGGGTCAGTTATTTCTCTATTTTTAATCATTTTTGTTTAATTGAGTTTTCTTTCTAGCATAGATTGTGTGGCTATTAATGTTTTCTTCTTTATAATAATCTTATTTTGTTAAAATATTTTCTTTCTTTGATGTCTCAAAAGCTCTCACCATATAGAGTGTTTAATTTATATTTTACGTTTCAACTACACTCCAAACAACATGCATTTCAACTGCTTGAGGAAATGCCTGAATGGGATCTAACATTATTTACACCTTCGCCAACCCACTAACTTCCTTCTTATTATGCCCAAATTGAAAGCTTCCAAGCGTCAAATCATAGAGTTTTCTTTTTTCTTTTTTTGTACTATTACTAATAAATTATCACAAGAGGTTGAGGTTCAAGTCTATATCCATTAAAATGGTTGAGCTTCATCTACATGTGTTTTAATGGCTACTGTTTTTAGTTCAAATTCATTCATCAATTTTGGGTCTCATCCATTTGAATGACTTAGATTTCGTTCTACATGGTATTTAATAGTTGCTATTATGGGTTTATATGCATTTTAAGATGAAGTTTGGGTCTATGTTAAATTTAATGGCTGACATTTAGGTCCCGATCCATTTTAATTGTTGAAATCTAGGTCTTTATGCATTTTAAAGGTTTTTGTTTTTGGGTATGAAGGCATTATAGCATTAAGTTTGGTTCTATGTGCATTTTATTGGGTGAGGTTTGGGTTTATATGCATTTTAACATAAGCATATAACATAGAGCTAAATATTTTCAAAGGGTTTAGAGAAGAAATTTTGGTATATGTTAGATTAGAATAGTATCCTCACTAAGTTTCCCTCCAACTTAAATTAAAAACTATAGTTCATCAATATGCATAGTCTAACATTCTTATCTAGAAAAGGAAATTAAATGCTCTAACAGTGGTCGTGCTAACTGAGTTGGATTTGGCTAGAAGAGCACATTTTTCAAGTGTTGTAATTGATAGAAGCATGAGGAATTAGTCTTTTTCAGCTCCCCCTTAAGCTTGTAAGAAAATTCTTCTAAATTCATATGGGTTTGTACATACGGTATGATAGTTCGCTATTCCACCCTGCAAATGGCTAACTAGTTCTGTGACAGCTCGAATTTCGATACCCCGAAACCCGTGCCATCAGTACAATCCTCTAGACCGTGCCCCATGGATATGCACGAAATATTGGTATGACAAGCAATAATAAAGAGATAAAGCAAATAATTGCATAAAGCGAAAAAAGTTAATGTACCCAACTGACACATACAAAAGACAGTTCTACTTTCATACTGCTGCATGAACAGAGAACCGATCCGAACTATCGGTGATAAACAGATCACCCCAGATGGTTCGCCAAAAGAAATAAATCTATTTAATTACATTGTTTTAACAAAAATAAAGGCTTGACATACCAAGCCGTACAATCTGCTCTCAAAAACTCTCTCTCAAAGTACTCAGCGGAGTCTCCTAGAAGAAATCCTCGGGAGGAGGCTCCAACTCGTCCCCAGGCACGTAATCTGAATCACCCGGATCTACGTCTCCCGAAGCCCCAGCCGCTGCTAACAATGGACCTGCGACATATAGTCTAAAGGGTGAGCTACATCCTAGCTCAATAGAGAACAACATAATGACTATATAAATCAAAATCTCACATATATTCTATGATATTCTAAGCATGATGTGTCTATGCATTTGCTAGAAAACAGTTTAAAAGTTGGTGATTTGCATTTAAGTTACTGGTAATTTGTATATCGTACTTTACTGTTGATTTATCATGAATGACACTAAACAGGCCTAAAGCAAAACTTAAATCTTCAACTTAAGTAATCCTCAAGTAATATGGCATCAAGCCCCGATGAAATACCCACCATCGTCGCCTAAATAGACAGTTGTTATACGTATTCCCTGAGAATACTACCCAAGCCCCTTTCTCACTAGGCGGCAGGATTAAATCTCATCTCAACATCGGATGTGTGTCTGAGATAGACCTCGGTATCTGGATTGGCCGCCGTGCATCCCGATATCTCACGCATCGATCGTGGGTATCCCGCCACGTCGGTGGGGTATTCTAATCAAACCTCAAATAACAAAAATAACATGTACTTTATATATAGTTGTTCACCGTGTAAAGTGTTATCTTATATCAGTTAGGCATTAACAGTAGTTATTCAATCTTATTTACATCCCTGGGATGTCTAATTTACTCGCATCACACTGATGCCTTTATTACTTTCTCATCCCCTGGGGATGCCTCATTCTCATTTGATTACTTGGTCTCAGTTACTCGCATCACACAGATGCCTTTATCACGTTCTTGGTGTCACACACACACCCTTTTCACAAAGATTTATATAGATAAAACATTTTTAGTTTGAGTTCTATATCACTACATACATGCTCTTGCAATTAAAGTACATGTTCTAGGTGTTCCCTACCTCAGGTCTCCGGTCCAAGCATCAAGGTCCCACGCGGCTCCTTGTGCTCGCTTTCACACGTACCACCTATGGTACATCACAACACATGCGATACATTACTAAAGATGCAATAGAGAAGGTCTTAGACCCTCCATGAATCTCAAGGTCAAACTAGAAAGTCAATTGAAACTGCCAAAATCGATTAATCAATTCCCAAAATTGATTAATCGAAACCCAAATTGATTAATCGATTCCCAAAATCGATTAATCGAGATTCAAAATCGATTAATCGATCCCAAATCGATTAATCGAAACCCCTAACATAGTAAAGTCAATTCTCAAATCGAGTGGTCGAAAGTCCGAAATCGATTAGTCGATCCCAAATCGATTAATCGAAATCCAAAATCGATTAATCAATTTCTCAACTCAATTAGTCGATTTCCCCAGGTCTTGTTTCTCCAGCCACTAGAGGTACTCAGTCGATTAGTCAATTTCTAAATCGATTAATCGACCTTCAACATCGATTAATCGAAATCGGGCATCCCTGACATTTCAACTTCTAGACCAAAATCGATTAATCGAACCTCGATTTCGATTAATCGATTTGGCCAGATTCAGCCCCCTTTCGGGTTGTTCTTCCCAATCTTTTCCTTTTCTATTTTCTTTCTTTTCTAAGTCTTTAATCTAACATTTTAACCATACTTAATTGAATTTAACCATCATGTATCTATGCATTTAATTCTAATAAAACTTACCTCAATAATCCCTTTTAAAGGATTGATTTGTTGGGTTTGATGGCTAGGGTTCCAGCTTTTGCTTCAACGATCCTAACGCGTTGAATCCGGTAATCAATGCTCAATCTTCCTCTTGATTTGCATTAACACCTAACTTCAACAACTCCTCTTTACTCTCTCTCTCTCTCTCTCTTCTTAACTCTCTCTTCAACAACCAAATAAATGAAACCTAGGGTTATTAAACCCTTTTATTCTCTTTCTAGCTTGTGTGTTAAACACATATACCAGAGATAGGTGTATGTGACCATTAACTCACACAATACACCACACTTAAGTCATATTGACATCACACTAGTTCATCACTTCATAAGTCTACTGTTTGACCATCACTTGGTCAAACCTACAACCAGTCGGGTACGAATCCCGAGGTCACTGTTAAACGCTCAAATTTTTGAGATATTACATTCTCCCCACCTTGAGAATTTTTGTCCTCAAAAATAACCGAAAGGTGCGTCGCTTAGGTACCCCACACACTGGGGTGTCGCGTACCCACACACAAAAGACGACGAATACATTACACAGTGCAAGAAACAAAAATAATGCATGTACATCCTCAAAAAGCTTATCTATATTTAATTATCAAATTTCCAAAATTTACAAGTTTCTTTAACTGTTGTCGATAATTACAATTTAGAATTTGAATACAACAATACAAAATATCCAAAAAGTGATCACAAAATAAAACCATCGTCAGGCGCTCACGCCATCCCCTCTCCTGGCTGATCTGATGCTGGGGCGGGCTGCTCTGATGGACCTAGCGGCTCTAGTGGTGGCTAGCTCGTCTCAACAGGTTGTGACTGCCTCATCTCAACAGGCTGCTCTGGCTGCTGGGGCGCCGAGCCAAATGTATTGGCAGCAGAGGTACTCGAGTGAAAAGCTGCACCCGTATGAAAAGTTGTTCTGCCCGCAGTCCATGCCTCCTCCTGCGCGAGGCGCTATTGGTAATCCAACGGATAGATGTACCGTAGGATGTGGTACATCAAGAAGTCCATCTGTTGGTTCATCCTCTTATTGTTGGCCTCCATCCGAGCCAACACATCCTCGATAGTGGGTGTGGCAGCCGCTGACTGCGACGGCGGCGTAGGTGATGCGGTGGTATGCGAGGGTGCCCCCTCCGTTGGTGGATCAATGGGGTGTGCTCCCCCCACAGGTGGGTCCTGATGTGGTGGTGGGGGTGGTGGTGGTGCTACTGGTGCTGCTGCTGTTGCTGCGGGTGCTGGTGTTGGGCCCTGAGTTGGTAGGGTTTGCTTTAGCAAGTTGTAACTACGGCTCCATGAAGCAATAGAGAAATGTTTCACGCGGTCCGTGGCTCTCTCCTCATGGGGCGAAACGGTATACCCTGGAGCGTCCGAGTAACACTCCAGCATGCTCGAAATGAGGCGAGCATATGACATCTTTTCTTTGGGCCTCAAATTGCCCTTCATCAACTTTCCTTTTATGTAGACCATCCCCTCCAGGATGATCTTGGTGGCATCAAACCAACTGCCATAGAAGGCCGCGTACAAGGCCTGTTGAACTAACTCCACCCGCTCGGTGTCGTGGCGCATCGGGTAGAGGTTGCACTTGATTATGGAATCAAACATCCACATGTAATGGGGAAGATCGACCCTCCTAATAGAGGATCCCAACCCTTTCTTTCCATTGGTCATCCGGGTCATGATTTCTTCGAATTTCACCTCTTCCGCAAAGTGCGGAAAGAGGGTGGTCTCGGGCACAAAGTCCAAATAACATTCTAAGACTTCGTGGATGTGGCGACTAGTGAAGGTATAGTCACGACCCTCAATTGTGGTCGTAACAATGTCGTCGATAGGCCCCTCCTTTAACCCTTGGCAAAACAGGCGGACCAGTCTAGGGTAGTAGACCCGCGGAGTGGCTTTAAGAGATTTTCAAGGCCAGCCTTTACCAAGTAGTTTCGAGCCCATTGAGTCTCACCCGCCACGTCGGGGTTGGTAAACAACTCCACATCAAAGATAAACTCATCTTCGAAGGTCTTAGCCGCCCACCATTCATTTGGTTGGGGGACATTTTTGGGTGGTGATGGAATTGGTGAAGACTCGCGCGAAGACGAGCTCGTCGAACCGGATGTGGTATCCGATGTCAACGGTGATGGGGTCCTCACAGGTGATGGGGTAGGCGGTGGCGGTGCGGCATTCGTACATCGGACCGGGAGCTTAGATGTTGCCTTCTTCGAAGACAACCGGGTTTTAGGCAGTATTTTTGATAAAAATAAAACAAAAACTAGGGTTTTATAGTTCAAATTGAAGAAAAATCTCGGATTTAGGGTTTACCTTAGGTATTCGATCCGAATGCAAGCAATTTTGATTCAAAATCGATCCCAAACCGCAAAAACCCTAGGTCTTCAAATCGCTTGAGGAGGAAGAAGGAAAGGCGCGCAAGAACCAAAAACCCTAAAATTTTCAAATGGGGAGAAATCCTCCTCGAGTTATATATATAGACCCCGGTTCAATTAATCGATTTCTAAAATCAATTAATCGAGTTTTAAAACTAAATTCAGTCGCGCGAAATCGATTAATCGATTTCCAAAATTAATTAATCGAAACTCAAAATCGATTATTTCGATTAATTGAAATCGAGGTCACTTAAAATTTCAACTTTTCGAGCTCATTGGCGTGAGCCAGTCGAATAATCAAATCCCTAAGTCGATTAATCGAAATCCCAAATTCGATTAATCGAATTTCACTTCGATTAATCGAAATCATAAAGTTCTTCAAATTTTTTCAAAATTTTCAGGTCACTTGATTAATCGAATCTCTAGATCGATTAATCGAAATCCACAATCGATTAATCAAAACCTGGATCGATTAATCAAATTTTCACTTTGTTAATTTTCTGGATCTCCACTCAATAGTCACTCACTGGTGCATGCCAGTCGACTAATCGACCAAAATTGATTAATCGAATTCTCAAATCGATTAATCGATTTGAAAATTGATTAATCGGTTTTGATCAGATTCTTCATATTTTAAAAATTTTCTGTCTCTTTTGGTTCCTTGGTAAAACATGACCAGTTGGTCATTGATTCTGCGAAATATGTCATCACGGCCATGTCGTGGCTATGATGCATTCTAACTACGCATTTAACATTACATTAGGAACACTATGCAGATTAAAATTGTTTCTATCGAATGAATTGATCAAAAGATCGACATTGGACCACAACATATATTTTTAATTCGCAAACATGCTTGCGGCGATAAAATTTTGACTCTCAAGCTGTCGCAAATAAGTCCGGATACTGTTCTTTCACGTCGGCCTCTCGTTCCCATGTAGCTTCCTCGGCCGGATGATACTTCGATCGAGCAAGCACTAATGGAATCACTTTTGTTCACAACACTTGTTCCTTTCGATCCAAAATCTCTGCCGGCTCTTCGATCATGCTCATATCCTCATGCATCTCAAATGATTTGCCGCTCAACACGTGATTAGGGTCATTAAGGTACTTCTTGAGCATAGATACGTGGAACACATTGTGTACTTGATCAAATAACGGTGGCAATCCAATATGGTAAGCAACTTACCCTACTCGACCTACAACCTCAAATGGTCTAAGATAGTGGGGACTTAACTTCCCTCTCTTTCCAAATCTCATCACCCCCTTCATAGGTGACACTTTCACGAACACATGTTCACCCACCTTAAAGTCTACGCTCGTCCGCTTGATATCAGCATAGCTTTTCTGTCTGCTCTGAGCCGCTTTGAGTTTTGCCCTTATCATACGAACATAGGTGGCATTATCTTCAAGTATTTCGAGTCCCAAAACAAATTTCTCATCGGTTTCCTCCCAATTGATCGGCGATCTGTATCGCTGTCCGTAAAGAGCTTCATATGGTGCCATCCCAATGCTCGCCTGAAAACTGTTGTTGTATGCAAACTCAATCAACGGTAGGTGTTGATCCCACGATCCTTGTAGTTCTAACATACATGCCCTAAGCATGTCCTCAATGATCTAATTGACCCTCTCCATCTACCCGTCGGTTTATTGATGGAATGTCGTACTAAAATCTAGTTGTGTTCCCATTCCTTCTTGAAATTTCTTCCAAAACTTTGATGTATATAATGGGTCACGGTCTGAAACAATGCTACTTGGAATCCTATGCAAATGGACAATCTCCTTCATATACAGCTCTGCCAGTCTTCCCGCCGTGTACATCGTGTTGTAAGGCAAGAAGGCAAGAAGTGCGCTGACTTGGTCAATCGATCGACCACTATCCAATGGCATTGTACTTCTTTGTAGTATGCGGTAGCCCAACAATGAAATCCATAGAGATCGATTCTCACTTCCATTCTGATATAGGTAGAGGCTGCAATAATCCCACAGGGTGTCTATGATCAATCTTAACTTGTTGGCACGTCAAACACTGCGACACGTACTCTACCACGTCTTGCTTCAAACCTCTCCACCAGTAATTCTTTTCAAATCTTGATACATCTTCGTGCTTCCCGAGTGGGTAGCATAGCTTGACTTGTGATCCTCATCAAGGATAGTTCGCCGCAGGTCGACATTGTCCGGAATGCAAAGACGGCCCTTGAATAATAAGGAACCATCCTCCCTGACCGAGAACTCAGATCTGATGCCTTCAGTTACATCTTGACAAATTTTGGTTAGTGCCGGGTCTTTCATATGTAGCTCGTGGATATGTTCAAATATCACCGGTCTCACTGATATATTAGCCAAGAAGGCTCCTGTAGCTCGCGACTCGATGTTCGCATCATATAGAGCTAGATCTTCAAACAACTTCCATCGGTGTATACCCAGAATCAAACTAACCAATTGAGCTTAACCCTTCCGACTCAAGGCGTTGGCTACTACATTAGCCTTGCCTAGATGGTACTGTATAGAACAGTCATAGTCTTTGAGGAACTCCATCTATCTGTGATGCCTCATATTTAGTTCCTTCTGTGTAAACAGATATCTAAGGCTCTTATGATCGGTGAAGATCTCAAAGGTCTCACCGTACAAGTAATGTCTCCAAATCTTCAACGCAAAAATGACTGCTGCTAATTCTAGGTCATGTGTTGGATAATTCTTCTCAAGCTCTTTCAACTGTCTCGACCCATACGCTATCACCTTTCTGTGTTGATTAAGCACACAGCCCAAACCAGTATACGAAGCATCGCTATACACTGCAAACCCTCCACTGCCTGAAGGAATAGCTAATACTGGAGCTAAAGTGAGTCTCTTCTTGAGTTCTTGAAAACTCTTCTCGCATGCCTCACTCCATTCGAATCTTGCGTCCTTCCGTGTAAGTCTCGTGAGTGGTCCTGATATCTTTGAAAAACTCTCAACGAAATGTCGATAGTAACCTGCCAATCTAAGGAAACCACGGACGTCGATCACGGTCTTTGGTTGCTCCTAATTGACCACTACTTCTATCTTTGCTAGATCTACAGTGACACCATACTTTGAGACAACATTTCCCAAAAAGCTAACTTCTTCTAACAAAAACTCGCACTTGTTAAGCTTGGCGTACAGTTGGTGTTCACATAGAGTCTATAGGGCTATTCGCAAGTGTTTCTCATGCTCTTCCTCTGATTTTGAATAAATCAGGATGTCGTCAACAAACACTACGACACAAGAGTCTAGGTATGGTTTAAACACCCTATTTATCAGATCCATGAATGAAGTCGGGGCATTTGTCAACCCAAACGACATCACTAGGAATTCATAGTGTCCGTACAGAGTCCTGAATGCAGTCTTCTGAATATCCTCTGCCTTGACTCTCAACTTATGGTATCCAGATCTCAGATCGATCTTGGATAAATACCTTGCTCCTTGCAGTTGATCAAACAGGTCATCTATCCTAGGCAAAGGGTATCGATTCTTAATGGAAAGTTTGTTCAATTGTCGACAGTCAATGCACAGACGCATTGACCCATCTTTCTTCTTTACAAATAAGACCGGTGCTCCCCATGGAGACACGCTCGGTCTAACAAACCCCTTGTCCATTAGCTCTTATAACTGCACTTTCAACTCCTTCAACTCAGCAGGAGCCATTCTGTATGGTGCTTTAGAAACAGGCTCCGTTCCTGGTGCTAAGTCGATGGCAAATTCTACTTCTCTCTCTGGAGGTAATCCGGGTAACTCCTTCGGAAATACATCGGCGAAGTCTCGCACAACTGCTATCTCAGAGATAACATTCTTCTCATCTTTATCTTCCTTTAAGAATGCTAAGTATCCGCTGCACCCTTTTCTGATCAATCGCTCGGCCCTGACTACCGAGATAAGTGGCGTGTGCGTCGACCTCTCTCCTCAAAATCTAAATGATCTTCTCGTGTTGGGTCTGAAAATGATGACTTTATTCTTGCAATCTACCGTCGCACAATGGGTCGATAGCCAATCCATGCCAAAGATCATGTCGAATCCTTGCATGTCCAACAGAATTAGGTTCGCCGATAGTTCAAAGACATCTCCATCCATGACTCTCACAATCACGGAATTGCAACCCTTCTCGGTATTAACCGATTTCCCCGTAGGAACAGTCACGATTACTACGAAGTCTAACTCCTCTGGGTTGACTTTCATCTTCCTTATGAAGCGAGGGGTAACAAATGAGTGAGTAGACCCCGGGTCTATCAACACTCGAGCTTCGTATGTCACGTCGCTTCCTTTCTTATAAATTTGTAATGTACCTAATCATACATACGCATATATATATATATTATGTCTATCTTCATACTATAATTTATTATATGCAAGTTCTCTTATATTTTCTATATGGATGCACTTTCTCTATCTAAAAATTTTAAAGAATTGAAATTCTTTATTTAAAAGAAAACTCACCTTGAATCACGTCATTTGTATTCTGAGCCTCTTGAGCTGTGACTGCGTAGGCTCTCCCTTGGACGATCGGCTTCCTTGCTTGTACCGGTCGTGGAATAGGAACTGAAGCCGTCTTCCCTTTGTTCACCTCGGGGCAATCTTTGATAAGGTGGCCCACCTTTCCACATCTAAAACAACCCTGAGTTCTCTGCCTACAGTCAGCCGTTTTATGAGACTTGCCACACTTAGCACAAATTTCCCGTGGTGTGGAAGAAGCTGCTCGCGAGAACTCCTGAGTAACTGTAGCTCCGGTAGTAATAGCAGGGCTCTCATATCTCATCGGCCTCCCTGACGCAAGCAATGGAAATTTTTGCTGGTTGGTCTACTGCGCCGGTCTCCCATAACCTCCCTGGAACAGTGGTTTCTGATTATTTGGTATGAATCTCGGCTTTTTGTTCACCGGCTCGTAGTTCCCCGTTCTAGTTTAGTCCACATTCCACCTTCCCTGTTGTTCCCTCTGGCGGTATTTGTTATTATTTTCTTCCTCCACTATGAGCACTTTGCTCATGACCTTCCCATAGGTCCTCAACTGGAATGGTGTCACTCCTCCCCTCACATTCGGTCTCAATCCTTGCTGAAATCTCTTCGCTCTCATCATCTCTGTGATGACGTAGTCGGTCGCGAAGCGAGCGAGTCACATGAACTCCACTCCATACTCTCTAACAGTCATCTTCCCTTGAGTAAGCTGTAGAAATTGAATCTTCATTTGGTTCCTCACCACTTCCAGGAAGTGTTGTTTATTGAATTCCTCCACAAACTCATCCCAAGTCCATGGCAAATCTGGAGTCTCCTGAGCCCTAGTCCGTGAAACGGACTTCCACCAAGGCCTAGCCTCTCCATCCAACATATAGGCTGCCCAACGGACGCTCTCTTCCTCCGTACACGTGAGCACACTAAACACCTTCTCCATTTCACTCAGCCAGTTCTCAGCTGTCATGGGCTCATCCTACCCTGAAAAGCTAGGAGGTCTCGTCCTCTTAAACTCAGTAAAAGCAGAAGACACTGGCGGTGTCGGAGCCACTGGAGGTGTCGGTGGCTGATGCTGCTCATGAGTGGTATGAGCTGCCAAAGATGCTACCTGTTGGGCCATAGCAGCCGCCATGGTCTCCATGGTATGCATCATCCTCTGACGCTCCTCTCTATCCTCATTCCTTTCTCTGACTCTCTCCTGTTTTCTTTGATCTTAATCCTGACGATCTCTATCCTGGTTCTCTCCTTGATCGTGGCCCTCTTGACTGCCACTACCTGAAGCACCTCCATGTCCCAAAGGTACTCGATTGGTATCCGAGATGAGATTATCTCCACTACGCAAATTCTTATGATGACCGCCCCTGGGTCGACCTCTTCCTCTAGGAAACATAACGGTCTGCACGTGAAAATAAAGTTTTTATTAGCAGAAGTCCCTATGCTTTGACAAAAGAATGATTGTCAGAGTTTCTAAAAGAAAAGGCTTTGATACCAACTGTGACAGCCCGAATTTCGGCACCCCGAAACCCGTGCTATCAGCACGATCCTCCAGACCGTGCCCCATGAATATGTACGAAACATTGATATGATAAGCAATAATAAAGAGATAAAGTAAATAATTGCATAAAGTTGAAAAAGTTAATGTACCCAACTGGCACATACAAAAGACAGTTCTACTTTCATGTCACTATATGAACAGAGAACCGATCCGAACCATCGGTGATAAACAGATCACCCCAGATGGTTCGCCAAAAGAAATAAATTAACTTAATTATATTATTTTAACAAAAATAAAGGTTTGAAATACCAAGTCGTACAATCTGCTCTCAAAAACTCTCTCAAAGTACTCAGCGGAGTCTCCTAGAAGAAGTCATCGGGAGGAGGCTCCAACTCGTCCCCAGGCACGTAATCCGAATCACTCGGATCTACGTCTCCCGAAGCCCCAGCCGCTGCTAACAATGGACCGGCGACGTATAGTCTAAAGGGTGAGCTACATCCTAGCTCAATAGGGAACAATACAATAACCATATAAATCAAAATCTCACATATATTCTATGATATTCTAAGCATGATGTGTCTATGCATTTAAGTTACTGGTAATTTGTATATCTTACTTTACTGTTGATTTACCATGAATGACACTGAACAAGCCTAAAGCAAAACTTAAATCTTCAACTGAAGTAATCCCCGAGCAATATAGCATCGAGCCCCGATGGAATACCCACCATCATCGCCTAAATAGACAGTTGTTATATGTATTCCCTGAGAATACTATCCAAGCCCCTTTCTCACTAGGTGACAGGGTTAAATCTCATCTCAACATCCCTGGAATGTGCTTACTGTGTACGGATAGACCTCCGCACTGGTGTACGGATTGGCCGCCGTACCGGTCACGGATATCCTGCCGCGTCAGTCGTGGGTATCCCGCCACGACAGTGGATATTCTAATCAAATCTCAAATAACAAAAATAACATATGCTTTATATATAGTTGTTCACCGTGTAAAGTGCTATCTTATATTCGTTAGGCCTTAACAATAGTTATTCAATCTTATTTACATCCCTGAGATATCTAATTTACTCGCATCACACTGATGCCTTTATTACTTTCTCATCCCCTGGGGATGCCTCATTCTCATTTGATTACTTGGTCTCAGTTACTCGCATCACACAGATGCCTTTATCATATTCTTGGTGTCACACACGCACCCTTTTCACAAAGATTTACATAGATAAAATATTTTCAGTTTGAGTTCTATATCACTACATACATGCTCTTACAATTAAAATACATGTTCAAGGTGTTCCCTACCTCAGGTCTCTAAAGGTCCAAGCATCAAGGTCCCACGCGGCTCCTTTCACACGTACCACCTATGGTACATTACAACACATGCGATACATTACTAAAGATGCAATAGAGAATGTCCTAGACCCTCCATGAATCTCAAGGTCAAACTAGAAAGTTAATTGAAACTGCCAAAATCGATTAATCAATTCCCAAAATCGATTAATCGAAACTCAAATCGATTAATCGATTCCCAAAATCGATTAATCGAGATTCAAAATCGATTAATCGATCCCAAATCGAATAATCGAAATCCCTAACATAGTAAAGTCGATTCTCAAATCGAGTGGTCGAAAGTCCGAAATCGATTAGTCGATCCCAAATCGATTAATCAAAATCCAAAATCGATTAATAGATTTCTCAACTCGATTAGTCGATTTCCCCAGGTCTTGTTTCTCCAGCCACTGGAGGTACCCAATCGATTAGTCAATTTCTAAATCAATTAATTGACCTTCAACATCGATTAATCGATTCCCAAATCGATTAATCGAAATCGGGCATCCCTGACTTTTCAACTTCTAGACCAAAATCGATTAATCGAACCTCAATTTCGATTAATTGATTTTGCCAAATTCAGCCCCCTTTCTGGCTGTTCTTCTCAATCTTTTCCTTTTCTATTTTCTTTCTTTTCTAAGTCTTTAATCTAACATTTTAACCATACTTAACTGAATTTAACCATCATGTATCTATGCATTTAATTCTAATAAAACTTACCTCAATAATCCCTTTTAAAGGATTGATTTGTTGGGTTTGATGGCTAGGGTTTCAGCTTTTGCTTCAACGATCCCAACGCGTTGAATCTGGCAATCAATGCTCAATCTTCCTCTTGATTTGCATTAACACCTAGCTTCAATAGCTCCTCTTTACTCTCTCTCTCTCTCTCTCTTTCTTCTTAACTCTCTCTTCAACAACCAAATAAATGAAACCTAGGGTTATTAAACCCTTTTATTCTCTTTCCAGCTTGTGTGTTAAACACATATACCAGAGATAGGTATATGTGACCATTAACTCACACAATATACCACACTTAAGTCATATTGACATCACACTAGTTCATCACTTCATGAGTTCACTGTTTGACCATCACTTGGTCAAACCTATGACCAGTCGGGCACGAATCCCGAGGTCATTGTTAAACGCTCAAATTTTCAGGATATTACAGGTTCGATCTAAGCCAATTCATCATTCGATTCGGTCTGATTCATTGTGATTGGGAAAATTGGATTGGAATTTTGGGTAAAGGGATAAAAATGCCTAAGTGGGGAGAGTTGAACCCACGACTTTACAAATTTTGCACCCAAGATTCTTAGCTACCTTACCAAGTAAGCTAACAGGTCTCGTTGGTTAACATGTGAACTTCAATAATTATATTTCTGCTTCCTGTTAGCTTACCCAAAAAAAAAAATTGATTAGTACGTAAAAATAAATATTAAAAACTCATCCAACCCCTAGCGAATTGGGCTCACATTAGAGTAGCGATTTGTGAATTTCAAACTAGAACTCGAATCGAGCAAATTGTGAATTAAGTAACATAGGTTTAAACTTGCAATGGTCAAGTTTCTTGCAGATGAGTGGTTGGGTTATAGCTATCAAGAAACTGATTCTAATCACAAATACATACAACTTCTATTTCTCACTTATCTATGTCCTGTTGGACATCTAAACAAGCAGAAGAAGCTATGATTTGTAGGACCATGTTCGAAGAAAATTAAAATATCATATCCCTTTCATTGTGATAGATGAGCCAGAGTCCCTGGCTTTTCCTTTAGTTGGGGCCAATCCAGCTCTTGCGACCAAATCTTTTCTTATGTTTTGAGTATTGTTTTATAACAAACTCTCCTTATTTCAGAAAACGAGCACTCCGGTGTTGTTTTCCAGAACCACAGAATCTTGTCCAAGTCTGGAACTAGATATTTTTGTCTTTAAATTTCAGCACTTTCAATTTCTGATATGTTAGTAGGGAGCCATTGAGCCCATATGTCACCTATAATAATCTATAAAGTTTATTTTATTTTGTTTTTGTTTTGTTCTCAATGCAATTTTTTTATAAATAAGATTGCCTTTAATCAAAGACTAAATGAATACAACAAGCAAAGAACGTGCATGCCATAGTCAAGAACGACACCAGACTATCCCCAGAATTAAAAAATAAGCCGTTACGTAATGTATCATGCTGGTTCCGAGCACAGAAATTTCCTTTTTAAAATTTCATATTATAACTCTAAATTTTAGTATATTATATCATTAATTTTTGTTAAGCGAGCAATATATATTAAGTTGGAGGAACATATTTTCATAGATGAACCATGCAAACTAACACTACCATCTATTCATTTATTTGTGAGATTGTGTCGACTGGTCCAACTCCGGAATTAGGAAAAAAAATTTATATGGGCATTTGATAGTCCCCAAAAAAGGCCAGAAGCTTCACATCTCAGTTGATTCTCCTATCAGGTAGATACATTATCAATACTAGAATTTTTATGGCACACAACATTCATGACTTCAACTCCTTTCAGCAATTATCTCTATGCCTACCAAATATTACAATGTTAACAGCTATCAAATATTATCTCTCGCATGTGCAACCATTATGTCAGGCTCCATACTTTTACATTGAATGTAATTAATTATATACAATAAATTCTTTTAATAAGTAGTTATGTAAAATATTCTTGTTATATTTGTAATATATAAGTATAGTACCATTGTTTGATTATGCCTATATTATAAAGTAGACGAGAGTCGTCTAGATTAGATCAATGTTACTGGGTTCTCTGGTTCGTTCATCAGCTTTTTATTTCTTATAATTATGCGATCTCATGCTTCAAACACAACAATGGAATTGGAACCAAAAATGGCAGAGAGTGATTAATTAAAAAAATGGTTTCTCCCGCAAAAGATCTTCTTTTCTTCCTTCTTTAAAAAGGGATTGTTTAGAATATAATTATAACTTACAAAAATATTTATTACAGGGTGAAAGTAAATGAAGAGAAAGTACTGGAATACAGAAATAATCAAATAGTCATCCATCTATTATCACATATGAAGAAAAATAAGTGTACCAACTCCTTGAGGAATAAAATGCATTCAAACACCAGGTTAGCTAAACATCAATAATCGGTTATGAAGCTCACTATGACGAGTCAATATATATATATATATATATATATATATATATATATATATATATGAAAACCTCAATCTCTTACTAATACAATATTGTTAAAGGGAAAATTTTATCAACTAAATGCCTACATTGAAGAGGTGAACAACAGAAGGAATTTTTTATATCTGACATGCAGCGAGTGTAAGAGATGGGTGAAGGACTCAACTAGTACCAAAACATGCAAGAAATGTAGTCCTAAGATAACACAACTAATTAACAAATATGTTCTCAATATACTGCAATGATTGCTCTTTTTTCCTCCATTTTCTTATTAATTTCCTATTTTTTATTTTCCATCATACGTATGTCATGCGTTTGAAGATAAGGGATGGTACAGGAGCATTATGGGTAGCTATATTTGATAAGCAGGTTGAAAAAATTTTAGGCTACATGGTTGATGAAATGAAAGAAATGAAGGTAAATGTGTTGAGCTCAAGTATATTATTATAAAATTACTTTAACTATGAAATCATGTTAACCTTTATTGCATCTCTACTGAAAACAGGACTCCGATATAGATACGTATCTTGAATGCATTCAAGGCTGCCTTGAGAAGAAATTTCAATTTACTATCTGAGTGTTACCTCCAACAACCGATGACAACAAAAATACTTTTTATGCGTGCACTGACTTGATTGTCCCCACAAAGATTTAATATTAGAATTATGGATTCCAGACAATCAATTTCAGGTCTTACAATACAATTACGTGACTAATACTTCTTATGTGTAATATAATTTATTTTTATTTTTTTGAAAGGTTATGTGTAATATAATTAGTACATTCAAAAATAATCTTCCTTCTTTACAGCGTTCTCAATTGACTATTGGCTTAGGTAAGTATCGAAGGAATCTTTTATTCCTATGATCAATGATGTAATTGATAGTCTTATTCGTCTTTCATAAAATATGTCCATGATTAGAGATTGTGATGGAGTTCAAATTAGTGAGCTGAAAAATGCAAGGCTATTAGAGACTCAAAAACAATGTGTTTTTTCTAAGCAACAAGGATAACGTGTAGTTGATACTATCTATGCATAGTGGCGTGGTCATTTTTGGCCATCATTTACACTTCATATACATCTTTAACTGTTTACGTTGCTGAAATATTGGTACACATCTATTGACAGGCTACCATTAATTCTTAGTCGGATGACATTCCAACATATTTTAAACATGTTTCATTATTCCTTGCTACTTAAATTATTTATGAAATCATGCACAAGTTCTTTAACAGCACAGACATTGCATTACGTGCAACACACGTGGTTCCCACTAGTATATATGTATATATATATATATATATATATATATATATATATATATATATATATATATATGGGATTTTTGCATTTACCCCCCTGACTTATCTTGAAATTACTAACAACCCCCTGACTTAAGCCTATTTCCACTGCAGTCCTTGGTTATCATTTTTGTGTTCGTAAAACACCTTGGGTAACAGAGCCGCAATTTTAAAAGTAACTTGTCGTGACAGGACCTAGCAAGTTATCGTTTTGCCCCGCTTAATGTTAAGAGAGTTGAGATTATTTACAACTATGCCACTACCTACCATTAAATAATGTAGTTGGCGCCAAACTACCCTTTATTTGCACCCTGTGGACACCTGTTAGGATATGTACCCCATTTGCATCAAATAAATGCACCCACCAATCAGATGGCCAAAATGATCGGCTACATGGTGTAGTTGGCGCAAAAAATAGACGTTATATTTAACAACTTGCGAATGCACCGAATCTGTATCCAGTAAATGCACCTCACTAATCACACAGTCAGATCGCTCGGAGACATGGCGTAGATGGCGCAGAGAATAGATGCACAGTCAAGTACCCAAAAATCATCGGATGATCAGATTTATCAGAAAGTAACTTTGTTAAACACTACAAATATCTAGAAAATCATGAAAACAATAATTTGATCACGGAAATCAAATTTTTCCAAAATAAACATCATATAAAGGAATTTGAAGGATTTTTTCTAAGACGAGCATATTTATCATTAGACGATCAGATTTTTCCCTCCTTATTCTTTATGGAGGTAGCGACCTTGAACCTCTTTGCGAGTTCTTTGAACTCGACGGTGACTTTCACTACAACATCATTTTCCACTAGCTTTTTTTCGTCACTTTTGATCGATGGATTCGCATTCCCCGAGGTTCCATCCTGCCACTTAAAAAACCCACATTTATAGCATCTAAAATATTTGCATCCTGGGTTTCTTTTCGAATTTGAAATACGAAGGGTTGAAGGCTTTTCACAATAGCAAAGCGGCGCATCTTTACACTCAATCGGCTTTCTCTTCGGGCAATCCTTGACCCAATGCTCATGTTCGTGGCATCCGAAACGCAGATCCATGTGGCTTAAAAATTATGTCATATGAAATATTTGAGTAAAAAATTATAGACCCAACAACACATACCCAACTACAACCATATAGGAATCCACTTAGTACCACATAAACTCACTTAGAATCATATAAACCAATATTAACCCAACTGTAACAGCAGCAGCCTATAAATCATGTATAAATAATCTAATTTTTCCAGCAGCAGCCTATAAACCATGTATAAATAACCCAATATTAGCCCAACTGGATGTGTGTTACATCAACCTATAAATCATGTATAAATAAACCAATATTAACCCAACTGGATGTGTGTTATAGCAACAGCCTATAAAACCATATATAAATAGCAGCAACAGCCTATAAATCCATGTATAAATAACAACAACAGCCTATAAAACCATGTATAAATTACAACAGCAGCCTATAAACCATGTATAACAGAAGAGAAATAATATTAACCAGAAAAGCAGCAATGAATGGTGCTAGATTCATCCTTCCAACACCATTATTTGTGCATGGCTCAATAAAAAGATATATGTGACACATATATTAGTCATACCTGAGATATCAGCAGAACTATAGTAGTCTTTTATCTAGAAGATGGGATTCAGCCCAAAAACTACACTATGACCAATATCTTCGGTCTAATTAAGATCATGCAAAAATCTGGAAAATAGACACAGTCAAAGGGTAAAAAGACCATGGTCCACATTAAATGAACAGATGTGATCAGATCAGATGATTTGAATCTCAATAAATTATTTTATTTAAACTCAAATCATGTATGTATAACCCAATCATAATAATAGCAGCCTATAAACCATGTATAAATAATCAAACTGCAACAACATATATTGTGTAACAGCAACAGCCTATAAAACCATGTATAAATAACCCAACTGTAATAACAGCAGCTTATAAACCATATATAAATAACTCAAGCACCCTATAAACCATATATAAATAACCAAACTACAACAGCAACAACCTATGAATCATGTATAAATGATGAAAACCATTTGTAAACTAATATTATCCCAACTGTAAGAGCATCAGTCTATAAACATGTGAATCAAGTGAACCAACACTACCATGTATGACCCCAACAACATCATGTCTAAACCTAACATCACCATTAAAAGCATATAAGATTATCTTGTCTAAAGCATATAACAGGTAGTACATAAATCATATATTGGTTTTGTAAGTTTACTTAGCATTGTTTAAACCCAACCTACACTATATATAAGATTTGGGTACCCAAAAAACACCCCTAAAATTCTGGTCCCCATAAGTCTTTTCTTTCTATAAAAAAACTAAATAAAAACCCCAGTCAAGCTCTTGGCCACCTTGCAACACCTCCACTTCCACGGCCTTGTCCACTTCCATGTCCTCTTCCACTTCCGCTAGTTGAACCACTCCCACTAGCTGCTCCACGTGCACCAGCCCTTGCACTCAATGAAGTTGTCTCAAAAGTTTGGGTAGGACAAACTGGATCTTCTTTGCAACTTCTTCTGTTATGACCACCCATATTGCAATTGTCACTCCTTTTGGATAAGAGCACTCTTCCCTGGCTCGATGGCTACTCATCATCTCGTTTGACACGATTCTTTTTCGGTCTCCCAGCTGGTCAACGTGCGTGTGGAGGATCAACTCTAATATCTTATTGTGGCCATTGGTTCTTATCCGGAAGTGAATGACAAACTCCTCGGTATAGATTGTTGTACATTTCAACCGTGTAAAAATGTGAGCAATACTCTTCAGGATTTAGTCGTTCATGTACGATGCACCGTAGCATGGATGCAAGGCAATCCAGAAAATTGCCAAACTCGGCAAGAGCACGTCCGGCGGTCCAAATGTACGGTATTACGAGATGTACCGGCAATGGTGGTATGCGTGACTTCAAACTCATAATCATCTGCATGTTGGACACAACAGTCCTTAGTCTCTTCCTTTAATTTCTCCAATTTTGTACGAACGAAAGGGACTACGATTTCGGTCCCCGTTACGGCCTCCACCTTCCAACTTCGTATCCTAGTCATGATCAACGCACGTATGTTATCCATGAGTTCTGTCACTGGCATGAACCTTGATTCCCCAATCGCATTGTTAAAAGACTCAGAGATGTTATTAGTGATGACGTCGCACTTAGCTTGGTCACCAAAATCAACGCGACTCCAATGTTATTTCAGTTCTTCATCGTTAATCTATTTCCAAGCTTCCTCTGATTTTTTTTTAATGGCTTCTACATATGCATCAAACTCATGCCTTACAAACGCCCTAGCGGTACCCCAAAATAATTTCTCATAAGTCTTTCCTCTAAACACTGACTTGAAATTTTTATACAAGTGTGTAACACAAAACTTGAAAATTTATAATTTATCAGAAAAATTGTTTATACACCACATTAAGTCAAATGACAAATGACAAATGACAATGCTTAAGTTTATAAAGTGTTACCTATGGTGGGCATTAGGATAAGTCTTTTCAACGGCCTTTAGCAGGCCCTTTTGTCTGTCGGACATGAAAATTAGGTTGTTCACGAATCCGACTGTCAACTTAAGCTGCTCCAAAAATCAACTCCAACACTCTTCATTTTCAATCTCAACAACAGCATAGGCAAGAGGAAATAATTTATTATTCTTATCCAAATATGTAGCTGCTAGAAGACAACACTTGTATTTACCCTTCAAGTGACACTCGTCTAATCCAATAAATGGGCGACAAGCACTTACAAACCCAACCCGTGAAGCGTTTAGGCATATAAAGACTCTTTGAAAAGCATGGTCCTCCTCTAACTTATGTTTGGCGATACTTCTGGGATTTGTGAGGAGGACAACATTACAAAACGATGGGATCAACTTATAAGAGTCTTCAAATGACCCGTGAACCCTTCCTAAAGCCAATTCCTTTCCACGCCATAGACGGTGATATAAAATATTCACACCGTATTCCACAAATAAGATTTTAGCCAAAGTCTTAATGGAAATGTCGCAATTAATACGGGCTTGTTCTTCAACTCTATGCGAAATCCATCATGTTGTCATCATTTTGTTCTCATCTCTATTACATCTAGAGCAACAATGCTCTTCTACGAAAATCTTGATCCAAAATGTGGTGTTGTCCTCGTACAATGATGCGTGGATCCTCTATAGGAAATCTTTGCCCTTGCACCTACAAATCACCATGTTCTTCTCATTTTTTATGTACTCAAGATGAAAGCCATGAGAAATCGCGTAATGCAAGAGAGCATCTCTGAATGCATAAACAGAATCGAACATATGCCAATATCCTTAAAACTGGTTTCATCTTCTCCTCCCTAGCACTTTGTTTCTCTAAACCATAGTCTAACTCATCTTCACTCTCGGAACTGGAGAAGGAGACGTATCTCTCTAGATCCTCATAATCCGAAAGATCATTGTCATCCGATTTTTTTTTCCAACGTCGTCGTACTGCTTCCTCTTCATTGTCCGACTCATCCCAATAACCCTCAGAGGGCTCGGAATCATAAGCATACTGAAAGTCATCATCATACTCAAAGTCATCATCATCTGAGTGGTTTATCTTTCAATTCCACATATACATCTATCGCCTTATTAGGACTAAATCTCTCGAACATCGACATAAGATCTATATCAGATGTTATCGATACCAACTCCTCTTCCGGAGTTCCAGCCTTGAACTTGTATTTCATGTGTGGGAGAAATTTGATAGAGATATTACAAATTCCAATCACGTCGGTATGAAATAAAATAAATGAAATACGATTCCGATCCCAACTGCACTCTTCACAATTGTCGCCTACATATCTGCTGCGGTCATTGCGGTAGTTGAATGTACCGCCCCAATGCAATCTAATCCTCACATACCCATCATCGGTCATCTTTCTTAACCTAATAAAGAGAGGGATATCATACATACACCATCAGTCACGTAGAAACTAAAGACATGTACCAACAACAGTCATGTAAACCAACTTAGTAATAACACAAAAATTATATAAAAATCTCTGCTTCTAGGAAGCTATCCACTCGATTTATTAATTTAATGTCAATATTTGTATGTGTTTGGTAGAAAACTAAAAACACCGAATTTACAGCAAACATATACAATTTCCTTTAAGAACTAAAAGCACTGAAATCCCAGTTTTATTCATTTTTAAAAAATGATCAATTACTACCAACAGAATTGAGCAAATTGAAAAAAAAAAAAAAACACTCTTCACTTTACAAACCAACAAAAACTTAAGCAATTTTTTTTCATGTATAGGAAAGACAAAAAAATAAAAAATGCACTCTTCACATTTTCACTCAGAAGTTCTACAAATCAAAACATATCAACCCGCATTCCCCTATTTTCTCATGAAGGTTCCACAAATCAAAACAAATCAACCCAAGCAAATAGCCAAAAAATATATCCTAAATCTAAAAACATGCGATAAATTTTTAACACTGCTCATGATTGTTAATTGTTGTCTGACCATGAATCAGATGAAATGGAAGCACAATCACCCAAGATTCACTCTTCATACAAATTTAGAAGTTTTCCTTTCATAAAAAATTTATTCATGAAAGTCCAGTCATCCACTGATTTGTCATCTTAAAAGAATCCAGGACACACTTTTGTAAACCAAATTTCACAATATATAT
Source organism: Chloranthus sessilifolius (assembly GCA_021018995.1). Taxonomy (NCBI): domain Eukaryota; kingdom Viridiplantae; phylum Streptophyta; class Magnoliopsida; order Chloranthales; family Chloranthaceae; genus Chloranthus; species Chloranthus sessilifolius. Next base: position 125,413,581 of record CM037589.1, on the reverse strand, counting down.
TGTTAGATTGAAACACTCTTGTCGAATCTCATAGAGTTTCCACAAATAAAAACAAATCAACCCAAGTAAAGAGCCAAAAAAAAACCCTAAATCTAAAAACATGCATACATGCAATAGAAAATAGGAACATACCTTTCAAAATGACGAAATCCAACAAATTAGAAGAAAGATCGTCTAGTTGGATAATGCAGCCGGTACCGGAAAACGAAGAAGCTAACGTTTGCTCTTGCTCTTACCTTCGCTGCCATAGGAAACAAGAAGCCTTGGGTGCTTGAAAGAAAAAATGAAGGAAGAAAGAAGAAGCTTCTTCCTCTTAATGATTTTCGGGTTTTCGTAATATTTGACTAAGGTTAAACAATAAATCCAAACGGAAGGTGAACAGCCGTAACTGCAAGCTTGTACAGGGAACAGCACTGTAGGGACTGCAGTGGAAATAGGCTTAAGTCAAGGGGTTGTTTGTAATTTCAAGATAAGTCAGGGGGTATTTGCAAAAATCATATATATATATATATATATATATATATATATATATATATATATATATGGCAAATGTGACAATGGCTTGTACATAACTACTATATTAATTTTCATAAAAAAAAAACTACTATATTAATTAGATTTTGTTATTTAACTTTAGAGATAATTGCTTCTAACAGACATTTAAACACCAAATGATGTTTAAATGATCCTACATCAATTAAAGTTAGACTTTTTATCTTACCCATTGAAGTGTGATTAATTACTCTGCCATGTGGCACGCATCCATGATAAACCTAAATTGTCCAAGTGGCAATGTATAATTGGAATATGCTTCAACGCAAAAAAACATGCTGAAAAGCGTAGTGACCAAATTCTTCGACCTTTTGAAAAAAGTCACGAATAATTTACGAATTTTTTAAAAAAGAATAAAATCATAATCGTTCGCAATTTTTTTTTAAAATTACAAATTTCAAGAATTATTTGCAAATTTAAAGAATTATTCACGAATTTCTCGATTTTTTTCAATAGTTTTCCCAATTTTTTCATTTTTTCAATTTTTATAACATTTAATTAAATTTTTCTATAAATTTTCTTTTTTATTTTTTCGAATTTTACCAATTCTTTTATGAATTTGACGAATTTTACCGGATTTTTTTCCAAGCCAAATTATTCCAAACCCTGACTTGCTCACTATCCCGAAAAGTGAATGTAAACCATTTGATTGATGAACTTTAATATCAACCATTAAAACTAAAAACAACGGTTGATATTATAGTCCATAGATCAGATGGTTTAAGTCTCCCTAAAACACCATTTTTGAGCATGTTTTACTTCAATCTATGATCTATCAATTTGACAATTATAATCACACAAATCTTAAACATTTGATGGTATAAGATTATTTAAACATCATTTTAGTCTTTAAATGATGGTCAGAAGAGTCAGTCCCTTTACTTTATTGTTATTTGTTTATCATGGACAATGATATATATGGTGAAGCACAAATAACAGGCCATTCAGCGGACTGCTTACATAGCGTGATGCAAGCACAATGGGTCCCGGCAAGTCGGGTCATCCACTTGCATCGTGCCAGGTAAGAAGTCCATTGTTGGTCTGCTGAGCGTCTGCTCATTTTCTGCTTATAATTGAATGCAGTGGAATTAGTTTTCCTAGAGGCAAGAACCTGGGGTCAACATATACCATATGCGAATTTATTTTTTTATCTCACCCGCCTAGGAGGCAAGAGGCAAGAACCCCCTCTCACCCACACAACGTTGCCTTCTTCAATGAGGATTATGCATCACCTAAAACCCCTCTCCTTCTTCATCTTCCTCCTCTTCTCTTCACCTCCCCCTCACCTTTCTTCTTCTTCCTCCTTTACAAAACTACACAGCTTGAGCCAAGGATTCTCGATACCTGTCGACAAACCCAACCGGGTTTTGGTTTCACCAGACGGCAGCTTCACCGCCGGTTTCCAAAGCGTAGGCCGTAATGCATATTGTTTCGCCGTATGGTTCTCCGAAACTGCCGATAAGACCATAATTTGGATGGCAAACCGAGACCGCCCGGTTCGGGGAAGGCGCTCTGCACTTTCCCTCCAGAAAGATGGCAATCTCGTTCTAACCGACGCCGGAATTTTTAACATATGGATGACCAACACTGTATCGACTACCTCGGCGGCGGCTTTACGTCTAGTGAATACAGGTAACCTTGTTCTCCAGACCAGCTCCTCCGACAACGAATACGAAACTCTCTGGCAAAGCTTCGATTTTCCTACCGACACTCTCCTCCCTCGTCAACCACTAACCCGATACACAAAGCTCGTCTCCCGTAGAAGCCGATATAATCAGTCTTCGGGATTTTACTCTCTCCTCTTCAACAACGACAACGTTCTAAGTCTCCTCTACAACGGCCCTCAAGTTTCTAGCATATATTGGCCAGACCCATGGGAAATTGCTGGGGAGTCGGAAGGACGCCGTTTAATAATAGTAGGATTGCACTATTTACATCGTCTGGCCGTTTCGAATCGTCAGATGAATTCGATTTCATGCCAGCCGATTACGGCATCGGACCCATGAGAAGACTAACCATCGATTTCGACGGGGGGCTTAGAGTCTACAGCTTAGATGAGAAGGTAGGAATTTGGGTGGTTTCATGGAGAGCCTTGCCACCATGTAGATCCCATGGCCTCTGTGGACCCAATGGCATATGTGTGTATGAACTCGAAAAATGGACTTGTCGTTGCCCCCCTGGTTTCAAGGCTAAAGACGCTACTGATCTTTCCCTAGGCTGCTTGCCCACATTAAATTTTTCATGTAACCCGCAAGAATCGAAGTTCCTTAGCCTCCGTAACGTCGATTACTACGGCTATGATCTCCATTACTTCAGAAACATAACGCTAGAAAGTTGTAGGAGCGGTTGCTTAAACTTGTGCACCTGCAAGGGTTTTGTGTACCGGATCGAAAAAGAAAGTAGGTGCTACCATAAGGCAACCTTATTCAATGGGCGAAGATCACCGAGTTTTAAGGGTACAATGTACATAAAAGTACCCACGAGTGCCGTTTCCGTTGTCGACGATGAAGACCCATTGACTAGATTTGAGCTAAATTGTTCCGATTTAGCTCAAGTCAATTTGGGAGGAATATATGAAGAATTGAAAGATGGGCGAGATTCTTTTAACTATTTACTTTGGTTTGCTAGTGTGATGGGTCTTGTGGAATTGGTTTGCATCACTATGGGGTGGTTCTACTTGTATAAGTCGCGCGAAGATTCAAATCCCACTGTGTTAGGAAACTTCAATGGAGGATCGGGATTTAGGCGATTCACTTATGTCGAGCTAAAGAAGGCAACCTCGAAATTTTACGAAGAAATTGGAAGAGGAGGTGGAGGGATTGTCTATAAGGGAGTTCTAGCCGACGGTAGGGTTGCAGCTGTGAAGAGGCTCCGAGGACTCGATCAAGGAGAAGAAGAGTTTCTTGCAGAAGTAGGCACCATTGGGAGGATCAACCATATCAACTTGATCCAACTTTGGGGTTTCTGCGCAGAGGGGAACCACAAACTCTTGGTTTACGAGTACATGGAGCACGGGTCGTTAGCCAAGAACCTCTCCTCCAATGTTCTTGATTGGGAGAAGAGGTTCGAGATCGCAGTGGGCACAGCAAAGGGTCTCGCTTATTTACATGACCAGTGCTTGGAATGGGTTCTTCACTGCGACATAAAACCTCAAAACATACTCTTAGATGCCAATCTCAATGCAAAGGTGGCAGATTTTGGGTTATCGAAGCTATGCAACAGAGGGCGAAGTACAGAGCAGAGCTTCTCGAAGGTTAGAGGAACCCGAGGGTACATGGCTCCGGAGTGGGTATGGAATCTCCCGATTACGTCGAAAGTTGATGTTTATAGCTACGGAATTGTGCTATTGGAAATGGTGACTGGGCGGTGCTCAACAGAAATCTTAGAGGTGGAGGGAGTAGGGGGAAAGGAGTACAATGAGTTGGTTCCATGGGTGAAGGAGATCATGGGCTCAAGTTCAACAAGTGGAATGCCATGGGGGATTGAAGAGATCGTAGACCCTAGATTAATAGAGGAGAGCCATAACCATAAGGCCAAGATTGAGGTTCTGATTAGTGTGGCTTTACAGTGTGTTGAGAAGGAGAAAGATGCAAGGCCCACAATGAGCCAAGCACTTGAGAAGCTCCTATTCCATGAATATTAGAAAACTGACTATACGGCGGATTCGTCGAATTTTACTTGAAGACAGAGGGTATTCTTCATCAATTCCGGTTTGGTTTGAAATCGAAATGTGGATCAATTGTGTAATTGATCATATGGGTTTCTCTAAGGGCCATTACCTGGTGCCATGGTAAAAAGTTTGAACTGTCAAGTATGAAGACACGGGTTCGAGCCTGGAGAAAGCCAAAGGTCAAGTCTGAAGATGTGGGTTTCTTTTGTTGGCATGGTTTTCTAAAGGGTATGGGATTTTACAACTGACCACTCGATCTTTGCAACTGATCGCCTTTGACTTCTTTGAATCAAGGAATGGAGATCGCTTTTTGCCCCAATATTTCATGCATTATATCTTGAGGTAATGGGAACTCTTATCAGAAGGTGAAATGTTGATTCCACATGGACCACATCACCAAAAGTGACCCGAGAACTCTTCTCACGGTACGCTATGATCATGGTCACTTTGGAGACGTGTGCCCCGTGGAATCAGCATCTAATCGTCTGATATGTGGGCCATGATCTCAAGATCTACTGTGTAAAATATTGAAACAAAAAACGATCTCCCCATCTACTTCCAGTTAACCGTGTTAAAGGTGGGATCATCAGTTGCAAATACCAAATCTTCGTTTGCAAAAACTCGTAGCCCTTTCTAAATACAGGTACCCTGTATAATCTAAAGTTGGTGGACAAGTTAACGGTGGATCAAAAATTAGTAACGCAGCATTTAATACTTCATGAATTGGAGAGGGTGGGTGCGGTCGGGTTGGATCAGGCTGGATTAGAGGAGTGGACCCCTGACCTTGACCGTGACTCAACCTAGCTTTTTGGGTCGGATGTCGGGTCAATTTTTCTGGTCATGTTGGGCATATACCCTTGACCCGTCGTTGGGTCGGGTTAGGTCAGGTCGGGCATGTGCCCTTCATCCGTTAGGCAACAAAATTTGACCCACACTACAAAAAATAAGACTATTAGCGGCAGTTTTTTGGAGCCGCTATTAATAAAAAAACTACTAAGACTATTAGCGGCAAGGGTATTAGCTGCAGTTTTTTATTAATAAAGGCAGTTTTTGGCTTCTGCTAATAGTCTCATTTTTTGTAGTGCTAACCCAGCTCATTGACCATGCCCTATTTAAAGTACAACAACACGTATGCGAAAATTCTGGGAACACCGAGTCGGTAGATACTTAGTACATCAACACGTATGCGAAAAGTATCAATCAGAGACATCATGATGGCAGTAATAAATGATTCTATTGTCAATATGAATATAAATTGCAATAAAATTAAATCACCGATGACAGCCGATCGTCACCTAAACAGTAGTAATGCAGATTGTATATAAAAATCTCATTTAATTCTCCTACTAAATTCATCTAATTGTACCACGTTCATGATCAATTCAACTATGGATAAAAATCCTCGAGTTGCAAATCTTCTCCTTCTTTTGGTATGAAATTCAGATCGTTCCCAAGTTCGGGATCCTGATCAATGTCTGTAACTATAACACATAGTGTCGGGGTGAGCTAACAGTCTAAGCTCAATAGAAGAAACTCAAAGCCCGTTATATTTCATCCGATCAATTGATAGAATTCAATTATCAAATTATAAAGAATTTTTATTCCAAAACAGAATTCAAAGAGTCCTTGGTTCAAAATCACATGATCTAAGATTGAGTTATTTACGAGATTTGACAATGTCTTAAATTTCTATATGCAACTTCTTAGTTCATATATTACTTAAATCCATAACTTAAATATCTCTAATACAAATATAGCGTATGGAGTCTCCAATAACCGATGGGAATCCCCTCCTAATTATCGTCATTCAATGAACAATTTTTCTAATTATCCAAGCCCTACATTGTGAGGGATACTTGTACGGTTCAAAAAATAGTCGAAACGGTTCAAAACTGTCGAAGCACAGGATTCATTCACATCAACCTCAAATCAAATGCAAGTTCTAATACGTAATAAGGTGTTATTCATTCATAGATAATTCTCATACATTCCAAATTCAAGTTCAAAGGGTTCAACGTTCATATCGGTATGCAATCCGATATGTTCGATATTTCAAAATATTCAAATACGAATTTATATTCAAGGATTTCAAATATTCAAATGTAACCATATTTAACAAGTTCTAACTCAATTTCTAATGATCACAATCAAGTTCAATTATATCATTAAAGTCCATGAATCAAAGTGTGACAGCCCGGATTTCTGTACCCAGAAATCCGTGCCATCAGGATCATACTCTGGATGATCCCCGGGACAATCACGAGTGTCTGCTCGTATAGCGGAAGCCAAGCAGACACTATCCAGCAGTGGTAGATCGAGTCAGTCATCTAAGAATACATTTAACATAAAGGACAATAATTATAAAACAATTAATTCTATATAAACCAAAAGAATAAACATTCTCAGAAAGGAACCAAGAAGAACCATTGGTGATGGACATCCATCACCCAAACAATGGTTCCCGATAGTGGTTCCGAATAGAATGCATAAATAATACAATAAGTAATCCTACTAAAATATATACAAGCACACAATAATCCAAAAGGACAAAAATACAAGACATCCGACCCACTCACGGATAAAACTCGTCCTATCAGATGCATCTCCTCATCCTCGGCCTCGGCCTACGGATCGGGCTAGTAGTGCAGGTCGCTCTCTGCCGAGTGAGCTACTGACCTCGAACCTAAAATTGATTTAGAAAGCAGGGTGAACTACATCATAGCTCAATAGAAGAATTTCAAATAAACGCAATGAATATGCAGATCATGCTATCTCATAACAGAATTCAAATCAGGAACGTATAATCATGACGAATTAACTAAGAGCTAAAGTTTTATGCAAGAAATCAGATGTTATGCAAGTATATTATCAAAGAACTTAAATTGTGTGTATTTAACTTAAGAAACTCCCGTGACTATATAGCACGGAGTAAACAGGAATGTCCGATAGGAAACCCCAACCAATCGTCATTCACATGAATAATTTTGAAAGTGCAACAATGCCTCATCTATGGAGTGCAATTGTGTCGAGGATTGAAAGCAGGTGCACAAGTGTGCCAGGCATCGGATATACCGCTGGGTCGGTGGGGATCATCTGGTTTAAATCATCAAATCACATACATATATACCTCACAGATCAGATAACAGACATCAGAAGCAGGTTTCAGAATACGAATCAGGAACAGAAATCAGAATAGCAAGAATCATGATATGCATACATGCTTGGTAAAAACAGAAATCAGGGCATAGATATGAAATAAACATGGAATCATACTCAAAAGCAGTTTAAGTTGGTTTTCTCCTACCTCAGGTCACTTTATCTTCTAAGCAAATCCAAAGCCTTTTCAAGGTATCAGGGTTTGATCCTAGATCATAAACATAGTACTTTAAGTGTTAGGGATGTCAGAAAGTTAACCGGCACAATGTCCGGTGGTGTTTAACCCATAAAACCAAAACAGAATAAAACAGGGGTGATTGATCGATCACCACTCTTATTGATCGATCAATACCTCTTGTTGATCGATCAATACCTCTCATTGATCGATCACCACCCTCTTAGCTCTCCTTTTGCAACAAGCCATTTGATCGATCAATACACCTTATTGATCGATCACCTATCATCATTGATCGATCAATACACTCATTGATCGATCAATAACCTCTCTTCTACTCACATTTAACACAGCTTAAATTGATCGATCACCACTTGGGTTGATCGATCAATGCATCCTGTAGATCGATCAATGTCCTCATTGATCGATCACTAGCCCATTTTCAAATTTTCTCCTCTTCTGTTCACATTATCTGCCTATACAGATTGATCGATCAATGCCTTCATTGATCGATCAACACCCTACAGTGATTGATCAATACCTATGTTGATCGATCACCAACTGTCATTGATCGATCACTCTCTTGTTGATCGATCAATATCCAGGATTGATCGATCAATGCCCAAATTAATCGATCAATGCCCTTCGGGCATTAAACTTCCAGGATTTAGGGGCTTCTGTTCCCCTTTTTGTGTTATACAGATTGATCGATCAATGATCTTCATTGATCGATCACCACTTGTCATTGATCGATCAATGCCTTCATTGATCAATCAATAATGACAGAACCTCTGTCATTAATGAAGTTCATCTCCAACCCTATTTTAACCCTCTTTTTTTTTCATTAATGGTTCCCAACAACCATTAACACAATCATCAATGCACATACTTGGGCTTCTCATTTGCCCCTATTTAAACACACAGACTCACCTTTGTTTGGGCCCTCTCGGGGTTTCGGCAAATCGATTCGAATGAGGGTTTCGGATCTAGCTCTCAGAGTTCATCACCAATCCGAGTCCGACGAGCAACCCTTTAGTTCCGGTTCAGCATGCAGAGACTTCACACACATACCTTAGACCATACCTAAGCTCATTTCATTGAACTCTACTTACCCTAGCTTAGGAAACTCATCATCTCACTCTTGCTAACCCTGTTTTTCTCCAAGAACCCTCTTGAAAACCCACCTAGCTACAGGTTCTTTATCTACTAGAGCAACTAGGGCAAAGGGAAGAAGAAGAAGAAGAAGGGGATCTCTCTCTAAGTCTCCCTTTCTTCTCTTATAAGTTACTAAATAGATATTTCTGTTTGCCCCTAGTTTATGTTCCCGTGTGGGGCACGAACACGGTTGCTACGGCGCAACGTGTCACATTGACCCTTTACACAACTCGGACTTAAACGAAAACGCAAGTGTGAACTCATCTAATCACAGTGCAACTTTATCTTAACTAATATTAATTCTAAAGTTTTAAGTCAGCCTCAATTTCCATGCCGGGCACGTAGATCGAAACAGTCAGGTTCGTGTTCTGGATTTCAGGGTCGTTACACAAAGTCTAAAATATAATTGCACATTGAAATTCTCCTACCTCGGATCCTAAAGTTGCAAAAGAGTGTACGGTGGTCTTTGGTGATTTCGCCCACCCCCATGCTACAACACCTACGTAATTGACAAATCAATGATTGTCATAATTCCCGACAATCCAGATGTACGAAATTTAAAACACGAAAGAGGCTAAAATAAGGTTGAAAATAACTCTATTGTAGCTTGCTCGAGCAACATGTAATATTCGCTCGAGTGACTTACTCCAGTGGGATTTCTGTAAGTCTTGTGGCACCTCGCTTGAGCGACACCCAAATTCGCTCAAGCGAGTTTCGGCCGAAAGATTTCTGAAGGGTTTTCGCTCGAGCGACCAGTGATCTCCCTCAAGCGACCCCGTACGATAATGAGTTTTTTTCTCCTTTCCTCCCGAAATTACAATTCGAATTCCGAACCGGTGATTTACTAATTTATGCAAAATTGAGAAGGTATAATTTGTAACACAAGATGGCGATATTTACCTTTTTGAATTTGAACGACCGATTCACGGTGGATCGATGTTTGAGGAATATGCATCCAACACTCGGCGTCCAATCGATCTCCCTAACTTCGCCCTCGTCGATCTCGGTGTTGGGAAGGTGGAGAGTTTCTAGTAGAAGAAAAGTTGATGAAAGTCAAAGTAACGGCTAGGATTCTCTCTTGGAAAGAAGAGAATAAGGGCTAGGGTTTTCTCAAAGGAAGAGACGGCTAGGTTTCTGTAACGACCCTTAAATTCTAAGACTCCTGACTGCCTTGGCATGCTTGCTTGATACGAAAATCGAGACGAATTAAAAAATTTAATAATAGGAATATTAAGATCAGGATTATTATTCCGCATGCGTGTGAAGTGACAGGTCACTTGCGACACATGTCTGAGTTACGATTAGATCCTTCGTAGGATGTTGTATACGTGTGTATAACAGTGCGCTCAGCACCGGAGCAAATGAATAAGAAATAGAAATATCCTAGATATTTCCATTAGTTAGCTTATAAAGGAAGGAAGGTTAGAGAATACACTTATAAAGGAAGGAAGGTTAGAGAATACACATCTCTCTTCCTTCTTCTAACCTTTGCTTGCAAACTATTGTTAGAAAACCCTCTGTGAAACCTGTGTGAGAGAAACCCTAAATTTTGGAACCTCTTATTTAAAGCGTAAAGGAATCAACGTGTGGACGTCGAATCCATTTGAGAGTACAATACACATTTGTGCATTTAGTGTGGAGTTGTACATCTGGTTCATCGGAGAACTCACCTTGACAAACTCTCGAGTTTCGGATCCGAAGAACCGCCTTGAACCGAAGGATTTCCTTGGACCAAGGGATCAAATTAAATGAGGTGAGTTACGATGTTTTGCAGGGTCCTTGATGTCATAAATACGTATTTAAGTGCGCTTGAATGATTCGTGGAGAATCATTAAGGCTAGGGTTGAAATGGGTTTAAAAAATCAATGAATTGTATTAATGACTGAGACTGTCATTTTCAATCGATCAAATTAGATATTTGATTAATCAAATTAAGATCCAACTGATCAAATTTGGGATTTGATCGATCGAATCGTATAAACCCCTATAGAACAGAAGGGTATTTTTAAGAGGTTCATGCCCGATAAGATTGATCGATCAAATTGGAGATTTGATCGATCAAATATGGAACTGGTCGATCAAAATATGAGGTGATCGATCAATCGAGAATTGATCGATCGAACTGTGAGATTGATCAATCAAATTAGGGATTTGATCGATCGAATTCTATAAATAACCTATATAACAGGAGGCCTATTTTTTTGAAATTTTAACTTGGAATATCCGATCGATCAAATATGAAGATTGATCGATCAAATTGAGGATTCAATCGATCAAATAGGAAGATTGATCGATCAAATTTCCTCTGTTTTGTATATATGAAATGTTGGTTTCTGATCGATCAAACATGGTAATTGATCAATCAACTTGTGAATCCGATCGATCAAATAAGGAAATGATCAACCAAATTTTCTCTGTTCTGTCTATATAGAAGTAAGGCATCCGATCGATCAAATGATAAGTTGATCGATCAGATGTGAATCCGATCGATCAAATAGGAATGTTGATCGATCGAATTCCCCATTTTGGCCTGTCTTAGTTTTCTGAGAAAAATATTGTTGGGCAGTGTACCATTTTCTATTCTGATACTTAGTACATTATACGTATGGTCTAGGTCAAGACAGGACACTTTAAAAAACTTTGGATTTGCTTAGAAAGACTTGATCTGAGATGGGAGAAATTCAACCTAACTTGTATCCAATTTGACTGCATGGTTTCTAGATATCTGCATCTGACTTCTGTTGTTTCAAAAGCATGTCATGCATATGATAAAGTTCTGTATCTCTGTTCTACTCTAATTCCTGATATATGCTCTGATTTAAAGTTCATGTGGCGAATCCTCCTAACATGGCAGGATATCCACGACCGGCACGGCGGAATATCTGTGCATTTGATTTGTAAACCCCCTGACATAAGTTGCTCTTCTTTGAAGAGGCTTGATGCAAACATCTGCAATTATTCATTGAACGACGATGGTCGGAATTACCCATTGGCACACATCTAGCTACCACGTGCTATATTCACGGGAGTTATTTAAGTATAGAATTTAAGTCATTAAATACTGTATGCATGCATATGAAAACTTTGAGAATATAGTTTATTTTTTATAATTCTGCATCTGATATCTGATCATCTGTCTGCATCTATTCTGTTCTGTCTGCACTCTCTGATTTAATCATTTGTTCTGAGTTATACCTGTAATTTGTTTTACATTTTTGATGCAATTTACTTGAGTTTTTTCTATTGAGCTTAGATGGTTAGCTCACCCTGTTTATATATAATAAGTTCTGAGGGACTCGACAGTAGAGTGATCACGATTACTAGTAGAAAAGGCGAGACCTGAAGAGGACAGCGCTCACGATTTGACGAGTTCTATCTGTAGCTAGGGTATTAGTTTTGTGTTTTATATTTTGTACTTGTATTTTTGGATTATTTGTGTGTCTGGTGGCCACTTTTCTGTATTTACTTACTATAGATGTTTATTTATAGCATTATACATTCTATAGAGACCACTATTGAGAACCATTGTTTTGAGTGATGGATGTCCATCACCAGTAGTTCTTCTTGATTCATTTTTGATGATGTATATTCTTTTGATTTACATATATGCATTGTTTGATTTCTGTTTCCTTTCTTTTAGAGCCTTATATGATGACTCGATCTGCCACTTCCGATAGTGTCTGCTCTGACTTTCGCTAGACAAGCAGACACTCTTTAGTTTGTTCCGGGGATCATCCGGTGTATGATCCTAATGACACGGGTTTTCGAGTACGGAAATTCGGGCTGTCACAGTTTCTTCGTAGGTTACTTATCTATAACTTATTAGTAAAGGTCCAAAAAAATAGTGTTGAGTCCGCTTCCAAAGTTCGATCCCTAGACCTCTTGGTTAGAACTCAAGCCTCTTATCATTGGTGCTCTCAGGGAGCTCGTGTAAATGTTTACACAACTTTTATTTTTATTGTCCATATAAATTCTCTAACTAAGGTATTTATTCTTTAACTAAGGTGTATAACTTGTTAAACACATGTATTCAATTGTCGTATTAAGGTTTAGGAGAATTTGGGTCATCACATAAAGTGTTATGTCCAAGATTGGAAGAGAAGTTACTGGTGGATAAGGGATTTTAGTAGAGCAGCATTTAATGGCTCATAATTTGGATGGGGAGAGAGTGTTCAGGTCGGGTTACAGGGGTGAACCTGACCTTGACCCTTGACTCCACTCTACAACGGTTCAGCTCTGTTCGGGCTGGATACGTGCAACACCCGCATGCTCCTAGCCACTGTGCTACATTTTTGCTTCAAATTAAAAGGTCGTGGTTTATTGAAAAGGGGCAATTGTCAAGTCCAACCAGATTGAATAGGATTTCGAGTTCAACCACATCTGCAGCCCTTGGATATGGGATAGTTTTCACTTTTCATAGGATGACGTGCAATCAAAATTCTCCCGTTTCCAAGGGCTCCAGATGTGGTTGAACTCGAAATCCAGTTCAATTTGGTTGGACGTGGCCATTGCCCTATTGAAAAAATAGGGAATTAATTGTGAATTAATGACAACTTTCAAAAAAGTTGCGAATTTCGGAGAATAAAAAATTACAATTTATTCAGGATTTAGTGTGGAAACTGAAAATTTAGGATTTAGTAAGTAGTAATTTTTTCAAGAATTCGGTGATTTTTGTGAATATGTTATTAATGAATCGAGCTGGCCCATCAAGCTTACTAAGATAGACCCAACCTAAAAGTTTGACTCTAACTCACGGATTAAAAACCCGGTCAAGTTACTCGAAACTCGGCCGAGTTGATTCAACTCAACTGAGTTTCAAGTAAACTCGACTAAAAACTTGATTTTTCAAGTTTCTCGAGTAACTCGATAGAGTTTGACTCGAGCTCGATAGAGTTGACTCGAGATTCTTAAAAAAAATAGAAATAAAAATAAAAATGTTAGAGAAAGGGTTGGGCGAGAACAAAATCTTTATTTCTCATGAAATGCTTATCGAGTTGTCTGACCTCGAAGAGATGACTATACTGCTGAGTTTGTAGCCAAAAGCCGATTAGAAATCCGTTAGAAGATTGGATCTCAGAATCTTACTAGAGAGAGAGCTGTGTGACTGAGTGAGAGAGGATTCCAAAAGACGATTAGAATCCGTTGTGGATGAGGCTTGGGAATATCCGGCGGACCAGGCAGAGACACGTGGGGATGTAGGCTTCATCGTTAGTTTGGACAGAGAAATAGGGAAAAACTTGGCCTTAGGGCTTGTTCAGGAGTCAAAAAACACTCAGAATCTGAGAGTTGACTCTGAATCGTTGCTGTTTTCAAGCTTTTCCGACATTTTCCTATGTTTGCGACTTTTCATGGGGATCCATATTTTCTGAGTTTTTTCGAGTGAAAGCGACATCAATTTTCTATTAAATAACTCCAAAATGCTCCGAATCTGAGCTCAGTAAAATAAACCAAAATACCCTTTAGAACTAGGATTCGGAGAACTCAAGAACACAAAATTATGTGTTTTATGGGAAAAACTTAGAAAACCCGACTTTGACCAAAATCAAGAACACCACAGAAAAACTAAGCAGATTCTTCCAAAATTGTAGCTAATCAGATTCTAGGCTTTTCGAAAGAGGCCTTAGGCTTCATCGTGAGTTGTGCAAAAGAGGAGAGAGAAAGGGAAGCTAGAGAGAGAGCTTTGGGACTTTGGGCTTCTTCGTGATCCTAAGGCAGAAAAAAGATGAACTTTAGAAAAGAGATGAGAAGTGCTGGATGCTACAAGGTATTATTAACTAACATATTACAAGGGTTTTAAAGAGGCTATAGTGTTCGATCGAATAAAAAGGCTCAAGTGTAAATGATATATAAAGGGTGGAGGTACTCCAGATGGAGTACCCTCACCGTACTCCAGGTAGGGTCAGATTGACTCAGACTTTTTTTTAACTCTTAATAACTTAGACCCAATTGATTTATTCAAGTCGGGTTTTCGAATCATGCTCTAACTCATAGTTGGGCAGGAGGTTGACCTATTTTACAATGTGGTCCAACGCTTTATACTGTTCTAGGGGTTTAAATCTCCCTAGAACCTCACTTTTTGGGCCTGCTGCACTCAATCTATGATCTATCACTTTGATGGTAAAGATCACTCACATCTTACACCAATGATGGTGTAAGATAATTTAAACACCATTTTCGTGTCGAAATGATGGTCAGGAGAGTCAGGTCCTAAACTAAATCTCTTATAGATCTACCAGTCTAATTTTGAAAGGGATAATGGCTCTGACCAACATTTAAATATCAAAATTGTGATTAAATGATCTCACACCATTATTCTAGGCTTTTGACCTTACTTACTGTGGGTATACTATTATGCCACATGAATTCATCTAAACAAAATCTAAATTGTCCTAATGGCAATCCATCAATGAAGCATGTCTCGGCCAAAAAATAATTAGTGATTTTTGGGTCTAGAATAAAAATAAGAAAGCTGTATTAGAGTGCACAGGATAGCTAAAATCTCCCTACCGAGTGATTTTTGCGCACATTACCCTTCAATGTATGAGCTATCACTTTGACGGTATGGACTGTTGAATCTTAAACAGTTAATGGTATAAGACCATTTAAACGCCGATTTGGTGGTTAGACGATGGTCAGGAGAGTCAGATCCATTATCCTACCTATAGCATAATGGCAACTAATCCCACGAGTACATGTTTACTTCAAATATAGAAACAACAAAAATTTACAGGGAAAAAGCTACATGTAAAAAGCCATATTCAGAACCCGATATTATGAGCTTACACCGATCCGGCAATAAATACTGACGAAAACAACGCAGAATGATACTCAGTAGAAAGAAATGCACTTTCAAATTGAATCGGCTATAAATACCATGAAGCTTCATTCAGGCATATACTCATATGCTAACTGTTCCATCACAGTTGAGGAAGGTAGAATAATGAAATAGCACTATACAGGGTAGCCCCATTTAAAGAGGCAAAAAAAGAACGAAAAAAAAAAAAAAAAGGCCAGTTACCATCATCCACATGGCATTCATCAATGAAATGGCCGTTTATGCGCTCAGAGCTGTGTACAAGAGATCCGGGGGAAGCATATCTCTTACTCAGATGGCTTCTGCAAGTCTTTGATGTATTAATTTGGTATTTGCTGTGTTATTGATACTGTAGAAAACAAAAGTATTACCATAAGTTGTTGCATTGGTTTCTCATTGTTTTTGTGAAATAATAGTGAATGTTTATGCTGCAATTGGATGAAAATTTAAAGTACAAAAAATTTTATATCAATGTTGCTCCAATGGGTCCTTTATATATGAAAATAGTGACATGTAAGAGCAACCATAAAATAAACCATAAAGAGAATTCAAAAAAATGGGATCTTGAAAAAAGCTTTAGCATATTATGTAGCTACAGAAAGTTTTAGGAACAAAAAAGGGATTGTCACAGATTTCCAAGGTCCCCAATAAGTAATTTTATCGATATATGAGGGAAAGGGTGAATTGAAATTGCGAAAAAGGTTCCCAAAAAAACATTAGATCAACGTGTGAGAAATGCTTATAATCAAAATTACAAAAATACCATTCTACAAAATGCAGATCACACCGACGATAGTTGTTAATTGGTAAGAAGAGTGATTCAGTAATTCCAACTATAAATGTTTCTTACTCCTTGACCAACTGTCTTATCAGGAGCCCTAAAAAGCGTGACAATCCCTTTTTCTGAATAGTTAGTCTACAATGGATGGCAACCCATCATGGGTGGTAAAGCAGTCCACACGTATATGTGACTCTCTGTTGTGCATGGACTTCCATGCATTAGAAGTTCGAGCATGTCACACAGTCACACATGACTGCCACGTCTACACATGATGGGTGGACACCTATTGTAATGTAGACTCACTCTTTCCTAAAACTTGCTAAAGTAGTATAATATGCTAAAACTTTTTACAAATAATCCTTGTTTTCTAAAAAGCCCTAATATAAAGTCATTCACAGACAGCCCAACTTCCTACCATTAACAAGTAGACTCTATACAGAAAATAGTGCCGGCTAGCAAGGTTAATGAGAAACTTGTTGGCTTACGAAAATGTGAAATGAAATGGATAGCTGAATTACCGCACAGCTATCACAAGCTTTTAACAAGCAAGCACTAGAAACTGAGATAATGTTCTACACTCATGACAGAGAAATTGAGCTCTCAACAGTTATGGCACAAACATAGGATTTAAACAATTTAGAAAGATCTACCAATCAAAAATAAAATATAAAAAATGAATAAATAAATTTAGAAAGATCGATATTACTTTAACCAAATCACAGCATTTTAGGAAGGGAATTTTTTTCCAAATAGCCACGCCCATCAACATCTATTTAAGGTAGGCTTTTTATCAAAAGTTAGCATTCACATTTGTCAGGGTCCCTGAAATCTGTAAATTTAAGCTTTTGATAGGATTCTGCATCTAAAAGGCAGGTGGGCTTGTCTATCTCCTCATGTTGATATCACCCCATCTAAAAGCAATCTGATTTGAAGGCCGTGATCCAAATATCTTTGTTACGATTGATTGGCACGAAACAAGATCTCAATCATATGATTCAACACAGTCAACCGTTGAAATAGGATGAATCCTATGATAAAGATCTTGTTTCGTGCCCAATCTTTTGCACCAAAGCTCTTTTGATCATGACCTTTAAATCAGACAGCTTGATGATGTTTTCACAAGACAAAAGTCCCCAAAATCCCAACATTTGTTCTAAATTGTGTGCAAGAACCAACTTTGTGCATGCAAGTAATGACCCCAATAATAATTATTTGCAAAATTATCTTTCGTTTTAACCAGAAAAAAAAAAAGCATCCAGGTGTCTACTTTTAAAGCTCACCAGAATAGAAAATCCCCACTGGATGCCATTTTTCCAAAAATCCAATCTGGAACCAATTCTTCCAACAGCTTCAATTGTTCTTCAACTTCTCCTGCAACCATACGAAAAAAAAGAATTAGCTTTCAGGTAGCTTAATTCTGCTAAGCTATTGCTTCAATAATTATTGAGAACCGAGCCCTTACTTCGATCAACTATATCACTATGACTCATGATTATTTTGTGTATAAGCTCCTCCTTTGTGATAACAGATAGCTTGATCGACTGAAATATGAGTTGGATCATGTCAAAGACCTTAGGCAAGCAACCAATCATCAGCTGCCGTCTATTTGCCTCGGCAAGACCCACGCCCCGCTCTGCCTTTGCTTTCCTTTCTTTCTCTCTTACCTAGAAAAGAGCAAATCTGGTCCATTAATTCTTCGACAAAACCGCGTAACCAAGGCTTCAGATTGAACCTATATACCGTAATAGTCTTCCTAATGGAATTATCGAAGCACATAAACATTTATATTTATGGAATTCACTCCGTGAATTCCGATGGTGGATCAAGCCTGTAACGACCTTGAAATCTAGAACACGAACCTGACTGTTTCGATCTACGTGCCCGGCACGGAAATCGAGGCTGACTTAAAACTTTAGAATTAATATTAGTTAAGATAAAGTTGCACTGTGATTAGATGAGTTCACACTTGCGTTTTCGTTTAAGTCCGAGTTGTGTAAAGGGTCAATGTGACACGTTGCACCGTAGCAACCGTGTTCGTGCCCCACACCGGAACATAAACTAGGGGCAAACAAAAATATCTGTTTAGTAACTTATAAGAGAAGAAAGGGAGACTTAGAGAGAGATCCCCTTCTTCTTCTTCTTCCCTTTGCCCTAGTTGCTCTAGTAGATAAAGAACCTGTAGCTAGGTGGGTTTTCAAGAGGGTTCTTGGAGAAAAACAGGGTTAGCAAGAGTGAGATGATGAGTTTCCTAAGCTAGGGTAGGTAGAGTTCAATGAAATGAGCTTAGGTATGGTCTAAGGTATGTGTGTGAAGTCTCTGCATGCTGAACCGGAGCTAAAGGGTTGCTCGTCGGACTCGGATTGGTGATGAACTCCGAGAGCTAGATCCGAAACCCTCATTCGAATCGATTTGCCGAAACCCCGAGAGGGCCCAAACAAAGGTGAGTCTGTGTGTTTAAATAGGGGCAAATGAGAAGCCCAAGTATGTGCATTGATGATTGTGTTAATGGTTGTTGGGAACCATTAATGAAAAAAAAAATGGGTTAAAATAGGGTTGGAGATGAACTCCATTAATGACAGAGGTTCTGTCATTATTGATCGATCAATGAAGGCATTGATCGATCAATGACAAGTGGTGATCGATCAATGAAGATCATTGATCGATCAATCTGTATAACACAAAAAGGGGAACAGAAGCCCCTAAATCCTGGAAGTTCAATGCCCGAAGGGCATTGATCGATCAATTTGGGCATTGATCGATCAATCCTGGGTATTGATCGATCAACAAGAGAGTGATCGATCAATCGATGCTTGGTGATCGATGAACATAGGTATTGATCGATCACTGTAGGGTGTTGATCGATCAATGAAGGCATTGATCGATCAATCTGTATAGGCAGATAATGTGAACAGAAGAGGGGAAAATTTGAAAATGGGCTAGTGATCGATCAATGAGGACATTGATCGATCAACAGGATGCATTGATCGATCAACCCAAGTGGTGATCGATCAATTTAAGCTGTGTTAAATGTGAGTAGAAGAGAGGTTATTGATCGATCAATGAGTGTATTGATCGATCAATGATGATAGGTGATCGATCAATAAGGTGTATTGATCGATCAAATGGCTTGTTGCAAAAGGAGAGCTAAGAGGGTGGTGATCGATCAATGAGAGGTATTGATCGATCAACAAGAGGTATTGATCGATCAATAAGAGTGGTGATCGATCAATCACCCCTGTTTTATTCTGTTTTGGTTTTATGGGTTAAACACCACCGGACATTGTGCCGGTTAACTTTCTGACATCCCTAACACTTAAAGTACTATGTTTATGATCTAGGATCAAACCCTGATACCTTGAAAAGGCTTTGGATTTGCTTAGAAGATAAAGTGACCTGAGGTAGGAGAAAACCAACTTAAACTGCTTTTGAGTATGATTCCATGTTTATTTCATATCTATGCCCTGATTTCTGTTTTTACCAAGCATGTATGCATATCATGATTCTTGCTATTCTGATTGCCTCGATTCAGATTCTCAAACCTCGCTCGATGTCTCGATCCGATCCGTGACGTATATATGTATGTGATTTGTTGATTTAAACCAGATGATCCCCACCGATTTAAGCAGATATCCGATGCCTGGCACACTTGTGCACCTGCTTTCAATCCTCGGCACAATTGCACTCCATAGATGAGGCATTGTTGCACTTTCAAAATTGTTCATGTGAACGACGATTGGTTGGGGTTTTCCTATCGGACATTCCTGTTTACTCCGTGCTATATAGTCACGGGAGTTTCTTAAGTTAAATACACACAATTTAAGTTCTTTGACAATATACTTGCATAACATCTGATTTCTTGCATAAAACTTCAGCTCTGTGTTAATTCGTCATGATTATACGTTCCTGATTTGAATTCTGTTATGAGATAGCATGATCTGCATATTCATTGCGTTTAGTTGAAATTCTTCTATTGAGCTATGATGTAGCTTACCCTGCTTTCTAAATCAATTTTAGTTCCGAGGTCAGAGTTCTGATGCAGAGCACCTGCACTACCAAACCGATCCGCAGGCCGAGGCCGAGGACGAGGAGATGTACATACAAAGTGAGGAGTTTTATCCGTAGCACTGGTACCGTGTCGATGTCTTGTATTTTTGTCCTTTTGGTTTACTGTGTGCCTGGTGGCCACTTTTGTATATATTTTAGTAGGATTACTTATTGTATTATTTATGCATTCTATTCGGAACCACTATCGGGAACCATTGTTTGGGTGATGGATGTCCATCACCAATGGTTCTTCTTGGTTCCTTTCTGAGAATGTGTATTCTTTTGGTTTATATAGAATTAATTGTTTTATAATTATTGTCCTTTATGTTAAATGCATTCTTAGATGACTGGCTCGATCTACCACTGCTGGATAGTGTCTGCTTGGCTTCCGCTATACGAGTAGACACTCGTGATTGTCCCGGGGATCATCCAGAGTATGATCCTTATGGCACGGATTTCTGGGTACAGAAATCCGGGCTGTCACAGTTGGTATCAGAGCTAGACGTTAGGTTGAACTACGGGTTCAGGTTGGATTGTTTTCACAATCTATGTACTGATTAATGTTGTTGTTTTCACAATGACAGACCAATATGGGCCCTAAGTTCAGAGGAGGGCACAGTGGAGGTAGAACAGGTCAGAGAGAGATTCCTCTGAGGGATGTGCCCGAGGTCATAGGCACGTCGAGGGGTTTGGAATTCCTCTCACATGCAAATGTGGTTCCAGTGGGACCAAGAGGAGGTAGAAGAAGAAATGAAGAAAGGATGGAGCAGGTGTTGGAAGCATTAGCTACCAACGTCGCTCAACAGACAGCTGCTTTGGCTCAACAGGCAGCTAGACCACCCCATCAGCCTGGTGGATTTGCGGAGTTTAGGAGAATGAGACCTCCTAACTTCTCGGGTCAAACGGATCCCATAGAGGCAGAAGGGTGGATAGAAGAGATGGAGAAGCTCTTTGAAGTATTACGAAGGACGTGAGAGAAAGTGCGTTGGCCACTTTCAAATTGGATGGTGACGGGACCTTGGTGGAAGTCGGTGTCACAAAATAGACAGAGAGAGTTTCCTCACACTCCTTGGACATGGGAGGAGTTTACGGAGGTGTTTTATCACAAATACTTCCCGAAAATTGTGAGGCATCAATGGGAAGTGAAAGTCATAGAGTTGAAGCAAGGCGCCATGTCAGTAAGGGACTATGGAGCGGAGTTTGATAGATTGGCTAGGTTTGCACCTCAACATGTAGCCACGGAGTTGATGAGAGCAAGGAAATTCCAACTTGGCCTGAGACAAAATTTACAGAAAGACGCCATGTGGGAAATGGAGACTTATGAGGAGTCATGGCCAAGGCTCTCATGAGGAGGAGAACCAAACAATTCTCTTGGAGGGACAAGCAAAGTAGAGAGAGACCATTCCAAGGGCAATCTCAGACACAGAGCGTAACAAGAGGGCTAGATTTTCCGGACCTCGAGATACCTCGCACTCTCGACCGCGATTTCTTGATCAGTTCATATCGAGAGCAAGTACTACATCTTCCAGATCATTTCGACCAGCTGGATCTTCTGATAGCGGGGCCTCAGTGACTCAGGGACCTTCAAGAGTCTCGTCCTTCACTCCGGCCGCGATATGTGCAAAGTGCGGGAAACCACACAAGACAGAGGACTGCAGAAGAGAGACAGGGGCATGCTTCAGGTGTGGCAAGATGGGCCACTTGGTTAGAACCTCGAGGAGAGCAAGGAGCGGTCAGGATCGGTATCTACACAAAGATCATCTCGACCAGTGGTTCACGGTCGAGCTTATGCCGTCACCGCAACCGATGCTCTGACATCGAATGATGTCATTCAAGGTATGATTAGAATTCAAGAAATATGGTGTTGTTTAAAATGAGGAATTGGAAAATTTAAAAACATAGAATTTATTTGATTAATTTTGATTATAATAGTACGCATAAGCCTACACATCTAAGACGTTTAAAGTAATGTTGAACTTGGTGTATAGGTGAGCTGAAACTGTATAGGAGTTGCGACATTTGCTTCCATAGGGCACGAGCTCTGATAGACCCAGGCTCAACTCATTCTTTCGTACGGCCTCAATTTACAAAGGAGTTGAGTGCCACTCCAGAACAACTAGATTTTATTTTGACAGTGTCAATTCCCACGGGTAGTGCAGTGAATGCACTCACTGTGTGTAAATCAGTGGTAGTGGCAGTAGATGATCACGAGACACGTGATTTGATTCATTGGATATGAAGGATTTGACATCATTTTGGGAATGGATGCTATCCGCTACCACGCAAGTGTGGATTGTCTTCGGAAGATGGTAGTTTTCCGCCCTCCAAAGGAGCGATCCTTTAGATTCTTCGGAGTGAAGTCTAAGGTAGCTCCGTTGATATCCGCTATTCGGGCGAAGAGGATGATGAAGAGTGGATGCAATGGATATATAGCCTTTCTACAAGAACAACGGGAGGAGACAAATGTGATATTCGATATTCACGTTGCATGCGAGTATCCCGATGTATTCCCTGAGGAATTGCCAGGCCTACCGCCAGTTCGGGAGATTGAGTTTGCAATCAATTTGGTTCGAATCCTTTGAACCGATTCTAAAGCTCCTTATCGGATGGCTCCAGCAGAATTGCAAGAGTTGAAGGAGCAACTACAAGAACTGCTTGACAAAGGGTTTATTCGACCGAGTGTGTCCCCTTGGGGAGCACCAGTATTGTTTGTCAGAAAGAAAGATGGTTCGATGCGTCTATGCATTGACTATCGGCAGTTGAATAAGTTGACGATTAAGAATCGTTACCCGCTTCCTAGGATCGATGATCTGTTTGATCAATTGCAAGGAGCGAGGTTCTTTACGAAGATCGACTTGAGATCAGGTTTCCATCAATTACGAGTCAAGGCTGAAGACGTGGAGAAGACGGCGTTCAGAACCAGATATGGGTACTATGAATTCTTAGTTATGCCGTTTGGATTGACGAATGCACCCGCATCGTTTATGGACCTGATGAATCGTGTGTTTAAACCACACTTGGACAAGTCAGTGGTTGTTTTTGTAGACTACATCCTTGTCTATTCTAAGACAAAGGAGGAACATGAAGAGCATCTACATATAGTCTTGCGGACCCTCAGAGAACACAAATTATACGCAAAGCTCAGTAAGTATGAGTTTTGGTTGAACCAAGTGAGTTTCCTGGGCCATATTGTCTCCGCCAAAGGTATAACCGTAGATCCGACAAAGATCGAAGCTGTCGTGAACTGGGAACAACCTAAGACAGTGACAGAGGTCCGTAGTTTCCTTGGTTTGGCAGGATACTACAGGCGATTCGTAGAAGGTTTCTCTAAACTATCAGGTCCGCTTACTCAGCTCACTAAGAAAAATGCTAAGTTTAATTGGACTGAACAATGCGAGAAAAGTTTTCAGGAATTGAAGACGCGTCTGACTACAGCACCATTGCTAGATATACCTTCTGGCAGAGGAGGCTTTGCTATCTACAGTGACGCATCGTATAGTGGTTTGGGTTGTGTCCTCAACCAACATAAGAAGGTTATCGCATATGGCTCTAGACAACTTAAGGAACATGAGAGAAACTACCCGACTCATGATCTGGAATTAGCGGCGGTGATCTTTGCTTTGAAGATTTGGAGGCACTACTTATACCTAAACGCGTTCGATATCTACACCACCACAAAAGCCTTAAATATTTGTTTACCCGGAAGGATTTGAATATGCGATGTAGAGATGGATGGAGTTCTTGAAAGACTACGATTGTTCCATCCAAAGATCACCGAAGGCCAATGTTGTGGCAGATGCTTTGAGCGAAAGTCTTCTTTGACACATCTTATCACCAGAGTACAAAGGTGGCATCTACTTGAGGACCTGGCCTTATGTGATACGCTGATTGATGTCAGAGGTTCAGGGACACTGATGGCTACCATTGTGATACGTCCCACATTGTTTGACAATGTACGTAAGCTCCAGATGATTGACGATGAGCTTATGGCAATTAGAAGGGATGTGATCAACGGGATCAGACCTGATTTTACCATCAAGGATGATGGCACTTTGCTATTCCGAGATCGGATGTGCATACCGGATACAAAGGACCTAAAAGACACAATTTTTGAGGAAGCGCATAAGTCTACATATGCTAGACATCTAGGAGTACCAAGATGTACCAAGATCTCAAGCGAAGTTTTTGGTGGAGAGGATTAAAGAAGGATGTGGCGGATTATGTTTCTCGGTGTTTGGTCTGCCAGTAGGTGAAAGTGGACCATCGAAATCCAGCGGGTTTGTTGCAACCATTGCCAGTGCCAGAGTGGAAATGGGAAGCCATTTCTATGGACTTTATTCTAGGATTACCGAGCACATTGAGAAAGAACAATGCCATTTGGGTTATTATAGACCGACTGACAAAATCTGCACATTTTCTACCATATCGGACTACATTCGCAGCCAATAAGCTAGCCGAGCTGTACTTGAAGGAAATAGTTCGATTACATGGCATACCGGTCAGCATCGTGTGTGATAGAGATCCGCTATATACGTCGCAGTTTTGGCGACGATTCCAAGAAGGCATGGGTACTAAATTGGAGTTCACCAAAGATTTCATCCTCGCATGATGGGCGATCGAGAGAGTGAACCAGATCATAGAGGATATGTTGCGTGCATGTATGTTGGACTTTCATGGTTTATGAGATCAACACTTGCCTCTGATCGAGTTTGCTTACAATAACAGTTATCAGTCAAGTATTGGGATGGCGCCTTATGAAGCCTTATATGGACGTCGATGCAGATCTCCACTGAATTGGGAAGAAGTCGGCGAGAAGCTTGTCTTAGGACCAGAGATCGTGATGCATCACCGAGACGTTAGGGTGATTCGCGAAGATTGAGGATGGCCCAAAGTCAGCCAAAAGAGCGTACGGATCTTCATCGACGCAAGTGGAGTTTCGAGTTGAGACAAGGTGTTTGTGAATATCTCGCCAACCAAGGGTGTCATGCGTTTTGGGAAACGCGGAAAGCTGAGTCCTCGATACATTGGACCATTTGAGGTACTCGGACGGGTTGGTGAAGTGGCTTATCGGATTGCCTTGCCACCACAGTTGGCAAGCATGCATAACGTCTTTCACGTGTCCATGCTACGCCATTACGTACGCGATCCGACTCACGTCTTGGATTTCCAACCAATAGAGCTTCAGGAGGATATGATGGTGATTGAAGAACCGATTGCTATTTTGGATCGTCGTGATCAAGTCTTGCGGACTAAGTTGATTCCACTGGTACTAGTCAAGTGGAGAAATCATTGACTATTTGAAGTTACTTGGGAACGCCAGAACAAATCCGAACAATATCCACATTTGTTTACCTGATGAGAAAGGTAAATTCTTAATTATTTTCGCTTAAAGGTTCGTCACCATAATTATGTTGTTGTGCGTGAGCATGCATCATTTACTCGATAAATCTCCTTCTATGGGTACTCTGTATGATGTGCATGTATCATTAGTTTCGAAGTTCAAACTATTCGCTGTCGGAAAAGCTGACTGTGTTACAATATAGTCTCACAGATAGCATTGATCGATCAACAGAGGTATTGATCGATCAATTTCATGAGTGATCGATCAACAGAGAGAAGCGATCGATCAATGACAGTGAAGGATTTCACTCAAATGATAGGCTGGTGATCGATCAATAGCAGTATTGATCGATCAATGGTGGTTCAAGTGATCGATCAACAAGGGTTAGTGATCGATCAACTTTGCATTGGAAAGTAAGCATTGATCGATCAACATTGGTAGTGATCGGTCAATAAGGGTATTAGTGATCGATCAACAAAGGTTGGTGATCGATCAATGCATCGAGTTAGGGCTTAAAGATGCTTCATTGATCGATCAACAAAAGCATTGATCGATCAATCCTGGGGTTTAAGTTAAAGTTTGGGGATTTCGAACGGTCATTTGCACGAAGCTTTCGCAGTGATCGATCAAGGGCTTGCACTCCGACCGTTCAATCTCCTTCCCAACACTTCTCTGGCCATTTCCGTCCGTTCTCCGGCTTGATTCGAGTGGACTTTGCTCCATTCATTCGGTAAATCTCTCGTTCCATTCATTTTGATCTCTCTTTTCGCATTTTTGGCCAAGTTTAGACCATGGGACCTCGCACGAAGAACGCTTCGCGTAAGGTACCCACGTCTCGGGCTCATACACCGGTACCGCCCTTCGTTTCCGTTCCCCCGCCACCCGTGCCACCCATGGCACCGGTTTCGACCCTTGTTCCACCCATTCCCGCACCCGTTCCGCTCCCCGTCGAGCGTGAAGTCCCCAAATCGTGGTGGGCTTCCAAAACCTTTTTACCCGAATACGTTTTTGCTTCCTCGCTCTACGAGGACCGACCCGAAATGGCTTGGGCCAAGGGTTATATCCAAAAGCTCGGGTTAAAACCCTTGCTTGAACCATTCCACGATCATTATTGCCCACGCCTCGTGAGGCTTTTCTTCCAAAACCTACGATGGGGTGATAGTCGCCATTGCCTTTTCACGACCATCGATGGTTTTGAGTACAAGTTCAATCATTTCCATGTCGCGGCGGCACTTCAATGCCCGTCCGCTTATATCGAGACATGTGGCCTTGATGCCCCGTATATCAAGGAGGTCTCGTACGCCAATGTGGTCTCTAAGATGACCCAAGGCCAACACGGGAGGGGCCAATCCATTTCTAGGGCCCAATTACCCGATCGATTGTGGATGCTTGATACGTATATCAAGTGTGCACTAAACCCCTTTTTGCACAAGTCCTCGCGGACTGGAGTAGTGCAACAGGCACTATTCTCGGCCTATGAGAACCGTTGGTTCTCTATGGCGGATTTGGTCATTGAGGGCATAATAAATGCCAATGACCTTATGTCGGAAAAGGTCAAGTCGGGAGTCAAGAAGCAAATCCCCTATGCCCGCCTCATCACCAAGCTAGTAGAGCAATATGCCGCTCTACGCGAGGCCTACACCTTGGCTCCTCACAAGCCACGCTTGGTCGACAACACCAAGGTCTTTCAACTGAAAGACTGGACCAAGAGTTACAACCTATTAGTGCGACGACTTCCTGAGGAGGAGGAGGGCGCCGCCGAGCCCATTCCGCCTACTGTCGCCGAGGATTCGATCCCTGACGAGCCTACATCAGGAGAGGGGGAGGCCCCACGTGACCCACCACCTCCATCTGAGGTGTCTACCCGACCGGCCCCCGCTACACCCCACCGACCGATTCGTCACACCACAGCCCATCCCCCACCATCTTCCTCCGACGACGTCGTCACGATGCTTCGGGAGCTGGTGGAAGGCAACCGCCGTATACATGAGAGGCTGGATGGCATGCATCGTCGTCTGGATTACCATGAGGGGATGCATGAGCTGGTCATGCAAAGATCAGATGCCACGACGCCCACGCCGGCGATCGCCACGGCCAAAGACGTTGTGGACCCGCGCGACTACCGCACACCGCCACCTCGTCCCAGCAGACCTACACCTAACGAGGCCGGTCCATCCGATGTCCCCACAGGTATTACTATACTACTATACGTTATTCCTATGTTACTTATCTGTCTATATCTAAACTGATCTGCTTAGCATATAAATTCTGTTTGTAGGCCAAATTCTTACTGCATAATATCTCGACAGTCTGATTTTACATTTCAATCTGTTAGTCTTACAACCCATCATTGCCTAACTGCACCTCTTAGACATTTTCGAGGACGAAAATTCCTAAGGGGGGGATAATGTAACGACCCTGAAATCCAGAACACGAACCTGACTATTTCGATCTACGTGCCCGGCATGGAAATCGAGGCTGACTTAAAACTTTAGAATTAATATTAGTTAAAATAAAGTTGCACTGTGATTAGATGAGTTCACACTTGCGTTGCTTAAGTCCAGTTGTTGTGTAAAGGGTCAAGCAACCGTGTTCGTGCCCCACACCGGAACATAAACTAGGGGCAAACAGAAATATCTGTTTAGTAACTTATAAGAGAAGAAAGGGAGACTTAGAGAGAGATCCCCTTCTTCTTCTTCTTCTTCCCTTTGCCCTAGTTGCTCTAGTAGATAAAGAACCTGTAGCTAGGTGGGTTTTCAAGAGGGTTCTTGGAGAAAAACAGGGTTAGCAAGAGTGAGATGATGAGTTTCCTAAGCTAGGGTAAGTAGAGTTCAATGAAATGAGCTTAGGTATGGTCTAAGGTATGTGTGTGAAGTCTCTGCATGCTGAACCGGAACTAAAGGGTTGCTCGTCGGACTCGGATTAGTGATGAACTCCGAGAGCTAGATCCGAAACCCTCATTCGAATCGATTTGCCGAAACCCCGAGAGGGCCCAAACAAAGGTGAGTCTGTGTGTTTAAATAGGGGCAAATGAGAAGCCCAAGTATGTGCATTGATGATTGTGTTAATGGTTGTTGGGAACCATTAATGAAAAAAAAAATGGGTTAAAATAGGGTTGGAGATGAACTCCATTAATGACAGAGGTTCTGTCATTATTGATCGATCAATGAAGGCATTGATCGATCAATGACAAGTGGTGATCGATCAATCTGTATAACACAAAAAGGGGAACAGAAGCCCCTAAATCCTGGAAGTTCAATGCCCGAAGGGCATTGATCGATCAATTTGGGCATTGATCGATCAATCCTGGGTATTGATCGATCAACAAGAGAGTGATCGATCAATGACAGTTGGTGATCGATGAACATAGGTATTGATCGATCACTGTAGGGTGTTGATCGATCAATGAAGGCATTGATCGATCAATCTGTATAGGCAGATAATGTGAACAGAAGAGGGGAAAATTTGAAAATGGGCTTGTGATCAATCAATGAGGACATTGATCGATCAACAGGATGCATTGATCGATCAACCCAAGTGGTGATCGATCAATTTAAGCTGTGTTAAATGTGAGTAGAAGAGAGGTTATTGATCGATCAATGAGTGTATTGATCGATCAATGATGATAGGTGATCGATCAATAAGGTGTATTGATCGATCAAATGGCTTGTTGCAAAAGGAGAGCTAAGAGGGTGGTGATCAATCAATGAGAGGTATTGATCGATCAACAAGAGGTATTGATCGATCAATAAGAGTGGTGATCGATCAATCACCCCTGTTTTATTCTGTTTTGGTTTTATGGGTTAAACACCACCGGACATTGTCTTGGGTTAACTTTCTGACATCCCTAACACTTAAAGTACTATGTTTATGATCTAGGATCAAACCCTGATACCTTGAAAAGGCTTTGGATTTGCTTAGAAGATAAAGTGACCTGAGGTAGGAGAAAACCAACTTAAACTGCTTTTGAGTATGATTCCATGTTTATTTCATATCTATGCCCTGATTTCTGTTTTTACTAAGCATGTATGCATATCATGATTCTTGCTATTACGATTTACATTCTGATTCTGATTACGAAACACGCTCGATGTCGATTATCGATCTGAGGTATATATGTATGTGATTTGATGATTTAAACCGAGATATCCGATGCCTGGCACACTTGTGCACCTGCTTTCAATCCTCGGCACAATTGCACTCCATAGATGAGGCATTGTTGCACTTTCAAAATTGTTCATGTGAACGACGATTGGTTGGGGTTTTCCTATCGGACATTCCTGTTTACTCCGTGCTATATAGTCACGGGAGTTTCTTAAGTTAAATACACACAATTTAAATTCTTTGATAATATACTTGCATAACATCTAATTTCTTGCATAAAACTTCAGCTCTTAGTTAATTCGTCATGATTATACGTTCCTGATTTGAATTCTGCTATGAGATAGCATGATCTGCATATTCATTGCGTTTAGTTGAAATTTTTCTATTGAGCTATGATGTAGCTCACCCTGCTTTCTAAATCAATTTTAGGTTCTGAGGCTGTAGCTCCCGGCACAAAGAGCGACCCAGACTACCAGCCTGATCCAGAGGCTGAGGCCGAGGACGAGGAGACAACGTATAGGCGGAGGAGTTTTATCCGTAGCCTGGGTACTGGTGTCAGATGTACTGTATTTTTGTCCTTTTGGATTATTGTGTGCCTAGTGGCCACTTTTGTATATATTTTAGTAGGATTACTTATTGTATTATTTATGCATTCTATTCGGAACCACTATCGGGAACCATTGTTTGGGTGATGGATGTCCATCACCAATGGTTCTTCTTGGTTCCTTTTTGAGAATGTGTATTCTTTCGGTTTATATAGAGTTAATTGTTTTATAATTATTGTCCTTTATGTTAAATGCATTCTTAGATGATTGACTCGATCTACCACTGCTGGATAGTGTCTGCTTGGCTTCCGCTATACGAGCAGACACTCATGATTGTCCCGGGGATCATCCAGAGTATGATCCTGATGGCACGGATTTCTGGGTACAGAAATCCGGGCTGTCACAAAGCCTGTCTGAATCAGGCCAAGAACTGGATTCATGTACTAAAACATGTCAAGAATCTAATACTGGAAAACTCACTTCGAATGAATCCTTAATAAGGAAGACTACTATGGTTGCTCAAGCTTACAGCCAAGGTATCAAACTCGGTATCAGTATTGACTGATACAGATACGGTATCGCCGATATCATATCAGCCAAATTTTTGTTGTTTTTAAAAAAAAGCAAAAAACAATAGAAAAAGAGCAATTGAATCGGTCAGTGTCAGTCCGATACCGAGGCAGTATCGGCTGATACTGACCCATATCGATCTGATCCCATTACTGGAAACCAGTATCTTACCAATACCTGTATTAAGGTGGTATCGGCATCAGTTCTCAACCAAACCTGTACGTATCACAGATACATATTGGTATTCGCCGAGTTTTGATACCATGATTACAGCCCCTTATATTATCTTTATCTAGCACATACAAATGTGCCCGTAGAATTTTGTATTAATCAAAGGGAAACTAGATAAAGTAGACAAGGATTTACCGACTGCAAGAGCGTCTCCGGAAGAAATTTAATGATATCTGAATCAACGGAGGATCTTTCTGGTTCGTTCTTTTCATCCTCAACTTGTGCATTCTTTACAGGAGTAAGAAAAGTCAGTGACCTGGTCAAAGTTGGACGCTGCACTAACCTCTGTGGTGTTATAGAATCCTCATTAGGGCTCATTCGACATCTCTTTGGTGTTTGCAAATCAGGCGTAGCACTCATCAACCTTGCTGGAGTAGAGGTAAGTTTTGCCGGTGTTCCTTCAACACTCGTAATTTCAGCTGAAGAAGAATCATCCTTCTTCGTAAATTCTGCCTCTTCGTGAATCCTAAGAGCACTTGAGAAGGGTAATCGTACGGGGGAAGAACCAAAGGTTAATGACTTTTTACTGGTCGGTGGTTCGTAAAAACGTCTAATAGGAGATTGAACATTTAAGGATCGATTCGGCTCAGATGGATGGTCCGGAAAATTAGTTGATTGGAGTAGATGAGTTTTCTCTGTTATGGGGATCGGAATTTTCTAAGATATACGCCTTTGGAAAGATCGAGATAGGTGGGAAGGTACTATTGAGTTTGGCTGAAGTGTATCAGACAACGGTTCAACTGGCAACGAAGGCCTAATTGATTCAGTCTTTTTCACTATTAAATTTGACTTTGTACTGTTAAATGGTTCCGGCAGTGTATCCTCGGGTACTTCTTCACCCTGAGTGGAAATAAA
Organism: Chloranthus sessilifolius; assembly: GCA_021018995.1. NCBI lineage: Eukaryota > Viridiplantae > Streptophyta > Magnoliopsida > Chloranthales > Chloranthaceae > Chloranthus > Chloranthus sessilifolius. Next base: position 125,381,588 of record CM037589.1, on the reverse strand, counting down.
TAAATAAAAATAAAAATAAATAAATAAATTATATGTTATCTTGCAACGAAAAATAGGGAAATTTATACAAAGGAAAAAGAAGGATAAGTGACCAGAAAGGAAATCAATTTCAATGAGTTTTTGAACTTCTTTTCATCAGATAAGTAACAAAAGGAACAGAATTGATTAAGCATTTTCTTTCAATTCAAGGAACAGAAAATAGATTAAAACAAAACAATACCAAAATTAAATCACCAAAAAACTAGATTTTTTCCAAAATTATCAATTTGTGCTTCCTTTATATGATCAAGAAATGGACAATTGGTTAGGCCAACCAAAGCTCAACAGCTATAAATATTGAAACATCTGGGCGAAGCTGTAAACTAATCCAAAAATTATCCGAAAAATTCACTGTTACACATGGATACCCAATCCCCAAGAGGGTTTTCCAGCAAAATACTAAAACCATTTAGTACACAATAAAGGTGAAACTTTAGACAAATATGAGAACCAATTGGCAATGCACTTGAACACGCTATTGAAAACATGGTATCAAAACTCGGCCGATACCGATATGTATCGGTGGTTTTTCTGAGAACAAATACTGATCCCACCCCAATACATTATCAGGGTGGTATCAGTATCATAAACGGAATCACACTGAAACAACTGATAGAAATATAATTTTCCTATCTTTTTTTGCTTTTTTCAAAATAAAAATATTGGCTGATATGGTATCAGCGAACCCGTATCCATATCAGATACGGAGTTTGATATCTTGATGGAAAACTCCTAAACATAACATGTAAGTATTAGAATTGGGTATTTATATCTGGTATCCTTCAAACTCCATACAAAAAAATTCAGAAGTACAGAACAAAATACCTCAGGATGTGCTTTGACAAAATTCGAAAGCCGATTACGAAACATTTTCGCCAAAAACGTATACCCGTTTTCCTTTTTCTGCTTTCCTTCATTTTCAAATGCATCAAGTTGCAGAGTAACTTGAAGGTTCGGCTTCATACAATAAGTCCTCTCGTCTTGCACAAGAATCTTCTTTATTTCAATGGCTTCGGGTAATATGTACTTCAATTGAGCTAATTGTGAGTTGGAAAACCTCCTAATTAAGAGAATTTTCATCAAAATCCAAATTAAAAACTCCTAAATTAAGAGAATGCTCATCAAAAGCCGAATTAAACCATGTAAAAAAGCTAATTATTCTATACCCAATTGGGCAATTGGAAATTGTCTTCAATGCACAATTGTAATCATAGATTCAAGAAATGAATACTTGTCTATTAGGGTTTCAATCTTTGGGCAAATGTTTGCAAAAGTTGACATTGATCCCTTCAACCGGAGCAGCCGTATAGAACTCACCATGCAACAATCAAAGAGCTCCCCCAACATCTCAAACCTGATCATGCAAGCAATATTTCTAAGATTATGATGAAATCAACGCAAAATGTATCGGCATTAAAAAAAACCGTAATTATTTGGGATGCTGCCCAACAATTTCGCCTTCGTTAGCGACAGTGTGGACAGACTTCGTATTATTATCTCCCTCCTTCAGCCAAATGAACTGATGCAAGATAAACGCTAAAACCCTAATTATTTGGGATTAACTTCAGATTAAATTAAATAGCAGAAATATTTAAAACTTTCCAATCACATAAAATGGTTTAACAGATTTAATTAAAACAATTAGGTTGAATCAATTCTAGCGCTGACATGCATTGAGATTTCCCGATCCAGAAAAATGGCTCCGATGGTGAAACTCGAGTTTCGTTCTAGTTTAGGCACCACGCGACAATTACGGTATCATCTCTTGACTCCTCTAGGATTTGAAAAATTAAAGGCCCAAAGGGTTAATTCAATCAAAGGGAAAAATCAAAATATATCAATTAATAAGGTGTGAATAAAGTTCCAGCAAGTAATTAACTAGGGATTTTGAATTTTTTTTATTTTATCAAAGGAAATAAGAAAAATAATTACCAAACAATAATTAAAAAGGAAGAAATACAAAGATAGAGTTCCAAGGCTTCACACCAAGGGTTCTGAGGCTTCACACTAAGGATGTACGTCGGTTTCACACCAAGCGCACGATAAAACGAAGATTCGCTCCTCGAGTTTGAAAGATTCACTCTCTCGAGTAAAACTCTTCACAAGTTCTCTAAGGTTTGCACAAAGCTACTCTCAATTTCATTAATCATCAATCTCCTAAAATTATATTTACAATGCCTTTATGTAGGCAAACAAAACCCTAACTAAACATATAATCGAATTTAGAAAGACTCCTAATCTAAAAGGAAACTAAAACCTAAATTTCGAGTGAAACCAGGTCTGGCTTGTCGCTTCCGTGTAAAGTCGCTCAAGCGAGTTTGGTTGTCACTCGAGCGAGTCTTCAAAATTGCCCACGCCAAACTTTTTGTTGATTCTCGCTCGAGCGGAAACCATTGTCGCTCGAGCGAGTCTGGCCAGAGACTCGTGCTCCCTTGTCAGCCCTTGTTGTCTGAAGCTTCTTGGGCTTCTTCTTGCGTCTCTGGTACACAATAAAGGGCGGTTTCACTTGGATGTTCCCATCATGAACCTTGGACTTTCGATTACACGAAATCTCCTCGGTGATGCATTTCTCATTCAGCTCTTCTCTAAAGCTGAGTTTTGAATCTCTCTCGACATCTGTGAGGACTATGTCTTCTCCCACCAAATCTAAAAGGCGAAGCTGATAAAAGAGTTTTTCCTTGACTTTGTGAATGAGCCCAAACTCCGACTAGTTCCATTCCTTAATCTTTGATCTAACAAACTTCAGTTTAGAGATAAGAATGAAGCCAGCAAAACCCACTGGGCAATATTCGTTCCACCAATTATGAAATTTCCCTCGAAAACCCTCATCCTGTAACCACATATTTTCGAACCTGAACAAGGTTGGGCTCCTTCCGGCTGGGCCACAACCAACCATAATAGGTCTGTGATCGGAGGGAAATCGAGCAAAACCTTCCAACAAAGCGTTAGGGTACAAATCCAGCCAGTCCACCAAGCAAAGAAAACGGTCTAATCTACTTAGCGAAGAGGAGGGGGGGGCTTGAAGACTCGACCACTTGAACCTCGCACCCACCATGGGTAAATCGACCCAAGCCTAATCATGAATGAACTCCGAGAAGGATCTCATATTGGCCCTATCTGGCAGACCGCCCTGTTTTTCATGAGCGAATCTGATGGCATCAAAATCCCCACCAAGACACCAAGGTTCGTTTCATCTACCACCCATAGCTACAAGATCAAGCCAGAAATCTTCTCTTCTGGCTTCGTCATTTCGGCCATATACACCCATGAAGGTCCAACACCTCCTATTGTCTTTGTTCCTGAACACCACAGAAGCCGAAAGGAAACCAATCTCATCAACTTTGTCAAAAAGCAAGGAATTCTAAGCGATATTGATGCCTTCGGAAGCCCCATCAGAGTCCCATCTATTTCCACCCAACACCAACGCAATTTTTTTTGTTATCATTCACCCCCTTGATTGTGTTGAGTCACGTGTTTGATTCCTCCAAAGCTGAACTTTTAACAACCTTAACCATCTCTATTGGAAATATAGGTGTTTGACATGTCAAGTATTAATTTCAAATCCAAAGGTGTGCTTTGGCGGATCAGACACCATCTATTGGAGGAAGTTCAAGGGTTACCTGCAGTAGCATTTTGATCATTTGATCTATCCTCTTATAATAGAATTGTTATTCTACCATGGTATCAAAACTCGGTCGATACCAATAAGTATCGGTTTTGTTGAGAATCGATACGGATACCACCCTGATATAGGTGCATCTGGATTGGTATTGGACCGATACTGGTCAGTATCTGATAGAACCAATTTTTTATTTTATTTTTAACTATTAAAAAAAAAAGATGGATACGGAATCGTTGATACCGTATCCGTATTGGCCGATATGTATCAGTCCAAGAAGGGCGATATGCAATCGGTCCAAGAAGGACCGATACCGATATTGACGATACCATATCTGTATCGACTGATATGTATCGGTCCAAGAAGGACCGATACCGATACAATTTTGACACCTTGTATTCTACAGTGCACCATCTATCAAATCATATATTTCAACATACCTGAAATAGCATTAGAGCTATGTTGTGGTTAGCTTTTGACAACTGCAGCATCATGCTCAACGGTGGTCGCCCATCTAACTCTTGTTCATTAGCATGGCAGCCCCTGCAATCTGATTTGTCAGAAGCTGACCGATTGCTTTGTAAAGACTTGTATCTATATGTCATCCCCGTCAGCCCTAGTCCCTCGTTCAACATCCTTCAACCACTGGACCAGGGATAGGTAAACTTCGACCGCTTTTTTACGCGCAAAGCGGCTGCCCCCTGGACTCGAACCCGTGTTTTCACACTTCACAGCCCAAGCCTTTCACCATTGCACCAAGCAATGGTCGCTAGAATTAGATTTCCGACAACGTAATTATAGGCCATTCATCAAGTTTGATCTTCCTTGAATCAACGGCCACACAACTATCAATATATGCACCCAACAATGGTAAGAAATCATGCAATTCTAACATAAAGAGAGCAATTAAAATGGTAAGAAATCATCATTAGCTCTATAACTCTGATTAGGAACAAAACCAGCCTCCTTCACCTTCCGATGAAGATCTCGAATTAAAGAATAAATAAGCATAGCTTGATTATGAGATTTATCACCAACAACAAACACATGAACCCTGTTCCCCACTTCAATCCAACTGCACCCTGGCTGTTTCTTCAACCCTTTTTCTTTCATCTTTAGTCTCACCTTAGCTGCCTCTTTCCATCTACCAGCTGAAGCATATATATTCGATAATAGCATATAAGTCCCCGCATTATCCGGCTCCACCTCTAAAAGCCTCTTAGCTGCCAGCTTCCCTATCTTCACATTCCCATGAACATGACAGCCGCCAAGAAGTGCGCCCCACACACAACCTGATGAGGGCTGAGTATTGATTCCTTCAATGAAATTTGCGGCTTCTTCAAGCCGACCAGCTCGCCCACAAAGGTCGACCCAGCAAGCAAGATGGTCCTCTCTCACTTGGATAGACCCATCTCTCATCAACTTTTCAAAGAATCTGAGCCCTTCATCGACCAAACCCGAATGGCTACATGCTGATAGCACAGCCACGTAAGTGACATCATCAGGTTTGAACCCGAAACATTGCATTTTCTCAAACAAGCAAATTGCTTCTCTGCCATAACCATGGTGGGCATATGCTGCAACCATCCCATTCCATGAGACCAAGTCCCTCTGGTTTGACCGATCGAAAATCTCTCTCGCAATCGCAATTTCACCACATTTAGCATACATGCTTATGAGAGCTGATTCAACAAAGGCACTGAACTGAAAATTGGTTTTACTTATGATTTGATGGATTTGCTTTCCTTCCCCGAGACCAGCCAAACTGCTACAAGCACTCAAGACGCTTACGAAAGTTCCTTGATTAGGCTTAATTCCATCTACCTGCATTTTAGAGAAGATCTTTAACGCCTCCTCATTTTGCCCGTCTTGTACATAGCCTGTCATCAATGTGGTCCACGTAACTACATTTCTTTTGTGCATTTTATTGAACAGCCCTTGCGCATTTCTCAAATTACCATTTTGTATAAAACCTGTAATCATAGTATTCCACGAAGGAATATCCCTTTCGGGCATTCTCTCAAACAGATAAAGAGCTTCATCGAGCCTAAGATTCTGTGCGTAACCCGAAATCATTGCATTCCATGATACCACATTTCTCTCAGGCATTTCGTCGAAAAGCTCCCTGGCTTCATCCATCTTACCGTTCTGTGAAAGACCTGCAACCATCGCGGTCCAAGAAATCACATCTCTCTCAGGCATTCGATCAAAAAGTCGCCCCGCTTCATCAATTCTCCCAGCCTGGGCCAAAGCTGTTATAATTGTGTTCCAAGAAACGACATTTCTTTTAGGCATTTTCTCAAACAGGTTATAGGCTGAATCGAGAAGCCCACTTTGCGCGTACCCAGAAATCATAGTGTTCCAAGAAACCACATTCCTGTCAGGCATCTGCGCAAAAAGCTTCTCAGCTTCCGAAACATCTTTAATTCGAACATACCCGGCGAGCATTGCCGTCCAAGTTACGACATTTTTCTTCGCAGAAACTTCGTCGAAAAGAATACAGGCTTCTCTAATCATGCCGCATTTTATGTAACCCGAAATCAGCGTCGTCCATGTGATGACGTCTTTGTCGGGCATCCGATCGAACAGCTTGCGGGCATCGAAGATCTTCCCTTCTCTGGTCAGTTGTGTGATTATCCAATTTGATTGGGCTACGTTCTGATTGGTACTGTGATCTCTCTGCGAAGGGATGGAGATTCTGTTGGGTTTGCTTGGTGGATGTCGGAAGGTGGTGCAGAAAAGGAAGATGGATTTGTAAGTATAAGGAGGGGAAAAGAGCTTGAGATTCTGGTTTAATGGAAGGAGAATTCGAAAAATGGATAGGAGAGAAGATTCTTTTAAATGGAGAAGGAAGATCGGTGAGAGAAACAATGGGAGCATCTCAAATACAGCTTTCTTATTTTGGCGCGAGAATTTTGGAGAAGGAGCAGTTGGGGGGGGGGGGGGGGGGGGCGGGGGCGGAGAGAATTTTGGCGCGAAAGCTGAGTTGACGGGCAGGGTATCCTATCTGTCTGCTGAGTCAGAAAAGTGAAGCGTAAGCGCATTTGAATCGAGAAGTTAGTATTAGGTGCACGACCGGTGTGGACGGTTCAATATCTAACGGTCTGACCACCATCTCGGCACCATGGATCAAAATCTCGGCTGAAAATTTGCCGAGACGACTCGATTTTGGTCCAGACCGAAATGAAAAAATATAAAAAATTGCCCCTCCACCGGAAATGGCAAATTATGGGCCGAATTTTCAAATTATCGGCTGATAATTTGAAAAATCAAATTTCCGGCCGATAATTTGATCACACAATTCAATTTTAAATTTTTTTTTAATAAGGTTTAGGGTTTTTTATTTTACAAAATAGGGTTTAATCCCAATTTTTACAAAAAAAAAAAATAATAATAATAAATAAATAAAATAATCATTTGTTTTCCTTTCTTTTTTTAATAGGGTTTAAACCCAATATTTACAAAATAAAAAATCCTTTTTTTTTAACCTTTGTTACCGTAAAAAAAAAAAAAAAAAAGAAGGCGTACCTATTTTATCCTTTCTCGCCTACTTTTCTTCCTTCTTCTCCTCATTTTTTTTTCTTTTATTTTTTTTTAAGTCTGCGTGTAGTTTTAGACAAGAGAGAGAGACGGGTTTGGGTTTGGGTTTGGGTTTGGGTTTGGGTTTGAGCTTGTGAATTTTAATAAGAGAAGAGAGAATGGGTGTGATGCAATACATTATATGCACATATTTTTTAAGTGATTGTACCAAGGTAAAAGAAAGACTTTTTATTTTAGGGACATGTGACAAATGAAAATGCAATCTAGACCGTCTGATACAAAGTTCATTATCTATAGATCCTTTGTAGATAAAATTTGAGCAAAATACAATTTACGTATGATATAATAGCCTTTGCTAATATTTAATCACATGATCAAGATTATATTTCGTGCCAATCTTGTCCACTAAAGATCTATAGATCATGAACTTTAGATCAGACGGCCCAAATTGCATTTTTAAATTATTGTCTGATATCAAATTACCGTCTAATATAATAGCCTTTGACTATATTTAATCACATGATGAAGATTATATTTCGTGTCAATCTTATCCACTATGGATCTATAGATCATAAACTTTAGATCAGACGACCCATATTGCGTTTTCACGTATCACATGTCCCTAAAATATAAAGTCTTTTTTTAACCTTGGTGCAATCACTTAAAAAGCTAGTGCATGTGATTTAAAGAAAGACATGATATCTTAGGGATGTGTGATATGTAAAAATGCAATATGAGCCATCTGATTTGATGTTCATGATCAATAGATCTCTGATATATAAAATTAGAGCAAAGCACGATACTTGTCATATGATTTATTGTAGTCAGCTGTTGAATTATATAAAAGCCTTTGATTCCATTTAATCAAATATGAAAAATTATATTTTGTTTTAATCTCTTGGAGTCGATATCTTTAGATCATGGCCTTCAAATCAAATTGCTTAAATGATATTTTTACATAGTAGAGATCACTAAACTTGCAAGTCTTTCTTTTAAATTCAATGCAATCCAGGGCAATCACTTGAAAAGCATATGTAAGTAATGGCTTCCAATAAGAAGCAATCAAAGGGTTTAGAGGGGTTGTGCATATGAGCACTTCCAGAGATTGCGTGAGCGGTAATAAAGGTACCCATATATACAAAGGTACGCAATATTTCACACAGTAGATCTTGAGATCATAGCCCAACTAGCATACAGTAAGATCTTGATTCCACGTGTACATCCCCAAAATGACCCTGATCATGGGCGTATCATGAGAAGGGATCTCGGGTCACTTGAGATTTATTCAATGTGAAATCAAAATCTGACCGTTTAATATGTTTTGCATGAGCTTAGGATCCATTATGTGATCAAAAATTAGTTTCATTAATGTAAATATGTATTCTAACGATGTTAAGAAGTTTAAAAAAATCAATAAAATAAAGTTCGGCAAAGTTCAATAAAGTTCGGAACATATTTTCAAAAAAATCTGAAATTTATCGAAAATTTGACCGAAATTTATCAAAATTTTGACCAATTTACGATTCGGGTCATGAACGAAACTAAAACTGAAACCAAGATTTTGATCTATGCTCGGGACAGCCAAAATCTATGAAACCAAAGAAAAAGACTAGTTGGGTTGGGGATGCGAATTTCTCATGCGTTGTTCAGTAATAAGTAATAAGAGCATCTCCAACAGGCACAGCAAATCAGCTCCACTTGCCATTTTAGCGTGCGATTCTCCAAAAACAAAGCTCCAGCAGACTCGCCATCTCACCCGCCAAAATAGCGACCTACAACAGTGCTCGCTATAGATAGCGAGTACTATAGCAGCAGCTATTTATTTTTTTATTCATTTATCAGGTTTTTGCTTTGTGACTCTCCCGCCAATCCCCTCTGCAACGCATCCCTTCTTCTCTCTGGTGAGTAAATTTTTTAGGCCTATATTTTTTAGGGTTTAGGGTATTTTTCTTGTGGGTTTGTTGTTATATAAATTCTAGCTTCTTCTCTATTCTCTTTTATATAATTTTTTTTGTTTTTAAAGGCAATATAATTTTTGGGTTGTTTTTTATTTTTCTCAGGTGATATATCCTCTTGTGGGTTTGTTGTTGTATAAATCCATCTTTGATATTTTTTTGTTATGATTAATTTAGGGTATCTAAGTTGTCTACCTTATGTTTGATGGAATGTCTCATAGAACACAATAAAATGTTTAATCTCTTCTATATGATAGACAGGTAGAGTTACGATTTTTTATATATTTTTCTCAGGTGATAGAATCAGAGACATTGGAGAATTCCATACATTTGAAATCTCCTAAACCATTATACCCAATACAACCCCCCTATCAGCCGATACTGATACATATCTGTTTTTCAGCAAACTGATATGTATCGAGTATCCAACTAGGTATCGGTATTGGCCGATACATATTGGGTATCGGCCGATACGTATTGAGTATCAGCCAATACTTGTATGTTCCTTCTTATTATTAATATTTTTTTTAATGGGCTAATCCATATCAGTATCCGCTTATAGGTATCAGCCAATCTGTATCAGTCTTTCATAGATTGATACCTGATACTAATGCGGATTTTGACTCCTTAGTCGCACCCCTTAAAATTTTATATAGAAGTTCTTTGCATAAGTTGGATTGGAATTTACAAAACTTTTGAGCTAAGTTAAATTTATAGGATATCTAGTTACTTGGGCGAGTTGGACTAATAAAATCTGTTTACTATATATCACATGGCTATAGAGTATGAATATGAGTGCTGGAAAGCTCCTTTTGGTGACAAATTTTTATTTTATACATTACAATCGATTAGGTAAGCAGTTTGTATAGTTTTCTATCTATGATTTTGCTATTATACTTGAAAATTTGAGGGCAGTGGTCAAATCCAACTAGTTACTTCCCATGTTGTTTCCAATCAGTTTTAAACTCATCCAAATATTGACTTTCACACTTTCCACTTTCATAGACTGAGGTGATAGTAGTTTCTAATTCAAAATCCCTTCTATCCAAGGGCTGTAAAACTAATTCAAAATCCCTTCTATCCAAGGGTTCTAATGGGAAGATAAATTGATTTTAAAGACTCTCAAGATACCATTGATTCTAACCGATGCTAGCTACCGGATCATCAGGCTCATGAATAGCATTTTTTACCCATTTGAAACCTATAAAAAAATGATTTCCATGGAAATTTAAGGCACCTGACATCCAGAGATATCAACTTTTGACAAAAGTTATGGTGTAAAATGCTGGTCATGAGCTTGATAAGCTTATGATGCTGGTGAGTGGTGAGTGGTAACACTCCATTAGTCCTTTTAAAAGGTCTGTAACACCAATAAAACACCCTTTTTGATTTAAAATAAATTTTTACTACTCTGATTTTTACTAATGTTGAATTGTTGACTTTCATATTTAGTAAAGCAAAGAAGGGGGGATATGTACAAAGAATACAAAGATATTAGAATAGAACAACTAAGCCTTACAACCACATTAAGACCTAGATATCCCAATCTAGAAATTGAAAAAATTACAAATCATTAGAACAGATACAAATCAAGTCAACCAAAAAGTCTTTATCACAACTATTGGGACTAAAGTTGTTAGCTCCCAAATCCGCTAAGTAATGCGTTAATATTGGGTGAGAAGTGAGAAGTACTTTTCACCCAAGGAGTTGGTCACCTCTAACTGAAGATGGAAAAGTAGCACCATGCTGCTTCTCCAAACATACACCATTTTCACTGGTCAGTCTGACCACATTTTGCTTGAATACATTCTCCATTACTATTTCTAAACAAGAACCTGTAACCGAATTCCCATACACTAAAGCATCAGTATTAACTTTCAACCATCCAATGGTTGGTTTAGACCATTTTGGCTCACTTGTGCTAGTATTACATAGTTCAACTCCCCACTAGGCTCCACATCTCTTTCCCTATCAATGAGATTCGGAACACACTTATAGTTTAAAATGGCACATAATGCATCACTTATCTATAGCCAAAACCCGTTTAGATTAAACTTCATCAAACAACCGCAGAAATCCCACTTAACGGGAGAGCATAGATATGTATCTTTTTTAAACCCTTGGATAAGATTCATGTGCATAGCAACCTTAAATGTCGCAGGTTCAATCCCAGCTTATCTATTAGAAAGGAAAAAAAAATTGTGAACTAAAGTGCATATATAACATCTAGCTTGAAATTAGATAAATCTCTTAGAGTGCTGCTAATGTCACACCAACTTTGTTACATGAAAACCTCAAATAAACTTACTTTAGAAGGGCGTATGCACAGCAGAAGCTGGTGTGAAAGTGGCAGCAATGATGCACTAATGTTTTATCATGTGTTGAGTTAAGGGTCATGTATATAGTATTACGGTAAAGAGCATGACAGTTTTATCTTACTTTAATTAGATTTTATATTGGATCCTTCTAAAAATCCATGTTTGACAAGGGTTCTAGCATCTCCTTCAACCATTTGACTCTTGACCTCTAGCCCCAAAGGATTTCATCCTATTTTGCCTTTGGCCCCAAAGGATTTCCTCCTCTTTTGCCTTGTCCCAAATTCCTATTTTAATCTTAGAGGATTTTTTACTGTCCCTATGTTATTAAATTAATGTAGTGGTATGAACTCTGTTGACATGCTTCAAAGTTGGAAGTAAATTGTCCACTAGCAACTACACGAGAGAGAGAGAGAGAGAGAGAGAGAGAGAGAGGTTCTTCCTTCTACAAGCTATGGGGTTAGGAAAATAGCATGCTATATGTAGTGTGCATAAATGGTATCTTTAACTTTATATTAATAAAATGCATGTGTGATGCATATGATACCAAAAACTAACTTCCATAAAATCTATTGAATTTGTAATAATTAGGGGTGGTCACATAAAACCTGATGAATGTTTAGATCACATGAGCATAGTGAGTAGTGCCATGATATTGACATCATATGAACAATAAGTGTATGAACCTTTTGTGCTAGAAGCATGATTTATTGGTATAATGATGTCGTTAATTCTTGTTGGTTCACTTGCGAAAAAAATAAAATAAAATCTGTTGTTGATCCTATGCTAGTTTTTCTGTGATAATGATCTTCTTTTATTCTTTCTGTTTCCCTTTTTGGCAATTGATTGTCGGCAAAATAGATTGATATTCATTGGTTCCTTGGTAAATAGATATGTTATCTAGTTCAGATCCTTGAGAGATTACTTTAATTTACCTGTTTTCTCTTTTCCTTGTTTCGGTCCTTGGTAAATTAATTTAAATTTCATTTTTTTTTACACTAGATCACTCGTTCAATGGAATCACAAATGGAAGAGAACATGTATTTCACCAATCTCTTAAACGAGGGGTCCTATGCTGCTGATGAATCAATGAGATCTCCATACCGAAACGATGCTACCGATGAATCAATGAGATCTCCATATCAAAACGATGGTTCGTCTGACCCTCAAGTTGAACAACAAGTTAACACAGAGAAAACACGGACTGGAAATTTCAGCGTGAAAGAAGATATACTCCTGGTAGATGCGTGGGTAAATACTTCTAGAAGCATTATACAAGGAACTGAGCAATCAAAAAGTGCATATTGGTCTAGAATTTATTCTAACTACCACGCTAATAAGGCCTTTGATACTTCACTCAATTAAGTATCACTAAGTAATCGTTGGTCTACAATTCAGAAAGCGGTCAATAAGTTTTGTGGATGTTTGGCTCAAATTGAATCGGTGCGTCAAAGTGGGTTGACTCAAGCAAACAAGGTAAAATCTCTATTTACTCTTGGGTTAGATTTAATATTTTGTGTATCTAAATTTGCATCACTTATTATTTTATATATTTAATGCATACCTTTTAATTACATAGATTGTTCAAACAAAAGAGTTGTATAAGGTGGAGAATAAAGCCTCTTTTCAGTTCGAACATTGTTAGACGATTTTGAAGGAATGCACAAAGTGGGTGCAGAGAGAGGGAAAATTCAGGTAGAAAATTAGTTCCAATACCGTCTTCAGAGTTTGTTGAACCCACGATCAATCTAGGGGAGGACAATATCTCTACCAACAACTTTATAGAATTGGAGAGACCTATGGGGAGGAAGGCTACAAAAGCACGAATGACTAAACGAAAGAACACAGATGAGCTTGATAAAGAAAGTTTTATACAGTTACTAACAGAGACGAAAGAAAGTGTAAATACTGCAAGGAAGGAAAAACTAGAACTTTTGCGAAAAGCGGAAGCTCGAGAGGAAACAAGACTTGAAATTCAACAAGGTGAACTCTGTATCAAGGAAGATAAAATTATGATGATGGATACAAGTGGATTGTCGGATATTCAAAAAGAATACTTTCGTATCCGACAAATGAAAATCATTGAAAAGTCTCAAAGATGAATAGTTTGGCTTAACTGATTTTGTCTAGATTTAATAGTTTGCCCTAGGGCCTTTTTATTTGTTTAAGACAATCACCAAATAAACTTTATACATTGTGTTTGATTTTTTTGTGCAAGATAATTGGAGAGTTTCATATCCTAATTTATGCTATGATTGAAGTTTATGAGGTAGTAAGGTATTCTTTGATAGTCGACATCTTTTAAAGAGATGATATATTTGAAAAAAAAAACAGGGACATAAATGAACATTAAAGTAAAAATATTGTTATAGAAAAATTAAATGTCGAACATTGAACATTAAACTTCCAAAGGTAGAAAAAAAGGAATACAATTCTTCAGTTTTAGCCATGTAGTTGCCATTGGTACTCGATGAGATCCAATTATAGCTGAGAATGAGTTTCCCTATCTCGAATGTTTAAATGTCTTTGAATGAATTCTGTTAATTCAACAGTGTGCATACGTGAAACTTCTACATTGGGAGTTCGTCGATTTGTTCATAGTCAAAGTCAACAGTATCATCACTATTTCGCTCGTCTTCGATGATCATGCTATGTAATATTATGCACGTTTTCATAATCAATTTTAGTGTTTGACGATTTCATTCACGTGCAGGTCCACGAACTATTGTGAAACATACTTGAAGCACACCGAATACACGTTCGACATCCTTTCTTGCTGACTCTTGTGCTGCAGCAAAATATTTTGCCTTCCTTCCTTGTGAACGAGAAATTGTCTTTACAAATGTCGACCACTGTGGGTATATACCGTCAGCAAGGTAGTATCTTATAGTGTAATCATGACCATTTATTGAGTAATTGGCAAGAGGAGCATGCCCTTCAGTAAGCGTAGAAAACATAAAAAATCGCTCTAATACATTGATATCATTATGTGAATCGGGCCTAAAAAAAGCATACCATATCCATAGATCATATGAAGTCATTGCTTCCAAAATAATCGTTGGTTCACGGGAATGACTAGAAAATTGCCCCTTCCACCTAGTTGGACAATTCTTTCACTTCCAATACATACAATCAATGCTACCTAGCATCCCCGGAAAGCCACGTTGTTCGCCAACTTCAAGCAATTTAGCGACGTCATTACTATTTGGTGATCTTAAGTACGTGTCTGAAAAAATTGTAACCACCGCTATAACAAAATGTTCCAGAGACTCAATTGTGGTAGATTCTCCAATCCTCACATACTCGTCCACGCAGTCAGTCGCTACTCCATAAGCTAGCATTCTAAGTACGGCTGTCATATTTTAAAAGGAAGATAAGCCGATAGTTACAACACAAATTTTCTTTTGGGTAAAGTATGGATCATAAGCTTCTACCGCAGATAGAATATGAAGGAAAAGAGAGCGATTCATCCGAAACCGCCTTCGAAATAATTTCAGAGGATATACTGGTGAATTAGCAAAATAATCCTGAAAAAGTCTTTGGTGGCCTTGCATAGTATCACGATTGATGAACACACGCCTTGGAATAAATTCATGACATGCTCTGCTCTCTCTCTCTCTTCATGAAAAAGTTCATGTGCCGTAACAATTGCGGTAGTTAATACCAACTTATCATCGGAGTCGGAATCGTCAAGTAGCATTTGATATATAGAATCCTTAGACATTTGAGCGAAAGCAAAAAATGAATGATGTAGAGAATTATGATATAAACTTGTGAGAAAAGAGAAAATTTTCTTGTATGGAAAACTAGAATAGCTTGACATATTTATAGATCAATCTGATTTCTATTAATAGAATATGACCATTTGAAAATATGACCGTTGGAAAAATATAACCGTTATAAGAGAATATGACCGTTAGAAAAATATAGCCATTATAAGAGAATATGACCGTTGGAAAATATAGCCATTACAGAAAAATATGACCCTTTGAAAATATGACCGTTGAAAAAATATAGCCGTTATAGAAAAATATGACCGTTGAGAAAATATAGCCGTTACAGAAAAATATTACCATTTGAATATTTTTTTATATTTTATTATTATAAATAATTAGTTTATATGTATCAGTATCGGCCGACTCGTATCGGCCCCGACATACCGATACTCGAGACCGATAGCGATTTTAAACTTTGCGTTCAAAAATACGACCGTTGTAAAAATATAGCCATTAGAGAATTTAAATTTTAAAAAAATGAGTGTTGATAGTAAAATATATTAAAACAAGAATAAAAAATAATATTTTAAAGAATAGAGTAGCTAAAATAGAGTGCCTGCTGGAGTGATTTTTACTGTAGCAGTAGCTAAATTGGTGTTTAGCTACTCAAATTTAGCTCTCCCTGCTGGAGATAGAAGATGGGGGTAGCAAGAAGAAGAGTGTTGTATCCTAAAATGGTCAATAACCTTTTTTTTCTCTCTTGGGAATGCTAACTTTTTGTATTCCTTGTGAAAGTGTTACTATCTGTCAGATCCCGGTTGGATTCGATTTGTTTCCTTATTTTCTATTATCTCTAAGGAGATTTTTTTTACGAGTGTAGAAGATGACCCTCACTTAGGTGGAATGTGTGGGTGTTGTTTTCAAAATGGGCACATCTGCCTAATTTTGAAGAGAGGAAGTGTTGCTTTGGGAAGATAATCACCAATAGAAATTTGGAATACAAAACTAGTAAAGAACACCTTATTGAAAGCCTGGAATTTAGAGAAGGGTGCTACTATATTTGAAATGGAAATCACCATTTTTATTTTCCATTTTGATAATGAGAGTAAAAAAAGAGAACATAATGAAATGACCAATGGTGTTTTGATAATAATCTCATCATTTTCTCGGATTATGTAGCGGATATTCCATTGTCATATGTAAATTTCAAAAAAGCCTCTTTCTGGATTCGGATATCCGGGCTGCCTCTTGGTGCTATGAACAAAGATGGTGGGATCAGAATTGGTAATTCTTTTGGCAGGGTGGAGAAGGTGGAAATGGCTGATGATGGTAAAGCATGGGGTAAGTATCTGAGGATAAGGGTTGAGATTGACATCACTAAGCCTTTCAAGAGAGGGTCATTGATTCACATTGAAGGACGAGATCCAGTATGGGTTTGTTTCCAATATAAAAAGCTCTCGCACATATGCTACAGATGTCGCATGCTAGGCCATAATGAACGAGAGTGCACTTTGTCATCCATGATAGATAACCCATATGGTGTTGATCAATATGGTCCATGGCTCCGGGTTCAGTAGATTAAAGATGGCATAGGTAAAGGTAAAGATCTAGACAATTTTCAGCAAGCGAAAAGAAGAATGTCACACAGATCGGTATCAGGTTCCCATAGATCCAAACCAGAAGCATCGATGATGGAAGAGGAGGCTATAAACCTTAGTCATAAAAATGAGTCTGTGGCGTTTACTCGGGTTGACTCGTTGAGTCATATAAACGAGTCCAAGTGGGAGAACATACATGGAACAAGTGGCAAAAACACACGTCCCACAAGTAGCGCTAAATTGTAGGGAAGTTACGAAAAAATAATTGGAGGTAGAGATGGTGGAACTAGTAGATCACGACGATTCCTCTAATGGTTCCAAAGAGGATCTGCAACGGTGGTCCGTATGGAAATCATGGTGTGACGGAGGTACGTAGCGTGGCTACCCCGGCCATCCGCAGCGCCACTCGAGCCGCTTGTACTCCGCGTAAAGGCAGTGGCGGCTTGGTGTCTAGAGCACGCAATGTAGTGCCAAGAGGGCATGCGACATCTTGGTGTTGGGGCAGCACGACATGTGGTGCCAGGAGGGCACGCGATATGGGGCCATAAGGGCCTTGTGACGTGGTCGCATTGCGATTGCGACACGGTCGCATGGGAGGACGATGCGTGGAGTCATGGGCGTGATGGTTGGAGACTTGACACTGTGTTCCACGGGCAGGAGGCCTGTGCCATGGGGGTATGTCAAACCAATACGTTTGAGGCCCTCTGATTGTTTACTCATAGATAGTGTTTGGATCATCTATGTGGGAGAGGTGTTGGATAAATCTCTTTCACTCACACGGAGCCTTGTGTCGACAGAGGAGGCACAAGTGCCTCCTAGGCCTGAAACGGTGGGCCTAGGATGTCGACGCATCGGTGCCGTGTGGCACCCAGGGTGAGGTTGAAGTATGGCCCCGGACTACGCGTCGTGGTGCATACAACTGGACAACTTCACAAGGGCACTTGAGGGTTACGTGGGACTCTGTAGAGCATGACAGTACAAGGGTTCGACGCAACATGTGCTAGTAACTTAGAACGCACACGAAAGTGGGCTTGGTTAGGTATGTCGACAGGACATGTTGTATGAGATGGCATGAGGCGTGGCATGTCATTACTGTTGCGAAGTGAGGTACTTGTGCAGGGCACACCAGCGTAAAGCTTGAGCAGGCCAAGCATGGCACGAAAGTGCAATCGAGCGTGTCGTAAGAGGCACAATGCATCAGGATGGTAGGCCTTGAAAAAAAGGTAACCACAAGCGAAAGTTTTCGTCCTCTAGGTGGGTGGTATCAGAGTCTGATGGAGGGATTGGTTGGCTTCGTCGCATGCTGCAGCGAAGCACCACGCGGGTTGATAGCGCGCCCCCATGACAGTTGGTATCAGAGACAAGCTGGCCTAGCTTTGGAAGTTAGGCGCCGCACACGAGGGCACGTCGAAAGGAGTGACTCCATGACAGTGGGCTCCAAATAAATGAGTGATTTGAAGAATGGGATGGCAGAAAAAGAGGAAAGGATAATCATCTTCAAAACGACTAGTAACCATGGGACAATCAATTTTCCTACAATCTCGGATGGTATTGATAATCTTAACACTGGAAAAGGAAAAGGTAAGTCAATTGTTACATGTGAAGAGCTGGCAGCACTATAAATTACGTTTGTGCACAATGAAAATCATAGCACTAGCGATAAGATCGTTCCCACGAGAAAGGTCGAAAATTCTCTAAAACTTTTATTTGCCTTTAAAGAATAAAGAATTGTTGAATTAAACTAAAGTGTAAGAAAATAAATCTAAATCCCCCTACTTCCAGATCCCGATTGTCAATCAGTCTCCTTCAGTTCTCGGATATTTATAAAAATTAAAGTACCGTTATATTATATCTAAGTCTTCAAGTTTGACAGCCCAAATTTTTCCCAACATAATTTTTTGAGATTTTTTTTTTCTTTAAACCAAATAGGAAAATCTGGACCATCAGATTGCAAAACACAATCTGAATATAGAATATTTGGTACATCCACACAAAATGCAGAATTCAAAGCAGATAATTACTTGACAAAATAAGAATCATTATGGCAGAACTAAAATTTCTGTTCTAATATCTAACAAGAGCAGTAAACTAAAAGATGGAACCATTATTTTGTCTCTTCTTATTACATATATATATATATATATATATATATATATATATATATATATATATATATATATATATATATATAAATGAAGGTTTCTTTTACCATATATGATGACTCTATCTACTTAGTAATAGATGTTTGCTTTGATTTCTGTTGTGTTTGTAGTTATGCCAAGTGTTCTGTTTGGGGATCATCGTTATTGGTGGTTCGGCGACACGAATTTCGAGGTAAAAAATTCGGGCTGTCACACAAGAAGTATTTGAAATTGATTATTTTGTGGTGGGGCTCCTGAATTGGCACTTATAGACCATAAAAAATTAGTGTGTCTAGCCTATCCCGGATTGGATGCTTCGGAGTAAGGATTATTTATTGGCTTAGATAAATTACTTGTAGGATTCACATTCATCACATTGGCTTGCTCATGAAATAGTTGAGAAAATGATGTTTGAGATGGGCATAATTATGCAAGATGTGAAGGGCTAGAGCATATACTACACATCATAGGTTGTTGTGGTGCACATCCTTGGGACATTATCACATCAACTTTTTGTATCAAATTCTTAATCTTCAAAAGTATGCTAGAGTTATTCCCTATCTCAAAAATTCCTTCCTTTTTTGAAGTTTGGGGATTTCCTTTAATCCTATTCGAATAATATCATTATTGGCAATTTTCGCTAACGGACTCAAAAAATCCCCAAGCATTATTATCACTTTTATACATAAACGACCCCCCTAAAGTGGCATCAACCATTCGATAATTTTGTGGTTTTAAACTATTATAAAAATATTGCACTTGTTGCAACTTCTCAAAATTATGGTGAGGACATTTAAGTAGCAACTCCTTAAATCTTTCCCCACATTCGAAAAAGTGTTCACCCTCTTTTTATGTAAAGTTTGTTATTTTTCTTCTTAAGGTGTTGGTCTTGTACACCGGAAAATTTTTATTAAGAAATTTTTTTGGATAATTGCACCCAATTAACGATTAATCGGACTTCAAGTGAATTTAACCATGTCTTCGCCTTCTCTTCTAATAAAAAATAAAAGAGACGAAGGCGAACGGATTCATAAAAAAAAATTTGAAAGTGCACATATCCAAATATCCTTTCATATGGATCCTCTCTATCTATTCCACTAAAAAATAGGCAACCATTGAATCACTCCCAACTTTAATTCAAAGTGTACGGCCATGGTGGTTGGCAATACTATGCACGAAGGTGCACTCCTTGGAATGGGCGTCAAGTAGTCCTTTACTGCTTTTGTTTCATTCATTTCCGTCATGTTATTCAAATTGTAATTTTTACGAAAATTAGAAATACGAAACCGTCGTTTGATTTCGGAATCGAAAATATCAAGTTCTAAATTTAATGATCGCCTCCCGAACATACACCAACAATCCCTTCAATTGGCAACTTCCTTGATCGGTGTACCTAAAAATTAGGAAATGATTACAAAAATAAAAAATTAACAATCCCTAAAATAAATATAAATAAAAAATTTATTAATCTTAACTAGTGAAAATTAAGGTTTAAAAAAAAATTTTAATTTTTTTAAAAAATTGATCCTATCCTACGAATCATGAAAAGTAAAATTTTAAAACTAGCAACCTATGCAATCCACGACAGCAATGCTAAAAACTTGTTCAAATTTCGATCACAAAATAAACTCAACAATTATCTAAATTAAACAGTTCTACAATTATCGGAATTCAAGTTAAAAACTCGCAAATATACGAATCAATGTATAGCAGCAAAAGTATTACGAGTGTCGTTCCCTTAGAGATTGTCTATGGAAATTAAATTTTAAAACCCCACTTAACTAATACAATCAATTAAGTAAAATACCTAAATCCTACGTTTGGAACCCTAAAAATGAAAACTTTGTAAACTGAAAGATAAAATTAAAAATTAGATAAATTGGAGAAAAACTCTATTAAAAAATGACATCAAATTTTAGAATCCACACCTAACTGTCTTTCTAATGTCCTTTTAATAAGTATATATTTATTAACCATTGAATTAACAATTAAGATATAAAATTTAGGCACCGATAATTTTGATCCAATTAAAAATGTTTAAATTCTATAAAGATAATCTTTGTTTTTGGACAAATCACCACATAAATTTTAAAGTTATCTTGGTCGAATAAAAATTTAGATAACTAAAATTAGTTATTTCTCTTGGACGGATCAGATATGTTTTCAATCATTTTCATATTTGATCATACTAATTTTCCTTCGATTATTTGATAAAAAGTTTAATCTTATCGAATCATCAAGTATAAAATGGGGGAAAGCCCTTAAGCATACTAGATATTTTTATAATTGCCTTTAAAATCAAGTAACAAAAGGCCTCATAGCCTTAAAAGTATTGAAATAGAAAATGATCATTAAAACAATGGATCATAAAAATTCAAATTCCATAAGAAATTAAGTTAGGGATTCATCTTAACTCAGTATGGACTTAGCAATCCATAATCCTCGCAACGGTCTTCATTATGCTCTTGATCATATTAGATTGAAGGAAATGCTCGGATTTAGAAAGGTATCAATCTTCCTCTTCTTGGTCTCTCCCAACTTTCACAATTTGAATCTCTATTCTAATTAGTTAGAACTAGAAAAAAAATATACATAAAATAAAAAATTAGAATTAAATAACTTAAAGTAAAGAAATTACATCAACTTATGAAAAACTTGGCTTAAGTCTCCTTCCCCTTAACATTCTACTTGAATTAAAAAGATATAAATATCAAATAATAATAAAAATAAGAATAATACATTAATTAAAAAGAAATTATAAGATATTCCTATGGAGAATCAGACCAATGTTTTCATTCTCCTTAACAATATAGTTGAAAATAAAAAGACTTTGAATAACAATTAAAATTAAATAAATTATTCAACTAAAGCTAAAGAAAAAACTAGAGAATAATGTGTAATAACCCAGATTTTTTGAATTTTATTTAATGGTATTAGATGATGTACCACACAATGCGTGGTGCTAACGCTCCACACCGGAATATACCCACTTTAGAAATAGTCTAATTTTTTATATATATCAATATTAGACTCATTGCGGAGTACTTGTCGATACGATTCCAACGATATATAATTTGTCGATTTTCGATAAGAATATAAAAAGTTATGCCCGTTTGAAGAGTGAAGCGGGTTAAATGGCACAATTGTAAATTCGGGAGAGAATCACCATTTACCTTGGTGCTTACACAAAGCGCTGGAGCAAAACCTCTTCTCAAGCTTTTCAAGTCACGTATGAATTCTACTTCTACTTGCGTGTAAAAACTACTATTTTATTAAATCTTATACGGAAAATCTTAATTAGAGTTAACCTATACAGGGAATTAGATATATATTTACTTCTTCTCTCAATTGTCTTTCTTTATTCTCTCTTCTCTGCAAAAGCTCTGACAGTGCCATCTTTCATAATTCCTCGTCGGATCTCTATCGATTTTCGATCTTATCAGAGAATCTTACACCATCAAAGTTTCTCATCGCTGCGACCAATTTATCGTAAGAAAGGAATTCTCGCGAAAAGACTTCATATCGCCTCTAATCCGATCTCCATCAACCCAAATCATCGTAGGATTCGAATCACGCTTCAACAGGTGGGTGCCTCTAAATCCATCTTAAATTATTCAGTTATTTCTTAAAAAGAAAACCCTAATTTTTTCTTAAGTTTTGATAAATTTCGGGTCTTAAAAACATAGAAATTAGGCCCAAAATCGATAGGATCGTTTTTCCCAGATTTTCGTGAAATTCGGCCAAACTCTTCAACAGACACAGCGTCGGTATTTCGGCCATAACTTTTTATCCCGAACTCCGATTAAGACGATTCTTTTTGCGTTGGAAAGATAATAGAAAAATCTACAACTTTCATGTTTTGACCAACTCATGAATCAATCGTCTTGATGGTTAAAAAAATATGAGAATGTTACGTCAAATCGCTCGAGCGAGCTATTATCATCGCTCGAGCGAGGTATCACCGAACTCCGATATTACCTTAGTATTTTAGTCATAACTTTTTATCCCGAACTCCGATTAAGACGATTCTTTTTGCGTTGGAAAGCTAATAGAAATATCTACAACGTTCATGTTTTGACCAACTCATGAATCAATCGTCTTGATGGTCAAAAAAATATGAGAATGTTACGTCAAATTCTAGGATTGGCACAACTTGCCTGTTTTGACATGTTTTTGAGGAAACGCTTAAATAGGTCTATATTATTAGTAATTAGAGTTTATCTTAATGCATGAACGTATATTGTGATGTAGATTGAGGGCGAGAGGCCATCAATAGGACCTTGCTTGACTTCGCATAACTCCGAGTTTTAGGTAGGAGAATCTCATCTTTACAGTATTTTATTTTAATTCGCATGGATATTTTGAATTAAAATATTTAAACTTGCATATGCCATTGAAATCACATCTGTAAACTGAAATTGATATGAATGACTGAAAATCTAAATCTACCTGAATCCTGAAACCTGAATCTGCTTAAGCTCTGAAAATCTAAAATCAAGAACCTGAACTATGTATAAGAGACTTGCATCTGATTTATATTAGTATCTGCATTTGTTTTATGATTGACCTGAACGACCCCTCAAAAATTCCTGAACAACTTCCTGGCACAAGTTTCCCTCATTACGCAGGGGCTTGTTGCATCCTGAAAAAGGGTTCATGAACGACGATGGTAGGTAGGGGTTCCCATCGGCTATATTCCTGCTCTCGAGATATAGTTTACTCGGGAGGTATTTTAAGTTGAGGATTAAGTCATGAATTACTGAACTTTGCATATAGAAGTTAGAGAAACTAAGACACTGAAACACCGTGACTGTTTCAAAACTGTTTTCACACATTTAGAAATAAATCTTACATATGATTTCCGCACCTAAATTCAGTTTATTATCTGCTTATATGTTTGACAAGCTATATTCCGATATTTGTTTTGAAACCATGTTAGTTAAAGTAAAATGCCGTAGATGTCTTTCTTCTACTGAGCTTTGTTGACTATCGTCACGAGTTCGGTATTGACGTGGCTATTGTGTGAGTGATCCCCGATTACGTGCTCGAGGAAGAGTTTGAGGTTCCTCCTGAGGAGTTTTTCCCAGTATAGAACTTACTGATTTTCTTATTTGTGGTGAGAGTTAGACTTGAATTTGTGGGCCCATTTTAGTTGGATACCATAGTTTTATATTTGACGTTGATTTCTATTATGAGCCATGTTTCGATGATGGTCGGCCATCATCGGTGGTTCTTTACTTTTAATTGCTTCCGCATTTATTTTAGCTATGGATATTTATTGCGCTTTACTCTGATATGTGCCCTGTTTGTCCGGCTTATCGTTTATTCGATAGGTTGGCGAACCGGCCTTTCCTATACCTGAGGGATTGGAAAAGTCAGGTCGTCACATAATGAGAACTAGATGAGAGATTTATGTTTGAAGAAAGCTTGCAAGGCCTCTTTTTTTCTTTCTTTTGTTTTGTTGATCCTTCTCCAATTGAAATTTTTTAAAACTTTGACTTTCTCAATCTTTCATTTGAGATTTTTTTTTTTAAATTTACTATCACATTTTCCAATATTAAAACCTTGATCAACTGATTCTTTCTTTTCTCACCTTTCTCTTTTTGAATGTTGTGTGTCACACTTGCTAAATTGTGACAGCCCGAATTTCGGTACCCTGAAACCCGTGCATCAGCACGATCGTCCAGACCATGCCCCATGGATACGTACGGAATATTGGCATAGCAAGCAATAATAAAGAGAAAGAAACGCATAAGAACTGATACTGAAATAAATCTCCAGTTCTATCCATATATGCTCCAAATCTATAATATAAAAGATGGTTCTAAACTCATGCCTTTGCATGAGTAAAAGAACCCACCCGAACCATCAGTGACATCACTTAGTCACCCTAGATGGTTCGCCAAAATAATATATCTATTTAGTTACATTTCCCAAGCATTAAGGCTTGACATACCAAGTCGCACAATATGCTCTCAAAACTCTCTCTATCAAAGTACACAGCGGAGTCTCCTAGAGGAAGTTCTCGGGAGGAGACTATCTCGTCTCCAGGCACGTAGTCCGAATCCCTCGAATCAACGTCTCCCGAAGCCTCAACGGCTGCAAGCAAATGACCTGCGACATATAGTCTAAAGGGTGAGCTACATTCTAGCTCAATAGGGAACAACACAATGAACATATAAGTCAAATCCTCACATATATTCCATGATATTCTTAGCATGATGTATTTATGAACTTGTTAGAAAACAGTTTAAATGATTACAATATGCATTGAAGTTTACTGGTGGTTTACATGTTACATTTATTATCAACTGTTCATGAATCTCACTGAATAGGCCTAAAGAAACTTAAATCTTCAACTTAAATAATCCTCGAGCAATATAGCATCGAGCTCCGATAGAATACCCTCCGATAATCGTCGTCTAAATAAACAGTTGTTATAAATATATCACTTTGAGTGCTACCTAATTCCCTTTCTCATAAGCGATGGGATTTAATCTCATCTCAACATCCCTGGGATGTGCTACTGTGTACGGATAGACCGTCGTACCGGTGTACGAATTGTCCGCCGTACTGGTCACAGATATCCTGCCGAGTCAGTCGTGGGTATCCCGCTATGTTAGTAGGGTATTTTGTTCAAACCTTAAATAACAAAAATATCATATGCTTTACATATAGTTATTCACCGTATAAATGTGCTACTTTATATCAATTAGGCTTTATCAGTATTTGTTCAATCCTACTTTACAATCTCACTTACATCTCTGAGATGTTTAAATTACTCGCATCACACTGATATCTTTATCACTTTCTCATCCCCTGGGGATGTCTTATTTTCATATGCTTACTTTGTGTCACACACACACACACACATACTGAGAGAATTATATGATTCATTTCATTTCTATATCACTACATATATGCTCTTGTAATCAAAGTACATGTTCAAAGTTGTTCCTTACCTCAAGTGTTTGACTGTCCAAGCCTCAAGGTCCCACACGGCTCCTCATACTTGCCTTAACTCGTACCACCTATGGTACATCATAACATATACACAACATCAATAAGGATGCAATAGAGAAAGTCCAAGACCCTCCATGAACCTCAATGTTCAACTAAGAATTCAACTAAAATAGCCAAAATCGATTAATCGATCTCTAAAATCGATTAATCGAAACCCTAAATTGATTAATCGATTCTCAAATCGATTAATCGAAATCCAAAATCGATTAATCGATCCCAAATTAATTAATCGAAAGTTCACAATCGATTAATCGATTAATCGATTTTCCCAAGCCTTATCCCTCCATCCACTGGAGGTACCCAGTCGATTAGTCGATTTCTAAATCGATTAATTGAATTTCAAAATCAATTAATCAATTTCAAGATCGATTACTCGAACACGGGCATTTTTTCTTTTTTAACTTCCAGACCAAAATCGATTAATCGATTCTCCAAATAGATTAATCGATTTGGCCAGAACTCAGCCCCTTCTCGAGCTATTCTTCCAAATCTTTTTTTTCTATTTTTCTTTCTTTTCTATCATTTTAATTTAGTAATTTAACCCATCTATTGATTGAATTTAATCATAAAAAATTCATGCATTTAAATCTAACAAAACTTACCTCAAATCAATCTCTTAAGAATGAATTGGTTGGTTTAAATGGCTAGGGTTCCAACTTTTGCTCAAATGATTCCAATCACATTGAATCTGGCATTTATTGTTCGATCCCGTCCTCAAATCCGAACCACAATAACTCTCTTTGCCATTAACTCCCCTTTACTCTCTCTCTCTCTCTCTCTCTCTCTCTCTCTCTCCTCTTAAGTTCTCTCACCAACCCAAACAAGAGAATAGCTTCTCTTTAGGTATTAAAACCCTTATAACTCATTTTGCTTTGGTGCTGAGCACATACACCAGAGATAGGTGTACGTGACCCCTAACTAACCTCTAACTTCATACTTAGGTCACATTTACATCATAAAACACTTTCCTTCTCAAGTCTACTATTTGATCATCACTGGTCAACCTACAACCAATCGGGCACGGATCCCGAGGTCACTGTTCATCGCTCAATTTTCAGGGATATTACATAAATACACCAAATTTAATTTAATGAATCAAATATTCTAAAATATATCTTCCCAAAATCTCTCAAATTTACAAGTGTTTAATCTCGCATAAAATCCTTTTTTATTTTTTCTATCAAACCTGCCTTCCAAAATTCTTCTTTATTTTTTCTATGAAACCTGCCTTCCAAAATAACTACCTTATATGAAAGTTCTTTGACTTTTCTTCACTTTATCTTGACCAATCTCTTTCATATATTTCTTTGACTTTTTTTATTTTAGAAATTGGTATTTGTAATCTAATTTAGCTCTTTTGAAATTTCTACAATAATCACAAAAAAGTTTAATTAGTACAATTTTATATCATATTAATTGACAATTAAACAAAGTTTAAAGGGAAAATATGTAATAAAATTGGTCTTATCATTGACCCAACCCTACAGCCCTCATAAGAGGAGATCTGATTTGTGTGTTTTTATCACTTGCAATCTCCTCTTTCTATTTTAATGGAAAAAGGGTGTGTCCCTGCAACCCTTAGAGTTAATGTAAAAATAATAATTAATTTTGATAGTTAAAAAAATACCTATACATATTGAGATTGGATACAACTATTCTCACCCATTTGAAAAAACTGTGGTACTTACTATTAGTCGAGTGAGAATAGCCGAACACTCTGAGATTGGTAGCATTTTGAAAGTGCACCAGACATGACGAATGATCCGGGTGTACGAGTCTTAGGGTTGGGGGGAGTGTGGAGAGAGCAGAATGATAGTTTTCCGGAAGAGACGGAGACCTGTGGGCATGATCATGAAACTTGTCAAGGATTTGATGCTAGATTGGGTGCCGTTAGACAAGGCTCCCAGTGGCTTGAGTTCTATTTTGTTTGATTGTTTTAGCCGATCAGCTGTTTTTTGTTTTATGGCTTTGTTTCTTTGTCCTAGTTGATCATCTCGCTAGGCCTTTCCTGTGTTCTTCTATTTTTTTAATATAATTGCCTTTTACCGATAAAAAGATAAAAATAAAAAATAAAATTCAATCTTTTTTTGTTTTGTTATTATTTACTATTTCCACTATACCCTTCTTCCCCCTTATAATATAATTTTATTTTAGGTCCCTAACTCCATCCCTCAGCACCTGGTGGCGTGGAATGGGTCATCCTTGAATGGGCATCTAGGGGCTTTCTGGAGGGTAGGTTTTTTGGCAGCTCTTTGAGGAATTTGACTGGAAAGAAATGCCTGCATTTTCTATAAGAAGTGTCATCTGATTGGGCTGGTTTTGAAAGTGATAAAGGAGCTTATGTGTAAGTGGGTTATCCTCGACAAACATGGGACCTCGGGGGATCCCGAGCTGTTCGACTTCAGCTAGTTGTTGTGCGGTTCTTGCTTCCTGAGTTTGGGCTTGAGGTTTTTTTTTTTTTTTTTTCGTTTTGTTTTTTCCATTTTATTTCCTTTGGTCGGTTTCCTTTGTTTTCTTTATTTTTTATTCCTGTCCCAGCTTCTCGTTGGTTTTTAATATAATTTTGTGTTTACGAATAAAAATAAGATAAATAAAAAATTCACAAAGTTACATGGTAAAACTTTGAACTTAGACAATCTTCTCTCAGAAGTGAATCCCCATAAATACTGTCTCAACAGATCCGTGCTCAAACTTCATCACGAGAATACACAGATGGCGACAATGCGAAGATATATTCTCATATGACACGATGTTTGAGGTTAACGAATCAGGAGCCTTAATGGCTAACATCACCATCCGACTGACAACCTTTGATAATATCCGCGAACTTCAGATGACCGAAGACAAACTTATGGCCATCAGACAGGGTGTGATCAATGGAGATAAATCAGATTTCTCCATCAGGAAGGACGATTCATTACTCTTCAAAGGCCGACTTTGTGTACCGACTGATACCGAACTCCGACGTACGACCCTTGAAGAAGCTCACAAGTCGAGATATGTCATTCATCCTAATTTTACAAAGATGTATCAGGATCTGAATAAGAGTTTCTGGTGGAGAGGCTTGAAAAAAGAGATAGCCGAATATGTATCAACATGTTTGGTATGTCAACAAGTAAAGGTTGATCATCGGAATCCCTCGGCTTTGCTATAGCCCTTACCAATACCTAAATCGAAATGGGAGGCTATATCCATGGATTTTATACTTGGATTACCTAGAACCGTGAAAGAACACAATGCGATTTGGATAATAGTTGATCGCTTAACCAAATCTGCCCATTTTCTACCATACTGCACGAGGTATACAGCCAGTCAGCTAGCAAAGTTGTATCTCAAGGAAATTATCAGACTACATGGTATCTCAGCCAGCATTATTTCAGATCGAGATCCGATCTACACGTCAAAATTCTGACAACGATTCCAAGAAGGAATGGGCTCAAAACTGGACTTTAGTTCCGCATTTCACCCGCAGACAGAAAGGGTGAACCAGATTATAGAAGACATGCTTCGAGCTTACATGCTGGATTTTCAAGAGTCATGGGACAAACACCTACCTTTGATAGAGTTCGCCTACAATAGTAGTTACCAGACTAACATTGGAATGGCTCTGTTTGAAGTGCTCTATGGCTGGAGATGTAAGTCTCCACTCAATTGGAAAGAGACCAGGGAGAAATTCATGTTAGGCCTAGAGATTATTGAGAACACAACCAAAGTCATTCGGTTGATTCGGGAGAGATTAAGGGTCACTCAAAGCCGACAGAAGAGTTATGCTGACCTCAAGCAAACGAGCACCGAATTTCAGGTAAACTTAGTGAAATTATTACCTTTTTCCCCTGTAAACTATATGCATCACTGAGACAACGCATTTCCTTGCAAGTGGGGGACAACGTCTTCGTAAAAATCTCGCCTACCAAGGGAGTGATGCGATTCGAAAGGCATGGCAAACTGAGCCCACGCTATGTCGAACCCTTTGAGATATTGGGTCAAGTCGGCGAAATTGCATATTGGATTGCTTTACCACCTCAGTTGTCGAGTATGCACAACGTATTCCATGTATCCATGTTGAGAAAATGCGTTAAGGACCCAACTCACATCTTGGACTACCAGCCCATCGAGCTCAAAGAAGGCATAACGGTAGTCAATGAATCAATTCAGATCTTCGACCATAAGGAGCAAATCTTACGTACCAAGCGGATCCCGCTCGTACTGGTCAGGTGGCGAAATCACTCAACTACTGAAGCCACATGAGAAAGAAGCAGAAACTCGCGACCAATACCCACATCTCTTTGAATAAGGTACATAAATTTTCGAAGACGAAAATTCTTTTAAGAAAGGGAGAATGTAACGATCCTGATTTCACTAACGTTGAATCGTTGACCTTTGATGACAAAGCAATTACTTTGACCAATTTGACTTGGGTCAAACCTTTGACCAATAGTATGGCCTAAGATTCTACTTCCCTGACGTACTAAGTCCAAACTCAAAAGTAAACTCAAACCATACCAAGTCTAAAGCCCAAGCCTATGGGTAAAAATCCTCAAGCGACAGATCCTCCTTTACCTCAGGTACGCAGTCAGGGTTTGCCTCAAGCTCGGGGCCCTGTCCAAAACCTACACCTGTGACGTATAGTCAGGGTGAGCTAACAGTTTAAGCTCAGTAGGACAAGATCAACGCAAAAATCATATATTATCAACTCAACATATATTCGATGACTGAAGTTAAAAACAGTTTTCATATCAAATGCAGAATTTAAAACAATACTGAGTTCATAATCATAACTAAAATGTGTCAAATCAGGAAAAACGTACATATTACGTCAGAGAGCAAAACCTATTTATGTCAGAAAACAAAACGGTGTCATGTCAGAGAACAAAGATGTATCGTATCAGAATGTGAAACAGAACGGGAACAAAACAGAAACGGAGCAAAGAAACAAGCGGGAACAGATTCAAGTTAGAGTCATCTCAGAAAACAAAACGTATTAGATAAAAGAAACATAAATATAAACATATCAGAAACAGAAACGTATCAGAATCAAGTATCGGATCAAAACATCGGATCGAAGCATTCCTTTGTGGGAACAGGGTAAAAACCCTAGAGCCTCAACTCCTCTTTGTCACTAATGTATGACCAAAGCATCATATCAAAATAGCAAAGCGGAGCCGAGCATAAAACGGAACAAAGCTAATAACGGAAGTAGAAATGGAATCATGCCAGAAAACATGAACAAAATCATATTAAAAAGCAGAACAATCCACACATCAGACCAAAGCATCCCTTAGTTGGAACAGGGTAAACACTCAAAAGCCTCCACTCCTCTTTGTCACCGATGTGTGACAAAAACATATCTGATTATAA
This sequence comes from Chloranthus sessilifolius, assembly GCA_021018995.1. Taxonomy (NCBI): domain Eukaryota; kingdom Viridiplantae; phylum Streptophyta; class Magnoliopsida; order Chloranthales; family Chloranthaceae; genus Chloranthus; species Chloranthus sessilifolius. The sequence goes on along the minus strand of CM037589.1, from coordinate 125,350,284 downwards.
ACATGTGACCAAAGCATCATATCAAAGCATCCCTTAATGGGGAACAAAAACATATCTGATTATAAACATGTGACCAAAGCATCCCTTTGTGGGAACATGGTAAAGACCCCGGAGCCTCAACTCTTCTTTGCCCCATGATTTCAAAGTCATACAGATCACGTATCAGATTTAAAGTTCAAGCTCAAAACAGATTCAGAGTTCGAAGTTCAAGACAAATTCAGAGTTCAGAGTTCGAGATAGATTCGAAGTTCAGAGTTCAAGACGGATTCGGAGTTCAATGTCAGGAGTTCAGTGTTCAAAGTTCGAAATTAAATGTTCAAAGTTCAGAGTTATATCAAAGAGAATTTCAAATATTCATATGCAAAACAGATTTTCATAAAATCAACGTTCTGAAACATAAGATTCAGTGCAAAATTATCATCAAAGTTTATGATTTAAGTTCAAAAATAGAATCTTACAATGAACTTTCCCTACCTTAGACCAAACATCAGATCAAAGCATATGATTCGAAGTTAAAAATATAATCGTGCATTGAAATTCCCCTACCTCGGTTTTGAAGTCACACAAAAGAGAGCAATGCAAAGGTCTCTATGTATGGCCTCCAGTTCCCAATCTGCATCACATATACGATGATGCATTAAGGATTGATCTTAATTACAAACAACTCCGACGTATTTAAGTGTTTTCTCAAAATCGAGGCGGAAATAGACAAATTCGTGCTAACTTAGAACTTGACCCAACTTCCCACTCAATTTTGACCTTTAAACATTTGATTCATGAGATTGTTATTTCACAAAAGTTATATGGCTTGTTGTCATCTTTCTAACGCTGCGAGAATCGTGTCAATTCGAGTTCGGAGCAGAAAGTTACGGCCAAAATACCGAGACAGTATTCAGCACCACGCTCAAAACCGCCCAATCTGTTTCTCCATAATTTCCACAATTCTCTGTTCTGTCAAATCCGCCCGATCGGTTCTAAATCGATCGATCGATTTTGACAAATTTAGTGCCCTTCGGGTTTTCTCTCTTTTTCAAAACTCATTTTTTCAATCTACAACTAAATCCTTTTGCACACAATCTAGAAAACCTAATTTTGGTTCAATACATGAATAAGCATGGTATTTACCTCCTTAGATCGGGCATGTAACGTCCCCAATGATTGTATCAAGGAATCGGCTTTCAAGCTTCGCGTTCATCTGTCGGCTTGAAATCCTTTGTTTCTTTCGCTCGCGACTGATGTAGATGGAATCCTCTTTATGCGCACAGTAACCCAAGGCTCTCTTGAGCGAAAACGGCAGATCTAAAAGATCAATGAAGTTTGGGTTTCGAATGGAGAAGAGGGTTTGGGAGAATAGGGTTTCTCAAAAGAAATCAAGAAGAGGGTTTCCTCTCTCCTTTCGCGGTTCTTTCCTCTCTTCAATCGCAACAACGCTAAGGTTTGAAACCCCTTTGGGGTCGGAACGAACAAAAATCTCCTTGGAGAAGAAATCAAAGAGAGAGAGAGAGAGAGAAAGAGGAGCTAGGGCTCTTGAGCAAGGGGAAATGGAGAGAATAGCGATTCTCTCCTTTGTCTTCTATTTATACTCATGGGGCTGTTTTTTTTGTGTGAAGCACACACACAAGTTGGTGTACCGGTGCTTATCAAAAGGCCAAAATGACAGTCTAAAAATTTTCCAAATCCGAAGCGCATATTGTATATCTTACCAAACATATACATATAGTCGGGCATATTAGTATTCGAAAAATTCGGAGTGTTACATCTAGCTTCACCTAAAACTAAATCTCTCACCATTGATATTCTTACGAAGCTTATTTATATCCACTTGTAACTTGTGGGCTTAATTCGGTGTTAAGCAGGCACACTATGAGTCGGTGTACGGGCTCGTCATCAAAGGCCAAAAAGTGGTCCATCTTCACTTATAAATCAAATCTTTTGCCATTGGTGCTCTTACGGAGCTCGTGTAGCTAATTACCCATTTACCCATATTTACACTTTTCACATAATGTCATTTCCAATTTAAGTATTTCAAATATTTAAGACAGCATTGCGTGCCTTGCCGAACACGTAAGTGTAGTCGGGCATAGCAATGTTAGAGTGCAGCATTTATAGAAGATTCTCACGATTTTGGCCGCCTTGTGTTAATGAGATATTGAATTGATGTATTTGATGGATGAGTTAAATTCACGTCAGATTGTGAACTTGGATTATTTGAAATAACTTGAATATTAAGTTACGCTTCCGCAATTATATGATTTTAGATTTAATTTTGGATCATTTCGACCTTGAATTGACCTGCCATGCGCCCCGACACATGAATCGGTACACTCAGACATGACGGATGATCCGGGTGCATGAGTCAAGGGCTAGGAGCGTGATAATATCCGCACCTTTTGGAGGCATTGATGAAAATGCTAGAAGGTTTCCCCATGTTGGAGGACCTGATATCTGGTTCAACCAATTAGACCTGACCACAACCCTATTATGAGTAGAATGGCCCAAATTCTGTGCGCAACCCAACAGTGTAAGAAGATATGGCTGGCATTTTCCTCATGCTGGAAACAGAACACACAGCATGTCTCGGCCCATTTTGATCAGCAGATCCACCGTAAGGATCCTACCCCATGCAAGGCACCATCTCAAGAATCTAACCTTAGCGGGGATAAGGGCTTTCCAAAGGGAGGTCCAATCATGAGAGATCAGTGGTCAGTTAGAGAGAGTGTCACAGAATGACCGAACCGAAAAGACACCTTTGGAATTCAGGGACCAGGATCTCAGATCCCTATGCTTCTATTGTGGACAGCCGAGTAGAGGAGAGCCATCAGCTCTTCTTATTGCGGAATTGCAGCATCCCTTAGATTTCTTCTGGTGTGGATAGACCACATGTAAAATCCATTAAACACCTGGGAAAATTGTTCCACCAAGCCATATCCAGGAGACGCTATGTCATAAATAAGAGTGGGGGAACTTTTAAAACTTCGGATGCCCAACCACACATCATCCCAAAAGCTAATCCGGTTGCCACGACCCCAATTGAATTGAATAAACTTCTTAAAATCCAGCACTATGGAGCAAATACCCCTCCACCAGTTTGACGCTCATCTAGAGTTAGGGACAGCTGTGCTGATACCCCATTGAGCCAAAGAGAAACCATATTTTTCAGCAAGGATAATAAACCAGATTATCTTGCTCGTCCTCATCCCCAGCTCTCCACAACCATTTCCCAATTAAGGCCTTGTTGAACATCTCCAAGTTCCTAATATCCAGCCCTTTAAATTGTCATGGGAATTGGCAAACCTCCCAATTAACCAAGTGGTATTTTTTGTTAGCCGCCGCACCTTCCCATACTCTTAACCTTATCGAGTGCCAAGATGATCGATTTAGGACACGGATGCATAGACATATAGAAAACCGGCAGACTCACCAAAACAGATTTGACATGGCACAATCTGCCCACACTGCTGAGGAGTTTCCCTTTCCACGTCGCCAATTTACCTTGAAAACATTGGACAACCGGGTCCCAGTTCCGAGCATTAGGAGTCCTAACAACCAAAGGCAGCCCATATATTTGATCAGGAAAGAAACTACCTCACAACCAATCTCATCAGCAAGTTCCTCCTACGCCAGAGGACTTGTTTGCAAACCTACAATTGCTGATTTCCCCAAATTAATGCGTTGGCCAGAAACTGCTTCATAAATGTACAGAACGTCCTTGATCGCTATTATTTCCTCCAGCACTGCCCTACAGAATATGACGGTGTCATTCGCATACTTGAAGATGGGCGATCGCCCTGCCGGGCCTATGGATCGGAATACCAGCAATAATCTCCATCTCTATCGCCTTAGAAACAAGAGCGCCCGCATCTCCCACCATGTTGAAAAGAAGAGGGGATAAAGGGTTTCTCTGCATACAACCCCGAGAATTTTTAAAGTACCCTTTCGGGGTGACATTGACGACGACCGAGAACCACGCCGTGGAAATGCACACGTTAATCCAAACCTCTTCATCATGTAAAAAAGGAAGCCCCAAATCAACCCTAGTGTAGGCTTTCTCCATGTCAATTTTCCAAACCAACGACGAATGACCACTAATATGAGCCGAGTGGACTACTTCCTCTACCACCACCACAGTATCCGTAAGAATCCGCCCGGTGACGAAATCCCCTTGCTGTTACGAAATAATCATGTGCATAAGAGGTTTAACTCTATTGGAGAGGACTTTAGCAAGAATTTTGTAGAGGCAATTGATGAGGCATATCAGCCTAAAGTCTCTAACATCCTCAGCCCTACTTTTTAGGGATGACAATAATAAAAGTCGAATTGAGGCTCCTACCAATATTGCCCCTCCTATGAAAATCACTGAAGAAAGCTACAAGGTCTGACTTCACCATATCCCAACAAGCTCTGAAGAATTCCATCGAGACCTAGGGACTAGTTTTTCTCGCAAGACCAAATGGCTAGCTTGATTTCATCTTCTTCGAAACCACGCTCCACCCCGACTTAATTAGCAGTAGGTATAGACTTGAAAGATAAGCCATCTAATTTCCGTCGGATCCAGTTCATTAGCGTAAGGGATTAGTAGAACCAGAAAATCTCAGCAGTGTAATGATATTTCTCCTCGTGCCGCACACCATCAACAACGATGCTGCCCAACAATTTCGCCTTTGTTAGCGATAGTATGGACAGACTTCGTATTAGTATCTCCCTCCTTCAGCCAATGAACTGATGCAAGATAAACGCTAAAACCCTAATTATTTGGGATTAACTTCAGATTAAATTGAATTTCATAAATATTTAAAACTTTCCAATCATATAAAATGGTTTAACAGATTTAATAAAAACAATTAGGTTGAATCAATTTTAGCGCTGACATGCATTGAGATTTCCCGATCCAGAAAAATGGCTCCGATGGGGAAACTCGAGTTTTGTTTTAGTTTAGGCACCACGCGACAATTACGGTATCATCTCTTGACTCTTCTAGGATTTGAAGAATTAAAGGCCCGAAGGGTTAATTCAATCAAAGGGGAAAATCAAAATATATCAATTAATAAGGTGTGAATAAAGTTCCAGCAAGTAATTAACTAGGGATTTTGAATTTTTTTTATTTTATCAAAGGAAATAAGAAAAATAATTACCAAACAATAATTAAAAAAGAAAAAATACAAAGATAAAGTTCCAAGGCTTAACACCAAGGGTTCTGAGGCTTCACACCAAGGATGTACGTCGGTTTCACACCAAGCGCACGATAAAACGAAGATTCGCTCCTCGAGTTTGAAAGATTCACTCTCTCGAGTAAAACTCTTCACAAGTTCTCTAAGGTTTGCACAAAGCAACTCTCAATTTCATTAATCATCAATCTCCTAAAATTATATTTACAATGCCTTTATGTAGGCAAACAAAACCCTAACTAAACATAATCGAATTTAGAAAGACTCCTAATCTAAAAAGAAACTAAAACCTAAATTTTGAGTGAAACCAGGTCTCGCTTCTCCCTTCCGTGTAAAGTCGCTCAAGGGAGTTTGGTTATCGCTTGAGCGAGTCTTCAAAATTGCCCACGCCAAATTTTTTGTTGATTCTCGCTCGAGCGGGAACCATTGTCGCTAGAGCGAGTCTGGCCAGAGACTCGTGCTCCCTTGTCAGCCCTTGTTGTCTGAAGCTTCTTGGGCTTCTTCTTGTGTCTCTAGTACACGATAAAGGGCGGTTTCACTTGGACGTCTCCATCATGAACCTTGGACTTTCGCTTACACGAAATCTCCTCGGTGATGCATTTCTCATTCAGCTCTTCTCTCAAGCTGAGTCTTGAATCTTTCTCGGCATCTGTGAGGGCTATGTCTTCTCCCACCAAATCTAAAAGGTGAAGCTGATAAAAGAGTTCTTCCTTGACTTTGTGAATGAGCCCAAACTCCAACTAGTTCCATTCCTTAATCTTTGATCTAACAAACTTCAGTTTAGCGATAAGAATGACGCCAGCAGAACCCACTGGGCAATATTCGTTCCACCAATTATGAAATTTCCCTCGAAAACCCTCATCCTGTAACCACATATTTTCGAACCTGAAAAAGGTTGGGCTCCTACCGGCTAGGCCACAACCAACCATAATAGGTCTATGATTGGAGGGAAATCGAGCAAAACCTTCCAACAAAGCGTTAGGGTACAAATCCAGCCAGTCCACCAAGCAAAGAAAACGGTCTAATCTACTTAGCGAAGAGGAGGGGGGGGCTTGAAGACTCCACCACTTGAACCTCGCACCCACCATGGGTAAATCGGCCCAAGCCTAATCATGAATGAACTCCGAGAAGGATCTCATATTGGCCCTATCTGGCGGACCACCCTGTTTTTCATGAGCGAATCTGATGGCATCAAAATCCCCACCAAGCCACCAAGGTTCGTTTCATCTACCACCCATAGCTACAAGATCAAGCCAAAAATCATCTCTTCTGGCTTCATCATTTCGGCCATATACACCCATGAAGGTCCAACACCTCCTATTGTCTTTGTTCCAGAACACCACAGAAGCCGAAAAGAAACCAATCTCATCAACTTTGTCAAAAAGCAAGGAATTCTAAGCAATATTGATGCCTTCGGAAGCCCCATCAGAGTCCCATCTATTTCCACCCAGCACCAACGCATTTTTTTTGTTATCATTCACCCCCTTGATTGTGTTGAGTCACGTGTAATAGAGATGGTTAAGGTTGTTAAATGTTCAGCTTTGGAGGAATCATGGTTGAAATATAGGTGTTTGGCATGTCAAGTATTAGTTTCAAATCCAAAGGTGTGCTTTGGCAGATCGGACACCATCTATTGGAGGAAGTTCAAGGGTTACCTGCAGTAGCATTTTGATCATTTGATCTATCCTCTTATAATAGTATTTTTATTCTACCATGGTATCAAAACTCGGCCGATACCAATAAGTATCGGTTTTGTTGAGAATCGATACGGATACCACCCTGATATAGGTGCATCTGGATTCGTATTGGATCGATACTAGTCAATATCTGATAGAACCAATTTTTTATTTTATTTTTAACTATTAAAAAAAAAAGACGGATACGGAATCGTCGATACCGTATCCGTATTGGCCGATATGTATCAGTCTAAGAAGGGCGATATGCAATCGGTCCAAGAAGGACCGATACCGATATTGACGATACCGTATTTGTATCGACCGATATGTATTGGTCCAAGAAGGACCGATACCGATACAATTTTGACACCTTGTATTCTACAGTGCACCATCTATCAAATCATATATTTCAACATACTTGAAAAGGCATTAGAGCTATGTTGTGGTTAGCTTTTGACAACTGCAGCATCATGCTCAACGGTGGTCGCCCATTTGACTCTTGTTCATTAGCATGGCAGCTCCTGCAATCTGATTTGTAATAAACTGACCGATTACTTCGTAAAGACTTGTATCTATATGTCATCCCCGTCAGCCCTAGTCCCTCATTCAACATCCTTCAACCACTGGACCAGGGATAGGTAAACTTCGACCGCTTTTTTACGCGCAAAGCGGCTACGCCCTGGACTCGAGCCAGTGTTTTCACACTTGACAGCCCAAGCCTTTCACCATTGCACCAAGCAATGGTCGCTAGAATTAGATTTCCGATAACGTAATTATAGGCCATTTATCGAGTTTGATCTTCCTTGAATCAACGGCCACACAACTATCAATATATGCACCCAAAAATGGTAAGAAATCATGCAATTCTAACATAAAGAGAGCAATTAAAATGGTAAGAAATCATCAGTAGCTCTATAACTCTGATTGGGAACAAAACCAGCCTCCTTCACCTTCCGATGAAGATTTCGAATTAAAGAATAAATAAGCGTAGCTTGATTATGAGATTTATCACCAACAACAAACACATGAACCCTGTTCCCCACTTCAATCCAACTGCACCCTGGCTGTTTCGTCAACCCTTTTCCTTTCATCTTTAGCCCCACCTTAGCTACCTCTTTCCATCTACCAGCTGAAGCATATATATTCGATGATAGCATATAAGTCCCCGCATTATCCGGCTCCACCTCTAAAAGCTTATTAGCTGCCAGTTTCCCTATCTTCACGTTCCCATGAACATGACAGCCGCCAAGAAGTGCGCCCCACACAACCTGATGAGAGTTGAGTATTGATTCCTTCAATGGAATTTGCGGCTTCTTCAAGCCAGCGCCCCACAAGGTCGACCCAGCAAGCGAGATGGTCCTCTCTCACTTGGATAGACCCATCTCTCGTCAACTTTTCAAAGAATCTGAGCCCTTCATCGACCAAACCCGAATGGCTACATGCTGATAGCACAGCCACGTAAGTGACATCATCAGGTTTGAACCCGAAACATTGCATTTTCTCAAACAAGCACATACAGCCACGTAAGTGACATCATCTCTCGCAATTGCAATTTCACCACATTTAGCATACATGCTTATGAGAGCTGATTCAACAAAGGCACTGAACTGAAAATTGGTTTTACTTACGATTTGATGGATTTGCTTTCCTTCCCCGAGACCAGCCAAACTGCTACAAGCACTCAAGACGCTTACGAAAGTTCCTTGATTAGGCTTAATTCCATCTACCTGCATTTTAGACAAGATCTTTAACGCCTCCTCATTTTGCCCGTCTTGTACATAGCCTGTCATCAATGTGGTCCACATAACTACATTTCTTTTGTGCATTTTATTGAACAGCCCTTGCGCATTTCTCAAATTACCATTTTGTATAAAACCTGTAATCATAGTATTCCACGAAGGAATATCCCTTTCGGGCATTCTCTCAAACAGATAAAGAGCTTCATCGAGCCTAAGATTCTGTGCGTAACCCGAAATCATTGCATTCCATGAGACCACATTTCTCTCAAGCATTTCGTCGAAAAGCTCCCTGGCTTCATCCATCTTAGCGTTCTGTGAAAGACCCGCAACCATCGCGGTCCAAGAAATCACATCACTCTCAGGCATCCGATCAAAAAGTCGCCCCGCTTCATCAATTCTCCCAGCCTGGGCCAAAGCTGTTATAATTGTGTTCCAAGAAACGACATTTCTTTCAGGCATTTTCTCAAACAGGTTATAGGCTGAATCAAGAAGCCCACTTTGCACGTACCCAGAAATCATAGTATTCTAAGAAACCACATTCCTGTCAGGCATCTGCGCAAAAAGCTTCTCAGCTTCTGAAACATCTTTAATTCGAATATACCCGGCGAGCATTGCCGTCCACGTTACGACATTTTTCTTCGCAAAAACTTTATCGAAAAGAATACGGGCTTCTCTAATCATGCCGCATTTTATGTAACCCGAAATCAGCGTCGTCCATGTGACGATGTCTTTGTCGGGCATCCGATCGAACAACTTGCGGGCATCGAAGATCTTCCCTTCTCTGGTCAGTTGTGTGATTATCCAATTTGATTGGGCTACGTTCTGATTGGTACTGTAATCTCTCTGCGAAGGGATGGAGATTCTGTTGGGTTTGTTTGGTGGATGTCGGAAGGTGGTGCAGAAAAGGAAGATAGATTTGTAAGTATAAGGAGGGGAAAAGAGCTTGAGATTCTGATTTAATGGAAGGAGAATTCGAAAAATGGATAGGAGAGAAGATTCTTTTAAATGGAGAAGGCAGATCGGTGAGTGAAACAATGGGAGCATCTCAAATTTTTTGCTCTTTCCTGCAAACTTTTAGGGCTCGTTCGACACTTTCCGCCGAGAAACCCATTTTCTGGGGAAAACGAGTACCCTCCAATTTCTGCCAAGAAAGTCATTTTCTGAGTAATTGTTCTTAAATTACTGAGAAACTCATTTTCTTAGAAAAATTGACATTTTCTTGTATTCTACACTTTCTCAAGAATGTGTAAAGAAAGTGCATTGTGTACTTCTACACCCTATAGCCGCACGTTTTTATGACCTCCATCAAAGCGGTTATATTGAGAGGATGATCGTCAAAATTTATATGCTGTAAATCGGTAATGTGTTTAACACATTGGTCGGTCAGATTCTCGAAATGTTGTCTTAAACGTGTACACCGACCGGGACTTACTTGAAAACCTTTACCATCCAAATCATGCATAAAAAGATCTTGAGATCACGAGTCTTGCATCAGGCGGTCAAATGTTGATTCCAAATGACACATTTCTCAAAAAATGAACGTGATCATTGAGTACCATCAAAAGTGGTTCACGTTTATGTTAACTGGTGAAAAATGCCACTTTTCACCCTTTAACCTAGCCATTCATGGACCTGTGAGCACACTAATAAGCCTCTATTGAGTGCACTTTGTAGATAGCAGTGAAGACTGGTAATAATGCAGAAAATCACTTAAGAATGCCCACAAAGAAGCCATCTCTCAGCACCATGCAGACCCAGCAACAGAACAAGGGGAAGGAAGTGAAGATAGGTCCAAAACATCCTATCAAGAGGATGCTTGAAGACTTCGATAGGAGCTGAGGGTTGAAAGGAAGGAATTCGTGCAATTGAGAAGGGTTCGACAAGATCAGAAGGCAGAGAAAGGAAGAATTCGTGCCGAAGTGAAGAATTCGACATGATCCAAGAACCTATCGAGCAGTTGAAAGAGAAAGAGAATTCAACCTATCGAAAGCTGGCTTGAGGGAAAAAGGAGACCTATCGGAAGGTTCCCTGAACCTATCGAAATAGAAGTGTTGGGACAATACCTATCGCAAAATGATTTGAACCTTTCGATAGAAACAAGGGTCATCCGATCGAAGCAATGAAATGTGAATCTCCAGCCTATCGAATTACTTTTCCAACCTGTCGAAGGCCCCAGATCAAGTGCAGTGAAGCTGAAGCATCAAAGCCCAACCTATCGGAACCTATCGAAGAGACCAGGGAACCTATCGAAAGGGGCTACAAACTCCTTTTCAACCTATCGGAAGCTTCTCCAACTTGTCGAAATCGTGTGCAAGACTTCTCAGAAATTCAGCTGTGCACATGTTGTGACTTGGTGACCTGCTACACGCAAATCGAGGCACTTTGGTGATCGACGCGACATTCTAGAAGATGCCCTAGAAAGCCCTAACCGACCTACATGCTTTGACAAAACTCTAATAAACTCTGATGACCTTCTAGAAGGGATTTTTGACAGAAAAAACAGAGGAGAAAGCTATATATAGAGATCCCCAATTGGCATAGGGGGGATCGAAATTCTGAGCAATTTTCCAGAGATCAGAGCTTGCAACGAGATTCCATTTTCCCTCCTTTAGCCCAACCATGGTTGGCTAATTCCTTAAGAGCAGCAAGGAGTGAGTTAGATCTGTAATTGGGTAAGATTAAGAGTGTTGCTTGGGTTAATTGTTGCACAGACTACAGATCTGAGAGCATTCCATTGTAAGAGTGACCTTGTTTGCAATGTAAATGTTGTTTTCAATGTTTTAATTAGATCTAAAGCTCTTTTGATTCCTTTTGGTGCTCGATCGGATTTGTGTAGAGGAGTTGCTTGATCAGCTCACCCACATAACTGGTAGACCTCTTGGATATCATCTAAATTCCCTGGATCTGATATCCCTCTAATTTCATGTGTCTGTGACCTGAAAATTGCAGCATCTATAGTAGTTTTAATTGTTCTTATTGAAGCTCTGGCTTTGTAGGAGATCTCTAGGATGGTCTGTGACCATTAAAGTGGACAGATCATAACCTAAGATAAATCTAAGCTCGGGCCTCAATTGGATTCATCCGCTGCAATCCATGGATTCGATAAAGTCTATAGGATGGTCTGTGACCATTAAAGTGGGCAGATCATAGCCTTAAGACCAGGTGGATCCTGTGATTTGGAGTGGAATTTATACCTGCATGTGCTTATAGCTGCCAGGTTGAGGACTTATGTGCTTTGAACCCTGTAATATTACTGAATCTTAATTTAGTGAAGACAATCTCCAATTTGTTCTTCTCCATTTTCTGTTTTTAAACCTTCCATCTGCAAGATCTAAGGCTCGCAGTTGATCCAAAACAATGCGCATTTGTTGTAATTTAGTTTAAGTGACAACTCATTTCAAACCTCTCCCCTGTCTTTTAACTAAATTAGTGATAGCTAGGGAGCCAAATCCCCTACAAATCTGGAGATTTATCATATTTCTAACCAGCCTCCCTGTAGACATTCCCTTACTTATCATTCTTTAAAAGCTTAATACAACAGATCCTGAATACTTGCAGGTCTGTATGAGTGTGTCTGCCTAATTTTATTATTGATTTTAGACCCTCATTTGAGGGTAGGCAAACATCCTAACAAGTTTTTGGCGCCGCTGCCGAGGAAGCAGTTTAGAAATTGATAGATCTAAATTTTGATCATAGATTTGTAGTTTTTGTTTGATTTTACTAACTGCATTTGTAAGTTGTGTTGTTTTTTCAGTAGTTTGTGTGCAGTTCATCAAATCTAAGGCTACCAGTGAGAGGAGAATCGTGCTGGAGACTGCTTTGTTGTTTGCATCCCTCTACTCCCCTGTTATTTTTCATATCTGTTGATAATTTTTGTTAGAATAGTTAAAAAAATTTTGGTTGATTATGTTTGTTGTGTGTTTGGATCTGTTCTGCATTCGGAATCTGGGTGTTGTATGTTTGGTAGGAGAACTCTGCAACCTAAGATTATTCCACTAAATCCAGAGGTTAAAAGACTTCTCAGATCCAGACCAACTACATCCACAGCTGTTGAAATGGGTGAGCAACAATAGCCTCGAACTCTCAAGGAATTTAATGCACCAGGGATTTACAATTCTCCCTTCTGCATTCAGTTCCCTGCTGCTCAAGGAAACTATGAAATTAAATCTTCCATCATTCAGATGTTGCCCTCATTTCATGGCCTGACCAAGGAGGATCCTTATAGGCATATAGACGAATTCTTAAGACTGTGCACTACCTTCAACATCACACGTTTGGGGGAGGAGGCTACCAGGATGAGACTCTTTTCTTTTTCATTAAAGGACAGAGCCAGGACCTGGTTGACTTTACTTCCACCTAACAGTATTCAGTCCTGGAGTGATCTCCAATATCAGTTTTTGGCCAAATTTTTTCCTATGTCAAAAATCAGCCAGTTGAGGAAGGGTATCGTCTCTTTTACCCAAGATCCAACTGAAGACTTTCATCAATCCTGGAAGAGATTTAAGGAATTCCTCAAGAAATGCCCCCACCATCAAATCTCTGAATGACAATTGGTTCAAAGATTTTATCAAGGAATTGATTCCAAGAGCAGGAACATGATAGATACCTCTTGTGGTGGCACCTACCTCCATAAAACTGCTGAGGCATGGGAGCTGTTTGACATTATCAGTGAGAACTCTATGCAAAGGGAAACCTTAGCAAGAGATCTAGAGCCTCCTAAATTGATGAAGGAGAATACTTCAAGGGGAAAGTTATATGAAGTGAGTGTACCAAGTGATTTGGAAATGAAAGTGGACAGCCTGGCAATGAAATTTGACAAGTTACTAGGAGCAATGCAGTCACCAATGGCTGCTAGAGTAGAGGAGGCATGTGCCATATGTCAGTCCCCTGCTCATCCCGTGAATAAATGCCCATCAGCTGCCCAATTTCCTGATTTTGTAATAGAGCATGTGGCTGCAACTCAAGCCTATGGGCAGAAGCCTGCTGTTGGGTATCAATGAAGAAATCATCTCAATCTGAGGTGGAGATAAGATGGATACCCCAGCCAGCAGCAGCAACCCCAGCAACCCATGCCCTGCATAAATGCTCAGCCCTATCGAAAAGGTTATGCCTCAAGACCTCAATATTAGCAAACCATGGCCCAACCTGGAGCTCCTCCTGTGCAGCAAGTTGCACCTCCTCCACCTGTGAGAACACCATCTTTTGAAGAACAAGTTCTATCTTCACTGCAGAACTTGAACACCTTAACCCAAACTGTGCACTCTCACAACCAGAGCATCAAAAAGATAGAGGACCAACTTGACCAGTTGCCTGATGCTCTGACTAGGAGAGAGGGAGAAAGGTTACCTAGCCAACCATAGGATAATCCACGAAGACAGTTTGTAGTTGGTGAAGTTTCCTCCACCTATGAGGAAGTCAAATATGTGACAACTTTAAGGAGTGGTAGGCTAGTGGACAATCAAGTGGGCTGTGAGCCTGTGAAAAGTTTGAAGGAAGTATGGAATGAGTTTTCCAAGAACACAACAAAGGCCACCAGTGGTGGACCTAACAGAACCACCCAGTGTCAATAAAGAGGATATGGATCCTCAAGGAAAAGAAAAAATCTAAAATAAAGAAGACTCTTTGGCTAAGGCTACAAATGAGGGAGCAATCCCCCAGTTGCCATTTCCCAAGGCATTACAAAGACCCTCCCCTTTTGACAAAAGGCAGGATAAAATTGAGGAAATGATGGAGACTTTCAAGCAAGTTAAAATTAATTTACCTTTACTAGATGCCATGAAACAAGTCCCAGCCTACGCCAAATTTCTGAAGGAGTTATGCACCCATAAAAGACAGTCTAGGACATACTTGTCCAAAAAAGTCTTTTCAGCAGAGAAGGTAAAACACATTCTGTCCATTGCAACCCCCACCAAACTTCAAGACCCTGGAGTGCCCACTATCCCCTGCATCATTGGGGATCATAAAATTGAGAAGGCCCTATTGGACCTAGGAGCCAGTGTGAACTTGTTGCCCTATGCAGTCTATGAAAAATTGGGCCTGAGAGACTTGAAGCTTACACCTGTGGTTCTGCAACTTGCTGACAGGTCCGAAAGGAAGCCTGTGAGAGTCATTGAGGATGTCCTGGTGAGAGTTGACAAGTTTTTTTACCCTGCTGACTTTGTGGTATTAGATATGGAGCCAAGTAAAGGTATTTCCTCCATCCCTGTGATTCTGGGCAGGCCCTTCTTGGCCACTGCCAATGCCTGCATTCAATGCAGATCTGGAATCATGGAGGTCTCCTTTGGCAACATGAAAGTAAAGCTGTATGTGTACATCACCAGCTCTCAACCCCCTTTTGATGAAACTTATTTTTCCATTACAGGGCTGGAGGAGGCTCTGCATAATAATCATCAACAGCTGCCGCAAAGCAATGATTGGCCTATAGAGACAAGATTGCAACCAGAGGTTAAACAATTGCTGAGAAATGGATCCAAGAAAGATGACAAGTTCGAGGAACATGGGGAGGCCGTTAACCTTTCAGATCCTCCAAATTAGCACCTGCAGTTGAGTATGTGTCATATGTACTATATTTTGCTTCTGCTTTAGATTTTTTACTACGCATTTCTAGTAGAATTCTTTTGCAATAAACATACCATGTTCTCTAGTGGGTCGCCATTTCAAATTTGGCAGCTGCTCTATTGACCTTGCAATAAACATACCATGTTCTTTAGTAGAATTCTTTGGCTTCAAAAATTGACCTTGTAATGTATAAGTCTATCAAATTTAGGAATGCGACCAGGATCGGACCATTTGAATTCCATAAGTGGTCCATCCTACGAAGGGTGTTGGAGACATGAGAAAACCTCTGTGTTAAGTTCCCAGCATCCTTCTATTAGATCCATTTAACACCTTTGGTTACAGATACCAATAGAAAACCTCTGCCAGTTGCTTGGGAATTCACTTCATCAATGACTAGCTTATTACATTTTCCATGCAATGTCCCTCTAAGCTTGGGCAGTCAAAATGAGAATTTTCATATCAAACATGTGTCAGCATGATTATTTATGGATCCTTTATATTGCATACATGTAATGTTTTATTTTCCTAGATTCTAGTTATCTCTCATCTACTTTGATATTATTATAAAAAGTTAAATAAGTTCATTAGAAACGTAGAGGATTTGTGCTCATAAATTCTACTTACAACTTACTAGTTGAAATACACATTATTATATGAGGACCCCAAAATCGTTTTCTGCATGATATGACTAGTGTAGTTTCTAATAACATTTCAATATTATAGACAATATGAGGACACCAAAATCGTCTTGTTACTCACACATTACTACTATGTCCTAATTAAAGTCATCTTTTTATGCATTAGTTGTGACGTATAAAACATCTTTTTCTGCATTAGTTATCTTCCAACTACTTGTATCTGTAGTGAAGGCTGAATTTATGAACGAATTTAGTAAGGGCCTTCACCAATTACAGCAGCTAAGTGATAAACTTAGCAGTCACTTAGCACAATAGCAACTTAGCAGTAGTTTCTGCTAGAACTAGTAAGAGGGAGCAGTTTGAAGAAAATTACAAGAACAAGAGAGCATAAGGTTTTTTTGGCCTTCATTAAGTTCCTAATGGACCATCAGCACTAATGATAACAACAGCCTCTGTTACACAAGCTACTATAACAGCAAAATCAAGCAAAAAAACATAACAATGTACCTCTAAACTCTGTTTTTTCCCTTCTTCTATTGGCTTCAGCTGATGAAAGAAAGATAACATGAAGATGAAATTAATCCTTGTCCAGATCAGAAACCACTTGTAATATAAAAAAAAAATTAGCAACTATATGAGTAGTCACCTTCTCTCTCTAATAACCCTTAGTTGCTACGGTGTTTCAAAAAACAGGGGGTGCCAATTTATAGGAGGTTCTTGGCTCTCCACCGAGATTTGCAAATCTTGGGGGTGTGACTCATTCACAACATGTGATGCCTAGGAGGCTAACTTGCAAACCTATAGTTGTGTTCTCTTCATTGCATTTGTTGAAAAATAGGGAGGGAGCAATGAAGAGTCTCTTCATTTGCAGGGAGCAGCCGGTGAAGTCTCTTCATTTTTTGAGATGGGCCAAGAAAAACAGCAATAGGGCTTCAGATTCAGCAATTATCTGCTGATATAATATATATATATATATATATATATATATATATATATATATATATGCCAGATGAATTGGGTATTTCTTGATTTAGATATCCAACAAGTTATTGGCACCTGCAACACCTTTGGTGTACGTATTGGGTACCTAATACAAATGCTTGGTGGAGTGAGAAATTTCCAATGCCACGGAAACAGTTTTGTGAGGAAAACTAGTCCTCATTCACCTCTTCAAAATCTCAAAAGGGTATTATTTGCACCTTTTGAATTTGTAGCATTTATGTAATGTGGTTATATATATATATATATATATATATATATATATATATATATATATATATATATATATATATATATATATATAACCACATTACTGCTTGCATAAATGCTACTTTTCAAACACAGCCTCACTAAATTGGTATTACTTCATATATGCAGCAACATTAAACAATGCCTCATTAAAGCCCCGAAACTGACCTCAAAGAAGGTACACTTTATAACCTTGTAAGTCCACTAAGTACCCTCTTAACTGTAATAATGGATCAGTAAATTGGGTTCAGAATTTTTAGGGAATTGGGTTCAGTTTCTAATAAATTGGGTTCAAATTCTAATAACAATTGGGTTCAGTAAATTGGGTTCAGTTTCTAATAACATTTGGGTTATGTTTCTAATAAATTCGATTCAGCTTCTAATAACATTTTGTAATATCTTAGGCTAGAAAATATGGGTTCAGAATTTTCAAGGAATCAATTCCAAGCTTGGTTTCATTTGTTATCTAGGGGCTTATACACTTCATAGACACCTGGGTTGGCCATGACTACTCACAGCAGAACTATATATGTGCAAAAGTAGCCTTCCCACAGTTGAAAGACACCGTAGTTGTTGCTCTACATGTGAGCTTCACAGGTATTGGCAAGGAAGAAGGTCCATTGTCAGCTGCAGCTACACAAGGCTGCCACTAAAGAGTCTCTTCAACCTCCTCTTTTCAGGCTTCATAGTCCTTGAAGAACAGTAATAATAGCAGCTACCAACCACTTGATGAGTAATTAAAACAAAGACATGGTTATTTAAATGGTAGTTAGCAGGTAAATTTTTGTTTGTTGGCACGAGTTAAATCTGCTGTTACAATAGGAAGTGGCAGTTAAAGAAGAAATTGAATCTAGTGTTGTTCTAAAGGTGTAGCATACTTCATCCACCTCAGTTTCTGAGGTTTCCTAAGAAAAATTCTCCGAAAACCAAACGTCCCTTTCGCAGGAAAGTTCTTGGAAAACACAAATTCCCAGTAAAACTCTCGAACAAAAACTATGCTCAGAAAGTGCATTTTCTGGAGAAAATGCTCAGAAACTTGAGTTTTCTTGGCTCTCAAACGAGGCCTTAACCTTTTTGCCATTTTCAGAACCTGAGGCGAGAAGTAGGGCTGTCAACCGGCCGGGTAGGGCAGGTCGGTGGAAGTTCAGTTAAGCGAAGCACAACTGAAACTTCGGTTTCGGTGTCGGTCTACCTAAAACCGAAACCGATTTCGGTTTTGGTTAATCGAACTCTCCAACCCCCTCAACCAAAATTGAACCAAACAGTTGCGGTTTGTTAACTGAACTCTCCAACCCCCTAAACCCTAAAACCAAAACCGATTTTGGTTTTGGTTAACCGAACTCTCCAACCCCCTCAACCGAAACAAAGCTCTACTAGCAACTCCAATGAGAAGTAGTCAAAAATAGCCATTTGAGAATGACAAAACAAATTTGAGTACTTGATTTAAGGCTTCAACTTTTAGAAGGTCCAATAGGGGGCTTCAAAAGTAATTGTTTCACTTCAAATTAGTGTATTAAAATATGCAATATTTTTTGACGTCCGAGCTCCAATGATGTCAATTTTGACGACCTTGGAGACAGCTCCTATTCAACGTGGAATAGAGTACCGGATTAGAGCTTGTCTAGGCATCAAAAGAGTCGTTTGGCTCTACTAAGCAAGTTAGGCAGTTGCTTAAGAGCATCTCTAGCTGGAGAGCTATCCCACACGCTATACCTAATATGTAACATCCTGAAAATTTCGACCTTAAAGAGTGTACCTCGGGATGCGTGCCTGACTTTAAAGAGTGTACATCGGGATGCATGCCCACCAGGTAACTCATGCAATCAAGTGAAAGTTAACTTGATGACCTAGATTAGATTAGGTTTAAGGTGAAAATACACCTAGGTGCATGGTGTAAATCTTTTGATAAGGTCGCATACACCTGTTATGGGTGTATGTGTTTTACACCAAAACATGAATTGGGTTAAATAGGTTAAAGGCTAAGAGAAACTTATTTCTCTTTGATTTTGGTTGGTGGTTAGAAATTTAAGAAGGGAGAGAGAGGTTAGAGAGAAAGAAAAGGAAATGCTTAGGAGTAAATGCAAATGATTTGTGCGTGGGATTGCGGATTGAAGATCATACACGAGCTTTAAATTCCGTCGAAATCGCACGTGGGATCTCGTGGAGTTGAAGCTAGAAACCCTAGCTCTAGATCCAAGCCCTTGAATCACTCATACATTGGAATTGAGGTAAGGTTTTGTTAATTGATGATATGTGTAAATTTTGAGTTTTAATTTAATGTATAAATGTTTGATTAAAAAAAATAAAAGGAGAAAATTAGACAGAAAACCAGCCCTTTTCGGACAGTTCATCTAGCTTGATTTTTTCTCTAATTTTTCTCCTTTTGTTTCTTTTAATCCAACATTTATATATTAAATTAAAGCTCAAACTTCACACATATCATTAATTAACAAAACCTTACCTCAATTCCAACGTATGAGTGATTCAAGGGCTTGAATCTAGAGCTAGGTTCCTAGCTTCAACTCCACGAGATCCCACGTGTGATTTCAACGGAATTTAAAGCTCGTATATGATCTTCAATCCGCAATCTCACGCACAAATCAACCAAAATCAAAGAGAAATAAGTTTCTCTTAGCCTTTAACCTATTTAACCCAATTCATGTTTTGGTGTAAAACACATACACCCATAACAGATGTATGCGACCTTATCAAAAGATCCACACTACACACCTAGGTGTATTTTCACCTTAAACCTAATCTAATCTAGGTCATCAAGTTGACTCACTAAATCGCATAAGTGATCAGGTGGGCACACATCTCGAGGTACATTCTTCAAAGTTAGACACACATCTCGAGGTACACTCTTTAACGTCGAAATTTTCAAGATGTTACATTCTTCCCGCCTTATAAAATTTTCGTGCTCGAAAATTATCCTAAGTAATCAAGTCTTACCATGCACCTCAAGTTGAACACTCACGTTCAGCTATCAATCGATTTATACACAAATAAATTCGAGGTTGTTACATTCTTCCCTCCATAAGAATTTTAGTCCTCGAAAATTTGGAATCACAATTGAAAGTTAACCATTGCCATAAAAGAAAAGAAAATCGTCCAATCATTATTTGTCAATATGTACTATTAATTGCAATAAAGATCCCCATATACATGTATCAACAGATAAGCAAATAGCATCGATCATACATCAAAAACACCATATTAACATGTTCTGAGATTAAAGACACACAATAAGGTATACACTATAATTTTCTCTGCAACCAACGCCCTACCCATCACATCGGCGTAAGTCTCTAATTCTCACATGAACACATACACATCGCCACGAATAATAATCACTTCGATTTTTTTCAATTACCTCGAAACCAATTCAATCTGAGGTCCACGGCTATATCTCATCTGGGTATCCTCACCAAGATTCAACGTCCTCTTGACCAAGTCATCACAATCTCCTCACCTAAAGGAATTTTTGTCCTCAAAAATGCACAGCAGGAAATCTGAGTAAGAACTCAATTATCAATAATGTATGAAAATAAATATAACTATAAAATCTCAAGTCACACGCACTTATCCCCCTCATAGTCCACACATCGACCCAGGTCACTTGACACAATCACACATGCACTGTCATAGTTAAATCAGCTACGCCCAAAATCAACATATCCACACATGTTCATACAGACAATCCACCCTTCAAAATCTACGTAAAAGAGAAGAAGGTACTCCACTACCCCTCCGTCAGAAATTTTCTCCCTCAAAAGTGAACGACGTGACGCTTGGGCAGTCAATATACTAATCATTTGTTCAACTCAAATCACACACAACGAATGCTGCAACGAATTGGAATTACATACATTGTGACGAATTGGAATGACACACAGTCAAAGCCATAAAGTTGAATGGAGATTTGTTACAACACATCGTCTAAAGATTGACCACACTGGTAAAAAACTTATATGATGAGCTTTACACTAAGGATGTCCATCTCGCACTAACCAGACCGATGCTCACTCAAGAGTCAGAGTGATAGATCAGTTAACTTATGCACAAGTAATTACAAAACCTCACTTCCACTACTTAAGAAAGTATCCTTATAAATAGTTGCAAAGAATATATCCACAAAGAAAGAGATATTAACCTAGAGATTACAATCATCAATCCAAAAACCAAAATCATAAGCAACACCCTCCAATTGGCAAGCATTTCTCAACTTACTACTAATCCAGTAGATCATCAAATTATCCCTTAATGCCTGCATCACGTCGATAACCATGCTGAAATTTTTTTCAATAGACACCTCCAGATTTCAGATAATGAAATAGCACTATACAGGGTAGCCCCATTTAAAGAGCAAAAAAAGAACGAAAAAAAAAGGCCAGTTACCATCATCCACATGGCATTCATAGATGAAATGGCTGTTTATGCGCTCAAAGCTGTGTACAAGAGATCCGGGGGAAGCATATCTCTTACTCAGATGGCTTCTGCAAGTCTTTGATGTATTAATTTGGTATTTGCTGTGTTATTGATACTGTAGAAAACAAAAGCATTACCATAAGTTGTTGCATTGGTTTCTCATTGTTTTTGTGAAATAATAGTGAATGGTTATGCTGCAATTGGATGAAAATTTAAAGTACAAAAAATTTTATATCAATGTTGCTCCAATGGGTCCTTTATATATGAAAATAGTGACATGTAACAGCAACCATAAAATAAACCATAAAGAGAATTCAAAAAAATGGGATCTTGAAAAAAGCTTTAGCATATTATGTAGCTTCAGAAAGTTTTAGGAAAAAAAAGGGATTGCCACAAATTTCCAAGGTCCCCAATAAGTAATTTTATCGATATATGAGGGAGCGGGTGAATTGAAATTGCGAAAAAGGTTCCCAAAAATACATTAGATCAACGTGTGAGAAATGCTTATAATCAAAATTACAAAAATACCATTCTACAAAATGCAGATCACACCGACGATAGTTGTTAATTGGTAAGAAGAGTGATTCAGTAATTCCAACTATAAATGTTTCTCACTCCTTGACCAACTGTCTTATCAGGAGCCCTAAAAAGCGTGGCAATCCCTTTTTCTGAATAGTTAGTCTACAATGGGTGGCAACCCATCATGGATGGTAAAGCAGTCCACACGTATATGTGACTCTCTGTTGTGCATGGACTTCCATGCATTAGAAGTCCGAGCATGTCACACAGTCACACATGACTGCCACGTCTACACATGATGGGTGGACACCTATTGTAATGTAGACTCACTCTTTCCTAAAACTTGCTAAAGTAGTATAATATGCTAAAACTTTTTACAAATAATCCTTGTTTTCTAAAAATCCCTAATATAAAGTCATTCACAGGCAGCCCAACTTCCTACCATTAACAAGTAGACTCTATACAGAAAATAGTGCCTGCTGGCAAGGTTAATGAGAAACTTGTTGGCTTACAAAAATGTGAAATGAAATGGATAGCTGAATTACCGCACAGCTATCACAAGTTTTTAACAAGCAAGCACTAGAAACTGAGATAATGTTCTACACTCATGACAGAGAAATTGAGCTCTCAACAGTTATGGCACAAACATAGGATTTAAACAATTTAGAAAGATCTACCAATCAAAAATAAAATATAAAAAATGAATAAATAAATTTAGAAAGATCGATATTACTTTAACCAAATCACAGCATTTTAGGAAGGGAATTTTTTTCCAAATAGCCACGCCCATCAACATCTATTTAAGGTAGGCTTTTTATCAAAAGTTAGCATTCACATTTGTCAGGGTCCCTGAAATCTGTAAATTTAAGCTTTCGATAGGATTCTGCATCTAAAAGGCAGGTGGGCTTGTCTATCTCCTCATGTTGATATCACCCCATCTAAAAGCAATCTGATTTGAAGGCCGTGATCCAAATATCTTTGTTGCGATTGATTGGCACGAAACAAGATCTCAATCATATGATTCAACACAGTCAACCATTGAAATAGGATGAATCCTATGATAAAGATCTTGTTTCGTGCCCAATCTTTTGCACCAAAGATCTTTTGAACATGACCATTAAATCAGACAGCTTGATGATGTTTTCACAAGACAAAAGTCCCCAAAATCCCAACATTTGTTCTAAATTGTGTGCAAGAACCAACTTTGTGCGTGCAAGTAATGACCCCAATAATAATTATTTGCAAAATTATCTTTCGTTTTAACCAGAAAAAAAACAGCATCCAGGTGTCTACTTTTAAAGCTCACCGGAATAGAAAATCCCCACTGGATGCCATTTTTCCAAAAATCCAATCTGGAACCAATTCTTCCAACAGCTTCAATTGTTCTTCAACTTCTCCTGCAACCATATGAAAAAAAAGAATTAGCTTTCAAGTAGCTTAATTCTGCTAAGCTATTGCTTCAATAATTATTGAGAACCGAGCCCTTACTTCGATCAACTATATCACTATGACTCATGATTATTTTGTGTATAAGCTCCTCCTTTGTGATAACAGATCGTTTGATCGACTGAAATATGAGTTGGATCATGTCAAAGACCTTAGGCAAGCAACCAATCATCAGCTGCCGTCTATTTGCCTCGGCAAGACCCACGTCCCGCTCTGCCTTTGCTTTCCTTTCTTTCTCTCTGACCTAGAAAAGAGCAAATCTGGTCCATTAATTCTTCGACAAAACCGCGCAACCAAGGCTTCAGATTGAAACTACATACCGTAATAGTCTTCCTAATGGAATTATCGAAGCACATAAACATTTATATTTATGGAATTCACTCCGTGAATTCCGATGGTGGATCAAGCCTGTCTGAATCAGGCCAAGAACTGGATTCATGTACTAAAACATGTCAAGAATCTAATACTGGAAAACTCACTTCGAATGAATCCTCAATAAGGAAGACTACTATGGTTGCTCAAGCTTACAGCCAAGGTATCAAACTCGGTATCAGTATTGACTGATACGGATACGGTATCGCTGATATCATATCAGCCAAATTTTTTTTGTTTTAAAAAAAAAAAGCAAAAAACAATAGAAAAAGAGTAATTGAATCGGTCAGTGTCAGTCCGATACCGAGGTAGTATCGGCTGATACTGACCCATATCGATCTGATCCCGTTACTGGAAACCAGTATCTTATGAATACCTGTATTGGGGTGGTATGGGCATCAGTTCTCAACCAAACCTTTACGTATCACAGATACATATTGGTATTCGCCGAGTTTTGATACCATGATTACAGCCCCTTATATTATCTTTATCTAGCACATACAAATGTGTCCGTAGAATTTCGTATTAATCAAAGGGAAGCTAGATAAAGTAGACAAAGGATTTACCGACTGCAAGAGCGTCTCCGGAAGAAATTTAATGATATCTGAATCAACGGAGGATCTTTCTGGTTCTTTCTTTTCATCCTCAACTTGTGCATTCTTTACAGGAGTAAGAAAAGTCAGTGACCTGGTCAAAGTTGGACGCCGCACTAATCTCTGTGGTGTTATAGAATCCTCATTAGGGCTCATTCGACATCTCTTTGGTGTTTGCAAATCAGGCGTAGCACTCATCAACCTTGCTGGAGTAGAGGTAAGTTTTGCCGGTGTTCCTTCAACACTCGTAATTTCAGCTGAAGAAGAATCATCCTTCTTCGTAAATTCTGCCTCTTCGTGAATCCTAAGAGCACTTGAGAAGGGTAATCGTACGGGGGAAGAACCAAAGGTTAATGACTTTTTACTGGTCGGTGGTTCATAAAAACGTTTAATCGGAGATTGAACATTTAAGGATCGATTCGGCTCAGATGGATGATCCGGAAAATTAGTTGATTGGAGTAGATGAGTTTTCTCTGTTATGGGGATCGGAATTTTCTTAGATATACGCCTTTGGAAAGATCGAGATAGGTGGGTAGGTATTATTGAGTTTGGCTGAAGGGTATCAGACAACGGTTCAACTGGCAACGAAGGCCTAATTGATTCAGTCTTTTTCACTATTAAATTTGACTTTGTACTGTTAAATGGTTCCGGCAGTGTATCCTCGGGTACTTCTTCACCCTGAGTGGAAATAAATAAATAAGTAAAATAAAAATAAATTATATGTTATCTTGCAACGAAAAATAGAGAAATTTATACAAAGGAAAAAAAAAGGATAAGTGACCAGAAAGGAAATCAATTTCAATGAGTTTTTGAACTTCTTTTCATCAGGTAAGTAACAAAAGGAACAGAATTGATTAAGCATTTTCTTTCAATTCAAGGAACAGAAAATAGATTAAAACAAAACAATACCAAAATTAAATCACCAAAAAACTAGATTTTTTCCTAAATTATCAATTTGTGCTTCCTTTATATGATCAAGAAATGGACAATTGGTTAGGCCAACCAAAGCTCAACAGCTATAAATATTGAAACATCTGGGCGAAGCTGTAAACTAATCCAAAAATTATCCAAAAAATTCACTGTTACACATGGATACCCAATCCCCAAGAGGGTTTTCCAGCAAAATACTAAAACCATTTAGTACACAATAAAGGTGAAACTTTAGACAAATATGAGAACCAATTGGCAATGCACTTGAACACGCTATTGAAAACATGGTATCAAAACTCGGCCGATACCGATATGTATCGGTGGTTTTTCTGAGAACAAATACTGATCCCACCCCAATACATTATCAGGGTGGTATCAGTATCATAAACGGAATCAAACTGAAACAACTAATAGAAACATAATTTTTCTATCTTTTTTTGCTTTTTTCAAAATAAAAATATTGGCTGATATGGTATGGGCGATCCCGTATCCGTATCAGATACGGAGTTTGATATCTTGATGGAAAACTCCTAAACATAACATGTAAGTATTAGAATTGGGTATTTATATCTGGTATCCTTCAAACTCCATACAAAAAAATTCAGAAGTACAGAACAAAATACCTCAGGATGCGCTTTGACAAAATCGGAAAGCCGATTACGAAACATTTTCGCCAAAAACGTATACCCGTTTTCCTTTTTCTGCTTTCCTTCATTTTCAAATGCATCGAGTTGCATAGTAACTTGAAGGTCCGGCTTCATACAATAAGTCCTCTCGTCTTGCACAAGAATCTTCTTTATTTCAATGGCTTCGGGTAATATGTACTTCAATTGAGCTAATTGTGAGTAGGAAAACCTCCTAATTAAGAGAATTTTCATCAAAATCCAAATTAAAACCTCCTAAATTAAGAGAATGCTCATCAAAAGCCGAATTAAACCATGTAAAAAAGCTAATTATTCTATACCCAATTGGGCAATTGGAAATTGTCTTCAATGCACAATTGTAATCATAGATTCAAGAAATGAATACTTGTCTGTTAGGGTTTCAATCTTTGGGCAAATGTTTGCAAAAGTTGACATTGATCCCTTCAACCGGAGCAGCCGTATAGAACTCACCATGCAATCAAAGAGCTCCCCCAACATCTCAAACCTGATCATACAAGCAATATTTCTAAGATTATGATGAAACCAATGCAAAATGTATCGGCATTAAAAAAAACAACCCAAATTTTTAGAAGGGTACCTTTATTTACAACCTTCATTCTCAATCCAGGTTTGGATATATATATATATATATATATATATATATATATATATATATATATATATATATATTGCTTGTCCACCTTCCAGTGGGCTACAAGCTCAAGCACAATCAGACAATGGAGATCATTTTTCGCCCAATCTTCGCCACAATAGATGTTAAGATCATGGGAGACAGTCAGATGTTGATTCCACCTGGCAAACATCCAAAAATGATCATGTTCACCAGCGTACATCAAACGTAATTCTTGGATCACTTTTCAAAATTTGCACCATATGAATCCAATCTGACCGTCTGATGGCAGGACCATGATCTCAAGATTTACTGACCAGAATATTGGGATGAAAATTGATCTCCTTTGGTCGTATTCAAAGTAGTCATCGTGTTAAGCACCTAAAACCGTGGGTTGATGAGGAAGAATCTTAGGTTAAAAATAAAGCTATTTTTTTAGAAAATCGAGCTAAATGCCAGTAACAAAAGACCCAAAAGAAAGCATTTATGTCTAGTCAAATCTCAATATATAAAACATAAAAATAAAAAGAAAAACAGAAAACCCTTTAAAAAATAAAATAAATAAATAAAATTATCATTCACCAATGGCTAATATTGATCATCCAAATAAACCCATTTGTGGAAGCGATTAGAAAGCACCATTAAATCTATGAAAACATTAACAAATAAACCCCTAAAAATGGCTGGGGAAAAAAAAGGCTTACTTTTCCGGGAGCTTGACCGGAAGTTTACTCTTAGAAGGCTTCTTTGGAAGCGATCGGGATCTGGAAGTGGCATCTACTCGATATGCCAACGCAAGATCAGTTCTAGATCGATCGGGAACCGTCCGATCTGAAGATCCCTTTTCGGGGTCTCGGAGGCCTTGAGCAATCTTCCTCACGTCTTTCAATGAAAGGGCAACCCCGCGGTTTCGGACACGGCGACGGAGCTCTATAGGCTTCTCGGGGGTGTTAGAGCTCCATGGATGCCCATCAGAACCTGCTTCGATTTGATCGGACGGCCAGGATTTAGCTTCGGAATCCATACAGAGGAGAGAGACATGCGACGAATTGGGGGGGTTATGTAGTGGAGGACTAGACGTTGGTTGGCGCGAGAATTTTGGCGCGAAAGCTGAGTTGACGGGCAGGGTATCCTATCTGTCTGCTGAGTCAGAAAAGTGAAGTATAAGCGCATTTGAATCGAGAAGTTAGTATTAGGTGCACGACCGGTGTGGACGGTTCAATATCTAACGGTCTGACCACCATCTCGGCACCATGGATCAAAATCTCAGCCGAATATTTGCGGGGACGACTCGATTTTGGTCCAAACTGAAATGAAAAAATATAAAAAATTGCCCCTCCACCGAAAATGGCAAATTATCAACCGAATTTTCAAATTATCAACTGATAATTTGAAAAATCAAATTTTCGACCGATAATTTGATCACACAATTTAATTTTAAAATTTTTTTAATAAGGTTTAGGGTTTTTTATTTTACAAAATAGGGTTTAATCTCAGTTTTTACAAAAAAAAAAAAAAAAAATCATTTGTTTTCCTTTCTTTTTTTTTTAATATGGTTTAAACCCAATATTTGTAAAATAAAAAACCCTTTTTTTTTTCCTTTCTTCTCTCAATCCCTCCATTTTTTTTAACCTTTGTTACCGTAAAAAAAAAAAAAAAAAAAAAAAGTACCTATTTTTCCCTTTCTCGCCTACTTTTCTTCCATCTTCTTTTCCTTGCCTTTTTTTTTTTTTTAAAGTCTGCATGTAGTTTTAGACAAGAGAGAGAGAGAGTGAGAGAGAGAGAGACGGGTTTGGGTTTGGGTTTGGGTTTGGATTTGAGCTTATGAATTTTAATAAGAGAAGAGAGAATGGGTTTGATGCAATACATTATATGCACATGTTTTTTAAGTGTTGCACCAAGGTAAAAGAAAGACTTTTTATTTTAGGGACATGTGACATGTGAAAATGTAATCTAGACCATCTGATATAAAGTTCATTATTTATAGATCCTTGGTAGATAAGATTTGAGCAAAATACAATTTACGTATGATATAATAGCCTTTGATAATATTTAATCACATGATCAAGATTATATTTCGTGCCAATCTTGTCCACTAAAGATCTATAGATCATGAACTTTAGATTAGACGGCCCAAATTGCATTTTTAAATTATCGTATGATATCAAATTATCATCTAATATAATAGCCTTTGACTATATTTAATCACATGATGAAGATTATATTTCGTGTTAATCTTGTCCACTATTGACCTATAGATCATGAACTTTAAATCAAACGACCCATATTGCGTTTTCACGTATCACATGCCCCTAAAATATAAAGTCTTTTTATAACCTTGGTGCAATCACTTAAAAAGCTAGCGCATGTGATTTAAAGAAAGACATGATATCTTAGGGATGTGTGATATGTAAAAATGCAATATGAGCCGTCTGATTTGATGTTCATAATCAATAGATCTCTGGTATATAAAATTGGAGCAAAGCACGATACTTGTCATATGATTTATTGTAGTCAACTGTTGAATTATATAAAAGCCTTTGATTCCATTTAATCAAATATGAAAAATTATATTTTGTTCTAATCTCTTGCAATCGATATCTTTAGATCATGGCCTTCAAATCAAATTGCTTAAATGATATTTTTACATAGTAGAGATCGCCAAACTTGCAAGTCTTTCTTTTAAATTCAAAGCAATCCAGGGCAATCACTTGAAAAGCATATGCAAGTAATGGCTTCCAATAAGAAGCAATCAAAGGGTTTAGAGGGGTTGTACATATGGGCACTTCCAAAGATTGCGTGAGCGGTAATAAAGGCACCCATATATACAATGGTACGCAATATTTCACACAGTAGATCTTGAGATCATAGCCCAACTAGCATACAGTAAGATCTTGATTCCATGTGTACATCCCCAAAATGACCCTGATCATGGGCGTATCATGAGAAGGGTTCTCGGGTTACTTGAGATTTATTCAATGTGAAATCAAAATTTGACCGTTTGATATGTTTTGCATAAGCTTAGGATCCATTATGTGATCAAAAATTAGTTTCATTAGTGTAAATATGTATTCTAACGATATTAAGAAGTTAAAAAAAATCAATAAAATAAAGTTCGGCAAAGTTCAATAAAGTTCGGAACATATTTTCAAAAAAGTATGAAATTTATCGAAAATTTGACCGAAATTTATCGAAATTTTGACCAATTTACGATTCGGGTCATGAACGAAACCGAAACCAAAACCGAGATTTTGATCTATGCTCGGGACAGCCAAAATCTATGAAACCAAAGAAAAAGACTAGTTGGGTTGGGGATGCAGATTTCTCATGCGTTGTTCAGTAATAAGTAATAAGAGCATCTCCAACAGGCGCAGCAAATCAGCTCCACTTGCCATTTTAGCGTGCGATTCTCCAAAAACAAAGCTCCAGCAGACTCGCCATCCCACCTGCCAAAATAGCGACCTGCTACAGTGCTCACTATAGATAGCGAGTACTGTAGCAGCAGCTATTAATTTTTTTATTCATTTACCAGGTTTTTGCTTTGTGACTCTCCCGCCAATCCTCTCTGCAACGCATCCCTTCTTCTCCCTGGTGAGTAAGTTTTTTAGGCCTATATTTTTTAGGGTTTAAGGTATTTTTCTTGTGGGTTTGTTGTTGTATAAATTCTAGCTTCTTCACTATTCTCTTTTATATAATTTTTTTTGTTTTTAAAGGCAATATAATTTTTGGGTTGTTTTTTATTTTTCTCAGGTGATATATCTTCTTATGGGATTGTTGTTGTATAAATCTATCTTTGATATTTTTTTGTTATGATTAATTTAGGGTATCTAAGTTGCCTACCTTATGTTTGATGGAATGTCTCATAGAGCACAATAAAATGTTTAATCTCTTCTATATGGTAGACAGGTAGAGTTATGATTTTTTATATATTTTTCTCAGGTGATATAATCAGAGACATTGGAGAATTCCATACATTTGAAATCTCCTAAATCATTATACCCAATACAACCCCCCTATCAGCCGATACCGATACATATCTGTTTTTCAGCAAACTGATATGTATCGAGTATCCAACTAGGTATCGGTATTGGCCGATATATATTGGGTATCGACCGATACTTGTATGTTCCTTCTTATTATTAATATTTTTTTAAATGGGCTAATCCATATTAGTATCCGCTGATAGGTATCGGCCAATCTGTATCAGTCTTTTATAGACTGATACCTGATACTAATGCAGATTTTGACTCCTTAGTCACACCCCTTAAAAATTTATATAGAAGTTCTTTGCATAAGTTGGATTGGAATTTACAAAACTTTTGAGCTAAGTTTAATTTATAGGATATCTAGTAACTTGGGCGAGTTAGACTAATAAAATATATTTACAGCATATCACATGGCTATGAAGTATGAATATGAGTGCTGGAAAGCCCCTTTTGGTGACAAATTTTTATTTTATGCACTACAATCGATCAGGTAAGCAGTTTGTATAGGTTTCTATCTATGATTTTGCTATTATACTTGGAAAATTGAGGGCAGTGGTCAAATCCAACTAGTTACTTCCCATCTGGTTTCCAATTAGTTTTAAACTCATCCAAATTTTGACTTTCACACTTTCCACTTTCATAGACTGAGGTGAAAGTAGTTTCTAATTCAAAATCCCTTCTATCCAAGGGCTCTAAAACTAATTCAAAATCCCTTCTATCCAAGGGTTCTAATGGGAAGATAAATTCATTTTAAAGACTCAAGATACCGTTGATTCTAACCGATGCTAGATACCGGATCATCAGGCTCATGAATAGCATTTTTACCCATTTAAAACCTATAAAAAAATGACTTTCATGAAAATTTAAGGCACCTGACATCCAGAGATGTCAACTTTTGACAAAAGTTATGGTGTAAAATGCTGGTCATGAGCTTGATTAGCTTATGATACTGGTGATTGGTGAGTGGTGACACTCCATTAGTCCTTTTAAAAGGTCTGTAACACCAATAAAACACCCTTTTTTATTTTAAAATAAACTGCTACTACGCTGATTTTTACTAATGTTGAATTGTTGACTTTCATGTTTAGTAAAGCAAAGAAGGGGGGATATGTACAAAGAATACAAAGATATTAGAATAGAACAACTAAGCCTTACAACCACATTAAGACCCAGATATCCCAATCTAGAAATTGAAAAAATTACAAATCATTAGAACAGATACAAATCAAGTCAACCAGAAAGTCTTTATCCCAACTATTGGGACTAAAGTTGTTAGCTCCCAAATCCGCTAAGTAATGAGTTAATATTGGGTGAGAAGTGAGAAGTACTTTTCACCCAAGGAGTTGGCTACCTCTAGCTGAAGATGGAGAAGTAGCACCATGCTGCTTCTCCAAACATACACCATTTTCACTGGTTAGTCTGACCACATTTTGCTTGAATACATTCTCCATTACTTTTTCTAAACAAGGACCTGTAACCCGAATTCCCATACACTGAAGCATCAGTATTAACTTTCAACCATCCAATGGTTGGTTTAGACCATTTTGGCTCACTTGTGCTAGTATTACATAGTTCAACTCCCCACTAGGCTCCACATCTCTTTCCCTATCAATGAGATTCGGAACACACTTATAGTTTAAAATGGCACATAATGCATCACTTATTTATAGCCAAAACCCGTTTAGATTAAACTTCATCAAACAACCGCAGAAATCCCACTTAACGGGGGAGCATAGATATGTATCTTTTTTAAATCCTTGGATAAGATTCATGTGCATAGCAACCTTAAGTGTCGCAGGTTCAATCCCAATTATCTATTAGAAAGGAAAAAAAAATTGTGAACTAAAGTGCATATATAACATCTAGCTTGAAATTAGATAAATCTCTTAGAGTGCTGCTAATGTCACACCAACTTTGTTACATGAAAACCTCAAATAAACTTACTTTAGAAGGGCGTATGCACAGCAGAAGCTGGTGTGAAAGTGGCAGCAATGATGCACTGATGTTTTATCATGTGTTGAGTTAAGGGTCATGTATATAATATTACGGTAAAGAGCATGACAGTTTTATCTTACTTTAATTAGATTTTATATTAGATCTTCTAAAAATCCATGTTTGACAAGGGTCATGTTCTAGCATCTCCTTCAACCATTTGACTCTTGACCTCTAGCCCCAAAGGATTTCCTCCTATTTTGCCTTTGGCCCCAAAGGATTTCCTCCTCTTTTGCCTTGTCCCAAATTCCTATTTTAATCTTAGAGGATTTTTTACTGTCCCTATGTTATTAAATTAATATATAGTTCATACCACTACACGAGAGTGAGAGAGAGAGAGAGAGAGGTTCTTCCTTCTACAGGCTATGGGGTTAGGAAAATAGCATGCTATATATAGTGTGCATAAATGGTATCTTTAACTTTATATTAGTAAAATGCATGTGTGATGCATATGATACCAAAAACTAACTTCCATAAAATCTATTGAATTTGTAATAATTAGGGGTGGTCACATAAAACCTGATGAATGTTTAGGAGATCACATGAGCATAGTGAGTAGTGCCGTGATATTGACATCATATGAACAATAAGTGTATGAACCTTTTGTTCTAGAAGCATGATTTATTGGTATAATGATGTCGTTAATTCTTGTTAGTTCACTTGCGGAAAAAATAAAATAAAATCTGTTGTTGATCCTATGCTAGTTTTTCTGTGATAATGATCTTCTTTTATTCTTTTTGTTTCCCTTTTTGGCAATTGATTGTTGGCAAAATAGATTGATATTCATTGGTTCCTTGGTAAATAATATGTTATTTAGTTCAAATCCTTGAGAGATTACTTTAATTTACCTGTTTTCTCTTCTCCTTGTTTGGGTCCTTGGTAAATTAATTTAAATTTCATTTTTTTTTTACACTAGATCACTCGTTCAATGGAATCACAAATGGAAGAGAACATGGCTTTCACCAATCTCTTAAACGAGGGGTCCTATGCTGCCGATGAATCAATGAGATCTCCATATCGAAACGATGCTGCCGATGAATCAATGAGATCTCCATATCGAAACGATGGTCCGTCTGACCCTCAAGTTGAACAAGTTAACACAAAGAAAACACGGACTGAAAATTTCAGCGTGGAAGAAGATATACTCCTGGTAGATGCGTGGGTAAATCATTCTAGAAGCATTATACGAGGAACTGAGCAATCAAAAAGTGCATATTGGTCTATAATTTATTCTAACTACCACACTAATAAGGCCTTTGATACTTCACGCAATCAAGTATCACTAAGTAATCGTTGGTCTACAATTCAGAAGGCGGTCAATAAGTTTTGTGGATGTTTGGCTCAAATTGAATTGGTGCGTCAAAGTGGGTTGACTCAAGCAAACATGGTAAAATCTCTATTGACTCTTGGGTTAGATTTAATATTTTGTGTATCTAAATTTGCATCACTTGTTATTTTATATATTTAATGCATACCTTTTAATTACATAGATTGTTCAAACAACAGAGTTGTATAAGGCGGAGAATAAAGCCTCTTTTCAGTTCGAACATTGTTGGATGATTTTGAAGGAATGCCCAAAGTGGGTGCAAGAGAGGGAAAATTTGGGTAGGAAATCTGTTCCAATACCATCTTCAGAGTTTGCTTAACCCGCGAGCAATCTAAGGGAGGACAATATCTCTACCAACAACTTTATAGAATTGGAGAGACCTATGGGGAGGAAGGCCGCAAAAGCACGAATGACTAAACGAAAGAACACAGATGAGCTTGATAAATAAAGTTTTATGCGGTTACTAACAGAGACGAAAGAAAGCGTAAATATTGCAAGGAAGGAAAAACTAGAACTTTTGCGAAAAGCGGAAGCTCGAGAGGAAATAAGACTTGAAATTCAACAAGGTGAACTATGTATCAAGGAAGATAAAATTATGATGATGGATACAAGTGGATTGTCGGATATCCAAAAAGAACACTTTCGTATCCGACAAATGAAAATCATTGAAAAGTCTCAAAGATGAATAGTTTGGCTTAACTAATTTTGTCTAGATTTAATAGTTTGCCCTAGGGCCTTTTTATTTGTTTAAGACAATCACCAAGTAAACTTTCTACATTGTGTTTGATTTTTTTGTGTAAGATAATTGGAGAGTTTCATATCCTAATTTATGCTATGATTGAAGTTTATGAGGTAGTAAGGTATTATTTGATAGTCGTCATCTTTTAAAGAGATGATATATTTGAAAAAAAAAATAGGGACATAAATGAACATTAAAGTAAAAATATTGTTATAGAAAAATTAAATGTCGAACATTGAACATTAAACTTCCAAAGGTAGAAAAAAGGGAATACAACAATTGAAGCATATTATTTCTTCAGTTTTAGCCATGTAGTTGCCATTGGTGCTCGATGAGATCCAATTGCAGCTGAGAATGAGTTTCACTATCTCCAATGTTTAAATGCCCTCGAATGAATTCTATTAATTTAACAGTGTGCATACGTGAAACTTCTACATTGGGAGTGTCATCGATTTGTTCATAGTCAAAGTCAACAGCATCATCACTATTTCGCTCGTCTTCGATGATCATGTTATGTAATATTATGCACGTTTTCATAATCAATTTTAGTGTTTGACGATTTCATCCATGTGCAGGTCCACGAACTATTGTGAAACGTGCTTGAAGCATACCAAATGCACGTTTAACATTCTTTCTTGCTGACTCTTGTGCTGCAGCAAAATATTTTGCCTTCCTTCCTTGTGAACGAGAAATTGTCTTTACAAATGTCGACCACCTTGGGTATATACCGTCAGCGAGGTAGTATTTTATAGTGTAATTATGACCATTTATTGAGTAATTGGCAAGAGGAGCACGCCCTTCAGCAAGCACAGAAAACATAAAAGATCGCTCTAATACATTGATGTCATTATGTGAATCGGGTAGCCCAAAAAAGGCATACCATATCCATAGATCATATGAAGTCATTGCTTCCAAAATAATCGTTGGTTTACGGGAATGACCAGAAAATTGCCCCTTCCACCCAGCTGGACAATTCTTCCACTTCCAATACATACAATCAATGCTATCTAGCATCCCCAGAAAGCCACGTTGTTCGCCAACTTCAAGCAATTTAACGACGTCATTACTATTTGGTGATCTTAAGTACATGTCTGAAAAAATTGTAACCACCGCTATAACAAAATGTTCCAGGGACTCAATTGTAGTAGATTCTCCAATCCTCACATACTCGTCCACGTAGTCAGCTGCTACTCCATAAGCTAGCATTCTAAGTACGACTGTCATTTTTTGAAGGGAAGATAAGCCGATAGTTCCAACACAATTTTTCTTTTGGGTAAAGTATGGATCATAAGCTTCTACCGCAGATAGAATACGAAGGAAAAGAGAGCGGTTCATTCGAAACCGCCTTCGAAATAATTTCGGAGGATATACTGGTGAATCAGGAAAATAATCCTTAAAAAGTCTTTGGTGGACTTGCATAGTATCACGATCGATGAACACACGCCTTGGAATAAATTCATGACATACTCTGCTCTCTCTCTCTTTCCATGAAAAAGTTCATGTGCCGTAACAATTGCGGTAGTTAATACCAACTTATCATCGGAGTCGGAATCGTCAAGTAGCATTTGATATACAGAATCCTTAGACATTTGAGCGAAAGCAAAAAATGAATGATGTAGAGAATTAGGATATAAATTTGTGAAAAAAGAGATAAAATTTTCTTGTATGGAACACTAGAATAGCTTGACATATTTATAAATCAATCTGGTTTCTATTAAGAGAATATGACTATTGGAAAAATATTGCCGTTATAAGAGAATATGACCGTTAGAAAAATATAGCCGTTATAAGAGAATATAACCATTGGAAAATATAGCCGTTACAAAAAAATATGACCCTTTGAAAATATGACCGTTGGGAAAACATAGTCGTTATAGAAAAATATGACCGTTGGAAAAATATAGCCGTTACAGAAAAATATTATCATTTGAATAATTTATTTTTTTTAATTTTATTATTATAAATATTTAGCTTATACGTATGAGTCTCGGCCGACTCGTATTGGCCCTGACATATCGATACTCGAGACCGATAGCGATTTGAAACCTTGCGCTCAAAAATACGACCGTTGTAAAAATATAGCCATTAGGTAATTTGAATTTTTAAAAAATGAGTGTTGATAGTAAAATATATTAAAACAAGAATGAAAAATAATATTTTAAGGAATAGAGTAGCTAAAATAGAGTGCATGCTAGAGTGATTTTTACTATAGTAGTAGCTAAATTGGTATTTAGCTACTCAAATTTAGCTCTCCCTGCTGGAGATAGAAGATGGGGGTAGCAAGAAGAAGAGTGTTGTATCCTAAAATGGTCAATAACCTTTTTTTCCTCTCCTGAGAATGCTAACTTTTTGTATTCCTTGTGAAAGTGTTACTATCTGTCTGATCCCGGTTGGATTCGATTTGTTTCCTTATTTTCTATTATCTCTAGGGAGATTTTTTTTATGAGTGTAGAAGATGACCCTCACTCAGGTGGAATGTGTGGGTGTTGTTTTCAAAATGGGCACATCTGCCCAATTTTCAAGAGAGGAATTGTTGCTTTGGGAAGATAATCACCAATAGAAAGTTGGAATACAAAACTAGTAAAGAACACCTTATTGAAAGCCTAGAATTTAGAGAAGGGTGCTACTGTATTTGAAATGGAAATCACCATTTTTCTTTTCCATTTTGATAATGAGAGTAAAAAAAGAGAACATTATGAAATGACCCATGGTGTTTTGATAATAATCTCATCGTTTTCTCGGATTATGTAGCGGATATTCCATTGTCAGATGTATATTTCAAAAAAGCCTCTTTCTGGATTCGGATATCCGGGCTGCCTCTTGGTGCTATGAACAAAGATGGTGAGATCAGAATTGGTAATTCTTTTGGCAGGGTGGAGAAGGTGGAAATGGCTAATGATGGTAAAGCATGGGGTAAGTATTTGAGGATAAGGGTTGAGATTGACATCACTAAGCCTTTCAAGAGAGGGTCATTGATTCACATTGAAGGACGAGATCCAGTATGGGTTTGTTTCCAATATAAAAGGCTCTCGCACATATGCTACAGATGTCGCATGCTAGGCCATAATGAACGAGAGTGCACTTTGTCATCCATGATAGATAACCCATATGGTGTTGATCAATATGGTCCATGGCTCTGGGTTCAGCAGATTAAAGATGGCGTAGGTAAAGGTAAAGATCTAGACAATTTTCAGCAAGCGAAAAGAAGAATGCCATTCAGATCGGTATCAAGTTCCCATAGATCCAAACCAGAAGCATCGATGATGGAAGAGGAGGCTATAGACCTAAGTCATAAAAATGAGTCGGTGGCGTTTACTTGGGTTGATTCGTTGAGTCATATAAACGAGTCCAAGTGGGAGAACATACATGGAACAAGTGGCAAAAACACACGTCCCACAAGTAGCGCTAAATTGTAGGGAAGTTACGAAAAAATAATCGAAGGTAGAGATGGTGGAACTAGTAGATCACAACGATTCCTCTAATGGTTCCAAAGAGGATTTGCAATGGTGGTCCGTATGGAAATCATGGTGTGACGGAGGTATGCAGCGTGGCTACCCCGGCCATCCGCAGTGCCACTCGAGCCGCTTGTACTCCGCGTAGAGGCAGTGGCGACTTGGTGTCTGGAGCACGCGATGTAGTGCCAAGAGGGCACGCGACATCTTGGTGCTGGGGCAGCACGACATGTGGTGCTAGGAAGGCACGCGACATGGGGCCATAAGGGCCTCGCGACGTGGTCGCACTGCGGTTGCGACACGGTCGCATGGGAGGACGATGCAGGGAGTCATGGGCGTGATGGTTGGGGACTTGATACTGTGTTCCACGAGCAGGAGGCATGTGCCATGGGGGTATGTCAAACCAATACGTTTGAGGTCCTCTGATTGTTTACTCATAGATGGTGTTTGGACCATCTATGTGGGAGAGGTGTTGGATAAATGTCTTCCACCCACACGGGTGTCATGGGGTAACTTTCTTTGACGCCCGTGCGGCGCCTCGCTGCCGCTACAGCGAGGTCAGCCTAACTCAGATACCAATTTTCTCACGAAGCATAACCTACCACTGGCTATCATGCTCGTGCAACATCTCGTTGCCGCGCACAGCAAGACCTCATATCCAACCATCACTCTGATACCACCCGCCTAGAGGACGGGAACTCCCGCATCGTGGTTGCCTTCACTCGAGGCGAACCCACTCATCAATGCATTGTGTCTACTTACGACACACATGCCAGCACCTCAGTGCCACTTGGCCTGTCCAGCTTCACCCTGTGCAGTGCACTAGTTCCTCGCTTAAGACAAAGGCATGCCTCTCTTCATGTCATTCAAGCCAACCAACGTGTGTGGTCCACGCGACCAGCACACTTGGAGTAGCATGCAGCTCTTCATGCTCTCCAAACCAAGCATCGTGTGTGGCCTACACAACCAGCACACTTTCGCTCCGGGCCCTCAGCTAGTGTGCGCCACTGCGTCCCACATAGCCCTTGAGTGCCCCAGTGAGGTCACCGACCAATGTACACCGTGACGCTGGCACGGGGCCACATGGTAACCTCACCCCAGGTGACACATGGCATCACCGCAGCGCCGTATTGCTGCAGTGATGTTCTAGGCCCACCCCTAACCTAGAAAGCACATGCGCTCATCCCGCAACGCAAGGCCCCATGTGTGGGAGAATAGCTCCACAGCTCCCTTCCCCCTATATATGGTCCAAAGACCAACTTAGGCAAAGTAGCAGAAAACCCTCAAACCCCTTGATTTGTCATACCACCATGGCACACGATCTCCTGCTCGTGGCACACACCTGCAAAGGTGGTGTCTTGCCATTAAACATGGCACACGATCCTCTGACCGTGGCACCCAGTGCCATCCTCCAAGCCCACATGGCTTGCAAGGTCACGCATCAGTGTCCCTTGCGACTGTGTCGCGTCCGCATCGCGACCACGTCACGAGGCCCTCATGGCCTCATGTCCAACATCGCACTGTGTCGCGACCATGTCGCGTCCGTGTCGCGACCATGTCGTAAGGCCCTCATGGCCTCATGTCGCGTGCCCTCATGGCACCACATGGCGTACCCTCATGGCACCGCATCACGTTTATGCCGTGACTGTGTCTCGTGCCTACTCGACACCATATCGGGTCCGTCATTACACCCAGATGCCGCGTGCCCTCTTAGCACCGCATCACGTGCCCTCTTGGCACCGCATTGCTTGCCATACAAGCTAGATGTCGCGTGTCCTCTTGACACCACATCGCGTGCCACCATGGCACCGCCTCATGTGCTTTAGCACTTGGACGTTGCGTGCCCTCTTGGCACCACGTCGCGTGCCCCAACACAGAGCACCGCACTACGTGCCTTATGGCACCAAGACGTCGCGTGCCCTCTTGGCACCACGTCGCTTGCTCATACGCGGAGCACCGCATTACGTGTCTTATGGCACCAAGACGTCGCGTGCCCTCTTGGCACCACGTCGCGTGCTCTACCGCAGCACACCGCATTCTAAGCCCTTCACGCGTCTAGCCACCATACTAGATCGCAGCTTAGTTCGGGTCACCGTCGCATCATGCATCAGGGACTCATGCACGCATCACAGGGCCACATGCCTCTGCGCCCACGCGTGCCACACGGCTAGCTTACAAGGTCTGCTTGCCTTCTTGCTAGCTAAGTGCCAAGTTCCAAGGTCATCATGCCTTCATGCTGGCGCACAGATTAATGAGGCCGTCACACGGGGCCTTGTGTCGACAGAGGAGGCGCAAGTGCCTCCTAGGCCTGAAATGGTGGGCCTAGGATGTCGATGCAACGATGCCGTGTGGCACCCAGGGTGAGGTTGAAGTATGGCCCCGGACTACGCGTCGTGGTGCATACAGCTGGGCAACTTCACAAGGGCACTTGAGGGTTGCGTGAGATTCTATAAAGCATGACAACACGAGGGTTCAATGCAACATGTGCTAGTAACTCAGAACACACACAAAGGTGGGCTTGGTATCAGAGACAAGCTGGCCTAGCTTTGGAAGTTAGGCGCCGCACACGAGGACACGTCGAAAGGAGTGACTCCGTGACAGCGGGCTCCAAATAAATGAGTGATTTGAAGAATGGGATGGTAGAAAAAGAGGAAAGGATAATTATCTTCAAAACGACTAGTAACCATGGGACAATCAATTCTCCTACAATCTCAGATGGTATTGATAATCTTAACACTGGAAAAGGAAAAGGTAAGTCAATTGTTACATGTGAAGAGTTGACAGCACTATAAATTACGTTTGCGCACAATAGAAATCATAGCACTAGCGATAGGATCGTTCCCACGAGAAAGGTCGAAAATTTTCTAAAACTTTTATTTGCCTTTAAAGAATAAAGAATTATTGAATTAAACTAAGGTGTAAGAAAATAAATCTAAATCCCCCTACTTTGAGATCCTGATTGTCAATCAGTCTCCTTCAGTTCTCGGATATTTATAAAAATTAAAGTACCATTACATTATATCTAAGTCTTCAAGTTTGACAGCCCAAATTTTTCCCAACATAATTTTTTGAGATTTTTTTTTCTTTAAACTTTAAACCAAATAGGAAAATCCGGACCATCAGATTGCAAAACACAATCTGAATATAGAATATTTGGTACATCCACACAAAATGCAGAAATCAAAGCAGATAATTACTTGACAAAACAAGGATCATTATGACAGAACCAAAATTTCTATTCTAATATCTAACATGAGCAGTAAACTAAAAGATGGAACCATTATTTTGTCTCTTCTTATTACATATATATATATATATATATATATATATATATATATATATATATATATATATATAAATGAAGGTTTCTTTTCCCATATATGATGACTCTATCTACTTAGTAATAGATGTTTGCTTTGATTTCTACTGTGTTTGTGGTTATGCCAAGTGTTCTGTTTGGGGATCATCGTTATTGGTGGTTCGACGACACGGATTTTGAGGTAGAAAATTCGGGCTGTCACATAGGGGGTATTTGAAATTGATTATTTTGTTGTGGGGCTCTTGAATTGACACTTATAGACCATAAAAAATTAGTGTGTCAAGCCTATCCCGGATTGGATGCTTCGGAGTAAGGATTATTTATTGGCTTAGATAAATTACTTGTAGGATTCACATTCATCACGTTGGCTTGCTCATGAAATAGTTGAGAAAATGATGTTTGAGATGGGCATAATTATGCAAGATGTGAAGGGCTAGAGCATATACTACACATCAAAGGTTGTTGTGGTGCACATCCTTGGGACATTATCGCATCAACTTTTTGTGTGAAATTCTTAATCTTCAAAAGTATGCTAGATTTATTCCCTATCTCAAAAATTCCTTCCTTTTTCTAAGTTTGGGGATTCCCTTCAATCCTATTCGAATAATATCATTATTGGCAATTTTCGCTAACGGACTCAAACACTTTTGTACATAAACGACCCCCTGAAGTGGCATCAACCATTCGATAATTTTGTGGTTTTAAACTATTATAAAAATATTGCACTTGTTGCAACTTCTCAAAATTATGGTGAGGACATTTAAGTAGCAACTCCTTAAATCTTTCCCAACATTCGAAAAAATGTTCACCCTCTTTTTATGTAAAGTTTGTTATTTTTCTTCTTAGGGTGTTGGTCTTGTACACCGAAAAATTTTTATTAAGAAATTTTCTTGGATAATTGCACCAAATTAATGATTAATCAGACTTCAAGTGAATTTAACCATGTCTTCGCCTTCTCTTGTAATAAAAATTAAAAGAGACGAAGGCGAACGGATTCATAAAAAAAAATATGAAAGTACACATATCCAAATATCCTTTCATGTGATGATATGGATCCTCTCTATCTATTCCACTAAAAAATAGGCAACCATTGAATCACTCCCAGCTTTAATTCAAAGTGTACGGCCATGGTGGTTGGCAATACTATGCACGAAGGTGCACTCCTTGGAATGGGCGTCAAGTAGTCCTTTACTGCTTTTGTTTCATTCATGTCCGTCATGTTATTCAAATTGTAATTTTTACGAAAATTAGAAATACGAAACCGTCGTTTGATTTCGGAATCGAAAATATCAAGTTCTAAATTTAATGATCGCCTCCCGAACATACACCAACAATCCCTTCAATTGGCAACTTCCTTGATCGGTGTACCTAAAAATTAGGAAATTATTACAAAAATAAAAAATAAAAAATCCCTAAAATAAATATAAATAAAAAATTTATTAATCTTAACTAGTGAAAATTAAGGTTTAAAAAAAAAAAATTTAATTTTTTTTTTTAAATTTATCCTATCCTACGAATCATGAAAAGTAAAATTTTAAAACTAGCAACCTATGCAATCCACGACAGCAATGCTAAAAACTTGTTCAAATTTCGATCACAAAATAAACTCAACAATTATCTAAATTAAACAATTCTATAATTATCGGAATTCAAGTTAAAAACTCGCAAATATACGAATCAATGTATAGCAGCAAGTAAGTATTACGAGTGTCGATTCCTCAGAGATTGTCTATGGAAACTAAATTTTGAAACCCCACTTAACTAATACAATCAATTAAGTAAAATACCTAAATCCTATGTTTGGAACCTTAAAAATGAAAACTTTGTAAACTGAAAGATAAAATTAAAAATTAGATAAATTGGAGAAAAACTCTATTAAAAAATGACATTAAATTTTAGAATCCACTCCTAACTCTCTTTCTAATGTCCTTTTAAAAAAAATATATTTATTATTGAATTAACAATTAAGATATAAAATTTAGACACCGATAATTTTGATCCAATTAAAAATGTTTAAATTCTATAAAGACAATCTTCTTTTTTGGACAAATCACCACATAAATCTTAAAGTTATCTTGGTCGAATAAAAATTTCGATTACTAAAGTTAGTTATTTCTCTTGGACGGATCAGATATGTTTTCAATCATTTTCATATCTGATCATACTAATTTTCCTTCGATTATTTGATAAAAAGTTTAATCT
The DNA here is from genome assembly GCA_021018995.1 of Chloranthus sessilifolius. Lineage (NCBI taxonomy): Eukaryota > Viridiplantae > Streptophyta > Magnoliopsida > Chloranthales > Chloranthaceae > Chloranthus > Chloranthus sessilifolius. The sequence goes on along the minus strand of CM037589.1, from coordinate 125,306,680 downwards.
TATCGAATCATCAAGTATAAAATGGGAGAAAGCCCTTAAGCATACTAGATATTCTTATAATTGACTTTAAAATCAAGTAACAAAAGGCCCCATAGCCTTAAAAGTATTGAAATAGAAAATGATCATTAAAACAATGGATCATAAAAATTCAAATTCAAATTCCATAAGAAATTAAGTTAGGGATTCATCTTAACTCAGTATGGACTTAGCAATCCATAATCCCCGCAATGGTCTTCATTATGCTCTTGATCATATTAAATTGAAGGAAATGTTCGGATTTAGAAAGGTATCAATCTTCCTCTTCTTGGTCTCTCCCAACTTTCACAATTTGAATCTCTATTCTAATTAGTTAGAACTAGAAAAAAAATATGCATAAAATAAAAAATTAGAATTAAATAACTTAAAGTAAAGAAATTACATCAACTTATGAAAAACTTGGCTTAAGTTTCCTTCCCCTTAACATTCTACTTGAATTAAAAAGATATAAACATCAAATAATAATAAAAGTAAGAATAATACATTAATTAAAAAGAAATTATAAGATATTCCTATGAAGAATCAGACCAATGTTTTCATTCTCCTTAACAATGTAGTTGAAAATAAAAAGACTTTGAATAAAAATTAAAAATAAATAAATTATTCAACTAAAGCTAAAGCAAAAACTAGAGAATAATGAGAATTAGATGAGAGAGATTTATGCTTGAAGAAAGCTTGCAAGGCCTCTTTTTTTCTTTCTTTAGTTTTGTTGATCCTTCTCCAATTGAAATTTTTTGAAAATTTGACTTTCTCAATCTTTCATTTGAGATTTTTTTTTCAAAATTTACTATCACATTTTCCAATATTAAAACCTTGATCGACTGATTCTTTCTTTTCTCACCTTTCTCTTTTTGAATTTTGTTTGTCACACTTGCTAAATTGTAACAGCCCGAATTTTGGTACCCCAAAACTCATGCATCAGTACGATCCTCCAGACCATGCCCCATGGATACGTACGGAATATTAGCATAGCAAGCAATAATAAAGAGAAAGAAACGCATAAGAACTGATACTAAAATAAATCTCCAGTTCTATACATATATGCTCCAAATCTATAATCTAAAAGATGGATCTAAACTTATGCCTTTGCATGAGTAAAAGAACTCACCCGAACTATTAGTGACATAACTTAGTCACCCTAGATGGTTCGCCAAAAGAATATATCTATTTAATTATATTTCCCAAAAATTAAGGCTTGACATACCAAGCCGCACAATATGCTCTCAAAACTCTCTCTATCAAAGTACACAGCGGAGTCTCCTAGAAGAAGTCCTCGGGAGGAGGCTCTATCTCGTCTCCGGGCACGTAGTCCGAATCCCCCAAATCAACGTCTCCCGAAGCCTCAACGGCTGCAAGCAAAGGACCTGCGACGTATAGTCTAAAGGGTGAGCTACATTCTAGCTCAATAGGGAACAACACAATGAACATATAAGTCAAATCCTCACATATATTCTATGATATTCTTAGCATGATGTATTTATGAACTTGTTAGAAAATAGTTTAAATGATTACAATATGCATTGAAGTTTACTGGTGGTTTACATGTTACATTTATTATCAACTGTTTATGAACCTCACTGAATTGGCCTAAAGAAACTTAAATCTTCAATCTAAATAATCCCCGAGCAATATAGCATCGAGCCCCGATGGAATACCCTCCATCGTCGTCTAAATAGACAGTTGTTATAAATATATCACTTTGAGTACTACCCAGTTCCCTTTCTCATAGGCGACAGGGTTTAATCTCATCTCAATATCCTCGTATACGGATAGACCGTCAGTCTTTGGTGTACTGATTGGCCGCATGCGGTCACAAATATTTTGCCGAGTCAATCGTGGGTATCCCGCCACATCGGTGGGATATTTTGTTCAAACCTTAAATAACAAAAATATCATGTGCTTTACATATAGTTATTCACCGTGTAAATGTGCTACTTTATATCAATTAGGCCTTATCAGTCTTTATTCAATCCTACTTTACAATCTCACTTACATCCCTGAGATGTTTAAATTACTCGCATCACACTGATGCCTTTATCACTTTCCCATCCCCTGGGGATGTCTTATTTTCATATGCTTACTTGGTGTCACACACACACACACATACTGAGAGGATTATATAATTTATTTCATTTCTATATCACTACATATATGCTCTTGTAATCAAAGTACATGTTCAAAGTGTTCCCTACCTCAAGTGTTTGACTGTCCAAGCCTCAAGGTCCCACACGGCTCCTCATGCTTGTCTTAACTCGTACCACCTATGGTACATCATAACATATATACAACATCAATAAGGATGCAATAGAGAAGGTCCATGAACCTTAATGTTCAACTAAGAATTGAACTAAAACAGCCAAAATCAATTAAACGATCTCCAAAATCGATTAATCGAAACTCTAAATCGATTAATCGAAATCCAAAATTGATTAATCAATCCCAAAACGATTAATCGAAAGTCCACAATCGATTAATCAATTTTCCCAAGCCTTATCCCTCCATCCACTGAAGGTACCCAGTCGATTAGTCGATTTCTAAATCGATTAATCAAATTTCAAAATCTATTAATCGATTTCGAGATCGATTAATCGAACACGGGCATTTTTGCTTTTTTAACTCCAGACCAAAATCAATTAATCGATTCTCCAAATCGATTGATCGATTTGGCCAGAACTCAGCCCCTTCTCGAGCTGTTCTTCCAAATCTTTTTCTTTTTATTTTTCTTTTTTTTCTATCATTTTAATTTGGGAATTTAACCCATCTATTGATTGAATTTAATCAAAAAAAATTCATGCATTTAAATCTAACAAAACTTACCTCAAATCAATCTCTTAAGAATGGATTGGTTGGATTAAATGGCTAGGGTTCCAGCTTTTGCTCCAATGATTCCAATCACATTGAATCCGGCATTTATTGTTCGATCCCGTCCTCAAATCCGAACCACAATAACTCTCCTTGTCATTAACTCCCCTTTACTCTCTCTCTCTCTCTCTTCTTAACTTCTCTCACCAACCCAAACAAGAGAATAGCTTCTCTTTAGGTATTAAAACCGTTATAACTCCTTTTGCTTTGGTGCTGAGCACATACACCAGAGATAGGTGTACGTGACCCCTAACTAACCTCTAACTCCATGCTTATGTCACGTTTACATCACAAAACACTTTCCTTCTCAAGTTTACTATTTGACCATCACTTGGTCAACCTACTACCAATCGGGCACGGATCTCGAGGTCATTGTTCATCACTCAATTTTCTGGGATATTACATAAATATACCAAATTTGATTTAATGAATCAAATATTCTAAAATATATCTTCCCAAAATCTCTCAAATTTACAAGTGTTTAATCTCGCATAAAATCCTTTTTTATTTTTTCTATCAAACCTGCCTTCCAAAATCCTTCTTTATTTTTCTATCAAGCCTGCCTTCCAAAATAACTACCTTATATGAAAGTTCTTTGACTGTTCTTCTCTTTATCTTGACCAATCTCTTTCATATATTTCTTTGACTTTTTTTATTTTAGAAATTGGTATTTGTAATATAATTTAGCTCTTCTTTTGGAATTCCTACAATAATCACAAATAAGTTTAATTAGTACAATTTTATATCATATTAACTAACAATTAAACAAAGTTTAAAGGGAAAATATGTAATAAAATTGGTCTTATCATTGACCCAGCCCTACAGCCCTTATAGGAGGAGATCTGATTCGTGTGTTTTTATCACTTGCAATCTCCTCTTTCTATTTTAATGGAAAAAGGGTGTGTCCCTGCAACCCTTAGAATTAATGTAAAAATAATAATTAATTTTGATAGTTAAAAAAATACCTATACATATTGAGATTGGGTACAGCTATTCTCACCCGTTTGAAAAAACTGTGGTACTTACTATTAGTCGAGTGAGAATAGCCGAACACTCTGAGATTGGTAGAATTTTGAAAGTGCACCGGACATGATGAATGATCCGGGTGTACGAGTCTTAGGGTTGGGGGGAGTGTGGAGAGAGCGGAATGATAGGGTTTTCCGGAAGAGACGGAGACCTGTGGGCATGATCATGAAACTTGTCAAGGATTTGATGCTAGATTGGGTGCCGTTAGACAAGGCTCCCAATGGCTTGAGTTCTATTTTGTTTGATTGTTTTAGCCGATCAGCTGTTTTTTGTTTTATGGCTTTGTTTCTTTGTCCTAGTTGATCATCTCGCTAGGCCTTTCCTGTGTTCTTCTATTTTTTTAATATAATTGCCTTTTACCGATCAAAAGATAAAAATAAAAAATAAAATTCAATCTTTTTTTGTTTTGTTATTATTTACTATTTCCACTATACCCTTCTTCCCTTGTAATATAATTTTATTTTAGGTCCCTAACTCCATCCCTCAGCACCTGGTGGCGTGGAATGGGTCATCCTTGCATGGGCATCTAGGGGCTTTCTGGAGGGTAGGTTTTTTGGCAGCTCTTTGAGGAATTTGACTGGAAAGAAATGCCTGCATTTTCTATAAGAAGTGTCATCCGATTGGGCTGGTTTTGAAAGTGATAAAGGAGCTTATGTGTAAGTGGGTTATCCTCGACAAACATGGGACCTCAGGGGATCCCGAACTATTCAAATTTGGCTAGTTGTTTTGCAGTCCTTGCTTCTTGAGTTTGGGCTTGAGGTTTTTTTTTTTTCCCTTTTATTTCCTTTGGTCGGCTTCCTTTGTTTTCTTTGTTTTTTATTCCTGTCCCAACTTCTCGTTGGTTTTTAATATAATTTTGTGTTTACGAATAAAAAAAAGATAAATAAAAAATTCACGAAGTTACATGGTAAAACTTTGAACTTAGACAGTCTTCTCTCAGAAGTGAATCCCCATAATACTTTCTCAACAGATCCGTGCTCAAACTTCATCACGAGAATACACAAATGGCGAGTATTCAAAGATATATTCTCATATGACACGAAGTTTGAGGTTAGAATCAGGAGCCTTAATGGCTAACATCACCATCCGACTGACAACCTTTGATAATATCCGTGAACTTCAGATGACCGAAGACGAACTTATGGCCATCAGACAGGGTGTGATCAATGGAGATAAATCAGATTTCTCCATTAGGGAGGACAATTCATTACTCTTCAGAGGCCGATTTTGTGTACCGACTGATACCGAACTCTGACGTACGACCCTTGAAGAAGCTCACAAGTCGAGATATGTGATTCATCCTAATTTTACAAAGATGTATCAGGATCTGAATAAGAGTTTCTGGTGGAGAGGCTTGAAGAAAGAGATAGCCGAATATGTATCAACATGTTTGGTATGTCAACAAGTAAAGGTTGATCATCGGAATCTCTAGGGTTTTCTGCAGCCCTTACTAATACCTGAATCGAAATGGGAGGCTATATCCATGGATTTTATACTTGGATTACCTAGAACCGTGAAAGGAGACAATGTAATTTAGATAATAGTTGATTGCTTAACCAAATCTGCCCATTTTCTACCATACTGCACGAGGTATACAGCCAGTCAGCTAGCAAAGTTGTATCTCAAGGAAATTATCAGACTACATGGTATCCCAACCAGCATTATTTTAGATCGAGATCCGATGTACATGTCAAAATTCTGACAACGATTCTAAGAAGGAATGGGCTCAAGACTGGACTTTAGTTCCGCATTTCACCCGCAGACAGAAAGGGTGAACCATATTATAAAAGACATGCTTCAAGCTTACATGCTGGATTTTCAAGAGTCATGGGACAAACACCTACCTTTGATAGAGTTCGCCTACAATAGTAGTTACCAGACTAACATTGGAATGGCTCTGTTTGAAGTGCTCTATGGCTGGAGATGTAAGTCTCCACTCAATTGGAAAGAGACCAGGGAGAAATTCATGTTAGGCCCAGAGATTATTGAGAATACAACCGAAGTCATTCGGTTGATTCGGGAGAGATTAAGGGTCACTCAAAGCCGACATAAGAGCTATGCTGACGTCAAGCAAATGAGCACCGAATTTCAGGTAAACTTAGTGAAATTATTACCTTTTTCCCCTATAAACTATATGCATCACTGAGACAACGCATTTCCTTGCAAGTGGGGGACAACGACTTCGTAAAAATCTCGCCTACCAAGGGAGTGATGCGATTCGGAAGACGTGGCAAACTGAGCCCACGCTATGTTAGACCCTTTGAGATATTGGGCCAAGTCGGCAAAATGACATATCGGATTGCTTTACTACCTCAGTTGTCGAGTATGCACAATGTATTCCATGTATCCATGTTGAGGAAATATGTTAAGGACCCAACTCACATCTTGGACTACCAGCCCATCGAGCTCAAAGAAGGCATGATAGTAGTCAAAGAACCAGTTCAGATCTTCGACCATAAGGAGCAAATCTTACGTACCAAGCAGATCCCGCTCGTACTGGTCAGGTGGCGAAATCACTCAACTACTGAAGCCACTTGAGAAAGAAGCAAAAACTCGCGACCAATACCCACATCTCTTTGAATAAGGTACATAAATTTTCGAGGACGGAAATTCTTTTAAGGAGGGGAGAATGTCACGATCCTGATTTGGCTAACGTTGAATCGTTGACCTTTGATGACAAAGCAATTACTTTGACCAATTTGACCTTGGTCAAACCTTTGACCAATAGTATGGCCTAAGATTCTACTTCCCTGACGTACTAAGTCCAAACTCAAAAGTAAACTCAGACCATACCAAGTCTAAAGCCCAAAGCCTATGGGTAAAAATCCTCAAGCGACAGATCCTCCTTTACCTCAGGTACGTAGCCAGGGTTTGCCTCAAGCTCGGGGCCCTGTCCAAAACCTACACCTGTGATGTATTGTCAGGGTGAGCTAACAGTCTAAGCTTAGTAGGACAAGATCAACGCAAAAATCATATCTTATCAACTCAGCATATATTCGATGACTGGAGTTAAAAATAGTTTTCATATCAAATGCAGAATTTAAAACAATACTGAGTTTAGAATCATAACTAAAATGTGTCAAATCAGGAAAAATGTACATATTACGTCCGAGAGCAAAACCTATTATGTCAGAAAACAAAACTGTGTCATGTCAGAGAACAAAGACGTATCGTATTAGAATGTGAAACAGAATGAGAACAAAACAGAAACGGAGCAAAGAAACAAGCGGGAACAGATTCAAGTCAGAGTCATCTCAGAAAGCAGAACGTATTAGATAACGGAAGCATAAATAGAAACATATCAGAAACAGAAACGTATCAAAATCAAGTATCGGATCAAAACATCGGATCGAAGCATTCCTTTGTGGGAACAGGGTAAAAACTCAGAAGCCTCAACTCCTCTTTGTCATCGATGTGTGAGCAAAGCATCCCTTAGTGGGGAACAGAAACATAGCTGATTATAAACATGTGACCAAAGCATCCCTTTGTGGGAACATGGTAAAGGCCCCAGAGCCTCAACTCTTCTTTGCCCCATGATTTCAAAGTCATACAGATCACGTATCAGATTTAGAGTTCAAGCTCAAAACATATTCAGAGTTCAAAGTTCAGAGTTCGAGATAGATTCGAAGTTCAGAGTTCAAGACGGATTCGGAGTTCAATGTCAGGAGTTCAGTGTTCAAAGTTCGAAATTAAATGTTCAAACTTCAAAGCTATATCAAAGAGAATTTCAAATATTCATATGCAAAACAGATTTTCATAAAATCAACGTTCTAAAACATAAGATTCAGTGCAAAATTATCATCAAAGTCCATGATTTAAGTCCAAAAATAGAACCTTACAATGAACTTTCCCTACCTCAGACCAAACATCAGATCAAAGCATATGATTCGAAGTTAAAAATATAATCGTGCATTGAAATTCCCCTACCTCGGTTTCGAAGTCACACAAAAGAGAGCAATGCCAAGGTTTCTATGTATGGCCTCCAGTTCCCAATCTACATCACATATACGATGATGCATTAAGGATTGATCTTAATTACAAACAACTCCGACGTATTTAAGTGTTTTCTCAAAACAGAGGCGGAAATAGACAAATTCGTGCTAACTTAGAACTTGACCCAACTTCCCACTCAATTTTGACCTTTAAACATTTGATTCATGAGATTGTTATTTCACAAAAGTTATATGGCTCGTTGTCCTCTTTCTAACGCTGTGAGAATCGTGTCAATTCGAGTTCGGAGCAGAAAGTTACGACCAAAATACCGAGGCAGTATTCAGCACCACGCTCAAAACTGCCCAATCGGTTTCTCCATAATTTCCACAATTCTCTATTCTGTCAAATCCGCCCGATCGGTTCTAAATCGATCGATCAGTTTTGACAAATTTAGAGCCCTTCGGGTTTTCTCTCTTTTTCAAAACTCATTTTTTCAATCTACAACTAAATCCTTTTGCACACAATCTAGAAAACCTAATTTTGGTTCAATACATGAATAAGCATGGTATTTACCTCCTTAGATCAGGCATGTAACGTCCCCAATGATTGTATCAAGGAATCGGCTTTCAAGCTTCATGTTCATCTGTCGGCTTGAAATCCTTTGTTTCTTTCGCTCGCGACTGATGTAGATGGAATCCTCCTTATGCACACGGTAACCCAAGGCTCTCTTGAGCGAAAACGACAGATCTAAAAGAACAATGAAGTTTGGGTTTCGAATGGAGAAGAGGGTTTGGGAGAATAGGGTTTCTCAAAAGAAATCAAGAAGAGGGTTTCCTCTCTCCTTTCTCGGTTCTTTCCTCTCTTCAATCGCAACAACGCTAAGGTTTGAAACCCCTTTGGGGTCGGAACGAACAAAAATCTCCTTGGAGAAGAAGTCAAAAAGGGAGAGAGCGAGTGAGAGAGAGGAGCTAGGGCCCTTGAGCAAGGGGAAATGGGGAGAATAGAGATTTTCTCTCTTTTGTCTTCTATTTATACTCATGGGGCTGTTTTTTTGGTGTGAAGCACACACACACAAGTTGGTGTACCGGTGCTTATCAAAAGGCCAAAATGACAGTCTAAAAATTTTCCAAATCCGAAGCGCATATTGTATATCTTACCAAACATATACATATAGTCGGGCATATTAGTATTCGGAAAATTCGGAGTGTTACATCTAGCTTCACCTAAAACTAAATCTCTCACCACTGATATTCTTACGAAGCTTATTTATATCCACTTTTAACTTGTGGGCTTAATTCGGTGTTAAGCAGGCACACTATGAGTCGATGTACAGGCTCATCATCAAAGGCCAAAAATTGGTCCATCTTCACTTATAAATCAAATCTTTTTCCATTGGTGCTCTTACGGAGCTCGTGTAGCTAATTACCCTTTTACCCATATTTACACTTTTCACATAACTTGTCATTTCCAATTTAAGTATTTCAAATATTTAAGGCAACATTGCGTGCCTTGCCGAACACATAAGTGTAGTCGGGCGTAGCAATGTTAGGAAATCTATGATGTACATTTATACCTATAAACCCATATTTGAGTTTGGGTGGATTATTAAGCTCGGATTCGTGTGCAACATGCACAAACACGCATACGCTTCACATAGGGTATGAGTTGGGATTTAATGTGTTTGACACAAAACTTCAATTATAACTAGAGGGGTTTTGAGACCACGTTACATAGGTCAAATGATTTGACTTGGGTCAAATTAGTCAAAAGGTCGCATTCTCGTCAAAGGTCAACGATTCAACATTATCGAAAATTTTAGGTTATTACATTCAGCATCCTATTAAGCCACTAACTCCACAACACTTCTCTCGGGATTTGTCTCTTTCTATTTTTTAAAAAACTCAAGTACCCAACCATCCCAAACGTTTTTCTCTCTCTCTCTCTCTCTCTCTCTCTCTCGTTCTACAACCCAAGCAACCCAGTCACCGATCTCTCTATCTCTCTTATTTGGAGCGACGATGATTAAGTGATCACACGCAATTAGTTTGTAGTTTTGAATTCAAAAAGTAGATCACCCAATGTTTTCTCATATTGATTTCACGATCAATAACAAACCTCTCTCTTTATGATATATCTATTGTTTGTGTATCAAAGAAGAAGAAATCGGGTGCATATTCGTGAAATCTTAGAATGATTCACATTATCACGATCGTCGATCAATCACACATATTATCTCAATTCTTCATGCGACGTTAGGACCAGATATAGGAGATTTTCACTGCACAATTATGTTTTAAACTTTGAATCATAAACTTTAATATTGAATTTGAACCAAATATATGAACATTGAAATTGATTTCGAACTTATTGGATCTTGCGGCATTGAACATATGACACTATTTGAATATTCTAAATATCGAACCCTTTAAAACTTTGAAAGCTACTTAAATCTTATTGCATATGAATAATTGAAATCTTTTGAACTTTGAATCATGGAATCTTTAAACACCGAACCCTTTGAATTTTGAATATGGATTAGAATGAAAATTATTTTGTGAACCATGAACATTGTACCTATGTATTAAGTTTGCATTTGATTTAAAGAGATTCATTTGAACCGAATCCCGTGCTTCGACACTTTTAAACCGTTTCGACGACCCATTGAACCGCACAAGTATCTCTCACAACACAAGGGCTTGAGCACTTAGAAAATTGTTCATTGAACGACGATGGTTAGGAGGGGATTCTCATCGATTATTGGAAACTCTAATGTTATATTTGCGCTAGTGATATTTAAGTTATATTTTTAAGACATCATGAATTAAAAGACTGCATTTAAAATTTGATAATGAAACGATTTAATGAATACTCACATGAAACCTGAGAAACGATGCTATCGAATCTCATATGGAACTAGAACTCAGAATATGTAATTTTGAACCCATGATATTTTCTGAATTATATTTTTGTCATTTAATTACTTTTGAATTTGTCATCGAACTATGCATTGATCGGATAAGATGAAATTTGGCCTTAAACTTTCTCTACTGAGCTTAGACTGTTAGCTCACCCCGACACTATGTGTCACAGGTACAAAAGTAGTTCCAGATCTCGAATTAATAGAAGATCCCAACTTTATACCGGAAGACGAAGCAAATCTTTTACCTGAGGAGTTTTATCCATATATCCTTTTAGAGACTTGGACTTGGTATAGATTAGATAAACTTCTTGAGATAATTAAGATTATTTTGGATGTTATGTGCCACTGTTTGTATGACGAACAACCGTCACCGGTGATTTTACTTTAAATTTTTGCGCTTTCGTTATGGACATTAACGCAAATTGATTTAGTTATCGAAATTTCTGCATTCAATTTATTTATGATAGTTTGCTCTTTAATCGATATCGAAGAATTTCTGTAATTAGATTATGAATTATGATCTAGCAATCCGAAATTTTCATATGTTTCGGGTTGGGAATTTCGGATCGCTACACTTACTGATTTATTGTCAACTCCCGACTTTATGACTATGGTTGTTTAAGCTATCAAAATCCACGTAAAATAGGAAATTTACTAGATGATTTTTAGTTGTTTAGATTTTAGAGTCCAAGTTAAAAACATATCTAGATTTTGAGAATATAGCAAGGTGTTGAGAGTCCAAGTACAAACCCCCTAGTATAATTTTTAGTGGTTGTTTAAGCTAACGTCTCATTCCTTTAATGCCCTGCATCAGCTTTCTTTCTTGGAGAGCTTAGAGTAGGGCGAAGGTGCATTGCATCATATAGCTTGTGTGCTGCGTTGTAACATCTAATCATGTGTATGTGTCATGCGATCCATCTCAGTTTATTTATACGTCAGGAGTTGCACCACGCTGGCTAAAAAGTTGAAGATCTCCCAAGTCGAGAGGATTTCATGTATAAAGAAGGCACCGCCTTTATAGGGAGGCCCAATGTCGAATATAGGGAAACGTAAGCCATATATGAAACCAAGTCTGGTGGATTACTCATCCTCGGTCTCAAAAGATCTGTAGATTTCAATTTGATATTTTAGACCTCTCGTAGGTCAAAGTTTGACTCATCCGAAGCCCCTTTCGGCTAAGTCAACAAATTGATTGGTCTTATAGTTCGACTCAGAACTTGACTATGATGACCTGAGGATACTTCTCCTGAGGACCCTAAATGATGAACTAGAAGGCATAGGTCGAGTTTAGAAAGATTTTGACCTCTTACACCTTGCTTTGAGATGGGATGGTCTGATTTTACTAGTAGCACCCATACGTACCGATGGCAGACACTACTTTGACAAGTGGCACACATTAGTCAAACTTGAATAGAAATTTGAAAATATCATGTGAGTTAACTCTTAATAGAAATTTATAAGTTGACTTGTTTGACCTTGCCAATACAACACCCGATAATTTCTCGTTGCACACCGCAGAAACTACTAAGTGCACCTCATCACGTAATTGAGGATACGAAGGCTTTAGTAAATATACTAACCTGAACTTGTATTTGAATCTAAACCATACATTTGACTGAACTTGTATTTGAATTCGAACCTAATATTTAACTGAACTTGTATTTGAATCTGAACCTGATATTTGACCGAACTTATACTTGAACCCAGACTTAGTATTTAAACTAGTATTTGAATTGAACCTTTTATTTGAACTCGGACTTGATATTTGAAAGAAATCCAATCTTTGAACTCAACTTTGTATTTGAACTGGAACCCATTGAGAATATGGGCTTGAATTGGACTTTGACTTCCCAAGATGGGAACTGTTAAATATTTGACTTATGAAATAATAACCATTGAATTTGACTTTGTCACCTGTTCCGTAGCTTAGAGGCTCGTACTAACCATAATCTAAAGGGTAAAAGTGGAAAGACATGACATGCCTTATTTCATTTTCTGTAATCCTTGGGGCAACCTAGTGTTGAGAAGCTTTGCCTTGTACGTCATCTTATGAGATGCCTTGTTGCACAAAGTGAAGTGTCCGCCCTTGTGCTAGTGTGACACTCCCCTGTTTGCGAGTCAAACTTGGGAACCTTATTAAATCGGTTGGTGTCACATATCAACACCATTAATTTAAAATACATCAATAAGACAATTAAGAGATCTAGAATAAAATGGATTTAGGGTACGACATGAGTTCTGATTTCCGAATATGATCTCTACAAATATAATTGGAAAATGTGCATGACTCGTTAGTCACGAATCTGTTATTACAAATCCTGACCTTGAATTGAGTAAGAATCTTTTGAAATTGAATAAGTCAAGTCAAACAACGGACTTGTGGATGATATGATGAAATGCCAGAACCTATAAACTTGCAGCTTGTTTGATTTCGTTAAGTTTTCAGTAAAAGATTAAATTATGTATGTCAGCTTGTAATTCTTGTTATATATTTGATTATCAATGATCGCCTTTTTGATTATGCTATTCATAAGAAAGTTTCAAACACATTGCATAGAACTCTTAAACTTTATTGAAAAGTTAAGTTAAACCTATTGAGCGTTTTATGACCAAAACATTTCAGGTACTTCGAGACAAACTTTAGCATCTGAACTAGTAGATTTGAAGAGCTAGCATGTTGATGATGAATTGGATTCTTGTGGAGCTAGAACTTGAAGACGGCACAAGAGTTAGAGTGCACCATTTATAGAAGATTCTCACGATTTTGGCCGCCTTGTGTTAATGAGATATTGAATTGATGTATTTAATGGATGAGTTAAATTCATGTCAGATTGTGAACTTGGATTATTTGAAATAACTTGAATATTAAGTTACGCTTCCGCAATTATATGATTTAAGATTTAATTTTGGATCATTTCAACCTGGAATTGACCTGCTATGCGCCCCGACACATGAATCGGTACACTCAGACATGACGGATGATCCGAGTGCACGAGTCAAGGGCTGGGAGCGTGATAATATCCGCACCTTTTGGAGGCATCGATGAAAATGTTAGAAAGTTTCCCCATGTTGGAGGACATGATATCAGGTTCAACCAATTGGACCTGACCACAACCCTATTATGAGTAGAATGGCCCAAATTCTGTGTGCAACCCAACAGTGTAAGAAGATATGGCTAGCATTTTCCTCATGCTGGAAATGGAACGCACAACATGTCTCGGCCCATTTTGATCAGCAGATCCACCGTAAAGATCCTACCCCATGCAAGGCACCATCTCAAGAATCTAACCTTAGCGGGGATAGGGGCTTTCCAAAGGGAGGTCCAATCATGAGAGATCAGCGGTCAGTTAGAGAGAGCACGACAGAATGACTGAACCGAAAAGACACCTTTGGAATTCAGGGACCAGGATCTTAGATCCCTATGCTTCTATTGCTGACAGCCGAGTATAGGAGAGCCATCAGCTCTTCTTATTGCGGAATTGCAGCATCCCTTAGATTTCTTCTGGTGTGGATAGACCACATGTAAAATCCATTAAACACCTGGGAAAATTGTTCCACCAAGCCATATCCAGGAGACACTATGTCATAAATAAGAGTGGGGGAACTTTTAAAACTTCAGATGCCCAACCACACATCATCCCAAAAGCTGATCCGGTTGCTACGACCCCAATTGAATCGAATAAACTTCTTGAAATCCGGCACTATGGAGCAAATTCCTCTCCACCAGTTTGACGCTCATCTAGAGTTAGGAACAGCTGTGCTGATACCCCATTGAGCCACAGAGAAACCATATTTTTCAGCAAGGATAATAAACCAGATTATCTTGCTCGTCCTCATCCCCAGCTCTCCACAACCATTTCCCAATTAAGGCCTTGTTGAACATCTCCAAGTTCCTAATATCCAGCCCTTCAAATTGTCATGGGAATTGGCAAACCTCCCAATTAACCAAGTGGTATATTTTGTTGGCCGCCGCACCTTCCCATACTCTTAACCTTATCGAGTGCCAAGATGATCGATTTAGGACACGGATACATAGACATATAGAAAACCGGCAGACTCACCAAAACAGATTTGACATGGCACAATCTGCCCACACTGCTGAGGAGTTTCCCTTTCCATGTCGCCAATTTACCTTGAAAACATTGGACAACCGGGTCCCAGTCCCGAGCATTAGGAGTCCTAAAAACCAAAGGCAGCCCAAATATTTGATCAGGAAAGAAACTACCTCACAACCAATCTCATCAGCAAGTTCCTCCTACGCTAGAGGACTTGTTTGCAAACCTACAATTGCTGATTTCCCCAAATTAATGCGTTGGCCAGAAATTGCTTCATAAATGTACAGAACGTCCTTGATCGCAATTATTTCCTCCAACACTGCCCTACAGAATATGACGGTGTCATCCGCATACTGAAGATGGGCGATCGCCCTGCCGTGCCTATGGATCGGAATACCAGCAATAATCTCCATCTCTATCGCCTTAGAAACAAGAGCGCCTGCATCTCCCACCATGTTGAAAAGAAGAGGGGATAAGGGGTCTCTCTGCGTACGACCCCGAGAATTTTTAAAGTAGCCTTTCGGGGTGACGTTGACGACGACCGAGAACCACGCCGTGGAAATGCACGCGTTAATCCAACCAATCCATCTATCCCCGAATCCAAACCTCTTCATCATGTAAAAAAGGAAGCCCCAAATCAACCCTAGTGTAGGCTTTCTCCATGTCAATTTTCCAAACCAACGACGGATGACCACTAATATGAGCCGAGTGGACTACTTCCTCTACCACCACCACAGTATCCGTAAGAATCCGCCCGGTGATGAAATCCCCTTGCTGTTATGAAATAATCATGTGCATAAGAGGTTTAACTCTATTGGAGAGGACTTTAGCAAGAATTTTGTAGAGGCAATTGATGAGGCATATCGGCCTAAAGTCTCTAACATCCTCAGCCCTACTTTGTTAGGGATGACAGTAATAAAAGTCGAATTGAGGCTCCTACCAATATTGCCCCTCCTATGAAACTCACTGAAGAAAGCTACAAGGTCTGACTTCACCATATCCCAACAAGCTCTGAAGAATTCCATCGAGACCTGAGGACTTGTTTTTCTCGCAAGACCAAATGGCTAACTTGATTTCATCTTCTTCGAAACCACGCTCCACCCCAGCCTAAACAGCAGTAGGTATAGACTTGAAAGATAAGCCATCTAATTTCCATCGGATCCAGTTCATCAGCATAAGGGATTAGTAGAACCGGAAAATCTCAGCAGTGTAATGATATTTCTCCTCGTGCTGCACACCATCAACAACGATGCTGCCCAACAATTTCGCCTTCGTTAGCGACAGTGTGGATAGACTTCATATTATTATCTCCCTCCTTCAACCAATGAACTGATGCAAGATAAACGCTAAAACCCTAATTATTGGAGATTAACTTCAGATTAAATTGAATAGCAGGAATATTTAAAACTTTCCAATCACATAAAATGGTTTAACAGATTTAATTAGGTTGAATCAATTCTAGCGCTGACATGCATTGAGATCTCCCGATCCAAAAAAATGGCTCCGATGGGGAAACTCGAGTTTCGTTCTAGTTTAGGCACCATGCGACAATTATAGTATCATCTCTTGACTCCTCTAGGATTTGAAGAATTAAAGGCCCGAAGGGTTAATTCAATCAATGGGGAAAATCAAAATATATCAATTAATAAGGTGTGAATAAAGTTCCAGCAAGTAATTAACTAGGGATTTTGAATTTTTTTTATTTTATCAAAGGAAATAAGAAAAATAATTACCAAACAATAATTAAAAAGGAAGAAATACAAAGATAGAATTCCAAGGCTTCACACCAAGGGTTCTGAGGCTTCACACCAAGGATGTACGTCGACTTCACACCAAGCGCACGATAAAATGAAGATTCGCTCCTCGAGTTTGAAAGATTCACTCTTTCGAGTAAAACTCTTCACAAGTTCTCTAAGTTTGCACAAAGCAACTCTCAATTTCATTAATCATCAATCTCCTAAAATTATATTTACAATGCCTTTACGTAGGCAAATAAAACCCTAACTAAACATATAATCGAATTTAGAAAGACTCCTAATCTAAAAGGAAACTAAAACCTAAATTTCGAGTGAAACTAGGTCTCGCTTGTCGCTTCCGTGTAAAGTCGCTCAAGCGAGTTTGGTTGTCGCTCGAGCGAGTCTTCAAAATTGTCCACGCCAAACTTTTTGTTGATTCTCGCTCAAGCGAGAACCGTTGTCGCTCGAGCGAGTCTGGCCAGAGACTCGTGCTCCCTTGTCAGCCCTTGTTGTCTGAAGCTTCTTGGGCTTCTCCTTGCGTCTCTGGTACACGATAAAGGACGGTTTCACTTGGATGTCCCCATCATGAACCTTGGACTTTCGCTTACACGAAATCTCCTCGGGGATGCATTTCTCATTCAGCTCTTCTCTCAAGATGAGTCTTGAATCTTTCTCGGCATCTGTGAGGGCTATGTCTTCTCCCACCAAATCTAAAGGCGGAGCTGATAAAAGAGTTCTTCCTTGACTTTGTGAATGAGCCCAAACTCCAACTAGTTCCATTCCTTAATCTTTGATCTAACAAACTTCAGTTTAGAGATAAGAATGAAGCCAGCAGAACCCACTGGGCAGTATTCGTTCCACCAATTATGAAATTTCCCTCGAAAACCCTCATCCCGTAACCCCATATTTTCGAACCTGAAAAAGGTTGGGCTCCTACCGGCTGGGCCACAACCAACCATAATAGGTCTGTGATCGGAGGGAAATCAAGCAAAACCTTCCAACAAAGCATTAGGGTACAAATCCAGCCAGTCCACCAAGCAAAGAAAACGGTCTAATCTACTTAGCGGAGAGGAGGGGGGGGGCTTGAAGACTCGACCACTTGAACCTCGCACCCACCATGGGTAAATCGACCCAAGCCTAATAATGAATGAACTCAGAGAAGGATCTCATATTGGCCCTATCTGGCGGACCACCCTATTTTTCATGAGCGAATCTGATGGCATCAAAATCCCCACCAAGACACCAAGGTTCGTTTCATCTACCACCCATAGCTGCAAGATCAAGCCAGAAATCTTCTCTTCTGGATTTGTCATTTCTGCCATATACACCCATGAAGGTCCAACACCTCCTATTGTCTTTGTTCTTGAACACCACAGAAGCCGAAAAGAAACCAATCTCATCAACTTTGTCAAAGAGCAAGGAATTCTAAGCGATATTGATGCCTTCGGAGCCCCATCAGAGTCCCATCTATTTCCACCCAACAACAACGCAATTTTTTTGTTATCATTCACCCCCCTGATTGTGTTGAGTCACGTGTAATAGAGATGGTTAAGGTTGTTAAATGTATCTGTATCCGTATACGGAACCAATTTTTTATTTTATTTTTAACTATTAAAAAAAAAATACGGATACAGAATCGTCAATACCGTATCCGTATTGGCCGATATGTATCAGTCCAAGAAGGGCGACATGCAATCGGTTCAAGAAGGACCGATACCGATATTGATGATACCGTATCTGTATCGACTGATATGTATCGGTCCAAGAAGGACCGATACCGATACAATTTTGACACCTTGTATTCTACAGTGCACCATCTATCAAATCATATATTTCAACATACCTGAAATAGCATTAGAGCTATGTTGTGGTTAGCTTTTGACAACTGCAGCATCATGCTCAACGGTGGTCGCCCATCTGACTCTTGTTCATTAGCATGGCAGCCCCTGCAATCTGATTTGTCAGAATGTGACCGATTGCTTCGTAAAGACTTGTATCTATATGTCATCCCCGTCAGCCCTAGTCCCTCGTTCAACATCCTTCAACCACTGGACCAGGGATAGGTAAACTTCAACCGCTTTTTTACGCGCAAACCGGCTGCCCCCTGGACTTGAACCCGTGTTTTCACACTTGACAGCCCAAGCCTTTCACCATTGCACCAAGCAATGGTCGCTAGAATTAGATTTCCGATAACGTAATTATAGGCCATTCATCGAGTTTGATCTTCCTTGAATCAACGGCCACACAACTATCAATACATGCACCCGAAAATGGTAAGAAATCATGCAATTCTGACATAAAGAGAGCAATTAAAATAGTAAGAAATCATCATTAGCTCTATAACTCTGATTGGGAACAAAACCAACCTCCTTCACCTTTCGATGAAGATCTCGAATTAAAGAATAAACAAGCGTAGCTTGATTATGAGATTTATCACCAACAACAAACACATGAACCCTGTTCCCCACTTCAATCCAACTGCACCCTGGCTGCTTCTTCAACCCTTTTCCTTTCATCTTT
The DNA here is from genome assembly GCA_021018995.1 of Chloranthus sessilifolius. NCBI lineage: Eukaryota > Viridiplantae > Streptophyta > Magnoliopsida > Chloranthales > Chloranthaceae > Chloranthus > Chloranthus sessilifolius. The sequence continues at coordinate 125,287,592 of CM037589.1, read as the reverse complement.
AGCCTCAACTTAGCTGCCTCTTTTCATCTACCAGCTGAAGCATATATATTCGATAATAGCATATAAGTCCCCGCATTATCCAGCTCCACCTCTAAAAACCTCTTAGCTACCAGTTTCCCTGTCTTCACGTTCCCATGAACATGGCAGCTGCCAAGAAGTGCGCCCCACACAACCTGATGAGGGTTGAGTATTGATTCCTTCAATGAAATTTGCGGCTTCTTCAAGCCGACCAGCTCATCCCCAAAGGTCGACCCAGCAAGCGAGATGGTCCTCTCTCACTTGGATAGACCCATCTCTCGTCAACTTTTCAAAGAATCTGAGCCCTTCATCGACCAAACCCGAATGGCTACATGCTGATAGCACAGCCACGTAAGTGACATCATCAGGTTTGAACTCGAAACATTGCATTTTCTCAAACAAGCAAATTGCTTCTCTGCCATAACCATGGTGGGCATATGCTGCAACCATCCCATTCCATGAGACCAGGTCCCTCTGGTTTGACCGATCGAAAATCTCTCTTGTAATCGCAATTTCACCACATTTAGCATACATGCTTATGAGAGCTAATTCAACAAAGGCACTGAACTGAAAATTGGTTTTACTTATGATTTGATGGATTTTCTTTCCTTCCCTGAGACCAGCCAAACTGCTACAAGCACTCAAGAGGCTTACGGAAGTTCCTTGATTAGGCTTAATTCCATCTACCCGCATTTTAGAGAAGATCTTTAACGCCTCCTCATTTTGCCCGTCTTGTACATAGCCCGACATCAATGTGGTCCACGTAACTACATTTCTTTTGTGCATTTTATTGAGCAGCCCTTGCGCCTTTCTCAAATTACCATTTGGTATAAAACCTGTAATCATAGTATTCCACGAAGGAATATCCCTTTCGGGCATTCTCTCAAACAGATAAAGTGCTTCATCGAGCTTAAGATTCTGTGCATAACCCGAAATCATTGCATTCCATGAGACCACATTTCTCTCAGGCATTTCGTCGAAAAGCTCCCTGGCTTCATCCATCTTACCGTTTTGTGAAAGACCCGCAACCATCGCGGTCCAAGAAATCACATCTCTCTCAGGCATCCGATCAAAAAGTCACCCCGCTTCATCAATTCTCCCAGCCTGGGCCAAAGCTGTTATAATTGTGTTCCAAGAAACGACATTTCTTTTAGGCATTTTCTCAAACAGGTTATAGGATGAATCAAGAAGCCTACTTTACGAGTACCCAGAAGTCATAGTGTTCCAAGAAACCACATTCCTGTCAGGCATCTGTGCAAAAAGCTTCTCAACTTCTGAAACATCTTTAATTCGAATATACCCAGCGAGCATTGCCGTCCACGTTATGACATTTTTCTTCGCAGAAACTTCGTCGAAAAGAATACGGGCTTCTCTAATCATGCCGCATTTTATGTAACCCGAAATCAGCGTCGTCCAAGTGACCACGTCTTTGTCGAGCATCCGATCGAACAACTTGCGGGCATCGAAGATCTTCCCTTCTCTGGTCAGTTGTATGATTATCCAATTTGATTGGGCTACGTTCTGATTGGTATTGTGACCTCTTTGCAAAGGGATGGAGATTCTATTGGGTTTGTTTGGTGGATGTCGGAAGGTGGTGCAGAAAAGGAAGATGGATTTGTAAGTATAAGGAGGGGAAAAGAGCTTGAGATTCTGATTTAATGGAAGGAGAATTCGAAAAATGGATAGGAGAGAAGATTCTTTTAAATGGAGAAGGAAGATCGGTGAGCGAAACAATGGGAGCATCTCATATTTTTTGCTCTTTCTTGCAAACTTTTAGGGCTCGTTCGACACTTTTTGCCGAGAAACCCATTTTCTGGGGAAAACGAGTACCTCCAGTTTCTGCCAAGAAAGTCATTTTCTGAGTATTTGTTCTTAAATTACTGAGAAACTCATTTTCTTAGAAAAATTGGCATTTTCTTGTATTCTACACTTTCTCAAGAAAGTGTAAAGAGAGTGCATTGTGTACTTCTACGCCCTACAGCCGCACGTATTTATGACCTCCATCAAAGCGGTTATATTGAGAGGATGATCGTCAAAATTTATATGCTGTAAATCGATAATGTGTTTAACACATTGGTCGGTCAAATTCTCGAAATGTTGTCTTAAACGTGTACACCGATCGGGACTTACTTGAAAACCTTTACCATCCAAATCATGCATAAAAAATCTTGAGATCACGAGTCTTGCATCAGACGGTCAAATGTTGATTCCAAATGACACATTTCTCAAAAAATGAACGTGATCATTGAGTAACATCAAAAGTGGTTCACGTTTATGTTAAGTGGTGAAAAATGCCACTTTTCACCCTTTAACCTGACCATTCATGGACCTGTGAGCACACTAATAATCCTCTGTTGAGTGGACTTTGTAGATAGCAGTGAAGACTGGTAATAATGTAGAAAACCACTTAAGAATGCCCACAAAGAAGCCATCTCTCAACACCATGCAGACCCAGCAATAGAACAAGGGGAAGGAAGTGAAGATAGGTCCAAAACATCCTATCGAGAGGATTTCTGAAGACTTCAATAGGAGCTGAGGGTTAAAAGGAAGGAATTCGTGCAGTTGAGAAGGGTTCGACAGGATAAGAAGACAGAGAAAGGAAGAATTCGTGCCGAAGTGAGGAATTCGACAGGATCCAAGAACCTATCGAGCAATTGAAAGAGAAAGAGAATTCAACCTATTGAAAGCTGGCTTGAGGGAAAAAGGAGACCTATCGGAAGGTTCCCTGAACCTATCGGAAGGTTCCCTGAACCTATCGAATGGTCCACTGAACCTATCGAAATAGAAGTGTTGGGACAATACCTATCGCAGAATGATTTGAACCTTTCGATAGGAACAAGGGCCATCCGATCGAAGCAATGGAATGTGAATCCCCAACCTATCGAATTACTCTTCGAACCTGTCGAAGGCCCCAGATGAAGTGCAGTGAAGCTGAAGCATCTAAGCCCAACCTATCGGAACCTATCGAAGAGACCAGGGAACCTATCGAAAGGGGCTACAAACTCCTTTTCAACCTATCGGAAGCTTCTCCAACTTGTCGAAATCGCGTGCAGGACTTCTCAGAAATTCAGCTGTGCACATGCTGTGACTTGGTGACATGCTGCACGCAAACTGAGGCACTTTGGTGACCGACGCGATATTTTAGAAGATGCCCTAGAAAGCCCTAACTGACCCACATGCTTTGACAGAACTCTAATAAACTCTAATGACCTTCTAGAAGGGATTTTTGGCAGGAAAAATAGAGGAGAAAACTATATATAGAGATCCCCAATTGTCATTGGGGGGATCCAAATTTTGAGCAATTTTTTAGAGATCAGAGCTTGCAGCGAGATTCCATTTTCCCTCCTTTACCCCAACCATGGTTGGCTAATTCCTTAGGAGCAGCAAGGAGTGAGTTAAATTTGTAATTGGGTAAGGTTAAGAGTGTTGCTGGGGTTAATTGCTGCACAGACTACAGATCTGAGAGCATTCCATTGTAAGAGTGACATCGTTTGCAATGTAAATGTTGTTTTCAATATTTTAATTAGATCTAAAGCTCTTTTGATTTCTTTTAGTGCTCGATCGGATTTGTGTAGAGGAGTTGCTTGATCAACTCACCCACTTAACTGGTAGACCTCTTGAATATCATCTGAATTCCCTGGATCTGATATCCCTCTAATTTCATGTGTTTGTGACCTGAAAATTGTAGCATCTAGTAGTTTTAATTATTCTTATTGAAGCTCTGGCTTTGTAGGAGATCTCTAGGATGGTCTGTGACCATTAAAGTGGACAGATCATAACCTTAAGGTAAATCTAAGCTCAGGCCTCAATTAGATTCATCCGCTGTAATTCATGGATTCGATAAAGTCTATAGGATGGTCTGTGACCATTAAAGTGGACAGATCATAGCCTTAAGACCAGGTGGATCCTGTGATTTGGAGTGGAATTTATACCATGCAGTTGTGCTTGTGGCCAGCTGAGGGACTTGTGTGCTTTTGAACCCCTATAATATGCTTAGCTCAACCTGATTGCAGTGAAAATAATCTTCAAGCTGTTCTTCTCCATTTTCTGAGTTTTTAAACCCTCTATCTGCAAGATCTGAGGCTCTGGATTCGATCTAAGACAATCTGCATTTTAATTATAGTTTAGTTTAAGTGACAACTCATTTCAAACCTCTCCCCTATCTTTTAACTAAATTAGTGATAGCTAGGGTGCCAGATCTCCTACAGATATGGAGATTTATCATATTTCTAACCAGCCTCCCTGTGGACATTCCCTTACTTACCATTCTTTAAAAACTTGCTACAACAGATCCTGAATACTTGCAGGTCTGTATGAGTGTGTCTACCTAGTTTTATTATTGAATACCCTCATTTGAGGGTAGGCAAACATCCCAACAAGTTTTTGGCGCCGCTGCCGGGAAGCAGTTTAGAAATTGATAGATTTAAGTTTTGATCATAGATTTGTAGTTTTTGTTTAATTTTACTAACTGCATTTGTAAGTTGTGTTATTTTTTCAGTAGTTTGTGTGCTGTTTATCAGATCTAAGGCTACCAGTGAGAGGAGAATCGTGCTAGAGACTGCTCTGTTGTTTGCATCCCTCTACTCCCCTGTTATTTTTCAGATCTGTTGATAATTTTTGTTAGAATAGTTAAAAAAAATTTGGTTGATTCTGTTTGTTGTGTGTTTGGATCTGTTCTGCATTCAAAATTTGGGTGTTATATGTTTGGTAGGAGAACTCTGCAACCTAAGATTATTCCACTAAATCCAGAGGTTGAAAGACTTCACAGATCCAGACCAACTACATCCACAGCTGTTGAAATTGAATATGTTGAAATGGGTGAGCAACAACAGCCTCGTACTCTCAAGGAATTTAATGCACCAGGGACTTACAATTCTCCCTTCTGCATTCAGTTCCTTGCTGCTCAAGGAAACTATGAAATTAAATCTTCCATCATTCAGATGTTGCCCTCATTTCATGGCCTGACCAAGGAGGATCCTTATAGGCATATAGACGAATTCTTAGGACTATGCACTACCTTCAACATCACACGTTTGGGGGAGGAGGCCACCAGGATGAGACACTTTCCTTTTTCATTAAAGGACAGAGCCAGGACCTGGTTGACTTTACTTTTACCTAACAGTATTCAGTCCTGGAGTGATCTCCAATGTCAGTTTTTGGCCAAATTCTTTCCTATGTCAAAAACCAGCTAGTTGAGGAAGGGTATCATCTCTTTTACCCAAGTTCTAACTAAAAACTTTCATCAATCCTGGGAGAGAATTAAGGACCTCCTCAAGAAATGTCCCCACCATCAAATCCCTGAATGACAATTGGTTCAAAGCTTTTATCATGGAATTGATTTCAAGAGCAGGGACATGGTAGATGCCTCTTGTGGTGGCACCTACCTCCATAAAACTGCTGAGGAGGCATGGGAGCTGTTTAACATTATCAGTGAGAACTCTATGCAAAGGGAAACCTTAGCAAGAGATCTAGAGCCTCCTAAATTGATGAAGGAAAATACTTCAAGGGGAAAGTTATATGAAGTGAGTGTACCAAGTAATTTGGAAAGGAAAGTGGACAGCCTGGCAGTGAAATTTGACAAGTTAATGGGAGCAATGCAGTCACCAATGGCTGCTAGAGTGGAGGAGGCATGTGCCATATGTCAGTCCCCTGCTCATCCCGTGGATGAATGCCCATCAGCTGCCCAATTTTATGATTTTGTAACAGAGCATGTGACTGCAACTCAAGCCTATGGGAAGCAGCCTGCTGCTGGGTATCAATGGAGAGACCACCCCAATCTGAGGTGGAGACAAAATGGATACCCCAGCCAGCAGCAGCAGCCCCAATAGCCTATGCCCTACAGAAATGCTCAACCCTATCGAGAAGGTTATGCCCAAAGACCTCAATATTAGCAAAGCATGGCCCAACCTGTAGCTCCTCCTGTGCAGCAAGCTACACCTCCTCCAACTATGAGAACACCATCTTTTGAGGAACAAGTTCTATCTTCACTACAGAACTTGAACACCTTAACCCAAACTATGCACTCTCACAACCAAAGCATCAAAAAGATAGAGGACTGATCGATTTTAAATGTAACCCTTGCAAGTGCACAAGATCGATTGCAGTATGGCAAGAACAAGGGTGTCGAACCCACAGGGAAATCTGAATTTTTAATTAATTATTTCAGGGATTTAAAAACATCCCCAAGGAAGTACCAAGGGGCAGATTCAATTTACCAAAAATTTATCACTTTTTCCTAAATGCAGAAAAATAAATTAATCTAAACAACTAATTACCGATGAATCTAAGAACAATATTTAAATAAGATCAAGAAATATGCTATCCCAGATTTGTACCCCCCTTTCATTAAAGCATCATTCACACCATCACCATCATTCATTCATAAAAATGATTTGAAATAAAGTATGATCATCAATCCGGCATACCCTATCTAAAAACAATGACTCAGCCTATCATTGCGATATGAGTCATGTAAGAAGCATAGCATATCTCGTGATGTGTAGATCAAAATAATAAAAACATTAGACTATGGTATTAATCATAAATATGGGTACTTATCTGGGCATCGCATCTTCCCCGATCTACTGATTTATCCGCTCATCTTTGGTGTATGTTCTCCTTGTTCATTCAAAGCCATTCCTCTTTTTATTTCTTCCCAATAGATATTTGTTTACAATGCTCTCTCCTAAATACAATCTATGCTTTTAAAAGAAAACAATGCAAATCCTAGGTACAATCTACCCTGATCAAAACCCTAGAAGAAGGAGAGAAGAAGACCTTAAAAAGATGAAAAGAAGTTCCCTAAAGGTAAAAAATCTCAAAAGATCTCAACACCAAGTCCAAAAACAGAGCTCCCTATTCAAAGCTTTAGCTTCCTTTTTATAATGGCCGAGCACACCTAAACCTAATTGCCTCAATCGATTGAGCCAGAAGTCTCAATCGATTGAATTTGAGTTTGAATTTCTTTAGGGCACTTCTGCCTTATGTGTCAATCGATTGATTTTCATGTCTCAATCTATTGATTTTCAGGGCTGAAGTTTTATTTCATTTGTCAATCGATTGACAATGATTCCTCAATCGATTGACTCTTCAATGTAAAGTCTCCTTTCTTGATGGATATTAATTATCTTCTCGGATCTCAATGCTTCTTTGGACCTTTTTGTCCATAGCTCTTGCATAGCCTTTAATTTCCTTCTTTTAGGCTTTTGAACGATCTAATGGTCAGAAACACCTGTAAACATCAAAACCTCACAACAACCATCAGATGCTTTCATCGAACAACTAAATGTAGGATTTAAGGTGTGAAATATAGTCATATGATCAGCACCGATCACACCCCCAAACCTCCACTTTGCTAGTCCTCGAGCAAAGAGAATATATAACGCAAATAAAACTAACTTCCTAAACATTTAAATGCCACTTTCGTAGGGAACACGATTGCATCTAGCATATGCAACAAGCCTTTAAACCCCTAGGTGATCCCTAGTGGAGGAGTTGTGTCTCCTGCAGGTTTTCAGCGAAGGTACCTACAAACTTCAAAGCTTATGAATTTCAAAATATATATATTTTTTTTAGCCATGCTCTTAAGCAGTCAAATGCCCCTGGAAAATCGTTTAAAAATGCATCTGACCATGCTTATTTTATTAATGCTCATTCACATTAGTCCACTGCTTTTCAATGCTTATACTCTATGCATTAATGCTATGCAATCATCACTGCTCAAATTCTTTTGCCTGAGAAGAAGCTTAAACTAGGCATCTTTTGATCACATGTCTTGACTCAATCCTTATCATGGATATACACTCAGAATGAAATCGCTCCTGATGAATGGATTTTATGTTTCACGCATATATGAGATGGAGTTACAATGCAATTTAGAGAAATCTCACAATTTATACGAAAGACGGTGTATCAAAGAGTTTTAACCGAGATCTCATTAAGAAAGATATTTGTATTTTAAACATGGATATATCAAGCACCATAGACAATGTGTAATTACTCTGCACAAGACATTTACCACTCATGATTGGATCAAAAAGGTCTTTTCTAAGGTTGTAATGGGGCTCGGGTAAAGGTTTAAGAAAGAAAGGGAATTTGGATTCAAATTTTCTGAGAAATTGGAAAAGAAACAAACTTCTATTTTCTCTATCTCTCTTTTTTTTTTTTTTTTTTTTTCTTTTCTACTTTCTCACTGTTTTTCTTTTTTTTTTTTTTCAATTTGCTTTTCCTTTGTTTTCCTTTTCTTAAAACACCTCATATTTTTCACTATTTTTTTTAAATTTTCTTTCTCTTTTTCTTTTTCTCCCCCCTTTTCTTTTATATTTTTACCATACACCCTTAGTAAACACCACAACTCAGTATCTCTCCACGTACTCTCTTTTCACTCATTTTCATCCATCGTTCCTAATTTCTCATAAATAAGAAGGGTAAAGCTGAATTTTCAGAAATGGTAGAGGGTTAACGGTTAATGTGGCTTATCGAAGAATGTATAAAGGTAAATTTTCCAATAGGCTCAAAGGGGTACTAGAATGATACATTTATGAGGTGGGTCATTTTAAGCAAAAACGAGCCAAAGATGGCCTTAGATCCTTTCCTTTCATTATGGTAAAATATGCCTATCTGCTTTGAGTTAATACACATTGATGTCTAGTGTAATGGTATACCACACGTACAATAAACAAATCAAAGAAAAGTAAATGAGATGTTAACAATTGAAGCAGGAATTCAAAGATACTCCGAATTTATTTCCACACTCATCAAGAACGAAGATAAGGTTTCGAAACTCACTGGGTTGAAGCCTTTCTTGTGATTTAAAAATTTCAAGTCATACACTTTATTCTCAAACTTGGAATTGGAGCCACGTGGTGGTGTACAAGTTTTCAGGCATAGATTATGAATATCGCTATTTTAATTTTGAACTTTATGAGCATTCATTAAAACCAACGTGGTGTGATAACAAACTTTTAAAGAAATTCAGGTCATTCACAATTTAAGAATATATAAAAAAAATTGAATTTCATTAGCCTTCCTGTCATCAGTCAATTGATTGAGACCAGTGCCTCAATCGATTGATTGTTGACAATTTCCAATTGAATATTTGATGGGTAGCAGTCAATCGATTGAGACCACAACCTCAATCGATTGACTGATAAGATTTCAAGATCCGAAAAATAGTCTTCTTTTTTTTTCTTTTTTTTTTTAATTCATAAAAATTGAAAATTCATGAAAATTACCGAAATTACCCCCCCAAACCTGAACTGTCCAATGTCCCCATTGGTGATGGTGTTGAAATTGGAGGGGAGACCCCCCCAAACCTGTTTGATGCACTAGAGGACCAAAAAAAAAAAAAAACTAGATCAAGTGAAAGAGAAGGTGATCAAAAAGAAAAACACAAATATTTACCTAAACAAATTTGTATTGAAAAAAAAAAAAAAAAAACTCTTACAAATAGTGCAAAATTAAAATTCTACCTTAAAATTAATCAAAATCAAACCGAAACTAAAACATAAAAAGCAAATAAAACCTAAAGACTCTGAAAACTAGACCCTAAAACAGAAAATCCTAATCCTCTAGTTTTCCATGGGAGAGCTGTCTTCCCGCGGCTTTGGAAACGCGTAGCGCCACATCGCCGCAGTGATTCCCACTTCGCCAATAGGTGGTATTGATGTACGGGGTGGTGATAAAGGTGGCGGAGGAGGTGTTGTTAAGAGAGGCGGAAAGGGGGCGGGAGCGGCCTCGGTGGAGTGCGTGAAAATAGAGCGGACTTCAAGAGGAAATTCATCATCAAGATTGATGACAGCATGATTGGACAAGTCGAGTGGTGGCGGCGGAGCATGATAACGTGCACGTTTGGTCGCGGGCTCCGTCATCTTTTTCGCGGCAGATTGGGTACGATACCGGATGGAAGACATGGCGGAAATTTTTGGGAAGGAGGAGGAACAGTATGACTTAAAAGGACACTAATAAACCCTTAAGTAGAGAAAAACCTCCTAAAAGATGGACTCTAAGAAACCTTCTACAAATGGACTCTAAAGATAAATTTTAACTTCGGACGGGTCGGTGTGAATTTCAGGAATTAAGCATCAGTCAATCGATTGACAGTTTAGTGTCAATCGATTGACACACATTTAAACATAGGATGACGGTGCACGACACAAAATCCACTCTCAACACGAGTGATTTTCAGAAACGTGTCAGGTTGAAAGTTTGACCATGTAGAAATCAATCGATTGACAATGTAGTGTCAATCGATTGACTGAAATTTACAATTTGTTTATCTTTTCGGATTAAGAAAAAGTGTCTCAATCGATTGACTCAAAGGAATTGCTTTTCAGAATATCATAAGTAAAGTGCTCAATCGATTGAGAGTGAAGCCTCAATCATTTAACTGATGCACTTGTGCACAAAACCGAGAAGTACCATAAAAATGAACACAAAAAGAAACGCTAATTCCATTGATTGGTCTTGATTGATTACACCATCGATCCCTACATGACTAGTAGATTTTAACGAAAAACAAAAATTAAAAACACCCTAAACAACTGAAAACACTAAACAAAACATAGCACCAGACACTAAACACTAAACGTAAAAAGAACGACACAAAAACAAACTAAACATTAACATCATCATCATATTCAGGGGCCCTCTCCTCGTTCATCGCCACTCGCGCTCCTTCGATGAACTCGTCGGCACGCCATGGGAACGATTCCCGAGCCATCCGCATGAGGAGAGAAGTTTGAAACCTTGACCGTCGATCAACACCACCAAGCCTCGCATTTAGCCCATCCATCTGCGCCTCAAGGCGAGGAACAGCTGCCTCGGCATCAAAATCAGGGACCTCTTCGGGACGAGGTCGTCTTACACCGCCACGTTGGCGTTGTGCGGGGTTAGGACGGGGAGGAGGAGGTACATCAGCAATCGAAATCGGGGTGGTTTCATGCTCTTATCCCACACATTGACACCATACTGGTAAAATTGCATGTCGCCTAACTCCTCATCATCATAGATGAGGCAGCCGAGGTGATCCAAAAGGTGCATCACATAATGTGGGAAATGGAGGAGAATCGCTGCACGCTTAGCGGGTACGGTGGTGGTGGCTATATCACTGTGGCAACGATACATCTCCTCGAGCATCAGACCTGGCGCATCGAACCAAGTGTTTGTATCGCAGTGAAGTGCAATCACCTATTCTTGGTCCTCTCGCAGTGCCATGCGGTAGGAGGTTGTTTGCCATGACGATATCCCAAAAGAGAATGTCCATCGGAAGAACAGCTTGTCTAGTGGCCTGACCGGTACCGCGGCGCCCTCCACACATATCATTGATCATGTCGTCCTGACTACGATCAATTGCGGGATTAATGTGGTGGTTCACAGGTCGAACCACATAAAAATTGAAGGCACGCGCGAGATCGGCGGCATGCAGATTATATTGCCAGTTGTCGATCTCGATGGTAATGTAGGGCATTCCTGTGGGCGATAGTGTTTCCGGTACCCATACCATTTTCTGATAAAACAAACGGATCAGGCGTGGAGAGACATCGATGGGTGGCGGGGCAAGCAACATTTCCAATCGCAAGGACTCAATGAATTCGATCGAGCGGGCGCATTCCACGATGCGACGGTACTTGACCAGATTGTAGAAATTTTCCATTTGGAACTGGCGATCGAAATAGTGCTCATTGGGGATGCGCATCGGATCATTGGCGGGACGTGGTTGACAGAAGAGTGGTGGGCCAGGCGCTGCCATTCGATCGCATACGAGGAGAATATAGATGATTGGCTTGAAATGGAGTGGATTGAAGTCGGATGAGGGCTCCACGGGTTGGGGCTACCACTTATATAAATTGAACCTCAATCGATTGAGAATGGTTGGGATGCCCACGTTGCGAAGCCGGAGCGACATCTGGCAGATGTGTAGGAGACGTGGCTCATCACAATTCCTTAATAAATTTCAATTGATTGAGACTGATGGGTCAATCGATTGAGGAAACCTACTTTCGAAGAGGTGCACCGGTTAGGTGCCCTCGAAAACAAGAGCTTTAATTATCCCATTAATTCAATCGATTGAGATACCATCCTCAATCGATTGAGCCAAACGTGCTCGAAAAGTTAGCTGCCCCGACAAGATGTGTCGGTTGGCGCTTCAAATCCCAAGGACTGCACAAAATTTTATATGGTGTCAATCGATTGACACATACCTCTCAATCGATTGACACAAGAAGAGGAAAATGATGATGATGTAGGAAATTATCAATTGATTGATAGGTACATGTCAATCGATTGATAAACAAGGGTCAATTGATTGACTGTTCACAGTCAATCGATTGAAAAACACAGAATAAGAACAAAAATAAAAATAAAGACAAAAATAAAGATGAAACGGAAAATAAAACAAACTGGGTTGCCTCCCGAGCGGCGAAGTTTAATTGTCGCCAGCTCGACGTTTTCATTGATCAATCATTTGGGCCACTGAGGTGCATCGCCTCAATCTTAAACTGGGTGATTGGCTCAAACATTGGTTTGAGACGTTGCCCATTGACTTTGAAAATTCGATTGTCCTTGAGACTACGGATCTCAATTGCACCATGCATATTAATGGAAACAACCTGATACGGGCCTTCCCATCTAGATTTCAGTTTTCCAGGGTGAAGCTTTGATGCGGAATTAAGCAAACCTTTTGCCCAATGTGAAACTCTTTTCAGAAATTGACTCATCATGAAGCCGCTTGTATCTTTCTTTGTACATTTCGAATTTTCATACGCATCGTGGCGTAGTTCGTCCGATTCACTCAAGCTGGCGTCGATTTGATCCTGCGGCTTGCATGTCGAATTGAATCTTTTGATGGCTCAAAATGCCTTATGCTCTAATTCAACAGAAGATGACATGCTTTCCGTGAACAATTCTGAACGGAGACATTCCAATTGGTGTCTTGAAGGCGGTGCGATAGGCCCACAGAGCATCAGAGAGCCGGTTTGACAGTCTCTTCTATCCGATCGTACCGTCTTTTCTAAAATTCGTTTAATCTCTCGGTTCGACACTTCCACCTGACCACTAGTTTCCGGGTGATACGGCGTTGCAACCTTGTGGGTGACGCCGTATTTCTTCATTAAAGTAGCAAAATGGCGGTTGCAGAAGTGCGAACCGCCATCACTAATGATCGCTCGTGGAAACCCGAATCTATTAAAGACGTTTTCCTTCAGAAATTTGACCACCACTTTGTGGTCATTTAAACGGGTTGCCACAGCTTCAATCCATTTGGAAACGTAGTCAACAGCTACGAGAATGTATGAATACCCAAAAGATGGGGGAAAAGGACCCATGAAGTCAATCCCCCAAACATAAAAAATTTCAACAATCAAAATCGGGTTTAGGGGCATCATATTTCGTTTTGAAATATTTCCAAGCTGCTGACATCTTTGGCATTCTTTGCAATATTGAGCAGCATCACGAAAGATGGAGGGCCAGTAGAATCCGCTTTGAAGAATTTTTTGTGCAGTCTTCTGTCCTCCAAAATGGCCTCCACAGGCTCCAGCATGGCAGAAATTGAGAACGCTTAGTTGCTCTTCTGCTGGTACACATCTCCTGATGATTTGATCTGAACAGATCTTGAACAAATGTGGTTCATCCCAAAAATAGTATTTGATCTGGGAGAAAAAGAGGTTCTTATCATTCTTTCCCTATTCAGTAGGGATTTTGCCAGTGACCAAATAATTCACGATATTGGCAAACCGAGGAACTTTCGTAGCGGTCGCGTCAATTGCCATTTCTTCAAGCAAAATGTGAGACAAGTGATCGGCCACAACATTCTCGACTCCCTTTTTATCCTTGATTTCGAAATTAAACTCTTAAAGTAGCAGAATCTAGCGGATCAATCTTGGTTTGGCATCCTTCTTTGCCAACAAATATTTCAATGCAGAGTGGTCTGAAAAGACCACTATTTTTTATCCAAGCAGATAAGAACGAAATTTATCCAGAGCATACACCACAGCTAATAGTTCTTTCTCTCAGCAGGTGTAGTTAAGCTGTGCATCGATCAACGTCTTACTGGCATAATAAATTACGTGAGGTAATTTGTTCACCCTTTGCCCTAAAATAGCTCCGATAGTGTAATCAGATGCATCACACATGAGTTCGAATGGGAGAGAATAATCCGGTGGTTGGATTATTGGTGCAGTTGATAAGAGTTCACGCAGCTTCAGAAATGATTTCATGCAATGCTCATCAAATTCAAAAGGTACATCTTTACCAAGCAAGGTACATAAAGGTTTAGCCACCTTGCTGAAATCCTTAATGAATCGCCTATAAAATCCAATGATCGAATTTGTCGAACATTCTTTGGTGGGGGCAAATTGGCAATTAGGTCGACTTTGGCCTTATCCACTTCAATTCCTTTCTTGGAAACAATATGCCCCAGCACAATTCCTTGTTGAACCATGAAATAGCTCTTCTCCCAGCTAAGAACAAGTTTAGAATCCACACAACGTTGTAAAACTTGTGCGAGGTGATTCAAACAAGAACCAAATGTTTTCCCAAAAACCGAGAAGTCGTCCATGAACACCTCGATGAACTTGTCAATCATATCCGAAAATATGGCCAACATACATTGTTGGAAAGTAGCAGGTGCATTACAGAAGCCGAACGACATCCTTCGATATGCAAAAGTACCGTAAGGGCATGTGAATGTCATTTTCTCTTGATCAGGTGGAAAAACGGGCACTTGATTGTATCCCGAATAACCATCAAGAAAGCAATAAAACTCTTGCCCTGTTAACTTCTCAAGGATTTGATCGATGAACGGAAGGGGAAAATGATCCTTTCTGGTAGCTGTGTTCAATTTTCTATAATCAATGCAGACACGCCACCCAGTAGTTTCACGAGTAGGCAACAATTCTCCTTTCACAGTTTCTTTCACAGTGATTAGAACTTTTCGGATAATTTGGATCGACTAACCCATTCACTATCAGAAATCGGATAGATGATTCCAGCATCGAGTAATTTAATGATTTCTTGCATGTTCGGATTAAGTCGCCTCTGCGGTTCTCTCGATGGTTTACTCTCATCTTCCAGATGTATTTTGTGCATACATACTGATGGGTCAATCCCTTTTAAATCAGCTAGAGTCCATCCGATAGCCTGCTTGTGATCTAGAAGCACTTTCAACAGGTCATGCTCTTGTTCTTCAGACAACGTGGATGAAATTATCACCGGAAACGTTTCTCGTGGCCCCAGAAAAGCGTATTTGAGCGATTCAGGCAACTATTTTAATTCCACAGTTGGTGGCTCCTCAATTGATGGAGTCGGTTTAGCTTTTACTTCAATGGGTAACGGTTCTATCTTAGTCACAACTTCACATAAGCTATCATATGGACATGATAAACTCAACCTCGTCTCTTCGGACTGCTTCCTTTCAGATCCTTTTTCTTCATAGATGGCCAACAAAGCGGTTTCAAATTCTTCTTTGGTGAGCATTGATGGTAATGCTTCATCCACCACTTCGTCCATCTGATCGATGTAAAAACATTCGACCTCATCCTCGTTAGGGAAATGGTTCATCGCATGAAATATGTTCAATCTGACCTTCATGTTCCCAAAAGAAACGTCCATGACTCCCGTTCGACAATTAATGCAAGCGTTGACAGTGGCGAGAAACGGACGTCCAAGGATGATGGGGACTTGATTAATTGATTTAACAGGTGGTTCCATGTCTAAAACAACAAAGTCCACTGGAAAGACAAACTTGTCTATTCCAACCAAAACATCCTCGATAATTCCCCTAGATCTTTTTTCTGACCTATCAGCCAGTTGGAGTGTGACCGTCGTGGGTTGCAATTCACCCAATCCGAGTTTCTCGTATATTGAGTATGGGATTAGATTCACACTTGCTCCCAAATCCAATAGCGCTTTTCCAATTGGTTGCCCACCAATGACACATGGAACTGTTGGAGCTCCAGGGTCTTTCAGTTTCTGTGGGGTTTCCAATTGTAATATTAAACTGACTTGATTAGTCAGGAACACTTTCTTTGAAATATGAGTACGCGCCTTTCGCTTACGAGTGCATAAATCTTTGAAAAATTTTGCATACTCAGGCACTTGTTTGATTGTTTCAAGCAATGAAAGATTTATCTTTACTTGCTTGAATGTTTCAAAAATTTCTTCCATTTTTGCTGGTCCCTTTCCCATTCTAGATGGAGGAATTAGGCATTGAGGGAATGGCGCCCTTGGGACATAAGGTGCAGGTTCCATTTTTTATTCTTGTTCATGTCCTAGTTGGACAGTTGAGGGAGACTCATCCTCGATTACTTTTTCTTTTCCCTTCTCTCTTCTTTGCTCTTTCTCTTTCTCTTTTCTTTTCTGTTCTTTTCTGATTTGTTTTCTTTCTCTTTTGCTGCTTCCCTTGCTTCCTCTTTTTCCTGATCAGATTCCACATGCATTTCCACTTGATTATCAACTTCTCTTCCACTTCGACCGTAATGTGACTTTCAACTGTTGACTATTCGATGGTCCTGCATCAGGTGGTGCTTGACCTCGAGGATTGTTGACGGGTTGGCTAGGGAGCCTACCTTCCTCTCGTTGACTCAGCTGATTTGTCAGTTGACTGAATTGATCTATCATCATCTGTTGGAAAGCTTGCATGCTTCGCATCACCTTTTCCTCCAAATCAAAATCTCTAGAAACGGTAACCTGAGGTTGATTAAAATTCTGATTTTTTCGGTAATTGGAATTCGGATGGTAATAAGGAGGGTTCTGCTAGAAATTAGAATTCTGCTGGGTAGTGGAATTCTGTTGTGGGCAGAAATTTTGTTGTCCACCCATTGTGTTGGCTCTGTCTTTGCTGGTTTACACGGTTTAGTTCGAACCACCCCATCCTAAGTTGGGGTGATTTTTCCATTCCGGGTTATAGGTATTGGAGTATATGTTTCTACCCTGTCGTTGATAAGATTGAGTCAGATTCACCTGCTCTTGAGGAGTAGGTTCATCAGGGAATAATGACAAGGTAGTGGGGCACTCATTAGCCATGTGACCTGGGTGGTCACAAATTGAACACACAGTGGGGGTGATAGGAGCTTTAGCTTGCTTGGTCGCAGCTAACAACATATTCATTTGCTTGGACAACATATCAACCTTTGTTGATAGATCAGAGGTATTATTTTTGACATTATACAATCCATCTCTTGTCAACACATGAGATTTAGATGCCAAATCCAAGTTAGTTCGCCCCAGTGTTTCACTTTGTATCGAAGTTTGGTATAACTTCTCAAACAATGCCCACAATTCATCAGCTTCTTTTGTGGCACATGATCCACCACACGATCCATCAACCATGCGTCTCTCTTCAGGAATCAGTCCATTATAAAAACTTTGGACCTGTTGCCACCTTGGAACTTGATGATTTGGACAACTCTTAATCAATTCCTTAAAATGTTCCCAACATTCATGGAATGTTTCAGTAGGTTGTTGGGAAAAGAATTGAATCTTCTGACACAACTCAATGGCTTTGGTCATGAGAAAATATTTTTTAAGAAACTGACGGTGTAGCTCTGCCCAACTCTGAATAGATTGCGGTTCTAAGGAATAAAACCACGTTTTTGCCTTTTACCTTAAAGAGAAAGGAAAGAGTCGGAGTTTAGCTATCTCATCAGTGACATTGTGGACTCTGAACATTTTGCATACCCCAGTGAATTCATTTAGATGAACGTGCGGATTTTCATTTGCTAACCCATGGAAAATTGGTAGCATTTGGATCATCGCTGATTTGAATTCATAGTGGTTTCCTGGAATGGGATCATGCATTATACATTCCTGATCCTCGTAAAAACCAGGATCATTATAATATTCGAGTGTTCTAGGGCCCTCATTGTAATTGTTATTCCCATCATTTCCATTATTTCCATTATTGCCATTATTGATATTCTGGTTGTTCTCATTCATTTCTTGCCTTTGATCAGCCATGGTATCAGTATGATGATACTGATTCCTTTGAATTCTACGATTCTCTCTACAAGATCGTTCGATCTCAAGATTAAATGGTAGCAGATGTGGGTGATGAGAACGAGTAAATCTCATACACCACGCTCACAAATAGGGATTGAAGAATCCAAAACAAATCCACAAAATAGGCTCAATCGATTACAACAAAGGTCTGAATCGATTGACAGAAGCACACTTAAAATTTCACAGAAATGACTTTATCAGTCAATCGATTGAAGAACTGTTCTCAATCGATTGAGGTTCAAAGGTCAAAGCTAGTTAACATAAGTATTTCAGCCGAAATGGCAAACACAGAATTTTTTTCAATCGATTGACAGAGGAATGTCAATCGATTGAAAGAAAAGCAAAGATCACAACAAAGAATATTCCAGTCTCAATCGATTAAACCTGATGCTTCAATCGGTTGAGTTCTAATATGAACAGTGGCCAAAATAAGAAGAAAAGAAAAGCAAAACAAGATTAAAAAAAAAAAAAAAATTTATTTTTATTTTATTTTTATTTTTATTAATTATTATTATTATTCTTTTTTTTTAATTAAATTAAATTTCGAATTTTTTTTTTTTTTTTTTTTAAATTCGAATTTCAAAAATTAAAATTAAAATTTCAAGATTAAAATTAGAAATTAAAATTTTAAATCTAATGGCAATCCTAAGAATCTTATCTAAAAGAGAAAAATAAGGAAAAAAAAAAAAAGATTCCTAAATTTCCTAAGGAAGGTATCCTAAATTTATAAACTTCCTGAAAAAAATTAATAACTAATTTTAGAAAATCCTAGAATATCTAAAAGAGGAAAATAAGGAAAAAGAATTCTACTAAAATAAGAAGTCCTAAAAACCTAAACTTCCTAAAAGAGTACTAAGAGAGAAAAATAAGGGAAAGAAGATTTTGTAAATCAAAAATCTAAATATTAGTTTTTTTTTTTTTTTTAAATTCAAAAATCAAAATTCACACAAGAAAATCAAAATTTAATTTAGAAATTAAATTTCAAAAATTCTAATTGCAAAAATTTAAGTTCGAAAATAAAAAAAAATCAACCTTTGAGCACCAAATTTCAGATTTCAAATCCACAAACTTCCAAATTTTCAGAATTAAAGATTTTTTTTTTTTTTTTTTTTTAATTTTTTTAGTGTCAATCTATTGACAAGTTAGTGTCAATCGATTGACACAGAAGTGCTGATAAAAACACAAGACACAGTCAATCAATTGACAAGAAGGTTTCAATCGATTGTCTGTCACGTAGTTTCTCTAGCACAGAATAGAGTCAATCGATTGAGGAAGAATTCTCAATCGATTGACTGCTAAAAAAAAAAAAAAAAAAAAAAATCCCTAATCCGAATTAATCAAAATTTCGCCGAAATTCCCCGGCAACGGCGCCAAAAACTTGATCGATTTTAAATGTAACCCTTGCAAGTGCACAAGATCGATTGCAGTATGGCAAGAACAAGGGTGTCGAACCCACAGGGAAATCTGAATTTTTAATTAATTCTTTCAGGGATTTAAAAACATCCCCAAGGAAGTACCAAGGGGCAGATTCAATTTACCAAAAATTTATCACTTTTTTCTAAATGCAGAAAAATAAATTAATCTAAACAACTAATTACCGATGAATCTAAGAACAATATTTAAATAAGATCAAGAAATATGCTACCCCAGATTTGTACCCCCCTTTCATTAAAGCATCATTCACACCATCACCATCATTCATTCATAAAAATGATTTGAAATAAAGTATGATCATCAATCCGGCATACCCTATCTAAAAACAATGACTCAGCCTATCATTGCGGTATGAGTCATGTAAGAAGCATAGCGTATCTCATGATGTGTAGATCAAAACAATAAAAACATTAGACTATGGTATTAATCATAAATATGGGTACTTATCTGGGGATCGCATCTTCCCCGATCTACTGATTTAGCCGCTCATCTTTGGTGTATGATCTCCTTGTTCATTCAAAGCCATTCCTCTTTTTATTTCTTCCCAATAGATATTTGTTTACAATGCTCTCTCCTAAATACAATCTATGCTTTTAAAAGAAAACAATGCAAATCCTAGGTACAATCTACCCTGATCAAAACCCTAGAAGAAGGAGAGAAGAAGACCTTAAAAAGATGAAAAGAAGTTCCCCAAAGATAAAAAATCTCAAAAGATCTCAACACCAAGTCCAAAAACAGAGCTCCCTATTCAAAGCTTTAGCTTCCTTTTTATAATGGCCGAGCACACCTAAACCTAATTGCCTCAATCGATTGAGCCAGAAGTCTCAATCGATTGAATTTGAGTTCGAATTTCTTTAGGGCACTTCTGCCTTATGTGTCAATCGATTGATTTTCATGTCTCAATCGATTGATTTTCAAGGCTGAAGTTTTATTTCATCTGTCAATCGATTGACAATGATTCCTCAATCGATTGACTCTTCAATGTAAAGTCTCCTTTCTTGATGGATATTGATTCTCTTCTCGGATCTCAATGCTTCTTTGGACTTTTTTGTCCATAGCTCTTGCATAGCCTTTAATTTCCTTCTTTTAGGCTTTTGAACGATCTAATGGTCAGAAACACCTGTAAACATCAAAACCTCACAACAACCATCAGATGCTTTCATCGAACAGCGGAATGTAGGATTTAAGGTGTGAAATATAGTCATATGATCAGCACCGATCAAGGACCAACTTGGCCAGCTGTCTGATGCTCTGACTAGGAGAGAGGGAGGAAAGTTACCTAGACAACCACAGGATAATTCACGAAGACAGTTTGTAGTGGGTGAAGTTTCCTCCACCTATGAGGAAGCCAAATTTGTGACAACTTTGAGGAGTGGTAGGCTAGTGGACAATCAAGTGGGCTCTGAGCCTGTGAGAAGTTTGAAGGAAGTAAATGGAATGAGTTTTCCAAGAACACAACAAAAGCCACCAGTGGTGGACCTGACAGAACCACCCAGTGTCAATAAAGAGGATGATATGGATCCTCAAGGAAAAGAAAAAATCTAAAAGAAAGAAGCCCCTTTGGCTAAGGCTGTAAATGAGAGAGCAATCCCTCAGTTGCCATTTCCCAAGGCATTGCAAAGACCCTCCCCTTTTGACAAAGGGCAGGGTAAATTTGAGGAAATGATGGAGACTCTCAAGCAAGTTAAAATTAATTTGCCTTTACTGGATGCCATCAAACAAGTCCCAGCCTACGCCAAATTTCTGAAGGAGTTATGCACCCATAAAAGACAGTCTAGGACATACTTGTCTAAAAAAGTCTTTTCAGCAGAGAAGGTAAAACACATTCTGTCCATTACAACCCCCACCAAACTTCAAGACCCTGGAGTGCCCACTATCCCCTACATCATTGGGGATCATAAAATTGAGAAGGCCCTATTGGAACTAGGAGCCAGTGTGAACTTGCTCCCCTATGCAGTCTATGAAAAATTGGGCCTGGGAGACTTGAAGCCCACACCTGTGGTTCTGCAACTGGCTGACAGTTCTGAAAGGAAGCCTGTGGGAGTCATTGAGGATGTCCTGGTGGGAGTTGACAAGTTTTTTTACCCTGCTGACTTTGTGGTATTAGATATGGAGCCAAGTAAAGGTATTTCCTCCATCCCTGTGATACTGGGCAGACCCTTCTTGACCACTGCCAATGCCTACATTCAATGCAGATCTGGAATCATTGAGGTCTCCTTTGGCAACATGAAAGTAAAGCTGCATGTGTACAGCACCAGCTCTCAACCCCCTTTTGATGAAACCTATTTTTCCATTGCAGGGCTGGAGGAGGCTCTGCATAATAATCATCAACAGTTGTCGCAGAGCAATGATTGGCCTATAGAGACAAGATTGCAACCAGGGGTTGAACAATTGCTGAGGAATGGATCTAAGAAGGATGACAAGTTCGAGGAACATGGGGAGGCCGTTAACCTTCCAGATCCTCCAAAATAGCACCTACAGTTGAGTATATATCATATGTACCATATTTTGCTTCTGTTTCAGATTTTTTACTTTGCATTTCTAGTAGAATTCTTTTGCAATAAACATACCATGTTCTCTAGTGGGTCGCCATTTCAAATTTGCCAGCTGCTTTAAAATAATGGGAGCTCATCCACAAAAGAATCCAATCGTAGGACCGCACAACAGCAGAGCTTGATAAGTGCTGAAGCTAAGGGTGCCCAGAAAGGCAGCTTTATCTGGGTTTTGGAGCCTTTGATAAGCCAGATCTACCTTTCGTTAGGTTACATGGTGATTTCAACAGGATATCTAATGGTTTCGATAGGCACTGGACGTTTGGACAGGTAAAACCAACTTCTCGACAGGTTAAATAAGGGCCAACAAAGATTTTGATAGGTGCTGGGTACATATCGGGCACTTATCGAAAAGATGATGTCTCTACCGTTTAAACCTATCGATTGGATGGTCTCACTTATCGAAATCCTTTAAAATCATCCCTTTTGAAAGCTTTGATGTCCAAGCTTTCTATAGGACATATCAACCTATTGAAACCATTCCATTCATCCTATCAGAATCGCATTTTCACCTTTATATACCTGTCGATAGGTCATTTGGGCTTCATTCCTTACCCTCTGAAAAACCCTGGCTCTCTTCCTCATTTTTCGCCTCCCTCTTTCTCTACTAAATCCTAACGGAATCTTCTGCTGTTTAGTGTGCCATCTTGTCAATACATTTAGCTTTTGTAGAGGAGCATTTTGGCCCTGATTTTAGAGAAATTGGAGCGGTACATCGCTAGCTTTGTGAAACCCTGGGTACTTGGAGGTGAGTTGCCTTCCTACCATCAATCTGTTGTTCTTCTAAGCTTTCCCTTTCCAAGTTGGTGAGAAATTGCTCTCTGAGATTAAAATGGATGAGCCTGAGGAAACGCTAGCCAGCATACACCGAAAATTAACTGCATCCACCCCTAAATCCTCCAAGAAAGCGCTACCTGCTACCAAACCACCTGTAAAGAGGAAGCTCGTCGAGGAGACACCCAAAAAGGGTCCTAAAGCTAAGAAAGCCAAAGCTGTTGAAATTCAGGAACCTGTGCTAGAAACACCCTTAGAGAGAGCTACCCCTGACTGACCCATTACTGTGAGCCTCCGGCTATACTAACCACCCCCAATGCATTTGTAGACAAGTTGAGCCTTGTCCCTGAGACTGAATTTGATCTGGCATATTTTGCCAACATTGGTGAGTGCCAGGAAACACTGAGCTATTTGAAGAAAGAAGGCTTGTTGCCTCTACTGTCGCCATTGAAAGAATCAGTGTATCCCAGGCTGGTGAAGTTATGGTACCAAAATTTGAAGAAGAAGGTGTCACAGGGGACTGATGATGTACTAGAGATTTTGATTGATGATTGACAACTAACCATCAATCACAGAGACATAGGAATAGCTTTGGGGGTCCCATACCAATTTGACTCCAACCACGCTGAGGGAGTACATGTTAGAGCTACATTTAAGGATATGGCCAAGCAGCTAACCAATGGGACTGTGGGTTCTGGAGAATCCCTAATGAGAAGAGACCTCCATCCTAGTCTCAGATTCATGGATACCATTTGAAGGAAAAATGTCTATATTACAGGACATTTATAAGAGAGAAGGTCCCCATTAGTGGATGCTTTATTCTATTGTTCCAAGGGGCAGTTCGTGAATGCACCTAAGCTGATCTTTGAAACTATGGTGGACATAAATGACAAGGTGCTAAAAAGATAGACTTTTGCTAAGGGAGGAGGCCTACCCTTCAGCAGACTCATCACCTGTTTGCTCAAAGCTGGAAAGTTTAGGATTAAGGAGGCTGAGCTAGTGGATAAAATGGCTCCCAAGGTTTTTGGAAAGAGGGCATGGTCTACAAGTTTAACCCTAATTCAAAAGACCAAGCCGGTTGAGGCAGAGGAGGAGGTGCCCACTACCTCAGCAGCAGATCATGCTGCTGACATTCCCCCATCCACCATTCCTCCTACAACACCACTTTTTCATCCACCTTACCTACACCATCACCTACACCTCCACCCACCTTGCTTTTCACATTTGTCTCCGTCCCCCTTCCACCCACCACTCAGGAATTCCGACCTAGGGTCCTGGAACTCCCCACCTTCTCCGAGCCTATCCCCACCATGTCCTCCCCACCCTCCCTCCAGCCCCTTCCTGACTCCCCTCCTCCACCACTACCCATACATACACAGGGTTTGGACCAGTTCACTTCTACTGGTTTCACTGCCCTCATTTCTTCAATTGTGGAGGATGTTGCTCATGATTACACTCACTGCCTGACTCCCCTCACCCCACTCCTCCTCATTTTACCCATGCCCCATCCTCCCCTTTCCATCCCATTCAAACACCCATCCCCTCTACTTCCACCTTGCCTGATACTTTCACCCAAATCCTCTCCCTCCTACAGTCCATTCAGGCCCAATTAGCCACTAACACTGACGCCGAGGCCCTCATGAGCTCATGTCTCCAACCAATTCAATCCACCCTCACTCCCCCCACTTCAGTCTCCCTACCCCTTCCCACTTCTCCTCCCTCCCCTGATCCCTCACTTTTCCATTTCTCTCCTCCCTTTTCACCCATGGCCTCCCCCATCCCTACTGATATCCTATTTGTAGAGTTAGCCCCTCCATCTCTACCCCCACCTCCCCTCCCAGCAGCTGTTCTACCTTCATCCCCACCTGGACCTATTTCTGGAGTTGCTGAGATACCCACCACCCATTCCCCTTTTTCCTCTGCACCTTCTTGCCACGATGCTTCCACCCAAACTGATCCATGGGAGGATCTGGGTCTTTCCACCCCCTCCTCTTCATCCACGATACCCTTGTCCTTGCCTATTGTCCTTCGCCAATCCATGTACATACCTCCTTACCTCACCCTATTGTATGCCATGAGGGATAACCCTTACATCCACAGGGACGTATTGAGAGGTATGGCTGCACTCCGAGCTTCCATTGAGGCCCCTTTTGAGGAGAGGATTGCCACCATCGAATTGGAGCACCGAATCCAGCTCCGGGACATCTCTCAAGGGTGGTCTAAAATTCTGACTCGTTATGAGTCAGCAAAATAAGTGGCCGCCGCTAAGAATCTCATTTCCAAATATGAGAAGAAGAATGCTGAGCTCCTCAAGAAGAAATTAGAAAATGCTCAAGAGATACTCAAGGCCACCAAGGAACTCTCTGATGCCAACCTACTCTATGCTGCCAAACATAGAGTAGGTTGGCACTGCCCCTCCTCCAGCACCTCCTGCCTCACAACCCCCTCCCACCCCACCTGTGGATGTTCCCCCTCCTCCTCTTGCCCAGGTACCTCCACCTGACAAACCTATCCCTCCCAAACCAAAAAGAACTCCCTCCAAAAGAACTGCCACCACCAAGAGATCTGCTTCTTCTGCTGCCTCTATCAAAAAAGGAAAACAACCTGTTGCCTCATCCAAAGCAACTAAGCCCATCATGTCCTCCACTCACTCTGACCCCCATGGCACCCTACTCTCTAGGGATGAAAGAAGGAAGGCTGCTGCGGCTCTGAGATTGGACCCCATTGAAGTTTTCCCTTCCGATTCGGATTCTGATTATGCGCCTGTTGTTGATCCTAAAGGTAAAAAGCCTATTGCCAAGTCTGAGGAGGCACCAGCAAAACAACCACAGAAATCTAAATCCAAGGGCAAGGCCCCTATATCTAACGGATAGCTAGCACCAAGCTGCATATAAATGTGACCATTTGTTCTTTCAGTTTCTTTTTCCTTTGTCTCTTGTATATATTTGACATTTTTGTTGTGTTATTCTACAGATATCTTCTTACACTCTCTCTCTCTTGATTGTATTTTCTCAAAACAGTGGGGACACTGTTTAGTTTAGGTTTGGGGGTGTGGCATGTATGCCAATAAACTAGTTAATTTTAGTGCAGCCAAGTTAAAAAGGAATAATTGAAAAGAGAATGAATTCACCTCATATTTGTTAAGGAAACTTAAAAAAAAAAAAAAAAAAAAAACCATTTGCAACTGAAGTAAGCTGAAGTTTTAACATTTTTCATGAAAACAATGTCAAGAATTTTTGAAGAAAGTTTTTGGTGTGTAATAAACCAGCAACGAGAAGAGACTGTGAAGATACCCCCAGAAAAATTGGATGGAAGACCATACCCAGTGAGAATTGGGCCTGAAAGATTTCTTTGAAGAGTGTCATGGCAATTCTTTCTGCTTTAAGGACTGACTGGACCTAATCTAGATCACTAGAAGTTAGGCAAATCCGATTTGAAACAACTTGACAGCACTTAGGACATTGAAGATGTGAAGTAAGGCCATCCTTTGGATAGTTTGAGCCCAAAATTCCCCACCTTTGAACTGCCTTTGATGCACACCACTTGAGCCTTAAAAGCCCCAATTTTCTTTGATGAAAACCAGAAATTCTAAACCCAAAACCTCTTGACCTATTTCAGTTCACCCTCAATCTGAGAAATTAGGAAGAGGAAGGAGGAGAAAGGTTAGAGGAGCAAGGTCCTAAATTAGGTTGAAAGAAAGAAAAACACAGTTGGTGGTATTTGTGTATTACGCATAAATAAAAAAAAGTGGAGCTACAAGTTTTTGGCGCCGCTAAACCGCTTCCCCTTTTTCCTCTCCACCTTCTTGCCATGATGCTTCCACCCAAACTGATCCATGGGAGGATCTGGTTCTTTCCACCCCCTCCTCTTCATCCACGACACCCTTGTCCTTGCCTATTGTCCTTCGCCAATCCATGTACATACCTCCTTACCTCACCCTACTGTATGCCATGAGGGATAACCCTTACATCCATAGGGATGTCCCGAGAGGTATGACTGCACTCCGAGCTTCCATTGAGGCCCCTTTTGAGGAGAGGATTGCCACCATCGAATTGGAGCACCGAATCCAGCTCCGGGACATCTCTCAAGGGCGGTCTAAAATTTTTACTCGTTATGAGTCAGCAAAACAAGTGGCCATGGCTGAGAGTCTCATTGCCAAATATGAGAAGAAGAATGTTGAGCTCCTCAAGAAGAAATTAGAAAATGCTCAAGAGATACTCAAGGCCACCAAGGAACTCTCTGATGCCAACCTACTCTATGCTGCCAAAAAAATTGATATATTGGAGAAAAAGGTCGCTTCCCTTACCTCTCAGCCATTCCAACCCACCCCTCTTACCACTGCCCCTCCTCCAGCACCTCCTGCCTCGCAACCTCCTCCAGCACCTCCTGCCTCGCAACCCCCTCCCACCTCCTCCAGCACCTCCTGTATGAAATCTTGAGATGAAAAACGTTCTTCATCATATGATTCAAATCAGAAAATAATGTCTTCATTATAGGAACAAACTCATAGTAATATAAACCATCATAATTTAGACTAGAAAACAAGCGTAGTACCTACTGTACCATATTCGATTATACCATTACATACAACATTTTGGCATAATATAAACCATCATAATTTTAAAGTTATTTATAAAAGTTCAAACTAATATGCGATAGGAGAAGATGCATCGTCGTCGTCACTATCAGACGAGTGGGTGGAAGTTGTAGTACGCTCAGGGATCTCGGTCGCAATTTTCAAGCTATACAAATAATCACAAGGTCGGTACGTGTACAACCAACCCTCGGAAGAAGAAGAGTCCGAGCTTAAGACCATGGGGTTGCAACTCACCCCCCCCCCTCGATTGTACCTTTTCCTTCTCAATGGTCTATGGACGGAAATGACTGGTGGGGCGGGTGCGCGAACTGGTGGTGGTGCATGGCCCTTTCTTGGGCTGACGCATGAAAGGCTAGGGGCACAAGTGGGAAATGAGGGAGTCAGCGTTGGGGCTGCTGCTGTTGTGGCTAGGGGTGTCGTATAGGCTATGGCATCGGTGGATCAAGTATTACAAGGTCAATCTTGCGAGGGGCAGCTGGCGATGGTCCCCAAGATGATGAACCTGTACGGGAATAGGAAGATCCTGGTGTTTCAGACATTTCTGCAATGCAAATATATATTTTTTCTAATAAAAAGATAAAAAAATTACATAATTATAATAATCATGAATGAGAAAACAAAATTATCGAGGAATAGTCAAAAGATAACTTAATCACTTTATTTTCGAGATATAATAAAATAACAGAGACAGGATAATGATAATAACAACTCGTGCAAACATTCCACAGATATAATCTATGTGCACGCGAGCATCTGGTGTGGATTCTATCGCTCTAGTTATAACATCATCACATTGCATGACGTCTGATATAATTGGACTGTTCGTTTCTCTTTGTGACGCATTCATATTATGATCGTGCAATGCATTTATTACCTCTTCGTATGAATTGAAGCCATGATAATATGCTCCTTGGATGCCAAGTACTTCTCTCGCGCATTCTTCCCAACTATTATAAATTCCAAGTCGTCGACCTATGAAGGAGACATAATATTTGGCCATAATATCTGCAAATATATAAAGAAGCTTACAACGTTAAATCTACACATTAGAGAATTTGGAAATATAATTTATTATCGTCATTACACATATTAAGGAACTATCATTATATTGCACTAATTATACAATCCATAAAATATCAAAAAAGATGTCAACTAGATTGTGCACTCCACATTCTGTGAGCTATGTCATCACGAAATGTGCTCATCCACTCACGATTCCGTCTTGACTATGTGCATTTAACATCTGGATCTTCTTCTTCCACGGAATCCTCGTTCAGCAGCTCTATGTGTTTCTATGGCCATTCACTGAAGAATGGATCTTCTCGATCATATGTTCTTATGTAATTGTGTATAACGCAACACGC
The DNA here is from genome assembly GCA_021018995.1 of Chloranthus sessilifolius. NCBI lineage: Eukaryota > Viridiplantae > Streptophyta > Magnoliopsida > Chloranthales > Chloranthaceae > Chloranthus > Chloranthus sessilifolius. Next base: position 125,258,859 of record CM037589.1, on the reverse strand, counting down.
GGTGACTATCCTCACTTGGGTTTTCAGTGAAAACCTTATGCGGACTTGGAGAATTGGAAAGCGTTGCTTAAGAACCCCAAACATCCGTTCTACGACATTACACAGTAACACATGTCACTTGTTAAATAATTCTTCGGGAGTTGTTGAGGGATTAGAGCTGTTGAACTCCTGAATATGATATCGTACTCCACGGTAAGGAGCAAGAAACCTCGCATATTCGAATATCCCCCATCAACAAGGTAGTACTTCCCAATTGGGACGTGAAGTCTATTATGAGGTCTAGAGAGGGCACTGCTTAAAACCTTTGAGTCGGGACTGGATCCCTCCCATCCGGGGCGTACGTATTGGAATAACATGTCGAAGCTCACAACACACATTACATTTTGTGTTGTTGATTGCTTCCAATTGCGGAACCGTTGCGAATCTACCTTTAGAACGCTAACATCAATATGTATGCCATCTATGGCCCCTATGGCATCCTTAAACCACGGATGAACTTGTCGATTATATAATATCTCGTGGGGGTTTGCACTGGTTGCTTGTTTCACAAATTCTTGGTACAAGTTGAGAATGGCATTCAGCACCGAATTAAAATAAAGACTAATGGTAGATCCAGAACATTGGAATCTATCTTGTATGACCCTATTATTTTGATTTTGAGCTACCGTATATAAGAATATTGCCACTACCTCTTCCACCATCATCCTTTGGGTGTCTTTAAAGAGACCCCTCACCCTAAGAGCATTGCAGAAGCTCATAAACGCAGGTGTTCGCATACGAAAGATTTCATATATAATTTGCAGATGACCGTTGAGCGTTTCTTGGACATACATCGAACCCGTTAGAATAGATGTGTGACGACGTTGCCTTTCGGGGCCTAGCGTGGAATAGTAGGCTGTGGTAGCATGGGCGACACCCATCATTATCATCGCTATTAGTTCGTCATCAGATAAGGGAGAGTGTGCCATTTAACCTAAATATGAATTATAAAAATTATATAGTATTCCCACATAAAATCTTACATTAAAAGAAAGTCAAGCAGATTCATTAATTCTTAAATTTAAATAGTGCATAATTTGGTTTACGACTGATACTACAGTCAAAACTAAGTCCACGAACCACCAAAGAAAGTGAATAGGTAACCTTGGCGATTACTTGGGTGCATCGCTACCACTGTCTCTACCAACCGTGACGTAGTGGAGGCGACACGCACACAACATTTCAAAAAAAGCACATTATCTATGTAGTCATTTGCCTTCATCTCTTCTAAAATTTGCATAAATTGTTCAAGAGGTTTGGGTGTAGCCCCTTGTTGTGCTATAATATCGAAGATCTGCTCTCTAAGGCCTCGTATCTCATCAAGAATTCCGTCTTGAAGGTCTGTGCTTTTTCTTTTCTTTCCCGAGTTGGTAGACCTTGAACTATCACGCCCACCCGGCGTAGATCGGCTGGTCAGTGTCGGCCCACTTTCCGTTATGTAGGGAGAGTTGCATGACCTTGCGCGTCTACCTGGGTTTCTTCGTTATGTTCAAACTGGGGGTGGTAGGAGCCACCACTGTCATAGTCCCCTAGGGGTATCACCGGCTTTACATCAAAAGAAAGTCAAGCAGATTCATTAATTCTTAAATTTAAATACTGCATAATTTGGTTTACGACTGATACTACAGTCAAAACTAAGTCCACGGACCACCAAAGAAAGTGAATAGGTAACCTTGGCGATTACTTGGGTGCATCGCTACCATTGTCTCTACCAACCATGACGTAGTGGAGGCGACGCACACACAACATTTCAAAAAACCCACATTATCTATGTAGTCATTTGCCTTCATCTCTTCTAAAATTTGCATAAATTGTTCAAGAGGTTTGGGTGTAGCCCCTCGTTGTGCTATAATATTGAAGATCTGCTCTCTAAGGCCTCGTATCTCATCAAGAATTCTGTCTTGAAGGTCTGTGCTTTTTCTTTTCTTTCCCGAGTTGGTAGACCTTGAACTATCACGCCCACCGGGCGTAGATCGCCTGGTCGGTGTCGGCCCACTTTCCGTTATGTAGGGAGAGTTGCATGACCTTGCGCGTCTACCTGGGTTTCTTCGTTATGTTCAAACTGGGGGTGGTAGGAGCCACCACTGTCATAGTCCCCTAGGGGTATCACCGGCTTTACATCAAAAGAAAGTCAAGCAGATTCATTAATTCTTAAATTTAAATAGTGCATAATTTGGATTACGACTGATACTACAGTCAAAACTAAGTCCACGGACCACCAAAGAAAGTGAATAGGTAACCTTGGCGATTACTTGGGTGCATCGCTACCACTGTCTCTACCAACCGTGACATAGTGGAGGCGACGCGCACACAACATTTCAAAAAAAGCACATTATCTATGTAGTCATTTGCCTTCATCTCTTCTAAAATTTGCATAAATTGTTTAAGAGGTTTGGGTGTAGCCCCTCGTTGTGCTATAATATCGAAGATCTGCTCTCTAAGGCTTCGTATCTCATCAAGAATTCCGTCTTGAAGGTCTGTGCTTTTTCTTTTCTTTCCTGAGTTGGTAGACCTTGAACTATCACGCCCACCCGGTGTAGATCGGCTGGTCGGTGTCGGCCCACTTTCCGTTATGTAGGGAGAGTTGCATGACCTTGCGCGTCTACCTGGGTTTCTTCGTTATGTTCAAACTGGGGGTGGTAGGAGCCACCACTGTCATAGTCCCCTAGGGGTATCACCGGCTTTACATCAAAAGAAAGTCAAGCAGATTCATTAATTCTTAAATTTAAATAGTGCATAATTTGGATTACGACTGATATTACAGTCAAAACTAAGTCCACGGACCACCAAAGAAAGTGAATAGGTAACCTTGGCGATTACTTGGGTGCATCGCTACCACTGTCTCTACCAACCGTGACATAGTGGAGGCGACGCGCACACAACATTTCAAAAAAAGCACATTATCTATGTAGTCATTTGCCTTCATCTCTTCTAAAATTTGCATAAATTGTTTAAGAGGTTTGGGTGTAGCCCCTCATTGTGCTATAATATCGAAGATCTGCTCTCTAAGGCCTCGTATCTCCTCAAGAATTCCGTCTTGAAGGTCTGTGCTTTTTCTTTTCTTTCCCGAGTTGGTAGACCTTGAACTATCACGCCCACCCGGCGTAGATCGGCTGGTCGGTGTCGGCCCACTTTCCGTTATGTAGGGAGAGTTGCATGACCTTGCGCGTCTACCTGGGTTTCTTCGTTATGTTCAAACTGGGGGTGGTAGGAGCCACCACTGTCATAGTCCCCTAGGGGTATCACCGGCTCTCGTGTACGAGAGTCTACAACATGAAACTCCTCAGCCCCAATGTAGATGATCTTATCGAAAAGGAGGCGGAGAAGATTGTAATCTTGCACCTTCCTATTTTGGTATAACCTACCATATTGTTGCCCCTAGAGAGGAACAAAAAGATTATACTTTTTATTAACAATAAACCTATTGAGCGGCATATGAATGTTACTAACTTAAAGAAGTCATCTCACCGATTGATTGCCAAAGGTATCTCATATGTCCGGCTCCGCAAGGACCTCTTTTGTACGAGTACGAGTGTGCAACCATGGGAATCGAGATGATCCCGTCGCAACGATGCGCTCTCTAACGATAAAAAAAAATAGAGTCGCCACCCGGAGCTTTCGGTGTCCCGGGATACCTAGTTCATTTTTATGAGCACCGAAGTGTTAAAAATATGACTCTGAATCCGATCCACACCAAAGGTTCTTGGGTAGGGGCTTCGGTTATCGATCGGGAAGGTGTTAGGCACCCGATCAACCCGCTAAATGTGGTCTCTACTTAAGGCCAGGTCTATGTGGGGCTGGTTTATATAGTATATATATATATATATATATAATTATATATATATAGAAGAAAGTAAAATGAGCGGCACTTCCCCTTGCCCAAAGGCACACCGATCCTATTGAGCCCTTCCCACTTGCCAAAATTTAGGCAGCGTAACGGCTCAATTCTAGGATAGAGGAAAAGCAAAGAAGGTAGAGGAATAGAGGGGAGAGCCGGAGCTCTCGGACCCTTGTAGCACCGTTGGGGAGCCTTGCGTTGGCTTGCTTCGGTGAGCTTTTTGAAGGCTTGTATGGTATGGAATGGGGTTCTAACTCCTAAGGCTTGAAACTAAGAGGTAGAGAAGGAAAGCTAGGGGGTAAGACACACCTAACCTAGAGGTTTTTAGTGAAATACTAAGGTCTAAAGGGGCTTTTTCAATTCTGGAATTTGTATGGGGATGGTGCACCAAAGGGAGAAAGATCTTCTCACTTAAGCTCTTTCTCTCTTAGGTAAAAACTCTCAACTCTTAAGCAAGAGGGGTGGCTCTCTATTTATAGAGAAAGGGAGGATTAGTGAGGGGTTAAAGTCCTAATTAAATTAGCAATTAGGTAATAGGCAATCTAAGGTTTTTGTGGTTTTCTAGAGCTTGGAGAAGAGGGATTTGGGTTTAATGGTAGATGATAGGGTGGTGACTTGAATGGCAAAAGGGTGATAACTTAAGCTAATAGGGTCACTAGGGTCCTAAAGAAACACACCCTAGACTTTGGGATGGTCCACAAGTCAAACCCCCAATGTCAATTTTGGCCATTTTTTGAAGGAAAATCAGGTCCAAACTATTGGAAGTTGAAGACCCGCAGGGGCCCGGCCCGGTTTGCAATTTCCTGCACAAATCAGTATTTTTCAAATTGCCATAACTTTTTATGTACAACTCTAAATTAGGCGATTCTTGGCTCGTTGGAAAGCTGGGAAAGTCTACTTTCCAATGATATAGGCCTTAGGTTGGGAAACTATATATGCTAACCTTGGCATTCCTCTTTTCATCAGCTATTTTGGTTAGTTCAAAATTGACTCTATGGGCTCGATTTTGCAATATCTTGTACAAATTTACGTTCTTCATTCTGCCATATCTTTTGATGTACAACTCCAAATTAGGCGATTCTTAGCTCGTTGGAAAGCTGGGAAAGTATTCTTTCCAATAATATAGGCCTTAGGTTGGGCAACTATCTACAAAAATTTTAGCACTCCTCTTTCTAATCGCTGCTCAAGGGGGTTGAATCGTGCCCGGGAAGGGTTCTAATAGGTCTTGGAAGGGTATGGTTAATTTCTAAAGGTTCGGGATTGGTTTCTAAAGGTTTAGGGTAGGTTCCTAAGAGATCTAGGGTAATTCTTAAGGGTTTAGGGTGATTCCTAAGGGTTCCATACATGCCATCGAAAGCCCAATAGCTGGGAAAAACGTTCGCCTCTCGAGTTGCGAAAGCCCGTTAGTCAGGAAAAATGTTCGCTTCTCAAGATGATTTGAAAGTGATTGATGTTCGAGATTCATTATGAATGCAACAGCTTCGTAAGTAAGAGGGGTGATCGCCCACATTTAAAGATAGGTGCGAAGTAAACATACGCAAGGCTCCACATTTTGCGTCCAATCCTACAAGGCATTTGATGACCTCATTGGATTATTCGCGGGTGCCCCTGCAGAAAGCAGGGTTCGAAATCTTTGGGCGAACCCATCGATTCCAAAGTTTATTTAGCATGACCACCTGAGTGAAGTGAATAGATATCACAATGCTTTCTAGGAGTGCGTGCCATTTTTCAAAACATGCCCCAAATCCATATGACCCAGAGTATCCAGTTTCAACTTCCTTGAACAGATCCAGTCAAACATTGGGCACCTCCCAAAAGGGGGCATCTAATCCTGACCTCTGTTGATAATGATCATAATCATCAATTAACTATACATAATCATGCACCCATCAGGGGCAATAAGCAACAACAAAGGCGATGGAAGCTCCGACCCGGACCCACCCGGGTACAATTTACGGGGACAAACGACCATCATACGGATACCCAGACGCATGGCGTACACTTTATAGGGATTTCGCTGCCCATACAAGTTTTAAGCCTGTAGAAAATAAAAAGGGAAATGAACCTTTCTGAATGCATGGTTGCACATAGTTTGATTGACACATAATCTCATTCTCAACAGGTTGGTCTCAACCAACGATTGACCTTTTTCAACGGAGAATCTGAAGCTTAAGACAACTCAAGTTTACACGAATCCAAAACAGAGCGCTCATCGCTCAAAAGATTTAGCAGTGGAGTTGACCCAACCGAAACATTGACTGTTTGACCGGGACTTACACCGTTGCTCCTACTTTGAAGTAGGATCCATGGATCCAAGGCGAACCTTTGACCTAGGACATTAATTTTGTACATCTGCGTTGTCGATAAAATATTGACATTTTACCGCATCAAAACACGCATGTGCGTCGCATGAAAACATAGATTTCTTTTTCTTTTCAAAATAATTTTCATCATTTTTTTGTTAGACCTGACGTCGGTGGTGAGATGCTTTATCTGATTTGTCCATCGCTGAGAAGTTGCCTACTTCGAGGCTTTGGACCGTATGATGTTCCTACACATTCTCGAGAAAACGTCAGTCCCTTTTTTGTTTATACATATAAACAAAATGCATCCTAAATAATAAAAGAAAAAGTAGATTTCTACCTATACTTTTTCATTTTCAAGATATTTTTTTTTAGATTTTTCTTTTTGGAGATTTTTTGTTATTTTCCTTCATTTTTGAGATTGAAATATGATGCTGAAAATATGTACATGAAAATGAGTAGAAATGTATACACAATTTTTTGGTGTTTGGATTTTTCTTGATTTTTTTGTTTTTAACTTTTCTTCTTTCTTTTTTTTTGTTTTTGATGCCTTGATAGTGAGACGGAGTAACAGGTCCCCTTTTGAGCATAATCGAACTCTTTCATGCAGTCGGACCTGAGTGAGTTTCTGGATTTTACCAAAATCAGAACGTTGATCCCTTTGGATTGAGTTAAATCTTTCTCCTTGCCTTGGGTCATACGTTTGGCGGTGTAGGTTTCACAAAGACAATTCTGGTCGGGCCCCGATTTGAACTAGCATGAGCGGCCCAGTCAGATAAGAGGGTACAGGAAGAGTAACAAAAGGGTTCCTCAAACATCAATCAATCATTCCAACCCTTCTTTTTCAAAAAAAAAAATTTCTCCTCTTATTTATTTATTTATTTATTTCCCCTTTTTTATCCGTGGCACCCTTTCGGGTTTTCACCACGTCCATAGGTTTAGCTCTCTTACCCCAAGCGCCCTTACGAGTTTTCACCTGGTCCGCACAAGCCCGCTGTTTTTACCCGTAATGCCCTTTCTGGTTTTCACCACGTCCATCTTGCTTTGAGCTTGTATTTTTATTTTATTTTATTTTTTTATTCTTTTTATTTTCTTTTCTTTTTTCAACAGCCACGTCATAGACCTTGATTCCGTCATAGCCGGCTGGATGGGGTTCTGGTGTCGTCTTACGACTCGGCTCATGTTGACTTAACAGATATTATGACTGCTTGCGAACCTACAAAGAGGGCTTCCTTCAGGGTGTAGCTTGGCCATGGGTTAGGTTAAGATTTGAAGGTATGCTGGGTTAAAAGGATTTTCTTGATACGGCTTCAGTTTTCTTGACATACTTTCTTCCTTGGGGATTTTACTGTACATGCCCTGTGATTCTTCTACATTTTTTTGTTCTTTTTGCTTCATTTCAGGCAATCTCTTTTTGCAGTTTTTCTTTTTCGATTTCTTTAGATTTTGGTAGTAACTTTATACACATGCATCTTTTCTCTCTCTTTTTTTTTTTGGTATAGGTACACACACACACACACACACACACACACACATATATATATATATATATATATTTGGGGTGAATGGGTTTATTGAAAGAAAGGCCTGAGAGCCTAGTACTGGGGCTCTTTTGGGGCAGTCCTTAACCATGTGTTCGTCATTTTCGCACCGAAAATATTTTCAGGTACCTTGCATACATGCTCTGGGCCTGCGCCTCCTGTTACATTTCATGCAAGGTTCATAGGGTACGAACTCCCTTTGTGGTTGATGTGGCTGTCGAATAACATTTCTTCTTGGGAAGGTGGGAGCCACTTGGGTTTTCTCGGGTGTGAGACGGGGCCTTTTGTTTTCTGAAGGAGCTTGAGAAAGTTGGGTACTCTAGGTGAAAGTTGATAGGGGTCTCTATGGAATAAATGAGCCCATTTGAATAGCCTTGCTCTTTTGGACTTCCAATCTGGCATTTCTTTTGTTGAGCATTTCACCTAATTCTCTTTCCTGGATTTGTGCATGATCCACAAGCTCTTTATACGTTTCAATCTTCATAGCGGCTAACTTCTCGCGAAAGAATGGTCGCAAGCCATTCGGAAATGCAAAGAGCTTATCGCCTTTGTCTGCGATCAGATTCCCAACAAATCTAGATAATTGGTCAAACTTGGCCTCGTACTCAGCCACAGTCATGCTCACTTATCGTAGGTCCATGAATTCTTTCTTCTTCTGAGCCCTGGTGGCCGTAGAGAAGTAATTTTCAAAATATGCTTCCCTAAACTGTTGCCAAGTCCATTCTTCTTCATTGTTTTGATCTGCATCTCTCTTTGCTGCTTTCCACTAGTTCTCTACTTCTTGGTCCAGATAAAATTCTACCCACTTCACCTTTTCATGTTCTACTGGTGAAGAGATCTCGAAGAACTTCTTGATTTTACATATCCAATCTCCAACAACGATTGGGTGGAGCTGACCATGGAAATAGGGGGTTGAGCTCTGCTGAATACTTGAAATTTGATAGGTGCGTAGGGTAGGTTCTCTTGTTGAGGAGGAGGCTGACATTGATTGACAAGCTCTTAGATGGCTTGTCTTTGTTGTTCTCTTTGCACCTCCATCTCGTGCAGTAGTTGAGTCCTTTCCTATTGATGGGACTGTGTTAGCTGAGTCATCTATTGACTGAACATGATAGCCATTTCGCGCAATTGGCGCATTGCTCTAGATTCTTGAGGACCTTCCTATGATGAGGCCTCGTTCACTTGAGAACCATTGGTTTCTTTGCGTTGTGGAGCCATTGGATCCTGATTCCACAAAACGTCGCCTGTTAGTGAATTCGTATGATTTAGTCCCTAAAGGAAGTAAAGTCTAAGCTTTGATATTATCTCTGTCACGACCCAAAATCCTTACCTAATCTCGAGGGCTTAGAATTTCGTGTTATAACACTGCACACTTGTTAAGGCGATAAGCGGACATATACATGACTCATAATTCGACTTAGCATATGGAGTAAGATATTTAAAATATTATATTTAATGATAAATGATTCATAAAATAGCAACAGAAAATATAAATGACGGCCTCTTTTGGGTGGTTCTTAAGCAGTCACGTATCTGTTTCATCAATACTTACCTTATCGCGTTGGACTAAGAGTAGAACCGCCGGACGTATCCAGCATTGATGGGCTCAGGAAGATGATCTCCGTCCATGGTGGTGAGGCGGATGGCGTATCCCGGCAGCACTTCTCGGATGACGTAAGGTCCTTCCCAGTTTGGCTTGAATTTTCCCCTTGGATCAGCATTGAGGGATGGGAAGATCTTCTTCAGCACAGGGTCTCCTACCTTCAGATCTCGATCGCGGACGCGTTTATTGTAAGCGCGTGCGATTCGTCCCTGGTAAACTTGAGTGTGGCACAAGGCTAGGAGTCTTTTCTCATCCAGTAAGTTCAGCTGATCAAAGCGTGATCTTTCTCTTTCCGCTTTGGGTAAGCCTGATTCTATAAGGATTCAGAGTGAGGGTACTTCAACCTCCACTGGGAGGACGGCCTCGGTTCCATACACAAGGGAGAATGGTATTGCCCCTGTAGCGGTACGGATCGACGTTCGGTAGGCCCACAAAGCAAATGGTAGCATTTCGCTCCAATCTCGATAAGTGATGACCATTTTCTCAAGGATGCAGACGACTGTCTTGTTCGCGGCTTCCACGGCTCCATTAGTTTGAGGCCGATAAGGGGATGAGCGATGGTGCTTGATCTTGTATTGCTCGCAGAAGTCTCAGATGGCTTATTCGCAAAGTTTGTGCCGTTGTCTGTGATGATATCTTTAGGTACTCCAAATCGGCATACAATATCGTTCTTGAGAAACTTCTCAACGTGACTAGCCGTGATGTTGGCATATGACGCCGCTTCTACCCACTTGGTGAAGTATTCAATGGTGACGAGGATGAACCGATGTCCGTTTGATGCTTTTGGATTAATCATTTCGACAACGTCAAGGTCCCAGGTAGTAAATGGCCAAGGAGTGGTCATGCAGTGAAGATCAATGGCAGGAGCGTGTATCAAACTGAAGTGTTCTTGACACTTGTAGCATTTTTGAACATGCTTGCAACAATCCGATTCCATGGTGGTCCAAAAGTATCCCTGCCGTAGGATTTTCTTAGCGAGCATGTGACCGCTAACGTGGGCTCCGCATACTCCCTCATGGATTTCTTTCATAATGTTGACCGCTTCACTTTCAGTAAGGCACCTGAGTAAGATGTTATTGTATGATCGCTTGTAGAGACATTCCCCACAAATGACATAACCTGTCGCTAAACGTTGAATGGTTCTTCGGTCTGTCTTGGATGTACCCTCTGAGAAAGTTAGGGTCTCGAGGAAATTCTTGATATCTGAGAACCAAGGTGGCTCATCATCAGGCTTTGTAGGTTCCTCAATCTGGAGGTAGAAGGCCGGCTCATTCCTCTGCTCGATCACGATCAGCTTCATCTCAACACCATAGGGGATTTCAATCATTGACGCCAAAGTTGCTAATGCATCGGCAAAGCGATTCCTTATCCGGGGGACGTATGAGAAAGTCACATCTTAGAAGCAAGCTATCAGATCCTCGAGGTGTTCATGATAGGGGATCAGCTTCTCGTCTTTCGTCTTCCATTCGCCATTCGTCTGGCATATGATTAACCGTGAATCGCCAAATACTCGAAGGTGAGTTACATTCAGATCGAGAGCTGCCTGCAGACCAGCGGCGCAAGCTTCATACTCAGCCATATTGTTAGTGCAAGGGAAGTTGAGCTTGATAGAGACCGGTACATGGGATCCTTTTAGTGAAATCAGGATGGCGCCAACTCCTTGGCCCTCGACATTTGCTGCCCCATCAAAGTGCATTACCCATGATTCTTCTGGTTCTTTTGTATCGTCTTCCGTCATGAACAATATATCTTCATCTGGAAATTCGGTTCTTAACGACTCATAGTTAGGTAAAGGATTATCAGCAAGATGATCAGCAAGCGCTTGCCCCTTGATCAATTTCTGAGTGACGTACGTGATGTCAAATTCTGATAATAAAAGTTGCCATCGTGCGGTTCGTCCAGTGAGAGTTGGCTTTTCAAATAGGTATTTCAACGGGTCCATTCGGGCGAAGAGCAGAACGGCCTGGGATAGTAAGTAGTGGCGGAGCCTTTGAGTAGCCCATACAAGAGCCAGGCATGCTTTCTCCAGATGAGAATAGCGCGTCTCGTAATCAGTAAACTTCTTGCTCAGATAGTAAATGGCCTGCTCTCTTCTTCCTGTTTCATCGTGCTGCCCCAAGACACATCCCATCGAAACTTCAGTCGTGGAGAGATACATCAAGAGTGGTCTCCCTGGCTCAGGTGGTACCAAAATAGGTGGATTAAGGAGGTAGCTTTTGATTTTTTCAAATGCTGCCTAACAATCGTCGTTCCATTCAACGGGCGAATTCTTCCTTAGTAACTTGAAGATCGACATGCAGATTGGAGTTAGTTGTGCAATGAACCGACAGATATACTGTATTCTGCCCAGGAACCCTCTAACCTCTTTCTCGGTAGACGGCGGTGGCATTTCAGTGATGGCTTTAACTTTGATTGGGTCAACCTCGATCCCCCTTCTGCTTACGATGAACCCTAGCAGTTTCCCTGACATAGCACCAAATGCGCACTTCTGTGGATTTAGACGTAGTCGATATTTCCTTAGCCTTTCAAATAGCTTCTGAAGGTTTACCAGATGGTCGCTTCACTCCGGTGACTTGGCTATCATGTCGTCGACATATACTTCAATCTCTCGGTGCATCATGTCATGAAATACTGCAGTCATAGCTCTCTGGTACGTTGCACCGGCATTCTTCAGCCCGAATGGCATGACTCGATAGCAAAAGGTTCCCTAGGGGGTAATGAACGTTGTCTTCTCATGATCATCCTCCGCCATTTTGATTCGATTGTATCCTGAGAATCCATCCATAAAAGAAAGCATTCCATGCTTAGCTGTGTTATCAACCAAGATGTTAATGTGTGGCAGTGGGAAATCGTCCTTTGGGCTTGCTCTATTTAAATTGCGAAAATCGATACACATGCGGACCTTTCCATCCTTCTTCGGTATAGGTATGATATTAGCTAGCCACTGCGGGTACTTGGATACCATGAGAAACCCCGCGTCATACTACTTGATGATCTCGTCTTTGACTTTCAGCATCCATTCGGGTCGGAGACGTCTCAGCTTCTGCTTGACTGGCTTCATATCAGGGTAGAGAGGCAACTCATGCTCGACCAAATCGGTATCCAGACCAGGCATGTCCTCATACGACCAGGCAAAAACTTCTTGGTATGATCGAAGGAAGTCGATCATGCTCTTTCTTTCCTCAGGAGATAGTGACTTTCCAATTTTGATTATCCTGGGAACCTCCTCAGTTCCTTGATTGACATCTTCGGTCTCTTCGACAATGGGGGTAGGGCCATGCTCAAAGTCGGCAAATCGGTCAAGGAGCTCATTGGGGAGCTCCTTGAGGGGGACATCTGTTGGTGTTCTGAGTGTGCATGATTTATTTGTGTTTTGAAAACAGGTTTGCAAATGCTAAGTTATATTGAATCTGGGAAAAAAATAAAGAAATATCAGCACAGAGAGAAGTGAATTAGCCTGCAAGATCAGGGTCAATTGTAGCAAGTTTTAAATGTAAGTGAGTAAAAGATCGTCCACAAAGAATTTGTTTAAAATGCAAGATAAACCTCCAGATCTGAGCTACCAGATCTGGCCTCTTATCCTATCTACAGAGCACATAAGATGGGAGGTTGAATTTGTCACATTAACTAAATGATAAAAGTAAAAGTTAAACTAAATGATCCAGATCTGAGTTGGGGGAATTTTGATGTAAATTTATAAAAATGGAGAAATAATATCTTACTTTGATTTGGTCCTTGAAACACAATGAGAATGACTGCAGGTCAAATGAGAGATGATCCAATCTTCATCTGGCTACAAGCATAGATGCAAGAGAAATAAATCTAACTCAAGGATTAAATTTAGGCTTATGGTTATGGTCTGCCCACTTCAATGGCCACAGACCATCCAATAGTCTTTAATCTAAACCCTTAATTCAGAACAAGAAATATCACTACAAATGCTGTGAGAGATTAGGTTACAAACACTAATTCCCACAGGGTTAATGAATCAAGGGAAATTGCATGAAAAATAGTAAATCTAAAGGAGTCTAGTGTAATAAGGAGATCAGAGGGAACCCTTAACACAAATCCAATTGAGAACGTACGGTTTACAGCAACCTTTTCAAATTCACATTTACAATTACAAAGCACAGCTTAAACAGCTCTCAGATTTGTAGTCTTGAATACAATCCTCTTTTGAATTACAGAGATATCTCACAGCCCTCAATTGCAAGTAAAAGTTATGCTATTACAAGGTTTCAGGCAGGCGAGCTGATCTGGAAATGGGGGAATAGGAATGAAACTCAAAATCTGGATGCCAAAATTGGCCAAATGGCTCATCTATTTATAGTTTTCCCCAAGTCTAGCTCAGATGCGTATTGACCAATTAGAAGTGCTCAGATCTGTATCAACCAATGGTAGTCGAGCACAAGGATCCAGATCTGTTCTGGCCAATCAGAATTGCTCGATCTGGTTTAGCCAATCAGGCGACATAAGCATCAATTCTGTTATGCAATTTGAAAATCTGTTAGAGCTTCTAGAAGTTCCCGCCAAGTGATTTCATCTTTGGGTGCTCACATGGGGTGGAATATGCCTTCGCTTCGTGCTTAGAATCTTCTGGAATGTCCCTAGGTTTTTAAATGCATTGGGATGCATGCAAAAGATTACTGAATTACCCTTACAGAAGCTAGGAATCTCCAGAATACCATTTCGCATAGTTTAGGAAACTTTTCGCAAGATACTATGACTCCTGAAGCTCTTTTCGCAAAGTTCAGGTTCTATTCATAAGGAGTTCTCTTCTTTTCGAATAGGTCAATCATCCTTTCGAAGAGTTCAGGTGCTCTTCGAAAACTAAGCCTGGAGCTTTTAGTTCTTTTCACAGAGTTCAGGTTCTTTTCGAAATGTTCAGATTCTTTTCGAAAAGCACTCTGTAGTGCATTTTTCTATTCGAATTGCTCCACATTTCTTTTCTGGGTTGAGACCAGGTCTTTGCCTCTTCAGTTCAGGCATTTTGACAGCTAGTGAGGTTGTCCCTTCTCTTTCTTCCTTTGGATCGACATGGATTATCATCTTTTTTGGCACTTTTAGGTTGCGTTCATGGTTAAGCCTGTCTTTATTGTTAGCTGTAACACAAGCACTTAAAACACTTATTTAGTTCTCTCAAGGGTCTATCAAGGCCCAGGTTAAAGGGTGGAAAATGGTATTTTCTAGTTCTCAACAACATCCTCGTCCAGACTCGTGATCCCTACCTCTTCTTGTATTTCTACAGGGAAGGGGTTGATTTCACGTGGGACGGGTATTTTGATTAAGGCATCCTTTTGTGGGACATTTTCTGGAACTTTAAATGACAATATTTTTGAACTTTGGATTTTTTCAATGTTTTTGGGATTTTTGTTTTCTTACATGTTTTTGAGATTTTTGTTTTCTTTCATGTTTTTGAGATTTTCGTTTCTTCGGAGACAGACCCTTGGCTAGGCGGGTTTGTGTATATACAAGGTATTGCCTGCCAAGGGCTTATCTCACTTTTTATAGGTTATTTTTTTTTTAGAAACAGGCGCCAAACTTTAGGCCACTTCCTGCTTCTAGGGTTTGGAGCAAAGATGCCCAATTGCGTACCTGAGGGGTCGCTTCTTTACTTGTTGGGATGGAGGATGCTAGTTGATATGGCTCATTGGAGTCAGCCTCCATCATGTTGATCCCCATTTCGTCTGAGATCATGTCTTCAAACGATAACTCAGTTTGTGGTGATTTACCACAGGGGGGGTTTGTTCAGGTACCGACCGTCGTTCTTCGAAAAGGGACAATGCGGCTAAATCTATCTCCAAGCTGGGAAGGGAGATCTAAGGATTGGTGGGATGGAGTGGGGCTTTGGGTTTGTGTGGGGTCAAATGAGTTGCCCCATTTCGATCGATCTTTATGACCCCTGCGCTGACAAAGGAATCCCTGATGTGTGGCCTAGAGCGAGGTTTCTCTTCTATGTTGGTTCCTCGAGCTCTTGCTGCTGCGGCGACCCTAGCTTTTTCTTTGGCCTCTCGAACCTCTTGCTCTGTGGGCTTATATCCTAGCCCGAATCTTACTTTTTATCCCTTAGCCACAACTGGCTCTCTTCTGCCTTGTAATTTGGGTCCCAGACCCCTTCCTTTCTGATAACCCCACTTTTGGAGCATCGCCACCGCTACTTTCATTCCGCCGTTGGTTGCTGAAGTGATGTTTCTAGGGGGTTCTGGGTCTACAGCCGACACCTCATATTCAAAACTGTGCAAGTCGGTGTCTTCCTCAGTATGTGGCACATCCACTACCTTAGGATTTTCAATGCTATGGGTGGCCTTGTCTTTCTCATCGTGCCCTTCACCAATGATGATGATCACCTTCTGTCCTGATATGAATTTCAATTTTTGATGGAGGGTAGAAGGTATCGCCCCAACCTCATGCAACCATAGGCGTCCTATCAGTAGATTAAAAGAGGATTTGATATCCATCACTTGGAATGGTATGGAAAAGGTCATGGGCCCGATTACGAGCTCAAGGTCAACTTCTCCCATGATCTCCCGCCTTGTGTTATCAAAACCTCGAGCACTCGTCCTTGTTGGCCTCAACATGCAGGGGTCCACCCCAATTTTGGTGGCAGTTCTCAATGGGCACACGTTCAATGCAGATCCATTGTCAATTAAAACCAAGGGAATTATCATGTTCTCGGATTCTACAGTGATGTTGAGAGGTTTAGAATGACTATTTCCCTCCTCTGGCAGGTCCGCATCCGAAAAAGATATGGCATTGGGAGCCATCACTTGACCAATTATCTGCCCAACCTCATCCGGGCTGACGTGAAGTGATACATGAGCATTTTTCAACGCCCCCATTAATGCTTGGAAATGGAGTGGGGATGTCATCAATAAATCCCATACAGTAATATGGTCGGCATTCTTTTCAGCTGAGTCTCCAGTATATGTTCTCGACTCATCTTCTCAAAGGGATTCACAATGCTCTCTTTCTTCCCTACGGGTTGGGCTTGTGCTGCTACTGATGTTGCTGTTGTTGCTGCTGCTACTACTGCTGTCTCAGGCTGTCTCGAGATCTTCCCCGACCTTGTAACAAAGTCCACGGCTCCCTCTCTGCTGCTGCTGTCGGCGTTAGCATTGGTTTGCTCGTAGCTCAGCGGGGTCTGATGTGGATCATAGGTTGGTCCTGAGAGCTGGAATGGTATGGCTATTGGTGTCTGGAGTGCATGTACTGATGGCTCTGGGAGAGTAGGTAAGACATGACTTTCCTCAGTGATGGATGGAGGGGTAGAAAAATTTGGCCAGGTAGGGGTGGTGAGGTTTAATGGTGGTTGCAGCGGGGGTAATGGTGTGTGTGCAAGCCATTGATAATTGATGAGTGCAGGCAGAGGGTTGGGGGTTTGATGGGCCATGAGGGAATTGACAGGGGTGGTAGAGTTTGCATGTGATTAAGCTGACGATAATGGGGTGGGAGTAGGTCATTGGTAATTTATTGGTGGTGGGGGATTGGGGTCTGTTAGTTTGTTAGGTAATGGATGGGGGTGGTGGAATATGGTTGATACGCATTCATTTGTACGTAGTTAATGGGAGTGGATGGTGGGAAATAGGCCCTAAGATCTAGGGGTTCAACTATTGGTGTAGGGGTAGGAAAATAATCTGCCAGATTCAGGGGTTCAATCACCCCAACAGTTCCTTCTCCTAGATTTCTCTGCCTTGGTGCCATAAGCATTTCTGGATTACAAATGAAGTCTGACGGATCAAACTCCAATTCTTCTTCAAATTCCTCTACCATCCCTATGGTGGGTCTGGGACCTGCTATTCCGGTAGGGTGTGGTGATAAAGGCACCTGATGGATATTCGCATGCTGGTTTGCTTGGGTGGGTGCAGGGGGAATGATCTTTCCAGCATCGATTAAGTCCTGGACCGCATGCTTTAATGGGAAGCAGCGATCAGTCGGGTGACCCGGACCCTGATATGAGTATTAGGGTCAAAATTATATGGAATCGGATTGGGAGGAGGTCGTGGTTGGAGAACAGTTATTAAACCCTTTTCAATTAATAATGGCAAAAGTACACTCAGGGATTGCCCTAAAGGCGTAAAGACTCGATCATAACGGACTCTCCTCTCCGGGGTCATTTGCATTCCCTGCCCATTCCCTGCTCTTTGTACTGGCCCTGTCCTGACGGGAGCTAGTTGTGCTGCTTGGAATTGGAACGGCGCTACATTGTTATTAGTGGGCCGAGTGTTCGCAATATTTTGCACCTCTGCCCCTGTCCTCCTGTCGTTCTTCTGCTCAGTAAACCTCCTAACCCTGCTAGGGCCCCCTGAAGCATTCTTACTCAACCGCCTTTCCCTGATGGCATCCTCACAGCGGTTGGCATTCCTCACCAAATCAGCAAAACTGGACTGCTGTTGATATACAAGAAAATCATAAATCACTGGCAGAGTATTCTTTAAAATCATCTCTATCTGCTCATCATCTGGTATTCTATTTCTAACTTGAGCTGCCAGTGCTCTCCAACGCCCCAAATAGTCGCCAAAGGTCTCGTTGGGATTCTGTTTCAAACGGGCCAAGTTAGACTTGCACGGTTCAATATCAGTATTATAGACATACTGTTCCTGGAACAAATGCGTCAAATCTTTCCATGTCTTTATCATGGATGGTTCAAGAGATGTGAACCACCTCAGGGCCGGTCCGGTCAAACTTTTCTGAAAGACTTTTATTAGCAGTCTCTCGTCCCCCCCATACTGGCACATGTCCCCACAATAGGACTTGAGGTGTGCAATCGGGTTGCCTGTGCCATTATACTTGTCGAATACTGGCATTTTAAATTTGGGGGGCAGGGGGACCTCGACAAACAGACATAAATCCGTGAAATCCGTGGTGTGGATTTCAGCACCACCCATCTTTAATAATTGTTTCTGGATCTTGTCTAGTTGCTCCCTTAACTGTTCCGATTCTTTGGACATGGGGGCCATTTTCTCAACAGCCGGCTGAGACTCGCTCTGTACTATTGGGAGTGGGATTGCTACCGGTGGAGGATTAATAGTGGTCGCTGCCTCGACATAGGTAGCACTATTTCTGATCTCGTCCTCCTCATGCTGTTGATCTATATAAGGTGCAGTGAGGACAGGGTTCTCATACTGTTGTTGCATAGACTGGATGGGATTGGATTGGATGTGAGTTAGGTGAGCCCCTTGAATGTAAGTGTTGTGGGGTGATGGGATAAGTGGTGGTTTGGTTTAGGGGTGGAGCTTGATTAGGCCATTGGTCATGGGGGAAGGTTTGGAAGTGGCCTTGGGGTGTGGGGCCATGGGAAAATTGGATCTGAGGTATGGCATGGGTTTGACCCGGTTGTGAAGGTTGGGGGTGGGCGAAATTTTGGGGGTATTGTGGAGGGCATGGGTATGGGGTTTGGGTTTGGGCCATGAACCCTTGGTCATTTTGGGCCAGGGGCCACGGATGGGTTTGGGCCATGGACCCTTGGTGGGTTTGGGCTGATGGGCTTGGGTAGGTTTGGGCCACTAGGCCTTAACGGGTCTGGCCCATTGGGCCTTGGTGGGTCTGACTCATTGGGCCTTGATGGGTCTGACCCATTGGGCCTTGGTGGGGGGGCCATGTGCCCTTGATGGGTATGGCCCATTGGGCCTTGGTGGGTCTGAGCCATGGGCCCTTGATGGGTCTGGCCCTTTGGGCCTTGGTGGGTTTGGGTCGTGGGCCATTGGTGGGTCCGGGCCGTGGGGTATTGGGCCATGGGGCCCTGGGACATGTGGGTGATGGGGGCTTGGATGGTGTGGATTATGGGAGGTTGATGGGGGTCATGGGGGAGTGAAGCATGGAGGTTGGCTAAGGTATGGGATGGATCCATGGATGTGGGGTATAAATGATGGGAGGTGTTTTGGGAAGCCTTCCATAAGGAGTAGGCTTGGAACATCTTCTCCATCATAGTCATGGAAGGAGGATCGGATGTGGATGGTGGGTCTAGGGATGATTGGGTATAGATGGGGTGGATGTGGAGGGAAAATTAGGCATGGCCATGGTAGGTGATGGGTTAAAGGAATGGGGTGGGGCATTGGAAAAGGGGGATGGGTGTTGAGAACTGGAAAATACCATTTTTCACCCCTTAATCTGGGCCTTGATAGACCCTTGAGAGAACTAAATAAGTATTTTAAGTGCCTATGTTGCAGCTAACAATAAAGACATGCTTAACCATAAAAGCAGCTCAAAAGTGCCAAAAAGATGACAATCCATGTCAGTCCAAAGGAAGGAAGTGAAGAAACAACCTCATCAGCTGTGGAAAGGTCTAAATAGAAGAGGCAAAGACCTGTAAGAGAAGCAGGGAACATTTCGAACAGAGAAATGCACTACAGAGTTCTTTTCGCAAAGAACTTGCACTTTTCGTAAAGAACCTTGAACTTTGCGAAAAGAAGAAAACACTCCTCGAAAAGAAGATTAAACTTTGCGAACAGAGCTTCAGAAGTCATTGAACTTTGTGAAAAGGCCCCTAAACTCTGCGAAAAGGACTAAAACTCCAGGTGTAGCTTTCGAAGAGCATCTGAACTCCTCGAAAAGAAGATTGAACTTTGCGAATAGAGCTTCAGAAGTCATTGAACTTTGCGAAAAGGCCCCTGAACTCTGCGAAAAGGTATTCTGGAGATTCGCAGCTTTAACAAGGGCAATTCGATGTCACTACGTGCCCCAATGCATTGAAAAGCCCGAGACATTCCTAAGATTCTGAGCACGAACCAAAGGCATATTCCACCCCATGTGAACACCCAAAGATGAAATTACTTGGCGGGAACTTCTAGAAACTCTAACAAACTTTCAAAATGCATAACAGAATTGATGCCTCTGTTTCCTGATTGGCTGAACCAGATCAAGCGATTCGATTAGCGAAGCAGTCCGGATCCTAGTGCTCGACTCCTATTGGTTGATACAGATCTATCCAATTGATTGGTTGATACACATTTGAGTGGCTTAGGGAAAACTATAAATACGAACCATTTGCCCAATTTGGGTATCCAGATTTTAGAGTTTTCATCTCTGTTTCCCTCATTCCGGTCGATAGCTTATCCGAACCCCCAATCCCTTCTTGTAGTTTACCTTTGAGAGCCATTGTGAGTGATTTGTACTTCCAAGTTCGGATTCAAGATCAGTAAGTCCGAGGGCTCTCTAAGAAGCCGTGCTCAGAATTGTAATTTTGGATTTTAAAAGGTTCTTTGTAATTTGTGTCTTCTCCATTGGAGTCATGTCGAGGGTTCGAATGTTCACCTTAGTGCATTAGACTTCTTTAGATTCACTCATCCGCATGCAACTTCCTTAATTCATCACTTGTGCGAATTAGCGTTGGTAACCTAATTCTAGCAAAGATTTACTGATGATGTTCATGTTACGAACTAAAGAATAGGCCACAACTATTGGATGATCTGTGACCATTTAAGTGGATGATCATAGCCATAAGTCTAAACCTATTCCTTAATTCGGATTTATTTCTCTTACATCTGTGCTGGTAGCCAGATGAAGATTGAATCTGCTCTGTTGAACTACAAATTCTCCATTAAAATTCAGAGGCTAAAGTACATGAAGCTATTATTTCTGCATTTGTCTTATTTTAAACATCTCCCCAACTCGGATCTGGATCATGTAGTTAGTTCTTTTCTTTATTTGCTTATAGTTAAATGTGACACAATCCAACACTCTCTTTTATCTATTCTTTTTTTTAGATAATTATAGAGCCAGATCTGGTAGCACAGATCTGGAGGTTTATCTCCCAGTTTAGACAAACTTCTCTGTGGACGATCTTGAAATACTTACTTTTAAAACTTGCTACAATTGGCCCTGATCTTGCAGGCCAGTGTTAGCCCCAATGTGCTGATATCCCTTTCTTAAGTTAACATCCATATAACCTAGCATTCTTTAATTCTTTAATTTTTGATTCATAATGCACACAATTATGGCACACTTGGAGCGACAACAAGTTTTTGGCGCCGTTGCCGGGGAAGTTTGATCTAAAATAGATAGACCTTTGTTTATTTTCATTTATTTATCGTCATTTATTAATTTTGTTGTTATTTTTATACAGCAACGTAAAGTAAAAGGAAAGGAAAGTTCTTAAATAGACAGTTTGTTGTACCAAACTCTCTCGAGTTGTATGTTTGGCAGAGAACCCTCAATCTAGATTCTCCTGTTAAATTCGTGGTTGAAAGACTCCTAAGAAACCGACATACATCACGGACATCTGCTGAAATGGGTGAAGAACAGATTGTTAAGAGACTACTTTGCCCCGGTGCTTATAATTCCCCATTTTGCATTCAATTTCCACGGAGGGAAATTATGAAATTAAGTCCTCCACCATCCAAATGTTGCCTTCATTCCATGGATTGAGTAAGGAAGACCCTTACAAACACATTGATGAATTTACGGCTTTATGCACAACATTTAACATAGTCGGTAGGTCAGAGGCAACCAAGCTTAGGCTCTTTCCTTTTCATTAAAGGACAAAGCTAGAGCATGGTTATCTATGTTAGCACCAAACAAAGATCACATCATGGAATGATTTGCAATGTCAATTTTGTCAAAATATTTCCCAATGACTAAAACCAATAACCGAGACAAAGCATCATCTCTTTCTCCCAAAACTCGATGAAACTTTCCATGAAGCATGGGAAAGGTTTAAAGAATATTAAGGCAATGCCCTCACCATCAAATTCCTAAATGGCAACCGGTTCAAAGCTTCTATCAAGGAACCGATCAAGGGCAAGAACATGGTGGATGCCTCTTGTGGAGGTACCTACTTGCAAAAAGCAGTTGAAGAGGTTTGGGACCTCTTTGAGGTGATTGGAGAAAATTCAACCCAGCAGAATCTCGCCAAGGACACCGAGAATCCAAACAGGATGAATAATCTCCAATTCACAAGAGGAAAGTTTATGAAGTCAATGAGTGGAAAGGAAAGTGGATAATTTGACCACAAAATTTGATAGAGATGGACTCATTTAAAGCTCCAAATGGGTCAAGAGTAGAGGAGGCATGTCGATATGCAGGTCCCCACTCATTCCATTGATCAATGTCCTTCGCATCACAATTTCCGAACTCATGATGGAACAAGCTCATGCAGCATCTTATGGGATGATGCAATCGAATGACTACCCATGGAGATCTCATCCTAATCTCGTGGAATCAGGAAATTACACCAACAAGCAAAGAAGAAATTTCAAAAATCAATTACCTTTCAAACACCTTTCGTCATATATCGTGAATTTTATAATAAATCAAATTTTCAAAGACCTAACCAACAACAAGCCATGCGTGATTGCACCAGCCCTGCCCTCCTAGATCCACGACCTTTGAAGAGCGGTCTTGAGTTCACTTCAAAATCTTGGAACTTCTGATGTGAACCTTCACAGTGAGCATTAAAAAATTGAAGAAACTCGGGCCAACTCTCAAATTCATTGGCTAAGAGAGAAGAGGGTAACTACCCACCAACCTGTGAACAATCCTAAGGGACAGTTCATGGTTGGAGAATCCTCAAATGGCCATGAGGAAATCAAAATGTGACTACTTTGAGAAGTGGAAGAATAATAAACAACACGATGGGTAGTGAAGAGGAAAAGATGAAGAACAAGTGCAGAACAACAAATGGATAACAATATGGCTATTGATTTACATCGAAAATTCAAAAAATGAAAATGAAAATAACAAAATTGTTGAAAAGATGAGGAGGAGAGAATTTGTTCCTCACCTCCCATTTCCCCATGCAATGAAGTCGGTTTCTCCTTTTGACAAAGGAAACACAAAATTGAGGAAATGATGGAGACATTCAAGCAAGTTAAAATTAATCTACCTGCTTGATGCAATCAAACAGTCCCTCGCTATGCAAAATTTCTCAAAGAGGTGTGCACCCACAAAAGGCAATCTAGGATACATTTATCCAAGAAGGCCTTTCTTTGTGGAGAAAATCAACCAAGTGCTATCAATTGCAACACCACCTAAGATGCAAGACCCACGAATCCCACAATCCCCTCTGCATCATTGGGAGCACACCATTGAGAAAGCCTTGCTAGATCTGGTGCTAGTGTCAACCGCTTCCCTATTCTCATCTATGAGAAGCTAGGTTTGGGAGAATTGAAACCCACTCAAGTGGTGTTACACTAGGCAGCAGATCCGAAAGGAAACCTATGGGGTTGATTGAAGATGTTTTGGTAGGAGTAGACAAGTTTTTCTACCTCGACTTTTTGGTGTTGGACATGGAACCAACCAAAAGTACCACCGCCATCCTCATTCAGGAAGACCATTCACAGCTACGCTAATGCATGCATTCAATGCAGTGTCTGGCATCATGGAGGTGTCTTTTGGAAATATGAAAGTTAAATTGAATGTGTATAATGTCATACTCAACCTCAATTCTCTGTGAGGAATGTTTCCATGTTGACATCATTGTTGAGTGGTGGAGGAGTCTTTACAAACATTTACGCAAGGTAAAGACTCCACCACGTAATTTAAAAATGATTGGGGATCCACCGAGAAAGAAGGAAAGGAGATCAAATTCAGCGGAGTCTGCTTTGTGCAAGGCACTCACCAACATCATCAAGTTCTCTCTCTTGGAGACCTGCTCCTCTCCCTCTTCCACAAGTTACCAAGGTACCTTTGCTGCCCTCTTTTCTCACAACGAATTGGAACTCAAACAGCTCCCCAAAAATCTGAAATATGTGTTTTGGGAGATCATCAAACACTACTGTGATTATATCTTCCTCCCTTACAAAGGAGCAAGAAGAGGAGTCATTGGTAGTTCTAAACGACAAGAAAGCAATTGGTGGACCATTGCGATTTAGGAGGAATAAACCCAGCTATATGCATGCATAAGATCCACTGAAGAGGATGTCAAGCCTTCTAGAGAAATGCAAAGAAGGTTGAATCCTCACATGCAAGAAGTGGTAATGAAGGAAGTTGTCAAGTCGCTAGATGTTGGGGTCATTTACCCCATTTCAGATTCTCGCTTGGTAGCACCCACACAGGTGGTGCCTAAGAAATCTGGCATCATCATGTTTGAATCTGGTAAACTTATGTCCACCGACAAACAAATCGGATGGAGGGTCCGCATAGACTACGTAAAATTAAATACCATGACAAGGAAAGACCATTTCCTCCCTTCATTGACCAAATCCTTGATAAGCTTGCAGCAAAGCTTACTCATCGCTTCCTTGATGGGTACTCTGTTACAACCAGATCCTGTACCACAGACCAAGAAAAGACCACCTTCACCGCCTTTGGCACTTTTGCCTATAGGAGGATGCCCTTTGGTCTTTGCAATGCCCTCGCTACTTTTCAAAGATGCATGTATGCCATCTTTTCGACATGATTGATCAATTCATGGAGATCTTCATGGATGACTTTTCAATTTATGGAGCGACTTTTTCCCAATGCTTACACCACCTCAAGTTGGTGTTGCAAAGATGTGAAGAAACCAATTTGGTTCTAAGTGGGAAAAGAGTCATTTTATGGTCACCCAAGGCATTGTCCTAGGACATGTGGTCTCCCATAAAGGCATAGAGGTGGACCAAGCAAAATTGATCTAATTGCACATTTGCCTCCTCCCAATCATAAATCAAGTTTCTTAGGGCATGCAGATTTTATAGGAGGTTCATCAAAGATTTCAAAATTTCCAAGCCACTCTGTCATTTCTTGTGTCAAGATGTTCCTTTTGTGTTTACTAATGAATGCATGAGCCTTTGAGGTCCTTAAGAAATGTCTGATTTGCTCCCATCTTGCGTCCCGACTATTCGGTGCCCTTTGAGCCGATGTGTGATGCATCAGACTATGCCCTAGGAGCTGTCTAGGCAGAAAGGATAAGCTTCCCCATGTCATAGCTTATGCCAGATCCATGATAGATGCCACTCAACTACACAACAACCGAGAAAGAGCTACGCCATTGTGTTTGCATTGGAAAAATTCGTGCCTTATGTTTTAGGTTCACAAATTGTGGTGTTCTTGACCACTCGCCTCTAAAGTACCTTCTGCCTAAGAAGGATACCAAGCCCAGATTAATCAGGTGGATCCTCCTATTACAGGAGTTTGATCTACAGATTAAGGATAAGAAAGGAGTGGAGAATGTGGTGGCTGATCACTTATCCAGAATTCTCAATACTGAGGATGATAGCTTACCCATTAATGAATCATTTCCTGATGAGCAACTTTTTGCCATCAATACCCACAGTCCTTGGTTTGCAAACATAGTCAACTTCTTGGCTATTGGACGGATTCCTCAACATTGGAATCAAATGGATAAAGATCTTTTCTTCTCACAAGTTAAACATTTCATTTGGGAAGATCCTTATCTATTCAAGAATTGTGCAGACCAAGTGATCAGAAAGTGTGTCCCGGACCATGAATTCCCTGGCATATTGTCAATGTGTCATGACGAACTGTGGAGGCCATTTCAAGTAATAAAACAATGCAAAAAATTCTGCGGTGTGGTTTCTATTGGCCCACAATCTTTAAAGATGCCTTACAAGACAGTAAATCTTGCCGAATCGCCAAAAAGCAAGATTTCCAAAAGAAACTCAATGCCCTAGCCAATCACAGTAGTTGAGTTGTTTGATGTTTGGGGCATAGATTTTATGGGCCCCTTTCCCTTCTAATGGAAACAATTTCATCTTGGTAGTGGATTATGTCTCCAAGTGGATTGAGGCCATAGCTACCAAATCCAATGATCACAAAGTGGTTTTAAGATTCCTCAAAGACCACATTTTTCCAGATTTGGATTCCCCCAGCCATCATTAGTGATGGGGAAGCCACTTTTACCAGTGCGTTTGACTCTCTATTAAAAAGTACTCTGTCACTCACAGTAGCACTCCCTATCATCCACAAACTAGTGGATAGGTGGAGATTTCAAATAGAGATCAAACACATTTTGAAAAAATGAAGAAGGACAGAAAGGATGGTCCTTTAAGCTTAATGATGCTTTGTGGGCATACAGCATTGCTACAAGACTCCTATAGGATGCCCTTTCAGATGGTTTATGGCAAGGCATGCCATCTACCAAAGAGAATTAGAATATAAGGCCTTGTGGGCAATCAAAACTTTTAATATGGATCTAATCGCTGCTGGTAACCACAGAAGCTTCAACTCACCGAATCGAAGAACTGAGGATGGATGCCTACACTAGCTCCAGTTGTACAAAGAAAAGGTTAAATCATTCCATGATAGGAGCCTCATGAGAAAAGAGTTCATACCGGGTCCAAGGTATGGTTATTCAACTCTAAACTTAAATTCTTTCCTGGCAAATTGAGATCCAGATGGGAAGGGCCATACATGTCATCAAGGCCTCCCCTCGGGGATATTTCAGATCCCAAGGATGGAAGAATACTCAAGGTAAATGGTCGAGGCTCAAACCATGCATTGAAAACACCCAGAGCCCTTGCTGCCCACCTATCGTCATGAATCTCCAAAAATCGATGGTAGAAAAGTGTATAATATGTTTGTACAACATTGTTTTTGATTTTCTTTGTTTACATCTATTTTTCTTATGCGCATAAAATACACTTCAAAGTTCAAATCAGAAAGTAAAAAGTACTGCTCGAAAAGTTCAAAGTTCTATTCGAATCGATTACGAGTCAGAATGAACTACTCGAAAGAACCATGTTCTGCTCGAATAGTTAAAATTTCCTTTCGAATAGAAAATGGGAGAAGTCCTTTGCGAAAAGATCTTTCGAGCCAAATCCATTTCGAATAGCCATACTGAAGCTCAGTTCTTTGCGAACTACACTTTCTCAAGATTTTTTACCTTTCGAAAGACACTTTTGCTATTCGAAATAGAGAAAAGGACTCTTCTGGGACTTTTCGAACACTTAAGGGTGCTTTGCAATTTTACTTGTTAGTATATTAGGTCATTTTGAAAGTCCGGATATCTGCAAACACTCTCCCAAGCAAAACCCTTTTCAAAACCCTAGCTCACCCTCTTCTCTCACGAGCTCCACGAATAACCACCATCTATTCTAATCTTCTCTGCGCTTTTTCTCTTGTCGAAATCAAAAGGTAGAGCCCAAATTGTGATCTGTTCAAAGCAAAGAAACCCAACAGAGAAACCCTAGATCGCGGTTGTTACTCACTTATTGAATTAAATGCGAAAGTTACTTCATCCTCCCCACGCATAATGCTACTTAATGACCCACCGATTCACAGCCATGAGCATTCCAATACCCCCCATTCAAGTCCCACCCTTTCGGCTGTTTATTTTTTCTTCTTATTGTGGCTGCCTTGTTTTAATTTTTCCGGTATAATGTGACCATGCCACCTTTGAACCAGTGAGGACACTGTTCCCCATAGGTTTGGGGTATGGCAACAGTCCCTCCATGGGATAATTAGCATAAGGGCATCACAATCACCAAAGTAATGTCGAAATGAATCAATTTACTTAAGAATCATGACAATGTGGAAATTTTAAAATTTTCTTTGCAGAATTTAGACATTCTAAACCCTACAATATTCCACATTTCCATGATGTTAACACCAGAAAATACACTTGTATTAGCACATAGCAAGTCTAGGAAGAGAAAAGGTAAAGATATACTTAAAAGCTCAAGGAAAACCATAACCGGTGAGAATTGAGCCTATATGTTTTACATCTCTGTTGAAGAGTGGTGAGGCAACCCTTTTACGATTCAAAGGACTGGTGAGGCATTAGATCCACTAGAAATTAGGAAACTCCAAATCAAAACAAACAAGATTCATGAAACCGAGGAAAAGATCAAGGCCTTCTTTGGACAGCTTGAGCTTATGAGAACCAACCAAGAAAGATCTGCCTTGTTTGTACCCCAATTGAGCTATAAATCCTACAATGCTTCATCAAAACACCCATTTTCTTGCACGAACCAATGGAACCAATTCAGCCTTCCCTCACCTTGAGAATTGAGTTAAAGGAGAAAGAAGTAAAGATGGAACATTTGGCAAATATCAAAATAAATGAAGAAGAAATACCTCAAAAATGGGCGATATGGTGGTAGAAAGTAAAAGAAAAACAATGTGAAAAGAAGCAAGCAAAAAAAAAAAGGCAAAAAGGGGAACTTTATGTTGAAAATTCAAGATCAAAGGAAGAAGAATGAGTACTTTGAACACGAGAATCTCAAAGAAGCTAAACTCAAGAAGGTGGAGTCATGAACCACCTCCTTCAATTCTGACTTCTCAAAATCAAACATTTCAACCTTCCTATCCTGAAACCTCACTCCACGAGCCATACAACAAACCCACTAAAAGTCCTTGTGATCCAAAGTTGAGTGAGCAGTCATGTGGAGATAAGCGTTTCCCAATCTATGGTGAGGAGATGTCAAGGATGCCACGAGAATCATGCCTATGCTCATGCTTACAAATCCATTTGGGAGATGTAAGCGCTCTTGAGCTTGAGTGAAAATGAACCCTTCAACAAAAATCTTGATGAGAGTACACCACGGTAAGTGTTTGGGTTGGAACTTGAGCACATTAAGTATGACTTATAACCTAATTTTTATTCAAATGATGAACTACTGGCGACACATTTGCATGATTTTCTATGGCTGCTCACAGTTGGAAAGAGTGAAACATTCATAAGGTTTATAAATGTTGAAATCCCTTGCAAACAATAAACCTAAATTTCTGTTTAAACATTGATTCAAGAGTAACTAATTTTGATCTTTGATTGCTCATGGGATGACAATTGCACTAATGCCAATGTCCCATGGAGAAGTTTAGGTACCTTCACTTTGAAAACCCTCAGAGACTTTCACCTCCTCTAGGGATCACCTAGGGGTTTAAAAGGCTTGTTGCATATGCTAAATGCAATCGTGCTCCCTAAAAATGGCTTTTCATTCTATTTTTAAATTTTGTCTTTGCTCGGGGACTAGCAAAGCTTAGGTTTAAGGGGTGTGTTGAGAATGGAAAATACCATTTTCACCCCTTAATCTGGGCCTTGATAGACCCTTGAGAGAACTAAATAAGTATTTTAAGTGCCTATGTTGCATAACAATAAAGACATGCTTAACCATAAAAGCTCAAAAGTGCCAAAAGATGACAATCCATGTCGGTCAAAGGAAGGAAGTGAAGAAACAACCTCATCATTTGTGGAAAGGTCTAAATAGAAGAGGCAAAGACACAGTAGAGAAGCAGGAACATTTCGAGCAGAAATGCACTCTGAGTTCTTTTCGCAAGAACTTGCACTTTTAAGAAGAACCTTGAACTTTGCGAAAGAAGAAAACACTCCTCGAAAAGAAGATTAAACTTTGCGACGAGCTTGAAGTCATTGAACTTTGCGAAAAGGCCCTAAACTCTGCGAAAAGGACTAAAACTCAGTGTAGCTTTGAAGAGCATCGAACTCCTCGAAAAGAAGATTGAACTTCTGCGAATGAGCTTGAAGTCATTGAACTTTGCGAAAAGGCCTGAACTTCTGCGAAAAGGTATTCGGAGATTCGCGGCTTTAACAAGGGCAATTCTGCTACGCGCCCAATGCATTGAAAAGCCCGGAGACATTCAAGATTACGAGCACGAACCAAAGGCATATTCCACCCCATGTGAACACCCAAAGATGAAATTACTTGGCGGAACTTCTAGAAACTCTAACAAACTTTCAAA
Source organism: Chloranthus sessilifolius (assembly GCA_021018995.1). Lineage (NCBI taxonomy): Eukaryota > Viridiplantae > Streptophyta > Magnoliopsida > Chloranthales > Chloranthaceae > Chloranthus > Chloranthus sessilifolius. Next base: position 125,228,964 of record CM037589.1, on the reverse strand, counting down.
ATGCATAATGAATTGATGCCTCTGTTTCGATTGGTGAACCGGATCAAGCGATTCGATTGGCGAAACTGGATCCTAGTGCTCAACTCCTATTGGTTGATACAGATCTATCCAATTACGATTGGTTGATACACATTTGAGTGGCTTAGGGAAAACTATAAATAGACGAACCATTTGCCCAATTTGGGTATCCAGATTTTAGAGTTTTCATCTCTGTTTCCCTCATTCCGGTCAGATAAGCTATCTGACAAGCTCAGACTGTAAGTCTGAGGGCTCTCTAAGAAGCCGTGCTCTGTAATTGTAATTTTGGATTTTAAAAGGTTGCTGTAATTTGTGTCTTCTCCATTGGAGTCATGTCGAGGGTTCTGAATGTTCACCTTAGTGCATTAGACTTCTTTAGATTCACTCATCCGCATGCAACTTCCCTTAATTCATCACCCCTGTGCGAATTAGCGTTGGTAACCTAATTCTAGCAAAGATTTACGATGATGTTCATGTTACGAACTAAAGAATAGGCCACAACTATTGGATGATCTGTGACCATTTAAGTGGACAGATCATAGCCATAAGTCTAAACCTATTCCTTAATTCGGATTTATTTCTCTTACATCTGTGCTGGTAGCCAGATGAAGATTGAATCTGCTCTGTTGAACTACAGATTCTCCATTAAAATTCAGAGGCTAAAGTACATGAAGATATTTCTGCATTTGTCTTATTTTAAACATCTCCCCAACTCGGATCTGGATCATGTAGTTAGTTCTTTTCTTTATTTGCTTATAGTTAAATGTGACACAATCCAACACTCTCTTTTATCTATTCTTTTTTTTAGATAATTATAGAGCCAGATCTGGTAGCACAGATCTGGAGGTTTATCTCTCAGTTTAGACAAAATTCTCTGTGGACGATCTTGAAATACTTACTTTTAAAACTTGCTACAATTGGCCCTGATCTTGCAGGCCAGTGTTAGCCCCAATGTGCTGATATCCCTTTCATAAGTTAACATCCATATAACCTAGCATTCTTTAATTCTTTAATTTTTGATTCATAATGCACACAATTATGGCACACTTGGAGCGACAATAATGGGTTGAGGATGTTTAAAGATGATAAAGGGTAAAGTGTGGGTGTGTGGGGAAAACTGGGCATGACCCCAGTAAAAACGGGCATGACCCGAGTAGATGGGGGGATTTGTGGGGGGTTGGATAGGGCGGAAGTGGTGTATGTGAATGTGGGTGGATCGGGTCTATAGGGGGATGATGGGAATTGGGGCATGGATGTGGATTGGGAAAATGGGTTTGGGTTTTGTATGGATGTGGATGGGAAATTTGTTGGATTGGGCATGGATATGGGAGGGAGAATAGGCATGGTTTGGGCAAGAGATGGTGAATGGGGGGTTGGACTTTGGATATTTTGGAGGGTAGTGGTTGGGAATATAGGGGCGCCGAATGGGCCGATAACGGTAAAAGGGGGTTGGGTGAGGGGGATGGTGAAAAAGACTTCTCCCGAATGAGAGTGGGTTGGAGAATGTGGCGGGGATGAATCGGGATCGGCGTAAACCAGGTCCACTACCCACGACATTCTTCGGGAGCGGGTCGGGTAAGGGTGCCTTGGATAAGGCCCAAAAATCCTCTTCCTTCTTCCCCTATGGGACGACGGAGGGCAAGATGATGCCGTTGTGATGGCACCACAAACTAAATATTTTTTAGGTTTTGATTATATATATTTTTTTAATTTTATGAAAACTTTTTTGAAAAATAAAGGTTCCGAGGCCTTGGAATTTCCTTTTCGGGTGGCTCTCGTACCTTAGTTCAAGACCCGCGGCGACGGTTCCGATGCACTTCGGAAGAATCAAAGGAGAACCTTCGATCTATTGAAGGCACAAAAATCGAGGCAAACGACCCAATCCCCCAAAATGAGCCAAAAAGAAGTTGCCTTCTCTTGACCGACGGGGGCGTATTGGGTGTCAGAGATGGCAGGGCCCAAACAAGGCACTAAGCACACTAATCGAGGAACTTGAGAGGTGAAGAAGGCCACAGATTCGGGCTGCTTAAACCCAATTTATATTGGGCGTATGTATTATATACGCTTGACCAAAACTAAGCAGATTTGGCTGGGCGTATATATTATATACGCCTGAGTATTTTTGGGGATTTTTTGGCTAGGCGTATTAAATATATACGCCTGGCAAAACTGTTCTTTCAACTTGGTTTGATAGTGTGCACAGCAAGCCCAAAATGAGTCTCTTTTTTTTTGTGGAAGCTAGGCTTTCGGGAGCTGAGCAATTTTTTTTTTATAATCGATTCTCTCCTCACCGCACCTAAGGGGTTTGAGTCCGGTATAACTAGCTAGCACGCTCCCCAAGGGTTTTAAGCTTTTTGGAATGAAAACCCACCCGATATACCTCCGACGCGAGCGCCTTCTCAGATACTAGGTGGGCTGGGACTTTTTGGATCATCACCACTAGGGTTGCCGCCATACTAAGACCCGGGTGTTTGTATGTGTGCCTAAACCCAACCCTTTGAAAATCTACCCCGTAAAAAAAATAAATTAATTGAGCTCCCCAACTTGGTTTAATTTTAATTTTTTCAAAGCTTTTTCTTTTTTTTTGGAAGTTTTCTTTAGTTTAAAGACCGGGGGTGATGATCCCGTGCCGCTACCTCAAGGCCCATCCGTTAGGATATGAATAATAAAAAAGACGGGGCCAGTCAAGCGACTAGGCGGGAAATATAAAGTGCTGAAATTTAAAAGGTGCCAGTCAAGTGACTAGGCAAAAAGTTGCTGAAATTTAAAGCAGAAACGTAGGGGTGAGTAAAAGAAAGGTGCCAGCCAAGCGACTAGGTAAAAATTGCTAAAATTTAAAGCGGAATCGTAGGGGTGAGTAAAAAAGGTGCCAGTTAAATGACTAGGCAAAGATTGCTGAAATTTAAAGCAGAATTGTAGGGGTAAGTAAGAAAGGTACCAGTGAAGTGACTAGGTGAAAATTGCTGAAATTTAAAGCGGAAACGTAGGGGTGAGTAAAAAAGGTGTCAGTCAAGTGACTAGGCAAAAATTGCTGAAATTTAAAGCGGAATCGTACGGGTGAGTAAAAAAGGTGCCAGTAAAGTGACTAGGCAAAAATTGCTGAAATTTAATGCGGAATCGTAGGGGTGAGTAAAATGACGTAATCGGAGGGGTGAGTGAAAAAATAATAATAATAATAAAAAAAATAGCAATAAAATGTTAGAAAAATAAAAAAAGGCCTAGTTCAAGGGGAAGCTCTACTAGCTAATCCCCAGCAGAGTCGCCATCTGTGCAACCTTGGGAATCGAGATGATCCCATCGCAACGATGCGCTCTCTAACGATAAAAAAAAATAGAGTCGCCACCCGGAGCTTTCGGTGTCCCGGGATACCTAGTTCATTTTTATGAGCATCGAAGTGCTAAAAATATGACTCTGAATCCGGTCCACACCAAAGGTTCTTGGGTAGGGGCTTCGGTTATCGATCGGGAAGGTGTTAGGCACCCGATCAACCCGCTAAATGCGGTCTCTACTTAAGGCCAGGTCTATGTGGGGCTGGTTTATATAGTATATATATATATATAAGAAAGTAAAATGAGCGGCACTTCCCCTTGCCCGAAGGCACACCGATCCTATTGAGCCCTTCCCGCTTGCCGAAATTTGGGCAGCATAACGACTCAATTCTAAGATAGAGGAAAAGCAAAGAAGGTAGAGGAATAGAGGGGAGAGCCGAAGCTCTCGGGCCCTTATAGCACCGTTGGGGAGCCTTGCGTTGGCTTGCTTCGGTGAGCTTTTTGAAGGCTTGTATGGTATGGAATGGGGTTCTAACTCCTAAGGCTTGAAACTAAGAGGTAGAGAAGGAAAGCTAGGGGGTAACACACACCTAACCTAGAGGTTTTTAGTGAAATACTAAGGTCTAAAGGGGCTTTTTCAATTCTGGAATTTGTATGGGTATGGTGCACCAAAGGGAGAAAGATCTTCTCACTTAAGCTCTTTCTCTCTTAGGTAAAAACTCTCAACTCTTAAGCAAGAGGGGTGGCTCTCTATTTATAGAGAAAGGGAGGATTAGTGAGGGGTTAAAGTCCTAATTAGATTAGCAATTAGGTAATGAGCAATCTAAGGTTTTTGTAGTTTTCTAGAGCTTGGAGAAGAGGGATTTGGGTTTAATGGTAGATGATAGGGTGGTGACTTGAATGGCAAAAGGGTAAAAACTTAAGCTAATAGGGTCACTAGGGTCCTAAAGAAACACACCCTAGACTTTGGGATGGTCCACAAGTCAAACCCCCAATGTCAATTTTGGCCATTTTTTGAAGGAAAACCAGGTCCAAACTATTGGAAGTTGAAGACCCGCAGGGGCCCGGCCCGGTTTGCAATTTCCTGCACAAATCCGTATTTTTTAAATTGCCATAACTTTTTATGTACAACTCCAAATTAGGCGATTCTTGACTCGTTGGAAAGATGGGAAAGTATATTTTCCAATGGTATAGGCATTAGGTTGGGAAACTATATATGCTAACCTTGGCACTCCTCTTTTCATCAGCTGTTTTGGTTAGTTCGAAATTGACTCTATGGGTCCGATTTTGCAATATCTTGTACAAATTTATGATCTTCATTCTGCCATATCTTTTGATATACAACTCTAAATTAGGCGATTCTTAGCTCGTTGGAAAGCTGGAAAAGTCTTCTTTCCAATGATATAGGCCTTAGATTGGGCAACTATCTACAAAAATTTTAGCACTCCTCTTTTTAATCGCTGCTCAGGAGAGTTTGAATCGTGCCCGGGAAGGGTTCTAATAGGTCTTGGAAGGGTATGGTTAATTCCTAAAGATTCGGGATTGGTTTCTAAAGGTTTAGGGTAGGTTCCTAAGAGATCTAGGGTAATTCTTAAGGGTTTAGGGTGATTCCTAAGGGTTCCATACATGCCATCAAAAGCTCAGAATTACACCTCTCTCGAAAGGTGTTTCGATCGGGCCTTGGGCCAAATTTGGGTGTCTACAACGAGCATCCCATCCAAAACCACTTGTATTGATGAGTTTGTCCATTTGAGCGTACTGTGTTCTCACTGTTCTCAAGTAATTGTAACACTTCTCTTTCGTCAACTCATCGGTCTTCCCAATGAAGCAATGGTGAGATCGGAGTTTAGTGGCCAATTATGGCCACACATTTTTTTGCCATGACCCATTTGCCAATTTTCAGCCTAAGTGTAATTGGCCAACCATTTCAGTTATGAAGGCCACCTCCATTTCAAGAGTCCATGTGAAATTCTTACCCTTATCATTTGAGTCACTCGCAACTCTTTTACCCTTAGCTAACTTACTAGACATTACGGTCGAGTCCAATATACAAGCAAAACTCATGTTATAAAGGGAGCAAACTAAGACAACAACAGGTGGGTTCCAATCTGCTGCTATGAAAACCTATAATTTATGATGCAAGTAGAGAGCTTGGGGGATGCTATAAAGCGAATGAGAAAACCACCACAGGAATTTTTAAATGCATCTTTTATTTAATATAATGACAAACAAGATATATGGGAGAATCAATATGACAGAGGACCAAAGTCAGTGATTTATTTTTTGGCCGCCACGAAAAAGGAATCAGGATCATGATATTCATTATTTAGGTCATGATGAGATATATTTCATTTAGGGTGCGGATCTCACTTCTAAGCTTTTAGAGTTTAGAAGTAAAAATATTCCATGGAGGGTGTTGCTCTCACTTCCAAACCTCAAATTATAGGCCATTAAAAAGTATTTCACGCATTTAGTTTTGAACTTGTATTACATTTTTGTTTTTTTTTCAGTTTAGATTGCACGCATATTAGGAGCTGTTGTTACTAATGGGGTGTTAATTCCTTAGAGGAAGTCCAGAATCTAGCAGCTCTTCAATCAGCTATTGTATGTGTTCTTAACATAATCTAGCAGTTCTTCAATCATCTATTATATGTGTTCTTAACAGAATCTAGCAGCTCTCCACAAGCCTTTAACAGCTTACGGTGGAAACCACTATAACAGCTTGCTGAAGGTCCAGTCCAGAATCTAGCAGTTCCCCACCTTAGATGGCAGCTTAGCAGCCTGCTGAGACCACTATAATCCCAACAGCTTAGCAACCACTTTAACAGCAACAACTTAGCAACAACTTCTACTAGGGTTGTCCATTTCAATCTACTATAACAGCTGGGGTAGCTGGGCTTAAAACAGAGTAGTTAAAAAGGCATAGCAGCAGCAGCAGCTTCTAGAACAGCATCAACTTCTAGAATAGCAGATGCTATATACAATGTGCACAGGATATGCACCAAGTGCTGATGCTACATACAATGTGCACAGGATATGCACCAAGTGCTGATCCATTGACATAATGAGGGTTTAAAAGTGAGATGATGAGGGTTTCATCTCAAGCCTAGAAGCAGTGAGAATGGGATGGGAGGATTGACAAATAAGCTTATTTTTTTCCTTCTAAAATTTCCTTTCCATGAAGTTCGTAGAACTATTTCCTTAACCACCATATGCATGTAAATCCAAAAGCATCTCTCTGAAAAATAATACATTCTCAAGAATGTATTTTCTCATAATGATGGGCATGAAACCATGTTTTGGATGACTTACAATTCCCATTCGATTCAAAGAGCTTTTGAGAAATGAGCAGTCCATCCTGAGTGGCATGAGCTTTGGTTTCAAAAATTGACCTTGTAATGTATAAGTCTATCAAGTTTAGGAATGCGACCAGGATCAGGCCATTTGAATTCCATAAGTGGTCCATCCTACGAAGGGTGTTGGAGACATGAGAAAACCTCTGTGTTAAGTTTCCAGCATCCTTCTATTAGATCCATTTAACACCTTTGGTTACAGATACTAATAGAAAACCTCTGTCAGTTGCTTGGGAATTCACTTCATCAATGACTAGCTTATTACATATTCCATGCAATGTCCCTCTAAGCTTGGGCAGTCAAAATGAGAATCTTCAGATCAAACATGTGTCAGCATGATTATTTATGGATCCTTTATATTGCCTACATGTAATGTTTTATTTTCCTAGATTCTAGTTATCTCCCATCTACTTTGATATTATTATAAAAAGTTAAATAGGTTCATTGGAAACGTAGAGGATTTGTGCTCATAAATTCTACTTACAACTTACTAGTTGAAATACACATTATCATATGAGGACCCCAAAATCGTTTTCTGCATGATATGACTAGTGTAGTTTCTAATAACATTTCAATATTAAAGACAATATGAGGACACCAAAATCGTCTTGTTAGTCACCCATTACTACTATGTCCTAATTAAAGTCATCTTTTTCTGCATTAGTTGTGACCTATAAAACATCTTTTTCTGCATTAGTTATCTTCCAACTACTTTGTATTTGTAGTGAAGGCTGAATTTATGAACGAATTTAGTAAGGGCCTTCACCAATTACAGCAGCTAAGTGATAAACTTAGCAGCCACTTAGCACAGCAGCAGCTTAGCAGTAGTTTCTGCTAGAACAACTAGTAAGAGGGAGCAGTTTGAAGAAAATTACAAGAACAAGAGAGCATAAGGTTTTTTTGGCCTTCATTAAGTTCCTAATGGACCATCAGCACTAATTATAACAACAGCCTCTGTTACACAAGCTACTATAACAACAAAATCAAGCAAAAAAACAGAACAATGTACCTCTAAACTCTAATTTTTGCCTTCTTCTATTGGCTTCAGCTGATGAAAGAAAGATAACATGAAGATGAAATTAATCCTTGTCCAGATCAGAAACCACTTGTAATATAAAAAAATAATTAGCAACTATATGAGTAGTCACCTTCTCTCTCTAATAACCCTTAGTTGCTATGGTGTTTCAGAAAACAGGGGGTGCCAATTTATAGGAGGTTCTTGGCTCTCCACCGAGATTTGCAAATCTTGGTGGTGTGACTCATTCACAACAACATGTGATGCCTAGGAGGCTAACTTGCAGACCTGTAGTTGTGTTCTCTTCATTGCATTTGTTGAAAAATAGGGAGGGAGCAGTGAAGAGTCTCTTCATTTGCAGGGAGCAGCCGGTGAAGTCTCTTCATTTTCTGAGATGGGCCAAGAAAAACAGCAATAGGGCTTCAGATTCAGCAATTATCAGCTGATATAATATATATATATATATATATATATATATATATATATGCCAGATGAATTGGGTATTTCTTGATTTAGATATCCAACAAGTTATTGGCACCGGCAACACCTTTGGTGTACGTATTGGGTACCTAATACAAATGCTTGGTGGAGTGAGAAATTTTCATTGCCAGGGAAACAGTTTTGTGAGGAAAACTAGTCCTCATTCACCTCTTCAAAATCTCAAAAGGGTATTATTTGCACCTTTTGAATCTGTAGCATTTATGTAAGCAGTAATGTGGTTATATATATATATATATATATAACCGCATTACTGCTTACATAAATGCTGCTACTTTTCAAACACAGCCTCACTAAATTGGTATTACTTCATATATGCAGCAACATTAAACAATGCCTCAGTAAAGCCCCGAAACTAACCTCAGAGAAGGCACACTTTATAACCTTGTAAGTCCACTAAGTACCCTCTTAACTGTAATAATGGATCAGTAAATTGGGTTCAGAATTTTCAGGGAATTGGGTTCAGATTCTAATAACATTTGGGTTCAGTAAATTGGGTTCAGTTTCTAATAACATTTGGGTTCAGTTTCTAATAAATTTGGTTCAGTTTCTAATAACATTTTGTAATATCTGAGGCTAGAAAATATAGGTTCAGAATTTTCAAGGAATCAACTCCAAGTTTGGTTTCATTTGTTATCTAGGGGCTTATACACTTCATAGACACCTGGGTTGGCTATGACTACTCACAGCAGACCTATCTATGTGCAAAAGTATCCTTCCCACAGTTAAAAGACATCGTAGCTGCTGCTCAACATGTGAGCTCCACAGGTATTGACAAGGAAGAAGGTCCATTGCCAGCTGCAGCTACACAAGGCTGCCACTAAAGAGTCTCTTCAACCTCCTCTTTTCAGGCTTCATAGTCCTTGAAGAACAGTAGTCATAGCAGCTACCAACCACTTGATGAGTAATTAAAACAAAGACATGGTTATTTAAATGGTAGTTAACTGGTTAATTTTTGTTTGCTGGCATGAGTTAAATCTGCTGTTACAATAGTTGTTAGGAAGTGGCAGTTAAAGAAGAGATTGAATCTAGTGTTGTTCTAAAGGTGTAGTATACTTCATCCACCTCAGTTTCTGAGGTTTCCTGAGAAAAAAGCTCCGAAAACCAAACGTCCCTTTCACAGGAAAGTTCTTGAAAAACACAGATTCCTAGTAAAACTCTCGAACAAAAACTATGCTCAGAAAATGCTCAGAAAGTGCATTTTCTGGAGAAAATGCTCAGAAACTTGAGTTTTCTTGGCTCTCGAACGAGGCCTTAACCTTTTTGGCATTTTCAGAGCCAAGGGCGGGAAGTAGGGCTATCAACCGGCCGGGTAGGGCGGGTCGGTGGAAGTTCAGTTAATCGAAGCACAACTGAAACTTCGGTTTCGGTGCTGGTCTACCTAAAGCCGATTTCGGTTTTGGTTAACCGAACTCTCCATCTCCCTCAACCAAAATTGAACCGAACAGTAGTGGTTTGTTAACTGAACTCTCCAACCCCCTAAACCCTAAAACCGAAACCGATTTTGGTTTTGGTTAACCTAAATCATCCAATCATTAATTGTCAATATGTACTATTAATTGCAATAAAGATCCCCATATACATGTATCAACAGATGAGCAAATAGCATCGATCATACATCAAAAACACCATATTAACCTGTTCTGAGATTAAAGACACACGATAAGGTATACACTATAATTTTCTCTGCAACCAACGCCTTACCCATCACATCGGCGTAAGTCTCTAATTCCCACATGAACACACATATACATCGCCACGAATGATAATCACTTCAATTTTTTTCAATTACCTCGAAACCAATTCAATCTGAGGTCCACGACTATTTCTCAGCGCCACTCATCTGGGTATCCTCACCAAGATTCAACGTCCTCTTGACCAAGTCATCACAATCTCCTCACCTAAAGAAATTTTTGTTTTCAAAAATGCACGGAAGGAAATCTAAGTAAGAACTCAATTATCAATAATGTATGAAAATATTCGTAACTATAAAACCTCAAGTCACACGCACTTATCCCTCTCATAGTCCACACATTGACCCAGGTCACTTGACACAATCACACATGCACTGTCATAGTTAAATCAGCTACGCCCAAAATCAGCATATCCACATGTGTTCACACCGACAATCCACCCTTCAAAATCTACGTAAAAGAGAAGAAGGTACTCCACTACCGCTCCGTAAGGAATTTTCTCCCTCGAAAGTGAAAGACGTGACGCGTGGGCAGTCAATATAGTAATCATTTGTTCAACTTAAATCACACACAAGGAATGCTGCAATGAATTGGAATTACATACATTGTGACGAATTGGAATGACACACGGTCAAAGCCACAAAGTTGAATGGAGATTTGCTACAACACATCATCTAAAGATCGACCACACACTGGTAAAAACCTATATGATGAGCTTTACACTAAGGATGTCCATCTCGCACTAACCAGACCGGTGCTCACTCAAGAGTCAGAGTGATAGATCAGTTAACTTATGCATAAGTAATTACAAAACCTCACTTCCACTACTTAAGAAAGTGTCTTTATAAATAGTTGGCAAGAATACATCCACAAAGAAAGAGATATTGACCTTGAGATTACAATCATCAATCCAGAAACTAAAATCATAAGCAAGACCCTCCAACTGGCAAGCATTTCTCAACTTACTACTAATCCAGTAGATCATCAAATTATCCCTTAATGACTGCATCACGTCGATAACCATGTTGAAAATTTTTTCAATAGACACCTCCAGATCTCAGATAATACTTATCTAGTACAATCGCCCATTTATGAAACTTACACAATCAGTCAAAGAAAAATTTACTCACCCCATTGATGCTATATTCATTAGAATAAAACATTTATTAGGAGAAATTTAATATCCTATTGCATTTTTGAAATTGATTCATAGATGCCTTGATTTAATCAAATGAAAATGATAAGTTTCTTTGATGTATTTAGATGAAAAATGATAAGTTTTCTTGATCTAAGTTTGATAGTGATTTCAACTATAACTTGAACTCGTTGCAAAATAAAAATTTGAAATCCTTGAGTCAAAAATGGTGATTTCTGAACTGTGAACTTAACCTAGAATTTGTACTATGGTATTCGATTTTAAACTTGATTTTTAAATGGTGAGTTTTAAAACCTTTGAACCAGGAATGTGAGCTTTGGACTGTGAATTAGAAATCTAAACTAAAATGTGAACTCGAAATCATTGAGTTTTGTAGATTTGTGAGAAGGTACACCCTTGGACCTCTGTGGTGGGATTTATGTACACCCTTAGACCGCTGTGGCGAAATTTATGTACGCCCTTGGACTATTTTTACGGGATTTTATGTACTCCTTTAGACAGTATTATGAGTCATGTATACCCTTGGACCACTTTCGCGGGATTTTATGTACTCCTTTAGACCTTGTTGTGACTCGATACACCCTTGGACCGCTGTGGCGGGATGGCGGGATTCATGTACGCCCTTGGACCACTTTCATGAGATTTTACGCACTCTCCGGATTATACTTCGTGAATTAAATCATAAGTCATGAGATTAAAGTGGACCACTATGGGCGAATATTGTGTATGTGAACCGCTGTGGGCGGATTATGCTTGTCATGGACCGCCATGGGCGGAGTACAAGTATTATGTGGGCCACGGGAGCGGATTTGAAATCAGTTTTATGTGATAAATAAATATTTTGAAATCACTTTTGTGTGTGTAAATGAAATCAGTTTTGTATGATAAAGAAATCAGCTTTTAAATCAGTTTTGTGTGAAAAAGGAAATCAGTTTTGTGTGATATGAAAATTAGTTTTGAAATCAGTTTGTGTGATAAGAAAATAGTTTTAATTTGGACATCAGACTTGCAGATTGGGGAATTGAGGAGTGTTATGATGTTCGGGGTCGTAGATTGAGTACTTTATGGAGTTTGGTGAGTTTGGACTTAGTACCCTTTGTACTCGTATGTAATTTTATATACCACTGTTTGGTGATGGTTGGCCATCACCGGTGGTTTGTATGAGTTATGTAGTTTATGTTAAAATCGATTAATCAATTTTTGACAGAAAGAAAATCTGAGAACTGCAGCACGAAACTGATTAATCGAATTAAATTTCGATTAATCGATTTTTGGGTTAAATTAATCGATTTGAAATCGATTAATCGACTGGGCATTACCAGTGGCTGAAAAAGCTTATTTTTTTGGAAAACCAATTAATCGATTTTGGAATTTCGATTAATTGATTTTGGGGTCAATTAATCGATTTTGACTGTATTTGCCGATACTATTTTGACATTTCAGCCATAACATTTTACTCCAAACTCCGATTAACGTAATTCTTACGACGTTGGAAAGAGGACAACGAACTCTATAACGTTTGTGATTTAACTATTTTTTGAATCCAAATATTTAAAGGTCAAAATTTAGGGAGAAAATTGCGTCAAACTCTATATTAGCATAAACTTGCCCATTTCTGCCTCGTGTTTGTGATATAGATTGAGGGCGGAAAGCTGTCGATAAGGACTGTGGTGTTGCTTTGAACGGCTTTATGCGTGAGGTAGGGAACGCCTTGAACATGTATTTTAATAGCAAGGCATGTATGTAGTGATATAGAAATGAGTACTTATACATCAAAAATGTGAATCTTAAGTGTGTGTGTGTGAACGCAAAGTAAAGTAAATAAGTATGTGACGTCCTCAGGGGATGTGAATGTGATAAGAGCAACTGTGTGATGCATTGAGTTGGACATCCCAGGGATTTATGTAAAAATGTAAAGCAAAGTGAATGAGATTGATAAGGCATAATCTACTATAATTAGCACAATCACACGGAGAATAATTATATGTAGTGTATTTTTTATATTTAAGGTTTAGAGAATACCCCACCGACGTGACGGGATACCCACGACTGACTCGATAGAATATCAGTGACCGGTACGACGACCAATCCGTACACCAGTTGCACATCCTAGGGATGTATGTATGAGACTTAAATCTCGTTGCCTATGAAAAAGGGACTTGGGTAGTATTGAATGAATGAAAAAAGATATGAAAGTAGTCTGATTAGACGATGATGGAGGATATTCCATCGGGTGCCCGATGCTATAGTAAATCGGGAAATATTTAAGTTATGATTTATGTCTTTAGGCCAAATCATTATCTTATATGAGCAAGTTGAGAATAAATGAACACATATAAAGTAACAGTAACATCCAGTGCATCTTATAGACACCCAAATTTGGCCCAAGGCCAGATCAAAACACCTTTTGAGAGAGGTGCAATTCTGAGCTTTTGATGGTATGTATGAAACCCTTAGGAATCACCCCAAACCCTTAGGAATCATCCTAGATCCCTTAGGAACCTACCTCAAACCTTTAGAAACTAATCCTGACCCTTAGAACCCATTCTGAATCCTAAACCTAACTTTCCCGGGTAATGGTTGAGGAGTGGTGCATCAGGAATAGCTGAGGTCTTTTACTGATATCAAATAATATACCATTGGAAAGAGGACTTCTCCAGCTTTCCAACGAGCCAAGAATCGCCTCAATCAGAGTTATATATCAAACGTTATGACCATTTGAAAATCGGACAGAATTTCGAGATTTTTGCCTGGCGCAACTATTAGTTGTGCCCAGCCATTTTCCCCCTGGATTTGCTTGGCGCAACTAATAGTTGCACCAGGACTTTTTCCCCTAGAAATGGCCTGGCGTAACTAATAGTTGCGCCAGGCATAAATGAGTCCCCACCTCATGAGGCCAACTTCCAGACTCTTGTTCATTCTTTGTTTTATTGTATATTTTATGCAGCAACTATTAGTTGCATGCCAAGCATATCAAACGATATTAGATTTTGCCACAATTTTTTGTTTGGGGTTTGACTTGTTGACCACCTCGACCTTTGGGGTGTGTTTTGATAGTTCTGTTACACCCATTCCTTACCTATTTCCAACCCTCCAAGTGGCCTAAAGCCTCACCCCATCATCCACCATTAGAACCACCTTCACACCTTTCCAAGCTCTCAAAATCCTAGGAAACTTTAGATTTAAGATCACCTAATTGCTAACCTCAATTAGCATCTAAGTGGCCTCCTAACCCACCCTTTTCCTATAAATAGAGCCCCCCTCCCCTTGGTTTAAGGGTTGAGAATTTTGGCCTAAGAGAGAAAGAGCTTAAAGTGAGAAGATCTTTCTCCCTTTGGTGCACACTTTCCATACAAATTTCAAAATTCTAAAACCTCCTTTGAGTGATATTTTTCACCTTAGATCCCTTAGTTTAGGTATATGCTACCCATTCACCTTCCCTCTCTACCTCTTAGTTAGCAAGCCTTAGAGGTTAGAACCCCACTTTCCACCATACAAAGCCTTTAAGAGCTCATCAAAGCAAGTCACGCAAGGCTCTCCTACAGTGCTACAAGGGCCCGAGGGCTTCGGCTCTCCCCTTTCTTCTCCTATCTATTTTTGGCATTCCCTACCCTTTCATTTGTGCCGTTACGCCGCCAAATTTTCGGTAGGAACGGAGGGGCACAAATAGGATTGGAGGCCCATTTGGGAAGAGAGAACAATTTCCTTTTCTTTACATCATTTTATTTTTGGCCATAAGTAGAGACCGTATTAAGCAGGTTGATCGGGTGCCTAACACCTTCCCGATCGATAACCGAAGCCCCTACCCAAGAGCCTTTGGTGTAGACCGGATTCAGAGTCATATTTTTAGCACTTAAGTGCTCATAAAAATGAACTAGGTATCCCGGGACACCGAAAGCTCCGGGTGGCGACTCTATTTTTTTGTTAGAGAGCGTATCATTGCGACGGGATCGTATCGATTCCCACGATTACACAGATGGTGACTCTGCTGGGGATTAGCTAGTAGAGCTTCCCCTTGAACTAGGCCTTTTATTTTTTATTTTTCTAAGATATTATTGCTGTTTTTTTAGTGTATTTTGGCTTTTTTTTTTACTCACCCCTCTGATTAAGTCGTTTTACTTACCCATACTTTTACGTCATTTACGAGCCTTAGCCGATTGGCGGGCCTACTTGCGCATAGTCTTTATTTTTCTTACTTTTCTATCATTTTAGTGCCTTGGCCGATTGGCGGGCCTACTTGTGCATTGTCTTTTAATTTCCTTTAAATTTCCGTCATTTAAAGTGCCTTAGCCAATTGGCGGGCCTACTTGCGCACTCATATCCCAACAGTGGACGCCGGCCCGTAGTGGCGGCATGGGATAATCACCCCCGGTCTTTGAACTAAAGAAAACTTCCAAAAAGAAAAAGAAAAAAAGCTTTGAAAAAAAATTAAAATTGAACCAAGTTAGGGAGCTTAATGAACTTGCTTTTACGGGGTAGATTTTAAAGGGGTTGGGATTAGGCAAGCATACAAACACTCGAGTCTTAGTATGGCGGCAGCCCCTAGTGGTGATGATCCAGAAAAGTCTCAGCCCACCTAGTATCTGAGAAGGCACTCACGCCGGAGATATATCGAGTGGGTTCCCATTCCGAAGCTTAAAACCCTTGGGGAGCGCGTTAGTGAGTTATACCGGACTCAAACCCTTTAGGTGCGGTGAGGAGAGAATCGATCACCAAAAAATAACTCAGTTCTCGAAAGCCTAGCTTCCACAAAAAACCAAAAAAGAGACTCATTTCGGGTGTTGGTGGCTGCTGTCAAACATTCTGGAGTAGCAATTTTTGCCTGGCGCATGTATTAGTTGCACCAGTGTAAAAACACTGGAATTTATAACTGGATTAGTTGCGCCAGCCTTAAAAACCAAGATTTTACCTTGGCGCAACTAATAGTTGCGCCAGTGTAAAATTGGTCCCCTGCAACCTGGGCGCATGTATTAGTTGCTCCAGGTTTGTTTAACAGCACCTCAACCCGAATCTGTGGCCTTCTTCACCTCTCGAGTCTCCCGATCAGTGTGCTTAGTACCTTGTTTAGGCCTCGCCATCTCCGACACCCATTACGCCCCCGCCGGTCAAAAGAGGGCAACTTCTTTTTGGCTCATTTCAGGGGATCAGATTGTTTGCCTCGATTTCTGTGCCTTCAATAGATCGAAGGTTCTCCTTCGATTCTTCCAAAGTGTGTTGGAATCATCGCCGCGAGTCTTGAATTAAGGTATTAGAGCCACCCGAAAAGGGAATTCCAAGGCCTCGGAACCTTTGTTTTTTAAAACTCTTTAAAAAAATTCACAAAAAAAATAATAAATAATTAAAACCTAAAAAGAAATTGATAGTTTGTGGTGTCGGCACAACGGCATCATCTTGTCCTCCGCCGTCCCGTAGGGGAAGAAGGAGGAGGATTTTTGGGCCTTATCCAAGGCACCCTTACCCGACCTGCTCCCAAAGAATGTCGTGGGTAGTGGACCTGGCTTACGCTGATCCCGACTCATCCCCACCACATTCCCTGACCCACTCCCATTCGAGGGAAGTTCTTTCCACCATCCCCCTCACCCAACCCCCTTTACCGTTACCGACCCATTTGGCGCCCCCATTTTCCCAACCGATACCCCCCAAAATATCCAAAATCCAACCCCCCATTCTCCATCTTTTGTCCAAATCATGCCCATGCCAAACCCATTTCCCCAATCCACATCCATGCCCCACTTCCCATCATCCCCCACTTCCCATCATCCCCCTATAGACCTGATCCACCCACATTCACATACACCACTTCCACCATATCCAACCCCCCCGCAAAATCCCCCATCCATCCGGGTCATGCCCATGTTTACCGGGGCCATGCCCAACTTTCCTCATCCCTCCTCATCATGCCCCCCATCATCCCAAAACACACCCAGTACATCCCCTCATCCCCCCATACCCCCCCACCTACCGTGGCCATTCTCGATTATACCGGGGCCATGCCCAATTTTTCCACCACCTTCATCCCATCTATACCCCATCACCCCTTAAATCCCCCATCTCCATCCAACCCTTCCTCCATGACCATGATGGAGGAGATGTTCCAAGCTTATTCCATGTGGAAGGCTTCTCAAAACACCCCCTCTCCTCCACACCCCATGAACCCTTCCCATACCCTAGCCAATCTCCATGCCTCACTCCCCCATGACCCCCATCAACCCCCCATAATCCACACCACCCAAACCCCCATTACCCACTTAGCCCAAGGCCTCATGGCCCAATCTCCAAACTCTCACATACCCCAAGGCCCATTGGCACAAACCCCCTTTTTCCACAAATCCCAGGGCCCCATGCCCCAATACCCCACCTGCCAAACCTACCTAGGGCCCATGGCCCAGACCCACCAAGGGCCCATGGCCCAAACCTATCAATGGCCCATGACCCAGAATGACCAAGGGTTCTTGGCCCAAGCTCGAACCCCACACTCACACCTTCCACAATACCCCAAACATTTAACCCAACCTTCACAGCTGGGTCAAACCCATGTCATCCCTCAAACCCAATTCTCCCATGGCCCCACACCCCAAGGCCATCTCCAAACCTTCCCCCATACCCAATGGCCCTATCAGGCCCCGCCTCAAAACCAAATTCCCATCACCCAACAAATCTTTTCTCACCCCCAATGGACTCACCCAACCCCCACTCATGTCATTCCCATCCAACCCATGCAATAACAACAGGAGAATCCCGCCCTCGCTGCACACTATGTCGACCAACAGTATGAAGAGGACGAGATTAGGAATAGTGGGGCCTATGCTGGGGCTTTGACCAGCCTCAACCTTCCTCCCATAATTTCCCATCCCCTGGTGGCCCAGAGTGAAGTCCAACCAACTGTTGAGAAAGCTGCTCCCGTGTCCAAAGAGTCAGAGCAGCTGAAAGAACAGCTAGACAAAATACAAAAGCAGCTAATGAAAATAGGTGGTGCTGAAATCCATGCCACGGACTTCACAGACTTATGTTTGTTCGCTAAGGTCCCCCTACCCCCCAAATTCAAAATGTCAGCCTTCGACAAATATAATGGCACAGGCAATCTTATTACGCACCTGAAGTCCTACTGCGGGGACATGTGCCAATACGGGGAGGACGAAAGACTATTAATAAAAGTCTTTCAAAAGAGTCTGACCGGGACAGCTTTAAGATGGTTCACATCATTAGAACCGTCTATGATGAAAACATGGAGGGACTTGACGCATCTCTTTCAAGAACAGCATGTCTACAATATAGACATTGAGCCGCGTAAGTCCGACTTGGCCCGTTTGAAGCAGAATCAGAACGAGACCTTCAGCGACTACTTGGGGCGATGGAGGGCATTGGCAGCTCAGGTCAGGAATAGAATACCTGATGATGAACAGATAGAGATAATTTCAAAGAACACTCTGCCAGTAATTTTAGACTTTTTGGTATATCAGTAGCAAACCAGCTTTGCTGATCTGGTGAGAAACGCCAACCGATGCGAGGACGCCATTAGGGAGGGGCGTCTGAATAAGAACGTGCCAAGTGGAATCAGTGGGGTTAGAAGATTTTCAGAACAGAGGAACGAGAAGAGAACATTGGGCAATGTCCAGAACATAGTCAATACTAGGACAAATAATCATACTACCCCGCTTCAATTTCAGGCAGCCCCACCAACACCTGTTAGGCCTGAGCAGATGCAAAGAATGGGGAATGGGCAAGGAATGCAAATAACCCTGAAACAGAGGAGAGCCCGCTACGACTGAGTCTTCACACCTCTGGGGCAATCTTTGAGTGTACTTTTGCCCCTGTTAGTAGAAAATGGATTAGTGGCTATCCGCCAACCGCAACCTCCTCCTCACCCGATCCCAAAGAACTATGACGCAAATACCCACTACAATTTTCATCAGGGTCCGGGTCAACCTACTGATCGCTGCTTCCCATTGAAGCACGCCATCTAGGATTTGATCGATGCCGGGAAAATCATTCCCCTTACACCTTCTCAGCATGCTAATATTCACCAAGTGCCACTACCCCCACATCCTACCGGAGGAGCAGGTCCCAGACCCACCGTCGGAATGATAGAAGATGAGGAGAAATTTAAATTTGACCCATCCAATTATATCAGTGATCGGGAGAATTATGTGGCACCATGGCCGAGGAATGATGAAGAAAGGAATGTTGGGGTAATTGAACCCCTAAAATTGTTTGAATATTTCCCCAACCCAACCCCACAATTTGAACCTTTGGATCTCCGGGCATACTTTCCATCCACCACACCCGTCAATTATGTAAATATCAATGCATACCAACCATACACCATAACCCCCATCAATTACCCTATAAACCCCCATGCCTCCAATCTTGCACCCGCACCCGCCAGTCATCAATGGCCTATGCCCACCCCATTTCAACTACCACCATACACCACAACCCCCATCGATTACCCTTTAAGCCACCAGGCCCCCAATCCAACACCTGTACCCATCAGTTATCAATGGCCTGCACCCACTCTATCACCCCCAGTTCAACCACCAACGAATTCCTCTACCTCGGTCAATTACCTAACGGCCCATCAGACCCCCCATCTGCCGCCAGCACCCACTAGCTATCAATGGCCTACTTTTACCTCCTTCCCTCCAATGCCACCACCCTCAAGCTTCACCACCCCCATTTGGCCCAATATTTTCACCCAACCCACTGCCACCGGGGTGAATCAAGTATTGCCCACACCTCATGAGCCGACAGTAAAAGTACCTCAAGAACCGATAGCCATACCCTTTCAACTCTCAGGACCCACATATGATCCTCATCAGGTCCCACTAAGTTACGAACAAACAGATATCAATACCGGAAGCAGCAGTAGAGAAGGGGTAGTAGATTTTGTTACCAGATCAGGGAGGATATCAAAGCAGCCAGAAATACGTAGCAGCACAGGCCCAACCTGAAGGAAAGAAAGACAACGCGGTGAACCCCTTCGAGAAGACGAGTCGAGAACATATACTGGAGACTCAGCTGAAAAGAATGCTTGCCCATATCACTATATGGGATCTGTTAATGACGTCCCCACTCCATTTTCAAGCATTAATGGGGGCATTAAAAAATGTGCATGTATCACTCCAAGTTAGCCCAGATGAAGTCGGGCAGATAATTGGTCAAGTGATGGCCCCAAATGCCATTTCATTTTCTAATACCGATTTACCTGAAGGAGGTAGCCACTCAAAATCTTTGAATATAATCGTTAAGTTCGGAAATATGATTATCCCCTTGGTACTAATTGATAATGGGTCTGTATTGAATATATGCCCGTTGAGAACTGCCACCAAGAGTGGGGTTGATCCGTGCATGTTAAGGCCCACCAGAACCAGTGCTAGAGGGTTTGACAATACCAGGAGAGAAATAATGGGAGTAGTTGATCTTGAGCTGTTGATAGGGCCAATGACCTTTTCCATCTTGTTTCAAGTCATGGATATCAAATCCTCATTTAATTTATTATTGGGGTGCCCGTGGCTACATGAAGTCGGAGCCATACCTTCCACATTGCACCAGAAGCTCAAATTTGCATCTGGGCATAAGATTATCACAATCATTGGAGAGGGGCACAGTGAAAAAGAAAAGGCCGCCAATAGCATTGAAAAACCTAATATGTTGGATGTACCACACACCGCTGAGGATGTCGACCTCCACAGTTTTGAGTATGAGGTGTCAGCTATACTCCCAGAACCCATTGAGGGCATCATGTCTAAAATGGGAGGCAGTATGGTAGCGGCAATGGCAATGCTCCAAAAGTGGGGCTATCAGAAAGGAAGGGGTCTGGGACCCAAATTACAAGGCAGAAGAGAGCCAGTTGTGGCTAAGGGACAGAAAGTAAGATTCAGGCTAGGATATAAACCCACGGAGCAAGAGGTCTGAGAGGCCAAAGAGAAAGCCAGGGTCGCCATGGCTACAAGATCTCGAGGAATCAACATAGAAGAGAAACCTCGCCCTAAGCCGCACATCAGGGATTCCTTTGTCAGTGCAAGGGTCGTAAAGATCGATCAAAATGGGGCAACCCATTTGACCCCACATAAACCCAAAGCCCCAGTCCATCCCACCAATCCCCAGATCTCCCTTCCCAGCTTGGAGATATATTTGGCTGCCTTGTCCCTTTTCGAGGAACGACGGTCGGTACCTGAACAAACCCCTCTGTGGTAAATCACCATAAAACCGAGTTATCATTTAAGGACATGATCTCCGACGAAATGGGGATCAACATGATGGAGGCTGACTCCAATGAGCCATATCAGTTAGCACCCTCCATCCCAACAGGTAAAGAAGCGGCCCCTCAGGTACGCAACTGGGCATCTTTGCCCCAAACTCTGAAAGCAAGAAGTGGCCTAAAGTTTGGCACCTGTTTCTAAAAAAAACAACCTATAAAAAGTGAGATAAGCCCTTGGCAGGCAATACCTTGTATATATACAGACTCGCGTTGCCAAGGGCCCGTCTCCGAAGAAAACAAAAATCTCAAAAACAGAGAAAAAATACAAAATCTCCAAAACATAAAAAAAACACAAAATCTCAAAAACATTGAAAAAATCCAAAGTCCAAAAATACTGTCATTTAAAATTCTAGAAAATGTCCCACAAAAGGATGCCTTAATCAAAATACCCGTCTCACGTGAAGTCAACCCCTTCCCTGTTGAAATACAAGAAGAGGTAGGGATCATGAGTCTGGACGAGGATGTCCCCTTCGAGGAGCTCCCCAATGAGCTCCTTGACCGATTTACCGACTTTGAGCATGGCCCTACCCCCATTGTCGAAGAGACTGAAGACGTCAATCTAGGAACTGAGGAGGTTCCCAGGATAACCAAAATCAGAACATTACTATCTCCTGAGGAAAGAAAAAGCATGATCGACTTTCTTTGATCATACCAAGACATTTTTACCTGGTCGTACGAGGACATGCCTGGTCTGGATACTGATTTGGTCGAGCATGAGTTGCCCCTCTACCCTGATATGAAGCCAGTCAAGCAGAAGCTGAGACGTCTCCGACCCGAATGGATGCTGAAAGTCAAAGATGAGGTCATCAAGCAGTATGACGCGAGGTTTCTCATGATATCCAAATACCTGCAATGGCTAGCCAATATCGTACCTATGCCAAAGAAGGATGGAAAGGTCCGCATATGTATCGATTTCCACAATTTGAACAGAGTAAGCCCAAAGGGCGATTTCCCACTACCACACATCGACTTCTTGGTTGATAACACAGCTAAGCATGGGATGCTTTTGTTTATGGATGGATTCATAGGATACAATCAGATCAAAATGGCAAAGGTTGATCATGAGAAGACAGCGCTCATTACCCCCTGGGGAACCTTTTGCTATCGAGTCATGCCATTCGGGCTGAAGAATGCAGGTGCAACATACCAGAGAGCTATGATTGCACTATTTCATGACATGATGCACCGAGAGATTGAGGTGTATGTTGATGACATGATAGCCAAGTCACCGGAGCGAAGCGACCATCTGGTGAACCTTCAGAAGCTATTTGAAAGGCTGAGGAAGTATCGGCTACGACTGAATCCACAGAAGTACGCATTTGGTGCTATGTCAGGGAAACTTCTAGGGTTCATCATCAGCAGGAGGGGGATCGAGGTCGACCCAATCAAAGTTAAAGCCATCACTAAAATGCCACAGCCGTCTACCGAAAAAGAGGTTAGAGGGTTTCTGGGCAGAATACAGTATATCAGTCGGTTCATTGCACAACTAACTCCAATCTGTACGCTGATCTTTAAGTTACTAAGGAAGAATTCACCCGTTGAATGGAACGACGATTGTCAGGCAGCATTCAAAAAAATCAAAAGCTACCTCCTTAATCCACCTGTTTTGGTACCACCTGAGCCAGGGAGACTACTCTTGATGTATCTCTCCACGACGAAAGTTTCGATGGGATGTGTTTTGGGGCAGAACGATGAAACAGGAAGAAGAGAGCCGGCCATTTACTATCTGAGCAAGAAGTTTACTGATTATGAGACGCGCTACTCTCATTTGGAGAAAGCATGCCTAGATCTTGTATGGGCTACTCAAAGGCTCCGCCACTATTTGCTATATCAGGCGGTTCTACTCTTGGCCCGAATGGACCCATTAAAATACCTATTTGAAAAGCCAGCTCTCACTGGACGAACCGCACGATGGCAACTTTTATTATTGGAATTCGACATCACGTACGTCACTCAGAAATCGATCAAGGGGCAGGCACTTGTTGATCATCTTACTGATAATCCTTTACCTGACTATGAGCCATTAAGAACCAAATTCCTAGATGAAGATATCTTGTTCATGACGGAAGACGATACAGAAGAAGCAGAAGAATCATGGGTAATGCACTTTGACGGGGCAGCAAATATCGAGGGGCAAGGAGTTGGCGCCATCTTGATTTCACCAAAAGGATCCCATGTACCGATCTCTATAAAACTCAACTTCTCTTGCACTAATAACATGGCTGAGTACGAAGCTTGCGTCGCTGCTCTGCAGGCGGTTCTCGATTTGAATGTAACTCACCTTCGAGTATTTGGCAATTCACAGTTAATCATATGCCAGACGAATGGTGACTGGAAGACGAAAGACGAGAAACTGATCCCCTATCATGAACACCTCAAAGATCTGATAACTTGCTTCCAAGAGGTGACTTTCTCATACGTCCCCCAAATAAGGAATCGCTTTGCCGACGCATTAGCAATTTTGGCGTCAATGATCGAAATCCCCTATGGTGTTGAGATGAAGTCGATCGTGATCGAGCAAAGGAATGAGCCGGCCTTCTGCCTCCAGATTGAGGAACCTACAAAGCCTGATGATGAGCCACCTTGGTTCTCAGATATCAAGAATTTCCTCGAGACCCTAACTTTCCCAGAGGGTACATCCAAGACAGACCGAAGAACCATTCAACGTTTAGCGACAGGTTACGTCATTTGCGGCATACAATAAAATCTTACCCAGGTGCTTTACTGAAAGTGAAGTGGTCAATATTATAAAAGAAATCCATGAGGGAGTATGCGGAGCCCATGTCAGCGGTCACATGCTCGCCAAGAAAATCCTGCGGCAAGGATACTTTTGGACCACCATGGAATCGGATTGCTGTAAACATGTTCAAAATTGCTACAAGTGTCAAGAACACTCCAGTCTGATACACGCTCCTGCCATTGATCTTCACTGCATGACCACTCCTGGGCCATTTGCTACCTCGGGCCTTGACGTTGTCGGAATGATTAATCCGAAAGCATCAAACGAACATCGATTCATCCTTGTCGCCATTGAATACTTCACCAAGTGAGTAGAAGCAGCGTCATATGCCAATATCACTACTAGTCACGTCGAGAAGTTTCTCAAGAACAATATTGTGTGTCGATTTAGAGTATCCAAAGATATCATCATGGACAACGATAAAAACTTTACGAATCAGCGCATCCGAGACTTCTGCGAGTAATACAAGATCAAGCACCATTGCTCATCCCCTTGTCGGCCTCAAACTAATGGAGCCGTGGAAGCCGTGAATAAGACAGTCATTCGCATCCTTGAGAAAATGGTCATCACTTATCGAGATTGGAGCGAAATACACCCATTGGCTTTGTGGGCCTACCGAACGTCGATCCGTACTGCTACAGGGGCAACCCCATTTTCCCTTGTGTATGGAAGCGAGGCCGTCCTCCCGGTGGAGGTTGAAGTACCCTCACTCTGAATCCTCATAGAATCAGGCTTACCCGAAGCAGAGAGACAGAGAGATCCCGCTTTGACCAGCTGAACTTATTGGATGAAAAGAGACTCCTAGCCTTATGCCACACTCAAGTTTACCAGCGGCGAATCGCACGCGCTTATAATAAACGTGTCCGCGGTCAAGATCTAAAGGTAGGAGACACTGTACTGAAGACGATCTTCACATCCCTCCATGCTGATCCAAGAGGAAAGTTTAAGAAGAACTGGGAAGGACCATACATCATTCGAGAAGTGCTGCCGGGATACGCCATCCGCCTCGCCACCATGGACGGAGATCATCTTCCTGAGCCCATCAACGCTGGATACGTCCGACGGTTTTACTCTTAGTCTATCGCGATAAGGTAAGTATTGATAAAACAAATACGTGACTGCTTAAGAACCACCCAAAAGAGGCCATCATTCCAAGTACAATAGCCCAAAGACATCCCTAAAAATGATGATATCCTTTGCTACCCCATTTAGGCCTGGGCCTTTCTTTCAATTCCCAAAAAAAAAATATATATATATATATATATATACACACATATACGTATACCAAAAAAAAAGAGAGAAAAGATAAAGTAGAGTTACTATCAAAATCCAAAAAAATTGAAAAAGCAAAACCTCAAAAAGAGATTGCCTAAAATGAAGCAAAAAGAACAAAAAATGTGTAGAAGAATCACGGGGCATGTACAGTAAAACCCCCCATGAAGAAAGTATGTTGAGAAAACTGAAGCCGTATCAAGGAAACCCTTTTAGCCCAGCATACCTTCAAATCCTAACCTAACCCATGGCCAAGCTACACCCTGAAGGAAGCCCTCTTTGTAGGTTCACAAGCAGTCATAATATATGTTAAGTAAACATGAGCCGAGTCGTGAGACGACACCAGAACCCCATCCGGCCGGCTATGACGGAATCAACGTCTATGTCGTGGCTCTTGAAAAATAATGATAAAAAGAATTAAAAAATAATAATAATAATAAAAGAAAAATACAAGCTCAAAGCAAGATGGATGTAGTGAAAACCCGAAAGGGCATTACAGGTAAAAACAGTGGGCTTGTGCGGACCAGGTGAAAACTCGAAAGGGCGCTTGGGGTAAGAGACCTAAACCCATGGATGTGGTGAAAACCCGAAAGGGCGCCACGGGTAAAAAAAGGGGGAGATAAAAAAAGAGAAAAAAATTGAAAAAGAAAGGTTTGGACTGATTGAGAAGATTGATGTTTGAGGAACCCTTTTGTTACTCTTCCTGTACCCTCTTGTTTGACTGGGCCGCTCATGCTAGTTCAAATCAGGTCCCGACCATAATTGTCTTTGTGAAACCCACACCGTCAAACGTATGACCCGAGGCAAGGAGAAAGGTTTAACTCAATCCAAAGGGATCAACGTTCTGGCCTTGGTAAAATCTGGAAACTCACTCAGGTCCGACTGCATGAAAGAATTCTACTATGCTCAAAATGGGACCCGTTACTCCGTCTCACTATCAAGGCATCAAAAAAAAAATAGCCAAAAACAAAAAAATAAAAAATCATCAAGAAAAATCCAAACACCAAAAAAAAATGTGTACTCATTTTCATGTACATATTTCCAGCATCATAGTTCAATATCAAAAATGAAGAAAAATAACAAAAAGTCTCCAAAAATAAAAATCCAAAAAATATCTTGAAAATGAAAAAGTGTAGGTAGAAATCTACTTTTTTTGTTTAGGATGAATTTTCTTTATATGTATAAACAAAAAAGAGACTGACGTTTTCTCGAGAATGTGCAGGAACATCACACGGTCCAAAGCCTCGAAGCGGGCAACTTCTCAATGATGGACAAATCAAATAAAGCATCTCACACCCGACGTCAGGTCTAACAAAAAAATGATAAAAATCATTTTGAAAAGAAAAAGAAATCTATGTTTTCATGCTAAGCACAGTTATGCACTCGCGTATTTTCGATGCGGTAAATTGTCAATATTTTATCAACAATGCAGCTGTGCAAAATTAATGTCCTAGGTCTAAGGTTCGCCTTGGATCCATGGATCCTATTTCAAAATAGGAGCGAGGGTGTCAATTTTGGTCAAACAATCAATGCTTCGATCGTATTGATTCCATCGCTAAATCTTTGCCCTGATCACTCTATATTTTGGTTTCAGGTGAACTTGAGTGCCTTGTACTTCAAGTTCGTCACATGATATTTCGGAGGTGTAGACTCTTGGTCCTTGCAGTCTGGGCGTGCACCCTACGGGGTTCAAGGGCCAGATAATGCTGGTATAAAAAAAAATGATGATAAAAAAAAAAAGCAATCTTTGAAAAAAGAAAAAAGAGAAAAAGAATAAATTTGTGCTTCCCCACAGAGCGACGCACTCGCGTATTTTCGATGCGATAAAATGTCAATATTTTATCGACGATGCAGCTGTGCAAAATTAATGTCCTAGGTCAAAGGTTCGCCTTGGATCCATGGATCCTACTTCAAAGTAGGAGCGATAGTGTCAATTTCGGTCAACAGTCAATGCTTGGATCGAGTTGATTCCACTGCTAAATATTTTGAGCCAAGTGCTCTGTCTTTGGATTCATATGAACATGGGTGTCTTAAGTTTCAGATTCTCCGTTGGAAAAGGTCAATCATTGGTTGAGACCAACCTGTTGAGGATGAGATTATATATCAATCAAACTATGCGCAATCATGCATTCAGAAGGGTTCATTTCCCTTTTATTTTCTGCAAGCTTAAAACTTGTATGGGCAGCGATATCCCTATAAAGTGTACGTCATGCGTCTGGGTATCCGTATGATGGTTGTTTGTGTACCCGGGCGGGTCCGGGTCGGGGCTTCCATCGCCTTTGTTGTTGCTTATTGCCCTTGATGGGTGCATGATTATGCATAGTTAATTGATGATTATGATCATTGTCAACAGAGGCCAGGATTGGATGCCCCCTTTTGGGAGGTGCCCAATGTTTGGTTGGATCTGTTCAAGAAAGTCGAAACTGGATACTCTAGGTCATGCTGAGTTGAGGCATGCTTTCAGAAAAATGGCAAGTACTCCTAAAAAGCGTTGTGACATCTATTCACTTCGCTCAGGTGGTCATGCTAAATAAACTTTGGGATCGATGGATCGCCCAGAGATCTCAAACCCTGCTTTCAAAAGGGGCACCTGTGAATAATTTAGTGAGGCCATCAAACGCCTTATAGGATTGGACGCAAACTGTGGAGCCTTGTGTATGTTTACTTCGCGCCTATCTTTGAATGTGGGTCGATCACCCCTCTTACTTACAAAACTATTGTATTCAGAATAAATCTCGAACATCAATCACCTTCAAATTTTCTCGAGAAGCGGACATTTTTCCCGACTAACAAGCTTTCACAACTCGAGAGGCGAATATTTTTTCCAGTTATTGGGCTTTCACAACTCATTCCACCTCGGTTATGCCCAGTAATGTCGCTAAGCTCTTGGGAACCGATTACCTCGAGAAACAAATGATTAGCCTGACACTCCAGGGCTTTCGTTTTCTCACCGTGTTACTCACCCGATGTAAGTTTGTTCTGAATACAGTGGACCCGTCAGTAATGCCTTGGGCTTCTTCGGATGTCTCTTTTCTTTGGCATACGATCACTAGTGATCGGATACCAAAGAGGGGCATCTGTAGACACCCAAATTTGGCCCAAGGCCCGATCGAAACACCTTTCGAGAGAGGTGCAATTATGAGCTTTTGATGGTATATATGGAACCCTTAGGAATCACCCCAAATTCTTAGGAATCACTCTAGATCCCTTAGGAACCTACCTCGAACCTTTAGAAACCAATCCCGGCCCTTAGAACCCATTCCGAATCCTAAACCTAACCTTCCCGGGTAATGGATGAGGAGTGGTGCATCAGGAATAGTTGAAATTTTTTACTGATATCAAATCATATATAATTAGAAAGAGAACTTCTCCAGATTTCCAACGAGCCAAGAATCGCCTCAATCGGAGTTGTATATCAAAAGTTATGATCATTTGAAAATTGGGCATAATTTCGGGATTTTTGCCTGGCGCAACTAATAGTTGCGCCAAGCCATTTTCCCCCTGGATTTGCTTGGCGCAACTAATAGTTGCGCCAGGACTTTTTCCCCCATAAATGGCCTGGCACAACTAATAGTTGCGCCAGGCATAAATGGGTTCCCCCACCCCTCGCGAGGCCAACTTCCAAGCTACTATTCATTACTGTTTTACTGTACATTTGCCTGGCGCAACTAATAAACAATAATTGTTGGATTTTACCCCGAATTTTGTGTTTGGGTTTGACTTGTTGACCACCTCAACCTTTGGGGTGTGTTTTGATAATTCTATTACACCCATTCCTTACCTATTTGCAACCCTCCAAGTGGCCTAAAGCCTCACCCCATCATCCACCATTAGAACCACCTTCACACCTTTCCAAGCTCTCAAAATCCTAGGAAACTTTAGATTTAAGATCACCTAATTGCTAACCTCAATTAGCATCTAAGTGGCCTCCTAACTCACCCTTTTCCTATAAATAGAGCCCCCCTCCCCTTGGTTTAAGGGTTGAAAATTTTGGCCTAAGAGAGAAAGAGCTTAAAGTGAGAAGATCTTTCTCCCTTTGGTGCACACTTCCCATACAAACTCCAGAATTCTAAAACCTCCTTTGAGTGATATTTTTCATCTTAGATCCCTTAGTTTAGGTATATGCTACCCATTCACCTTCCCTCTCTACCTCTTAGTTAGCAAGCCTTAGAGGTTAAAACCCCACTTTCCACCATACAAAGCCTTTAAGAGCTCATCAAAGTAAGCTACTCAAGGCTCTCCTACGGTGCTACAAAGGCCCGAGGGCTCCGGCTCTCCCCTTTCTTCTTCTATCTCTTTTTGGCATTTCCTATCCTTTCATTTGTGCCGTTACGCCGCCGAATTTTCGGTAGGAATGGAGGGGCACAAATAGGATTGGAGGCCCATTTGGGCAAGAGGGAATCATTCTCTTTTCTTTTACATCATTTTATTTTTGGCCATAAGTAGAGACCGCGTTAAGCGGGTTGATCGGGTGCCTAACACCTTTCCGATCGATAACCGAAGCCCCTACCCAAGAGCCTTTGGTGTGGACCGGATTCAGAGTGATATTTTTAGCATTTAGGTGCTCATAAAAATGAACTAGGTATCCCGAGACACCGAAAGCTCTGGGTGGTGACTCTATATTTTTTCGTTAGAGAGCGCATCGTCGCGACGGGATCATATCGATTCCCACGGTTGCACACATCTTTTCAGTTATTTAAATTATTTTTCAGTTAATTCATTGATACATCATGCTGCTAAATATCATGGAATATATGTGAGAGCTTAACTTATATGTTCATTTAGTTGTTTCTCTATTGAGCAATGATGTAGCTCATCCCTCGACTATACGTTATAGGTACAGGTGTAGATCGAGATTCAGCTGCGGAGAAAGGCTTGGGATATCCCGTTGGAAAATTTTACCTTAGGTGAGGTTTGGACATGGGTATGTTTTGGGTTTGTGTAATGAATGTTTTGAGGTCTTTTGGATTATGGACTTGGTATGTCCGGGGATTTATTACTGTATTAAGACTCATTCTGTAGATATGTTGTTGAAGCCACTGTTTAGGTGATGATCGACCATCACCGGTGGTTTTCTTGTGGGCTCATTTTATTCAGTCTTTATGTATAGAAGTATCTTTATTGTTGTTATATTTTACTTTGACTCTACCTTTATTGGCATACCAAGTAATTTCTGTATTCGGATCGTGATATGTGCAACCCGACAGTCTGATTTTCCCTGAGTTTATGATGTAAGGAAGAAAAAAGATTATTTTGCAAGTTTTGTAGAATTAGAGAAAAAAGGGCCGTCAAATAATATACCGCTCCACAGTGCAAATATTGAACTCCAACAAGAGCGCCATCCCAGACGCTAAATATAGCTATTGCTACAGTAATAGCTAAATTTAGTTATTACTGTACCAGTAGCTATACATTAAAATAGTCTCTTTTTTTTAAGGACAACTCTCTCTCTCCTCCCTCTCTCTTTCTTATCTAGTCTAGTAGTCCCGAGCCGGACCAAACCGCACCGAAACCCGAGGGTCCCGAATCAAATTGAACCACACCGAAACCCGACACAAATCGAACCGAACCGAACCCCAATTTGGTTTGGTTTGGATGGCTTAAAACCGAAAAAACTCGAAAAAACCAAAAAAATACCCGAAAAAAATAAAATAAAATAGGTATTTTACCTACACCGAACCAAACCAAATAGGTTTCAGTTTCAGAAAAAAAATTAAACCGAACCAAAACCCAACACAAACCAAACCGAACCCCAATTTGGTTCGGTTTCGATTTGGGTGGCTTGAAGCCAAAAAAACCCCAAACAAAACGAAAAGATACCCTAAAAATAAAAAAGTAGGTATTTTACCTACACCGAACCGAACCAAATCAGTTTCGATTTCAGAAGAAAAAAAAAATTGAACAGAACCAAATGAGTTTCAATTCGGTTTCAGAAAAATTGGTCGATACGTATCGGTATCGGCCAATTTGACACCTTGCGTATCAGTATCGGCCCTAGGCATACCGATACCCGAGACCGGAATCGATTTGACACCTTGCGTTGGAAAAAGATGACCATTGTAAAAATAGTGCCTTTAGAGAATTTGAATTTTTAAAAGTTGATTATTGGTAGTAAAATATAATAAGACAAGAATGAAAAATAATATTTTAAAGAATAAAGTAGTTAAAATAGATTGTCTATTAGAGTGACTTTTTGTTATAACTCGGATCTTAAGAGGGTCATTCGACAGCGTGAGATGCAGTGGAGCACCGAATTCTGTGTACATGCCCCACACACTACCCCAACCCACAACCCACACCACAATAGAAAGAAAATTTTTAGGATCTAGCCACCTTAGTTGGCACCGACTCACCCAAATCGGTAGCCTAAGGCAACCACATCTCCTATGTTTTATAATTAAATATTATATAAATAAATGTGTATATATTAAGGTATATATGTGTATATCTTAAGGTATATACTAAATTTATAGTTATAGTGGCTGCCTTTTGTGTAAGATCACTTGCCTAATCAGGCCCTTCCTCGTTGGACTTCGCCTATTAAATCCCGTATGCAAGGTAAACAAAGGGATATCTTCAACCTCTCATCTCCTTCCCTCTTCAAGATCATAGCCGACACCACCATCGTTACCATATTTTTCCTCTCCATCTCGCAATACCCCCACTTCAGCTCCTTCATCGCATGTGAGGTAGCCATTGCTGCGACTACCTTCTCTTGAAATCAGCCACCGCGTCTTCACATTCTCCGAGACGCGATCTACGGCGAAATCGTGGTTCACCATCGATCCACGCCAATTGCCTCAAAAATCGATGCCCGAACAGCAATCCACGCCAACCTGAATCTACGAGCACACTCTAACAGGTTGGTGCCCCTCGATCGATCTTAAAATATTCAGTTTTTATTTTTGAAAATAAAAGAAATATATATCTTTCTTTCTTGAGCTCAAGTAATGATGACTTAGCCATTAAGAAGAAGAACAAAAATATAAAAATAAAAATAAATACATATAGATATATATATATATATGCTACATAATATATTCGGATTCTTATATATATATATATATATATATATATATATATATATATATATTTATGACCACACGATGGCACAGAAAAAGACCCAACCTCCCAACCTTTCTTCTCCACTAGTTTGCTTATCCACTAGTTCACCTGCAAAATAAAACAATAAATATATCTATATGTAACTAATTATAAATATAAACACATATGCATATATGCATATACATGAATTTGTGTTTGCTTAGTGATGGGATTAACCCCTCCTCTCTTCCCAACTTGGCTCCCACGTCCCTGCAGCAACAAGTCATAAACAGTATATATATATATATAGATATTTATATAATACATGAGATTTACCTGATTTGGCAGTGGTATAAAACTTTAAATAATAAGTTTCATATTTCAAATTATCTGAGTTATTTTGCAATCATCGTTGTGGACGATCTGTTGCAGTCAACAAATCTAGATTGTTAAAATTATGGTGTTTGATCTGGAGTACATTTGAAGATGATGCCTCTTGATCTGGAAATTGGCAGCTTGATTCCAAAACTAGTCGTGGAACCAATTGTTGAGATCGTGTTGGAGCCAATATTATCTAGAGAGAAGACACAACAGTTAACACTCCCAAGGCTTGCTATATATATGTATATAAGATTGGTTGTACAGAGATAAATGTTTAGAGAGTGGTGTTTTTAGCAGAGATTTAGAGAGAGAAACAGAGAGAGGCCCAACCTCTAACATAAATATTTAGAGAGAGAAACAGAGAGAGGCCCAACCTCTAACAGAAATATTTAGAGAGAGAATAGAGTGACTCATGGTTTTAACAGAAATCTAGAGAGATAAATATATGTTTTTAGCAGAGATTTAGAGAGAGAAACAGAGAGGCCCAACCTCTAACAAAAATATTTAGAGAGAGAATAGAGACTCATGATTTTAGTGAGAAGGTGTTTAACAGAGAGACCCAGCTGAAAATCTAGAGAGAGGAAAATGGATGAATAGAGAGATGAAAAGAATTTGAAGAGAGAGAAACCAAAAGGTTTCTCATCTGCTCTGTTACACAAAAATAGAAACTAACAAATTGAGATCAAAATCAATAACTCTTGGGTGTGTTATCGAAATTGATCGGACGGATATCATACCGACACCAAACGAATCCCGGCAATTATTTCGACCAAACGTCGGCAATGCCGGTGATAGCTTGCTTGTGCCGACCATTATATATAGTTGGGTGCAATGGAGAACTTACCTGATATGGTTAATTTGGTGCAACCATCCTTTAGCACCACTAGATTCAAACAGAATAGTTTCAAGTTGGAACTTGTGGGTCCAACTCAAGAAATGGAGCTGAGATGGACCACCTCCACAAATTGAAAATCTCGAGACATCTAACGATTTAGAACTCAAGAAATCAACACTCAAATTAAGAAATTGAAACACCATTTGGATACCTTCGATCATGAAGAGATTGACCCTTAGATCTGAGACCTTAGATGCCGAAATAAATTGGGCCCAAGGACCTAACACCTCAAAAATTATCCTCCTTAAGAATCTGATGGTTCAAGTCCGTTCAACCCGATTGACACATGGTAGGTACCCTAAGTGTGAACGCAACTCCTAGATCTTGTAAAATGTTGACAGAAAGATCTAGTGTGTTAGAAGTCGGATCAGGCCCGGGATAAGAGACTAAACCTTAGGTAAAATTATATTGTCCGACCATCTAATGGTTCAGATTGAATGATGGATGGGTAGAAGTTTATTTGTTATTGCAACCTTAGGTGCCACATGGAATAACACCACCCTTAACTTTTGAGAATCAAGGCCCAACTAACCCATAGGACCAACTTTAAAAATGATCTCGATAATGACACAATATAATCTAACAGATCAGAAGAGTGTCACTAAAATCTCGAGGACGTGTTTTGAGGGCCGCAAGTTTGGAAGATTTGGTAAGGGATATAAGCCCTTGTATAACTAAGTAAGGGGATTTGCATAACTAAGTAAGGGGATTGTTTGACCTGCCACATTGAAGGAAAATGTCTCGACGCGAAGACCACATAGATCTTAGAAAACTTTAAGAACAACAGTCCTAATCGCTCCATAAGCAATATAATGGCCCACAGAATTTTCCCAAGGTAGGTAGGAAAGGCTTGTTCATTTCATATTTTAATCATTATATTATGTTCACAAATATGTACGGTGTATGATATAATTTCGATTAGTTAGGTAACTCCTCGCATCATATGACATGCATCATATAGAAAATCACGATAGGGCATATGCATAATTCAAATGAAATAAGCTATGTCACACGACTTTAAAGTCTTCGTCATGATGGGGTTTCCTTCACGATTATGTGGAACTTAGAATGTAAGCATTCATGTACGGATGCAACACCTCTATGGGAGTATGGACTACTATACAAAGTATATCCATGTTACTATAGAACCCATCCCTTTGAAAGCGTGATTTTATGACTCTTATCGCACCGTGGCTTACTCCAAATTAAGTTATAAGTAAATGATAAGAAACAATATGTAAGATAAGATAAGATACAATACAGATAAGTTACTCTTTAAAGGCCAACAAAACACGAAAAAAGTTTTTACACGTACTATGCCTTGCATGCCACCGTAAGATCCAACGTCTGCAGTCAAGACGAATCTTAAGGACAATACGATACGACAGTGTCCCTAATATAAAGGGACACTAATTTAAATGCATGCAACCTCATCGGGTTGGATGACGGTATACAATATGATACGGAGGTTAGGTGATTATCTACACGTGAACCTCGCGTGATAGGCTCGAGCAGCGACCCTGGCACAAGTCGTATAAGTAAATTAAGTAAGAAGCAAAGTACGTTGTGTAGGCCTATAGAGCTATGCTAAGTTTTAAGATATGCCACGTAGAATACCACGTAGAATAAGTCGACAGGATAGATACAAAAAGACATTAGAAATTGATACATCATATTCATTTCATTTTATGCTGTCTTTTCATTTTATGCTGTCTTTCAGTTTCGATATGATAGGCCACAAGATCTTAGTATTATTATAATTATTTATAGATGTTTGGTTTATTTTAAAATACACCGCAACTCAAGCGATTGCACACACGATCACCTAAGTATATTATGGTGGATCGATTGTGCAACCCGCTAAGTTGCGACTGAGTAAACTCACCCCTCTCAAAATCTAACAGTTGTAGGTGAGGACTCTGATAATCCTACCTATGATGACGTGGAGACAGCTGTGCCAGAGGCGGCATACGTAGACGAGGACGTTGACTACCACCTGGATGAGGGAGTAGATTCGATAGATTTTTATGAGCCTTGAGAGTGTCTTAGGCTCTAGGCATGATTATTTTTATCGAGAGACTTATTATTGGTTGAGTTTACATTTTCGCACATCTTGTGGTTTATGTATGGGACAGTTTTACCCTATGTAAAACCTCGATTTATTTTCCATCCTAGATGCATGGTTAGGACTAATCACTTTATGAATGTCATCTATGTTTTTTGCTGTTAATTTATGAGCCGTTTATCTTTAAATGCTATCTCAAATGTCTTGATCTATATGCTAAATTAAAATAAGAATTACGTGTATGTCTGCTTATCGCCTTCAAAACGCGCGGTGTCATAACACGGAATTTTAAGCCCTCGAGATTGAGTAAGGATTTTGGGTCATGACAGAGTTGGTATCAGAGCCCAGGCTTTACTTCCTTTAGGGACTATATTGTACAAATTCACTAACATACGACATTTTGTGGAATCGGGACTTAATGGCCCCACGACGCAGAGAAACGAATAACTCTTAGGTGGACGATGCCTCATCACATAAAGGTCCTCAAGAATCTGAAGCGATGCGCCTATTGCGCGAGATGACAACTACTTGCAGTCAACAAATGACTCAGCTGACGTAGTCACTCCAGCAGGAAAGAACTCAATTATTGCATGAGATGGAGGTGCAAAGAGAGCAGCAAAGACAAGCAATCCAAGAGTTGGTCAATCAACGTCAACCTTCTCCACGACAAGAGAATCCACCCTACGCACCTACCAGATTCCAAGTATTTAACAGAACTCGACCTCCCTATTTCCATGGACAGCTCAATCTAGTTGTTGTTGAATATTGGATAAGTACAATCGAGAAGTTCTTCAGAATCTCTTCACCGGCAGAACATGAAAAAGTGAAGTGGGCAGCATTCTACCTGGACCAAGAAGCAAAGAACTAGTGAAAAGCAGCAAAGAGAGCTGCAGACTAAAGCAATGAAGAAGAATGGACTTGATAGTAGTTCAGGGAAGGTTACTTCACAAAGTATATCTCTGCAGCCACCAGGGCACAGAAGAAGAAGGAATTCATGGATCTACTACAAGGGAACATAGCCGTGGCCGAGTTTGAGGCCAAGTTTGACCAGCTATCCAGATTCGTTGGGAATTTGATCGCAGATGAAGGCAACAAGCTCTTTGCATTTTAGAATGGCTTGTGACCATTCTTTCGCAAGAAGTTAGTCACATTGAAGATTAAAACATATGGAGAGCTCGTGGAGCGTGCCCAGATCTAAGAGAGGGAGTCGGGAGAAATGATGAATTGAAAAGTTACTAGAATTTAGGCTCAGAAAAATAAGGTTATCCAACGAGTCCCTTTTGTTTCCCAGGGGCTGACACCAACATCCTATCAGAGGATTCAACCCTATACTAA
This sequence comes from Chloranthus sessilifolius, assembly GCA_021018995.1. Lineage (NCBI taxonomy): Eukaryota > Viridiplantae > Streptophyta > Magnoliopsida > Chloranthales > Chloranthaceae > Chloranthus > Chloranthus sessilifolius. The sequence continues at coordinate 125,191,968 of CM037589.1, read as the reverse complement.
CCCTCCAGTGAACAAAAAGCCTCGAATTGTACCTCAACAGACTCGACCAACCCCTGCCTTCCAATCGAGAAACATCGTGCCACCTCCACAGCAACCATAGGGAGCTTATGTACCGTTCGAGTCGTGCCCTAAGTGCAATAAGTGACATTGACCGGGTGTGTGCATGCAAGGCACCGAAAAATGTTATAACTATGAAAAGGAAGGACATATTGCTAAGGAATGCCGAGAGAAACCTCAAAGCCAACAAGTGAGGCCAAGGTATGACTGTCCAGTAAAAGTAACTATTTCAATTATTAGAAACCTCAAAGAATCAAGGACGAGTATTTGCATTGTCGCAATAGGACACCTTGGCTAGTGATGAAGTGATCCAAGGTATGACTGTCTAGTAAAAGTAACTATTTCAATTATTAACATAGCTTATTAAATTTAAAATTTGCATAATCACCATCAAATCGCTAATATTCTTAATCTCATATTGTACAAATAGGTAATTTATTGGTCATCTTTCCAGAGTATACTAATAAACACCTAGCTCTTGCACTCATAAATTCGAGTTCCACACACTCTTTTATTACCCCAGGATTCGTATCAAAAATAGGAACTACACTTACACTCTTGGAGAATAAACTGGTAATTTTAACAATGTCAGGAAGCAAGATGATGGCTACTCTTGTATGTCGAAATATCATCATAAACATCAAGGGTCATGATCTTTCAATAGATATCATCGTGTTGAATTTCTAGGATTTCGATATCTTATTGGGCATGGATTGGTTAGCCACATATCATGCCACAGTTGACTGTTTCTCTAAAGTGGTCACCTTCCAACCACTCGGAGAGCCTCCATTCAGATTTTGGGGAATTAAAAAAAAAGGGAGCACTTTTATTAGCAGCATTAGACGAGGAGCAAGACAAGACAGTCGATTCTACAAAAATTTTAGTCGTCAGAGATTTCATCGACGTATTTTTTGAGGACTTACCCGGTGTACCACCCGACCGAGAGATCAAGTTCAAAATCGATATGATCCCAGGGATCGCACCAATTGCTATGGCACCATACCGGATGGCTCCTATAGAATTAAAGAAACTAGAAATACAACTTAAGGAATTGTCAGCTAAGAAATTTATTAGACGCAATCAATCGTCATGGAGAGCCCCAGTTCTCTTCGTAAAGAAGAAAGATGGTTCGATGAGGCTATGCATCGATTGTCGTCAGTTAAATAGCATAACCATCCAAAATCGATACTTCCTCCCACGTATCGATGATTTGTTCGATCAGCTCCAAGGTGCCAAGTGTTTTTCTATGATTGATCTTAGATCGGGTTATCATTAGCTGAAAGTGAGAGAAGAGGATATCTCGAAAATAGCTTTTGCTTGCAAGAATGGGTTGTACGAGTTCTTAGTCATGCCCTTCGGACTAACAAATGCACCAGCTGTATTCATAGACCTGATGAATTAGGTGTTCAAGCGGTATCTTGATGAATTTATCATCATATTTGTAGATGACATCCTCATCTACTCACGATTGGAGAAGAACATGAGGAACACCTTCGTCTCGCACTTCAGACACTCCGAGATTACCAGTTGTATGCTAAAATTAGCATGTGAGATTTTTGTCTCAAACAAGTGACTTTTCTAGGGCATGTGATATCTGCAAAAGGTGTTACTATTGAGCCTTCAATAGTAACACCTTGCGGTGATCAATTGGCAGGCACCAAAGAGTGTCACGAAATAAGGAGTTTTCTCGGACTCGCAGGGTTATTATCGATGCTTCGTGGAAGGATTCTCTCAGATTGCTCTGCCCTTACAAGCCTCACAAAGAAGAATACAAAATTTGTATAGTCTGATGAGTGTGACAGAAGCTTTCAGAAATTGAAAAAGAAGCTTACTACAGCACCAGTTCTAACCTTACCTTCTAACACAGACAAGGGTAAATTTGAAATATTCACCGACGCATCTCGTCAAGGACTTGGTTGTGTACTGTAATAAGATGGAAAGGTCATTGCATACGGGTCAAAACAATTGAAGCCACATGAGAAAAACTATCCAGTTCACGACTTAGAATTGACAGTAGTCATCTTCGCACTCAAATTGTGGTGACTTTATCTCTATGGTGAAACGTTCAAAGTATATACAGACCATAAGAGCCTCAAGTACCTCTTCTCATAAAAAGATTTAAATCTCAAACAACGCAGATGGGTCGAGTACATGAAGGATTACAATTGTTCGATTAAATATCATCCCAATAAAGCAAACATCGTCGCATATGCACTCAGTAGAAAAACTTCAGGATTTTTGGCCTGATTAAAAACTTTGAGGCCCCTCGATGAACTAGAAATTGGTGCGATCCCTGGGATAAAATCAAAGAAGGTGTATATTTGGAAAGAATTCTTATAAATCCATTCATCGTGGATAAAATCAAGGAACTGCAGCAAACGGATCCAAAAGTTCTATGAATCATTAAGGCCATGTATAAAGAATCAAAACCAGATTTTAGTCTCAGAATAGATGAAACATTACTCTTTAGGCGAAGATTTTACGTACCCAATGATCCTAATGTTAAAAGGGAAATACTCGATGAAGGCCATAAATCAGGGTACTCAGTGCACCCAGGCAGTAATAAGATGTATTAAAATTTGAAAAACTGGTAATGATGGCCTAACATGAAGCGAGAAATAGTCGAATATGTATCAAGATGCTTAGTGTGCTAACAAGTCAAAGCAGAACACCAAAAACAAGCCGGTTTCATTCAACCTTTACCCATTTCGAAGTGGAAGTGGGAAAATATATCAGTAGACTTCATCATTGGTCTGCCAAAAACATTGAAGAAGAATGATGCCATTTGGGTAATAGTTGATAGATTGACAAAGTCTGCACACTTCTTGCCATTTAAAACTACTGCAGATAGAGAAAAACTCGTTGAGACTTACTTGAAGGAAATCATGAAATTGCATGGTGTGCCAGTAAGCATCATGTCTGATAGAGACTCAAAATTCACCTCAAAATATTAGACTACCTTCCAAACAGCTTTGGGTACTCGTCTGGATTGTAGTACTGCCTTCCATCCACAAATTGATGAGCAGACCGAAAGGGTTAACCAAGTAGACGAAGATATGCTGCGAGCTTGTATGCTCAACTTCCGAGGGAATTGGGACGATCACCTCCCTTTGATCGAATTCTCTTACAATAATAGCTATCAGGTGAGCATCGAAATGTCTCCTTTCAAGGCATTATAGGGTAGAAGTTGTAGAGCGCCTTTGTGTTGGGATAAAGTTGGAGTAAGAAAGATGCTTGAACCCGAACTAGTCCAAACCACGACTAAAAAAGTCAAACTGATACGCAAACAACTTAGAATAGCCCAAGATCGTCAAAGGAAGTATGCCAACCCCCATCGTCGTAACTTAGAGTTCGAGGTGCTACATTTCGACTTGAAAGTTAAATTTTATTAAAATTTTGCTCGTATTTTGAATAGTAAAATCTTTTTGTTAGGTTGTTGAACGTGTGTTCATTCGTGTCTCCCCGACCAAAGGAGTTATGCGCTTTGGAAAGTGCGAGAAGTTGAGCCCCAGATACGTAGGGCTGTTCGAAGTCACAAAATGCGTGGGCGAGGTTGCTTATAAAGTCGCTCTACCATAATAATACTCGAGGATCCATGATGTATTCCATGTGTCTATATTGAGGCGATACGTATATGACCCTTCACACATAGTGGAGATCAACCCCATCAATATCAAAGAAGATCTCATTATCATTGCAAGGCCCATCAAAATTCTCGATCAAAAGGTGCAAGTTTTCAAAAATAAGAAGATAACGTTGGTGTTGGTTCAATGGCAACATCACACACCAAAAGAGGCAACCTGGGAAAATGAAACCGACATCAAAGCAACATACCCATAACTTTTTGAATAATCAGTACGTAATTTTCGGGGACGAATTTTTTTTTGGGGGGGGAAGAATGTTATGACCTGGATCTTAAGAGGGTCATTCGACGGCATGAGATGCAGTGGAGCATCGAACTCTGTGTGCATGTCCCACACACTACCCCAGCCCACACCACAAAAGAAAGAAAGTTTTTAGGATCTAGCCACCTTAGTTGGCACTGACTCACCCAAATTGGTAGCCTAAGGCAACCACATCTCCTCTATTCTATAATTATATATTATATAAATATATGTGTATATATTAAGATATATACTAAATTTATAGTTATAGTGGTTGCCTTTTGTGCAAGATCACATGCCTAATCAGGCCCTTCCTCATTGAACTTCACCTATTAAATCCCGTATGCAACGTAAACAGAGGAATATCTTCAATCTCTCGTCTCCTTCCCTCTTCAAGATCACAATCGACACCACCATCGTAACCATATTTTTCCTCTCCATCTCGCAATACCCCCACTTTAGCTCCTTCATCGCATGCAACGCAGCCATTGCTACGACTACCTTCTCTTGAAATCAGCCACCGCGTCTACACCTTCTCTGAGACGCGATCCACGGTGATATCGTGGTTCACCATCGATCCACACCAACTGTCTCAAAAATCGACACCCGAACAGCGATCCACACCAACCTGAATCCATGAGCACGCTCCAACAGGTGGGTGCCCCTCAATCGATCTTAAAATATTCAATTTTTATTTTTGAAAATAAAAGAAATATATATCTCTTTCTTGAGCTTGAGTAATGACAACTTAGCCATTAACAAGAAGAACAAAATTATAAAAATAATAAAATAAATATAGATGTATATACTATATATATATGTGCTACATAATATATTCAGATTCTTATATATATATATATATTTTTATGATCACACGATGGCACAGAAAGAGACCCAACCTCCCAACCTTTCTTCTCCACTAGTTTGCTTATCCACTGGTTCACCTGCAAAATAAAACAATAAATACATCTATATGTAAATAATTATAAATATAAACACATATGCATATATGGATATAAGTGAATTTGTGTCTGCCTTGCGATGGGATTAACCCCCCTCCTCTCTTCCCAGCTTGGCTCCCATGTCCCTGTAGCAACAAGTCATAAACAGTATATATATAGAGATATTTATATAATACATGATATTTATCTGATTTGGTAGTGGTATAAAACTTTAAATAGTAAGTTTCATATTTCGAATTATCTGAGTTGTTTTGCAATCATCGTTGTGGACGATCTATTGGAGTCGGAAAATCTAGGTTGTAAAAATTACAGTGTTTGATCTAGAGTACGTTTGAAGATGGTGCCTCTTGATCTGGAAATTGGCAGCTTGATTCCAAAACTAGTCGTGGAACCAATTACAGAGATCGTGTTGGAGCCAATATTATCTAGAGAGAAGACACAACAGTTAACACGCTCAAGGTTTGTTGTATATATGTATATAAGATTGTTTGTACAGAGAGAAATGTTTAGAGAGAGAGAGGTGTTTTTAGCAGAGATTTAGAGAGAAATAGAGAGAAGCCCAACCTCTAACAGAAATATTTAGAGAGAGAAATAGGGAGAGGCCTAACCTCTAACAGAAATATTTAGAGAGAATACAGAGACCCATGGTTTTAATAGAAATTTAGAGAGAGAAAGATATATTTTTAGCAGAGATTTAGAGAGAGAAACAAAGAGGCCCAACCTCTAACAAAAATATTTAGAGAGAGAATAGAGACTCATGGTTTTAGTGAGAAAAGCCAAGGTGTTTAACAAATAGACCCAGCTGAAAATCTAGAGAGAGGAAAATGGATGAATAGAGAGATGAAAAGAATTTGAAGAGAGAAAGAAACCAAAAGGTTTCTTATCTGTTCTATTACACAAAAATAGAAACTAGCAAATTGAGATCAAAATCGATAACTCTTGGGTGTGTCATCGAAATTGATCGGACGGGCGCCATACAGACACCAAACGAACCCCAGCAATCGTTCTGACCAAACACCGGCATTGCCGGTGATATCTTGCCTGTGCCGACCATTATATATAGTTGGGTGCAGTGGAGAACTTACCTGATATGGTTAATTTGGTACAACCATCCCTTAGCACCACTGGATTCAAACAAAATAGATTCAAATTGGACCTTGTGGGCTCAACCTAAGAAATGGAGCTGATATGGACCGCCTCCACAAATTGAAATTCTCGAAATATCTAATGATTCAGAACTCAAGAAATCGACACACAAATCAAGAAATTGAAACGCCATTTGAATACCTTCAATCATGAAGAGATTGACCTTTAGATCTGAAACCTTAGATGCCGAAATAAATTGGGCCTAAGGACCTAACACCTCAAAAATTATCCTTCTTAAGTATCTGATGGTTCAGGTCTGTTCAACCCGATCGCCACATGGTAGGTACCCTAAGTGTGCACGTAACTCCTAGATCTTGTAAAATATTGACAGAAAGATATAGTGTGTTAGAAGTCGAATCAGGCCCGGGACAAGAGACTCAACCTTAGGTAAAACTATATTTTCCGACCATCTAATGGTTCAAATTGAATGATGGATGGGTAGAAGTTCATTTGTTATTGCAACCCTAGGTGCCACATGGAATAGCACCATGGGTTACCTTTAACCCTTAACTTTTGATAATCAAAGTCCAACTGGCCCATAGGACTAACTTTAAAAATGATCTCGATAATGACACAATATAATCTAACGGATCAAAAGAGTGTCACTAAAATCTTGAGGACGTGTTTTGAGGGCCGCAAGTTTGGAAGATTTTGTAAGGGATATGAACCCTTGTATAACTAAAGGGATTTGTATAACTAAGGGGATTATTTGACCTGTCACGTTGAACCATTCTTGGGTCAAACTAGTAAAAGGTCTCGACACGAAGACCACATAAATCTTAGAAAATTTTAAGAGCAACGGTCTTGATCGAGTCATAAACAATCTAATGGCCCACAAAATTTTCCCAAGGTAGGCAGGAAAGGCTTGTTCATTTTATATTTTAATCATTATATTATATTCACAAAAATGTATGGTGTATGATATAATTTCGATTGGTCAGGTAACTCCTCTCATCATATGACATGCATCACATAGAAAATTACGATAGGGCATACACATGATTAAAAAAGAATAAGCTATGTCACACGAATTTTAAACCTTTGTCATGATGGGGTTCCCTTCATGGTCATATAAAATTTAAAATATAGGCATCAATGTACGGATGTAACACCTCTATGAGAGTATAACTGACATACAAAGTACATTCAGGTTACTACAAAACTCATCCCTTGGAAAGCGTGATTTTGTGAATCTTATTGCACCATAGCTTACTCTAAATTAAGTTATAAGTAAATGATAAGGAATGATATATAAGATAAGATAAGATATGAATACAGATAAGTTACTCTATAAAGGCCAGTAAAATACGAAAAAAGTTTCTACACATGCTATGTCTTGTGTGCCACCGTAAGATCCAACGTTTGCAGCCAAAACTGGTCTTAAGGACAATATGATACGTTAGTGTCCGAATGTAAGGGGACACTGATTTAAATATATGTAACCATATCAGGCTGGATGATGATATACGATATAATACGAAAGTTAGGTGATTATCTACACGTGAACCTCGCGTGGTAGGCTCGAACAGCTACCCTGACACAGGTCGTATATGTAAATTAAATAAGAAGTAAAGTACGTTGTGTAGGCGTATGGAGCTATATTAAATTTTAAGATATGCCACATAGAATAAGTCGACAGGATAGATATAAAAAAATATTAGAAATTGGTGCATCATATTCATTTCATTTTATGCTATGTCTTTTCATTTTATGCTACAAATTTTAGTTTCGATATGTAAGGCTACAAGATCTTAGTATTATTGTAATCATTTATAGTTGTTTGGTTTATTTCAATATGCACCGCAACTCAAGCAATTGCATATACGATCACCTAGGTATGTTATGGTGGATCGATTGTGTAACCCGCTGAGTTTACACGACTGAGTAAACTCACCCCCTCCCAACATCTAACAGTTGTAGGTGAGGACTCTGATAATCTTACCTATGATGATGTAGAGAAAGTTGTGTCAGTGGCGGCATACGTAGACGAGGATGTTGGCTATCACCTGGATGAGAGAGTAGATCCGACAGATTTTTATGAGCCTTGAGAGTGTCTTAGGCTCTAGGCATGATTATTTTTCTCGAGAGACTTGTTATTGGTTGAGTTTGTGTTTTTGCACATCTTATGGTTTACGTATGGGACAGTTTTACCCTATGTAAAACCTTGGTTTATTTTCTATCCTAGATGCATGATTAGGACTAATCACTTTATTAATGTCATCTACGTTTCTGCTATTAATTTATGAGTCATTTATCTTTAAATATTATCTCAAATGCCTTGATCTATATGCTAAATTGAAATGATAATTATATGTATGTCCATTTATCGCCTTAACAATCGTACAGTATCATAACACGGAATTCTAGGCCCTCCAGATCAGGTAAGGATTCTGGGTCTTGACACTTTTACTGTATCAGTAGCTAAAATATTATAGCAGTAGCTAAATTGGTATTTAGCTACTCGAATTTTGCTCTCCTTGCTGAAGATGCTCTACGGCCTCCTAATTAGTAAGGGCCTCTAAAAATATCTTTACTATTATAAAGCATTCCATGTTCAAGTTTGTTAGCTTTTTTTAAAATCTCATAATTTCCTTATATAAAAAAATCTCAAATTTTATTTAAATGATATTTTTATTTGCAACTAGAATTCTGAAGTTGGAATCTATAATTGCAAATAATACTACCCATTATTTAAAGCAAATAGTAAAATTGGTGTTACCCTCTTTCTTAGCCACTTTTTTGGCTACCGCAATTTTTATCTTTTGGGTAGCAATAGTTGCAACCGAAGATTAATGAGACACTACTGATGGTTTCACCATTCATATTGTTGACTTTCTTGAATCAGATGCTAACTGTAATTTTGCATCCTAATCATGCACACATTAAACCTTGAGGTCGTGGACCACATATCATACGGTCAGATGTTGATTATGCATGACACCGTCCGTGATAAAAGTGCTCCATGGTAAGCCATGATCATGGCCACTTTGAGAAGTGTGCCATGTGTGATCAACATTGACTCTGTGATAGTTGGGACATGATCATAAGATCTAATGTGTGAAAGATTGGAACAAAAAATGACTTCTATCATCTGATTCAAGGCAACTAGCAGTGTGAACGATGGAACCATAGTTGTGCACAAGAATCTTTTGTTGCAATTATCTTTTTTTATATTAAAAAAATCTCCCCACAAGCACCTATTAGTATTTTTAATTAAAATTTTCTTTTCACTATTTTAGGAGATTACCATATCGTTGGGGGAGAGAGGGGGCACCAAATATTTTACTAAATATTTATTCGTACCTTTATTCGCGTCCACGCTTTCTCTCAAAGCGCCCACGTCCCCGACCCCTTGAAAAGCATTGATTACTTCTGATCAGATGATGAAGATCGTGTTTCACCCCGATCTTCCACATAATAGATTTTGAGATCATGTCGCACCAATAAAGCGGTCAGGTTTTTATTCCATGTGTAATATCCCCAAACTTTGTGAACCATATAAGTGAGTTGAGTATACGTGTCAGTACGGCACGTGGTACCATTCGGGTTTTTCAGACATGCTTTAGGCTCATTGACCTTATTAGACAATAAATATTACATCTGGGTTAGGTGTATAGGGTTCGCAAGTGAACCAAACCATTTGTCAAAACACCCATGTGTGTGTGCGTGCTTCACATGGAAGCAAACCAAGGATATAAGAGAAGTTGTAAGTCATTTCTCCTTGCCTTTGTTTGGAAGTAGAGTGAGGAAGAAATGAGAAAGAGTTCTCCTCACGTGAGGCCCTTGACACCTTGAGACCGAAATCGTCGGCGTTTTCCATATAAATTATTCTGTCACTTTACATCACCAAGGCAAGAGGTACTAATTGATCGAGTGAGTTTGATTTGGGAAGAGCATGAGAACCATTATATGAAACCCTCTTAATCTAAAGCCCATTCATAGAGAGTCTCGTTGTCCTCATACGAGAGGTTAGCTTTGGGTGTGTGCGCTAGAAGGGTATTAACCTCTGCGTACGTCACGATGCGATCACAAGAAGTTGGTTTTCAAGCACATTGAGCGAGAGTGGCGAGAGCACCGGCAATGCTGAAACTTTGTTTATTGCATGTGCGAATTCCGTGAGTTAATAAGGTGAGATCTCATGGTTTAATTGTGATTTATTTATAGCTTAGATCGAATATTTATTGCTCTAAAAGTTAAGCATTTAATGTAGGTTTTAAAAAAGGGTAAAAAGGAAAAGAGAAAGAAAATTAGATTTCAGGAAGAATTGCTAAAACCCCGAAAGTCGCTCGTGCGACTTTAAACCTCGTGCGTGCCATGTGAGGTCACTTGCGCGAGATGGGCTTCAGAATAGGCATGAAATCAAGTAAGATCAATCGCTCGCGAGACTAAGTGTGTGCTAGGAGAAGTCGCTCACGCGACTTTGGAACTCGTGCGTGCGACTGTCTCAGGTTATTTTGCTAAGAACTAAAAGAGCACAGTCGCCCATGCAAACCCGTGCAACTAGGGTGTGCTACTTGATCGCTCGTGTGACTTTGGAAGTAGTGTGCGCGACTGAGTTAGTTTTGAGCATTTTGGATCTTTTAAGGAGATTTCCCTAAAACTTCGATTTGTATGTTTCTCTAGGCATTAATACATGCCCTTTTGATGCATTGGAATGTAGGTTATAAAGTGGATGTGTACGTGAGGATCTTCATCTTGTTTCGCATGATTTGCATGATTTCATGAACCATGAGGTAAGGTAAATTCAATAAAATTATATTTGATGCGATTTACATATATAGTATGGTGTGATAAGACAATTGTGACAAGTTCAATATGCATTTAAGTCTTTGATTTATGAATCTTTCAAAATAAGCTTATATATGGATTCTAAAATACATGATTTAAAATGTGAATGTGATTTGCAAATGTGTGTATGACTTCGAATATGAACTTTGTGTTGAGCATTGAATTCTAAGTTTCGAAACTAGCAATGAAATAAGTACATTACACAGTGTTAAACTATATGTTAGATTTTGCACAATCATTTAAGGTTCATGTAGAACGAATCCCCTTCGTGTACTGATATGGTGGGATTTGAATTCTAAGTTTCATAACATATCTTATTACCTCGTCACATGCGTTTGTACATCACATGAGCGTACTTACATACTCATAAACCTAATACGACATATGCTAGAGTCGTTGCTCAAGCCTACTATGCAAGGGTGCATACCATTATACCATAACGCCCTCCATACCATACCATATCATATCGTATCGTACTCCCCATCCAGTCACACGGACGGCCGGTGAGTTGTATGATCTCTAAAGATGAGAACACGTACCTCATATCGTAACTCATAATGTCTTCTGAAAGACCTGTCTTGACTGCAGACATTGTGGTGGATCTTTATGGTGGCTACGTAAGGAATGATACGTACAGACTTAAGTTATTAATCTTATGTTGGCCTATACAGTGATGTCTTATTATCATACTCTTATCTTAACACCTAACTTAACCTTGAACTTAACTTTAGATAAGTCTTATACTTAATCTATTATATTTAAGTCTCAGGGTGGTAGGATCATCATTTATAACACCGTGCGCGAAATTACACTGAATCCGCACTCACTACACTCGTCATGATGTCCTATACCACTATGAGTTGTGAGGCATGCGAATACGATGTGATCCTCGCTTCGATATCATCTCAGCAAATCACCTCGCCCAAACATAAGCATGATTCACTCACTCGTGTATATGACTTAGCCTATCCATGACTCATATAACATAACTAAGATGGAAAGCATGAAATTTATCTAACTAGATAATAGATTTACATTCAAGATTTTATTATGATTATACGTATATATATTTACATAACACTCCGATACAAATATAGAATAGGGTAGTTATTAATATGAATTCGAGAACGTGAAGGTCAGAGTTCGATTTTCATGAGAGCATCAAATTTCTAACTCTTCATACTATCAAAGAGGTCGCGTTGAAGTGATAAATTGATATATATATATATATATATATATATATATATATATATATATATATATATTACTATAATTGAATGCATAAATTAAAAAATATTGCAATTCAAAGTTAGGTAAATCACGACTAGGGGTGTATTCGGTTCAATTTGGTTGGTTTTGGACCAAAACTACAAACCAACCGGGTTCTAATCGGTTTCTGAATGTTCAAATCAAACCAAACCAAACCGTCCAATTGTTGAACCAAACAAACCCGATTCGATCTAGTTTCGGTTTGGTTCGGTCGGTTTCAATTTTCCTATAAGTTCTACTTGCACCCAATTTCTCAACCTGTTTTATACTTTTACTATTTTCACTTTTTCCTGAGTCGTTTTACTTTTGCTCAAATACACTTTTACTGACTAAAACTTTAGAAATTAGAACCCTAAGTTTCTACCCCCTAATTCAACATCATGTGAGATTCGAACCTTAAGTAAGGTTGTGAAACACAAAATTTGGGCCCAAATTTCCGACCGAAAATTCGAGGCCCAATGGTCTGCTTGATTCAAGTTTATTGTATATATATATATATATATATATATATATATATATATATATATATATATATATATATATAATTTACTTACAATCGGTTCTGTTTTGGCTTGGGAAGGCCCGAAACCAAAACCAAACCAAACTTTTCGATTTTTCTTTTTGCCAAACCAAACTCAAACCGGTACCTATCCAAATAGGACCAAAATCGACGGTTCGGTCCGGTTTGGTCTTTTGGCACAAAAAATGCGCAACCCTAATCATGACCATCGATCAAAAGCTACTTGCGATTAGCATGTGTTAAAAGTTTTGGTCGTGATATATCGGGATAGAGTATTTGATACTTCACCAAAAGACATCAATGTTTTGGAACCTTAGCCTTCGAGTCGGGTATGAATTTCGGGTCCAAAACATCGTGGGTCGAGTCTTAATCGAGTGTATAAAAGAGCATAAAAGATGCATACACCGGACTATATTAAAAAGGGGGTATTACCATGTTGAAGAATCGATCGATCGGTCTCGAGATCAATCGATCGAAATTAAAGTGAAAGTTCAATGTCTATTCCGACGAGAATCGATTGATCGAAATTAAAGTGAAAAAGGACATCGGCTCTGTCCAGACTCGATCGATCGAAAGTATAAATCGATCAATCGCAATTAATGAGTCAAACGCATTCGGTTAGTTCAACATCGACCAATCGGTATTGGAATAGATCGATCAAAATTAAAGCAAAATTTGTAACGCAGTATGGTCCAAAATCGATCAATCGGAATTAAGAATCGATCGATAGATTATATAAGTTAATATGCAAATTTCATTTCGGTTCCGAATCGATCGATCAGGAATGAGAATCAATCGATCGATATAGGGAATTCTGAAGAAATTAGGGTTCCAAAAAAGACCCAAAGAAAAGAAAATAAATAAAATAAGATTTACCAAAGAGAAAAGAAAAATAATTAAAATAGAATCTATAGCTAGGGTTAGCCATCTCATTCTTCTTTATTAGTAATTTTATAAAGCAAATAAAATATTATTTAGCTCATCGATATGCAATCGAACGCACCCTACACGACGAGATTTGAGAATAACAGAATGGATTGATGGGTACCTACCCGTTGAAGCGTGAAGGATAGATCTACGACAGTTAGGGTGAAGCGATAGACGACCAACACAAAGGTTCATCCAAGTCGTTTTCTATTATTTCCTCTTCGATCTTGATGGTAGAAATAGATCGCGATGGTTATTTTAGAATAACACACTGGAGTTTTGAGGGAAGAGATTAGTTGAGGAAGAAATGTTGAGACGACTATGATTTCTTAAGAGAAGAGAAGAAGAAAAAGTTACGCACATAAATAGAGTTCTCTAAAATAGGGTAGGTTCCGGTGTAGAGCGCTAACATCGTGCAACATATAAAATACATCTAACACCAATAAATATAATTAAGAAAATCCGGGTTGTTACACTAATACCTACTCCAAGTCATAGCCCCCGAGTTGGGGGGTTCGGCAATAATCCGGCGTGATTAAAAATTCGAAAAAATTCGGCAAAATTCAGCAAGTTCGAGGAAATATTCAAAGAAGAAATCGGAGAGAAAAATAAAATAAAAAAGATTTAGAACTATAATTTTTAAAGAAAATGTTAAAAAATAATAATAAATCACAATTTTTTGAAAATTTTAAGAATTATTCGAGAATTTTTTTCATCACATGAAATTTTGAATTTTTTTACAAAACCTTAAATAGACGAATTATTCGAAGATTTGGATATTTTTGTAACTATGCTCCAAGATAGGTGATTGGGGCATTCATCTCTGTTGAGTGACTAAGTTGTCCCATTTTGGACACATAGCACCGTTCTTAGAGTCATTTCGTACACGTGACGCCTTTATGATTCATTTTAAGTCTCCAATGGACATCCCAAAGCCATCTCAAACAACATTAATTATATGATTTCTCTCTTGTATGCTTACTCTTAAATATCCTACTTGTTCCTTATTTTTTCATTCTTATTACCAAGGCTATGTTTGGATAGGGGGAAATGAAATGAAATAGGTGGAAAGGAAATGAAATATGTTAGTTTCTTATGTTTGACAACAAAGTTATGTCACCGAAAATAATAGAAATTTAAAAAAAATATATATTAGAAAAGGACAAATCTCTCTAAAATAGGAGGATTTCATAGGAAATATTTTGCCACTCCCTCCCCTCCTCTTTTTGTTGCGTGAGAACACACACCCTCTCTCTATCTCTATCATTAAATCTCTCTCTCTCTCTCTCTCTCTCTCTCTCTCTCTCTCTCCCCTATCTTCTCCTATCTCTCTCACCTCTCTCTCCCTCTCTCTCTCTCTCCCTTATCTTATCTTATCTCTCTCTCATAGATTCTCTCTCTCTCCTAACCTCTCCCTTTCTCTCACAATAGAAAGTTGGATTTATTGAGTGTGTGAGATGTACGCCATCGATAGTGCTCCTTTTATATTTTCTAGGTGTAATTACTCAATCCAAACACTGGAAAACAAGGAATTCTTATGAATTCTCAAAGAGTTGGAATCCATTGAACCTACAAATCCATTTCCTATATTTTCCGAACAATTGCCAAACTGAATGATCTGTTTTCTTTACGCTTCTTCGTAGCCGGCCCATTCTAGGATGGCCGGCTTGTTTGAGAAATCAATAGAAAAAGCTCTAGCATGCATGGCCGCATGGGTTAGCCATTTTGGGAGGGCTGATCCAGAAACCAATTAATCGGGCGTATGAAAACTTTTGCAGTTTACTCTTGTTCTTCTCTTAATCAAAAGTCACTGCTCAATTCTTGATCAGATCTCTGAGTTGTTGTATCCTCTAAGCGTCATGTCAGGAACCCTTTGCACCGGTTGATGTATCAAGGGCGCAAATCGTCTTAAAGAGAGCGATCCTGTTCGCGCCTCACAAATATTTACTATTTTGCAACAAAAGTTCAACGCTGATCAACTCCACGGTAACAATCATCGGCAAATCAGATAATTCTCGATTTCTTTTTATATTTGTAATAACAATTTTTCACTGCAATCTTCTACATAATGGATCTTGAGACCATGATCTTACCATTAGACAATCATTTTTTATTCCATATGGCACAGACCCCCCCAAAAATGGTATTAAACTCACATTTGAGTATGATGCAAGGATCAAAATTTCGGCTGAAATGACCGAAATTTCGGTCCAAATATGTATGGGATTCATATTTTCGGTCAAATTATCAGCCGAAATTTTGGTTTTCGGCCGAAATTTCGATCCAAAATTTCGGTTTCGGTCCCCTCCGAAACCGAAACAAAACCCGAAATTTTGATCCTTGGTCTGATGTATGCCATCTGATTTTAGAACCATTCTTTTGGGGATCTGTGCTATGTAGAATAAAAAATTGACCGTCCGATGGTAAGATCATGGTCTCTAGATCCATTGTATGGGAGATTGGAGTGAAAAACAATCTCCATAGTGTAATTCCTAGCAATCAATGACATACGCGTTTCCCATAATCTTGTAGGCACGAACAAAGGGACCCTCAAGTCTATTGTTTTAAATATTGTTCATATCCACTACTGATACATAGGCTGATATGTATCGAGTTAGGCCTACCCAGATATTATACTGTCTTCCTATTCTATATGGATATAAATATTTGTCAATATTGGTCGATATTTATATATTTATACCATATTGATTCATATTGGCTGCTATGGCGATATTTATATATTTATACCATATTGATTCATATTGGCTGCTATGGCTTATATGCATTTGATATGAACTAGACATAATATCAAAATTGTCCTTTGAGCAATACTTTTATTTATACATATTATTTTTTATATTTTAAATTTTAAAAAATGAATACTTTAATATGGGTTGGTTTGGCCAATAAATAATGTATCCGGTTTTTTTTTTTTATATCACACGAAAAAAATAAATAATGTATCCATTTTAAAATCCTTGATTAGGAATCCATTACACATAAGTTGGCCCTGCACGCAATTTGAAGGAAATACTTATTATTTCGGTGTACATGTGCCATGTGGAAATACTATTTAAGCCATCTAATTTGAAGGCTACAACCTTAAGAACTTGGTGAAAAATTGGCACGGAACATGATCTCTATCATCTATTTTATTAAAAATTATGCGGATCTAGGCTCCATTCATATGATCAAATAAGCGATAAAATGTGTACCTTAATTTTCCTTTGGATCAATACACCGATGATCTTTGTGATGAAACCAATGATCTCCCGTGTCCATATTACCTCGCATCTTCTCTAAGCTTGCCTCCGGATGAAAATAGGCTAGGTTAAGAGGTGGTCTCCTCTCTTTCCTAACCCATCATGAAAAGAGAGTGGAGACGTATCACTTCTATTAGGCAACTCTTCTTCCTAACCCATCAAGGAAAGAGAGTGAAGATGTGCTTCCTAACGCCTCCATATACATATGGTCAAGAGTCCAACCCATATTTATGGAAACCTAACGATGGGTTAAGATATTGACAGCAAATATCCAATATGTTTAACTCTATTAAAAATCATCATCTGATTCAACAGTTGATTGCATTGAATTATATGAAAGAGATCATGTTTTGTGCCAATCATTTACAGTAAAGACCTTTATATCATGGCTTTTAAATCAAACGGTGTAGATGGTATTTCCACATGGCACAAATCTCCCAAATACAAGTCTTTCTTTTAACTTGTCTGCTTGATCCAACTCTTTTTGTGCAAGTAATGGATGGCTCCTTTTGAACTCCTATAAAAGATGATTTCTATGGGTACCTCTAAATGTGCCCATTCATTTTTTGAAAGCGCCAACATTTCAGGTCTCATGAAAACCGTTGATTGCTTCGGATCAGATGACAAAGATCGTTTTCTCACTCAAAATTTTCACATAATGTATCTTGAGATCATGGCGCACCCATCAGACGGTTAGTTTGTGATTCCATGTGTCATAGATCCCAAAAAAATGGTCCTAAAACTACGTTTGAACATAATGTGTGTCATATGATTCAAGGGCTATTTTTTTGGGATTTGTGACACGTTGAATCACAAACTAATCGTCAGATAGGTGTGCCATTATCTCAACATCCATTATATGGAAGATCGGGGTAAAAAAATGATCTCTATTGTCTAGTTTGAAGCAATCAATAGTTTCAAAGGGTCTGGAATGTTGGCGCTTTTAGAAAACGCTGGTCGCGTTTGGGGTTTGTCATTTTTGACACCTATATGTGAAATAGATTCTTTGGTTAAGTCTATATGCCACTAACTTGTCATATTTTGTAACGACTCAGAATTTTTGACTTTCTTTTATTGGTATTAGATGATGCTTTGTACCTTGCATGGTGTTAGTGCTCCACACCGAAACCTACCTTAGTTGAGAAAATAAATATTTTGATTTTTCAAATGATTTTATATTTAAAATTGTCTTTATTTGACACAAGTTGTGTGGTAGCCTAGTTGTTGAAAGTCTTTGCTTATAGAAAAACCCTAGCCGTCACTCCATCTTCTTCCATAGCCACCATTTTCTAAAAACACACTAATCTCTTTTAAATCTCTTGCATGTTCTTCCACAAGAACCACCGTGGTATTTTTTTTTAATCATCAAATCGTGGTGGAAGAAGGCGGCATAATCGTGGACGGACCATCGTGTGGACGCCGATCTCTATCGCCCAAACCGCCGTCGATTCGCCGATCACGCTTCAAGAGGTGGGTACCCATCCACCCCTCTCGTCCTTCTCAGATCCCGTCGCGTATGATACAATTCAATCGCGTATCGACGGGCTATTAAAATGAACCTAGATATATTTCCTTATAAAATTATTTTTAGGAATGAAATATTGATTAATCCTAATTTTAATACTTATATTATTAAATTTTGTATTATATTTTGAGTATATTTCGGAATCCGACGTGATTCAAGATACTGCCGGACGATCAAGTGCCTTACATGTTCGATCCACCTATTAATGGTATGAGGATGCCTATCGCCTCAAACTCGTCTGCTCAATTATCAATTCGATCCCTGCACAAGACTTGAGTGCTCGTCTCCCTGATGGACACGTGGAATTATTGTGTTATATTTAAATAAGGAGAAACGGATTGATAATATAATATTGTTAAAGCTTTTGATAACTTTTAACATAATACTATTATACTTCTATATGAGACAAAAATAATAAATTACTTTTCTATTATATTAAGAAAATTGATTATATCACTTTGAATTTAATACTATATAAGACGAAAGACCATTATATTACTTTCCTATTATATTACTTTTCATATAATGCTATTATATTTCTATATAAGAAAAGATACTATATTACTTTTTTTAAACTTACTATATATACACCTGCAGAATACTCTAGTTACCAAATTCTCCTGAGGCAACGAATCGGTTCCTCGTCTCAAACCTGTTCTTTCCTTTTTATTCCACCAACCGACCTATTAAAGTGCTTAAAATATCCACGATGACATGTGGTTTAAATTATTATATTTATGTGATTTCATAGCTTATATTTTATATCTAATAATCCAGCGATGTGATAATATACTCTATCTTATAACAGACTTAAATTATTATATAATTAAGGTACTCAAGTACCCTGACACCTTAATAATAGCTTATATTATATTATATTTAACATTTAAGTGGTAGGTTATCATAGTTATATAATTTATACTATACAAATATTATATATTATATTATATATATAATAAGGTACTCGAGTACTCTATTATGATAGTATAAACTGTTACGACGATTGGGTTTATCCTATTATAATAATATAAATTGTTGTTAAGATTGGGTTTACAAATATTGCCTCGAACCTATTTGTTTTTATATATTTCGACCGATCGACCCTATTGTCCGATTGATCAATTCTGAACAGAATCGAATGAGAGTGTACTCAAATCACTTTAAATCTGACCGATTGATTACCAAAAATTGATCGATCGATTTATACCCAAAATAAATAATTTATATAATACAATTAAGACCGTTTGATCGATTCCAAAATAAATCAATCGATCCTCGTCCGAACAGACGACCTGATTCACATTAAAATTTCATCATTGCACGACCAAAAACTTAGTGCACAATCACTTACTATTTGCAATCGATGGTCGTGATGCACTTCACTTTAAATTATATCATCTTTCTAATTGAGCACTTAATTATAATAACCTATATATATATATCATTTTATCGCTTCAACGCGATCACTTCGAAAGCACAAAGTGTTAGAACTTCGATGCCTTTATAAAATCGAACTCTGACCTTTACGATTATCGAAATCACACTTATAACCCTATTCTATAATTATATTAGTGTGTTATGTAAATAAATATAAATATAAATATAATCCAAAATCTAAGTGTAAACCGTTCTGTATGTGTGATATTTTTGTATTTGCAACTTAATCAATTTATACGAGTTAAGGATATGTTAGATCATGAGTACGAGAGTGTATGAGATCATGCCTACGCTTGGGCGTGGTGATTCGCTGAGATGGTATTGAAACGAGAAATACACCGTATTCACATGCCTTACAACTCATGGTGGAATGGGACCCATGACGAGTCGGGTAAGTGTGAATTCAGTGTAACCTCATATACGGTGGCATATACGGCGATCTGTTCACCCCGAGTTCAAATATGATAGTATGAGTTATGAGTTAAGTTATGAGGTTCGACCATAGGCTTTGACTGTGGTAAGGTTTCTTCTACGGTCACGTGAAACTCGAAATATTGGTGTCCATGTACGGATGCAACACCTCTATGATAGTATGGGCTGTCACACGAAGTACATCCAGGTTACTACGAAACTTTTTTCTTGGGAAGCGTGAATTAGGAAGGTTGCCTCACTATAGTTGTCATAGGATTAAGTATAAGGGTACGATAAGATATGAGTATGAGATAAGATAAGTTATGATACAAGTACGATAATAAGACATCGCTGTATAGGCCAGCAAAAGATAAAAAACTTAAGTCTCTGTACATGCCATTCCTTGTGTAGCCACCGTAAGGGCAACAACGTCTTTCAGTCAAGACGGATCTCTGGGAGAGATTATGAGTATGAATATGTTATGAGTGACTTTGGCTATTATGTTTCTCCATTGGCTGGATGGTGGAGTATGAGTATGACACGAGGGCGTTATGATATGGTGGTATGATACTATGTTGACCCTCTCATGGTAGCTCGAGCAGCGACTCTGGCACAAGTCGTTTAGGATTGCACGAGTATGTTAGTTACGCTCATGCGATGTAAAGACACATGTGCGAGAATGATAATAAGACATGGTATGATATATTATGAGATATGGTAATGTACGTTAGGATATTAGTGTCTAGATCATGGTCTTGCATTTATGATATGATATGAGTTTTACGATATGCATGTGATTTTATTTTTCTTTTGCTATCTGCTTTGACATATTATGTTTATCACTCACTTAATGCACCTACAATGCACCTGAGTAGTATGAGGTGGATTGGTAGTGTATCCACTGAGTTTACGTGACTGAGTAAACTCATCCCACGATAATCTAACAGTTGCAGGGGATTATGCTAGTGGAGTAGACGCGAACCATCTAGATCTCGCCGACGCTAATTTTATTGATCCCGCGGGCGTTGAGTGCCAAGAGCCTTTGGAGGGCGACGCTACCGGTTATCAGGAGGACTACGGTGCTGATCTTGATTCGAGTGCCAGTTACTGATCATTGTGAACTTGGTATTGAGTTTTATTGATACTAGTATTGCGAATTTTATAGTTTATTTTATCGGATTTGTCTCCGACTGGATTTACATTTTATTGGTGGATTGTGATTTTATCACACTTATTTAATATTTATGATTGCATTTATATTCCACCATATTTGTCGGATTTCATGGATATCGTGGAACCTTTATTGCGCGAGAACTCTAATTAGGTGTATGTCCGCTTAGCATATCCGGGATATATGCGGGTCATAACTCAAAATTCTAAGCCCTCGGGATAGGATAGAATTTCGGGATGTGACATATTTAAGCTTTGTTTGCCAAAGTTGCTTTTGAAGGGTACTTTTTAAGAGAAAATAGTGGGTGAGAAGCACTTTCTTCTCAAAGACTTGATAACTTTTAGCTGAAAATGGAGAAGCAGCTTCAAGCGCATACTCTTTGGATGGAATATTTTAGCGCGACAGCTGCTTTTCGGAAGCAACTTTGCCAACACTGTGTTTGTATGTGGGTGTATATTAACCAGATCCTTGCTTCGGTTAAGTGGATGCTTTCGAGTAGCAATGATCTAATCGGCTTGATTGAGATGCGTTGATCAAAACGGCTACCGGGGAGAGGGCTCAACTTAAAGGCCTATTTATATGGAAAAGGAATATTCTTGTGTTTCTTAGTTCTTGCAGCTCCGGATTCTTCCTTCTCATCTCAACCTTCAAACACAATAAATATTGAGATTATGGGCCTATCATCATACCGAACCAAGATGTTCGCCACATCCTCAAAAGTGAAATCTCTTTAAATCATTTCCTATTTGAATGCGCCCTATAAGTGCGCTGTCAGCAGGGTGGGTCGACCCGATACTTGACCTGTCAGGATTGGTCATGTAGGGAGCATCCAACCCAACCTTCATTTCGTGGTAGGTCGGGCAAACATTGATTTTGGGTCAACACGACCCAGTATTATATATATATATATTTAAAGAAAATAAGGGATATCTAATTGAGTTGGGTTTAGGTTTTCAGGATAGCCATTGGGTTGGGTCGGTCATATACCTTTGACCAATGAGATTGGGTTCAATCGGGGAACTTCATTAAGTTGTTGAAGTTTAGTCCACATCAGCTAAATTATAGCCTTGTCTCTCCTCTTATGATATTAAGGTCCCCTTCACACATAGTCAATTGGTTTTGAGAATAATACGTAAATTTATCGATCACTTAGTTCAATTGTCGACATGATTTGGTTCAATCCTGTGAACACATGTGGGGGCGTGTTGAAGTTTATTCCCACATCATCCTATAAATTATAGCCTTTGTCTCTCCTCTTATATAGCGATTTGATTTTGAGATGGATACCCAAATTCATCACAGATCGGGTCATGAAGCCAAAATTTTTGGCCCGGTCTTATTAATGGACAACCCTGCTGACAAATTTTGGCGGTCAAAACATAAACGGGTCGGTACCCAAAAACCACCGTATGCTCATGAGGAAACCCTCTTCCTATAGTTTGATTCCTACATTCAAATATCCACTCAAAATCTTTCTATCCAAGTTTAAATCCTCCCCTCCTCATTACTCAACAACTCCAACTATCATTTCTGAATTTAAAAAATGCTCCAATTTCAAATCTTTGAAGTCCTTACACACCATTATGATAAAAAAGAACACCCACCAAGATAGTTTCTTGATGAACGAATTCCTCTCCGCTTGTTCCTCGTTCCGCCAAATGGATTACGCGATTCTAGCCTTTGCCCACATGTTGGATCCCAATGTTTATGTCTACAATTCCATGATCCGCGGATTTGTTCATTGTTCCTGCCCGATTCGAGCACTTCATTTGTTCCTAACCATGTTGGAAGCTCCCGTCGCCCCCTCAAGTTTTACCTTCTCTACTCTGATCAAAGCGTGTACACAAGCATCGGCCGTGGGGTTCGGAGAATTGATCCATGGACTCATTTGGAAAATTGGGTTTGGATCCCAGGTCTTTGTTCAGACCGCGTTGATCGATTTCTACTCAAATAGTGGCAAAATTAGCTTATCAAGAAAGGTGTTTGATGAAATGCCTGACAGAGATGTGTTTGCATGGACTACAATGATTTCGGGCCATGCCCGTTTTGGTGATTTGGGTGCGGCGGGTAAATTGTTTTGTGAAATGCCTGAAAGGAACATTGTATCTTATAATACCATGATTGCTGGCTACTCTAAAGCAGGGGATGTTGAGATGGCTGCTTCTTTGTTTGATCAAATGCCCGAGAAAGATTTGGTTTCATGGACTTCCATGATCGCCTGTTATTCTCAAAACAAGCAATACAAGGAAGCACTAGAGATTTTCGAAGAAATGAAGGTTGTGGGGGTTAGCCCGGACGAAGTAACTATGAGTACTGTTATTTCGGCTTGTGCCCATTTAGGAGCTCTCGATTTAGGAAAGGAGACACATTTTTATGTTCTAAGTAATGGGTTCAATCTTGACATTTACATTGGGTCTGCATTGGTTGACATGTACGCAAAGTGCGGGAACATAGAGAGATCCCTTGTGGTTTTCCTCAAATTGCGTGAAAAGAATCTCTTCTGTTGGAATTCAATCATCGAAGGGCTTGCAATTCATGGGTATGGTGGAGATGCATTAGCTATGTTTAGTGGAATGGAGAGGGGAAGGGTCATACCGAATGGGGTCACCTTTATTAGTGTTCTGAGTGCTTGTACTCATTCAGGTCTAGTTGAAGAAGGTCGACAGAGGTTTCTGAGCATGACCCGTGACTATGGGATCTCCCCTGCTATTGAACATTACGGATGCATGGTCGATCTTCTAGGCCGTTGTGGTTTGCTTGAAGAAGCATTGGATTTGATACGAAGCATGACCATGGAACCAAACTCTGTCGTCTGGGGGGCTTTGTTAAGTGGTTGTAAAATTTATGGGAATTTGGGGATTGGGGAAGTTTGTGTGAAGAAATTGATGGTTTTGGAGCCAAAAAATAGTGGGTATTATCTCCTTTTGGTTAATATGTATGCAGAAGCGAATAGATGGAGCGAGGTTGCGAATATAAGAGCGACAATGAAGTGGAGAGGGGTTCAAAAGAAGAGTCCGGGGTCGAGTTGGATTGAGATTGAAGGATTGGTTCATGAGTTTGTGGCTTCTGATAGATCACACCCCTTGTCATATGAGATTTACTGTTCACTGATTGAATCGGATGAGCAAATGAAGCTTTTAGGGCTTGTTCCAGATTTGAACTTCACTCTATGATCCATATAAGAAGGAGCAAGCCAGTCAAGGTTCTAAAATCATTATTTTATTCAGTTCATTTTGTTTTTCTCTTATTACATACACATGGCTTTAAACATAGATTTATGATATATTTCTACCCTCGCACAAACTGAGATTGAAGAGAAAATTTTCATGTAGGCTTGTTTCGCCGGATTAAGCCGTCTACCTGATTCGTTTCGTCCATGTCTGAGACTAAGATGTCTCTTCTGACTTATTTCAATGACCATGAACATGCCATTTATGACAATAGTATGAAGATGGTAGGTGAAGCACATCAAACACCAGAGAAGGGGTGCATAAGAGAGTGAAAGAGAGAGAGAGAGAGAGAGAGAGAGAGAGAGGGAGAGAGAGAGAGAGATGTGTTAAGTACATGTTTGTTTTATGGTTTTGATTTTCAAGAGAGAGAGAGAGAGAGAGATGTGTTAAGTACATGTTTGTTTTATGGCTTTGATTTTCATGTTTCTTTGCTTATAGGCCATGTTTCTCAGCTCTGTGATGCTTCGATGATTTAGCACTAATGGACTGATGAATTTGTTACATTGGAATTAGATTAGGATGTGTAGAACCTGAACTCCGGTCAAGGCCCTGACTTTGTGATTAAGCTATTCCTAGGTGATTTAAGGGTTAAATATATGTTTATTTGTATTGCTTTGATTTCCGTGTTTCTGTGGTTCCAGACCATGTTTTTCAATTCTTGCGATGATCTGATGAATTTGTTGAGTTGCAATTAGTTTAGGATGTATAGACCCTAGTGGCAGACACATGTTATTGGGTGGGGCTACATGCCCCCAAACCTTTGAAAAGCCCTTTAGGGGGTTACTATAATCTCGAAGCACATGCAAGGGTTCCAACGATCGAACCAAGCCGCTTCCATTTTCTCGATTCGCACGCATTCGATCCATGGAATCTTTGCATGCGGCTTCGATTATCATTACTTGGTAGTAAGGCTCGGATTCTAAAATACCACGCATGCGTTACGAGGGTTACCTTTATTAGCTTCCTCGCATGCGGAGATATACGACTCGCCTGCGTCGGATTAACACCATCGAAGAGCCGATTCTACGATTCGTTCATCTCGATTGAACGAAGAACTACGGAGTTTGGAGTGTTCAAAGCTATTAGGAATCGATTCTTCTCTTGGAACGGAAAGGGTTTCGGGATAAATCGAGGTTTAGACTTCCAGAAAACTAAATCAAAGAGGATGGAACAACTTCTCTCTTTCACCCTCTGGTTTCTCCTCAAGCTTCTCAGCCGGCTCCCTTAATGCAATCATTTGCATGGATACGTGAGGAGGTGGCTAAATAGAAAGGCTGGGATTGGGATTGGGTGTGTGGCTTGTACACACTAAAACTGTATATGCAATCCATCTATTGGCTCCTACTCAAAGGGCTTAAGTACTCTGTTTCACCTGGGTCTTGGCTTGGTAACCTCTAACGGGTCTTAAGTGACACGTGAGTTCAAATGGGCCTTAGATGGTGTGTGGGTTCGAATGGGTCTTAAGTGGTCAGTCCCTCCACTAGTACCTACATTCCAGGTGGCCCAAACAGGGATTTAATTCCCAAACAGACCCCAAAAGGGCAAAGGCTGTGATTCTGGGTCCATATCGACCTCAATTTAAACTAGTCCATCAATGGGCTTCAAATGCGTTGACCTCATATGGGTCTCTAGCAATCAAGTTCCTAAGTGGACTTCTCCAGCTAGCGGTCCAGCGATTAGTGACCTGCCACGTGTTTCAATTTACACGTGCGTGACTTTACAGGGTGTCACATCCTCCCCCCCTTATGAAAATTTCGTCCTCGAAAATTGAAGATAGTGGTCGGGGATGGAATGTACTTCGACAACGAGTGATGTATATGAGAGGAATTTAATTTGATCGAGTTGTCCATGAGTCAAAACATTCATACATAGTGATTTACGAACAAGAATTGTAGAGGCATACAATCTTGAAGTTTATAACTATAGCGTATACGTTACTGATTGTAGTATTTATCCGTGCTAACTAAGTCTGTACTGAATAGAATTTTGATTTTAACTATGTGAGGGTTGTGCAATGATTAACTATTTGTTACCTAGCATCATCAAATCATTTATAAACATGCTTGTATTAGGGAATCACTAAGCACACAAGACTAGAACACAAGGAGGATAAGTTTATTGTTGGGTAGTAGGCTCACCTGAAGTCTCTGCCGATTGTTTTCCACGACGTCAAGCTACAGTACCAGAGGGACCAGTTTCTGATCTTGAAAGTCCATCCATTTGACAATTTCCGGTTGAGTGGTGTGGTTATTAGAGGGGGTGGTCATCAATTGCCGTAGGTCCCGCACTTTCTTATTCAAATTCCTTTGAGTCTCTGTCCATTCTTCGATTCCAAAATGGTTGATGTTGTCAACCCGACACACCTCATCCCACCTAATCCTTCTGTAGGGTATAGTTTCCGATCTTATCTTGATAATCTTCAACAAGTCGTGATATGAGACACGCTGACGCGGGACAAACGCTAAAATCCTAATATGCGAATTTGAGATTAACTTTTATAATGAATTGAATAGCAGAAATATTCAAAATCAAGCAACACATAAAATTAAATCAATAAAATTAATAAAACAATTAGATTAATCCGTTCAGCGTCTGCTTGCGTAAAAACTTTTCCGATCTAGAAAAACGGCTCCGATGAAGGAACTCGGATTTCGTTCTAGTTTAGGTCATCAAGTGATAATTGCAATATCGGATTTGATTTCTCGGGGATTTTGATTGAAATAAAGTTTAGAATAATTTTAGCAAAGGGAAACAAATTTTGGGGATTTTGATTTTATCAATGGAACTAAAGAAAAATAATACCTGACAAATAACTAGAGAAAAGACAAAATAAAAGGATAGATTCCAAGGTTTCACACCAAGGATGTTCCGAAGCTTCACACCACAGCTGTACGTCGGCTTCGCACCAAGTCGCACGAGAAACGATTGCTCACTCCTTAAGGGTTGAAGGATTCACTCCCTCGGTTGAAAACTCTTCATAAGCTCTCTAGGGTTTGCACAAAAGCAACTCTCTTTTCATTCAATAATCAAAACTGTTTAATGAAGTGTTTACAATTCCTTTATATAGGCTAAAAAAAACCCTAAACGACATAAAACTCGCAATAAAAGAGTCCTAAAATAATAAAAGACTAAAAGGGTAAAACATTTTATTGACTGTATTTGTAGCCTAATCGCTCACGGCGCGTTGTCACTGTTCACGTGAACAATAAATTTTAAAATTTTTATTTTATTATTATTATTTTTTTACCGTTCCCTGTCATTCTCCTCCACTCAAAATGTTTCATCACTGATGAAACACGCACGTGGTACTGATCCAGTGTATCGGAACTCGTACGGCGAAACTCCTTGCAAGTCATCCATTGACGTTCTCTGCCTCCTTTCTCTTTATGCTTTCATCTGCCTTCCTCTGTGTGATGTCTCCATCAATACTCCCTGGGTTGGAAAAACTCATATCCGATGAGTTAGGGAATCCACGGATGCCACACGCCGGGAGCGCAATTCTTGGTTTGCCTTTCCACGCTGTGAGATACTTCTGATTCTTACCTTCATTGGCATGGAAGCTTGGAAATTCTATGACCTTCTCATTCGACCCTTTCTCGTATTGCACAGGTAAGGTAAGGGATAGAAACTGGGTAAATGGGTGCGGCTGGATTGGGTGATCAATAAGGAATTGATCAAAGTGCGGGGTAGTGGGATCAAGAATAGGTGTAAGAGCCGTTATGACAACTACCGGATGAGTGCCCTTGCCTAGCAGAAGATCTAGACCTACACCCTTACCTCTTTCTGAGATTAGGAAAGATTTCACATGCTCGGAACCATCAAGAATTAACACAAAACTGTTAGTATCAAATTCATTAAATATATTCAATGTGTTAGTCCGATCATGTGTATTTCCATTACTCAATAAATTCAGATTGTTAATCCCATGCAAATAAGAATGATGATGCGACCCTACCAACTCTAATGACTCACTTGAGATGGATACATTATCAACACTGTCCTCGGCAATTGGAATTGTCCTAATGCAACCTATGGCTCTGACCGGAACCTCACCTTCCTCATCACTTGGAGTACTACATGGTTCGTAGACTTCTTCGGGTATCTCGTTGTTCTCTTTCTCAGTATGCTCCTGAATGAGCAAGGTCTGACCCTTACTAGGACATTGGGATGCAAAGTGACCAAAACCTGGGCACTTATAACATTGCTGCAGGGCACGCTTAGAACTCTCGACCATTGGTCCCTTTCCTTTGTCAACTTGGAGAATTATGGATTTTGAAGATTGACTAAAGGCATTATATTCCTTTTCGATAGGATTAGATTGATGCGCAAATTTGGAAGACTTAGATCGGTCATGACTGGGGGTGTCGAGATACCGTTCTAATTCTTCAACCCTAGCAAAACATTCCTCGAGATCTGCGGCGGGATAAGGAATGAGTTCCCTCTGTAACGCTGGGCGAAGGCCCATTCGGAATCGGGAGAGGGTAACTTTTGCTAGTTCATCGACATCGGCTTGGGTCATCAGGTCTTCAAATCGATCGATGTACTCTGTGACTGGGGACTCTCCTTGATGCAATGACTGCCACTGATCAAGAATACGTTCATCATATGATACGGGAACGTACTTTTTGTGCAGTTGGACTTTCATTTCAGCCCACGTAGAAATGGGGCGAAGACCCTGGATTTGCCTACGATGCTCTACTCCCACCCAATAAAGTCTAGCTTAACCCATAAGCTTGACTTTGGCAAATCGGACCTTGCGGTCTTCGGACATGGCATACCATTCAAAGTAGGTTTCCATGCTGGCGATCCATTCGAGAAAGACTTTGGGTTGTCTTTTCCCGTTAAAAGTAGGGGCGTCCATTTTCACAGATTTCATGACCTTATCATCCAAGTTGGTTTGGACCTCACGTCGTGGAAGAACATATCTCCTACGGTCACGATTGTTGACTCTAATGTGATTCTCAGTGATGAACTCATTGATCTCTTCGAAACGAGTCTCGAAAGCCTCATGTCGGGCTTGTTGATCAGCAATGTGCTCATCCATCTGGGTTTGACTAGCGGTCACCTTAGATGCAAGATCTCTAATCAGGGCCTCTAAGGTACTGGTATCCATGATGGAATTATGGAAGACAAAATATACTAAAATCAAGTGAACCCTAAAATCTATATGACACGGACAACCCTAAACTAAGATTATGCTTTGATACCAAAACTGACGCGAGGCACGCTAAAATCCTAATATGCGAATTTGGGATTAACTTTTAGAATGAATTGAATAGCGAAAATATTCAAAATCAAGCAACACATAAAATTAATTCAATAAAATTAATAAAACAATTAGATTAATCCGTTCAGCGTCTGCTTGAGTAAAAACTTTCACGATCTAGAAAAACGGCTCCGATGAACGAACTCGGATTTCGTTTTAGTTTAGGGCATCAAGTGATAATTGCAATATCGGATTTGATTCCTCGGGGATTTTGATTGAAATAAAGCTTAGAATAATTTTAGTAAAGGGAAACAAATTTTGGGGATTTTGATTTTATCAATGGAACTAAAGAAAAATAATACCTGACAAATAACTAGAGAAAAGACAAAATAAAAGGATAGATGCCAAGGTTTCACACCAAGGATGTTCCGAAGCTTCACACCACGGCTGTACGTCGGCTTTGCACCAAGTCGCACGAGAAACGATTGCTCACTCCTCAAGGGTTGAAGGATTCACTCCCTCGATTGAAAACTCTTCACAAGCTCTCTAGGGTTTGTACAAAAGCAACTCTCTTTTCATTCAATAATCGAAACTGTTTAATGAAGTGTTTACAATACCTTTATATAGGCTAAGAAAAACCCTAAACGACATAAAACTCGTAATAAAAGAGTCCTAAAATAATAAAAGACTAAAAGGGTAAATGTACGCCGTTTCACTTGCTGCGCTATCACTGTTCACGTGAACAGTAAATTTTTTATTTTTTATTTTTTTGTTGTTCCCCGTCATTCTCCTCCACTCAAAATGTTTCATCACCGATGAAACACGCACGCAGTACTGATCCAGTGTATCAGAACTCGTACGGCAAAACTCCTTGCAAGTCATCCATTGACGTTCTCTGCCTCCTTTCTCTTTATGCTTTCATCTGCCTTCCTCTGTGTGATGTCCCCATCACACGCATATGGCATGGTGTTCAATGGTTTCTTCCTTGTTTCTGACATTTGGTTGTGGGCATGAATTAGTCCCTCAATGACTCCCTCAGCCGCATCGAACCATTTGTCTTCATAAACCGCAAATAGGGCTTGCATTAATATTCCTACTCTCTCTTCTTGTTGTCTGAGAGGGTAGAGGTTACATCGGAAGACAACGTCAATCCAGCACATCGATGATGGTAACTGCGATCTCTTTATCGATTGACCCGACCCTTGTTGTCCGTAGGTCATTTCCGCGACTATTTGGGGAAAGGGCACTTTGTGAAGATTTGGTGGTAGTAATCCCAAACTCTCGTGATACATTAGCGGAACACCCATGGCCATGGTTATTCGGTCATGGTCAAACTTAAACAGTCGGTTATCTATAGTTGTACAGAGTCCTCAGCATCGACACATGGAACACATTGTGGGCGCTTGACATCTGCGATGGTAAGGCGACGCGATAGGCTACCTCACCAACATGGCTTAAATTTTTGAAAGTGCCAATGTACCGAGGGCTAAGCTTTCCTCGTTTGCCAAATCGCATCACGCCCTTGGTCAGCGAGATCTTTACAAATATGTGATCCCCTACCTGAAATTCAATGTTATACTGATTTGGTTGTATCCAAAACACTCTTGTGTTCTCCTAAGGTCTGGGTAACTCTTCTAACGGCTTTGGGCAACCTTGAGCCGTTCACGAATAAGTCGAACTGTTGCATTGGTACTCTCGATGAGCTCTGGGCCCAGTAAGACACGCTCTCCAACCTCTTCCCAATTGAGTGGAGATTTACATTGGCGGCCATAGAGTTCTTCAAAAGGAGTCATCCCGATGCTAGCTTGATAATTGTTATTGTATGCAAACTCGATCAAGGGCAAGTGCTTGTCCCATGATCCTTGGAAGTCCAACACACAGGCCCTGATCATATCTTCTATCACCTGATTCACCCTTTCGGTTTGCCCATTAGTCTGCGGGTGAAAGGCTGAGCTGAATGCTAGTTTGGAACCCATTCCTTCTTGAAAACGCTGCCAAAACTGGGATGTGTATGGTGGGTCCCGATCTGAGACAATACCTGAAGGTATGCCATGCAGTCCTACAATCTCCTTCAAATACAATTCAACAAGTTTACTTGCAGTGTAATGCATGTTGTATGGAAGGAAGTGTGCTGACTTGGTTAGTCAGTTAATCACCACCCAAATGGCGTTATACCCCTTCTGAGTCCTCAGTAACCCAAGTATGAAGTCCATCAAAATATTTTCCCATTTCCATTCAGGAACTAGCAGGTGCTGTAATAAACCAGCAGGGTGTCTGTGGTCAACCTTGACCTGCTGACAAACTAAGCATCTCTCTACATGTTTAGCAACATCTGTCTTCATTCCCTTCCTCCAAAAACTCTTCTTCAAGTCATGGCACATTTTGGTGCTGCCCGGATGTATAGCATATACTGATCTATAGGCTTCTTCCAAAATCTCCCGTCGTAGTTCATTATTAGTCGGTACGCAAATTCAGCCTTTACACAATACAGAGCCATCGTTCTTAACAGAAAATTCCGGTTGCTTTACATTGTCTATGCTCTGCTTGATAGTCATAAGTTCTGGATCTTTCAATTGACTTTCTCTAATCCTTTCGAGGAGGGTTGATTCGATCTTGATATTGGCTAATAGTGCTCCCAATTCCTTCACTTCGAACTGAGTGTCGCCTGAGACCATGTCCTCAAGCAATTTCCATCGGTGTAATCTAGCCACAAGATGTGACACCTAAGCAGAGGATTTTCGGCTAAGCGCATCAGCTACCACATTGGCTTTTCCCGGGTGGTACTGGATGACGCAATCGTAATCCTTGAGGAATTCCATCCATCTTCTCTGCCTTAGATTGAATTCTTTCTGGGTAAACAAGCATTTGAGGCTCTTGTGGTTTGTGAAAATTTCAAAGGTCTCACCATAGAGGTAATGCCTCCAAATCTTCAAAGCAAATATAACCGCTACAAGCTCCAAGTCATGAGTAGGGTAGTTCTTCTCGTGGTCCTTAAGTTGTCTTGACCCATAAGCGACTACTTTATCATGCTGGTTTAATACGCAGCCTAACCCACTGTGGGAAGCATCGCTAAATATCGAGAACCCCCCACTGCCTGATGGTAGAGTAAGTATGGGTGTAGAGGTTAATCTCTTTTTCAACTTTTGGAAACTCCGTTCACATGCATCGGTCCACTCAAATTTAGAAGTCTTCCTGGTAAGACGCGTGAGTTGTTCGGCTAGTTTGGCAAACCCTTTGACAAATCTTTAGTAGTATCCGACTAATCCAGAAAACTACGAACTTCGTTATAGTTATGGGCTGCTCCCACTTCACTACCACTTCTATCTTTGCAAGAACCACTTTTATGCCAGTTTCTGAAATAACACGGCCAAGGAAACTCACCTGCTCTAGACAGAATTCACATTTACTGACCTTCGCATACAACTGCGACTCTCGTAAGGTTTGGAGTGCTAAGCGTAGGTGTTGCTCGTGTTCTCCTCTTGACCTTGAGTAAATGAGAATATCGTCGATGAACACAACAACCCACTTATCCAAATAAGGCTTGAATACGCGGTTCATGAGGTCCATGAAAGATGCGGGCGCGCTGGTCAATCCAAATGTCATAACTAGGAACTCATAATGGTCGTATCGGGTTCTAAAAGCTGTCTTCAGAATGTCTTTGGCTTTCACCTTCATCTGGTAGTAACTCGACCTCAGATTGATTTTGGAGAAGAACTTCACTCCTTGTAACTGTTGGAATAAATCGTCGATCCTAGGAAGCGGGTATCGGTTCTTAATCGTCAGCCTGTTCAGTTGTCTGTATTCGATGCACAGACGCATAGAGCCATCTTTCTTTCTGACAAAGAGTGCAGGTGCTCCCCATGGGGACACACTCGACCGAATAAATCCCTTGTCGATAAGTTCTTGTAGTTGCTCCTTCAGTTCCTTTAACTCTGCTGGTGTCATACGGTATGGTGCCTTCGATACCAGTTCGGTGCCTGGAGCAAGGTCTATTGCAAATTTGACATCCATATTAGGTGGTAAACCTGGTAGTTCCTCCGAGAACACATCAGGGAAGTCAGACACAACGGGAATGCCAAAAAGTTTAACTTCTTCCTCCTTCTATCCTTGTATGATAGAAAGGTATCCCTGACATCCCTTACTGATTAGTCGCTTGGCTCGAATTGTGGATATGAAAGGCATGGCAGCTGGACAAATGCCGATGAACTTGAATGGCTTAGCCTTCTTGGGGTAAAGAGTGACTACCTTCTCTATGGAATCTACCTTAGCCCGTAGTTTGGTTAGCCAATCCATGCCAAGGATGGCATCGAATCCTTGCCATTTCTAGCAATATCAGATCAGCCGTTGTTTAGCAATGCGCCATGGTGACGATGACTGATTGACATATGGTGTCTGTATTCATCGGTCTTCCCGTTGGGGTAGAGATAGCTAAGACAAAGTCTAAAGGCTCAGGTGTGAAGCCTATCTCTGTAGCAAAGTTCGTTGTAATAAATGAGTGTGTAGACCCCGGGTCTATCAACACCAGTGCCTTGTGGCTGAATATATCATTTTCTTTGCTCAAGCAGATGACACCTAGATTCAACAGACACTATAGAATTAGTCACATGTACGACGTGTTATGGTGTGGATTATGATGGTGTGTGGAGTATGGTGTACGACATGTTATGCACCTTCTCTATCTAAAACTCAAATAATGTATTTGACCAGTATAATGATATTTATACCTTCGATGACGTCATTGTTAGCTTGTGCATCTTGCGTTGTCACTGCATACGCTCGGCCATGCACTATAGCCTCAAAGATCTTTGAATCGCCGTCCTTGCCGTTGTTTCTCCTCTCATCTTTGGGCACTCTCTAATTCGATGCCCCACTTTCCCACATTTGAAACATGCACCCTTCGCCTTCCAGCATTCCTCAGTTTTGTGAGGTTTCCGCACTGCGCACATGCCACTTTTGGTGTGGAAGAGGCATTATACGAAGTAGTGCGAGTCGTCGCTCTTGGTACAGTCGCGGTTATCGGGTTTGATGCACTGAACGGTCTCGGGGGTCGTGGTGGCAGTGCTGCTGGATCTAATGACCTTGATGCTGCCATAGTGATAGACTGTGATGGTGGCGGCATAAAAAATCTAGGCCTCTTGCTGGCCTGCTCTGACACAAATGTCGACAATTGAGCTTTCCTATTTTTGGCTTGCTCATCTCTTCTTTTGTAGGTATCTTCAACCTCTCCTTCAGCAATGAGCTCCAACCTTACTACTCGCTCAATGTTGTTGGCTCAAACAACACTCTCCTTCCTCTGATAGATGGTCTCAATCCATACTCAAATTTATGAATTTTCATCAATTCATTGGCTACTAATGCAGGTGTGAAACGGGATAAACGAGTGAACTCTGTCGTGTATTCTCGCACGACCATGGTTCCTTGTACTGAGTTCACAAATTGTATCTCCAATTGTCGCTTTTCCGGTGCCGAAAAATAATTTTCGTAGAACGTGGTGACAAATTCTGTCCATGTCCATGGCGTTCCTAGCACACGGGTCCTCTTGACCGATTTCCACCAATGGTCCACTTCGTCTTCGAATTGAAATGAGGCCCAACTGACCTTCTCTTCTTCCGTGCACCTAAGTCTCAGTAAGATCTTTTCAATCTAGTTAAGTCATTGTTCGTCTTCCATCGGATCCACTTGGCCATAGAAGCTAGGAGGCCTCATCCTTCTAAATTCCTGAAAGCCCGATGGGTGGCGCCTCTCCGCTAGTAATGCTACTGCATTCGCCATTGTCTCTAACAACTGTTGATTGTTATCATTCCTTGGAGCATTCTCATTAATGTTCCCCAATCCTGATGCATTGTTGTTGTTTATGGGGATCTCATTTGCTACAGGTACATCATTGTTGGTATTAATAGGGATTTCATTCGATCCCGTGATGAATCCATCTCTACTTGGGGTGTCTCTTATATTGACGGTCCTTGGCCTTCCCCGTCGAGGTGGCATGTTGACCTGTCACGGCCAAACAACTCTAGGTTAGTTTGATTCGAAAGCTAAAGCCTCAACACTGACCCTCACACTATTCCCTCTACCTAACCTATAGCTCTGCATACATAACCTTAGTCTTACGGGTATTTAGACTAGGTCTCTGCTACTCCGAGTGACACACGGTATCACATCAGATCCACTCTGCTATAGTACGTGAACTCTAGTACTTCGCTTTGATACCACCTGTGACGTCCTCGGATTTCCTTACCCAAAACTCTGGCTGTTGAGTCGTGCGACACGGTCCGTACATAACAACTCAATCCTTCGGGGTTAACATATCCAGTGTTCTTAAAATCACTGGGTGGGTTTGGGCGGTCGGAGGAATGCTCGGGCAGAAATCGTTGGGCGGCGTCCTAGCGAGTGCCCCAAGATCAGGTGGCCGCTTTATATATATATATATGTGTGTGTGTGTGTGTGTGTGTGCCACTTGCAAATATAGGAGGAAGAAAAAAAAGAAAAGAAGAACAAAAAAAAGAGTTGTGCTCACTGCTCAGTTGCCGGAAAAAAAGTGTTGTGCAAGAATCAAGATCATAAAAAACAGAGGAAGAAGAAGAAAAGCAAAGGAAGAAGAAAAAAACTGAGGAAAAAGAAAAACTGAGGAAAAAGAAAAACAGAGGAAATAAAAAAAAAAAATTGAAAAAAATTAGGGACTAGGACGTCTGGGCGGGCCCAGGGCGGCCGCCTGGGCGAGCGCCCCAAATCCGGTCCTCCCAAGAGTTCGCCCAGGCCTAAATCGGGGCGCCCCGGGGTCCGAACTGCCCAGGGTGATTTTTAGAACAGTGAACATATCTGAAGAACTGAGCCGTTATCATGACGGTAAGCACACATACACGCATTATTAAAGTACGCAACAAATATAGCAGAGCGAACAATACAGGCAAGCTAATACTAATCACTCACATGGCATCAAGCTTAACTAATCACACAAGATTTACAAAATGCATCATCATTCCCATGATTCACCATCATCCAAATTGCCAAAAGAAACATCCACCGGTGAGGCCGTTCTTCACCTAAACAGTGGATCCACACATAAACACACAATATTCA
This sequence comes from Chloranthus sessilifolius, assembly GCA_021018995.1. Lineage (NCBI taxonomy): Eukaryota > Viridiplantae > Streptophyta > Magnoliopsida > Chloranthales > Chloranthaceae > Chloranthus > Chloranthus sessilifolius. The sequence goes on along the minus strand of CM037589.1, from coordinate 125,155,092 downwards.
TTTATCTGAGTATTTTTCCTTACAAAATCCCAAAAGTATCTCACACTACCTGTTAATAAAAAAACTCTCAAAATATCCACAAAACACCGTGATTTCCCCAACGCGATTACCGAAAATGCTCTTCAGGTAAATCCTCCTCGTCTCCCGAAATATAGTTGGGATCCTCCTGCTCCGGGTCCAACCCAGGGTCAGCTCCTGCAGCTGTAACATATAGTCGAGGAATGAGCTTCATCCAAGCTCAGTAGGGATATGCACAATGCAAAATGATATAGAATCATTCTAATCTCATGGCATATATGCGTAAGTAAAAAAATTTATCTGTTTCATATGATATCAAAAGCATGCGAGCATAAACAAGTATTTAAAAAAACATGCGTTTCACAAACATGTCATGTCATGATGCCAACGGTATACGAATTTAGATCAATAACTGAGCAAGGAAACTAGAGTTGACTTTCATATCAAATTCGGGATGACGAGTACAAAACGAGCATATGGAATCATATAATCGAGCATAGTACAAAACGAGTGTATAAGATCATAAGGTCAAGCATGGTACATCACATCAAGTAATCGAGTCACATAATATTAGTGTGAGCATCCCGTAGCGGGAATAGAGCGTAACTGGAATAGAGCAGTCCGTAGCGGACACTGGGTAAAAACCCCTGGGACTCCACCCCTCCCTTGGAGATTCCACTCCACTCACATCTAATCACGAGAACGAGAATGAGACTTGTGGCATTGCATCTTGTAGTGGGAGCTGAGCAGTTCGCAGCGGACACAGGGTCATTACCCCGAGGACTCCACCCCTCTCATGGAGGCTCCACTCCTCAGTTGCACACAATCTTACACATAGCGTATACACACGACTAGTCACGGACAAGAATTAGTTCTTACACATAGCACGTTCACACGAATAAGAATGGCACGAATCATATGACAAACGGATCTTGAATTCTCAATAGAACATAGGAGTCAATGCGAGCAAGATGTCAAGTAAAACGTGCAATTTCATGTACGGAAGTAATCTTAAAACATATGCGTAGTATTCATTTATCAAGTAGATGACAAAAATATAATTCAAATGCGAGTAAATCATTAAGTTATCCCATGATTCAAGCCAATCATATAACTTTGCATTCGAAATTTCCCTACCTTAATTCAAGTCGAGCGCATGTGTCGTGACTCTAACATGCTCTATCAAGGCGTTTCCTTGCGTTATCCTCCTAAGTCACAAGGTCCGATGCACGTCTTAGTCATCAACACTCATTGCATTCACATTGGTATGCCTCGCACCCACACGAGTCAAGTCCCAAGCACACAAATCAAATCATGCCAAAACAGGGTTTCCCACTCGAGCGTGGTTCATTCCCGCTCGAGCGATTTCCAGTGGCACCTACGATCACGCTCGAGCGGTTTGGACCCGAGCCAAAATAGCCTAAGAATCCCGCTCGAGCGTAGGCTTCAAGTCTTTTCCCGCTCGAGCATATTCCCAGTACAAACCTTCAAATCACGCTGGAGTGGTTACGACCCGAGTGATTTTGTCCTAAAATTTCCGCTCGAGCGTAGGCTTCAAGTGATTTTACGCTTGAGTGACTCTGAATCACGCTCGAGCGTACATCACAGGATTGTCATCATTTACAAATGCTACATCTGCTCGAGCTGGTTACTATGGCCACTCAAATTGGCTCAACAACACATCACATACACTCTAACTAAGTTATCCTCCACCTACGAGATTCCCTTTCGAACACAAGCAACTACACACCACTTTTATACGCATTTACGAGTTTAAAAACCTACTATTTATCCCCAAATCTCGAAGCACATGCTAGGGTTCCAACGATCGAACCAACCTGCCTCCATTTTCTCAATTCGCACGCGTTCGATCCATGGAATCTTTGCATGCAGCTTCGATTATCATTACTTGGTAGTAAGGCTCGGATTCTAAAATACCACGCATGTGTTATGAGGGTTACCTTTAGTAGCTTCCTCGCATACAGAGATATACGACTCGCTAGTGTCGGATTAACACCGTAGAAGAGCCGATTCTACGATTTGTTCACCTCGATTGAACGAAGAACTACGGAGTTTGGAGTATTCAAAGCTATTAGGAATTGATTCTTCTCTTGGAACGGAAAGGGTTTCGGGATAAATTGAGGTTTAGGCTTCAAGAAAGCTAAATCAAAGAGGATGGAACAGCTTCTCTCGTTCACCCTCTGGTTTCTCCTCAAGCTTCTCAGCCGGCTCCCTTAATGCAATCATTTGCATGGATACTTGAGGAGGTGGCTAAATAGAAAGGCTGGGGTTGGGATTGGGTGTGTGGCTTGTACTCACTAAAACTATATATGCAATCCATCTATTGGCTCCTACTCAAAGGGCTTAAGTACTCTGTTTCACCTGGGTCTTGGCTTGGTAACCTCTAATGGGTCTTAAGTGACACGTGAGTTCAAATGGGCCTTAGATGGTGTGTGGGTTCGAAGGGTAGTCCCTCTACTAGTACCTACATTCCAGGTGGCCCAAACAGGGATTTAATTCCCAAACAGGGTTTCGCAAAGGCTGTGGTTGTGGGTCCATATCGACCTCAATTTAAACTAGTCCATCCATGGGTTTCAAATGCGCTGACCTCGTATGGGTTTCTAGCGATCAAGTTCCTAACTGGACTTCTCCAGCTAGCAGTCCAGCGGTTAATGACCTGCCACATGTTTCAAGTTACACGTGCATGACTTTACATTTTGACCCATGGAAGTGATGCATCTTAATAATCTGACATCAATAGTACTCTGGATTCTTTTCAGAGTTTTTCTGATATACAATCGCACGAAGGGGAATGCCAGTTCTAAAATCTAGCATAAATAGGGGCCAAGCAACTTAAAAAATATGTTAATGCTGGCTTGCTTCAATTTTTCTCCTGTTCTTATTTTATAATTTTATTTGTGTTTTTGTTTTGTAGGTGGCAGAAATTGATCCAAAAGCCTTATGAGAATGGTGATGCAAGAGGGTTGAGACTGGTTAAGGCTATTTTAAGGCCATTGATGCTAAGAAGAACAAAGGACATATCGGATAAAGAAGGAAGGTGGGGATTTCTCAGTTGTTTTGCTTCTTGTCTTCACCCAACCATTGTGACAAAATATGACTTTTTTTTTTTCTAAATACACATATAATATGTGTTTTTTTGCCACAATAGACTAAACACATAATACTCGTATCTTTGAATAAAATGCATATTTTCATATAATACACATATTTCATGTATCAAACGGTTTTTTTTTTTTTTTTTTTCGTATGTTATTGTATCTTTGAAAAACTATTTTAAACTTAAAAGAAATTAATTAATATTATCTAGGTTTTTTTCCCGATTTCTCCTTTTTTTGTCTTCTATATTTTACAGTTTTTTAATCTTTCGATTTTTCCCATATTTTACCATTCTTTTCCAATTTTCTCGCTCATTGTCTTAAACCCATGCCTGTATTTTGTCACTTTGCGCCCAACAATGTCAAATGACTTTGTTTATTTTCTAGTTAGTTTCTGATATTTTAAATGGATGCAATTTTTCAGGTCCATACTTGTTCTCCCTCCAGCTGATGTTCAGCTCATAGAATGTGACCAGTCTGAATCCGAATGTGATTTCTACGAGGCACTGTTCAAGAAATCCAAGGTGGGTTTACGTTAAAAAATTCCAACTCAAATAGAAATTTCATATATATTCTTTCCCTAAATTGAAGTGCAAGAAGCAATATGGAAGATTTGCGAATTCTTTTGTGAATTTTCTTTTGAATCGACAGTTATTTCGGCTGAGATGGCAAGTTTTAATTTAATGGAAGTTCACTGCTTGTTTATGACAATAAAAAACAGGTCCGATTTGATCAGTTTGTGGCACAAGGAAAAGTTCCTCACAATTATGCCTCCATTCTCGAGCTCCTCCTTCGGTTACGGCAGTTTTGCAATCACCACTTTCTTGTTATGAGGTGAGGAATGGTCACAGTTTTCATTTGCACAAGAAATTAAGGTCATTGATTGAAATTATGGTTTCCAAGTAAATTTCATTAGGTTTGATGCGTGGTATCAAAACTCGCCAATACCGATACGTATCGGGATGGTATTGTATCAGATCGATACGGGTTAGTATTGGCTGGTATGTCTCAGTATCGGCCGATACTGACTGATATAAACCTCTATTTCTATTTTATTTATTATTACTTTTATTTCAACAAAACAAGCAACCGATACGGTATCAACGAGACCGTATCCGTATCAGTCAATACGTATCGGTCCAAGATGGACTGATGCCACTAGAATGATGTCACTAGGCATGTATTGATATAATGCAAAAATTTGGTTTAAAATATTGAAATAAAATTTGTTACTATGTTTATCATTTCTCTTACTTTTCTTCATTTCGTCTTAGGATTTCTCAATTTTTTCATATTTATAATGGAAAACTTATATCATATTATCATATATCTTTTATCTGGTGATACATATTAGATATTACCCTTTTAGGTGACTGCTATATGCATTTATACCAATATATCAGTTTTTTCTTACTAGAGTCTCCCTTCTTTGATCATCCATTATATTTCAAATTCCACAGTTGAGGCGACAACGAACAATTTTCATACTTAAACAAGCTCACTCGAAGGTTTCTCGAATCCAACCACTCAAATTCTTCCAACCCGGTTTCGGCAGGTCCCACCCGAGCATACATTGAACAAGTCGGCGATGGCATATGCCGAGGCGAAAATTCCGAATGCCCAATTTGCCTCAAGTCTGCAGATGATCCAGTGCTAACCCCATGCGCACATTGTATGTGTAGGGAGTGCCTGCTCGGGAGTTGGCGAACTCCATCAAGGAGGCTGTGTCCAATATGTAGGATGCTGCTAAACAAATCTGATCTCATCACTTGCCCGTCGGAGAACCGCTTTCGGATTGATGTGGAGGACAGAGTTTTCGAAGATTTCGAAGCTCGTTAGCTGTTTGGAGAGTCTCTGGTGAGCGGTGCCTGTGAAAAGGGTATAGTTTTCAGCCAATGGACTTTGTTTTTGGATCTGTTGCAGGTACCTTTGAGGAAAAAGGGGATTGAGTTCTTGAGATTTGATGAGAAACTTGGGCAGAAGCAAAGAGAGAAGATTTTGAAGGAGTTTAGTGACACTAAAGAGAAGATGGTAAGTAGAATTTTCTCATATATATATATATATATATATATATATATATATATATATATATATATATATGTTGTTATATATGAACCTATTCATTTACGTTGTATGCAGTTAGGCTTTCACCCATTCAGGTTCATAAGCTAATATGCAAGCCTGTCCACGGGATGGATCAGGTATCAGCTCTTTGGACACCCGACCCAGTTCAGAAACCGGGTTGGGAAGGTTGGGTTACAGGCAGACCCAACCTGACCCATTGACAGCCAAATGCATGGATTTCAGTTGTTTTTTGCTGTAATTTTATTAAATCTTATAAATCAAATTATATTATATTTCAGGTGTTGTTGATGTCGCTGAAGGCCGGGAGCGTCAGGTTGAACTTGAATGCTGCCTCGAATGTCTTTTTAATGGTACCCATATACATTTTGGCCGTTGTACACAAATCTTACATGCCCATACTCTGCTGAGTTTTTTTCCCCCTTATATTATCTTCTATTATTATTATTATTTTTTTTTTTTATTTTTTTTTCCTTTTGCAATGTAGGATCCATGGTGGTATCCTGCGGTCGAGGAGCAAGCGATCATGCCTATTCACCTTATCGGACAAAAACGACAAGTTACCGTAAGACGATTTATAGTTAAGGTAATTTTGATTGTTTTTCTCGATGGTTCCAGTGTCTTATACCAAACAAAATAATGCTGATATAAATGATTCAATCGGATCATTCAAGATTTGGGATCACTTCCCCTTTAAGATATTGCACTATCATAACCATCAAACTGACCTACTATTTTTGACCTATGACTGTGCATAGTGTGAATTTATGTACATGTGTGGTTATTATATATTTAATTTTACTATAATTATTGCTATTGTTTCGCATATTAACAATGGTTTTAACATACAGAATACGGTGGAAGAGAGGATGCAACAGGTTGAAGCAAGAAAGCAGAGGATGATTGAAGGAGCCCTCACTCATGTGGGGACTCCCGCACATGTCCTCTCCTTAACTGAGTATTTGCAGTCTCTCTCTCTCTCTCCCTCTCTCTCTCTGTGCTCACTTCTCGTGGGCGTTCCTTGGTACCTATTTTCCTTCTAAAGAATCCGATGACCGGAAAAGTGAAACGAGAATGGTTTCATATCTGATTGTATTGACTCAAAAAGATTTGCCACTAGTGAGCATCTGGGATCCCTCTCTCTCTAAAACATTCTTTTCTCTCGGTCGTTACCATTTTGCATTCTGAAGAATCGGATGGCTAGAAAAAGAGAAACCAGAGATAGTTTCAGATCGGTATAAGGTTATGATGACATTGTTGTATGTTTAAATATATCTTAGGTTGTGCTTGGGTTAGATCTTATAAGAGCAGTCGCAACTCTCTGCCTGCTCTCCGCAGAGCAGATAAAATCTGTTATGACGGAGAGTAATTTTATCGCTTAAAATAGACTTTCGCTAAAGCAAATGGAGCGAGGAGTTGTGTTATCAAGCATAAAAACAGTTCTTAGGTTGTGCTTGGTACTTACTCGCTCTCATATGTTTGCACGTGTCAAACTGAGTCGGCCCAAGTATGAGTTTGGGCCTGTGAGCGGGTAGGTTTTGTTAGATTTTTTGTGGTCAACACCCTAATGCATCATTGTGTTTTCATTAAAAACTGGGTTGTACTTAGACCACACTTATCTCAAGGCGATAAGAAGTAGTTTCCTAATATAAGTGATATGTCTCCACTCTTTTTCCTTGATGGGTTAGGAAAGAGAAGTGTCTATATAAGGAGACCACCGTCCCCTCTTCCTCTAACCATAGCTCATTCCCATCTAGAGGCTAAACTTAGAGAAGACGAGAGGTAACGTGGTTTCGGATTCTTTGGCGAAGATCATCGGTTCCATTAAGGAGATCGCTGACTTGGTGACCCGATAATAAATACAAGGTACACATATTCTTACAAAGGTATATTTTGATTATGTGATTCGAGCCTAGATCTTAAAATTTTCTAACAATTGGTATCAGAGCAAGGTTTGCTTTATCACACGATCAAAGGATTTATGTACTATTTATTTTTAAATTATAAGCAAAATTATTGTTGATTGAGAATTTTAACTTTTTGCTCGAATTTAAGATTATTAGTAGGTACATGGCTCAATCCGTGTCCACCTTAGGATGCACGATTTCTAAAATCAACACAACCCGTTTAATAAGGCTGAGATCGTGTCTTGGCGTGTGTACCTAATTATACATTTAAAGGGGTCCTTGAAGAAGAAGACCTATCACTTTTTTCCATGATGGGTTAAATGGACCCAATTCAAAAATTATGAAGTTGATAATAACCAGCTTTTGAAAGGATACGTCTCCTGGAAGGTGGGCAGCATATAAGGGAAAATGAGACATCTGTGGATTCTTTTCCAAAGTTGATCGAAGTTGGAGCACCAAGGTTGGACTGGATTTTTTTCCAAAGTTGATCGAAGTTGGAGCACCAAGGTTAGTGCTTCCCAACGGATAGGTTTGTTTTGGTGGGTTTTGGTGGGACTCCTTAGGAGAATGAGATGGAAAGAGGCTATTAAAGACTATTAAAACTTGAGATCCTAAATTTGAAGATTGGGACGAGGATAAGGTCGACTTTCCCATTCTCATGGGTCTATGGACACTATAAAAAATAAAATAAAATAAAATAAATAAATAATAAATAAATAAAAAGGCTCAATGATGAGCCATCGATGCTTAACAAACGTCAAATTTGCATTAGTCTATCTTATTGCACAAGAATTATGATTTTCTTCAATAAAGCAATTCTTGGATGACTTGTGTCACACATCTATGATTTATTCTAGAAATAGTAAAGGGTAAATAACAAGCTTAATTAGGTGAATTCAAGTGAAGGGTAAATAACAAGCTTAATTAGGTGAATTCAAGTAAGTTATGAATTAAAATGAGTATAAATTGCTTAAACCGACCCGCCCACTGACCTAATCTTGACCCATGGTCCGGTCCGATCCAGTCCATTCCTAGCCTATGGTTCATGACCCGATTCAGCCCGTTAGACACAACCCGTTTGTCCTTAAGGCCAATTTTGACCCGTATTATTCCTTATTCTTTTCAGGCCATTTTTGGGTTATCTATAGGTTCGATTTTCGGACATTATATATGAATTTTGACTTTCTTGGACATTCCGGATCTGTTTTTGAGGTCTAATTTTTAAAATAAGTTCTCTGTTGTAATTTTTTAATGACCTGACGTCTTTTGACATTTTTTAATCGATTAATTATTGTGTATTTGAGTGCTTTTAATTAAAATTGAATTTTGTGATAAAATATAGGATTGGGTATTGAAGGTTGTGCTCTAGCACTAACGCTGGTACATACATAATGTTACCCATAATTATTATTAATTTTGGTACTTACCCACCACACGAGTTAGATTTGACTACTTGAAAGGATTCTTTTGCCCAATGGTGATGATCTTTCCTAGTGTCGTAGTTTTTATAAATGAAGTTTAATCCTATTTGATTGTTCTCAACATATCATATCCGATTTAAGATAAATATCATGTGTGTTTTTCAATGTTTAATTATCGATGTTGACTAGATGTGACATGCATGCCCACATAATCATAGTTTGATGATTATAGATAACATGTTCACTTAATGCATATGTATCTTATAACTGTTTGATTTTGATTAATTTGTTCATCAATTGCAATGTGTGGTATTGAATTATCTTTCAAAAGTAGATTAGTTAGCAAGATGTGCATATATCTGAAAATACATTTTTGAAACCTTGAATCAGACTTGATATGGTTGAATGAAATTTAGGTCATACCTTATGGATCAAGGTAGACCGGTAAAACGATCGTTCGAGAGTACATAGTTGAAATAGGCTGAGGTCTGCCCAAAGGTGACCATCTATGTAGGTTGCGTGACTTTTAAATTTTGATACTTGTGTCTCATTAAGATCGAGTTGGCACATGCTTCTATGAGGTTTCTAACTTCTGGCCAAAGCTGATTTATGAATTTCATATAAGTAGGGTGAATAAAATAGTCATAAGTGTTTAAGGGAGAGAAGGATAATCTTTCTGGCCAAAGCTGATAGAGAGTCTAGATCAACCATATAACACTAGTGATTAGGTCTATGCGTGTTTTCTTAAACACGATCTTGGGAAACAAACTGCATGTTGAAGTTTCTGCCCAAAGGTGATGCTGAGACGATGCGACCGGACTGTCCCATAGAGTGAATGTTAGCATATGACTTACACTCTAATTAATTTGAATTTGACCCTAAGTTCGAGTTAAGTCCTCGGAGGTTAGTGACGTATGATTATAGTTCATGATGAATTTTTTTTGTGACATATGATCATGTCGTAATTCTCAAGAACGATCCGTAACATATGGTTATAGATTAATCTGACATATGATCATGACGTATTTCACAGAGAATAGTCAGTGATATATGGACAAAATATTTAATAAATTGTAGAAGTATAGTGACATATTTTTAATATTATCTAATGGTATATGGTCACTGTTAGTAGAGTTATAATTGTGTCTAGCGTTTTTGAAATTTTAATGGTATTGAGCATCGAAAAGATTTCAATTTTTGAATTTGGCGTGTGGCTAGCGATTTTATAATATGATAAATGAGAAAAGTTAAATAATGACGATGATGATTCGTGCATCAATAACTGAGATATAAAATGAATAACTATAGATGTGATAGAAATGTAGCACTCAAGAACATATTTTGAGAATATTAATATTTTTAATTTGAAGATGATTTTGTGATTTATCTCATAATTTGTTTGCTTCCGTTGTTGTATTGATATATTTGAGGTGAACTATAATAAAACATTGGAATTAATATAGATAAAAGTTAGAATACCAAAATTGATAATCGAACCTTATTATTGTAATTAGATTTTCAGGAAAATTTAATAATTTTTGGTTGATATCAATTTTTATAGGAATGAAACATTTAAAATTATAAATAGTTAATGCAGTTAGGATTAAACTATTCTTGTCAGAAACTTACTGATTTTAAGAAATGTTTAAATCAGTGGGAGCTTGTAGTTGTTGATAATTATTACGAATCTTAGAATTGTGATGCTCATATCGAATTAGTTTTAACTGCACAGTTTTAGTGAGAGTTGTCTCTCTGATATTGGTTAGTTTGTTTTGTTATTAATGCATCAAATATTTTATTTTTGTGCACGTGCTATTGAGGGTATAAGTGATTATACTCTATCCATTTGCATGAGGATTTTATCACATGGCAAGATGGTGAGGTTGTACCTCGTTATGCCTGAATTTTGCTTGGGCTAGATGTGATTGGACACCACATTGGTAAACCTTCGTTCTGATAGTTTGGTGACTGATAGTCATAGGTGGGGAGCCAGTAATGTATCAGGAACGACATATCCTTGGGGGTATGGCGCATGGACAAATATAGGAACTGTACAAATATGTAAGTTGCCTGATATCACTAAGTAAAAACTTAAGTTCATTAATGATGCTATTTTTGTGACCGTGGATTGCCTAGTATTGATTTGTAAGATGAAATATTATGTGCGCCATGATCCTTTACTGGTATTGTTATTGAATTTGGGTGGTTGTTACGAAGCATCGAGGTAGTGGGGGTCAATGATTTTTCAAAATATAAAATGGATGACCATCCGCTTTTCAGAGTTTGTTAGCCCAGAGAATTGTTTTCAAAAATTATGTTTAGATGAGTTAAGGTGTAGACCAAGTAGGAGAATGTTAGATTTTTTGTGGTTAACACCCTAACGCATCATTGTGTTTTCATTAAAAACTAGATTGGACTTTTGACCGCACGTATCTCGAGGCGATAGGAAGTAGTTTCCTAATATAAGTGATATGTCTCCACTCTTTTTCCTTGATGAGTTAGGAAAGAGAGGTGGCTATATAAGGAGACCACCATCCCCTCTTCCTCTAACCATAGCTTATTCCTATCTAGAGGCTAAACTTAGAGAAGACGAGAGGTAACGTGGTTTCGGATTCTTTGACGGAGATCATCAGTTCCATTAAGGAGATCCCTGACTTGGCGACCTGATAATAAATACAAGGTACGCGCGCTCTTACAAAGGTATATTTTGATCATGTGATTCGAACCTAAATCTTAAAATTTTCTAACAGGTTTAACACAGGGTTAGGACCAGTTCTATCTAAGATAATAAAATCTTATTTTACAATTAATTATTTGTGAAATGGTGTCTTTTAAAATTTAAAATTCATGTCAGCATGTTTCCGTTGGTTCTGTGCATAGATATGACTGTTTTGTGAAACGAAAAGACACCTAAGCACTCTTTTGGATCAAAGCATGGGTCAAAAAATCGTCCGATACCGATATATATCGCCCGATATGTATCGGTTTTAGACCTGGGCGGTACGATACATTGCCTATGTATCGTACCCCCTAAAAAATAGGGTAATTATCATTCGATATGGGCAATGTATTGCCCGTATCGGACGATATATTTAAATTATTGGGTGATAATTTGATTTCTGAGTTTTTTGAAAAAAAAAAATGTATCAAAACGATACATTCAATGTATCGGATGATACGCGATACGTATCGGCTGATACAGACGATAATTTGATTTTTTAGATTTTTTGAAAAAAAAAATATATATTAAAACGATACATTCAATGTATCGCCGATATATTAAATATATCGCCGATATATTAAATATATCGGACGATACGCGATACATATCGTCCTGAACTTTAGGACGATACGTATCAAAAATCCGATATTTTAACCCTTGGATCAAAGTGAATCTAACAACATAGATTGAATGAACATACCCATTTCACCAAAAGGTGTCCATCACACACTATAAATAAGGCCCAATACCTTGTCTTAAATTTACCGCAAAAAACTCTCTATGATGATTTCCATTAAGATTTATGTGTGTTATGTAAGGTTTTCGTTTAAGAGCATATTAGAGATATCTATGTTTGGGAAGGGTGATTTGACTTTCAATAGGTTGGTCACAACGTGCGCTATCACGTGAGAATCAAAATTTTGGCCAAAATGACTGAAATTTTGGTTTTGGTCTCTACTAAAACCAAATTTTGGACCGAAATTTCGGTTACTTTTGTATAGCAATCAAAATTTTGGCCAAATTATCAGATTTCGGTTTCGATCATGCCTGAAACAGAAATTTTGGCCGAAATTTTGACCCGTACTATCACGTAGAGTCTGCCTTACTACTACTAACCGTGCACGTTAAAGGCAAGTATAGAGTTAAAGATAGTGTATTGTATGTGTCCCCAGATTCATGCGCATATGCTTAAGATTTTTTGTGTATTTTTTTTTCTTTTCTATTTTGTCATTTTCTCCCCATGATTTCCAATAGGAATGTATGGCAATTGTGAGATTGAAGATAATTATGTCATAAAAAATCACCCTCCTTAAAGATGAATGGAAGTTCGAGGAAATAGTTGAACAAAATGTCCCCACATGAACAAATTTATTATAATTTGATATGGCTTCCGAAATTCTTCTCTTAGTTTCTTTAATCTCTAGTCAATCTTAAGTGTCTTCCTCAACCTTTTTGTCTGCTTTGTTGGTTTCTATTGTTGCTTTGTTCTCTCCTTGATATGGATTGAGATCTCATGTTGTGCACTATCAGTTTTTCTTTTCATATGAATTGCTAATGATCATATGATTAATATAATATATTTTTCCTTTGTATGATCAGCCTTAAACTAATTTTTTTTAATTAATGAGTGTGCAATTTATCACTGCTTAGTGTGCTTTAAGGAAATTCATTAAGTGTTGTGCTTAAAAAAATAGCCTTTAACCGATACAACATTGTCCGCTTGCACCATGACACCATGACACAATAGGGCTGAAATAGCTTCTATGGCTGATATGTATTTGATATAAATTAATACTAAAAATATCTTTTGGATAATTTTTATTTATTATTTTAAGGGTTTTTTTGCATTTAGTGTCTTAAGATATGTCATATTTACACTCTACCCCTTGTATTTTCACCTATTTACACTGCAGTCCCTATTTTTGAGTTTCCTTTGCATTTTGTCCCTTACAATGACAAATCTAGTGTTGACTATTATGGAAGGTTCCGCCATTAGGGTTTCCACTTGTGAAATCTGATGACTGACTTGAATGAATAGATGAAGATCATTTTGCCAGCCCAATCTTTCATAGAACTGATCTTTAGATCATGGCTCACCTATCAAAGAGTCGGATGTTTCCATGTGGCACATACCCTAAAAATTACTTGAGAACCCCTTCTTATGGTACACCCATGATCACCATCATTTTTTAGGATATGTGCCACGTGGAACCAACATCTGACCGTGTGATAGGTGAGCCATAATCTAAAGATTAATTGTGTAGAGGATTGGAATGAAAAATGATCCCCACCATCTCATTCAAGGCATTCAACAGTTTTCATGCATGAACTCTCACATGAATGCGTCATGTTATTCTTCAATATTTGCAAGCGTACCTCTATTCATGCCAACTAGATTACCAGTGGGCGCCTATATTGAAAATTGTTGGCCGCGTTGAATCAAATGATAGTGATCGTTTTTCTTTCCAATCTTTCATACAATCGATCTTTAGACCATGGGCATGCCATTCGACGGTGAAGTTTTTTGATGCCATGTTGCACAGATCTTAAAAAGTAGCCCTAAAATCATGTTGGATCGTGATGGGTGCCATGAGATTTAAGGATCATTTTTGGGAGATCTGTGCTACATGGAATACAAAATTGACCTTCTGATAATACACCGATGGTCTCAAGATCCCTTGTATGAAAGATTGAAATGAAGAATGATCACCATTGTCTGATTCAACGTAGTCAAGGTTTTCAGTGTACATGCCACCTGTTACTTGGCGCAAATAGAGGTTTCCTATTTGCAATTAGGAGCTAAAACTTGGACACGAGGTTTTACAGTGGCACATGAGTGAAAAGAGAGACTTTCTTACTTTTGGTATCTTTGCCAAGTGTAACACCATATAAGCCATCTCATTTAAAAACCATGATTTAAAGAACTTTGAAGCCAAAACTTGACTAAAAACGCCATCTTTATCATTGTCTCATTGGTTGACTTTGATAAATTAGATGATAGAGATTCTGCCATTTTTTCAGCTTAAAGATCTTTATATTATGATTTTTCAAATCAAATGACTTAAATGACGTTACCATTATCAAATCTCAAAATAAGTCTCATGTGCAAAAATTAGCCCCTTTCTCAATTTTGCTCATAGAAATTTTCAGTTTTGCCATTTACCGCCGAACCTCCGAAAAAATAATAAAGCGTGCGAAAATGAAATAACCATTTTAGTTTCCAAGTTTTTTTTACGTAAAATTTGAAAATCCGATCAGTTCTAGGGCCCGATACACTCGATTCCGATATCCTCCTAGCGCTTTACGCAACCGAAAATCCTCAAACGTCTAATCACCATTTTCGCGCCAAAAGTTAAAACGCCAAAAAGCTCGTTTCTTCTTACCCTATTTATTATTTACCGCCAAATTGGTCTCCCCCTTTCGAATTCACTATCCAAGAGAGAGAGAGAGAGAGCTTCTTCCTACTCTCTCTGCTATCAAATTTCACTCTCCTCTTTCTTTCTCTTCCCCATTTACCTCCTCTCTATCAGTGTTATTAGTTCTTCAATGGCTTCAGAGATCATAGACCATGAAAAGATAAAAAAAATCCGATCAGTTCTAGGGCCCGATACACTCGATTCCGATATCCTCCGAGCGCTTTCCACAACCAGAAATAACCCAGATGCTGCCATCAACATAATCCTCGATACCCCCGGGTTTCTGACACCATCAGTAACCGTTAAGCGTACCCCGCTCGGCGCCGGAACCCGGATATCTACGGAGATCAAGCAAGAGATGGATCCTCATATTCTGGTGAAAAACGAAGAATCTGAAATGGGTTTTCCATATAAGGTCTTAGATCAATCTAAGCCATCGATTTCTATCCATCCTATTGTTAGGGTCAAAAAAGAGGAATCCGAAATGGGTTTCCCAGATAAGGTCTTTGATCAATCCAAACCATTGATTTCTACCGATACTGGCATTAGGGTGAAAAAGGAAGAATCTGAAATAGGTTTTCCAGATAAGGTCTTTGATCAATGCAAGCCATCGATTTCTACTGACCCAAGTATTAGGGTAAAAAAGGAAGAATCCAAGCCGTCTATTTGGGACGTCGAAGATTCTATCCATCGTGAAGAAACCTGTTTTACCCCATACCTGAATCCGCAACCCATCTCTTACGCGAAGCTGGAAAGGGATTCTGATCGGAAGATCCGGGTTGATTTGAAACAGGGTTTGGTGGAAAACGGGGAGTTCTTGGAAGAAGCGGATTGGTTGTTAGTGGGTAAAACTGCTGTTACGGGGCTGTCGACTAGTCGAGGCAGGGGAAAACTCGAGTATGATGAGATAGTTCATTTCAAGTTTCCTTCAGCTGAAATTAAGCAGAAGTATAGACAATGGATGAGTGTGAAAACGGCAGCAGCATCATCGGAGATCGTACGGTTTTCAACAAAGCGTTCCGGAGAGGTTTATTGTCTAAAATTTTCCTTTTGGTTATTTATTTATTTTTATGAATGAATATCTGCCACCTTTCTTTGTTTATGAACAGAATATGAATTTCCTTTTTTTTTTTTCCCCTTTTATTTACAGTTATCTAACTTTTTTTATTCCAAGCATGTGGGTAGTTTTTTATCAGCGATCTTTAATATTTTTGTAAAACGAGATGTTTAATGCATTGTGTTCCACATCAGTTTCAGTTTGGAGCAGGGATTTAAAGTCTGATATATATTGGCATATCGGCTGGGTCTCAGGTTGATACGTATGGGATTCGTGTTGGCCAAACTGGCCAATATTAATCACTTTTTTACAAAAAAATTCTATATGAATGATAAAATTATATAAAGCTGTAATGGCATTTTTTGGTATTTTGTTCTATTCATATGTGATACATATGGCCCAATATGATTCGATATGAGCTGATATTTGACTTGTTTGACCTGATATTGCTTAACTCAATACATATTGGCCTATATATATATCAGATAATGACAATATTTAATTCCATGGTATGGGGTCTTTGATACTTGTTGGAGACATCAAGCAACATTTGTGAAATAGACTGCGGAGCTTCTATAATTTCTGAATACATCTGTCAGTGTTGAAAATTTTAGCATATACAGAAGAATTAGTATAATTACTTTGGCAATGTTTTTATTGATTCCGTTATTTGGAGCTTGTTGTAGATGGTTTGGTTTTATTCGTAGTTTATCAGAATTGATGGTTATATGTCAAATCATGTCAGATCGGAAGGCTCCCGACGGAGTGGACAAGATGCCTAATTCCTCTAGTAAATTCCTCCAAGGTAAAAATTCATGGTCGATGTTTATCTGCACCAGTGGAGCTCAGTTTGATGAAAGAAATTATATTGTATGTCAGGTAAATTATGTCCTTCCAAATAGTTTTTTCCCTTTTTATTTTTAAAATTTTAATATGGAAATATATTCATATTGCATAGTTTTGACTTGTATTTTTTCTTTTATATATTCTCAGCTTTTATATCCACAGTTCGATTTTTACGGAGGGTGATAAGTCTTCTTGGAAGTTGGTTGTTCCATCACACTTGGACACTACCCTCCATCCTCTTCCTACTCTGTTCAAGTTACTAAAGATTAAGCCATTTAAGAAGGTTTGCCCTTTTTTTGGGTCCCTGATGTTCTAAGATCACTAGCTAATCATTAAGATATCTCTTGATTGTTATTTATTTTGGGCCTTATGGTTATATGCCATGGTTTTACATATTGGGCGTGTCTGATGCATTTTGGCTGATATGTATTCAGTCATCCCCTACCCACTATGGTAATGCCCCTGATTCGATAAAGGGTCAAATATCTGGTCATAGTGGCCGATATATATCCGATACAAACTGGACATAATACCAAAATTGCCTTTTTGGGCAAATTTTTATTATTTTATATTATTCATATATTTTTAATATTTTAAAATACGAAAAGGTACTTTAATATCGGCTGGTTGGATGATAAGTATCTGATATATCGATACGTATTGTCTTGGGATTCAGCTGATATCCTGATATGAATTGGTTTATAAATCCGGAAATCCCCCATTATATGGAACTGATAATGTAAGGCTCATATAGCCTGATATCTTTTTGTATAAATTGCGATTATATAAAAAAATTATGCTTATACATATATATGTATATATCATATTTAATCCCTGTTACTAGTTTAAAATAGACTATTAGCTGGGCAAGCTTCCAACTGGTAATTCTCTGCTGCAATGTTTTCTTTCAATTAGGCTGAATTCACACCAGAGGAGCTCGATACTCGAAAGCGTTCTTTAAATCTAAAAGTATGTGAGCACTTCCTTATTCCTATATTCCATCTTTTTTAATTTTAATCAACAATAACATACAATTTTCTTAAATCACAAAATTCTGTTCAAGAATCTGGGTCACCAAGGTATCAAACTCGGTATTGGGTATCGGTCCATCTTGGACCGATACGTATCGGCCGATATGGATACGGTATCGCCTATACTGTATCAGCCAATATATATATATATATTTTTTGAAAGAAGCAAAAAAAAAATAAAAAATTGTATCAGTATTGACCGATTCCGAGGCAGTATTAGCTGATACCGAGACAATACTAACCCGTATTGGTCTGATACTGATACTGATACTGATACTGTTACCACCCCGATACCTGTATCAGGGTGGTATCGCTATTGGTTCTCGACGAAACTGATACGTATTGGTCTTGGCCGAGTTTTGATACCGTGACTTGTTACATCTGTTTCTGAACTGGATAATATATAACAATTCTTTATATGCATGCAGACAAATTAAGTTTTGAGTGTTAACGATGGAACTTTACAGGACGATTCTGATGAATCCCCACCAATGCTGCCTCTTGCAAAGAGAAGAAAGGGTGAACAGAACACTGGAGAGCAAGCAATCACGGTGTCGTCTTTGAACAAACTTGTCGGTGCTGCAGATGTATACAACTTGGAGGTATAAATGACGGCAATTACTGCCTTTTTCTCTCAATCCAAATGAATTAAAAGATGGCTTTATTGGACCCTCTTTATATTATTAACGATTAATGAGTCCATGGTTTTAAATATTGGTCATATCCGATACATATCGGTTGATATGTATCGAATTAGGCCCCATCTGATAGGACCAAAACACCAGATTTTGTGAAGGTAGCAAAATATTGGGTTCATAATGGCCCCAAATTTAATCGGATGCATATCGGATATATCCGATAAATATCGGACATGAATTGGATTTGGGCAAATTTTTTTAATGTATATTTAGTATTTTAAAAATAAAAAAGAAGTTACTTCGGTATCCGCTAGTTTGGCTGATTCATATCTCATATATCTGATTTATATCGGCCTGGGACCTAGCCAATATGCCGATATGTAGCGGTCTTTAAATCCCTGTTGATAACAAAGTGGTGCCTTTTTTTTTGTTATTATAAAGGAAATGGAGCCCCCTTGTACTCTTACGTGCGATCTGCGCCCGTACCAGAAACAAGCGCTTTGTTGGATGTCAGAATTAGAGAAAGGAATCGATGTGGAAAAAGCAGCAAAAACTCTCCATCCGTGTTGGGAGGCTTATAACATTTTTGATAAGTATGTTGTGTAAACATAATAACTTAATCTTATTTGCACCCTTGAAAAATTTATTAGTTGGCTTAGCCAGAGAAGCCCCATGAAACTGTAATTTGGCAATGCTTTTTTCTCTTGAACAGGAGAGCATCTGCGGTTTATGTGAATGTGTTCTCGGGGGAGGCTACTACTCAATTTCCTAGTGCGATGCAAATGGCCCGAGGAGGAGTAAGTTTGTTTTTTACCCATTAGCCATCTGATTATGAGTTAATCACTTTTGTATAAGGATTAAGGTATTGGTGCCATGGTTCAAACTCTCGTCCGAAACTGGTATGTACCGGACAATACTAATCATTTTCAGAGGTCACTGGTACGATACTTTGAATGTATCGTACCGGTGCATTACATATTCATAATGTAATGATACATACCAATATATCGTCCGGAACCTGTACTGGAGCACTTATATGCACCCACACCTACTCTACTATGTGAAGGTTGAAAATATTTATGACTAGTATCTGATGATGCATTGATAAAAATTGCCCCTATATTCATGGATGAGTTGAATATTTCAGACCGTGGTTTTGTTTAGAAACTTTATGATTAAGGAAGTCTCTGTTACTGATTAAAACTAAATTGGAAATTGATGAATTTTACAAAAGGGTACCAGTATTTGGAACTGAATATTCGGTATCCGTCACCAAGGTTTTTGCAATGAGAACCATTGACTGCCTTGAATCAGATGATGAATATCATTTTCCATCCCAATCTTTCATACCAGACCTTGATATCACAGCGTACTAATCAGCTGTCACATGTTGATTCCACGTGGCACACATCCCCCAAAGAAACCGTGATCATGGGCATAGCATGAGAAGGGGTTCTCGGATCACGTGGAATCAACATCTGACTGTCCAATAGTTACACCATGATTTCAAGATCAATTGTGTGGAGGATTGGGATGAAAAACAATCTCCATCGTCTGATTCGAGGCAGTCAATGGCTCCCATGCAAAAACCCTGGTTGTAGGTAAATATATTGGTTGCAAATACTGGCACCCTTTACGAAATTCTCTGTTAATGATTTGTAAATTGACACAAAAATTCTTTAGACCATTGGGACTCTAGAAAAATATGTTAATATTATTTTTAATCATTTTTTGTCTGCCAAAAATGATTCTAGAATTTCAACACTTATTTGCTCATTGATATAGAGTAGAAAAAGAGCATTTTCTGGTGAATCTTGGCTGCCACCATTAATCTGACCAAGTCTTTCTTTTACAGATTTTAGCAGATGCAATGGGGCTGGGAAAGACTGTAATGACTATTGCTCTAATACTTGGAAAACCAGGCAAAGGAAACTTGGATGGTGATGAAGACTCCATTGCAGGTAGTGCGGTTGATAAGTTAAAAACAAAAGAACAGGAGAAAACCTCCCAACCCAGTGATCCATCCACTGTCAAAGGTGGAACTCTTATTGTGTGTCCGATGGCACTATTGGGCCAGTGGAAGGTAAGATTTCCCTTCATTTCCATTGAAGAAAAATTCTAAATTTACATATGGTTTCTTTTATTTTAGCTTCTATTCAAATCTAATCGAGTTTTTCATTGTAATTTGAATCTTTGTTACAAAAGCCCATGATAGTTTTAGCAGTTATCTATGGTTTCTTTGCTGATGATACTTAATCATACCCGTGTTTCCCCATTTTAAACCTCTATTCTCATTTTTCTTATCTTTCGGTCTATTCGATTTATTATATTTATTTCAATCTTTGTTAACAAGTCCATGATTTTTTTGGCAGCTTGTCAAAATTTGATGGACTTATATCCTAGTTCTCCTTCAAAACTCTTTATTTTTCTTACTCATACAAAATTGACAAATGATATTCCTTCATTCCCATCAAAGAAAATTCCAAACTTATGGTTTCTTTGTTGTTATTAATATCCCCTTGTTTCCTATTTTATCTCCTATTAATTTTTTTCGTATCTTATAATCTAATCAACTTTTTTTTATTGTAGTTTCAATCTTTGTTACAAAAGCCCATGATGGTTTTAGCAGTTATCTATGGTTTCTTTGCTGATGATACTTAATAATACCCCACTGTTTCCCCATTTTAAACCTCTATTATCATTTCTCTTATCTTATAATTTAATCAACTTTTTTCTCATAAGAGTATAATTTATAGATGATTATTACTCTATTACAAGAAATTTATTATAGGGAAAACATATGTTTACCAGATAGTATGTTTTCATAGATTGATTCAATTTTCTTCTCACTAAAAAATGATACTGTATTAAACAACTTTTTCTTAATTATTATAACTACAGGATGAGCTTGAAGCCCATTCCAAGCCAGGGACAATTTCAGTGTTCGTGCACTATGGTGGGGACAAAACTAATGACCCCAAAGTGATATCGGACCCTGATGTGGTCTTAACAACATATGGAGTCTTAGCTTCTGCTTATAAATCTGTAAGAATTACATCTAACTAATGGTTCTATCCTCTCTCTCTCTTTTTTTTTTAATGTTATTCATATATATATATATATATATATATATATATATATATATATATATATATATATATATATATGAGAAATGGGACAATGATTTTGAATCCATACTGGAGGCGCTGGGTTCGAACCCTCGATTACATGCCATGTGACACGAGATTCCAAAACAACACCTGTTTTGGGATCATGTGTCATGAGGCATGTGATCTATACACAAAATAAAAATAAAGTTTTTTTGGTAGTCAAAACTATGGTCAAAGTTTGGGAACCGCCCACATCCCCGTGATTGAATTTTTTCCCCCTTTGACCACATTTGGATCATGCCCAAATTTTTTGGGTGGCCTTTGATCGTCTTTGGGCAAGTGGCCGTAGAACCCGATCTTTCGGATGGATGCCATGTGGACCCCACCTGATTCAAACCCAGTGCCCCGAGCTGGGTTTGAACCATAGCCCCGGGCCTCTCTCTCTCTATATGTATAAATAGGTCTTGCTGTTATTGTTTATATTTTGTTTGAATAGATCTTGCTGTTTTTGTTCTAGGACTCGAACAAAAGCATTTTCCATTTAGTGCAATGGTATAGGGTGGTACTGGATGAAGCACATACCATTAAATCCTCAAGGTCTGGAGTGGCTCAGGCGGCCTTTGCACTGACCTCACATTGTCGGTGGTGTCTTACTGGAACCCCTCTTCAGGTTTCATTCTCTCACTTGATTTTTTTTTAACATTAACCATAGTATTTGATGAAATGGAACACCATAAAACACTTTATGTTTGAGATATATTCATAAATAAGCATCCTTAATTCTTGATCTAATCCATGCTTATTTTTTATTCATAAATGGATTATGATCTGTACCTGACTAAATTGGTTCTGGAATTTTTCATTATTTTATTTCTTGTTTTTTCGTTTGTTGCAGAACAATTTGGAAGACCTCTACAGCCTTTTATGCTTCTTACATGTTGAGCCATGGTGCAATTGGGCCTGGTATGTTCATAAAACTACACCAATATGAGGCAAATGTTAATGAAGCATTTGGATGTCGATGAAGTTTGCTTTTAATCTCATTTCCGGCTGCCCTAGTTTCAATGACATGAAAACTGGTCTTGCCTATTTTCATTGTATTCCGGAATTGTCAAAATATCATCCGATACGTACTGATATTAGACGACAGCGGTACGATACATACATCAAATATCGCCTGATGTATGTATCATCTGATACCAACTTTATATTGTTTGTATCGGACGTTATTTGATCGTTTCAATGTGGCGGAGGAAATTATCGTGTGGCTTAATTTTTTTTTTTTTTTTCTCTTTAAAAGGGTCACTTAAATATTGGCAATACATTTAATGTATCCGCGATACATTCAAAATAAAAATAAAAATTGTACTGGCCGATACATTGATCAATGTATCGGCAATACCGCCGATACGTATCGCCGTAACGGATTTCCAATATTTTGACCCATGGAAGTGATGCTTTTAATAATCTGACATCACTAGTACTCTGGATTCTTTTCAAAGTTTTTCTGATTTACAATCGCACGAAGGGGAATGCCAGTTCTAAAATCTAGCATAAATAGGGGCCAAGCAACTTAAAAATATGTTAATGCTGGCTTGCTTCAATTTTTGTCCTGTTCTTATTTTATAATTTTATTTGTGTTTGTTTTGTAGGTGGCAGAAATTGATCCAAAAGCCTTATGAGAATGGTGATGCAAGAGGGTTGAGGCTGGTTAAGGCTATTTTAAGGCCATTGATGCTAAGAAGAACAAAGGACACATCGGATAAAGAAGGAAGGTGGGGATTTCTCAGTTGTTTTGCTTCTTGTCTTCGCCCAACCATTGTGACAAAATATGGCCTTTTTTTTTCTAAATACGCATATAATATGTGTTTTTTTTGCCACAACAGACTAAACACATAATACTCATATCTTTGAATAAAATGCATATTTTCATATAATACACATATTTCATGTATCAAACGGTTTTTTTTTTTTTTTTCCGTATGTTATTGTATCTTTGAAAAACTATTTTAAACTTACAAGAAATAAATTAATATGATCTAGGTTTTTTTCCCGATTTCTCCTCTTTTCGTCTTCTATATTTTACAGTTTTTTAATCTTTCGGTTTTTCCCATATTTTACCATTCTTTTCAGATTTTCTCGCTCATTATCTTAAACCCGTACCTGTATTTTGTCACTTTGCGCCCAACAATGTCAAATGACTTTGTTTATTTTCTAGTTAGTTTCTGATATTTTAAATGGATGCAATTTTTCAGGCCCATACTTGTTCTCCCCCCAGCTGATGTTCAGCTCATAGAATGTGACCAGTCTGAATCCGAACGTGATTTCTACGAGGCACTGTTCAAGAAATCCAAGGTGGGTTTACGTTAAAAACTTCCAACTCAAATAGAAATTTCATATATATTCTTTCCCTAAATTGAAGTGCAAGAAGCAATATGGAAGATCTGTGAATTCTTTTGTGAATTTTCTTTTGAATCGACAGTTATTTCAGCTGAGATGGCAAGTTTTAATTTAATAGAAGTTCACTGCTTGTTTATGACAATAAAAAACAGGTCCGGTTTGATCAGTTTGTGGCACAAGGAAAAGTTCTTCACAATTATGCCTCCATTCTCGAGCTCCTCCTTCGGTTACGGCAGTGTTGCAATCACCCCTTTCTTGTTATGAGGTGAGGAATGGTCACAGTTTTCATTTGCACAAGAAATTAAGGTCATTGATTGAAATTATGGTTTCCAAGTAAATTTCATTAGGTTTGATGCATGGTATCAAAACTCGGCCAATACCGATTCGCATCGGTAGGGCTGTCAACGGGCCGGGTTTTTTGTGGCCCATTTTTTTTTAAAATATGAGGGCCCTAACCCGACCTGATATGCTATCCGGGCCGGGCTCAGCCCAATTATTGAATGTTGTAGCCCGAACTTGGCCCGGAAAAACCCGGCTTGTTATTAGTCAGGTCGAAATAGGTCCGGGCCGGAGTTTGGGCTGGAGTTCGGGCCGAGTTTCTAATATTTTTTAAAAGTTTTTTTCTATAGTGAAGAAACCCTAGGGCTAGAAGAGATTGGCCGTCTGGTTTAGTGGTTTGGCAAGCAATCGGAGACCGCAAAATGGCTGGGAGCCTGGCAAGCATCCGGCGACTGCAAAACCTGAAGGTTGAAAACCGAGAGAGAGAGAGAGAGAGAGAGAGAGAGAGAGAGAGAGAGAGAGAGAGAGAGAGAGAGTTATGTTGCTTATATAGAACTAATAAGGGGATATGACTTATTTACCCCTTATTAATCCATTGAACGATAATAAGGGGGGGGGGTAAAGGTATCATTTTATAAGGTTTTACCGGCCGGGCTTATTGGCCCGAAATTTTTAAGGCCGGGCTCAAGGCCTACTTAGGCTTGTTTATTTGCTACTTTGCAACCTGAACCCGTTTTTTATTCGGGCTTAGCCCGGCCTGGCCCTTTTATTAAATATGGTAAATTCTTGGTCCCGAACCAGCCCATACGGGCTGGGCCTGGGCTGAAACCCGCCCCATTGACAGTCCTACGTATCGGGATGGCATCGTATCAGATCGATACGAGTTAATATTGGCTGGTATGTCTTAGTATCGGCCGATACTGACTGATACAAACCTCTATTTTTATTTTATTTATTATTGCTTTTATTTCAACAAAAAATCAACTGATACGGTATCGACGATACCGTATCCATCTCAGTCAATACGTATCGGTTCAAGATGGACTGATACCCAATACCCGATACCGAGTTTAATACCTTGGTTGGATGTTAGTCATTGACTGAAATTGCAGCATGCATTGTGAGATAAAAAAACTGCATGATGCACTAGGTATCATCGATACCTAGAATATGCACTCGGTATCGTCGATACCGAGTTTAAACCCACTAGAATATGCACTAGGCATGTATTGATATAATGCAAATTTTTGGTTTAAAATATTGAAATAAAAATTGTTACTATGTATATCATTTCTCCTACTTTTCTTCATTGTCTTAGGATTTCTCAATTTTTTCATATTTATAATGGAAAATTTATATCATATTATCCCTTTTAGGTGACTGCTATATGCATTTATACCAGTATATCAGTTTGTTCTTACTAGAATCTCCCTCTGATCATCCATTATATTTCAAATTCCACAGTCGAGGCGACAATGAACAATTTGCAGACTTAAACAAGCTCGCTCGAAGGTTTCTCGAATCCAACCACTCAAATTCTTCCAACCCGGTTTCGGCAGGTCCCACCCGAGCATACATTGAACAAGTTGTCGATGGCATACGCCGAGGCGAAAATTCCGAATGCCCAATTTGCCTCGAGTCTGCAGATGATCCGGTGCTAACCCCATGCGCACACCGTATGTGTAGGGAGTGCCTGCTCGGGAGTTGGCGGACTCCATCGAGCGGGTTGTGTCCAATATGTAGGAAGCTGCTAAACAAGTCTGATCTCATCACTTGCCCATCGGAGAACCGCTTTCGGATTGATGTGGAGAAGAATTGGACAGAGTCTTCGAAGATTTCGAAGCTCGTTAGCTGTTTGGAGAGTCTCCGGCGAGCAGGTGCCGGTGAAAAGAGTATAGTTTTCAGCCAGTGGACTTCTTTTTTGGATCTGTTGCAGGTACCTTTGAGGAAAAAGGGGATTGAGTTCTTGAGATTTGATGGGAAACTTGGGCAGAAGCAGAGAGAGAAGGTTTTGAAGGAGTTTAGTGACACTAAAGAGAAGATGGTAAGTAAATTTTACTCATATATATATATATATATATATATATATATATATATATATATACATATATGGAAAAGGGTTCCCTCCTCCAATGGAGGACGGTGACTGTCTTCCAAGGTTTCATGTGGCACCCGAAACATTATTTTTATGCGACATGGAGCACCGGTGCTTAGATAATCTTTTTAAAAAAATAATTTGAAGACTCATTTCTCCGTGTAATTTTTTAGCCAGAAAATTTGGACATCGAAGCTAGTCAAATGTTCTTAGTTTTTTTTTGAAATTCTTTTCTTAAAAAGTCATGACACCCAAACAGTGTTTTGAGTGCTATATGGAGCTCCACGTGTATTTTGGAGGACGGAACCGGCTGCCTATATATATATATATATTGTTGCAGTTGGCTGTTATATATGAGCTTGTTCATTTACGTTGTGTGCTTATATGCGGTTATGAACTAAGGCTTTCACCCATTCAGGTTCATAAGCTAATATGCATGCCTGTCGACAGGCTGGGTCGGGTATTGGCTCTTTGGACACCCGACCCAGTTCAGAAAACGGGTTGGGTAGGTTGGGTTAGGGGCCGACCCAACCTGACCCATTGACAGCCAAATGCATGGATTTCAGTTGTTTTTTGCTGTAATTTTATTAAATCTTATAAATCAAATTATATTGTATTTCAGGTGTTGTTGATGTCGCTAAAGGCCGGGGGCGTCGGGTTGAACTTGACTGCTGCCTCGAATGTCTTTTTAATGGTACCCATATACATTTTGGCCGTTGTACACAAATCTTACATGCCCATACTCTGCTGAGTTTTTTTCCCCCTTATATTTATCTTTTATTATTATTATTATTATTCCTTTTGCAATGTAGGATCCATGGTGGAATCCTGCGGTCGAGGAGCAAGCGATCATGCGTATTCACCGTATCGGACAGAAACGACAGGTTACCGTAAGACGATTTATAGTTAAGGTAATTTTGATTATATTTGTCGATGGTTCCAGTGTCTTATACCAAACAAAAAAAAAAGGCATAATTAGAGAAACAGGATTGGGAAGAAAGCGTTTTGCGCTATTATACCGAAACTGAAAAGTTTTGTATAATCAGGATGTGCCCAATTTCACTGTCCTTGAAATCCGTGAATACTAGTTTGAAATCCCTGCAGTCTTGATTAGGCAAAAGTTTTTGAAGTAGTATAATAGTGCGAAACTTTTATAACATGAATCCTCTTTTCGCTAAGTGCCCAAAAAAATAATGCTAATATAAATGATTCAATCGGATCATTCAAGATTTGGGATCACTTCCCCTTTAAGATATTGCACTATCATAACCATCAAATTGACATACTATTTTTGACCTATGACTGTATAGTGTGAATTTATGTACATGTGGTTATTATCATGGGTCAAAATCTCGTTAAACCGATACATATCGTGCGAGCTCAAAACCGATACGTATCGGAACAGTAAAATGCTGGACGATACATTGAATGTATCGTCCGGCCTTATACAGACAAATGAACGATACGATACTTTCAATGTACCGTATCGTTCTGGTCCGATTCGTATAGGTATTGGACGAAATTTTGATCCATGGTTATTATATATTTAATTTTACTATAATTATTGCTATAGTTTCGCATATTAACAGTGGTTTTAATGTACAGAATACGGTGGAAGAGAGGATGCAACAGGTTCAAGCAAGAAAGCAGAGGATGATTGAAGGAGCCCTCACTGATGAGGAAGTTAGAACAGCTAGAATTGAGGAGCTTAAGATGCTCTTTACCTGATTTCTCCTCGGAGAAAAAATGGAAAGGTTGTGTACAGTAGTAGTTTGTAATATGTAAATTTTGTTCTCTCTCTCTCTCTCTCTCTCTCTCTCTCTCATATTTTGTGTTAATATTCTTCTAATACATTAGAGCATGGACTCCTTTGACTCGAAAGAGAGGATTGAGTTTTCAAGTTAAGTATTTAATTAAATTTATTGTCGAATCTGTATACTTTTGTGTCTTGTAGATTATATATGGTTTATGTTTTGTTAAATGATCTTGAGCACCGAAGGACAAAATCTGATTTCGTAGCAGTTGGTTTGCTTCGACTCATTTTATGTACCCTTCAAAGACAACATTGGGCTGGTTGGGAACAGTTTTGTCCCCTCCCCAATCATGTATATTGTAGGTTTGATTCAATTTTTTTATTTTTTTGATAATAGAAAAACCTTTGAATAAAACGAATGATATACTATTAAATCCCTATCTACCCTTATCAAACGAATGATATACTATTAGATTGGACTAGAATGGTGCGAGCTATATGTATCGAGCCAAGGGGGAGATCAACTTAACTAGAATATATATATATATATATATATATATATATATATATATATATATATATATATATAGAGTACCTTTATTTTCACCCACCGAATATTTCCATCCATTTACATAAATGGGTGCACGACTAAGGGGAAACAAAATCTTTCCTTTCACTCACATATTCAGTACCAAAAATTACTATTCGAATCCACCCATTGAAATCCTCAGCATACACTCACATTGTCTTCGTCTCTCTTCCTTTTCTTGCTTGTGTCAGAATTGAAAATAAGGACATCACATCGTCTTCTCCAATCGTATCTTCGCCCTGTGCAACATCGGACTCGTGGCTATAGACTGACATCTTCTCCAATCTTTATCTCGCGTAACAAGGAGTTGAGGAAAGGATGAACTCTGCTTTCTCAGTCGTCTCTAAGTTCTTGCTAGGGTTTGTTTGTGGGGTAACGAAATCATCTGTTAGAGGTATTTTCAATTTTCTAGTTGATTGTTTAATATATTTAGTTGATTGTATTGTACTTATTTTTTAGTTATTATTTAACATATCTGTTAGAGGTTTGCTGATTATTCAAATAAAATTTTGAGTTCACCTATAATAAAACACAATGATTTTGTTGAACTCAAAGATTTGGTGGGTGGATTTGAATGTACTCTTTTTTTTTTTGTGAATGGATTGATAGGGGTTGTGTGAAATGGATGATTTTCGTAATCGGCCTACGACTTCTTATAGAAGAAGGCGTACAAAAGCTCGAATCGAAGGAGCATCTGAAGGGATATTTTCTAAAATTGATGATAATTTAGGAATTTTAGCAATAGTTGTTGAAGCTGTATCTGCAGCGACAGTGATATCTGAAGAAGAGAGAGTAGAGGGGAGTGTGGTTATTGGGGAGGGTAGTGTGGATGATATGACAGTAGAGGGGAGGGTGGATGATATGGCAGTAGAGGGTGAAGCTGAGCAAGTGGATGTGGGTGAAGGAGAGGGAGTTGAGAGGGTGGAGGAGAGAGTGGTTGAAGGTGAGGGAGCTTAGAGGGTAGAGAGTGTGGAGGAGAGAGTGGGTGAAGGTGAGGGAGCTCAGAGGGTGGAGAGAGTAGAGGAGAGAGTGGGTGAAGGTGAGAGACTTGAGGGGGTGGAGGAGAGAGTGGTTGAAGGAGAAGAGATTAGAGCTCCGAAAAAGAAGAGAAAAATGAGAGAGGTCGACGTTGAGCTCTCCAAATTAACATCGAAGACAATGTGTCACCATTTCTTGGAGGCCCTATGGACACTTCGCTTCTAAGATGGTATAGAAACCATGCTGCCCACGATCTATAGGTTAACAAAGTAAGTAATCAACAATATTTAATTCATGTAATACATTTATCATTTTCATTTAAAAAATGTGTATATAATTACAAATTTCTTACAAATTTTATTGTTGGTTGATGTAGGATCGAGGAACACTTCATTGCATCCAACATTCAGCCAAACTCGATGCCTGGTCTATCGTTGAAATGTCCCGCAAATTTAAAAGTAGGATCAAGATGGCAGAGTTTTGGTTGTTGGTTAGGGTTGCATTCAGGATTATTAATCGTGTCTTAGTATTTGCCTTGGTTAAGAGATGACACCCTGAGACAAATACATTTCACTTTGTTACCGGTGAGATGACTATTATTTTCGACGACGTGAAGCATCTCATTGGCTTATTTGTAATCGGCAAGACAGTTGTTGCAATTCCTTGCAGTACAGTTGAATTGGTGGCAATGTGTGTTCAAGCATTTAGTATTAGTGCCGATGATATGATCGAAGAATTAAATCACAAAGGATGCAAGGGAAAAGTTTTTCGCTTAGAATAGTTGCGTGCCTGTTTGAGCCAAATACCTGATGATGCATCTGATCATCAGATTGATTGTGCTGCGAGGGGATACATTCTTTATCTGTTAGGCTGCACAATCTTGTCGATAAATCAAGCAGTATGGTGTCGGCTCGGTATGTAAAGGTGTTAATCGATCTGAGGACCATTGGGGACTATGCGTGGGGAGCAACTGCACTCACTTATCTTTATAGGCAGCTGGGCATTGCATCAGAAAAGAAAGTTGCACAAATTTCTGGGTTGCTTAAGTTGGTTGAGGTATACTACATTCGCATGACAATGTCTTACTAAATTGCTTTTCTAATATTTAATAAATAATTGATTTGTATTGCTGTTAAACTATATGCTTTGTATTTTCAGGCATGAAGCTATGAGCACCTAGCTCTGGAGCGTCCAGCACTTATCCCAAAGTCATTTGATAAATTGCCTTTGGCCTTTAGATGGTAGCAACCTTTCAGTCAGCCCGCACATCCCGAATCAAAGTTGATTTTTTTACGTGAAGCATTGGATGACTTACAAATGGATCAAGTATTATCATAATTAGTTATTTTACGTGAACTTATATAATTGTAATAACTCTTTCTCGTCTAGGTTATTTGGGATCCATGT
Source organism: Chloranthus sessilifolius (assembly GCA_021018995.1). Lineage (NCBI taxonomy): Eukaryota > Viridiplantae > Streptophyta > Magnoliopsida > Chloranthales > Chloranthaceae > Chloranthus > Chloranthus sessilifolius. Next base: position 125,124,227 of record CM037589.1, on the reverse strand, counting down.
TGTAAAACTAAATCGGAGTATCCGTTTACTCCTGTATTTTACACGGGATGTCTGTTCTGTTTTGATATTGTCGAGTCGTACTACTCAGAGCGAGTGTTGAGACAGTTGGGGCACGTGCAATCAATCCCTCCGACACTAATAGCACCTGCAGAAGGGAGCATTAGAGGGAGAACTGTGAAGACATACACTGTATATTACCTAGCTCCTCTAGAAAACTTTGAACGTCATCGCAGTCACCAACTATCCATAGAGGATTGTGGTCCTTTAACGTTTAGTGGGGCCACTGTGGAGGGTTATATGGAGTGGTATAAGAAGTCCTCACATTTGTACCTCGTGGACCTCAACCATTGCAGTAGTTTGAGGCCATCCCAAAGTAGAGATGATATCCAAAGTAGAGACGATATTGACGATGTCTTGGAGGGATGAGTACGTATTTGTGTTATTATGATGTCTCTCATTTATAACTGTTACCATATCCGAAAATTTATATAATGTCTAATATTCATTTTAAATGCAACGATATCACAGAGATAAGACGTTGATGTTATTAGAGGATTCGATAGCTGTCGGTGCAAATCAAGACATTGGGTATCTGATTGAGATCATGAAGAGGGTACATGATGAGCTCCGATTCGACTTGCCTGCCTTACAAGTTTCTACCTCAAGTAATGCATCTCCCGTCGCTGAAACCACTTCAACACCACGTCGAAATCCTCCTAAGAAAAAGGGAAAGTTTTAGTGAAGGGAAAGTTTGAGTGATATGGCATGTAGAGTTTTTTTTTTATATGTATATTTTTCGAATAAATCAATTTTTGTGTATTTCTTGAAGAGAAAGTTGTGTATTGTTTGAAGATATTAATTTTTATTGTAAATACATACATTATTGTCAGTTGACTTGTTAGTAAAGCTTACAATTGGATGGACTTCTTTATCTTTCTCAATTTCTTGTGTATTATTGCTTGAAGGTATTAATTTTTTCACTGTAAATAAAGACATTGTTGTCGAGTTGACTTGTTAGAATTGAAACATCTTTATTTGAATATTTTCTCAATCCCGCCATATCAAAATAAATATTTTAAAAGCCTATCAATCACACATTACAAACAGAATGAGAAAAGAAGAAAATAGGGGATGTAAATTATGTTACTTATTCAATCCCAATAGGTGCACTCAAAATAATGGCTCCAAAGGCATTTAAAAGAGCACCTACGTAATAGATGTTATACGTGTTATGCTCTAAAAATTGTAGTCTCAGCTGCTCTAGCAAGGACTTCATTCTAAAAGTTTGATTTTTAAAATAGTGATAAGACCTACAATTCCATAAGAAGAAGCAACAAGGTTTATGAACTAAAGTTTGATTTATAAAGCGGTGTTAAGACCTATATTATTGTATGTTGTAAAGTTCTGTGCTACAAAGAAGTAACAAATGTTCATGTATAAAAGAGAAAGTTTAAAGAATGTCTCTTTGGATGATTTGGGTAGTGAGAAACGACATGAATGATTATTGTGTAACAAAACAAAACTCCAAATTGATTATAAAAAAAAATGACTAATTTTTTTTTTTTTTTCTGTGGGTCTGACGATGGGCACCCTCTCAGCGTCTCATATCTGATGGTGGGTGCCCACTGTCAGTGCCAAATATCTTACAGCAGGCACCCACTACCAGGGTGTCAATGGCTGAACTCCAATGAGGATGCTCACTGGAGTTCAACCACTGATGCCCTAACGGTGGGTGCCTGCTGTCAATATATTAAGCCTGATAGTGGGAACCCACCGCCAGGAAAAAAATTTGCCCTTGACGGTGGGTACCTGCTTTCAAGTTTAAAGAGTTGACAGCAGGTACCCACCGCCAGAGCCAAATTTTTTTCCTGACGGTGGGTATCCACTGTTAGTGACAAATAATTGATAGCATGTACCCATTGTCAGGTGTAAATTTTTTTCCTGATGGTGGGTGCCCACTATCAGTGCCAAATATGTAACAGCAGGCACCCACCGCTAGGGCATCAGGGCTTTTCAGCCCAATGACGATGCTCATTGGAGTTCAGCCACTGATGTCCTGACGGTGGGTGCCTGCTGTCAGGTTTTTGGATCTGACCGTGGGTGCCTACCGTCAGGTGTAATTTTTTTTCCTAACGGTGGGTGCCCACTGTCAGGGTTAAAATGTTGACAATAGGTGCTCACTGTCAGGGCATCAGTGGCTGAACTCCAGTGAGGATGCTTACTGGATTTCAGCCATTGATGCCCTAGCGGTGGGTGCCTGCTGTTACATCTCACTAGATTTCAGCCACTGATGCCCTAGCAATGGGTGCCTACTGTTACATATTTGGCATTGACAGTGGGCACCCACCGTCAGGGCATCAGTGGCTGAACTCCAGTGGGGATGCTCACTGGAGTTCACCCACTGATGCCCTGGCGATGGGTGCCTGCTGTTAGATATTTGGCACTGACAGTGGGCACCCACCATCAGATATGAGATGCTGACAGTTGGTGCCCACCGTCAGACCCACATAATTTTTTTTTTAGTCATTTTTTTTTATAATCAATTTGGAGTTTTGTTTTGTTGCATCACAATCCTTCACGTCATTTCTCACTACCCAAACCATCCAAAGAGACATTCTTTAAACTTTCTCTTTTATACATGAACATTTGTTACTTCTTTGTAGCAAAGAACTTTACAACATACAATAATGTAGGTATTAACACCGCTTTATAAATCAAACTTTATTTCATGAACCTTGTTGCTTCTTCGTAGCACAGAACTTGACTGCATATGGAAATGTAGGTCTTACCACCATTTTAAAAATCAAACTTTTTGAAGGAAGTCCTTGCTAGAGCATCTGAGACTACAATCCCTCAAATATAAAGAGCAATCAGGTCAAAACTAGTTTAGATGTATATTCTTTTTGTTGTTTTATTTTTGATAATCCACCTGGTTCAGTCTCAACTTGGCTGTATATCTAGTAGGGAGTTTGTGAGAATCTCTATTTTGTTATGTTGCACTAATAACTGAACTTTCTAGTCTCACCATGTTTTATATAAAGTCAATTTTGATTCTCTGAAACTTCGTAATTTCTATTTTTATTGTTGACCAAGAAAAAAATCATTGTTATTATTAATCTCCATTTTGTTAGAGCATGACACGTATAACTTCTATTGCGTAGGTGCTCTTTTAAATGCCTTTGGAGCCATTATTTTGGGTGCACGTATTGGGATTGAGTAAGTAACATAATTTACATCGACTACAATCACAAGAGAAATACCTCATTGCTTGTACTTATATATCGTTAAAAGGGATGCTGTATTTACTAGTCGAATCAGATAGTATGTTCAATTCTATGGTTACAAAGGCCAACTTCTCATGTGCAAGTAATGATTATTTTATTAATTTATGATGTTTGTATTATTGTTATGTGAAACAAACAGGGTCCCACATAACTTGACTTATAGAGGACACCTATGAGAATCATTGGTTGCTTCGAATCAGGAGACAATAATCATTTTTCGAATAAATCTTAAAATCATGAACTTAAAATTAAACAAGGTAGATACAATGAAGTCAAAGGCTATTATCTGGTTGACAAGTCTTCCTTTTAAATTATGTTCTAAGGCCAACTTCTGATGTGCAAGTAATGGTTATAGAGATTGGTGGATAAAGAATCTTAAAAAATATATACCTTAATACAAAATTCTTTTCTATTCATTTATGTATCATTTCATATTATCTATATTCATACCAATTACAAAAAATATGCTGACATGATCATAATATTTTTACCATTTACATGAATATTCACCACCCCCAAATAAAAAAATTGTCAATCGATGTCAATCACCGGATAATCTTCGGTGATAACTTTTTCACTATCATTATTAGAGTTGAAGTTCTTCGATCATTCCGTGAACTGAGACGCTCATCCCGCTGCACAATTATCTTGATATCGCCTTCATACAATCATCGATGATGGAATGGGACTATCTTTAATCAAGGTTATTGGCACGAAGTGAAAATCGTTCATGTAAGCGATGCAAATCACCTTATTCGTTGTGTCTGCTGCTATCCACAATGGAAAAAATGATACGATAGCATGACGCTATTAGGTATCCCGTGTCCGGCATAGTCATCCAGTAGGTACTCTGAGCATTGTCAGTGAAGCAGTTGAGGATCGTATATATTTGAATCATTCGCTCTTGGCTGTCGAAAATCGATAAATATTTCTTCGCATGGGCGGTCAACTTAGCCAATAAATCTGCTCGCACTATCTTCCATCTATAGTAGCCCATTCCTAACTAGTGTGCAACATTTCTAAACCCGCAATGCCCATCTGCCATTACTTCCGTGATATCAGCTATGATAGGACACACAAACTTAGAGAGTGACTTCAGATATAATTTCATTCCAAGGCTTTGTTGAAACTTCAGAACTGCAACGACTTCAACCTTCTCACCTTTCTCCTTTGCCTTCTCATCTTTCTCCTTTGCCTTCTCCTTCATATTAATTTCTTTTATTTCGTACTCAAACCCGGATTTCTCTCTTATCGAGGACGCATTATGTTTTCTTTTGTTCCCCTTCCCCTTAGGCCTGCCGCATTTACTCTGCGATAACTTTGGTTCGACCATACAAGTCGTAGTGGGGTCTGTCATCTCATGCAATTATTTATAAATTTAGTCCTAGACCGTAGGGTCGAACTTCTCATATCTTTTGTATATGCAATGAAAACATTCTAGCAGTTCAGCACATCTTGATGATACACTGACTTTAAGGTGGTAGAGTTTCTTCTACCGAGGATGAATTTTTTTAAGGAGAATTCTGTCACCGACTAATAGCCATGAAGAGAGTTCATGCAAGCATGGAAGGCCATGTGTCTTGCGTAGAACATGCGTGCACTGAGATTTAATAACAGGCTGCGCCTCAACTGTAACTCTGTTTGTTTCAATAATTTCTATCGCGGCTCTAGACACGTGATTCCTACTAGCCCGTAGAAAAGGGAGGAATAATGATGCCTCATCTTTAGTTTACTTTCTTCAAATGATGCTCGTATGTGTATATGCTGCAGCTCAATGACGCCGTCAATCTTCTCTCACGATTGCAGAAGGTCAACAATCGAAGATCTCAACTCGCGCTTGATCTGAGCATGCGCGCTCTCTGCTCGGTTAGATGCTCTGTTACCAAAATGCATATATTCATTCGTCCATGTTGACACGAATCTTTCCTTATACGGTTCTATCCAAGTGACATGCAAATAGTAGAGGATACTTTGATGCTCCGCATACCTATGAACCAAGGTACCTAGCGCGGCTTCATATTCTTCTACTGATGAACTGTACATCACACGATTCCATTCCTGGTAGAAAGCATCCCATTCTTTCATAGTATCAAACACTTTTCTACAATTTTTTAACACACTCATATTTATGTGCCATACACATAAAATGTGTTTGACTTCTGGAAAAATCACTTCGATCGCATTCATGAGTGCTTGCTCTTGATCAATGACAAATAGAGACGGAAGCTCACCTCCCTTGAAAAGTGATTTGAATGATTGCAATGCCCACACATAAGTGTTCTCCTTCTCGGATGACATGAATGTGAAGCTAACGTAAAAACTTTTTGTGAGGAGGTCACTCTGATGATGCTTAATACCGGAAGTTCGTATTTGTTCATCTTGTATGTGCAGTCCAAAACAAACACCTAAGGAAAGATGTTCGCTAACTCTATCGAATCCGGATGAGCGAAAAAGATGTCGGTTAATTCATTTATTTTAGGATCTTTGCAATGAAAACACACGTATTTGATTTCTTGAAACCTGAATATCAACTGTTGGAGGTGTGTCCTCCCTTCTCTCTCAGTCAACCGCATCGCATGCCTCACATTGTAGATGGCTTGAATGGTCGAACAATTTTTTGGATCCTTCTTTTGAATGCTATGCAGTACGTGACTAGGCTTCACCCCAACACCTGACATCTCTTTCAAAACCTCTCTCTCATTTTCTTTTAACCGTCCGGCAAACGAATGACCTTCCCCAAATTGTCTCGAAGGGTGGTTGTGAACTCCGCAAAGTACGTCAATCTTTCATACAAACTTCCCTTTTTGTTTAATCTTCGTTCCTCGTAATAAGAATGGACATCCTAACTTTTTTGTAAAAGTTTTTCTCGTTGTTATGGTTTTGGATTGTCCCTTCTTATGATTACGAAAATTGCTTGCTCTCTCGCAAGCCAACTGAACCCTGGCACTACTGCCTTGAAATCTTTTATCGGATCTTTGTATCGTTAGCACACTTCCCGCTTTATTTATGACATGGCGAGCCCACTCTATCATTTTCTCACGGGTGTTAAAAAGCTCATTTGTGGTCATAAGGAGAGTAAGTGTAATATCCCGAAAAATTGACCGTTTGACTTTGACCTCAGGATCCGTGCCCGATTGATTGTAGGTTTGACCAAGTGATGGTCAAAAATTGAGTTCATAAAGTTATGTACTAATGTAGATTAGTGTGACCTAAGTGTGGAGTATTTTGTTAGGTTGCAATCACATACACCTATCTCTGGTGTATGACAAGGCCGAGAGAGGATATAAGGGTTTTAATAACCCTAGTTTTTCCTATTGTTGGTTGTTGAGGAGAGTTAAGAAGAGAGAGAGAGAGAGAGAGAGAGAGAGAGAGAGAGAGAGAGAGTAAAGAGGAGTTAATGCAAATCAAGAGGAGATTAGAGCATTGATTTCCGGATTCAAAGTGATTTGGGATCGTTGAAGTAAGTGATGGAACCCTAGCCATCAAACCCAACAAATCAATCCCTTGAAGGGATTATTGAGGTGAGTTTTTAATTAAAGTGAATGCATATAGTGTAGACAAGTTTAATTCAGTCAAGTAGGGTTAAATGGGTAGATTAAAGGCATAGAAAAGAAAGGAGAAAGATTTGGAAGAATAGCCCGGAAGGGGGCAGAATCTGGCCAAATCAATTAATCGAAATTGGAGTTCGATTAATCGATTTTGGCCTGGAAGTTGAAAAGTCATGAGTGCCCGATTTCGATTAATCGAATTAGATTTTGATTAATCGATTAATCGATTTGAAAATCGACTAATCGACTGGGTACCTCCAGTGGCTGGAGAAAGGAGACCTGGAAAAATCGACTAATCGAGTTGGAAAATCGATTAATCGATTTCGGATTTCGATTAATCGATTTGGGATCGACTAATCGATTTCAAACTTTCGACCACTCGATTTGAGAACCGACTTCATTATGTTAGAGACTTCGATTAATCGATTTGGGATCGATTAATCGAATTTGAATCTCGATTAATCGATTTTGAGAATCGATTAATCAATTTTGGGAATCGATTAATCGACTTTGACAGTTTTGCTTAACTTCCTAGTTTTACTTTGAGATTCATGGAAGGTCTAGGACCTTCTTTATTACATCTTTAGTGATATATTGCATATATTGTGATGTACCATAGGTGGTACGTGTGAAAGCGAGCACAAGGAGCTGAGTGGGACCTTGATGCTTGGGCCATCAGAAACTTGAGGTAGGGAACACCTTGAACATGTACTTTAATTTCAAGAGCATGTAAGTAGTGATATAATTATCAGATTTGAAGTTGTTTTAACTATGAAAAAGCCTTGTGAAAATGGGTACGTGTGTGACACCAAGAATGTGATAAAGGCATTTGTATGATGCAAGTAATTAAGATCAAGTAATCTAATGAGAATGAGACATCCCCAGGGGATGAGAAAGTAATAAAGGCATCAGGTGTGATGCGGGTATGTATACATCCCAGGGATGTATATGTATATATATGATTGAATAATTACTGTTGAGGCCTAACTGATATAAGATAGCACACGCACACCGTAAACAACTATATGTAAAGCACATGTTATTTTTGTTATTTGAGGTTTGATAGGATACCCCACCGACGTGGCGGGATACCCATGACTGACGCGGCAGGATATCCGTGACCGGTACGGCGGCCAATTCGTACTCCAGTGGGGAGGTTTATCCGTAACAGTAAGCACATCCTAGGGATGTTGAGATGAGTTTTTAACCCCGCCGCCTAGTGAAAAGGGGCTTGGGTCATATTCCTAGGGAATACTTTATAATAACTGTCTATTTAGACGACGATGAAGGGTATCTCATCGGGGCTTGATGCTATATTGCTCGGGGATTACTTAAGTTGAAGATTTAAGTTTTGCTTTAGGCCTGTTCAGTGTCATTCATGATAAATCAACAGTAAAGTAAGACATGCTAATTACCAGTAAATTTGAATACAATTCATCAGCTTTTAAACTATTTTCTAGCAAATGCATAGACAAATCATGCTTAGAATATCATGGAATATGTGTGAGTCTTAATTTATATGTTCATTGTGTTTGTTCCCTATTGAGCTAGGATGTACCTCACCCTTTAGACTATACGTCGCAGGTCCATTGATAGCAGCTGTTGAGGCTTCGGGAGACGTAGATCCGAATGATTCGGATTACGTACCTAGAGACGAGTTGGAGCCTCTACCCGAAGACTTCTTGTAGGAGACTCTGCTGTGTACTTTGACAGATAGTAGTTTTTGAGAGCTAGTTATACGGCTTGGTATGTCAAGCCTTCTTTTTGTTAAACATGTAATTAAATTGGATTATTCTTTTGGTGAACCATCTGGGGTGATCTGTTTATCACCGATGGTTCGGGTCGGTTCTCTGTTCATACAGTGGCATGAAAGTAGAATTGTCTTTTGAATGTGCTAGTTGGGCATATTAACTATTTCTGATTTATGAAATTAATTGCTTTATTTATTTAATTGTGCTTGTTATACCAATATTCCGTGCATTATTTTAGGGCACTGTCTGGAGGATCGGGCTGATGGCACGGGTTTCGGGGTGTCAAAATTCGGGCTGTCACAATTGGTATCAGAGCCTTTTCTTTTAAAAATTCTGACAATCATTCTTTTGTCAGAGCATAGGGACTTCTGCTAATGAAAACTTTATTTTCACGTGCATACCGTTATGTCTTCTAGAGGAAGGGGCCGACCGAGGGGCGGCCATAGTAGAAGCTTGCGTAGTCGAGATGATTTCATCTCGGATACCAATAGAGTACCCATAGGAGATGGAGGGGCTTCTGGCAGTGGTGGCCAAGGGAGCCAAGATCAAGAAGAAAATCAAGATCGAGATCATCAGGATCGAGATCAAAGAGAACATGAAAGAGTTAGAGAAAGGAATGAGGATAGGGAAGAGCGTCAGAGAATGATGCACACCATGGAGACCACCTGCTATGGCCCAACAGGCAGCATCTTTAGCGGCTCATATAGCTCATGAGCAGCATCAGCCACCGACACCTCTAGTGGCTCCGACACCGCCAACATCTTCTGCTTTTACTAAGTTTAGGAGGATGAGACCTCCTAGCTTTTTTGGACAGGGAGAGCCCATAGTGGCAGAGCATTGGCTGAGTGAGATGGAAAAGGTGTTTAGTGTGCTCACTTGTACGGAGGACGAGAGCGTCCGTTGGGTAGCCTACATGTTAGACGGAGAGGCTGGGCCTTGGTGAAAGTCCGTTTCACGGACTAGGGCTCAGGAGACTCCAGATATGCCCTGGACATGGGACGAGTTTGTCGAGGAGTTCAACAAGCAGTATTTTCCAGAGGTGGTGAGGAACCAGATGAAAATTCAGTTTTTGCAATTGGTGTAAGGGAAGATGAGTGTGAGAGAATATGGAGTGGAGTTTATGCAACTCGCTCGCTTCGCGCTTGACTACGTCATCACAGAGATGATGAGAGCAAAGAGGTTTCAGCAAGGTTTAAAGCCGGACGTGAGGGGAGGAGTGGCACCATTCCAACTGAGGACCTATTGGGAGGTCATGAGTAAAGCCTTGGTGGTAGAGGAAGAAAATAACAACAAGTACCGCCAGAGGGAGCAACAAGGAAGGTGGAACACGGATCAAAGCAGAATGGGGAATTATGAACCGGTGAATAAAAAGCCGAGGTTCATACCAAACAATCAGAAACTACCGTTCCAAGGAGGATATGAGAGACCGACGCAGCAGAGCAACCAGCAGAGATTTCCATTGCTCGCATCAGGGAGACCGATATAATACGAGAGCCCTGCTATTACTACAGGCGCTACAGTCACATAGGGTGCTTCTCGAGCAGCTTCTTCCACACCTCGTGAGACTTGTGTCAAGTGTGGCAAGCCTCGCAGGACAACGAACTGTAGGATAGACACTCGGGGTTACTTTCGATGTGATAAGGTGAGCCACTTGATCAAGGAATGCCCTAAGATGAACAAAGGGAAGACAGCTTCAGTACCTATTCCACAAACTATACAAGCGAGGAAGCCGATCGTCCAAGGAAGCGCCTACGCAGTCACAGCTTAAGAGGCTCAAAATACAAATGAGGTGATTCAAGGTAAGCTTCTTTTAAATAAAGAATTTCAATGCTTGAAATTTTTAGATAGAGAAGGTGCATCTACATATAGGAGATATAAGAAAAACTTGCATGTGATAAATTCTGGTATGATAATAAACAATATATATATGTGTATATATGGTTAGGTACGTTACAAATATATAAGAAGGGAAGCGACGTGACATACGAAGCTCGAGTGTTGATAGACCCAGGGTCTACTCACTCATTTGTTACACCTTGCTTCACAAAGAAGATGAAAGTCGACCCAGAGGAGTTAGACTTCGCTTTAACCGTGACTGTTCCTACTGGGAAATCGGTTGATACCGAAAAGGGTTGCAACTCTGTGATCGTGAGGGTCATGGATGGAGACGTCTTTGAGCTACCGGCGAACCTAATTCTGTTAGACATGCAAGGATTCGACGTGATCCTTGGCATGGATTGGTTATCAACTCATTGTGCGACGGTAGATTGTAAGAACAAGGTCGTCATCTTCAGACCCAGCACGAGGAGATCATTTAGATTTAGAGGAGAGAGGTCGACACACCTACCACTTATCTTGGCAGTCAGGGCTGAGCGATTGATCAGAAAAGGGTGTAGTGGATACTTGGCATTTTTGAAGGAGCATAGAGAGGAGAAGACTGTTATATCTGAGATAGCAGTTGTGCGAGACTCCGTCAATATATTTTCGGAGGAGTTACCCGGATTACCTCCAGAGAAAAATGGAATTCGCCATCGACTTAGCACAAGAAACGGAGCCTATTTCTAAAACACCATACAGAATGGCTCCTGCTGAGTTGAAAGAGTTGAAAGTGCAACTACAAGAGTTGATGGACAAGGGGTTTGTTAGACCGAGCGTGTCTCCATGGGGAGCACCGGTCTTGTTTGTAAAGAAGAAAAATGGGTCAATGTGTCTATACATTGACTATCGATAATTGAACAAACTTACCATAAAAAATCGATACCCTTTGCCTAGGATAGATGACTTGTTTGATCAACTGTAAGGAGCGAAGTATTTCTCCAAGATTGATCTGAGATCGGGATACCATCAGTTGAGAGTCAAGGCAGAGGATATTCAGAAGACTGCATTCAGGACTCGATACGGACACTATGAATTCCTAGTGATGCCGTTTGGGTTGACAAATGCCCCGGCGCCATTCATGGATTTGATGAATAGGGTGTTTAAACCATACCTAGACTCTTGTGTCGTAGTGCTTGTTGACGACATCCTGATCTATTCAAAATCGAAAGAAGAGCATAAAAAGCACTTGAGAGTAGCCCTATAGACTCTACGTGAACATCAGTTATACGCCAAGCTCAGCAAATGTGAGTTTTGGTTAGAAGAATTTAGCTTTTTTGGACATGTCGTCTCAAAGCTTGGTGTCACTGTAGATCAGCAAAGATCGAAGCAGTAGTGAATTGGGAGCAACCAAAGACCATGACCGACAGCCGTAGTTTCCTTGGATTAGCAGGTTACTATCGGCGTTTCGTTGAGGGTTTTTCAAAAATATCAAGACCACTCACGAGACTTACACGGAAAGATGCAAGATTTGAATGGAGTGAGGCATGCGAGAAGAGTTTTTAAGAACTTAAGAAGAGACTCACTTCAGCTCTAGTGTTAGCTATACCTTCAGGCAGTGGAGGGTTTTGCAGTGTATAGCAATGCTTCGTATACTGATTTGGGCTGTGTGCTTAATCAACACAAAAAGGTGATAGCGTATGGATCGAGACAGTTGAAAGAGCATGAGAAGAATTATCCGACACATGACCTGGAATTAGCAGCGATCATTTTCGCGCTCAAAATTTAGAGACATTACTTGTACGGTGAGACTTTTGAGATTTTCACCGACCACAAGAGTCTCAGATATCTGTTTATATAGAAAGAACTAAATATGAGGCAGCGCAGATGGATGGAGTTTCTTAAGGACTATGACTGCTCCATTCAGTACCATCCAGGCAAGGCCAATGTGGTGGCCGACTCCTTGAGTCGGAAGAGTTCAGCTCAATTGGCTAGTTTAATTTTGGGTATGCACAGATGGAAATTGTTTGAAGATCTGGCACTATACGATGTAAACATTGAGTCACAAGCTACATGAGCCTTCTTGGCTAATATCTCAGTGAGACCGGCGATATTTGAGCATATCCATGAACTACAGATGAAAGACCCGATGCTAACAAAGATTCGTCAAGATATAACTGAAGGCATTACATCTGAGTTTTCAATCAAGGAGGATAGTTCCTTATTGTTGAAGGGCCGCTTCTGTATTCTGGACAATGCCGATTTGCGGCGAACAATTCTTGACGAATCTCACAAGTCAAGCTATGCTATCCATCCGGGAAGCACGAAGATGTATTAAGATTTGAAAAAGAATTACTGGTGGAGAGGCTTGAAACAAGATGTGGCAGAGTACATGTCGCGGTGTTTGATGTGCCAACAAGTGAAGATCGATCATAGACACCCCGCAGGTCTATTGCAGCCTCTACCTATACCGGAATGGAAGTGGGAATCGATTTCTATGGACTTCATCGTTGGACTACCGCGTACTATAAAGAAGTACAATGCCATATGGGTAGTAGTCGATCGATTGACCAAGATAGCGCACTTCTTGCCTTACAACACGATGTACACGGTGAGAAGACTGGCAGAGCTGCATATGAAAGAGATTGTCCGTTTGCATGGGATTCCGAGTAGCATTGTTTCAGACCGTGACCCATTATATACACCAAAGTTTTGGAAGAAATTTCAAGAAGAAATGGGAACGCGACTAGATTTTAGTACGGCATTCCATCCGCAAACTGACAGACAGACTGAGAGGGTCAATCAAATCATTGAGGACATGCTTAGGGCATGTATGTTAGAATTGCAAGGATCGTGGGATCAACACCTACCCTTGATTGAGTTCGCATATAACAACAACTTTCAGACGAGCATTGGGGTGGCACCATATAAAGCACTTTATGGACGGCGATGTAGATCGCCCATCAATTGGGAAGAAACGGGTGAAAAATTCGTTTTAGGACCCGAGGTACTTGAAGATAATGCCACCTATGTTCGTATGATAAGGGCAAAGCTCAAAGCGACTCAGAGCAGACAGAAAAGCTACGCCGATATCAAGCAGATGAGTGTAGACTTCAAGGTAGGTGAACACGTATTCGTGAAAGTGTCGCCTATGAAGGGCGTGATGAGGTTTGGAAAGAGAGGGAAGCTAAGTCCCCACTATCTTGGACCGTTTGAAGTTTTGGGTCGAGTAGGGGAAGTTGCTTACCGCATTGGATTGCCACCATTATTCGATCAAGTACACAATGTGTTCCACGTGTCTATGCTCAGGAAGTACCTTAATGACCCTGATCACGTGTTGAGCGGGCAATCATTTGAGATGCATGAGGACATGACTATGATCGAAGAGCCGGTAGAGATTTTGGATCAAAAGGAACAAGTGTTGCGAACAAAAGTGATTCCATTAGTTCTTGTCCGATGGAAGCATCATCCGACCGAGGAAGCTACATGAGAACGAGAGGCCGACGTGAAAGAACAATATCCGGCCTTATTTGCGACAACTTGAGAGCTAAAATTGTATCACCGTAAGCATGTTTGTGAATTTAAACTGTGTTGTAATTCAATGTCGATCTTATGATCAATTTACTTAAGAGAACAATTTTATCCACATAGAGTCTCAAATACAGTGTTGGACGCGAATTTGGAATTCATCATGGCCACGACATGACCGTGATGATGTGTTTTGTAGAACTAAGGACCAGTTGGTATCATGGTTTACCAAGAGAAATCAAACAGACATGAAAACTTTTAAATCTGAAGAATCTGATCAAATTCGATTAATCGATTTTGGTCGATTGGTCGACTGGCATGCGCCAGTGAGTGGAAATTGGAACAAGATTAAGAAAAATGATAGTCATATTTCGATTAATCGATTTTGGTTTCGATTAATTGATTTATGTTTTCGATTAATCGAATTGAGGATTCGATTAATCGAATAACTGAAGAATTTTAGAGAAACTTGAAGAAATTTTACGATTTCGATTAATCGAACTGGAGGTTCGACTAATCGACTTACTTGAGAAGTTTGGAAATTTTTTGAAAAACCTCACGATTTCGGTTAATCGAAGGAAAATTCGATTAATCGATTTTGGGATTTCGATTAATCGAAGTGAATTTCGATTAATCGACTGGCTCACGCCAGTGAGCTCCAAAACTTAAAAATTTAAATGGATACGATTTTGATTAATCAAAATGATTTCGATTAATTGATTTTGAGTTTCAACTAATCGATTTTGGAAATCGATTAATCGATTTCGCGCGGCTTAACCTAGTTTTGAAACTCGATTAATTGACTTTGGAAATCGGTTAATCGAACCGGGGCCTATATATATAAATTGAAGGGGTTTTTTTCACTTCATTCGAAATCATTTGGAAAATTTCTTGCGCGCCTTCTTCTTCTTCTTCTCCAACCGACCGAGCACCTAGGGTTTTTGGGCATTTCGAGTCGATTTCGGAACGAAATCGCGCTACATTAAGTCAAATACCTAAGGTAAAACCCTAGTTTTTGCTTCTTTTCCGTTTCAAACCACATAAACCCTAGTTTTTGTGAAATTTCACCTAAAATGCCGCCTAAGGCCCGATTGTCTTCGAAGAAGGCAACCTCCAAGCTTCCGGTCCGATGTAAGAACGCCGCACCGCCACCACCTACCCGGTCACCGGTGAGTACTCCATCACCGTCGGCATCGGAGACCACCTCCGGTTCGACGAGCGCGGCTTCGCGCGAGTCTTCACATGAGTCTATGCCCATGCCACCACCACCCACCAATGTACTTCAACCCAATGAGTGGTGGGCAGCTAAGACCTTTGAGATCGAGTACATCATCGATCAAACCCTATTTACTAACCCCGATGTACCGGGCGAGACCCAATGGGCTCGTAATTACCTCCAAAAAGCCGGTCTCGGCAATATCTTGAAACCAATCCGTGGGTCCTACTACCTTAGGTTGGTTAGACTATTCTACCAAGGGCTCATCCACGGACCTACTGATGACATCGTCAAGACCACCATTGAGGGTCGCGACTACACGTTCACCCGTCGCCACATCCATGAGGTGCTTGAGTGTCACCTCGACTTTGTACCTGAGACCACCCTCTTCCCACCCTTCTAGGAAGAGGTGAGATTTGAGGAGATCATGACCCGCATGACCAACGGGAAGAAGGGGTCGGGATCCTCCATTAGGAGGGTTGACCTTCCCCACTACATGTGGATGCTTGATTCGATAATCAAGTGCAACCTCTACCCGATGCGCCACGACACTAAGCGGGTAGAGTTGGTGCAGCAGGCACTCTACGCGGCCTTCTGTGGTTGTTGGTTTGATTCCACCATGATCATCCTAGAAGGGATGAGATATATCAAGGGCAAGTTGATGAAGGGCAACTTGAGGCCCAAAGAAAAGATGCCATATGCTCGGCTCATCTCGAGCATGTTGGAGTGTTATTCCAACACTCAAGAATACACCATATCGTCCCACGAGGAGAGGGCAACAGACCGAGTGAAGACGTTTTCGAACTCTTCATGGAGCCGTAGCTACAACCTGCTTAAGCGGACCCTACCGGCTCCGGGTCTCGCACCAGCAGCAGCAGCAGTACCAGTGGCACCACCACCACCAACCCCACCACCACATCAGGACCCACCCGTGGGGGCACACCATTGACCCACGGTGGAGGGGCGCCCTCCCATACCACCTCACCTCGCCGCCAACACGATGCAGGGCTACACCCACCTCTTCATATTGCCCGCGAGCAGCTCGCCAGGCTCCGACGATAGAGGATGTGTTGGCAAAGATGGAGGCCAACAATGAGAGGACGAACTGGCGGATGGACTTTTTGATGTACCACACACTACGGTACATCTATCCGTTGGACTACCAGTAGCGCCTTGCGCAGGAGGCCGACTGGACTGCGGGCCGGACCGCATTCCACATGGGTGCAGTCTTCCATGCGAGCACATCTGCTACCGACGCATTTGGCTCGGCACCCCAGTAGCCCGAGCAGCCTGCTGAGCCGATTCAGCCACAGCCTACGGAGATGAACCAACCACCGCTTGAGTAGCCAGCCCAGTCAAAGGCCGCCCTTGCCTCAGACCAGCCAGGAGAGGGGACTGCGTGAGCAGCTGGCGATGGTTTCATTTTGTCATCTTTTTGGATATTGTAGTACAGTTGTATTTACATTCCCCATTGTAATTATGGAGCAAAGTGAAAGAGACTTGTAAATTTTGATAAATTTAATGAAATACAAAATTTTTTTGAGGATGTGCTTGAATTAATTATGTTTACTCGCTCTGTGTGATGCATCCGTCAACTTTTGTGTGTGTGGTTACGTGCTACCCCAATGCGTGGGGTACCCAAGCGAGCACCTTTAGGTTATTTTTGAGGATGAAAATTCCTAAAGTGGGGAGAATGTAATATCCCGAAAAATTGACCGTTTGACTTTACCCTCGAGATCCGTGCCCGATTGATCGTAGGTTTGACCAAGTGATGGTCAAACATTGAGTTCATAAAGTTATGTACTAATGTGAGATTAGTGTGACCTAAGTGTAGAGTATTGTGTTAGGTTGCAGTCACATACACCTATCTCTGGTGTATGTGTTTAACACACAAGGCCAAGAGAGGATATAAGGGTTTTAATAACCCTAGTTTTTCCTTTTGTTGGTTGTTGAGAAGAGAGTTAAGAAGAGAGAGTAAAGAGGAGTTATGGAAGAGTAGTTAATGCAAATCAAGAGGAGATTAGAGCATTAATTTCCGGATTCAAAGCGATTTGGGATCGTTGAAGCAAGTGATGGAACCCTAGCCATCAAACCCAACAAATCAATCCCTTGAAGGGATTATTGAGGTGAGTTTTTAATTAAAGTGAATGCATATAGTGCAGACAAGTTTAATTCAGTCAAGTAGGATTAAATGGGTAGATTAAAGGCATAGAAAAGAAAGGAGAAATATTTGGAAGAACAACCCAGAAGGGGGTTGAATCTGGCCAAATCGATTAATCGAAATCGGAGTTCGATTAATCGATTTTGGCCTGAAAGTTGAAAAGTCATGAGTGCCCGATTTCGATTAATCGATTTGGATGCTCGATTAATCGATTTGGAAATCGACTGATCAACTGGGTACCTCCAGTGGCTGGAGAAAGGAGACTTGGAAAAATCGACTAATCGAGTTGAGAAATCGATTAATCGATTTCGGATTTCGATTAATTGATTTGGGATCGACTAATCGATTGTAAACTTTCGACCACTCGATTTGTTAATCGACTTCATTATGTTAGAGACTTCAATTAATCGATTTGGGATCGATTAATCGAATTTGAATCTCGATTAATCGATTTTGAGAATCGATTAATCGATTTGGGTTTCGACTAATCGATTTTGGGAATCAATTAATCGACTTTGACAGTTTTGCTTAACTTCCTAGTTTTACTTTGAGATTCATGGAAAGTCTAGGACCTTATTCATTACATCTTTAGTGATGTATTGCATGTATTGTGATGTACCATAGGTGGTACGTGTGAAAGCGAGCACAAGGAGCCGCATGGGACCTTGATGCTTAGACTATCAGAAACTTGAGGTAGGGAACACCTTGAACATGTACTTTAATTTTAAGAGCTTATATGTAGTGATATAATTATCAGATTTGAAGTTGTTTTAACGATGAAAAAGCCTTGTGAAAATGGGTGCGTGTGTGACACCAAAAATGTGATAAAGGCATCTGTGTGATGCAAGTAATTAAGATTAAGTAATCTAATGAGAATGAAACATCCCCAGGAGATGAGAAAATAATAAAGGCATTAGGTGTGATGCGGGTATGTATACATCCCAGGGATGTATATATATATATATATGATTGAATAATTACTGTTGAGGCATAACTGATATAAGATAACACACTTACACCGTGAACAACTATATGTAAAGCACATGTTATTTTTATTATTTGAGGTTTGATAGGATATCCATGACGTATGGGCGGCCAATCCGTACACCAGTGCGGAGGTTTATCCGTAATAGTAAGCACATCCCAGGGATGTTGAGATGAGTTTTTAACCCCGCCGCCTAGTGAAAAGGGGCTTGGGTTGTATTCCCAGGAAATACTTTATAACAACTGTATATTTAGACGACGATGAAGGGTATCTCATCGGGGTTCGATGCTATATTGCTCAGGGATTACTTAGGTTGAAGATTTAAGTTTTACTTTAGGCTTGTTCAGTGTCATTCATGATAAATCAACAGTAAAGTAAGACATACTAATTACCAGTAAACTTGAATGCAATTCATCAGGGTTTAAACTATTTTCTAGCAAATGCATAGACACATCATGCTTAAAATATCATGAAATATATGTGAGTCTTAATTTATATGTTCATTGTATTTGTTCCCTATTGAGTTAGGATGTACCTCACCCTTTAGACTATACGTCGTAGGTCCATTGATAGCAGCTGTTGAGGCTTCGGGAGACGTAGATCCGAGTGATTCGGATTACGTACCTGGAGACGAGTTGGAGCCTCCACCCGAGGACTTCTTCTAGGAGACTCTGCTGTGTACTTTGACAGAGAGTAGTTTTTGAGAGCTAGTTGTACGGCTTGGTATGTCAAGCCTTCTTTTTGTTAAATATGTAATTAAATTGGATTATTCTTTTGGTGAATCATCTGGGGTGATCTGTTTATCACCGATGGTTCGGGTCGGTTCTCTGTTTATGCAGTGACATGAAAGTAGAACTGTCTTTTGAATGTGCTAGTTGGACATATTAACTATTTATGATTTATAAAATTAATTACTTTATTTATTTAATTGTGCTTGTTATACCAATGTTTCGTGCATAGTTTTGGGGCACGGTCTGGAGGATCATGCTGATGGCACGGGTTTTGGGGTGTCGAAATCCGGGCTGTCACAGTAAGGTTCGTATTATGTGCTTGTGTATAGTCCACCTGAACATAATAACATAACGTTCAAAACATAATCAATATTGAACGAACGGACTTATGCATATAATCTTAAAAATATATACACTCTCTCGTAACTTACTTCGCAATCATTTTTTAACCAAACCTAATCCATTTTAAAAACATATATACCCTCTCGTAACTTACTTCGAAATGCTCAAAGATTCTTTGGCAATACTTTTTTAACCAAAGCGAGTCCATTATGAACTAAAGTCAATGCATTAAAAATAGAAAATATATATTACTCTTTCAAAAATGTATATTACCAAATCAATTTTCATTATTGCATAGAAACCCTAAGTTTACTTAGATTGAAAAATTATATAATAAAAACTAATACAAATAGAATAAAAAATAATATAATGAAAAATAATAAAAATAGATTGAAAAATAACCCTTTTACAAAATCCTAAATTTACTTAGAATGAAAAATCATATAATGAAAACTAATATAAATAGAACGAAAAATAATAGAATTAGAATGAATATAAATAAAATGAAAAATAATGTAAATAGAATTCAAAATAAGTCCACTACCACTATCAAACCTTAAGTTTACTTCAAATGAAAAATAATATAATGGAAATTATATTATTATAGAATGAATAATAAGAGAATGAAAATGAATACAAATTGAATGAAAAATTATATAATGAATAATAATATATAATGGAAAATGAATACAAATAGAATAAAAAAAAACTCATTTACCTGTACAGGAGGTTGTGATTCTGTTCGAGGGAGTTGGGTGAACTCTAAATCATCATCATATGATAGCAGCTCTTCGAAGCTATCATCCGCATCTTTCAAACCCATTTCGAAACCAAAACGAGAGGAACAAGAATATATGTGGGTGTATCGAAAGGAAGAAGAAAACAGTTATGAGTGTCGAAGTAAGCGAAGAAGAACGAACGTGGGAGTGTGGGTAATGCTCGATATTCAAATAGGTCATAGCGCGGGAACGAGAGGAAGAAGAAGAAGAGCTTGGGGGCGTGGGGTTTGCATGCATGAATAGGTGGGTGGAAGGAAATAAAATGGTGGGTGTCTTTGGCTCACGAATTTCAGGGGGATCTTTTGATTTTTTTTGCTCATACGTTGGAATGTGGGTGGATGGAAAGATTCGGTGGGTGGAAATAGAGGTACTCATATATATATATAGAGAGAGAGAGAGAGAGAGAGAGTGAGAGAGAGAGAGAGAATGGCAGGGGTACGCATCTAAACAGTCCAAGAAAGTTGCATCGGGAAGTCAGATCATGTGCCACATGGCACGTCATCTACCCCAAAACGTGTGTTTTGAGTAGATCAGTCATGTGGTACTTATCTAAAAGATAACTAATTTTTAGGTTTCAATTCATGATTCAAAGATACAGTGATGCCCAACCAACCTGGTGCATTGAAGTCTTTGATGTTTGACTACATTTTCAATGATAGATATTTTTTGATAAATTTATTTATGTAGTACTTGATCGATCTTTACCCAGATTGTCGTGGCACTTGATTCTCATGACAGGTGCCACATAGACAGAGTGCAGTTTTTAGGACTGCACTCGGACGCATAATCTGGAGCCTCATAATATGGTCTCATGGTTCAAATTACATCGTGACTTGAGTGAGAGGATCATTACCAATATATATATATATATATATATATATATATATATATATCATCATCATCATCATCATCATAAGATTATAGTTACTAGTCTCTACAAATTCTTTGATATCATAATCCTCCACATCATAGGAAATAAAAAGTTGTGGAATAGAATAAAAGGTTCAACTAGTTGGATCAAGAGTTCTAAGCACGACCCTCTTTTTCATGTAAGCGATTGAATCAAAGGGGAAAAAGTTTCTAAACAAAATAAACTTTAGTGAGTTTCATTAATGGGATTATTGTTAGCAAAATTTATGTTATCGATGTTATCTTAAATTGATCTTATCTTCCTATGTTGTCGTTGTCGCCTTAAGATACTTATAAAATTCAGAGGAATTAGAGATAATTAATTAGGATTACAAATTTGCGATAAGGAAACCTAAACTTGTTTTCTAATAAGTTTTTACATCACTTTCCAACATTAGTTTAATTGATTCTCAAAAATCAAATATGTTTACTTGCTGCAATTTAGTTTTAAAAATCCAAAATCTGCCTATTTTCTAAAGACTTATAGACGGATTCCTTAATCAAGTTTTCCCTATGGATCGATACCCTTACACGTGCTACCATTTCTTTATACACTTGCAAGGTGATAATTTTGGTATAATAAAAGAGCTATCAGTGATCGGGGGCAATGGTGGCATTATTTTGGATTCGGGCAAGTCGGTGACACGGTCGACTAGGCTGTTCGTAAATGAGTTTAAAAGGTAGTTCTGCATTTCCAGGGGAAACTGCTTGCTAACGCTTGCATGTGATGAATTCGAAGAATTGCGTGAGTGTTTTTTGTTTAATTTGGCAAAAATATTAGTTGCTGCTTGCATTGGTTATAGTAAACATAAGATTGTTTGGGTGAGCTTATAAATATAAGGTGATATGTGAAATTGGAGAGAAAACACAATGCCACCGAAAAAGATTCGGCTGTAATGCTCGCTACTACTCCCCTTCTCCAGACCCACCCAAACCACCCTACAAGAAACCATCTCAATCAACATTGAAGAAAAGAAAAGGACATGAAAAGAGCGAAGACAAAACAGTGAAATCGAGTAAAGGAAATGATAAATACCAAGAAACGAAACTGAGTAAAGAATGAAAGGGAAAGACTGTGAAACCGAGGAAGAAACTGAAATCGACGGATTTTGAAGATGGTGAGCACCGTGTCTCTGAAGATGAACATTCTTAGGATCAGGGCCTGCCTTGGACCAAGGCGAGCTAGGCGGCTGCCTTGGGCCCACGATTTTCAAGGGCCCTGTTGACAAGTGAAAAATACTATTTTTCACCCCTAAACTTAAGTCTTGATAGACCTTTGAGAGAACTAAATAAGTGTTTTAAGTGCCTATGTTGCAGCTAACAATAAAGACATGCTTAACCATAAAAGCAGCTTAAAAGTGCCAAAAAGATGACAATCCATGTCAGTCCAAAGAAAGGAAGTGAAGAAACAACCTCAGCAGCTATTGAAAGGTCTAAAGTAAAGAGGCAAAGACCGTAAGAAGCGAACAATTCAACAGAGAATGCACTCTGAGTTCTTTTCAAGAAAGAACCTGCACTTTTCGTAAAGAACCTTGAACTCTGCGAAAAGGACTAAAACTCCAGGCGTAGCTTTCGAAGAGCATCTGAACTCCTCGAAGAGAAGATTGAACTTTGCGAAAAGGAGAAAACACAATTCGAAGAGAGCTTGAACATTGCGAAAAGAGCTTCAGAAGTCACAGCACTTTGCGAAAAGGCCCCTAAGCTCTGCGAAAAGGTATTCTGGAGATTCGCAGCTTTAACAAGGGCAATTCAGTAATTTGTTGCACGTGTCCCAATGCATTTTAAAACTTAGGGACATTTCAGAGGGTTCTAAGCATAAAGCGAAGGAATATTCCACCCCACGTGAGCACCTAGAGAGGGAATAACTTGACAGGAACTTCTAGAAACTCTAACAAACTTTCAAAATGCATAACAGAATTGATGCCTTTTTCACCTGATTGGCTGAAACAGATTGAGGAATTCTGATTGGCCAGAACAGATCCCGATCCCCATGCTCGACTACCATTGGTCAATACAGATCTGAGAACCTCTGATTGGTTGATACACATCTCGAAATTTGGACTGGGAAAGCTATAAATTGACTAAGCATTTGCCCAATTGGGGCATCCATTTTGAGTTTCATTTCTAATCCCCCATTTCCCGGCCGGACAACATGCGCAATCCTTATAATAGCCTACTTTGTACTTGCATTTGAGAGTCGTGGAGATACTCAGAACTTTCGGAGGAGAGTTTGCATCCACGACTGCAAATTCGAGAGCTGTTAAGCCGTGCTCTGTAAATTGTAAGGATGAATTTTAAAAGGTTGCTGTAAACTATGCATTCTCCATTGGACTCATGTTAAGGGTTCCCTCTGATCTCCTTAGTACATTAGACTCCTTTAGATTCATTGTTGTGCATGCAATTTCCCTTGATTCATTAATCCTGTAAGAATTAGTGTTGGTAACCTAGTCTCTTACAACATTTGTAGTGATGTTTATTGTTCTGAATTGAGGATTTGGATTAAAGACTATTGGATGGTTTGTGGCCATTAAAGTTGACAGACCATAGCCATAAGCGTAAGCCTAATCCTTGAATTAGATTTATCTCTCTTACATCTGTGCTTGTAGCCAGATGAAGATTGGATCACCTCTGTTGAGCTGCAGTTATTCTCATTAGATTTCAAAGACCAAATCAGATTTAGATATTACTTCTCCATCTTTGTTTCAATCACTCCCCCAACTCGGATCTGGATCATTTAGTTTAAATTTTTCTTTGTTTTTAGTTTGTTAAACGTGACAAATTCAAACCTCTCATCTTATCAGTTTTCTAGATAGGATAAGAAGCCAGATCTGGTAGCTCAGATCTGGAGGTTTTTCTTACATTTTAGACAAATTCTCTGTGGACGATCTTTCACTCACTTACTTTTAAAACTTGCTACAATTGGCCCTGATCTTGCAGGCTAATTCTCTTCTAATTGTGCTGATATTTCTTTATTTGTTTATATAGTCTAGAGCCACTGTAATTTAGTAGCTATAAATCTGTTTTCAAAACTCACATAAATCAAGCACACTAAGAAGTAACAACAGGCCCCCAAATCTGTAACTCCTTTTATATAGTAGGTTGTAAAAAAAAAAAAAAAAAAAAAAAAAAGAAAAAAAAAAAAAAAAAAAAATATATATATATATATATATATATATATATATATAAAGGGGTCCCCAAATCCAGCGCCTCTCTTTCTATTGCTAATTTGCTACAGACCCTCTTCCTCTCCTCTGAGTTCTCTCTCTAGCGCCTCTCTCTCTCCAAATAGGAAAACCCTCTCTCTCCATTCTCTAGCGCCTCTCTCTCTCTCTCCAACGACCAACACCTCTCTCTCTTCAAACCCTCTCCTCTCTAGCTCTCTCCAAACCCTCTCTAGCTCTCTTCCTCTTTCTCTAGACTCCACAATCTCCACAGGACCAACGCCCGACAGCCCTGACTTGCCTGAACGGTTGATTCGCTGAAGCCGCTGTTGAACTTGGCCAAGATCCTCCCTGGCTCCTGCCACCCTGGCCTCCTTCGCCTGAGCAGTCTCGATGGCCGCCGGTGGCCGTCCGGTAAGGTAAGCCCCCTTTCTTTTTCTTCATAATTTGGCATCATATGAAGATATTGTATAAATCAATTAAAACAAAAAATTAAAATTTGATTTCCAACATATCTTCTTTGAAATCTAGGAGATAATGCATAGATCCATTAAAACAAAATTTTAAAATCTGATTTCCAACATGTAATTAATCTTCTTTGAAAATTACACCTTTGAATGTAGTCTACTTTTTTATTGTTTGCTTATGGAGGTGAGTTTATGTTTTTTTTTTTTTTTTTTTTGTAAATGACCTATGTAATATGCTCGTCGTACTTGCACAAAAAATCATATTTGGGTACCACAGAGCATGAGATGGAGCTTGAAGCATCACGAAGGTGCTCCTTTTGAGCACCCAACTAGTGCATATATATATATATATATATATATATATATATATATATATATATTGATTTGTATTTAGATTTATTGCTTGCCTGCTTGGTTAATTTATAACTTGGTTTTGATAGAAATTTTCAATTTGGTTGGATTTTTTATTACATTTAGCTTAATTAGATCACAGTTGAGTATAATATATACTAGATTACATTTTTTTTTGTTTAGTTTGTATAATGGATCAAAGAATGGTATTAATTGCAGAATATCTATTTTCAGTCTATACTTTACACACCACCTGTACAATTGATTTGTACTCAAAAAATAAAACTTCTTGTGAGCTCCCAAAGTTCGGGCATAATTTTATTTTTTTGAAGTAATCTACCACACTGCTTACTGCTTAGTAGTACCTACTTTGGATCATGTGGACGACTAAACATGGATCAAAACAGAATTTAATTCTTATTTACTACCTCCACCTACACTTGCCCACAATCAGGAACTCCATATGAATGCTATTAGAATATTGTTTTGCTCAGTATCTGTGATGCACTGATGCATTTGAATGAATTATTGACATGATATTATCATGTGGAATTCTGTTAAATATTTATCATGTTTACTTATTTATTTAGTTGATGTTGAAATAGAACTTTGAGCTACTGATATCTTAGGACTATGCCTATGCAGTTCTTAGGTCCCTTAATAGTATAAATCATGAATTTTAAGAATTGTAATCAACTTATTATTTGGATGTGAGGAAGCAGTGAAGCACTCGTAACTTCCAAATGTGATAATTTTTTTGTTAAGAGTGAGGGATTGATACTATAATGACCATGATTGATACTATAATTTGTTTTGGTTCAAGTCTTGGTCAATAAAAGTTTTGACTCTTTTTTTTTCTTAAGTCCTCATATTGTTTTAAAATGGCAATAGATGTGAGTATACTATTAAATATTAATGATTGGTGTGAAGCAAGGGAATTTGATCAGGTTATCCATATGTATGTATGTGTTCGGAAATTTTTTTGGCAGTTTCACTATGTATGTCTATGTATTTTTTTGTTGATCTTGGCAGTTTCACTATGTATGTCTATGTATTTTTTTGTTGATGAGTTATATATATATATGTGTGTGTGTGTGTGTGTATGTATGATGTATGTATGTATGTATATATGCATATATGTGTGAACTATGTATGTTTGTGTGCAAGTGTGCTTGTGCATAGGATTGCGTGAAGAATCCTTTTTATCAATTTGATGGAAAGGTGGGGCAACAATCTGGCGACTTGGATTTGCTCCCCAAGGTCACTAGTTCGAAACGACTCCCTTTTTGTTAAGTGGGTGTAGTGGGTGTGTGTAAACCGTAAAATAATCGTGGCACGATTGGGGCTCTCACCTCATAGGGGTTGTCTAAGTGCAAATTGGGAAACTTCGAATGTTTAAGGAGTCAATTAGTGCCTTTATTTTTATTTAGAAATTTATTTATTATGTTGATAATTAAATGATAGACATTGATGTTGCTTTGAGAAATGGATATTTTTTTCTTCGAATGAATTGTTATATATATGGTATTAGCAACTTATCCTTGTCTTAAACTCATGTTTGTAGTTGAGGAACACTGCACTCAAATCATGTCTAATAGAAGCTATCCTTCTGGAGCTGAGAAAAGAAAGAAGAAGCAACATATAGAAAAATTTATTCAGTTTCAAAAAAGAGTCATTTACAAGTTTTTTGAAAGTAGTAAACAAATAAAGCTCGAAAACTTGAGCAATAACGAAGAATACGAAAATAATGAAGAACATGAAGGCCAAGACTTAGTGAATGAAGGGGAAGATGAAGGTGAAGAAGAAAATATAAATGAGAATGAGAATGAGAATGAGATGGATAATAACAACTGTTGGCCTTGAAATATATATGATCCGAACAATTGGAACAGTGTCCAACAGAGTCTTAGAGACTTCTTAGTAGAGAAGGGTCCTTTGAGAGATAAAAATAAGAAATTTTCGAAAAATATTTATAGTAGGAAGTTCTCGTCTTCACATTACGCACGACAATTAGCAAATGAAGAAAAGAAGGATAGGAAATGGTTAGTATATTCAAATACTGGCCAAAGAGTTTATTATTTTAGTTGTAAGTTAATTTTTACTGAAGGAATGACTACTCAATTGACTGGAGAAGGATTCAATGATTGAAAGAATATAAGCAAAATATTGAAAAGTCATGAAAGGACTAACGAACATATTACAAGTATGAGCAAATCGATTTAGTTGAGTTTGAGATTGGGAATGAATGAGACAATTGATCAAGAGGTCCAAGAAAAAATTAAGAAAGAGAGAGAGCATTGGAGGCATGTATTAACACGGATTGTTTCCATCGTGAAGACTCTTGCATCCAATAATATAGCATTACGAGGGAAAAATAAAAAGATATATTAAGAGAGGAATGGAATCTTTTTGGGTATAGTTGAAATGATAGCTGAATTTGATCCGATAATGTAAGAGCATCTTCGACGAGTCCAAAATAAAGAAATCCATTATCATTATCTAAGTCATAAAATTCAGAATGAGTTGATACAAATGATGGGGGATACGATCAAAAGCATGATTATTCAAAAAATTAAAGCAGCGAAATACTATTCGATAGTACTTGATTGCACTCCAGATATTAGTCATGTAGAACAAATGTCTCTTGTTATAAGATGTGTTGATGAGTCACCAAGTCAAATATAAGTGAAAGAGTTCTTTATAGAATTCTTGAAAGTTAGTGATACTTCTGGACAAGGGCTTTTTAATATTCTTATAGAAGTTTTGAACACTCTTGAACTCAATATTGATGATATAAGAAGACAAGGATATGATAATGGATCCAATATGAAAGGAAAACACAAAGGTGTACAAAAAAAATTGCTTGAAATAAAATCCAGAGCATTTTACACGCCATGTGGTTGCCACAGTCTAAACCTTGCACCTTTTGACATGGCGAACTCTTGTTCTAAAGCTTTAACATTTTTTGGCGTAGTGCAACGTATATATATGCTCTTTTCATCTTCTATCAAGCGGTGACAAATTTTAACGGATAATGTGAAAGGTTTTACAGTTAAAGGGCTATCACAAACATGTTGGGAGAGTCGTGTTCAAAGTGTTAAAGCTATAAGGTATCAAGCTTAAGAAATAAAATATGCTCTACTTATCCTAGTAGAGTCTACTTGTGAAAATGACGGTAAAAGTTCTAGTGACGCACAATCGCTCGCAACAAATGAACTTGAGAGTTATGAGTTTTTAGTAGCTATGATTATTTGACACAATGTATTGTTTGCTGTGAATACTGTTAGCAAATTTCTTCAACAAGAAAGTATGAATATTAATATTGCTATTCAGCAGTTAGAAGGACTCATTACCTATTTTAAAAGGTATAGAGAAAGTGGGTTCGCGGAGGCCCTAATTGGAGCTAAGAAAGTTGCGACTCAAATGGGGATTGAGCCTATATTTCGTGAAAAATGTATTGTTCAAAGAAAGAGACAGTTTGATGAGGATGCAAGTGTAGAAGTGTCACAATCAACTGAAGAATCATTTAGAATTAATTACTTCACTTATATTATTGATCAAGGCCTTTCATTAATTGAGCATAGGTTTGAATAGTTTAAAACATATGAGCAATATTTTGGGTTTTTGTTTGATTTAAAGAAGTTAGGTTCGGTCAGTAAAGAATATTTGAAGACTTTTTGCATAAATCTTGAACATGTTCTCAAACATGAAGAGCATATTGATAATGATGGGTTAGGTTTATTTTCAGAATTGAAAGTCTTGAAAGATACTTTGCCGAAAGAAGTGAAAACACCGATTGAAGTGTTAAATTATTTGAAGCAAATGGATGATTGTTACCCAAATGTCTAGATTGCATATAGGACACTGCTGGCTATACCAGTTACAGTTGCCTCTGGTGAAAGAAGTTTTTCCAAATTGAAGTTAATCAAATCATATCTTTGGTCAACGATGTCACAAAAAAGTTTAAATGGATTAGCTATGTTATCCATTGAAAATGATATGGTGGATAAGATTGAGTATACAACTTTAATCAGTGACTTTGCCGTAAAAAATGCGAGAATAGAAATATTTAAATGAATATTTTTTAGTATTGCATTTTCTTTTTGTATTACATTTTTTTAAAAATATTTACTTATATTGAATTCTTAGTTACATTTTTAAATTATATATAGTAAAATAGAATATGAGTATTATTTTATTTTTCAAAAAAAAAATTGTGGCGAATTTTTTATATATTATAAAGTAATATGAAATAGGGGCCTCATTTTAGGAACTCGCCTTGGACACCTAAAATGTCAGGGCCGACCCTGCTTAGGATCGTGATCCAGGTGCTCGGACAACGGTGAAAAACAAGATAAGGAAGATTGAATATGAAGAAGACTCATATTTCTTTCTCATGGCTAACGATGAAGAGTTGGATTTCTCATGCCGATGATGATAAGTTAGAATAGTATGTGAGTGATTTTTCATGGGATAAAAATACGGAGATTTTATTTCCTTTTTACGATTCAATTTCTGTAATATTCCTAGTTTCAGATTTTAATTCTTTTGTCTCGGAAATCTTGATCTTTTAAAGAAGAGAATTAGTTTAGTTAGTAATTATTAAGGAAGCTTCTTGAAGATGAAAATGACAACTAATACCTTCATGCAAACTAGAAATCATAGGGAGCGGCCCTCGGGTTACCTTTTAATTGGGCTTTTGGAGCTAGCCAATCCCCGACTCATCTACTTTTCGGTCTGGGTCGAGTATTTTTTTGTTTGGGCCAACTACCTCATCCCATACCCAGCTTGGTTACTAATTGAGTGGTCCCGGCCTCCCGACAATTGCTATGTAATTTATCTCAAATGAATGGGTCGGGCCAGGCTTCTAACGGGCCAATTCTTCATCTGACCTATAACCTCAACCCTCGAGCCGGGCCGGGATCAAGCTCGACCCATTTAGATCCCTAGCCACTCCATTCCTCAAACATCATCGGTACCAACTTTGACCGCCCCGATTCATTGAATAAAGAGGTCATATAAAAGGGTATGGATGCCAGTTCGGCTTATCGAACTGATATTGATTTTTTTAGTAATCGGTTTGCTAAGCCCCAGACCGAAACCACACCGACACATATCAGTTTTGGTACATCGAAATAGCCTTAATCCCAAAGAGTTACTGAACTGAAACCGAGATTTATCGGATTGAGTGCACCTTCAGATTAGGTGCACCATTGAATCAGGTCGGGTTTGGAAAGAGAAATCTATTAGGTCGACCAAGAGGTAATGTTGGGTTGGGTATTTGCCAGATTGGGTCAAGTCAATCTGAGCCGACATGATCTTGTATATGTAAAAAGAATAAAGAAGAGGTGTCTATCATCGGGTCGAGTTGGGGTTTTGGGTCAGGAATTGGGTCAGGTTGGCTCGGCTTTAGTGTTCCCTTGGGTTAGGTGACCATCAAATCAAATCGAGTCGGCCGTTGAACCCGACTCGATTTAATTTGAACCTGAGTAGACCGGCCCGTTGACAGCCTGAATCTGTCCCTTCTTTTATGCAACCTAACGGCTCTCGACTTCGACACCGTGGACCCTGATTGATGCTTAAAAGGAATAAAATCAAAACAAAAATGGTTGGGGTTTTCGGTTCGGTTTATTAAGGTTTAAAGACTCGTGAAAGATGTTTAAACACCAAATGGTTTTTAAGTGTTTAACATCTTTAACGAGTCTTAAAAGCCCCTCTAATTCCACTTTCACGACACATCTTTCACTCTCTCATTCTCTCTCTCTCTCTCTCATGCCCTCTCGCCATGGAGTCCATAAAAATTGTAATACAACTTCTCTGCTGCCTATTCTTCCTCGAAGGCGCCTTCGCAAAATTGCTTGAGCAGCAAACCCTAGTTCTAAACCCAATCACCAATCTTCAAATCAGATCAATAATGGAGCTCCGAAACTATAACCATCTTCGACTCAGACCCCGAGACCACTCTCACCTCAAAAGCTCTTCAACCACTAGCGGATCCCGTCTTCGATCGTTCGAAATCGTGGTCATACTCCACAGTCACTTGCAGCTAGCCGCTCTGCCACCTACTCGACGTCACCGGTAGCGGCAACAGGAATATCGTCCTCTACTAGGTATCCTACTGTAACAACCCAGATTTTTTTGACATTATTTAATGGTATTAGATGATGTACCACACAGTGCGTGGTGCTAACGCTCCATACCGGAATTTACCCACTTTAGAAATAGTCTGATTTTTTTTTACATATCAATATTAGACTCATTGCGAAGTACTCGTCGATACGATTCCAACGATATATAATTTGTCGATTTTCGATAAGAATATAAAAAGTTATGCCCGTTTGAAGAGTGAAGCAGCTTAAAGGGCATAACTGTATTTTCGGGAGAGAATCACCTTTTGCTTTGGTGCTTACACAAAGCGCTGGAACAAAACTTATTATTTTATTAAATCTTATACGGAAAGTCTTAATTAGAGTTAACTTAGAAAGGAAATTAGATATATATTCACTTTTTCTCTCAATTGTCTCTCTCTATTCTCTCTTCTCTGTAAAAGCTCCGACAGTGCCATCTTTCACAACTCCTCGTCGGATCTCTATCGATTTTTTAATTTTATCAGAGAATATTTTACCATCAAAGCTCCTCATCACCACGACCGATCTATTGTAAGAAAGGAATTCTCGCAAAAGGACTCGGACATATCGTCTTTCGAATCCGATCTCCATCAACCCAAATCATCGTAAGATTCGAATCACGCTTCAATAGGTGGGTGCCTCTAAATCCATCTTAAATTATTTAGTTATTTCTTAAAAATAAAATCCTAAATATTTTCTAAATTTTGATAAATTTCGGGTCTTAAAAATATAAAAATTCGGCCCAAAATCGATAGGATCGTTTTTCTCAGATTTTCATAAACTTCGGCCAAACTCTTCAACATACACAGCCTCGGTATTTTAGTCATAATATTTTACTTTGAACTCGAATTGATGTGATTCTTACGGCATTGGAAGGAAGACAACGAGATCTACAACTTTGTCTGAAATAGTAATTTCACGAATTTAATATTTTTAAGGTCAAAATTGAGCTGCAAGTCGGGATACGTTTTAGATGATCCAAGGTGCACGGGTTTAACATTATTTTTTTAAACTCTTGGGCTACTTTATGCTCAACTTATCTCTAGACTTATAAATCACTAAAATTACATCAAATATATTAAATAGCTTGCATCGAATAAGAATCATAAGTTTAAGGGGTCAAATATTAATGTTTTTCAATACTTACCATTCTATTACCTCTTTTAACCCTCATACAATCCTTGAATGGACACATGTGCTCCTTTAGAATTTTAAAATATATTGGATCGCTATAGCAGTCAATCACAAAATTTTATGGATATAATTAACCCTAATGAAGTATATTTTCAACTCTATTGTAAAATAAATGAAGTTAAATATTTCTTATTTTCTGTTTTATTTTAATATTTCGTATGTTATGCTCTTTATTAATTTTCTTCAAAAATATGAAATACTTAAGATTTATGTTACAGTTCATTCTTATATATGTTCACCATTATCATATGACATTCACCATATAGAAAATCACAATAGGATATATGCATATAAGTTAAGAATAAAATATGACACATGACATAAGCCTTCGTCACGGTAGGATTTCTTTCATGGTCACGTGAAACTTGGAATATAGGCATCCATGTACGGATTGAACCCCTTTATGGTAGTATGGGATACCACATGAAATACATTTAGGTTACTACGGAATTCATCCCTTGGAAAGCGTGATTTAGTGAAGCCTATCACACCGTGACCAATTTTAACTAAGTTTTAAGAAAAAATGAGAAAAGAATATGTTAAGACACATGTATGTTAAGAAAGTGGGGACTTAAGCCCACGCAAATATAAAATCGGGGCAGAGACCTAAGCCCAGAACCGAATAATATTATGATATGTTAAGATATGCTGTGAAGGCCAGCTAAATATGAATTAAGTTTCTACACGTGCCATACCTTACGATCCACCGTAAGGGCCTAACGTCTGTAGCCAAGACGGGTCTTAAAGACATTATAGCCTTGTCTCGAACTAAGGGGACCTCGTGGTTACTATGCCGACAACCTCATTTGACTGGATGGTGGTTTATGATATGATATAGAGGTTAGGAGATTATCTACACGTGAACCTCGCGTGGTAGGCTCGAGCAGCGATCCTGACACAGATCGTTTAAATAAGATAAGATGCGAAGTACGTTGTGTAGGCATATGGAGTAATGAATAAAACTTATGATATGTCACGTATGCAAAGTTGATAAAACAAATACGAAAAGAGATAAGAAAATTATAAGCATCATGTACCTTTATGTTATAATATGTTTTTCAGTTGAAGTATGATATGTTATGAGTTATGGATAATTTAGTCATTTTATTTAAATGCTAAGTTTAGTTTCAAAATATACTGCAACTCAAATGATTGCACACACGATCACCTGGGTAAGTTATGGTGGATCGATTGTGCAACCCACTGAGTTTACACAACTGAGTAAACTCACCCCGCTCCTAAAATCTAATAGTTTCAGGTGAAGATTCTGCTTATCCTGTCCTTGATGATACGGAAGCTGCTGATCCGGAGATGGCTCATATAAACGAGGATGTCGGCTACCACCTTGATGAGAACGTAGACCCGACAGATTTTTCCCAGCATTGAGAACCCTTTTACTCTAGTTTTTCCTTATTTCTTGAGAGACTTGTTTTAGCCTTGATACATTTTTATG
Source organism: Chloranthus sessilifolius (assembly GCA_021018995.1). Classification (NCBI taxonomy): domain Eukaryota; kingdom Viridiplantae; phylum Streptophyta; class Magnoliopsida; order Chloranthales; family Chloranthaceae; genus Chloranthus; species Chloranthus sessilifolius. Next base: position 125,090,424 of record CM037589.1, on the reverse strand, counting down.
AGTTTACGTTTGAGATCATTTTACCCTACCTGAAACTGATTTTGATTTGATATCCTAGATGCATGGTTAGGATTAAGTACTTCATTATTATTATCCACATTTTCTGTTATTAATTTATGAGTTATTTATTGTTTAATATTATCTTAAATGCCTCAATCCATATGACAAGTCAATTTATAGATTATGTGTATGTCCGCTTATCGCCTTAACCAGCATGCGGTGTCATAACACGAAATTCTAGGCCCTCGATATCGGGTAAAGATTTTAGGTCGTGACAGAGATGGTATCAGAGCCTAGGCTTTACTTCCTCGAGGACTGTGTGGCTCATATAAGTACACTATGGTGATGATGTGATAATGATTTTGATAGACCCTAAGCTTTAGATCTTTTGTAGACTGAAGGATTTTAAGAAAGTGTGATGATCAATGACATAAGATTTGAAAGTTCAATTAAGGATTTAAAGATCTGTTTGATGAAAACTTATATGAGTTAGGAGCATGTGAGAGAAATTGAGAAGAATCTTTGAAGATTGAGGAGCAATTAGAAGATATATTTTTAGCGTATTGGGAAATAATTAGAAAAGATAAATCCTAACTGGTTTGATGGTTTAAATATTCAATATAGGTTGAGATGTTGACTATAAGAATAACTTATTAGAAGTGAGTTCAGATGGAGGAATAAATTATTATCATCAACCTCAGATTTATTTGAATTACTTTATGATCAACAAGATATAATAATGATGATAGTCTACGACAGAGTGTTAGAAGTAATTGATGTTGAGAAGTGAGAGTATATTTTGAATAAATAACTTAAGAGACTATGAGAATTTGATTTTTGAAAAGTTAAGGATTATAAAGAGTGGAAGAATATGAGGAACACCTTCGTCTCGCAGTTCAGGTACTCCGAGATCACTAGTTGTATGCTAAATTTAGTAAGTGTGAGTTTTGGCTTAAACAAGTGACCTTCCTTGGCCACGTTGTATTAGCAGAAGGAGTGACCATTGATCCTTCTAAGATCGAAGCAGTTACAGAATGGAAAGCACCGACGAGTGTCACCGAAGTTAAGAGTTTCCTCGGATTGGCAGGTTACTACCGTCACTTTGTTGAAGGATTTTCACGCAATGCTCTACCACTCACCTGCCTCACACGGAAGAATGTTAAATTTGTGTAGACCGATGAATGTGAAGCGAGTTTTCTAGAACTGAAGAAGAGGCTTACTACTGCATCAATCCTCACCCTACCTTCCACTTCAAGAGCTAGTGATTTTGAAATATTCATGGATGAATCTCGCCAGGGACTTGGTTGTGTGCTTGAACAAAGTAAGAAAGTTGTCGCATATGGGTCAAGACAGCTCAAACCTCATGAAAAGAACTATCCAGTTCATGACTTGGAACTGGCTGCAGTTATCTTCGCCCTCAAACTATGGCGACACTATCTCTACGGCGAGACGTTCAAGATTTATACAGATCACAAAAGTCACAAGTACCTTTTCTCACAAAAGGACCTGAATTTGAGGCAACGTAGATGGATGAAATATATAAAAGATTCCGACTGCTCCATAAATTACCACCCCGGAAAAGCTAATGTCGTCGTTGATGCACTTAGTAGAAAATCTTCGGCACTATTAGCCAGATTAAAAATTTGGAAGCCCTTCAATGAACTCGTTGAAGAAGACATTTACCTCCAAGAGATCGATGATTGTATATATTTAGCATGAATTGTGATAAGTCCGTTCATTTTGGAAAAAATTAGGGAAATACAGTGTACGGACTCAGAGATCCTCAAAATCATTGAAACCATAGGATCGAAACCCGGTTTCAGCCTAAGGATGGATGGGATGTTACTCTTCAGACAAAGACTGTGCGTACCCAATGACCCTCAAGCGAAAAAGGAGATACTTGATGAAGGTCACAAATCAGGATACTTAGTACATCCAGGCAATACTAAGATGCATCGAAATATGAGAAATTGGTATTGGTGGCCGAATATGAACAGAAAATAGCCGAATACGTGTCGAAATGCTTACCTAATGACCCTCAAATGAAAAAGGAGATACTTGATGAAGGTCACAAATCAGGATACTCAGTACATCCAGGCAGTACTAAGATGTATCAAAATATGAGAAATTGGTATTGGTTGCCGAATATGAAACAGAAAATAGCCGAATACGTGTCGAAATGCTTAATGTGCCAATAAGTCAAAGCAGAACATCATAAATTGGCCGGACTTATACAACCCCTACCCATCCCGGAATGGAAGTGGGAAAACAAATCTATGGACTTCATCATAGGTCTACCAAAGACGATGAAGAAGAACGATGCAATCTGGGTGATAGTTGATAGATTGACTAAGTCAACACATTTCTTACCATTCAAGACTACCATAGATAGGAATAAGCTTGTCGAAACATATATGAAAGAAATCGTCAAACTACATGGGGTCCCAGTTAGCATTGTCTCTGACCGAGACTCAAAATTTACTTCAAAATATTGGACAACTTTTCAAGAAGCTCTGGGTACTCGATTAGATTTTAGTACTGTCTTTCACCCATAGACGGATGACTAGACTGAAAGAGTGAATCAAGTAGTTAAAGATATATTACGAGCGTATATGCACGACTTTCGAGAGAACTGAGACAATCACCTCCCGCTGATCGAGTTTTCTTACAATAATAGCTATCAGGCAAGTATAGGAATGTCTCCTTTCGAAGCTTTATATGGCAGAAGTTGTAGAACGCCGTTGTGTTGGGACAAAGTTAGAGTTAGGAAGATGCTTGGACTCGAACTAGTCCAAACTACGACTGAGAAAGTCAAACTGATACACGAACGACTTAAGATAGCCCATGATCACCAGAGAAAGTACGTCGACCCTCACCGTCATAATTTAGAGTTCGAGGTAACACATTTAAAAATTCAAACTTTAAATTTCATTGCAATTGTGTTCATGATTAAACACCAAAATTTATTTAACAGGTTGGCAAACGAGTATTCATTTGCGTCTCTCCGACCAAGGGAGTCATACGCTTTGGAAAGCGCGAGAAGCTGAGACCCAGATATGTAGGGCCTTTCAAAGTCACAAAATGTGTGGGCGAGATTGCGTATAAAATCGCTCTACCGCCATGATATACGAGAATCCATAACGTTTTTCACGTATCATTGCTGAGGAGATACATCTATGACCCATCACACATAGTGGAGATCAAACCCGTCGATATAAAGGAGGATCTTACTACCATAGCGAGACCGATCAAGATCCTCGACCAGAAAGTTTAAGTCTTCAAGAACAAAACGATGAGATAAGTGTTGGTCCAATGGCAACATCAGACGCCAAAGGAAGCGACCTGGGAGAATGAAGACGACATCAAAGAAAACCATCTTGAGCTTTTTAAATAATCGGTACGTAATTTTCGAGGACGGAATTTTTTAGAGGGGGAGAATATAATGACCCTGATGATTTTTTTTTATTATCGTTGAACCTTTGACTATTGATGAGAAGCTGAGATTATGGAGAAGTACCTCAAACTCATTCTCTCATTTACGTAATTTTCGAGGACGAAAATATTATAAGGGGGATAGAATGTAACAATCTCGATTTTTTTGACATTATTTAACGGTATTAGATGATGTATCACACAGTGCATGGTGCTAACGCTCCACATCAAAATCTACCCACTTTAGAAATAGTTTGATTTTCTTTATATATCAATATTAGACTCATTGCGAAGTACTCATCGATACGATTCCAACGATATATAATTTGTCGATTTTCGATAAGAATATAAAAAGTTACGCCCGTTTGAAGAGTGAAGCAGGTTAAAGGGCATAACTATGATTTCGGGAGAGAATTACCTTTTGCTTTGGTGCTTACACAAAGCGCTGAAATAAAACTTCTTCTCAAGCTACTTGCGTGGAGAAACTACTATTTTATATATATTCACTTTTTCTCTCAGTTGTCTCTCTCTATTTTCTCTTCTCTATAAAAGCTCTGGCAGTGCCATCTTTCACAACTCCTCGTCGGATCTCCATCGATTTTTCGATCTTATCAGAGAATCTTTCACCATTAAAGCTCCTCATCGTCGCGACTGATCTATTATAAGAAAAGAATTCTCGCGAAAAGACTTGGGCATATCGTCTCTCGAATCTGATCTCCATCAACCCAAATCATCGTAAGATTCAAATCACACTTCAACAGGTGGGAGCCTCTAAATCCATCTTAAATTATTCGGTTATTTCTTAAAAAGAAAACCCTAAAATTTTTCTAAATTTTGATAAATTTCGGGTCTTAAAAATATAAAAATTCAGCCCAAAATCGATAGGATCGTTTTCCCTAGATTTTCGTGAAATTCGGCCAAACTCTTCAACATACACAGCCTCGGTATTTTAGCCATACTATTTTACTCTAAAATCAAATTGATGTGATTCTAACGACATTAGAAAGAAGACAACGAGATCTACAACTTTATCTGAAATAGTAATTTCATGAATTTAATATTTTCAAGGTCAAAATTGAGCTGCAAGTCGGGATACGTTTTAGATGATCCAAGGTGCACGGGTTTGACATTATTTTTTTAAACTCTTGGGCTACTTTATGCTCAACTTATCTCCAGACTTATAAATCGTTAAAATTACATAAAATATATTAAATAGCTTACATCGAATAACAATCTATAAGTTTAAGGGGTCAAATATTAATGTTTTTCAATACTTACCATTCTATTACCTCTTTTAAGCCTCATACAATCCTTGAATGGACACATGTGTTCCTTTGGAATTTTAAAATATGTCGGATCGCTATACCAGTCAATCACCAAATTTTATGGATACAATTAACCTTGATAAAGTATATTTTCAACTCTATTGTAAAATAAATATAGTTAAATATTTCTTATTTTCTGTTTTACTTTAATATTTCGTATGTTATGCTCTTTATTAATTTTCTTCAAAAATATGAAATGCTTAAGATTTATATTACAGTTCATTCTTATATATGTTCATCATTATCATATGACATTCACCATATAGAAAATCACGATAGGACATATGCATGTAAGTTAAGAATAAGATATGACACATGACATAAGCCTTTGTCACGATGGGGTTTCTTTCACAGTCACGTAGAACTTGGAATATAGGCATCCATATATGGATGCAACCCCTCTATGGTAGTATGGGATACCACACGAAGTACATCCAGGTTACTACGAAACCCATCCCTTGGAAAGCGTAATTTAGTGAAGCCTATCGCACCGTGACCCATTCTAACTAAGTTTTAAGAAAAAATGAGAAAAGAATATGTTAAAACACATGTATGTTATGAAAGTGGGGACTTAAGCCCACGCAAATATGAAATCGGAACGGGGACCTAAGCCCAGAACCGAATAATATTATGATATGTTAAGATACACTGTGAAGGCCAGCTAAATATGAATTAAGTTTTTACACGTGCCATACCTTACAAGCCACCTTAAGGGCCTAATGTCTGCAGCCAAGACGGGTCTTAAGGACATTATAAGCTTGTCTCGAACTAAGGGGACATCGTGATTATTATGCCGGCAACGTCATCTGGCTGGATGGTGGTTTATGATATAATATGGAGGTTAGGTGGTTATCTACACCTGGACCTCACGTGATAGGCTCGAGCAGCGATCCTGGCACAGATCGTTTAAATAAGATAAGATGCGAAGTACGTTGTGTAGGCGTATGGTGTAATTAATAAGACTTACGATATGAAATCGAGGTAGGGACCTAAGCCCTAAACTGAATAATATTATGATATGTTAAGATACGTTGTGAAGGCCAGCTAAATATGAATTAAGTTTCTACACATGTCATACCTTACGAGCTACCGTAAGGGCCTAACGTCTGCAGCCAAGACGGGTCTTAAGGACATTATAGCCTTGTCTAGAACTAAGGGGACATCGTGGTTACTATGCCGGCAATGTCATCTGGCTGGATGATGGTTTATGATATGATATGAAAGTTAGGTGGTTATCTACACATGGACCTCGCGTGGTAGGCTCAAGCAGTAATCCTGGCACAGATCGTTTAAATAAGATAAGATGCAAAGTACGTTGTGTAGGCGTATGGTATAATTAATAAGACTTACGATATGTCACATATGCTAAGTTGATGAGACAAATAGGAAAAGAGATAAGAAAATTAAAAACATCATGTACCCTTTATGTTATAATATGTTTTTCAGTTGGATTATGATATGTTATGAATTATGGATAATTTAGTCATTTTATTTAAATGCTAATTTTAGTTTTCAAAATACACTGCAACTCAAGCGATTGCACACATGATCACCTGGATAAGTTATGGTGGATCGATTGTGCAACCCACTGTGTTTGCGCGACTGAGTCAACTCACCCCGCTCCTAAAATCTAAAAGTTTCAGGTGAAGATTCTGCTTATCTTGTCCTTGATGATATGAAAGCTGCTGATCCGAAGACGGCTCATATAAAAGAGGATGTCGGCTACCACCTTGATGAGAACGTAGACCCGACAGATTTTTACCAGCATTGAGAACCATTTTACTTTAGTTTTTCCTTATTTCTTGAGAGACTTATTTTAGCTTTGATACATTTTTGTGAGTTTAAGTTTGAGATCATTTGACCCTACCTGAAACTGATTTTGATTTGATATCCTAGATGCATAGTTAGGATTAAGTACTTCATTATTATTGTCTACGTTTTTCGTTATTAATTTATAAGTCATTTATCATTTAATGTTATCTTAAATGCCTCGATTCATATGGCAAGTCAGTTTATAGATTATGTGTATGTCAGTTTATCGCCTTAACCAGCGTGCGGTGTCATAACATGAAATTCTAGGCCCTCGATATCGGGTAAGGATTCTGGGTCGTGACAACTACTCCGATGGATCGTTCACCCGTCAGAGGATCGCGGTCGTCATTCATGTTCTGCCATTCTTCGATTCCAAGATCCGCGATCTTCACTCTAGTCGTGGTAAACCCTAAACTCCACACCTTTTACTCCATCGGAGTCATCAGAATCAATTAGCATTGGTGGCGCGTGGGTGACTAGGGGCAACGGTGGCATTATATTGGATTCCAGCACATCAGTGACATGGTTGACTTGACCCTTCCTAGCGGAGTTTAAAGGGTTATTCTGCATTTCCAGAGGGAACTACCTGCTAACGCTTGCACGTGACGAGTTTGAAGAATCACATGAGTGTTTTTTGTTGTGTGTTTAATTTGGACAAAAAATCTTAGTAGCCGCAGTTACAATAAAAATAAGATTGTTTGAGTGGGCACTTCTCAAAAAGAGGACTCATCATTATAAAGTTTCTCACTGTTATACTTAAACATAAAGTTTTTCAGAATCAGGATGCACCGATTTTTGGGGTCCTTGAAATCAGTGAAATGTAAATTGCACACATGACTTAGATTACTATTATACCCTTTTTCATAAACACCCATCTTCCACCTTTTCCCTTACCATTCTTTACCTCCCATCATCCCATCCGCCACAAAGAGATAGACGGCGACTGCTCCCACGAGGGCTCCGGCAGGTACTTTGGTGGATATAGGGGAAACTATTATCAGAAGATATGTTTCTATCTTCCAGCTCCATTCTCTTTGATTAAACAGTTTAAAAAGGGGATGCAGATTCGGTTTACGGAATCGATCAAAATCCAAAAATGTCAAATCTCCGTTTTCCTTTGATTTTCTTCCCAATCCTGTTTGTGTAATTATCTCTTCGATCTTCTTCTTCGAGACGGCCGGGTTTCATCATTTTCTTCCAGTGACGGAGGGGTTTTCGAACTTCATCTTCTCCTAGCGAAGCCGTGAACCCGACGCCATTTGCACATCGAGTTTCTTTGGTACCTATTTTTACAACCCTGGTTCATACAAAGAGAAGAAGCAAGCCAAACGCTCAATTATGTATGTAATTTGAACTTTAAATTCATTTATTTTTTATATTTACAGTATATATAAATTTTTTGATTTTCTTAGATTGAATACAAGTGGTTACTCTATAATATGAATTATCAAACACACAGATAAATAAATGAGGTGTTTTGGAAAAGGTTTTGGGGTTTCACCACTTTCTTTTAGATCCATGTTGGGTGGAGTCGATCTGCTAGGGATTTGTTTGGGCTTATTTATTAGGGTTCTTGATTCTTAATTTTTTTAATTTCTGTGGAAGAAGGAGGCTTCTTCCTCTTGGTGGCTATGGGCATATGGGCCATGCAAGTGGGACTCCCATATACGTTTCAAGGACACATTCAAAAATAAATTTTTACTTCCAAAGTGCAAACATTCACGGTCTCTCTCTCTCTCTCTCTCTCTCTCTCTCTCTCTCTTTCCTTCCCTGCTGCACGTAGCGGTAGCCGACAAGGCAGATTCGGTTTACGGAACCGATCTGAATCCAAAAATGTTGAATCTCCATTTTCATTTTGATTTTTTTGTTTTGAAACCAAATATGGACTGAAACCCTAATATTTTTGCTTTTTCCGGTTCACTTTTGGTTAAGTTTAGGTTTTTGGAGTTCCTTTTGGATGATTTTAGAGTTCCTTTTGGATCCAATTTACATGAGTCCTCTTTTAGTCTCTTTGTTTGCTGCTGTCTTCTGAAGTTCTGAGTATTTATTTTTATTTTTTTGATGGGAAAAATTCCGAGTACTAAAACTGTTGCTGATCTAAGTTTATTCACATGTGGTTTGGGAAATATTGGTGTTATTTTATTTATTTTTTAAATATTAATTATGTATTTCGGTTGATTTTGTTGGAGGAACTAAATAGATATTGTATTTCTGGGTGATTTTATTTGTTGTTCTCTGGACAATAGGCTGTGCAATTTGATTTATAAATATTGGCCGTAAATAGGGTTCATGTTTACTTCTTTATTTTACTGGTTAATGAGTTCATGAATTCTTGTCTAGGTTTTGGAGTTTCTTTTAGGAATTTCACTTAAACTATAATGCAGGAATCATGGGGATGGTCAACCACCCACCGAGTGCTCAAAAGTGCCAAGTGTTTTCTTTATGACTTATACAATACCTGGTATGAAGAAAACAATTTATAGTAAGGTGGAATACATGTGAATATATCCTAAAAGATAGATAACTCCAAGGAATTGTAAATTGCACTGTGGAAATGGGAAATCTTCAAAGTTTGTCTAAGATTCCGGATCTTTTTATTTTGGTTCTGGCTTTGCCTGGTAGTACCAACCCTTATAGAGAGGGTTTATGAGGTGTTTTTGGAGGTGGGTTTTGGTGATGATTGGTTCGGTTTTTGGAGGTGGGTTCTAGTTAAAAATTGGTTCGGCTTAGTTTTTTCATGTGTCTTATTCAGTTTTCGGTGGAAGTGAAGCAAAATCAATTCTATTTTGATCGGTAGCGTTCTCTTGTAGCTCAAGTGTTTGACAAAATGCCTAGGTAAAGTTTTGGGCGGAAGCAAACCAAAATCAGTTATATTTGGATTGATCGGAACCTTACATCTCTACTTAGACAACTAGATTAGTACAAATTAGGGTTTATAGTTTATGAAAGTGTGAATATTGTTTATTTCTTTTGTTTGATGATGATGCATTAAATTTGTTAATATTACAAAAAAAAAAGCTAAGGAACTGATTTTTCAATAAGTGTAAACATGAAATAATTTTTTTTTTAGCATTCTCTTGTAGCTCAAGTGTTTGGCAAAATGCCTAGGTAAAGTACTATAACACTGTTTTGGTTGTGAATTTGATTTGAGGACTCGCTAATTGCATGATGATGGGTTCGTTGTAACTTGTAAGTACTGATGCAAATGGGTCATGTCTTGTCCGTGAAGGTGTAGATCTTAACCTGACCAATTTACTAAGCATGTCCAGATTTTGACCTGCATTCACCCATATATTAATAAGTCAAGCCCAAGTCTAGGTTGGGTTAGGAATTTCAGCTAGGTTTGATATAGGAGATCTAAGGGTCAGGTTTAGGTCTAGGAACAAATGCAACCTATTTAGAGGTAGCAGCAGGCCGGGCATAGCCGAGATAACCTCTTATAAACAGGCGGTTCTCGGGCTGGGGCCTATTGAAAAATCACAAATACGTAAGCCCAAGCCCAGCACATTACCACCCATAAACATATGAATGGTGAATGATTGGCTTGTCCACCATCCGGGATGAATGAGCCATATCTAGTACCAAATGTTTGGATTTTGATGTGAAATAGACTAGTGAAAAAATTAATCTACTTTTCTCAAAGCCTCCTTTATATTTAAGAAGATCCACCTCGAAACTAGTTTAAAAAGGTGGGACTACCAACCATAAAAACTGTCAAAAAGCTTGTAAGTAAATATTGTTTGTGGATTTGAGTTAGGTTCAACTATGCTTGGAGTTTGTCCAAACCCTATCAATTTGCTAATTGGATTTGGGTTGAGTCTTAAATTAGGAGATTCATGACCAAACCTGTTTCATAATTGGCTCTATATCTTAGATTTGAATCCTTTATTAATAGATACTGGCTGGATCAACTTGACCCTTTTGCATCCTTCCTTGTAAGGGAAGATGATTGTATCTAATATAATTTTAAGAAAAGTAGAAGATGATCATATCTAATTTATTTTTTAAGAAAAGTACATATTCATTCTTGTTTAACAAGTACTTTTTGGAAGTTTCTAAATGACACAATTAACATATGACCAACTTTCTGTAGTCACCTAGGATCAATATGAGTTTCGTTTAATAATCTATTAATATGCAATAATTCTATGATAATTATGGAAAACTGATTCAAAGTGAATAATCCTGTTAGTGTTAGTAGTAGTATAGCTTATTAGTATTAGTGTCATGACCCCAGATTTTTTAGAACCATGCACATCTTATACCATGCACGTGTATGTGTGGTTCACAAGGAAACAAAAAAAAAAAACATGTATACGCTATGTGTGTATGTGAGAAACACACTAACTTTCACTAATATGTATATAAGTAAAGAGGAAGAAGAGAGGAGCCCTATACGTAACCTAATTTTAGCCTAGAGAAAAATAAAAAGAGAGGGAAAGAAGAGAGGAAATTGTAAAAGAAGGTTAGGTTCGTTGGTTTAAGCCCGTAGTAGATTTTGAGGAAGGCTAGATGAGGAACCATGAAGAGCTTTTCATCTAGTTGAAACTTGGATCGAGTTTATATCAAATACATCGATCAAGATATGATTTAAATGCGTTTATGGTGATTAGATAATGTAGGAAGGAATTGTTAAAAGATATTTTTTTTTTGTGTTATTTAATACTAATAAGACATTGAATAAAGAAGGAATTATTTTCTCGAATGATTGAGCACTTGTATCTATCGTGGCTCGCTCGAGCGACCTATTTGGCTCGCTCGAGCGAGGATAGAATATAAATCTGAGTATATTTTCGTTCTGGGCTCGCTCGAGTGAGACCTATAGTATATAGGAAGCTCGCTCGAGCGAGGCTTTATGTAGCTCGTTTTAACCGCTCGAGTGACCTCGTTTTAATCGCTCGAGCGATGAAAGGTACTCACTTGCACGAGGGTTAGTACCTCGTTTTAACCGCTCGCGCGAGATTAAGTGCTCGCTCGAGCGAGGCTAAGTGACCGCTCGAGCGAGGAATAGTGCTCGCTCGCGCGAGGAACTATGCGGGTTTTATTAAATTTTAGCACAGTTCATGGGAGCTGTGTGCTCCAAAGGCCCTAGTGACCATTCTAAGCATGTTCTTAACGCATGCAATGTAGATTGACGTGGGGATCGTTGCGTATCACCGCTACGAGAGAGGACTGCTTTAGATTTGCTTTGAGGTAGGGAATATCCTGAAACATGTACTTTAATTCGTCGAAAATCATGTATGTAGTATTTCAATCATATAGAGTAGCTCGAGAGAAGAGTCATATTAAATGTGTTTCCAGCATGTGTGTGTGTGAATCTAAAAAGGAGGTCATGAAGTCCCCAGGGGACATAGAATTGTAACATTGGGTATCGTAAATATGCATTAAACCAGTAGCATCCCAGGGATGCATATGAATCTAAATGATAAAAACAAAAGAAGAACGGTGAATAACTATATGTAGAGCACACTTTATATTTTTTTTATTTTAGGTTTATTTAGAATACCCCACCGACGTGATGGGATACCCACGACTGACTCGGCAGGATATCCGTGACGGGTACGGCGGCCAAACCGTACACCCTAGCACATCCCAGGGATGTTAAATTGAGATAGACCCTACCGCCTCAGAGAAAGGGGCCTGGGTAGTATTGAATTGTAACACATAATAAGTGTCTATTTAGACGACGATGGTGGGGATTCTATCGGGGCTCGATGCTATATTGCTCAGGGATTACTAAAGTTAAGATTTAAGTGATTAGGCTGAATCCATTACCATAATAGTAAGATGAGAATAATAAAGTCATGCAAAGTAACAGTGTATCCATCATTTTACTTTCGTGTGTTTCGATTTGTCTTTCAACAGTTCTATCAGATAAATCATGCTTTTAAACTATTTTTTTTACATACATGTGAGAGCTTAATATATATGTTTACTATGTTTCCCTATTGAGCTAGGATGTAGCTCACCCCCCTTACACTATACGTCGCAGGTCCAGGACTAGCGGCAACGGAGACTTCTGGAGACGTTGATCTAGGGGATTAAGATTTCGTGCCCACAGAAGAGTCAGAGCCTCCTCCTGAGGAATTCTTCTAGTAGACCCATTGCGTACTTTGAGAGTGAGTTGAGAATATTAGGTACGACTTGGTATGTCAATCCTCTTTATTTGAATGTAATTAAATACCGTTATTCTTTTGACAAACCGTCTGGGATGAATTGTTATCACCAACGTTTTGGGTAAGCTCTTATGCCCATGAATTGGCATGGGACAAGAACTGCCTTTAGAGACCCTATTTATTTTAAATACATGAGTACTTATTTAGAGTAGATACATGTGCCTTAATTGTAATTTTTGGCTTGTATATACTAATGCTTCGTATAGAATCACAGGGCACGGCCTTGAGGGTCGTACTGATGGCACAAGTTTCGGGGTGCTGAAATCCGGGCTATCACAGTTAGTATCAAAGCATTTCTTTTAGTCTCTGACAATCAGTTGGTCAAAACATAGGGACTGCTGTTAACGAAATCGTGGTTTCTCATGCAGACCATTATATTTCCTAGAGGAAGAGGCCGACCCAGGGGTGGTCATGATAGGAATTTGCGCAGTAGAGATGGGTTCATCTTGCCTACGAACAGGGTGCCATTGGGAAATAGGGAGGTGTTGTTACCTCTAAGTGTGCATGATTTATTTGTGTTTTGAAAACAAATTTACAGTTGCTAAGTTATACTGATTCTGGAATATAAAAAAGGGTAAAGAAATATCAGCACAGAGAGAAGTGAATTAGCCTGCAAGATCAGGGTCAATTGTAGCAAGTTTTAAATGTAAATGAGTAAAAGATCGTCCACAGAGAATTTGTTTAAAATGTAAGGTAAACCTCCAGATCTGAGCTACCAGATCTGGCCTCTTATCCTATCTATAAAGCACATAAGATGGGAGGTTGAATTTGTCACATTAACTAAATGATAAAAGTAAAAGTTAAACTAAATGATCCAGATCTGAGTTGGGGGAATTTTGAGGTAAACTTATAAAAATGGAGAAATAATATCTAACTTTGATTTGGTCCTTGAAACACAATGAGAATGACTGCAGATCAAATGAGAAATGATCCAATCTTCATCTGACTACAAGCACAGATGTAAGAGAAATAAATCTAACTCAAGGATTAGATTTAGGTTTATGGCTATGGTCTTTCCACTTTAATGGCCACAGACCATCCAATAGTCTTTAATCTAAACCCTTAATTTAAAACAAGAAACATCACTACAAATGCTGTGAGAGATTAGGTTACAAACACTAATTCCCACAGGATTAATGAATCAAGGGAAATTGCATGAAAAACAGTAAATCTAAAGGAGTCTAATGCACTAAGGAGATCAGAGGGAACCCTTAACATGAGTCCAATTGAGAATGTACGGTTTACATCAACCTTTTCAAATTCACCATTACAATTACAAAGCACAGCTTAAACAGCTCTCAGATTTGTAGTCTTGAATACAACTCTCCGTTGAATTACAGAAGTATCTCACAGCTCTCAATTGCAAGTAAAAGTGAGGCTATTACAGGGATTTCAGACAAACTATCTGATTTGGAAATGGGGGAATAGGAATGAAACTCAAAATCTGGATCCTCAAATTGGGCAAATGGTTCATCTATTTATAGTTTTTCCCAGGTCTAGCTCAGATGCGTATCGACCAATCAGAAGTGCTCAGATCTGTATCAACCAATGGTAGTCGAGCACAAGGATCCAGATCTGTTCTGGCCAATCAAAATTGCTCGATCTGGTTCAGCCAATTAGGCGACATAAGCATCAATTCTGTTATGCATTTTGAAAATCTGTTAAAGCTTTTAGAAGTTCCCGCCAAGTTATTTCATCTCTGGGTGCTCACATGGGGTGGAATATGCCTTCGCTTCATGCTTAGAATCTTCTGGAATGTCCCTAGGTTTTTAAATGCATTGGGATGGGTGAAAAAGATTACTAAATTACCCTTGCAAAAGCTGGGAATCTCCAGAATACCATTTTGCATAGTTTAGGGGACTTTTCGCAAGGTACTGTGACTCCTGAAGCTCTTCTCGAAAGGAGTTCTCTTCTTTTCGAAAAGGTCAATCATCTCTTCGAAGAGTTCAGGTGCTCTTCGAAAACTAAGCCTGGAGTTTTTAGTTCTTTTCGCAGAGTTCAGGTTCTTTTCGAAAAGTTCAGGTTCTTTTTGAAAAGCACTCTGTAGTGCATTTTTCTGTTCGAATTGTTCCATACTTCTTTTCTGGGTTGAGACCAGGTCTTCGCCTCTTCAGTTCAAGCCTTTTAACAGCTAGTGAGGTTGTTCCTTATCTTTCTTCCTTTAGATCGACATGGATTATCATCTTTTTGGCACTTTTAGGCTGCTTTCATGGTTAAGCCTGTCTTTATTATTAGTTGTAACACAAGCACTTAAAACACTTATTTAGTTCTCTCAAAGGTCTATCAAGACCCAGGTTAAGGGGTAAAAAATGGTATTTTCCATTTCTCAGCAGGAGGTTCCCGAGGGCAGTGGCCAAGGAGAGAACCAAAATCAAGCAGAAAATCAGGATCGAGACCGTCAGGATCGAGATCAGAGGGAAAAAAATAGAGTGAGGGAAAGAAATGAAGAAAGAGAGAAGTGTCAGAGGATGATGCATACTATGAAAACCATGGTAACTGCCATGGTACAACAGACAACATCCTTGGCAGCACATGCCGCCCCAGAACCACATCAGACACCTACGCCCCCAGTAGGACCTATACTACCAGTGGCTTCAGCATTTACCAAATTCAGGAGGATGAGACCTCCTAGCTTTTCAGGGCAGGCAGACACCATGGCAGCTGAAAATTGGCTGGGTGAAATGGAAAAGGTATTTAGTGTACTGACATGCACAAAGGACGAGAGTGTTCGTTGGGCAGTGTATATGCTAGATGGAGAAGCTAGACATTGGTGGAAATCTGTTTCGTGAACTAGAGCTCAAGAAACTCCAGATATGCCCTGGACTTGGGATGAATTCGTTGAAGAGTTTAATAAGCAGTATTTTCCGGAGGTTGTGAGAAATCAGATGGAGACTCAAATTTTGCAACTAATGCAAGGAAGGATGATCGTGAGAGAGTACGGAGTAGAATTTATGAGACTCTCGTTTCGCTCCAGATTACGTAATTTCTGATGTGATGAAAGCGAAGAGGTTCCAACAGGGTTTAAGGTCGAACATCCGAGGAGGGGTTGCGCCATTTCAGCTGAAAACTTATAGAGGTCATGAGTAAGGCATTAGTGGTCGAAGAAGAAAACAATAACCGATACTGTCAGAGGGAACAACAGGGAAGAGGAAGAATAGATCGAAGCAGGACTGGGAGTTATGAATCAATGAATAAGAAGCCGAGGTTCGTAACACCGAATCAGAGGCAACCATTCCAGACAGGGTACGGGAGAGCCGCACAATAAACTACTCATCAAAGATTCCCATTGCTGGCATCAGAGAGATCGATGAGGTATGAGGGTCCTGCTATTTCCACTAGAGCCACAGTTACACAAGGTTTTTCGAGAACTGCTTCTTCAACACCAAGAGAGACTTGTGCCAAGTGTGGCAAGTCCCACAAAACGGCAGATTGTAGGCAAGGAATGCGAGGCTATTTTAAATGTGACAAGATAGGCCATGTAATTAGAGATTTCCCTGAGGCAATTAAGGAGAAGACGGCTCCAACTTTCATGCCACGACCTATTCAATCACGGAAGCCAGTTGTTCAAGGGAGAGCCTACACAGTTACCGCCCAAGAACCAGGGAGTGTACATCATGTCATTCAAGGTGAGATTCTTTTTAAATAAAGAATTTTAATTTAATACAATTTTAGATAGAGAAGGTGCATTTATTAGAATAGTGTGTAGGCTTGTGTTTGTACGTTAGATGATTCTAAATAAAGTATGTGCTATGTATGTATATGTATGTGTTGTAGATACGTTATAAGTCTATGAAAAAGGGTGCTATGTAGCACGTGACGCATGAGTGTTGATAGACCCAGGGTCTACCTGCTCCTTCATCACCCTTAGATTTGTAAAGAAAATGAAAATTATTTCGGAGACACTGGACTTTGTGTTATCAGTATCTATCCCAATGGGAAAATTTGTGGACATAGAGTTGGTCTGTAAATCGGTAGTAGTGAGCATCCGGGATGACGCTGTCTACGAATTAGATGCACAATTAATATTATTGGACATGCAAGGATTCGACGTGATCCTTGGCATGGATTGGCTGTCCCATCATTGTGCAACAGTGGATTGCAAGAATAAGGTTGTTATTTTCTGACCTAACATGAGGAGATTGTTTCGATTTCGAGGAGAGAGATCGACACAGGTGCCACTCATCTCTGCAGTCAGGGCAGAACGTTTAATCAAAAAGGGGTGTAGCGGTTATTTGACATTTCTGAAGAAAGATAAAGAAGAAAAGAATGTTATCTCCGAGATAGCAGTAGTGTGAGAATTCGGAGATGTATTTCCAGAAGAATTGCCAGGATTACCTTCAGAGAGAAGTGGAATTCGCTCTCGACTTAGCACCGGGACCGAAGCCTGTTTCAAAAGCACTATACAGGATGGCTCCTACTGAGTTGAAAGGATTGAAAGAACAGTTGCAAGATCTCATGGATAAAGGTCATAAGACCAAGCGTGTCTCCATGGGGAGCACCGGCTTTATTTGTGAAAAAAAAAGATGGGTCGATGCGGCTGTGCATTGACTATCGACAATTGAACAAACTCACTGTGAAGAATTGATACCCTTTGCCGAGAATAGATGACTTGTTCGATCAGTTGCAAGGAGCAAAGTACTTTTCCAAGATCGATCTGAGATCTGGATAGCATCAGTTAAGAGTCAAGGCAGAGGACATTCAAAAAACGGCATTCAGAACACGGTATGGACACTATTAATTTTTGGTGATGCCGTTCGGATTGACAAACGCATCGGCATCGTTTATGGACTTAATGAATCGGGTGTTTAAACCACACCTAGACTCCTGCGTTGTCGTGTTTGTTGACGACATCCTGATTTACTCAAAATCGAGGACGGAGCATGAAGAACACTTACGGGTCGCTCTACAAACTTTGCGTGAACTCCAATTATACGCTAAGCTCAACAAATATGAATTCTGGTTAGAAGAGGTTAGCTTTTTGGGACATGTCGTCTCAAAGCATGGTGTCACAGTAGATCCCTCTAAGATCGAGGCAGTAGTGAACTAGGAGCAACCAAAGACCGTGACAGACGTCCGAAGTTTCTTTGGACTAGCAAGTTATTATCGACATTTCATTGAGGGGTTTTCAAAGATATCGGGACCTCTTACGAGGCTTACAAGAAAGGATTCAAGATTTGAGTGGAGTGAAGCGTGCGAGAAGAGTTTTCAAGAACTCAAGAAGAGACTCACCTCAGCTCCAGTATTAGCCATTCCGTCAGGCAGTGGGAGATTCGTGGTCTACAGTGATGCTTTGTATAATGGTTTGGGATGTGTGCTCAATTAACATAAAAAGGTAATAGCTTACGGGTCAAGACAGTTGAAAGAGCACGAGAAGAACTATCCGACGCATGATCTGGAACTAGTAGCGGTCAAATTCACTTTGAAGATATGGTGACATTATTTATACGGAGAAACGTTTGAAATCTTCACTGACCATAAGAGCCTCAGATATCTGTTTACACAGAAGGAACTAAATATGAGGCAACGCAGATGGATGGAGTTCCTCAAAGACTATGACTGTTCCATATAGTACCATCCAGGCAAGGCTAACGTAGTGGCCGATGCCTTGAGTCGAAAGAGTTCAGCTCAGTTGGCTAGTCTAATTTTGGGTATACACCGATGGAAGCTGTTGGAAGATCTAGCACTATATGGTGCGGACATCAAGTCACAAGCTATAGGAGCCTTTTTGGCCAACATATCAGTGAAACCGGTGATATTCGAACATATACGAGAACTTCAGGTAGAAGACCCAGTACTAACCAAGATATGTTAAGATGTAACTGAGGGCATCAGATCCGACTTTTCAATCAAGGAGGATGGCTCCTTATTGTTCAAGGGCCGTCTCTGTATTCCAGACAATGCCGATTTAAGACGAACGATTCTTGATGAATCCCACAAGTTAAGCTATGCTATCCACCCGGGGAGCACGAAGATGTATTAAGATCTGAAAAAGAATTACTGGTGGAGAGGTTTGAAGCAAGACGTGGCAGAGTACGTGTCGCGGTGTTTGACGTGCCAACAAGTGAAGATTGATCATAGACACCCCGCAGGTCTATTGCAACCCCTACCTATACCGGAATGGAAGTGGAAATCGATCTCCATGGACTTCATAGTCGGTCTACCGCGAACTGTAAAGAAGTATAATGCCATTTGGGTAGTGGTCGATCGATTGACCAAGTTAGCACACTTCTTGCCTTACCACACGATGTACACGATAGGAAGACTGGCAGAGCTGTATATGAAAGAGATCATCCGTTTGCATGGGATTCCGAGTGGCATCGTTTCAGATCGAGACCCATTGTATACATCAAAGTTTTGGAAGAAATTTTAAGAAGGAATGGGAACGAGACTAGATTTCAGTACGACGTTCCACCCACAAACCGACGGACAAACTGAGAGGGTCAATCAAATCATTGAAGACATGCTTAGGGCATGTATGTTGGAATTACGAGGATCGTGGGATCAACACCTACCATTGATTGAGTTTGCATCTAACAACAGTTTTCAGACAAGCATTGGGATGGCACCGTATGAAGCCTTGTAAGGAAGGCGATGTAAATCGCCAATCAATTGGGAGGAAATTGGTGAGAAATTTGTTTTGGGACCCGAGTTACTTGCAGATAACGCCGCTATTGTTCGCATGATCAGAGAAAGACTAAAGGCGGCTCAAAGCAGACAGAAAAGCTACGTTGGTATCATGCGAATGAGTGTGAATTATAAAGTGGGTGAACACGTGTTTGTAAAAGTGATGCCGATGAAAGGCGTGATGAGATTTGGAAAGAGGGACAAGTTGAGTCCCCATTATCTTGGACCTTTCGAGGTTTTGGGTCGAGTAGGGGAGGTTGCGTATCGTGTTGGCTTACCGCCACGATTTGATCGGGTACATAACGTCTTCCACGTATCTATGCTCAGGAAGTACGTGAACGACCCTTCCCACATCTTGGGAGGAAAACCTTTAGAGATGTATGAGGACATGAGTATGATAGAAGAATCGGCGGAAATTTTGGATAAAAAGGAACAAGTGCTACGCGCCAAAGTTATTCCTTTAGTGCTTGTGCGCTGGAATAACCATCCGGCTGAGGAAGCAACATGGGAGAGAGAGGCAGATGTCAGAGAACAATACCCCAACTTGTTTGAGAATGTTAACTAGTTGTTTTCTTAAATATGATGATATGTGATATTTTGACAGTGTATCGATTTCTATTTGAAACTAGTAAACATATGAGATTGAAAATTCGAGCAATTAGTTTAAATTTTGCCAGAAAGATCGGTTCATGTGAATAAAAATCTCAAATGTCCACAAAGGAAATCATGTATGAATGATGTCCTCAACTTTAAAACAGATCAAGCGAAAATATGAGCTTAAGGAAGCCAGAAAGACATTTCTGGGCTCGCTCGAGCGAGGATTAGTGACCGCTCGAGCGAGGCCATGAATTTATATCAGTCAGCGTTCTGGGATCGCTCGAGCGATAACTAATGACTGCTCGAGCGATGAGAGACTATATATTGCAAACGAAAGGATAAACGTTCATTTCGTCTACAAGCGAGGGATCCGAGCCGAGCGAGGGTTTAGGGTTTTCGATCTTCACGCTTTTTCTATTGATTCGAGTCAGATTCGAACGATCCGATCCGTCAAAAACACTTTGTAAGGTAAAATCTACCCTTTTCCAATTTTTATTGCGTTCAAAAAGGTTCTATAGATATCAAATGGCTTCTTCAAGCCCTAACCCCCAACCAAGGAAACGAATGGCGATTCGATCGCCATCATCGTGCAACAAGGCGCCACAACAACAACCACCACCACCACCATGCCCATCAACCACCCCTATCCAATTAAATGATTGGTGGGGAGCCAAGATCATAGAAGCAGAATGGGAAATTCATCCCTCTTGTTTTGTTGATCCGACGTCCACCAAATGGACTTCGGATTTTCTAACAAACAACCACCTACGACCATTGCTAACGCCGTCGGAGCTCGGTACTACCCGAGGCTCGTAAAATTGTTTTATCAAACTCTCAATACGAATGTGAATGAGGACACCATCCTCGTCACAATCGACGGAAAAGAGTTAACTTTTGGAAGTGGCGATGTTTCCACCGCCATGAATTGCCCTAATACCTACACCCCGAGCCCACACACTCAACCACCTTTTGCTGGGAACGTAGAATTCCAAACTATCATTTCTGATATTACTGGCGGCACGTCCGCATTGGGTCAATCCATCACCCGATTCCAGCTACCGCCACACATGTGGCTTTTAGATATTATTTTTTAGAAGAATTTGCACCCTATCGGCCATGATCAAGAGCGCCACGATGCATTCTTGCGAGCCTTGCACTCCGCCTTTCACAACAGGTGGTTTAGTGCACCCATGGTAGTCATCAAAGGCATGGTGCATGCCTATAGAAGAAATGTCAGGGGCACTATTCCTCCACCTATCAATCGCCTACCATACGCACGTTTGATATCCCGACTCCTCGATGCACATAATGGGAAAGAAGGATTCAAGATCTGAACCAATGAGTTATCTTTTACCGATAACGTCTTCCCCTATTTAGCCCAAGACTTAAGCCGAAATTTAAAGAGCCTTCAAACTAGTGTCAATAAGAAGAGAGATCGTCAAATTTCCCGACAAGCCATGCAACAAGCACCCGCGGGACCGACTGCTCCCTCTACTTCATCTTCACAGCCTCTACCTACCACCGACACCGGCATGATGCGAGAGATCCTCCAACAGGGGGGGAGATTAGGTTACATCAGAGGTTTCAGGAGGCGCTACTCATAGACCTCATGGGCCATGCGTACCCGCAGTCATACATGGAGCGCGCCGGAGCTATGAGAGGCGCTATTTTTGGAGTATCTAGCTCGGGCCCTGCTACGAGGAGCACTACAGCGGGTACCACTACCGCCAGGGAGGTTGACGAGGATGGGGATGATGAGGACTACGACGATGATGATGGCTCCGGCGACGACGACAACGAGTATGAGGATGATGATGATTAGGTAGTCATATTTCTTTTTGGAAACGGTAATGAAATTTTGGTTGTGATATTTTAGTTGTAATATTTTAGTTGGTATCATTTTGATGGAGTGATTTTATTGTTCTATAAACTATCGTGACATGGTTGTCACAAAACGTTGATGGTTAACTTTATAATAGCATCGTATATGCTTTACCATGTGGTCAATTACTATTATGAGTGTGGAAACTCTTGATAGTATCTTATCATCGATATTTCTTTACCGTTTAGATTGACTACGATAAGTATATGGTTAGGTAATACTATAAGATAGGTGTGAATAATTGCCTAATGCAGGTTAAACTATGAGTCATTGGATTATATGATTGTGGGTTGTTCTAGAGTACTCCACTTTCTACGATATCATCGATTTTCGAGGACGAAAATCTTATAAGGTAGGGTGAATGTCATGACCCCAGATTTTGTAGAACCATGCACATCTTATACCATGCACGCATATGTGTGGTTCACAAGGAAACAAAAAAAAAAAATGTATACGCTATGTGTGTATGTGAGAAACACACTAACTTTCACTAATATGTATATAAGTAAAAAGGAAGAAGAGAGGAGCCCTATACATAACCTAATTTTAGCCTAGAGAAAAAGGAAAAGAGAGAGAAAGAAGAGAGGAAATTGTAAAAGAAGGTTAGGTTCGTTGGTTTAAGCCCGTAGTAGATTTTGAGGAAGGCTAGATGAGGAACCATGAAGAGCTTTTCATCTAGTTGAAACTTGGATCGAGTTTATATCAAATACATCGATCAAGATATGATTTAAATGCGTTTATGGTGATTAGATAATGTAGGAAGGAGTTGTTAAAAGGTCTTTTTTTTGTGTTATTTAATGCTAATAAGACATTGAATAAAGAAGGAATTATTTTCTCGAATGGATCGAGCACTTGTATCTATCGTGGCTCGCTCGAGCGACCTATTTGGCTCGCTCGAGTGAGGATAGAATATAAATATGAGTATATTTTCGTTCTGGGCTCGCTCGAGCGAGACCTATAGTATATGGGAAGCTCGCTCGAGCGAAGCTTTATGTAGCTCGTTTTAACCGCTCGAGCAACCTCGTTTTAACCGCTCGAGCGATGAAAGGTACTCGCTCGAGCGAGGGTTAGTACCCCATTTTAATCGCTCGCGCGAGATTAAGTGCTCGCTCGAGCGAGGCTAAGTGACCGCTCGAGCGAGTAATAGTGCTCGCTCGCGCGAGGAACTACGCGGGTTTTATTAAATTTTAGCACAGTTCATGGGAGCTGTGTGCTCCAAAGGCCCTAGTGACCATTCTAAGCATGTTCTTAACGCATGCAATGTAGATTGACGTGAGGATCATTGCATATCACTGCTACGAGAAAGGACTGCTTTGGATTTGCTTTGAGGTAGGGAATATCCTGAAACATGTACTTTAATTCGTCGAAAATCATGTATGTAGAGTATTTCAATCATATAGAGTAGCTCGAGAGAAGAGTCATATTAAATGTGTTTCCAGCATGTGTGTGTGTGAATCTAAAAAGAAGGTCATGAAGTCCCCAGGGGACATAGAATTGTAACATTGGGCATCGTAAAGATGCATTAAACCAGTAGCGTCCCAGGGATGCATATGAATCCAAATGATAAAAATAAAAGAACGAGAAGGCCTAATGTAATATAATTAGCACAATCACGGTGAATAACTATATGTAGAGCACACTTTATATTTTTGTTATTTAAGGTTTATTTAGAATACCCCACCGACGTGGCGGGATACCCATGACTGACGGATTGACGGCCAAACCGTACACCCTAGCACATCCCAGGGATGTTAAATTGAGATAGACCTTGCCGCCTAAGAGAAAGGGGCCTGGGTAGTATTAAATTGTAACACATAACAAGTGTCTATTTAGACGACGATGGTGGGTATTCCATCGGGGCTCGATGCTATATTGCTCGGGGATTACTTAAGTTAAGATTTAAGTGATTAGGCCGAATTCGTTACCATAATAGTAAGATGAGAATAATAATGTCATGCAAAATAACAGTGTATCCATCATTTTACTTCCGTGTGTTTCGATTTGTCTTTCAGCAGTTCTATCAAATAAATCATGCTTTTAAACTATTTTTTTTACATACATGTGAGAGCTTAATCTATATGTTTACTGTGTTTCCCTATTGAGCTAGGATGTAGCTCACCCCCCTTAGACTATATGTCGCAGGTCCAGGACTAGTGGCAACGGAGACTTATGAAGACGTTGATCTAGGGGATTCAGATTTCGTGCCCACAGAAGAGTCAGAGCCTCCTCCTGAGGAATTCTTCTAGGAGACCCATTGCGTACTTTGAGAGTGAGTTGAGAGTGTTAGGTACGGCTTGGTATGTCAAGCCTCTTTATTTGAATGTAATTAAATACCGTTATTCTTTTGACAAACCGTCTGGGATGAACTGTTATCACCAACGTTTTGGGTAAGTTCTTATGCCCATGAATTGGCATGGGACAAGAACTGCCTTTAGAGACCCTATTTATTTTAAATACATGAGTACTTGTTTAGAGTAGATACATGTGCCTTAATTGCAGTTTTTGGCTTGTATATACCAATGCTTCGTACAGAATCACAGGGCACGGCCTTGAGGGTTGTGCTGATGGCACGGGTTTCGGGGTGCCGAAATCCAGGCTGTCACAATTAGTTTGGGTTTGTCATACTTAATAATTTGAGTATTAGAGCATAATTTGAGTATTAGAGCAAGGTCTGACCCTAGACCCATCACCCAGTGTTTTGATGCAGAGATTTGGTTGGGTCTTAGTTAAATCTTCTTCTGAAGTGAAGAAGATTGGGTTATTAGCTGATTAATGAGTATAAAAGTGGATTATTTTGGTTGTTCAAGTATCATAGGTTTAATCCCATTTGTGGGAAGAATTTTCCTGTTTCACGTTAAATTTTTGTTCTTTGGATTTATTTGATACTTTTTGGAGGTGTGACTATCATCTTTTTTATTTTTTGGAGTTTTGAGTATTGAATCATCCCCCACCCCAAAAATTAAATTAATTAAATATATTTTTTTACTGCTTGATATGTTGATGCAAAATTGTTGTATATCTAAATAGTTGAGCTTACCTAAATATATGCACTACAAAGAATATAAAACGAAATAAAATAAGTAAGAATGCATATAATATTCACAAGAAGAATATTATTGTCTTTTTATAATTTCCTCACCAAAAATTTGAGTGCTAGTTGCAGTAGACCTCAAAATTATCATAAATTGTTGATGTGTGGAAAAAGAAGGTGCCTTCCAAAATCAAGTATCTTAGATGGAGTGTGAGATGGGTAGGATTCTCACTATAGATCAGCTTCTTAAAAGGGGTATAAGATTACGGAATAGTTGCGTCATGTGTTTCCAAGAAGAAGACGACTTGTATCATCTATTTCTTCATTGCTGGGTAGCTAGAAATATTTGGGGCATTATCTTGAAATTCTTCAATACAAAATGGGTATCATTTTGTGTCCCTATCAGTGTTGCTTCTAGTTTTATTTTTCCCTTGTGTCATAATAGACTAGGATATATTTGTGCTTCTTGTTCGAAATATATCATCTTAATTGGTATATTCAGAAATTCTTTTGTACGAACATTTTTTATTACAAGGATTGTAAATTGGTGAGACACTCGATCCATCCATATATCTTTAGTGAGATTACTTCAATTGCTCCTTTTGATCTTGATCACTTTGATGTTTGGTGTTGCCACTCTTTTATATGAGGGAAAATCTTTATACTGCTTTATTGTTGTTGATAATTATTCACATTTTTGCTCGACTTATTCGATGGATCACAAATTTGAGTTACCAAAATTATATACTCAGTTTGTTGTGATGACTCACTCTCTACCAAAATGTAAGTGTTTTACTGGCGCTGAATTTTACTTTCGATGCTTTTCGTCTGACAGGTACAGTATTCTTAAATGGTCTTATCCCCACTCACTGTTGTTGCACTTCCCGTAGGACCCAGACTACTAAAAATATTTTTTTTTGAAGATTTTCTTGCAATTTTGAAATATTTTAAACAATTTAGAATTCTTTAGACAGATTTCAAGCAGTTATTGTTGTAATTCATCGTAAAATGGTGTGTTGGTAGCATCAGCTAAAAAACACTCCCCTAACTTGTTTTGACCGGAATCTGCCCAGTACAACTCACCCCCATGGCAGTTCGGTTCATTATATTACTTGTAATGTCAAAGTTGCAAGCATCAATAAGTAGCTCAATGGCATCCTGACCAATGGCTTCAGGTGCAAAATAACTGTACAGGAGCTTGGCAGAAAAATTCCTACAGCACCAAATGTACCCAATGAAAGAGCTCTTACACTCACAATGACAAAGTATGCATAAAGAATGGGCTAGTCTTGGTTTTTTAAATGCTCACAGGTATTATAAAAAGATAAAATGAAGCAACAACCAACAGTCTCTTCTGTCACAGGCTTGCAACATATATAAAAGCAAATAAATATAAATATAGGTGTGGGAAAGGGTTTCGTGGTCCAAAGGACTACCCTATATGGGTGGTCCGAGCCTCCATACCAGTCCAACGATAACACGCACCTACCTAATCACCTTAACCGTTGCTAACTACCATATCCACTTTAAAATAATGAAAAAATACCCTTTCAATTATAACCGCTAAAATAATTATTGAGAGCATCATTAGATTGACGACCGCTTAAATAATAGTAGCATTATACAATTAATTTATGTATAAATTATTTACGTGACTAAATATCATATAAAATATGCTGGAATGGATTGGTTTCAACTGAAATGGATCATTGAGAACCATCTAAGGAGTCCACTGCCACCATATTGGTTTCGTGTCTAATGGATCAACGAGAACCTTCTAGGGAGTCCATGGTTATGACGAAAGTAGTGTTTACTAATAGTGGAACTTTGATCCCTTAGCAAAGGTCTGCATGTCTTTTCATATTGGTTTAGAGTGGAATGGAGAATTAAGTCTCAATTCGGGTGTCTACTACCATGATTATGAGTAGGGTTTCCTAATATAGGGTGTGGGTGTACCTTGCTATGTCCATGGGTAAGGTTTTTCTAAACAAAAATTTGAATAATTTGCAAAAGTAGGTAATGCTATGATGTATTTTTTCATTCGGTAAGCTGAAAATGAACAAACACGACCTCAATATTTTTGTTGCAGAGGGTAGGACTGCAAATGGATCAGTTTCTAGATTGGATCGTGGCCTGCCCTGATCCGAACTGTGCCCTTCAACCTAGTTCCAATCCTCTCTTTTTTCTGTGATTTCACACTGCATTATTACTCTCATATTGAGTTCTTGGAGAACTTACTTTTATTTTAATAAATAAAAAGGTTCTTTTTGTGCTACTTTGACAAATTTTAGGAGCCAAAGGGGCATATATTTTGAAATACACTTCCTTTTTAGTTTCTTAATGGCATAAGTGCTTTGGACATTTAAATACTTTCAAATGTAACTCTTACAATAGTCTTCTCTCATAAGATGGTTCAAATCTCGCCTTGTACACCTGTAACAAATCTGGAGCCTCATCACTGACACCATTAATCTGCAGAGTCACGCCGACGATAGCGTCATTTGGACTCCCGACGCTCATGGGAAATTTACCGTTCGCTCTTCCATGGGATGTGACTAGAATCCCCACACAAGCCACTTCCTGAGCCCCTTGCATTATGAGCAAGCGGTGCACTCCTAAACTTTTCCGGTTGTAAGATCATAACACCTTTATACCCATTCTAATCTGCAGGGTACCCCAAAAAAAGAAGCATGTAGAACACTCTTACACATTATGGAAGGCTGTTCAGAGCTGTCTCCTAAATCATGATTTACTAATTTCCCGCGGGATAACCATTAGGACCCTTTGTGCACTCCACAACTCGGAAAAGGAGACACATGAGCACTTATTCTTCAGTTGCTTGTATTCTTCTTGAATTTGGCGCTCTTACCACCATCTTACCACTGCTTGGAATTCACTCAATCCAACATGAGCTCAATCCTTCAAAATTCGGCATCGCTTCTTCCGTTCTTGTGTCCACTGTCTTCCACATTTGGAGAGAAAGGAATGGGGGAATTTTCTATAGTTTGAATAATCATAAAAGTCCTTCATACTATTTTTTACAACACAGTTCACCTGAAGTTAATGGTAGGGATAGTCCCTAAGACTACTTGTACATAATATGTATAGTTTTCTTTTTAATGGAAAAGGTAGGGGACCCCGACAACCCCTCGCTTGCCCAGCGGAAAAATACAATCTCGCCTTCGACGCCTTGTACACCAAGATTAATCACGTAGTGAGCTGGTAGCACTGTGCATCCTCTAAGTATATTGAACAGATTCACTCCAACTGCAAAACTTTATTTCGTCCCACTACACAAGGTAGTCCTGTAGAAATCATATGATTCAAAGGTAGATGTTAAGCACTAATTTTTGCCACTTTCTACACCTTTAAACTTGGCTTTTGCTAAGCCTTAGAGCTGCTTATGGTTACTTTTAGCTTGTTTTGCAGTTTAGGGAGAAAGTGCGGCCTTAGTGCACTTTTGTGGTAAAAAGGTGCCAATGAGAGAGAAATGACCTGAGAAGAAAGGGAGTCTCGCATGAAAACTATGTGGCTTCAGCTTAAGCAGTCTCTGAGCTACAACTTGGTACCCATTGCAGCAGCTGATGTCTAATCTGTGAAGTGGAGTTTCAGCCAACCATCCATCCAATCTTGCTGAAAGCTGCATTTGGAGCTTAAATCCTATCGAGTTCTGCTGGTGATCCTATCGAAGTGAAGCTTTCAATCCTATCGAACTACCCAGCTATAGCCTATCGAACTCTTCAAGTGTTGGGCTTTAATCTCCCCAGCAAGCTATCGAAACCTACAACTTCAGCCCCCTTGAACATGTCGAATGGTGAGGAAGCTGGAGCAGCCAAACCTGTTGAGCTCTTCACAATGCAACCTCACGAATGGATTAGGAAGTCACTTGCTGAACCTATCAAGTAGATTGATTCCCTGTATGCAAAGCCCCAGCTGCAAGCTAGACCATAGCAGCTGTTGACCACTTAAATATCTGAATCGGTCGAGACGCCCAACCTGCATCCCTCCTCTAACCTCTCGATGCGCGTTCAAGATCTTATCCGACCATCTTGACCATTAAAACCCTTGCTGCAATCCCATACATCCCGACACTTGGTCTTTCATCTGTCATCTTCAACCTCACGACATGCACCCTGCTTCAGCCAACATCTCGAACAGCAAGTGCGGCACCCAATCCTCTCGACCATTGCATGTAAACCTGTCGAGAAGTGCAAATCTATGCAACAACTCTTACTTGTCAAGCAGATGTAGCCTCCAAGCTGCGATCCATCAAGTTGCACACAGCCCATCCTCTCGACAACATGGGCAGCAACCTGTCAAAGTTGTCAGCTGATCCTCATGACAGCAATGGCAGCAGCTCAAAGCCCCATGCATCTTCTCCAGCTGCAGCTTTCCATCCTATTGAAGTGCATTTGCAGCTCCCATCAATCCTCACGACAAGCTACACCAGCAAACTGCAGCTTCCAATCCTATCGAATGGTTCAGTAGGAGCTTTTAACAACCTATCGAGTTGACCTTGCTACATTGTTGAACCTGTCGACAGGTACACATAGATCCTATCGAAACCTTGCAGCACTTAGCACTTATCGAAACACCAGCTGTAGCCCCACCTTTCATCCTATCGAATTTGTCAAGTGCTGCAACTGATCCTATCGAAATGGAGCTCCCCAGCCTTCAACCTATCGAAAGGTTGAAGTAATGGCTTCACCAAACCTCACGACAGCTTCCCTACATGCAAGCTTCAGCTGTAAGCCAGTCCACAGCACCCGTTGACCGCCTAAACATCCGAACCTGTCGAGAAGCCCAACCTCCGGCTTGCTTCAAACTTGTCAATATGCATTCAAGATGCTATCCAACCAGTCGATTTCTCAGAAAGTCCCTCAAACCTGACATCTTATGTGCAGCTACATTTATATATGCTTCTTACTTCAGCCTCCCATTGCAACCTGTCGAAGGGGTCTTTAGACTGCAAATCAAAACCCATCGAATGGTTCATGTGGCTGCAACTCAACCTATCGAAATGTTTCAAGCTTATTCCTTCAACCGGTCGAGCTATAACCATGAGATTTAACATCAGCAGTTTAGTAAAACGGGCCCATTTGGGGCTGTTTTGGTGATAACCAACAGAAGTACATTGGGCTATTTTTGGAAATAAATACAGTAGGGATATTTTGGGGGCAGCAAAGAATAATTATTTTGTGGGCAAGCACTTGAGGTGTGAAACTGGAAAGAGTAATGGACAACAGGGGTAGCTTGGGTTCATTTTGCGGACAACAGGTATAAAGATGAGCAGGAGGCATTTTGTGGTTGAGAAGGGCAGATTGGGAACTCCAATGCACAGGAAACCCTGCACATGGGTGTGAGCTAATTTTTGGCAGGAATGCAATTGAAGTACAACAGAAGGGGATCCATCTCTGCTCTCTGATTGGCTGAAACCCAAAGCACAAGGATCAGTGCATATGTATAAATACCCATCTATTTTGCTATTTTTCTTCAGCAAGGAAAGTAGGAACAAAGGAATAGCCTGAGTTCTCCTTAGCTCATTTAGGTTTAGTTTTAGGTTTTATTTTTCCTTTTATCTTCTCCCTTCTCTCTCTAATCCAGCCTGTTGGATTAGATTTAGGTAGCAGCTCATATCTAGTTTGTAATTATAATTTCGGCATGAAGAAATGTGGATCGATGCACAGACTATAGATCTGGGAACAAGTTTATTGTAAGTTATTGTGACAGCCCGGATTTCGGCACCCCGAAACCCGTGCCATCGGCACATCCCATAAGGCCATGCCCCATAATGTAAGTGCGGAACACTTGGTACATCCCATTCATAATATTAAACAAAAGAAAATAATGCAAAAATAATTCTCCTATTTCTACAGTACGTTAATAAAAAAAAAACACATGCCCAAAAGATAGTTCTAATTTCATGACTCCTCATGAACAAAAGAACCAACCCGAACCATTAGTGCCGTAACTACGGTCACTCTCAATGGTTCGGCAAAAGAATATTACATATTCATTTACTCTCAAAATAAGGCTGGGCGTACCAAGCCGTAATTCTCTTTCTCAAACTATCGAAACAAATCAAAATACGCAGCGAAGATCTTTTAGAAGAATATCTCCGGAGGTGGCTCAGTCTCCTCCCTCGGAAAGTACTCCGAATCACCAGGATCACCCTCGTCCGTAGCAATTCCTACATTCTCATCAAATTCTAAACCATCACCTGTGACATATAGTCAAAGGGTGAGCTACATCCTAGCTCAATAGGGTAATGTCACAGCAAATATATCCATTTTACAAACATATATTTCAGGAAAAGAATAGACATGCATTCATAATTAAATCATTTCTTGAAAATAACTTTAAGATGTGACAAAAAGATATGACTACTTTTATCATTCTGATCATGCATTTCTTTCAATGACTACTAGTTTCCTTATTGCAACCAGGCTAAGATCATGACTTAAATCTTAACTTAAATAATCCCCGAGCAATATAGCATCGAGCCCCGATGGAATACCCTCCATCGTCGTCTAATCAGACTATTTTTCATGGAATTGTCCTCGTCCCTATCTCTTAGGCGACGAGCTTAATACTATACATCCACAGGATATACGCTCTATTATGCGGATTAGCCGCATCGATCACGGATATCCGCGCGTCGATCCACGGTTATCCCTTGCGTTGGTTGGGTATTCTCTGAACCTTAAATCGAATTGTGCAAAAAATATAGTTATTCACCGTGAATTTGTGCTAATAGTTAATAACACTCACCTGCATATTCATGCTACGCTTTATTTTTTAACATGGATCTTTCATCCACCTCACATCCCTGGGATGTCACTTGTCTATTGCATCTCTGCGATGCCTGTTTATTCTTACATCCCTGGGATGATCTTACTTTACTTAACCAATTCCTCTTTTACTTGTGTAAACACATGCACTATTTCCATCTATTTTACTCTTTACATTTTTCCATTATAATTCAAAAACAAAATTTAAAGAAGCATGCATCATACACTACCATTACATACGTGCTCGCAACATAGTATATTAGTTAGATATTCCCCTACCTCACATGCGTCTCGAACCTTTGAATCCTCAAACCCGATCTTTCTATGAGTACTCAATGGTTTGGCTTAACCTAGGCATGATCAATGTATGACAAATATCACTACTATGTCTAAACAGTAGTTCAAAAAGCTTAAGTCCTCTTACAATTCATTGACAAGCTTAATTAGACCTCAAAGCCTAACTTTGACCAAATTGATCGAACGATTTTCAAATCGTTCGAACGATTCACAAAATCATTCGAACGGTTTCTAAATCGTTCGAACGAATTTTATATCATTCGAACGAATTTTATATCATTCGAACGAATTTTATTTCGTTCGAACGACTTCTCCTTTTACTTCTTTATCTTCTGAGCAAACCGTTCAATCGATTTTTATTTCGATTGAACGATTTCCAAAGTCGAACGAACGATTTGAAAATTGTTTGATCGATTTACTCAGAAACCTTTCTCTCTTTTCATATCTTCTTCTCAGGCCAAATTCGTTCAATAGGATTCTCATTTCGATTGAACGAATTTGTCTCTCCTCAGCTATGGATCGAATTTGGTATCCCTAGCAATCATCTTAACTCCATACAGATTCATCATTGATTCCTTATATCCTAGCTTTCTAATTTACATTAATATAAGAAAAATTACAAAGCTTTTGCTCACCTTCAATCGGTTGGATTTCTTGATCCAAAACCCAAGTTTGCTAGGGTTTCTCAAACCCACAACTAAAACTTCTCCTCGATCCTGAGCTCGATCCGTTAGACTTTGCGAGCCAAGATCAAAGAACTGTATTCAATGCCTTCGTGTGATTTCTCACATTTACTTTCTCACTCTCTCTCTCTTTTTCTTAACTCCCTTCTCAACTACTCCATTCAAACAATTTATTTCCCTTTTCTTTCTTTCTTATAGTCTTATCATTAGATTGGGTGTTAAGCATCTATAACCATCTGGTATACGTGTGTGCAATACATTCACTTATTTTCACAACCCTCCATTAACATGAATTATTCAACTCAAATTTATCAATCTTAAGTTAAATCAAGTTGAAGTTGACCTGGTCAAACACGTGACCAGTTGGTCCGCATCCCGAGGTGAACCATTTAAAATATAAAATTTCTGGGATGTTACATTCACCCCTCCTTGGGAATTTTTGTCCCCGAAAATGACACATAGGAGGGCCTCCCCCACACCCAG
Source organism: Chloranthus sessilifolius (assembly GCA_021018995.1). NCBI lineage: Eukaryota > Viridiplantae > Streptophyta > Magnoliopsida > Chloranthales > Chloranthaceae > Chloranthus > Chloranthus sessilifolius. Next base: position 125,057,291 of record CM037589.1, on the reverse strand, counting down.
CATGGGGCCCCCACACTCAATGTGTACATGTAGGACTAGTTCAAACAGCCATCCTGCATGAACCACATGTAGTCACAAAGAAAATAGCCACACACACAGAGGAGATAGCTAAATTGGAAGCACATTCATTAACAAAAGTAAATATAACACCATTATATAGACAAGATAAAAATTGTGCAGTCACAAAGTGTCTAGTGGCAGCCATGCCATGAAGTTTAAGAGGAAACACGTCCTCGGGTACCTGTGTTAACTTTTACAAAAATTCCACCAAAATGTACAACCCACCCAAAACGTGGCTCAAGACAAAAAGGGCACTCAAGACCCCCCACCAGCAGGTGGATCACTGCCATCACCATCATGCCCGCCCGTGCCAGAAGTTGACGCTCCAGAGACCCATGCTTGGGCTGCTGCCATGCGTTGAAGATAGTCCTCGGGGTACATGAAACGCATCGTCTCAGCATGTAAAGCGTCATAATAATCCAACCGGCGGTTGAGGAGGTGATTGTTCTCCGCTATTTGACGGGTGTTGGCTTCTAACAAGGCATATAGATCAGCAACCGTCGAGGTAGGAAGATCCCCATGGGGCTGTGGTACGTAATCCAGACATCTTGACCAGCGAGTGGCGAGGAGGAACATGAGCAGCAGCTTCATCATAGACTGGGGTAGCATGCGGTGGTGGTTCTTGAGGGTTGATTTTCGGTTGGGGTTCCGGTTGGGGTGGTACCTCGGCGATCGGCTTCTTAACTAATTTGACGTACGTCTGATTCCAATCCACCATGGTAAAGTGTTGAATATTACCAGACAGCTTGAAATCATTGGGGGAGAGGGTGTAGGTATCATCCCCCGCATAGTCTTCTACCATAAGGGAAATCAATCTCGCATATGGCATATTGTCAATTGACTTTTTGATATTAGGCAACATCTTCTTTCGGGCATACTTCATTCCCTCCAAAACCATTTTGGGGGCATTGAACCACCGCCCATTGAAAGCTGAAAAGAGTGCCATTTGAACCTCACCAACTCGTTCGGTCCGATGGCGTAAAGGGTATAAATTACAGTGGATGATGGAATCAAGCATCCAGAGGTCACGGGGCAAATCAACTCGTTTGATAGAATGACCTGAACCTATTCGGCCCTGGGTCATGTGATCGGCTACATACTGATACTCTAAGGCCTTTGGAAAAGGCTCAGCCAATGCTATATCTTCATGGTTATACGCGGGGAAACATTCCAACGTGACCGCCACGTCATCAAATGTAAAGGTATACGGTCTATTATCAATTTTGGTTTTTAAAATGGTAGGGTCCTTGATGAGTTCCATATTCTGGTAAAATAGCCGAACAGTTCGAGGGTAGTAACTCTCGTTGCATGGTCTGAGGATACCCGTTAGACCAGCCGTGGAAATGTAATCGAATGCCCAATGCGTTTCATCACGCTTGGCAAAAGTCTTGGGATCGATTATCCACTCGGGTTCGAAATCCTTATCCGACCACCATTCATTTGGTCGTTCACGGTTAGGTGGTGGAGGTGGTGGTTGCACGCGTGGTGTCGATGAAGAACCCGTAGGTGGTTTCTTCGGCGCTTGTTGCGAGGAAGAACTCGAAGTGGGTTTCTTCGGTGCCGCACTCGCCATGGCTTGGCGAGTCTTGGGTGGCATTCCACTTAAACACAAGGTATAGTTTATGTACTTAGCCCTAATTCTATTAAATACAAGGAGAAATAGATCGGTAAAGACGAAACATGAGGTTAATGATTACCTCAAGATGACCCAAACGGATGATTGAACTGTTTTAAGCGTGAAGATGGCCGGAATCGATGAAGATCGGGGACCCTCCCAAACCCTAAGGCTCTTCTCAAAAGAAGGAAAATAAATAAGCTTGTTGATTTTTGAACGAATGATAAAAATTTCGAATGCAGCAATATATAGATTGCCAAATCGATCGAACGATTTTAAATTCGTTCGATCGGTTTTCAACTATTAAATGCCAACTCAAAAATTCGTTCGAGCGAATTTGATTTCGATCGAACGAATTACCCAGGTCTAAATGCTTTCAAAAACTTTCGTTCGATCGGTTTATAAATCGATAGAACGATTTCTCATACTAACATTTCAGACCTTTTTCCCTCTCACTGGCAAAAGAATTTCGTTCGAACGGTTTGGAAATCGTTCAAACGATTCTCTGAGAACTTATTGGTGCCCACTATGGGTACTTTTCGTTCGAACGATTTGTAGCTATTCCTGTTGCTTTGTCCCATACAAATTCGTTCGATCAAATTTTAATTTCGATCAAACGAAAACCAAAATTTAAAACTGAGGCTGTTCCCCTAGATTGCTCAATTCACTCATTTAAAATGAGGTAACTCCTCCATACCCCATCATGGTCTAGCAACTATTTAACCCAACAAGTAAGCCATCGGAGCTCGCTTATTTTCTATAGCTAGTCCGAACTGTATTTGTAAACTTTGACAAGGTGCCGGCTAGTTATACACTTTATCATCATAATTTGAGATAGGGACGTAAAATGATCACTTCCCATACTACATAAACAAAATCATAAAAATTTTAACACATAAGTCGAACACCACTTAAACCAGTTTTATACTCGGTTCATACAACAAAATTATACAAACTAATCCCATGTCTCATACAATTATTTCACACCTAGTACAGATCAATTACAATCTCCACTACTCAAATAGATGGGGATACAGATCCCGAATTTCAGCCTCTCTCTCCCAACTTACTTCTTCGACAGGGTGATTACCCCACTTGACCAGCACTAATGGAATGACCTTAGCACGTAGAGTTCGTTCCTTTCGGTCCAAGATTTGAGTAGCGTCTTCAACCATGGTCATATCCTCATGCAAATCGATCGGTTGACCGCTTAAAATGTGCGTGGGGTCCTTTACGTACTTGCGGAGCATGGAGATATGAAAGACATTGTGCACCCTATCAAACAACGGAGGCAATCCGATGCGATAGGCTACTTCTCCGATGCGACCCAAAACTTCAAAGGGTCCGATGTAATGAGGACTGAGCTTCCCTTTTCTTCCGAACCGCATCACACCCCTCATAGGTGATATTTTCACAAAGACATGATCGCCCACGGCGAAATCCAAGCTCGTTCTCTTGACATCGGCATAACTCTTTTGTCGGCTCTGTGCTGATCGTAGTCGTTCCCTTATCATCCGGACAACCATAGCATTATCTTCGAGAACATCCGGACCGAGTAAAAATTTTTCTCCGGTCTCTTCCCAGTTGATGGGCGATCGACATCGCCTACCATAAAGAGCTTCGTAAGGCGCCATTCCAATGCTTGCTTGAAAACTATTATTATAAGCAAACTCGATCAAGGGAAGATGCTGATCCCATGAACCCTGTAATTCAAGCATGCACGCCCTTAGCATATCTTCAATCACTTGGTTTACTCGTTAAAATCGCCCATCGGTTTGTGGATGGGCAATACTGAAATCTAATCGAGTACCCATACCTTCTTGAAATTTCTGCCAAAACTTTGAAGTGTACATCGGGTCACGATCAGAGACAATACTGCTTGTAATACCATGTAGGCGTACTATCTCTTTCATATAGAGTTCCGCAAGTTTACTTGCTGTATACATAGTGTTGTAGGGCAAAAAGTGAGCGGACTTTGTCAGTCTATCCACAACGACCTAGATAGCGTTGTGCCTTTTCGCTGTTCGCGGCAACCCCACTATGAAATCCATCGAGATAGAATCTCATTTCCATTCCGGTATAGGCAAAGGTTGTAGTAATCCAGCAGGGTGTCTATGGTCAACCTTCACTTGTTGACACGTCAGACACTTTGACATGTACTCTGCTACGTCATGTTTGAGACCCCTCCACCAGTAGCCCTTACGCATATCCTGATACATCTTGGTGCTACCCGGATGGATCGCATATTTAGATTTGTGAACTTCATCTAAAATAGTTTGTCGTAGACCGGCATCAATAGGAACACAGAGGCGGCCCCGGAACAGCAAGGAACCATCCTCCCTTATAGAAAAATCCGATCTAGTACCCTCTACCACTTCTTTTCGAATTTTAGCTAATTCGGGATCTTTCATCTGCAACTCATGGATGTGTTAAAAAATGATGGGTCTTACCAAAATATTAGCCAACAGAGCACCTGAAGCTTGTACTTCAATTTTTGCATCGTACAATGACAGGTCTTCAAACAATTTCCACCTATACATCCCCATCCTGGGACTCTTACGACTCAAGGCATCTGCAACGACATTGGCCTTGCCTGGGTGATATTGAATGGAGCAATCTTAATCCTTGAGAAACTCCATCCATCGTCGCTGCCTCATGTTTAGTTCTTTTTGTGTAAATAAGTATCGGAGGCTTTTATGGTCAGTGAAGATCTCGAAGGTCTCCCCATACAAATAGTGTCTCCATATCTTCAATGCGAATATGACTGCTGCGAGCTCGAGGTCATGCATTGGGTAATTCTTCTCATGGTCCTTCAGTTGTCTCGACCCATAAGCAATCACCTTTTTATGTTGGTTGAGCACACAGCCTAAACCGTTGTGAGAAGCATCGCTATAAACTGCAAAACCTCCACCGCCTGAAGGAATTGCAAGTACCGGTGCCGAAGTAAGTCGATTCTTGAGTTCTTGAAAGCTTGCTTCGCACGCATCGGTCCACTCAAATCTCACGTCTTTCCGTGTGAGCTTAGTCAGTGGCCCCGATAGTTTGGAAAATCCTTCCACAAAACGTCTATAATATCCAGCTAAACTAAGGAAACTACATACCTCGGTAATCGTCTTTGGTTGTTCCCACTACATGACGACCTCAATCTTAGCGGGATCTACTGTGACACCATCCTTTGAGACTACGTGTCCCAAAAAAGTAACTTCTTCCAACCAAAACTCGTATTTACTGAGTTTGGCGTATAGTTGGTGTTCACGTAACGTTTGTAAAGCGATCCTCAAGTGCTCCTCATGCTCTTGCTTTGACTTAGAGTATATGAGGATATCGTCGACAAATACAACGACAAAAGAATCCAGGTGTGGTTTAAACACCCGATTCATTAGATCCATGAAGGACGCCGGCGCATTCGTCAACCCAAACGGCATTACTAAAAACTCGTAGTGTCCATATCTTGTTCTAAAAGCAGTCTTTTGAATGTCTTTTGCCTTGACCCTGAGCTGATGATATCCTGACCTCAAGTCGATCTTTGAAAAATACTTGGCTCCCTGTAGCTGGTCAAACAAATCATCTATTCTTGGCAACAGATACTTGTTCTTTATAGTGAGTTTGTTCAACTGACGGTAGTCAGTGCATAACCTCATTGACCCGTCCTTCTTCTTAACGAACAAGACCAGCGCACCCCAAGGAGATACACTCGGTCTCATAAACCCCTTATCTAAAAGTTCCTACAGTTGCTCCTTCAACTCCTTCAACTTGGCCGGAGCCATTCTATACGACGCTTTAGAAACCGGCTCCGTTCCAGATGCCAAGTCGATAGCAAACTCCACTTCTCGATCCGGAGGTAAACCCGATAATTCCTCTGGGAAGACATCTTCAAACTCGCGCACCACTGCGATTGTTGTAATAATATTCTTCCTTTCCTTGTCATCCTTCAAAAAGGCTAAATAACCACTGCATCCATTTCTGATTAGGCACTCTGCCTTGATGGCGGACACAAGTGGTAGGAATCTCGTTCGTACTCCAACAAATAGAAACGATCTCCTAGTATTCGGCCTAAAGATGACCATCTTACTTTTGCAGTCAACCGTTGTACAGTGTTTTGACAACCAGTCCATGACAAGGACTACATCAAATCCTTGCATGTCTAATAGAATCAGATTTGCTGACAACTCAAATACCTCTCCATCTTTAACAGCTACGGTTACTGACTTGCAGATTAGGTCTGCATTCACTACCGGTCCAGTTGGAACTGTCACAGCTAAGACAAAATTTAATGTCTCTGGCTTGATCCTCATCCTTCTCACAAATCGAGGAGTAACAAACGAATGAGTAGACCCTGGGTCTATCAACGCTCTAGCCTCATACGCTCCATGACTCTCCTTCCCATATACAAATAAGGTACCTATAGTGTGCACACATCTTATCACTTCACTCGGGTTACTAACTTAAACATGTTATTCAAGTGACCAACAAAACTTTCTAAATGACAATTAATCTAACCAAGAAAATGTACTGCTTTTTTTTTTTTTTCGGCTAATTCATTGCAAACGTTAAATTTGATAGCATGTTAATTAAACTCAAGTAGAACTCACCTTGAATAATATCATTGGAGTTCTAAGCATCCTCTGCTGTGACTGGATAGGTTCTCCCTTGTAGAACCGGTCTCTTAGCCTGTACAGTTCGTGATGCAGAAGCAGAAGCTATTCTCCCTTTGCTCATCTCAAGGCAATCCTTTATTATGTGGCCTAGTTTCCCACATCGGTAACACCCTTGCATTCCCCTTCTACAATCGACTGTTCTGTGAGGCTTGCCACATTTGGCACAAGTCTCCTTTGGAGTAGAGGAAGTTGCTCGAGAGATGCCTTGAGTAGCAGATACTCCGCTGGTAGCGGTAGCGGTAGGGTTCCCATATCGAATCGGTCTCGCCAACATGGACGTAGGTGGCCTAGAGAAATTCGCATACATTCCCTGTCTAGGGAGTGGAGTCGGTGTGGTAAATCTCGGCTTTCTGTTCCCCGAGCTATACTCACTCGCTCCCCCTTGAGCTGTTCCTGCCCCGTCATGTTGATCTCTTCTCTTGTACACCCCATATATATCCCTCTCCGCTACTATGGCTTTTCCCATCACATCCGCATAGCGCTCTAGTTCAAATATTGACACTCTTTCACGGATGTTTGGTCTTAAACCTTCTTCAAATTTGGCCGCCTTCATGATTTCTATAGATGCCAGCTCCGGTGCAAATCGAGATAACCGCGTGAACTCTACACCATACTCTCTGATTGACATGCCTCTCTGCTGTAAGTTCGCAAACTCTCTTCTCATCTGGACTCATACTTGCTTAGGGAAGTACTCCCTATTAAACTCCCTTACAAATTCCATCCAAGTCCATAGACGGTGAGGGTCTTCAACTTCTCTTCTCCTTAGTACAGACTTCCACCATGGATCGGCATCTCCCTCCAACTGGAAGGAAGCCCATCCTACCTTCTCACTTTCCGTACCTCGTAGTCTGTCTAGAAGCTTTTCCATTTGGTTCAGCCACTTCTCGGCTTCTAACGGGTCCGTCTGTCCATAGAAGCTAGGAGGTCTCAATCTCCTAAAATCTACAAAAGACAATGGCAACAATGCTGGAGGAGGTGGTGGTGGTGGCTGATGACTATTGGAGTTATTGACGTTATTCGCCGCCAATAGGGCCGTCTGCTCAGCCAGTATGGCAGTCTGCTGCGTCTGCTGAGCCATCGCAGCGGCCATAGTCTCCATTCCCAATGTGATCCGGTCAGTCATCTCATTCTTCTGTTCTCCTTCTCGAGAATTTTCCTGGTCTCTACTACTAGACCCTGCCTGGAATCTCTCGTCACCACTCTGGTTTCTATTCTGGGTACCTCTCGGTCGACCCCGTCTTCCAGAAGACATCGTGCTCTGCATATGAAACCCAAGTTTCATTAGTAGAAGATCCCTTCACTCCAATAAAATCTAAGACTTTGTCAGAAATTCAAAAGAAAAGGCTCTGATACCAACTGTGACAGCCCAGATTTCAGTACCCCAAAACCCGTGCCATCGGCACATCCCATAAGGCCATGCCCCATAATGTAAGTGCGGAACACTTGGTATCTCCCATTCATAATATTAAACAAAAGAAAATAATGCAAAAATAATTCTCCTATTTCTACAGTATGTTAATAAAAAAAAAACACGTGCCCAAAAGATAGTTCTAATTTCATGACTCCTCATGAGCAAAAGAACCAACCCGAACCATTAGTGCCGTAACTACGGTCACTCTCAATGGTTCGACAAAAGAATATTACATATTCATTTACTCTCAAAATAAGGTTGGGCGTATCAAGCCATAATTCTCTTTCTCAAACTATCAAAACAAATCAAAATACGCAGCGAAGATCTTCTAGAAGAATATCTCCGGAGGTGGCTCAGTCTCCTCCCTCGGAAAGAACTCCGAATCACCAGGATCACCCTCATCCGTAGCAATTCCTACATTCTCATCAAATTCTAAACCATCACCTGTGACATATAGTCAAAGGGTGAGCTACATCCTAGCTCAATAGGACAATATCACAGCAAATATATCCATTTTACAAACATATATTTCATGAAAAGAATAGACATGCATTCATAATTAAATCATTTCTTACAAATAACTTTAAGATGTGATAAAAAGATATGACTACTTTTATCATTCTGATCATGCATTTCTTTCAATGACTACTAGTTTCCTTATTGCAACCAGGCTAAGATCATGACTTAAATCTTAACTTAAATAATCCCCGAGCAATATAGCATCGAGCCCCGATGGAATACCCTCCATCGTCATCTAATCAGACTATTTTTCATGGAATTGTCCTCGTCCCTATCTCTTAGGCGACAGGCTTAATACTACTATACATCCCTGGGATGTCTCTGCATTATCTGGATTAGCATCGGTCACGGATATCCTGCCGCGTCAGTCATGGTTATCCCGCCGCGTCGGTTGGGTATTCTCTGAACCTTAAATTGAATTGTGCAATAAATATAGTTATTCACCGTGAATTTGTGCTAATAGTTAATAACACTCAGCCCGTACATTCATGCTTACTGTTTATTTCTTTAACATGGATCTTTCATCCACCTCACATCCCTAGGATGTCACTTGTCTATTGCATCTCTGCGATGCCTGTTTATTCTTACATCCTTGGGATGATCTTACTTTACTTAACCAATTCCTCTTTTACTTGTGTAAACACATGCACTATTTTTATCTATTTTACTCTTTACATTTTTCCATTATAATTTGAAAACAAAATTTAAAGAAGCATGCATCATACACTATCATTACATACGTGCTCGCAACATAGTATATTAGTTAGATGTTCTCCTACCTTACATGCGTCTCGAACCTTTGAATCCTCAAACCCGATCTTTCTATGAGTACTCAATGGTTTGGTTTAACCTAGGCATGATCAATGTATGACAAATATCACTACTATGTCTAAACTGTGGTTCAAAAAGCTTAAGTTCTCTTACAATTCATTGACAAGCTTAATTAGACCTTAAAGCCTAAGTTTGATCAAATCGATTGAACGATTCACAAAATCGTTCGAACGAATTTTATATCGTTCGAACGAATTTTATTTCGTTCGAACGACTTCTCCTTTTACTTCTTTATCTTCTGAGCAAACCGTTCAATCGATTTTTATTTCGATTGAACGGTTTCCAAAATCGAACGAACAATTCGAAAATCATTCGATCGATTTACTCAGAAACCTTTCTCTCTTTTCATATCTTCTTCTCAGGCCAAATTCGTTCGATCGGATTCTCATTTCGATTGAACGAATTTGTCTCTCCTCAGCTATGGATCGAATTTTTTATCCCTAGCAATCATCTTAACTCCATACAGATTCATCATTGATTCCTTATATCCTAGCTTTATAATTTACATTAATATAAGAAAAATTACAAAGCTTTTGCTCACCTTCAATCGATTGGATTTCTTGATCCAAAACCCAAGTTTGCTAGGGTTTCTCAAACCCACAACTAAAACTTCTCCTCGATCCCGAGCTCGATCAGTTAGACTTTGCGAGCCAAGATCAAAGAACTATATTCAATGCCTTCGTGTGATTTCTCACATTTACTTTCTCACTCTCTCTCTCTTTTTCTTAACTCCCTTCTCAACTACTCCATTCAAACAATTTATTTCCCTTTTCTTTCTTTCTTATAGTCTTATCCTTAGATTGGGTGTTAAGCGTCTATAACCATTTAGTGTACGTGTGTGCAATACATTCACTTATTTTCACAACCCTCCATTAACATGAATTATTCAACTCAAATTTACCAATCTTAAGTTAAATCAAGTTGAAGTTGACCCAGTCATACACGTGACCAGTTGGTCTGCATCCCGAGGTGAACCATTTAAAATATAAAATTTTTGGGATGTTACGGTTATTTTGTTTGAAGCAATAAATTATTGATTTTAAAGCTTAGTTAAATCTAAAGATCTTATGGTCCCACTAGATTCTCGATTAGATTTGTGTAGAGGAGTTTGTAATAAGCTTACCCACTTAACTGGTAGATCTCTTGATGACCATTTGATTTTCTTGGGTTTGATATGCCTATGGGTGTCTGTGCTTGTGGCCTTGTATCCATAGCATCTGTAGTGATTATCTTGTTATGATCGAAGCCATTAGAATGGAGGAAATCTATTGGATGATCTGTGACAATTTAAGTAGACAGATCATAGCCATAAGATCAATCTAAACCAGGGATGGAGGAAATCTATTAGATGATCTGTGACCATTTAAGTGGACAGATCATAGCCTTAAGATTAATCCAAACTACTGGTCTAAATCAAATTCTTATACCTTACATTTGTGCTTGTAGTCAAATGAAGGATGGCTGCATATCCTCAGATTTTGATCTATTTTGCAATGAAAACCAAGCCCTAGCTGTCTATTTCTCACTATTTGATCTTTATTTTTCCATCCATCTTCCTCCATCTTTTAGAATTAGTTTTATATTTTAGCTTTGTAGAATTAGATCTAGTGACACCCGAAAAGCTCTCTTTCTTCTTAGAATTATCAGATCTGTAGCCAGATCTGGAGCTCTACTATACACCCTCTAGGTTTAGATCACTACTCCCTGTGGGATAAACTCTTACTTATTAAAACTTACTACAAAGGACTCTGTATCTTTCAGGTCTAGGATATTTTAGATGTGCTCAACCCATCCTCTATTTTACTTTGATTTTATTTTGTCTTTAGCATTACACAATAAATCGGCACACTAGAATTCCCCAACAAGTTTTTGGCGCCGCTGCCGGGGAGCTTTGATCTAGATAGTAGATATGAGTTTTTCAATTTTGTAGATCTAATTTGTCTTAGTTTTATTGCTGTTTTTATTTTAAACCTGCACTTTGCATTCCAAGTGCTTGATTAAATGTTTGTTGCAGTTTTTGTATAGAAAACCTTTTTTACTGTAGCAGAATTTTTGATTTTTCTGAGTTTTTATTTTTATGCCTTCTAAATGTTTGAATAAATGCTGTTGTAGCCTTTTGCATTTTTTGCAGAAATGAGGCTGCAGTTTGAGTTTTTCTTTGTGTTTTTGTCAATATGCTTGAATAAGGTACTGCTGCAGTTGTTGAATTTTTACAGATTTGGAGCAGCTACCAAACAAGGAGCATCTGGGTTGCAGCAGGAGCAGATCTGCCTGAGTTTGCATTCCTTTCTCCGTTGCATATATTTTCAATTTTTAAATTCTTTAGAATCAGCAGTTCTGCTGAGTTTTGAGTTTGTCTTAGTTTGAATTTTTGCTATTGGCATGTTGATTTTTAGACAACAAAATCAAATACAAAAATAAAAGAAAATGTAAAAACAAATAGAAATTTTCTGATTTGTTTCTTATTATTTTTCAGCAATAGTACATAAGGGCTCTTGCTGAGCCCCAGCTGATCTAAAACAAATAAAAAAATAGAAAATTATAAAAACATAAAAATATCTTCTAGATGGGCTGTTCTTAGTTTTTATTCAATTTTCTCATCTGGACCTGCTGAGATCATGGTTTTTCATTTTGAGGAATCATGAAGGATAATGAGCAGCATATCATATGCTGTTTTAAATATTCAATGGAGCCACTGATTTTATTTATATTCATGATTTATTCACCATCAATGGATCTCAACTGTATGAATCTTGTTTTTAATGTGTGCTCCCATGCTTCATTATTTAGAAATTCTTTGTGATTCATACACATCATCAACATAGGGGCCAGTCTTATGAATCTTGGTTCTTTGGGCTTAGGGGATTTATGATTTTCTCTTAGGATTTTCTGTTTTAGGAATTTTAGTTTAATCTATGTTTTTAAGTTGCTGATTTTTCCTTCCTAGGTTAATGTCGGTCCTAGTTTATTGATTTTCTACATTTTTATTCAGTTTCTAACTTTGTTTCCCTGCTTTTGTATCTGTAATTCTGTCTTTGTATCTGCATTTTTATGTTTTTATAGCTTTGTATTCAGTTCCTTACTTTGGTTTTACTGTTTTTCTATTATTAGCAATAGTTTCCTTCCATTTGCATAGCAGTCCTTTTATTTTTCTGTCCATACATGCAGTTTTTAGATTTTATTTTGTAGCAATTCTAGCTTTGTTTTGTTGATTTTTCCTGCATTTTTATGTCATGTTTTCCATTTTCCTACTCGTATATTCAGTTTTACATTTTAATTTTCTGCTGCATATAGTTTAGATTTTTTTGCTTATTTTTCTTTCTTCTTTTACCTTGCTGCCCTTGGCTACTCAGTGTGTAGAACATTGAGGACAATGTTCATTTTAAGTTTGGGGGTATGGCAGGTGTGCCAATGAAATAAGTTAATGCTAGTGCAACTATGTTAGAAAAGTTTTTGAAAACAAAGTGATTCACCACCTAATTTTTGGAAAAGAGGAAATTAAAAAACTTTTTAAAATTGAAATGAGCTGTAGTTTTAACATTTTTCATGAAGCAAATGTCAAGAATTTTCAAAAATTGATGTTTAGTGAACCTGAAATGAGAGAAAACTGTAAGGATACACCCCAGAAAATTTGATGGAAGGCCATACCCAGTGAGATTTGGGCCTGAATTTTTTTTTCTTTGAAGAGTGTCTTGACAATTTTTTCTGCTCTGAGGACTGATTGTTTCCAGTTTTGATCACTAGAAGTTAGGCAGATCCAAGTTGAAACAACTTGACAGCATTCATGACATTGAAGACATGAAGTAAGGCCATCCCTTGGACAGTTTGAGCCTAAAATTTCCCACCATTGAACTGCCCTTGATACACACCTTTTGAGCCCTAAAAATCCTAATTTTTCTTTGATGAAAACCAGAAAATGTAAACCCAAAACCTTTTGACCTGTTTCAGTTCACCCTCAATATGAGAAATTAAGAAATAAGAGGAGAAGTGAGGTTAGAAGTTTAAGGTTCGATGTTTGATTAAAAGAAGAAGAAAGTATATTTGAAGGCTAGTGTGATGTATAGTTGTGGCATCCCAATCCATAAAAAGATAAGAAAAAAAAAAAACAGAAAAACAAAACAAAAAGAATGAGAATGAGAAGTCATTTCATTGAAAAATTGAAAAGAGGATTAGAAACTGGTCACTTCAAATATGAAAATTTAAGAAGCAAATGAAATTGTGTTGAGATGATGAAGGCTGAGTTGCAAATCACCTCCTTACCTTTACTGATTTCTCAATTTGAATCCTTTTTACCCTTTTATTCTTTTGTAAATCTCACCTCTAAGCCACATTACAACCTAATTAAAAGACCTTACTGATTTGAAATGAATTGAGTTGTCATGTGGAGATAAGGATCTGTTTGATCTATGGTGAAAAGAGTAGAAAATTTCAGAAATTAGAGCATTGCCTATGCTCAGGCTTGCAGTCCTATTTGAGGACTATAACTGCTCTTGAGTTGTGTGAAATGATGCACCCTTCTATTTTTATTGTGAGTGACAGCCCCAATAAGAGTTGGTCTGAAATCTGATTTGTTCGGGACATTATCAAAACAGAATTTTTAAAGTAAAGGTGAACTCTGCATCAATTTTCGGGCACAATGCCTTGACATGAACTGATTGAGAATGAAGGAATTACAGCATAATTTTAGGTTTTAAATTGGTGATTTTTTTTGCTGAAAATCCTCTAGAATTGAATGGACATGGTGTGAAATTTATTTCACTTGAACTCTATTTTAGCATGTTGCATGAGTATTAACTAATTTTATTGGAGAAGTTTGGGGGTACCTTCACTGAAAACCCTCAGGAGACTCCACTCCTCCACTAGGGATCACCTAGGGGTTTAAAAGGCTTGGTGCATGTGCTAAATGCACCCGTGTTCCCTACGAAAGTGGCATTTAATTTCATAGGTTAGTTATTTTAAAATTCACTTTGCTCGAGGACTAGCAAAGGTTAGGTTTGGGGGTGTGTTAAGCACTGATTTTTACCACTTTTTACACCTTTAAACCTAGCTTTTGCTAAGCCTTAGAGCTGTTTATGATTACTTTTAGCTTGTTTTGCAGTTTTGGGAGAAAGTGCGGCCTTAGTGCAGTTTTGTGGTAAAAAGGTGCCAATGAGAGGGAAATGAGCTGAGAAGAAAGGGAGTTTCGCATGAAAACTATGTGGCTTCAGCTTAAGCAGTCTCTGAGCTACAACTTGGTGCCCATTGCAACAGCTGATGCCTAATCTGTGAAGTGAAGTTTCAGCCAACCTTCCATCCAATCTTGCCGAAAGCTGCATTTGGAGCTTAAATCTTATCGAGTTCTGCTGGTGATCCTATTGAAGTGAAGCTTCCAATCCTATCGAACTACCCACCTGCAGCCTATTGAACTCCTCAAGTGCTGGGCTTTAATCTCCCCAGCAACTTGTCGAAACCTACAGCTTCAGCCCCCTTGAACATGTCGAATGGTGAGGAAGCTGGAGCAGCCAAACCTGTCGAGCTCTTCACAATCCAACCTCACGAATGGATTAGGAAGTCACTTGTTGAACCTATCGAGTAGATTGATTCCTTGCATGCAAAGCCCCAGCTGCAAGCCAGACCATAGCAGCAATTGATTGCTTAAATGTTCAACTATGTCGAGACGCCGAACCTGCAACCCTCCTCTAACCTCTCGATGTGCGTTCAAGATCCTATTCGACCATCTCGACCAGCAAAACCCTTGCTGCAATCCCATACATCCCGACACCTGGTCTTGCATCCGTCATCTTCAACCTCACGACATGCACCCTGCTTCAGCCAACATCTCGAACAGCAAATGCATCACCCAATCCTCTCGACCATTGCATGTAAACTTGTCGAGAAGTGCAAATCTATGCAGCAGCTCTTACTTGTCAAGCAGATGTAGCCTCCAAGTTGCGATCCATCAAGTTGCACATAGCCCATCCTCACGACAACATGGGCAGCAACCTGTCAAAGTCTTCAGCTGATCCTCACAACAGCAATGGCAGCAGCTCAAAGCCCCATGCATCTTCTCCAGCTGCAGCTTTCCATCCTATCGAAGTGCATTTGCAGCTCCCATCAATCCTCACGATAAGCTGCACTAGCAAACTGCGGCTTCCAATCCTATCGAATGGTTCAGTAGGAGCTTTTAGCAACCTATCGAGTTGACCTTGCTACATTGTTGAACCTATCGACAGGTACACATAGATCCTATCGAAACCTTGCAGCACTTAGCACTTATCGACACACCAGCTGCAGCCCCACCTTTCATCCTATCGAATTTGTCAAGTGCTGCAGCTGATCCTATCGAAATGGAGCTCCCCAGCCTTCAACCTATCGAAAGGTTGAAGTAATGGCTTCACCAAACCTCACGACAGCTTCCCTGCATGCAAGCTTTAGCTGTAAGCCAGTCCACAGCACCCGTTGACCGCCTAAACATCCGGACCTGTCGAGAAGCCCAACCTCCGGCCTGCTTCAAACTTGTCAATATGCATTCAAGATGCTATCCAACCAGTCGATTTCTCAGAAAATCCCTCAAACCTGTCGTCTTATGTGCAGCTACATTTATATATGGTTCTTACTTCAGCCTCCCATTGCAACCTGTGGAAGGGTTCTTTAGACTGCAAATCAAAACCCATCGAATGGTTCATGTGGCTGCAGCTCAAACTATCGAAATGTTTCAAGCTTATTCCTTCAACCGGTCGAGCTATAGCCATGAGATTTAACATCAGCAGTTTAGTAAAACGGGCCCATTTGGGTGACAACCAGCAGAAGTACATTGGGCTATTTTTGGAAATAATTATAGCAGGGATATTTTGGGGGCAGCCAAGAAGAATTATTTTGTGGGCAAGCACTTGAGGTGTGCAGCTGGAAAGAGTAATGGACAGCAGGGGCAACTTGGGTTCATTTTGCGGAATGCAGGTATAAAGATGAGTAGGAGGCATTTTGTGGTTGACAAGGGCAGATTGGGAACTCCAATGCAAAGGAAACCCTGCATATGGGTGTGAGCTAATTTTTGGCCAGAATGCAACTAAAGCACAACAGAAGGGGATCCATCTCTGCTCTCTGATTGGCTGAAACCCAAAGCACAAGGATCAATGCATATGTATAAATACCCATCTATTTTGCTATTTTTCTTCAGCAAGGAAAGTAGGAACAAAGGAATAGCCTGAGTTCTCCTTAGCTCATTTAGGTTTAGTTTTAAGTTTTATTTTTCCTTTTCTCTTCCCCCTTCTCTCTCTAATCCAGCCTGTTGGATTAGATCTAGGTAGCAGGTCATATCTGGTTTGTAATTGTAATTTTGGCATGAAGAAATGTGGATCGATGCACAGACTATAGATTTGGGAACAAGTTTATTGTAAGTTATTTTGTTTGAAGCAATAAATTATTGATTTTAAAGCTTAGTTAAATCTAAAGATCTTGTGGTCCCATTAGATTCTCGATCAGATTTGTGTAGAGGAGTTTGTTAATCAGCTCACCCACTTAACTGGTAGATCTCTTGATGACCATCTGATTTCCCTGGGTTTGATATGCCTGTGGGTGTCTGTGCCTGTGGCCTTGCATCCATAACATATGTAGTGATTATCTTGTTTTGATCGAAGCCATTGGAATGGAGAAAATCTATTGGATGATCTGTGACCATTTAAGTGGACAAATCATAGCCATAAGATCAATCCAAACTAGGGATGGAGGAAATCTATTGGATGATTTGTGACCATTTAAGTGGACAGATCATAGCCTTAAGATCAATCCAAACCGTTGGTCTAAATCAGATTCTTATACCTTGCATTTGTGCTTGTAGCCAAATGAAGGATGGCTACATATCCTCAGATTTTGATCTGTTTTGCAATGAAAATCAGGCCCTGCCTGTCTATTTCTCACCATTTGATCTTTATTTTTCCATCCATCTTCTTCCATCTTTTAGATTTAGTTTTATATTACAGTTTTGTAGAATTAGATCTAGTGACACCCGAAAAACTCTCTTTCTTCTTAGAATTGCCAGATCTGTAGCCAGATCTGGAGGTCTACTATACACCCTCTAGGTTTAGATCACTACTCCCTGTGGGACAAACTCTTACTTATTAAAACTTGCTACAAAGGACCCTGTATCTTGCAGGTCTAGGATATTTTAGATGTGCTGAACCCATCCTCTGTTTTACTTTGATTTTATTTTGTCTTTAGCATTACACAATAAATCAACACACTTGAATCCCCCAACAGTAGACAACCATCAATTTTTTTTTAGGGATCCACGATTAATGCGTATGTCTATAAGCACCATCGATCTCAACTGAAATCCCCCACTCCTCAATCCCGTTCCCATGGAAGTGTTTCGAAATTCCCAAATATTTTAGTTTCCTAAAGATTTACATTTACTACTCTGGGGTTACTTTAGTAAGGTAATTACTAATTAACAATACAGACAGCTGATATCAATGGGTTTTTAATCATTTTATTAGTCCTTCTAAAAACATCTAAATTCTTTGGTAAAAGATCAACTCTTGGAAACGAAGTGCTTCGGATTCTATTTACAACATAAAAATAATGGCACTTGTAATTATGAATAGTAATCAAGAAGTTTGAAGGGATGCCATGGCCTGGAAGGAGAGATTAGCATTTATTCTAGGGAATCACTCCAGCTCATATATGAACTCAAACTATAGAACAGTGATTTCTACCTAATTATAAATTCCTAGAAATTGTTAACTCACTTTCACAAAGTAAATGCGGGAGCAAGGAAGCTGTGAAACCAGAACCCCATCTGTGGGAGCAACTAAGAAGCATTATATAAACAATATTATAATTTAAAGAATATATTTATCGATGCAAAGGAAGTTATGGATTCTTCCTCAAGATTAAAGAGACATAATTTCTTATTTTTCTGATCTATATGAGTTAATATTTCCGCTGTATAAGATTGAAGCTCCAAAAAATAAAAATTCAAAAAAGCACTGATTCTGAATGAATTTTTATTCATTAAAAATAATAAATAAACAAATACAAATACTCAATCAGAATCAGCGAAATGAAATCAGACCAGATCGGTGGTCTGACTATGATCGGACTACGGTCTGGACCAAAACCACTCCCTTCTTTTTACAGACCTGCTACTCATCTCTCTGAGCCTGCTAAAAAAATCCACTTTGAGCCCGTTGATAGCCCCTCTAACACTCTATTTCCAACAAATAGCCCTTTCAACTGTCCTAATTTGACCTCTCTCTTGATTGTTGGACAATCTACAAATTTCCCTCCTAACAGCAGGGATCAAACTTGTAACTGATTTTTATCAATTGAACATAGGCAACTGATTTATAGAACAACTAAAGCATTCGTGAACAAAATCCGTACAGGGAACAAAAACAGAGATCTAAAATGCTCTTACTTTTATTGAATTGTCAGCAGCAGAGCTCATAAGAACATGCTCATTAGCAAAGAAGTGGAGGGATAATATCGAATTGTCATGTGTTTCTCTTATAACTGATTGGATCCTTCTCTTATAACTGATTTGAAAATAGATTTGTTACTGGTATTTAAGAATCTATATGTGCTTCTCTTATAACTGATTTGAAAGCTACATCAATTATCCCATTTAAGTCATTGACTAAAAGCTGCAACACTTATATTTGGTCTATCTTATACTGGTATTTAAGAATCTATAAGTGCTTCTATTATAACTGATTTGAAAGTTGCATCAATTATCCCATTTAAGTCATTGACTAAAAGCTGCAATAGTTATATTTGGTCTATCTTATGTATGTCCTCTTGGAAATTGGATTAGAGGTGGCAATAGGCCCAACTTAGGCTTACTTTTTTGTGATTTTTCAGTAGGCCTAGTCCGAGCTAGGCCTTTTATAAGAGGTTTTCCCAACCCAAACCCCGCATGTTGCCACCTCTATCTTGGAACCAAGTAATAATTCATTGATGATCAACCTTTGACAAATAGGTTTTGTTTGGCATAGCTCCCTGCTTTGGCAGGTTCCCTTTCTCTTTGCTAAATCCCTGCCACTTGCTTTAGCAAGTCCCCCTTCTCCTTCGTAACTCCTGCAGAGCAGGATTTGCCTGTTCCAACAGTTCTCCTTTGCTCATTCCTTGCCAGAGCAGATTTTACTTGCTCCAGAGAGTAGGTAAATCCTATTTTGCAGGGAGTTAGCAAGGAGATGAGGGGGCTGCTAAAGCAAGTATATCCTGATCTGGCAGAGAGGTGGCAAAGAGCTATGCCAAATACAGTCATAGTATCCTTTACTTAAATCACAATCTAATGAAACCATAAATATCTTAGTCATGTGTGAGTGACATGCTTGTATTGCGATAAGCAACATATATGATGAAATCAGTTTTGTTCTTGGAGGCCTCCATGTAGCATTGAGAATTGAGATGAAGAAAAGCATTTTGTAGGTGGTACAAAGAGTTAGTCTACAATGGGTGTCCACCCATCATCATCAGCGGTAAAACAATCCACACATCTTGTGTGATTACGTGACGTGTACGCACTTTCATGCATTGGAAGTCCGTGTACGTCACCCATTGTGGACTAGACTAACTCTGGTACAAAAGCTAAATGAGTTCAGAGGTGAAAATAGACAATTTGGATAATTAAAAACCAAGTTAAAATAATGTAGGTTGTGTTTGTTCATCCTACAACCTTCAAATAATGTAGTACGCCCCCTTGGTATTCATTCTTGCTTGGAACAACTAACTCTACAATGTTTAAGATTCTGTCGAGCGATGGAGCTCTATTTGCTACTCTAATATGTGTATCTATTTCCTACTCTAATATGTGTAGATACATGAGATGATAACAGAAACAAACAAACAAACTTTATGCTAGCACATGTTCTTTTTTTTTAATTGTATTGCAGGTAGATAGAGTTAGGATCTATCCATACAAGAAAGGATATTTCTTCCAACCAATAGGCACTGAAAGATGATGCCTATACAGGATTTATTTTTTTGATTTTAAAAAAAAAAAAAATTCTATATAGAACTTTACGCTAGCACATATTCTTAACTCCAATGTAAAACCTTCATGTATGTGGAATAATGTGGTTGATTCATATTATTAAAAAAAAAAAAAAAAACTCCAGGTTATTCCAACTCCTTAGTACTGATGATTCGATCCTGGCATGCCCCATCAACGTTCATTTTCAGCTAATTGCAATGGAACTATTCAAACAGAGCATCCACATATGATGCTCTGATTTTTACATTTACAAATGCCTAAAAATGAAAAAAAATATATAAATAAAAACCAAAACTGATTAGTGAATTTTTACATGAAAAATTCAAATCACTGAGTATTTTGCATTTAAAAACAATAATAATAAGATATTTATAGATATAAGAACAAGAGATAGCAGTAAAACAAAATATAAACCTATAATCGAAACAATAATCAATGAATAATTACCTTTTTGCAGGTGAGGGGAGATGCGAAGAAATAGACACAATCAGTGAATCACTTTTGCAAATCGGCTTCTGAGATGATCCAAACTCTGTCAGATAATGATCAAAATCGATCATCAAACTGCTTTTCAAAAAAAGTTCTATTAATTCAAAACAAATAATTCTATAATTCCAAACAAATTGTAAACAAATTTTACAAATTCAAAATCTACTTGATCTGAATCAAAATAAAAAATGTTCACTCGCGAATCAAAATTTGAAATCGACTTGGAATATGAATCGAAATCATTATCGAAATGCAGCTTGAATGGAAATTGAAATTGAACCACACCTTAGATCTGAACTTTCTCTGACTCAAATTTAAGCGATTATAGTTCACTTTTTTTGGATCCAATTCAAACTGCTAGGGCACCAAAATCAAGATCATTCGAGCTTCATATTCGCCTAGATTCACTTACATCCGATTCAAGCAATTAGAACATGCCAGCTTTTTCGATTTCTTCCAACAGATCTGAAATGAAGTTGAGCCGAGATGGGGAATCTAATTGTAGATTTAAGAGAGCGGGAGATTGGAGAAAGAGATTAGATAGAAAAATTGGGAGATGGATTCGCGATTTCAAAGATTGGAGAGAACGAACAAGAAAGGGTTTCGCTTGGGTTTTTGATAAGTAGTGAAAAATACCATTTTTCACCCCTAAACACGAGCCTTGAAAGACCCTTGAGAGGACTAAATAAGTGCTTTAGTGTTCATATTGCAGCTAACCAAAAAGACAGGTCCAAATCCGAAAACCATCCTAAAATGATCAAAAAGCTGACAACGCATGTCAAACTCAAAGAGGGAGTGAAGAAATAGCCTCAGCAATGGCTAAAAAGGTCCTAAAAGAGCAAGAAAAGACCTGAAGAAGAAGAAGGATCCATTCGCAAAGAAGAATGGAAGCTAAAGCTCAATTCGCAAAGAATCTCTTCAATTCGCAAAGAACCTGAAACTTTGCGAAGAAGGAATAAACCTCAAACAAGGTTTACGAAAGGTAGCAGAACTGTTCGAATAGAAGAATGACCTTTGCGAAAAGAAGAAAACACTCTGCGAAAAGAAGAGAAGTCCTTTGCGAAAAGATCTCCTGAAGCCAAAATGCTTTGCGAAAAGATCTCCTGAAGCCAAAATGCTTTGCGAAGAGAGCTTCTGGAGCCAAACTACTTTGCGAAAAGACCCTTAAACTCTGTGAAATGGCATCTTTGAGGATTCTGACCACTTTGAAGGGCATTTCAGTAAACTCTGCACGCGCCCCAATGTAATTAAAAGCCCAGAGACATTCCGGAAGATTCCAAGCACAAACCAAAGGCATATTCCGCCCCACGTGAAAACCCAAAGATGAAATCACTTGGCGGGAACTTCTAGAAACTCAAACAGACTTTTGAATTCCCATAACAGAATTGATGCTTCTAGCGCCTGATTGGCTGAAACAGATCAGAGCATTTTCATTGGCCAGAACAGATCTGGATCCCCGTGCTCAATGGCCATTGGGCAATCCAGATCTGAGCACTTCTGATTGGTCAATTCAGCCGTGTGCAGGATGGAGGAAAACTATAAATAGACGAACCATTTGCCCAATTTGGGTATCCAGATTTTAGAGTTTTCATCTCTGTTTCCCTCATTCCGGTCAGATAGCTTATCTGAACCCCCTGTAATCCCTTCTTGTAGTTTACCTTTGAGAGCCATTGTGAGTGATTTGTACTTCCAAGTTCGGATTCAAGATCAGAACTGAGGGCTTCGAGAAGCTCAGACTGTAAGTCTGAGGGCTCTCTAAGAAGCCGTACTCTGTAATTGTAACGTTGGATTTTAAAAGGTTGCTTTAATTTGTGTCTTCTCCATTGGAGTCATGTCGAGGGTTCTGAATGTTCACCTTAGTGCATTAGACTTCTTTAGATTCACTCATCCGCATGCAACTTCCCTTAATTCATCACCCCTGTGCGAATTAGCGTTAGTAACCTAATTCTAGCGACATTCTGATGATGTTCATGTATTACGAACTAAAGAATAGGCCCACATTTGGCGATGATCTGTGACAAATCATAGCCATAAGTCTAAACCTATTCCTTAATTCGATTTATTTCTCTTACATCATCTTTGGTAGCAGATGAAGATTGAATCTGCTCTGGTGAACTACAGTTTCTCCATTACAATTCAGACGCTAAAGTACATGAAGCTATTATTTCTGCATTTGTCTTATTTTAAACATCTCCCCAACTCGGATCTGCATCATGTCGTTAGTTCTTTTCTATATTTGCTTAGAGTTAAATGTGACACAATCCAACACTCTTTTATCTATTCTTTATTTTAGATAATTATAGAGCGGATCTGTAGTACAGATCTCGAGGTTTATCTCTCATTTTAGACAAACTTCTCGTGGGCGATCTTGAAATACTTACTTTTAAAACTTGCTACAATTGGCCCACGATCTTGCAGGCGGTGTTAGCTAATGTGCTGATATCCCTTTCATAAGTTAACATCCATATAACCTAGCATTCTTTAATTCTTTAATTTTTGATTCATAATGCACACAATTATGGCACACTTGGAGCAACAACAAGTTTTTGGCGCCGTTGCCGGGGAAGTTTGTTCTAAAATAGATAGACCTATGTTTATTTTCATTTATTTATCAGTCATTTATTAATTTTCATTTTAATTTTTGCTTTAAACCTGCACTTTGCATTCCAAGTGCTTGATTAAATGTCTACTGCAGTTTTGTATAGAAAACCTGTTTTACTGCAGCAGAATTTTTTTTTATCAGTCATTTATTTATCAGTCATTTATTAATTTTATTGTTATTTTTATGCAGCGTATAGTTGTGTAAAAGGAAAGGAAAGTTCTTAAATAGACAGGTTTGCTGTACCAAACTCTCTCTGAGTTGTATGTTTGGCAGGAGAACCCTCAATCCTGAGATTCTCCCGTTAAATTCAGAAGTTGAAAGACTCCTAAGAAACCGACATACATCATGTACATCTATTTGAAATGGGCGAAGACCGAGATTGTTAAGAGACTACTTTGCCCTGGTGCTTATAATTCCCCATTTGCATTCAATTTCCCAGTGGAGAAATTATGAAATTAAGTCCTCCACCATCCAAATGTTGCCTTCATTCCATGGATTGAGTAAGGAAGACCCTTACAAACACATTGATGAATTTACGGCTTTATGCACAACATTTAACATAGGAATTTGGGTCGAGGCAACCAAGCTTAGGCTCTTTCCTTTTTCATTAAAGGACAAAGCTAGAGCATGGTTATCTATGTTAGCACCAACGACATCACATCATGGAATGATTTGCAATGTCAATTTTGTCAAAATATTTCCCAATGACTAAAACCGATGGCCAACCGAGACAAAGCATCATCTCTTTCTCCCAAAACTCAATGAAACTTTCCATGAAGCATGGGAAAGGTTTAAAGAATCATATAGGCAATGCCCTCACCATCAAATTCCTAAATGGTGGTTCAAAGCTTCTATCAAGGAACCGATCGGAAGGGCAAGAACATGGTGGATGCCTCTTGTGGAGGTACCTACTTGCGAAAAGCATGAAGAGGTTTGGGACCTCTTTGAGGTGATTGGAGAAAATTCAACCCACAGGAATCTCTGTCAAGGGACACTGAGAATCAGCTAGGATGAATAATCCCCAATTCACAAGAGGGAAAGTTTATGAAGTCAATGAGCTAGAAAGGAAAGTGGATAATTTGACCACAAAATTTGATAGGATGGACTCATTTAAAGCTCCAAATGGGTCAAGAGTAGAGGAGGCATGTCGATATGCAGGTCCCCACTCATTCCATTGATCAATGTCATACGCATCACAATTTCGAACTCATGATGGAACAAGCTCATGCACTCAGTCTTATGGACAGATGCAATCGAATGACTACCCATGGAGATCTCATCCTAATCTATGGAAATTACAATGACAAAAATCAATTACCTTTCAAACACCTTTCAGCCATATCGTGAGAATTTTTATAATAAATCAAATTTTCAATGACCTAACCAACAACAAGCCATGAGATGCGCCCTGCCCTCCTAGATCCACGACCTTTGAAGAACAGGTCTTGAGTTCACTTCAAAATCTTGAACTGTGCATCGTGAACCTTCACGATGAGCATTAAAAATTGAAGAAACTGGGCCAACTCTCAAATTCATTGGCTAAGAGAGAAGAGGGTAAACTACCCACCAACTGTGAACAATCCTAAGGGGGAGTTCATGGTTGGAGAATCCTCAAATGGCCATGAGGAAATCAAAGTGACTACTTTGAGAAGTGGAAGAATAATAAACAACAGGTGGGTAGTGAAGAGGAAAAAGATGAAGAACAAGTGCAGAACAGCAATTTGGATAGCAATATGGTACATTGATTTACATCAGAAAATTCAAAAAAATGAAAAACAGAAAAATAACAAAATTGTTGAAAAAGATGAGGAGAAGAAATTTGCTCCTCACCTCCCATTTCCCCATGCAATGAAGTCACCATCTTCTTTTGACAAAGGAAACACAAAAATTGAGGAAATGATGGAGACATTCAAGCAAGTTAAAATTAATCTACCTCTGCTTGATGCAATCAAACAGGTCCCTGCTTATGCAAAATTTCTCAAAGAGGTGTGCACTCACAAAAGGCAATCTAGGATACATTTATCCAAGAAGGCCTTTGCTGTGGAGAAAATCAACCAAGTGCTATCAATTGCAACACCACCTAAGATGCAAGACCCTGGAATCCCCACAATCCCTCATCATTGGGGAGCACACCATTGAGAAAGCCTTGCTAGATCTGGGTGTAGTGTCAACCTGCCTTCCCTATTCGCCTATGAGAAGCTAGGTTTGGGAGAATTGAAACCCACTCAAGTGGTGTTACTGAATGACAGATCCGAAAGGAAACCTATGGGGTTGATTGAAGATGTTTTGGTAGGAGTAGACAAGTTTTTCTACCTGTGACTTTTTGGTGTTGGACATGGAACCAACCAAAAGTACCACCGCCATCCCTCATTATTCGGGAAGACCATTCCAGCTACATAATGCATGCATGCATTCAATGCAGGTCTGGCATCATGGAGGTGTCTTTTGGAAATATGAAAGTTAAATTGAATGTGTATAATCTTGTTACTCAACCTCAATTCTCTGTGAGGAATGTTTCCATGTTGACATCATTGATGAGGTGGAGGAATCTTTACAAACATTTCGCAAGGTAAAGACTCCACCACGAGAATTTAAAAATGATTGGGGATCCAGAGAAAGAAGGAAAAGGAGATCAAATTCAAAGGGAGTGCGCTTTGTGCAAGGCACTCATCATTGATCATCAAGTTCTCTATCTTGGAGACTGCTCCTCTCCCTCTTCCACAAGTTACCAAGGTACCTTTGCTGCCCTCTTTTCTCAAATTTCACAATTGGAACTCAAACTCCCCAAAATCTGAAATATGCGTTTTGGGAGATCATCAAACACTACTGTGATTATTTCTTCCTCCCTTACAAAGGAGCAAGAAGAGGAGTCATTGGTAGTTCTAAACAAGACAAGAAAGCAATTGGTGGACCATTGCTGATTTAGGAGGAATAAACCCAAATTGTATGCATGCATAAGATCCACACGGAAGAGGATGCCAAGCCTTCTAGAGAAATGCAAAGAAGGTTGAATCCTCACATGCAAGAAGTGGTAATGAAGGAAGTTGTCAAGTCGCTAGATGTCAGTCATTTACCCCATTTCGATTCTGCTTGGGTAGCACCCACAGTGTGGTGCCTAAGAAATCGCAGCATCATCATGTGTAGCAAATTTGAACTGGTAAACTTATGTCCACCAGGACAAACAACTGGATGGAGGGTGCGCATAGACTACGTAAAATTAAATACCATGACAAGGAAAGACCATTTCCCCTCCCTTCATTGACCAAATCCTTGATAAGCTTGCGAGGCAAAGCTTACTCATCGCTTCCTTGATGGGTACTGGTTACAACCAGATCCCTATGTACCACAGGGACCAAGAAAAGACCACCTTCACCGCCTTTGGCACTTTTGCCTATAGGAGGATGCCCTTTGGTCTTTGCAATGCCCTGCTACTTTTCAAAGATGCATGTATGCCATCTTTCCGACATGATTGATCAATTCATGGAGATCTTCATGGATGACTTTTCAATTTATGGAGACAGTTTTTCCCAATGCTTACACCACCTCAAGTTGGTGTTGCAAAGATGTGAAGAAACCAATTTGGTTCTAAGTCGAAAAGAGTCATTTTATGGTCACCCAAGGCATTGTCCTAGGACATGTGGTCTCCCATAAAGGCATAGAGGTGGACCAAGCAAAAATTGATCTAATTGCACATTTGCCTCCTCCAGGCTGTAAGCAAATCAAGTTTCTTAGGGCATGCAGGATTTTATAGGAGGTTCATCAAAGATTTGATAAAATTTCCAAGCCACTCTGTCATTTCTTGTGTCAAGATGTTCCTTTTGTGTTTACTAATGAATGCATATGACCTTTGAGGTCCTTAAGAAATGTCGATTTCAGGCTCCCATCTTGATCCCCTGACTATTGGTGCCCTTTGGTGATGTGTGATGCATCGGACTATGCCCTAGGAGCTGTCCTAGGGCGGAGAAAGGATAAGCTTCCCCATGTCATAGCTTATGCCCGCAGATCCATGATAGATGCCCAGCTCAACTACACAACAAGCGAGAAAGAGGCTGCGGCCATTGTGTTTGCATTGGAAAAATTCAGCCTTATGTTTTAGGTTCACAAATTGTGGTGTTCTTGACCACTCGCCTAAAGTACCTTACATCTAAGAAGGATACCAAGCCAGATTAATCGGTGGATCCTCCTATTACAGGAGTTTGATCTGATTAAGGATAAGAAAGGAGTGGAGAATGTGGTGGTGATCACTTATCCGAATTCTCAATCCGAGGATGATAGCTTACCCATTAATGAATCATTTCACGATGAGCAACTTTTGCCATCAATACCCAGTCCTTGGTTTGCAAACATAGTCAACTTCTTGGCTATTGGACATGATTCCTCAACATTGGAATCGAGCGGATAAAGATCTTTTCTTCTCACAAGTTAAACATTTCATTTGGGAAGATCCTTATCTATTCAAGAATTGTGCAGACCAAGTGATCGAAAGTGTGTCCTGGACCATGAATTCCCTAGCATATTGTCAATGTGTCATGAACAGCTGTGGAGGCCATTTCAAGCAATAAAGCAGTCAAAATTTCGCATGTGGTTTCTATTGGCCCACAATCTTTAATAAAGATCAGAATCTTGCCAGAATCGCCAAAAATCAAGATTTCCAAAAGAAACTCAATGCCCCGCAGCCAATCCGGTAGTTGAGTTGTTTGATGTTTGGGGCATAGATTTTATGGGCCCTTTCCTTCTAATGGAAACAATTTCATCTTGGTAGTGGATTATGTCTCCAAGTGGATTGAGGCCATAGCTACCAAATCCAATGATCACAAAGTGGTTTTAAGATTCCTCAAAGACCACATTTTTCCAGATTTGGATTCCCAGGCCATCATTAGTGATGGGGAAGCCACTTTTACGCTTGACTCTCTATTAAAAAGTACTCACATCACTCACAGAGTAGCCACTCCCTATCATCCACAAACCAATGGGCGGTGGAGATTTCAAATAGAGAGATCAAACACATTTTGGAAAAAAGCGTGAAGAAGGACGAAAAAGGAGGTCCTTTAAGCTTAATGATGCTTTGTGGGCATACAGAATCGCCTACAAGACTCCTATAGGGATGTCCTTCAATCGTTTATGGCAAGGCATGCCATCTACCAAGAGAATTAGAATATAAGGCCTTGTGGGCAATCAAAACTTTTAATATGGATCTAGCTGCTGGTAACTAACACGGGAAGCTTCAACTCACCGAATCGGAAGAAGGCGAGGATGGATGCCTACACTAGCTCCAGTTGTACAAAGAAAAGGTTAAATCATTCCATGATAGGAGCCTCATGAGAAAAGAGTTCATAAGGGGTCCAAGGTATGGTTATTCAACTCTAAACTTAAATTCTTTCTGGTAAATTGAGATCCAGGATGGGAAGGGCCATACTGTCATCAAGGCCTCCCCTCAGAGTCTGTGGATATTTCAAGATCCCAAGGATGGAAGAATACTCAAGGTAAATGGTCGAGGCTCAAACCATGCATTGAAAACACCCAGAGCCCTTCGCCCACCTATCATCATGAATCTCCAAAAATCGATGGTAGGAAAGTGTATAATATGTTTGTATAACATTGTTTTTCCGATTTTCTTTGTTTACATCTATTTTTCTTGTTGCATAGTGTAAATACACTTAAAAGTTCAAATCGCAAAGTAAAAGTACTTTTGAAAAGTTCAAAGTTCTATTCGAATTGATTACGAGTGTAATGAACTACTCAGAAAGAACCATGTTCTGCTCGAATAGTTAAAATTTCCTTTTCGAATAGAAAATGGGAGAAGTCCTTTGCGAAAAGATCTTTCGGGGCCAAATCCATTTCGAATAGACATCGAAGCTCAGTTCTTTGCGAACGCACTTTCAAGTATTTTACCTTTCGAGAGACACTTTTGCTATTCGAAATAGAGAAAAGGACTCTTTTGGAACTTTTCGAACACTTAAGGGTGCTTTGCGATTTTACTTGTTAGTATATTAGGTCATTTTGAAAGTCACTGGATATCTGCAAACACTCTCCCAAGCAAAACCCCTTTTCAAAGCCCTAGCTCACCCTCTTCCGTCCTTGAACTCCACACGATTATCCACCATCTATTCTAATCTTCTGCGCCTTTTCTCTTGTCGAAATCAAAGGTGTAGATCATATGTGATCTTTTGAACAAAGAAACTCACACAGAGGAAACCCTCGGATCGCAGAATCGCTTCTACTCTTATTCTTTCTGTGATTCTTTGGTACTTAAGCTACATTTGAGGCCATTTTAAATATGGGAAAACAGAAATCTCTTGCCATGTTCCCTAAATCTTGACCAAGAAGCCAAAACACCCCAAAGCCAAAAGCCAAAGCCAAGAAGAAGGCTGCAAAGAAAACTTTCAATGGACAAAGCGAGATAGGGTTGAAAAGAAAAAAAATACGCCATGATGAGCCCACCCTGCGCCTCGAGCCCAGTGTGTCCCCATTACCCATTCCTTTGGTTTTGCCTAACCCATTCATTGATGCCCAAGCTCATACGAGCTATTGGTGGATGAAACTTTTTCTCCTCCAAACTGATTGCGTGCTATCTTTAAGATATCTCGGGAGGCTTCCTCGGCACCATCCTCACTCCATTACGAGAAAATTTACCCAAGGATGACAAAGCTGGTATCGAACCTCACCGTCACGGAGGAACATCTTGATGTGCCAACCCTAGTTATTTTTATAGACAACCGTGACGTAATCAGGATCTGAAGACATTGGACATGCCCTAGGGATACCTTTTCAATTCAATCGATGGACCCTTGGGCTCTGAAGTTGCCTCTTTCAGAGATATGGCTGCCCATTTGACACAGGGGCATGGTGGGTTCTGGGCAATCAATAATGAGAAGAGATCTGCCTTGCAATATCTCATCGATGGATTCCATACTCAGGGGAGTTTTTATGTTATCAAGGCACACCAAGAGAGCGAACCCCATCTTAGAAGCCCTCTTTCACTTCTCTAAGGGCAATTCTTCAATGCCCCATGCGATCTGAAAAGCAATGGTGATGTGAGTGCCAAGGTAAAAAGGAGAAGATTCTTGGCCTCCCTTTGGAAGACTCATTCTGACCCTCTTAAGAGTCAAGTTTGACATTGATAGGAAGAGCCCTTTGAGGTACTCCTCACAACTTTGGCAAGAAATCTGGACCACAAGTCGGGCCATGTTAAGAAGAATGAGGGAAGTGCACCTATTGCCCTATTTCTTTGAACCCATGCTTTGAGCGAGCTAGTTCTTCGAGCATGACAGAGAACCAAGCCACGAAAGTGTGGGTGGGCATCTTTGCAAGTGGAAATTTGTGGAGCCTCAAACATGAGCCTCGGCCACCCTACCGGTTTACAAGCCCAACTCCTGTGGTGACCGGCTCTTTATTGCACCACTTGCTGCACTAGTCCACACAGTCTGAGGTAGCCGACTCTTGGTGCACCTCCTCTGACCATATATGGCTGGTTCCTTATTCCTCCACACCTCCCCCATCCTAGGTGGCTCATCATCCACACTTCCATCATTCCCATTCTAGATACCCCTACCACACCCACCACCCCTATTATTCAAACCCCACCCATCTCACCCAACCTTGCCTTACTCCTAGCAGACTTGCCCATTCCAGCCAGAGGAGGTAGCCACCCCATACTAGCTCCTTCCCTTCCACCCCTCGCTCATAAGCCCCCCAATCCCCACTCTGAAATTTCAGCTCATACACTGATTTTCCCCACCTTGAATCTCACCCACTTCCCACAGGCACCACCCCCTCATGAGCCTATGGAGATGGCTCCCACACCCCCCTCATTCTCCCTTCACCCATTTCCCCACCTCCCCTTCACACCCATTACCCCCAACCCTCCACTTCCCAAATCCCACCCCCACCACACAAATCTCTTCCACACCTTTAATACACCAAATACTCACCTATCTCCAAAACATTCAAACTCACCAAACCAAACCAAGACAACCAACGCCACCTTGAGCTGATCCAAACCCTAACTACCCCTAGTGCCCCTACCTTCCATGTTGCCTCCCATGCAACCCAAACAGACTCAAGTCCTTCTACTTCCACCCTCCACCACCACCCAAGCTACCCTTTTGTGGCCTTACCCCCACCTCCCCCAGCTACACCACCTTTAGTTCCCTACCACTCCATTCCCCTCCAGAGATACCCCACCCTTACCAAGGCCATGCAAGACAACCCTTACATCCGTAAAGATGTCCTCAAAGTTTGGTGACTTGGAGGCTTACATCGACCTCCCTATGAAGCTAAAATTGCAAAATTGGAACATTTCATGCAATTTGAAAGAGACAAAATGGGGAATCTGGTCTCACAAATCTACCAATTAGTCAAGGTTTAAAAAACATAAGGTAGCCATGCTACAAGCCCAATTAGTTCAAGAAGACCAAATTGGCTCAGAATGCAGAGATCACCAAACCAAACATTTAGGCCTCACCGAAAAATCAAGACCAAGAGTACAGAGCTCCAAACCTCTATTCTTTGAAAAATCCTCAAGAAAATCGAGTCTACTCGAATCCGATTAGAAGCTGACTAGCTCTAGCTCGACCATAGAACCCACTTATGATAGTGACTTTGATCCGATTACTAAAATCGCATGTACTGTGTTTCTGAATTCAATATATATATCTTTTATTTTTGTCTAATTCTGTGCAATTCTGTCAATTGTCTCTTTCTTATTTTCTTATTTTCTGCTTTTTATTCTATTGCAATTTTTTCTGTTATAAGCTGTGCCTAACCAGTCTGTTTTTGCTCTCCCCTATTTCAGAAAAACTTACAACCCCTCCTACTCCTTTTCCTTTTTTTTTCCTTTTATTTTCTATCCAAATTTACGATGTGCTTCTTGTAATTGTCCAGGATTATTGTTGTTTCTGTTTGTCTTCTCCTAATAATTGTCCACCACCTTTGAACGGTGAGGACCTTGCTCCTCATAGGTTTGGGGTGTGCAAGTCCTGCCTAGGGAATAGTTAACATAAGGGCAGCAGAATCACCTAAGTAATTAGGAAATGTATTAATTTACTTAAGAATCATGACAACTAGAAAATTTAAAATTCCTTTGCCAAATTTAGACATTCTAAACCTTGCGATATTCTACATTTCCATGATGATTACACCATAAAAACATACGGCTATCGACGTAGTAAGTCAAAAGGAAGAGAAAAGGTAAAGATATACTTAAAAGCTCAAGGAAAACCATAACCAAAGTGAAAATTGAGCCCATATATTTTCCATCTCTGTTGAAGAGTGACTGAGGCAATTTTTTCGATTCAAAGGATTGGTGAGGCATTAGATCCACTAGAAGTTAGGAAACTCCAAATTAAAACAAGTAAGACTCATGAAATCGAGGAAAAGATCAAGGCCTTCTTTGACATGACTTGAACCTAACAGAACCAACCAAGAAAAATCTGCCCTGTTTGTACCCATTTGAGTCATAAATCCTACAATTCTTCATCAAAATACTAAAAGTACTTTTTGAACCTATGGAACCAATTCAGACTTTCCCTCACTCGAGAATTCAGGAGGTAAAGGAGAAAGAAGCGAAGATGGACCATTTCTAGGCAACATCAAGAAAATGAAGAGAAAATACCTCAAAAGCAGGCAATATGGTGTTGAGAAAAGAAGAGACAAACAATGTGAAAAGTTGAAAGCAAAAAGGCAAAAGGGACCTTATGTTGAAAATGCAAGATCAAAGAAAGAATCGATCACCGTGAATGTGAGAATCTCAAAAGAAGAAGAAAGAAGCTAAACTCAAAAGGTGGAGTCATGAACCATCTCCTGCACTTCCTGAGTTCTCAAATTCAAACCTCTGTTCAAAGCGCCTTTCCTTGAAACTTCACTCCATAAGCCATACAAACAAACCTAGATTAAAAGCGCTTGTGATCCAAAGTTGAGCGAGCTGCCATGTGGAGATAAGATGTGACCTAATCTTTGGTGAGGAGATGTCAATGATGCCATTGCCTAAGAATCATGCCTATGCTCATGCTTACAGATCCATTTGGGATATGTAACTGCTCTTGAGCTTGAGTGAAAATGAACCCTCAACAAAAACAACGATGAGAGTATACCTGGTGAGTGTTTGGGTTGGAACTTGAGCACCTTAAGTATGACTTATAACCTAATTTTTATCCATAGGATGAGCTCTGGCACATTTGTATGATTTTCTATGACTGCTCACTGATTGGAAATATGGAAACATTCATGAGGTTTATAAATGTTTAAATTCTGTGCAAACAATAATCAAATTTTCGTTTCATCATTGATTCAAGAGTAACTAACCTGCTCCTTGATTGCTCATTTGATAATATTACCGATGTTAACTGCTTCATGGAGAAGTTTGTGGGTACCTTCACTTGAAAACCCTCGGAGACTTCACTCCTCCTCTAGGGATCACCTAGGGGTTTAAAAAGGCTTGTTGCATATGCTAAATGCACTGTGCTTCCTACAAAAGTGGCTCTTTACTTTGTTTTTATGTTTCTTTGCTCGAGGACTAGCAAAGCTTAGGTTTGGGGTGTGATAAGTAGTGAAAATACCATTTTCACCCCTAAACACGAGCCTTGAAAGACCCTTGAGAGGACTAAATAAGTGCTTTAGTGTTCATATTGCAGCTAACCAAAAAGACAGGTCCAAATCCGAAAACCATCCTAAAATGATCAAAAAACTGACAACGCATGTCAAACTCAAAGAGGGAGTGAAGAAATAGCCTCGAATGGCTAAAAAGGTCCTAAAAGAGCAAGAAAAGACCGAAGAAGAAGAAGGATCCATTCATGAAAGAAGAATGGAAGCTAAAGCTCAATTCGCAAAGAATCTCTTCAATTCGCAAAGAACCTGAAACTTTGCGAAGAAGGAATAAACCTCAAACAAGGTTTACGAAAGGTAGCAGAACTGTTCAAATAGAAGAATGACCTTTGCGAAAAGAAGAAAACACTCTGCGAAAAGAAGAGAAGTCCTTTGCGAAAAGATCTCCTGAAGCCAAAATGCTTTGTGAAACGATCTCTTGAAGCCAAAATGCTTTGCGAAGAGAGCTTACGAGCCAAACTACTTTGCGAAAAGACCCTTAAACTTCTGCGAAATGGCATCGGGATTCTGACCACTTTGAAGGGCATTTCAAAACTCTGACGCCCCCAATGTAATTAAAAGCCGAGACATTAGGAAGATTCCAAGCACAAACCAAAGGCATATTATTACGTGAAAACCAAAGATGAAATCACTTGGCGGGAACTTCTAGAAACTCAAACAGACTTTTGAATTCCCATAGAATTGATGCTTCTAGCGCGATTGGTGAAGCAGATCGAGCATTTTCATTGGCGAGCAGGTCACGGATCCCGTGCCCAATGCCCATTGGGCAATCCAGATCTGAGCACTTCTGATTGGTCAATTCAGCCGTGTGCAGGATGGAGGAAAACTATAAATAGACGAACCATTTGCCCAATTTGGGTATCCAGATTTTAGAGTTTTCATCTCTGTTTCCCTCATTCGGTCGGATAGCTTATCCGAACCCCCGTAATCCCTTCTTGTAGTTTACCTTTGAGAGCCATTGTGGTGATTTGTACTTCCAAGTTCGGATTCAAAGAACCGAGGGCTCTTCGAGAAGCCTGCATCAGAAGTCCGAGGGCTCTCTAAGAAGCCGTATCAGAATTGTAACGTTGATTTTAAAAGGTTGTCAATTTGTGTCTTCTCCATTGAGTCATGTCGAGGGTTCCTAATGTTCACCTTAGTGCATTAGACTTCTTTAGATTCACTCATCCGCATCCAACTTCCTTAATTCATCATCCCCGTCAAGCGTAATTAGCGCTTGGTAACCTAATTCAAGCAAAGATTTACAAAGGATGTTCATGTTCAACTAAAGAATAGGCCACGCCTAGCTAATGATCTCGTGACAAATCATAGCCATAAGTCTAAACCTATTCCTTAATTCGATTTATTTCTCTTACATCCGTGCCGGTAGCTGATGAAGATTGAATCTGCCTGTTGAACTCTGATTCTCCATTAAAATTCGTGAGGCTAAAGTACATGAAGCTATTATTTCTGCATTTGTCTTATTCTAAACATCTCCCCAACTCGGATCTGGATCATGTAGTTAGTTCTTTTCTTTATTTGCTTATAGTTAAATGTGACACAATCCAACACTCTCTTTTATCTATTCTTTATTTTAGATAATTATAGAGCCAGATCTGGTAGCACAGATCTGGAGGTTTATCTCTCATTTTAGACAAACTTCTCTGTGGACGATCTTGAAATACTTACTTTTAAAACTTGCTACAATTGGCCCTGATCTTGCAGGCCAGTGTTAGCCCCAATGTGCTGATATCCCTTTCATAAGTTAACATCCATATAACCTAGCATTCTTTAATTCTTTAATTTTTGATTCATAATGCACACAATTATGGCACACTTGGAGCAACAACAATTTTCCTCTCGGAGATTAGAGAGAGTGAACGAGGCTGAGTTTCACCACGCGATGAGTTGCAAGAAGTGAAGTAAATTTGCTAGCGTTGCCTATTTATAAGGCTAGGCTAAGTTAGGTTATTTGTAGCCACAAAAAATATAACTACTTATATTTCACTATATAATAGAAACCAAACTAGATCTTTTAGAGACGGCTCTATGGCTTGAAGCAGTCTCTATTGATGTTATTGAGACTTTTTGAGACAGTTTTTCACAGTCTCTAAAGGTTCCACCTGCCTATACATGAAGGGAATCTTATGGAGATCGATTTTATATGCTATTTTATCTTATTTTATCTAGGTAGACGGCTATAGCGGTCTCTAATAAAAGGATTCGAGACGGCCTTTGAAATGGTCGTCTCTAATAGATAGTTATTAGAGACGGCTTCAAAAAGCCGTCTCCAATAACTGTCTCCAAAAGTCTTTTTTTTTGTAGTGTTTATTAACAAGGAGCATACACTTTACAATGATTTTTGCAATAATATTTCGGGTAACACTTGAGATAAACAAAATTCTTGTATAATGAGATTAAAAACTTGGAAATTGTGGCTGAAGTAGGAGTTATTCAAATGGTTACATCATGTCAGGAGAATTTGCAACCTTCAACTGCAGACAGGAACATAACAAATTAATTTTGTATCCATCGGCATTGAACCCAATGAGTTGTCAAATTCTATAGGAAAAGGAAAAGAACATATAGTTATCAAGGCCCTACCATGATGAGGTTATTGCTGAACAGAGTCCAAACATGCCCACTTCCCAAAACATCCCAGTGTCCAATAAGCACAAGGTTTTGCCTCTAATACAACCCAGTAGAAAGGGAAGTTGGTTTATATATATATATATATATATATATATATATATATATATAAACCACTTCATTTCTTTCTGCTCAACTAGACCTCCTTAGCAATCTAAGTTCAAACCCTTTTTCTCTTGTTTCAGAAATCTCAGCCACATTAGATTCACCTACGATCAATACCAAGAGGCTAGTCGAGATGGAGAGGAAGTGGCAGAAGGTAACTATGGTAGGAAGGAAAAGAATTTCACTAATGAGAACTGAAGGTGGTGTAGCCGATAAGGGCCATTTTGTTGTGTACACTATTGTCGAGAGACATTTTGTGGTTCCCTTGGCACATCTCGACAGCAACATCTTTAGAGAGCTCTTCAGAATTTCCGAATATGAGTTCGGATTACAACATAATGGACCTATCACATTGCCATGCGATGGATTGTTTATGGAGTATGTTGCCTCATTGGTTCAAGGAGGCATTTCCATAGATGCGGAGAATGTTTTAATTATCCCTGTAGTTGGTGTTCAAGATCTTCCTTACTCTATCAAGGACATACAAAGCATCCGATACTTCTTCAAGGATACTAAAGAATCTATATGAATTAACTCAAGGTGCAGTATTGTCAACCTTCCAGTCGAGCTACAGTTCCAACCCAATTATTTGTATCTCATTACCAATAAGCTTGAAACAGATCGTAGGCCTGTTTTGATGCATTTGCAGAGGATACTATACAAAATGCTTTTTTTTTTGGATAGGTAAGCATGGGATATGAACCCCTGACCTCAACACTACACGCTTGAGGGCATCATCACTGGGGCAAAGGTCTAATCCCCAAAATGCAGCTTCTTAAATGCAAAAAGGATGACACAAGTGCCCATAAAATTCATCTCATTTGCATTTTGGGGCAGAAATACAAGTCAACTATTTTTGTCCTTGTGTATCAGTGGTGGGCCAAATACTCCTATCACGCCAATGCACGTATGAGGTGATTTAAATATCATCTCATTCGTGAATTGGTGGCTTTCCAATTGGCAAATTACTGTCTTTGACTTCATGTAAAGTTTGGGAATTTTCTTATCTAAAATGTTTGATAAATTATGCAGTTTTGACTCAAAAAAATAATGGATTAGATGGGCCTTGACCTTTATGTCTAAACCTTTTGGAGGATCATTGTCAAAAAGAAAGAAAAAGGGAAATAAGAAATAGACTGCAAATGACAGGAGGTGCTTCATTCAAACTTTGGGAACTTTTTCTAAATTTTAACTTTTTGTGAATTTTAAGACAAATAAACTTCTTGACCTTTTTCTTTAATCACTTTGGAGGATCTAAAATGAAAAAGGGGAGGTAAGATCTAGCGTTTCTTCGACAGGATCTCTTCACATGTTGGCCCATTAGTAAGTATGGAATGTAAATGGTCCAAGCTTGTAGAGAGTTCATGATTGTGTGGTTGGATGATAAAACCTGATAACAAGAGCCATATATCGTACTAGACATGGTTCGCTTACCTTGGCCGCATATATCACAATCATAGAGTTTCATTTTTACTAATAGGATAAGAGAACTGCCATCAAGTTATGATCAGAATTCCCAAAATACTTAATCTATACTTTTAATGACAACAAACAATATTAACCCTGATTGAATAACATGAAGGTAAATTAGCTGACCAATTGGTTAACAGAGGCATTGCGGAAGCTTTTTGACGTTGTTTGGGTAAAATTAGGTTCCTCTATTTTCTTTTTTATTTTAATAAAGATATGTTTTACTGACGAAAAAAGTTGGTAATAAGTCTTAACAAAGTATTTAACATCCCGTGGAGATCTAGAAAACTGAGAAAGGAGGTCTATAAGTCTCATCCTTAGTCACCGAAGCCGCTGACTTATTGAAGAAGTCGTGATTAAATTGAACTTTGTTAATCTCCAAGAAAATACCTATCTAGAAGATAAAGACAAATCCACTCTAAATTTTCACTTTGTTATGAGAAAAGGCAATGATTCCTGGTTCACTGGAGCTTTAGTAGATCAGGACTAAAACTGTATAGATGGATTGAAATAAATAACGCAGCTAGAATGTGCCTACTCTAATAAATAACAACCAAGGTATTTGAAGAAGGGGAGTCCAGTCACTGCAAGATAATCATAGCCTTAGTAAGCTAAACACAGTTGGATACGATTTAGAACTATCTATCGGAAAGGGTGTTTGGAATTACGAACGCGCAGGATTCAGGACCATCAACAAATCCGATCTCAACCAAAATTTGCAATGCATATAGTTGCGCAGCATCATCCCTTCCAACAAGATAATTACCCAAAATATAGTCATGTTACAGCTGCAAAAAACAGAAAGAGTTTCTTCATAAAAGAAGATTGTGCCATCAAAGGGGTACTAAATAAACTGATTTTCAGCACCACTGAGGTCTCATACTTGCACATAAGACAATTGTACAAACATTAGGTCTCCTACAACTTCATCTGACTGCCAAAATAAGCGTTTTTTGAATAGCAGTTTATAATGCAAAATCTCTCCTTTGCTAAGATCTGTAGCTGCCTTGAATTCAGCTAACAAATCCCCAATATATTTATTGTCATCTAACCCAATATATTCCTCTGTGTGACATTAATAAACATTATTAATATGACTAACTACGTAAATACTCAATTAGGAGAGATAGTCATGACACAAAATAAAATTCTTCATCCTACATAAGATTTCTTGCAAAATGAATAATTCAAGAAGGTGATATTAAACAATTACCACTGTCAGGATCAGGTGATTTAGAACCATTGACAACCTTTCGGTATTCAAAAAGACTGAAACTAGAGTACGTCGAAAGTTTGATAATTCCTCCAAGTTCCTGCAGCAGATATACATCGATCAATATTGTTGATGTGAAAATATATAGAAGGAAATGCAATTTTTATTTGGTTATGATAATCTGTTTTTTCGAAGAAAGGAAAACCATTGATCTGGTTCTTACAGCGAATTAATGTGCCTTATGAGTTATGACCGTGTGGCTGGGAAATTCCATAATTAGGTCCAAGGAATAGGATTTGGCCTTACAGTGGGTTTAAATTTTTCTATACTTAGAAATGGTACTCATATTGATACCATCTTCTCTGTTTTAAGATCCAATAGGGAATATCAAAATATGCCATGCCACCATACAAAAAAAAGCCTATTCTTGTACATATTAATAGACTCAAAACAAAGTATCAAAGTCTTATATTACTTTACCTTTGCATTTTGTCAAACAATTGAGCTACAAGAGAATGCTAAAATAAATTTATTTCATGTTTACACTTATTGAAAAATAAGTTCCTTAACTATTTTTTGAAATATTAAATAAATTGATGCATCAGCAACAAACAAAAAAAATAGTCAATATTCTCACTTCCATAAATATAAAAAATTGGAAAAAAATAAAAACTAATAAACCGAAAACTGAAGTAAACACATTAAAAACTTAAACCGAACCAAAAGCGTACCGGAAGAACGCAAAATATTCGGGTTTCAGTTCATATTTGGTTCGGACCGATCCAGATAGAATTGATTTTGGTTTGCTTCCATCGAAAACTGGAAAAAAAATAATAAACAACCGAACCAATAGCGTACCGAAAGAATTTGGTCTCGAGGCATCAAGATCGAACCTTGAACTAATTCTTCGGGTTTCAGTTCAGATTTGAAATTATAGTAGACAATGGGGTTTGATTTGATGAATCGAAGAGAATGGAGCTAGAAAACAAAATGTATACCTTGAAGAAATTCTTCCCAGAAGCTCACCGGAGCACTCGTCGAAACACCTGCCGGAGAAGTTGCCCCTCCTCTTTGGGTCGCGGTTGCAGGTAAGAGATAGAGAGAGAGTGTAACAACCCAGATTTTTAGATTTTATTTTAACGGTGGTAGATGATGCACCACACTATGTACTGTGCTAACGCTCCACATCAGAATCGAAACCCACCTTTTGAAATAGAAAATTTCCAATTTTTCCCATATCAAAATTAGACTCATTGCGAAGTGCTCGTCGATACGATTCCAACGATATATAATTTGACGACTTCTGACAAGAATATAAAAAGTTATACCCATTTTAACTGATCAAACAAGTCAAAGGGTATAATTGTAATTTCGAGAGAGAAACACCAATTGGTTTGGTGCTTATGCAAAACGCTGGAACGAAACCTTTTCTCAAGCTATCCAAGTTACGTATGAATTCTTATTCCGTGTAAAAATCTCCTATTCTATTAAATCTCCCACGAAAAGTGTTAATTAGAGTTGACCTAAAATTTTATACCATTATAAATAAAACTTTAAAAGCTCTCTCCTCTCAATAATAAGAAATTACTCTCTCTCGAGACTTAGAGGAGCCGATGCCTTGGGAATCGACCTTTTCAACCCGAATCGCCGTTGATCTTCCGTTCACGCTTCAAGAGGTGGGTACCCATCAATCCATCTTGTTCTTCTCAGATTCCGTCGCGTAGGATGCGTTCGATCGCGCATCGACGGGTTTAAAAATCTAATTTAAACCCAAATATCTCATAAATTAATAGATCTATATATTTAATATATATTTTCCCATGAAAGTTATATATTTTATAAATTTGGTTTATATGTTATTTCTCTTTTCTTTTCAAAAATTCCTTTTGTTT
Organism: Chloranthus sessilifolius; assembly: GCA_021018995.1. Taxonomy (NCBI): domain Eukaryota; kingdom Viridiplantae; phylum Streptophyta; class Magnoliopsida; order Chloranthales; family Chloranthaceae; genus Chloranthus; species Chloranthus sessilifolius. The sequence goes on along the minus strand of CM037589.1, from coordinate 125,016,221 downwards.
GAGCCATTAATATTCTACCTTATATTAGGTCTGTATATTTAATATGTTTACTTCCTCTTTTATGTCTGTAAAATTAATTAAATTTTAATACTTATAAATTTGATAGATTGACTTAATTGGCATAATATTATATTGATATTATTTATTTCTAAATCTATATAGTATAAATTTATCCTTATACTAAGACTATAATAATATATATTATTGTTGCAAGTTTATATTATTATTTATTTAAAATTAATTAAGCCCAAAAATTAAATTATATTTTATTTTATTTAAATAAATAATAGATTGCACCAACTTAAAGTTTCGGGTCCGAACTTGCGGCTACGAACCCGAATTCACGTCCATGAACCCGAGCTTGCGACCATTGATACACCTGTCCCGGTATTTTGGTCATAACTTTTTACTCCGACCTCGGATTAATGCGATTCTTACGGCATTGGAAAGAAGACAGCGAGCTTTACAACTTTGTGTGAAATAGCCATTTCACGAATCTGACTTTTTAGAGGTCAAAATAGAGCAACAAGTCGGGTTCAATTTTAAATAAATCAAGGCTATTCGAATTTAAGATTATTTTCTAATTCTCATGACCAAAGTTCCTGTGTATATTATATTGTAAGGTCTTTCGATCGATGGTCATGATAAATCATAACTTAATAAGTATAAATATTATTTAATTTAATTATCTAATTATCATATATATATATATCAATTTTATCGCTTCAACGCGACCTCTTCGATGATACAAAGTGTTAGAACTTCGATGTCTTTATGAAATCGAACTCTGACTGTTACGATTATCGAAATCACACTTATAACTCTATTCTATAATTATATTGGTGTGGTATGTAAATAAACATAAATATAAGCATAATCAAAATCTAAGTATAAACCATTCTGTATGTATGATACTTTTGTATTTGCAACTTAATCAATTTATACGAGTTAAGAATATGTTAGATCATGAGTACGAGAGTGTATGAGATCATGCCTACGCTTGGGCGTGGTGATTCGCCGAGATGGTATCGAAGCGAGGAATACACCGTATTCACATGCCTTATAACTCATGGTGGAATGGGACCCATGACGAGTCGGGTGAGTGTGAATTCAGTGTAACCGTACTGTGGCATATACAGTGATCCTATCACCCCGAGTTTTAATACGAGAGGATAAGATATGAGATATGATACGAGAATCGGGCGTTGGGCCTTTAGCTGTGGTGAGGTATCTTTTATGGTCACGTGAAACTCAGAATATTGGCGTCTATGTACGGATGCAACACCTCTATGGTAGTATAAACTATCACACGAAGTACATCCAGGTTACTACGGAACCTTTTTCTTGGGAAGCGTGAATTAGGAAGGTTGCCTCACTATAGTTTGTCATAGGATTAAGTATAAGAGTATGATAAGATATGAGTATGAGATAAGATAAGTTATGATACGAGTACGATAATAAGACATCGCCGTAGAGGCGGTAAAGATAAAGAACTTAAGTCTCTCAGACGTGCGTTCCTTGCGTAGCCACCGTAAGGGCAACACCGTCTCTCAGCCAAGACGGATCTCTGGGAGAGATAATGAGTATGAGTGCGTAATGATTGAGTTTGGCCATTATGTCTCCCCATTGGCTGGGTGGTGGAGTATGAGTATGACACGGCGTTATAATATGGTGGTATGATACTATGTTGACCCTCCCATAGTAGGCGCACTACAGCAGTCGTTTAGGATTTCACTAGTATGTTAGTTACGCTCATGCGATGTACTGAGTGTAGTGAGAATGATAATAAGACATGATATAATATGTTATGAGATATGGTAAGGTATGTTAGGATACGAGTGTCTAGATCATGGTCTTGCATTTATGATATGAGTTTTACGATATGCACGTGATTTTATCTTCCTTTTGTTATCTGCTTTGAGATATTATGTTTATCACTCACAAGATGCACCCACAATGCACCTGAGTAGTATGGGGTGGATTGGTGGTGTATCCTTGAGTTTACGTGGATCGAGTAAACTCATCCCACGATAATCTAACGATTCTGGTGATTACGTTGGTGAGTAGAGACGGCCATCTAGATCTCGCCGGCCGATTTCATTGATTCACGCGTTGAGTACCGTGGAGCCTTTGGAGGGCGGCCGGTTATCGAGGAGGACTGATCTTGATCTTGATTCGAGTGCGATTCGATCATTGTGGACTTGGTATTGAGTTTTATTGATACTAGTATTACGGATTTTATAGTTTATTTTATCGGATTTGTCTCCGACTTTCATTATCATTTTATTGGCGGATTATGATTTTATTACACTTATTCAGCATTTATGATTATTTTATATTCCACTTTGGTATGTTGGCTTTCACGGATTTCGTGGAACCATTATTGCACGAGAACTCTGATTAGGTGTATGTCCGCTTAGCATATCCGGGATATGTGCGGGTCATAACTCGGAATTCTAGGCCCTCGGGATGGGGTAGAATTTCGGGTCGTGACAGAGAGAGAGCGGGGCGTAGGGCGCTGAGGAAAGGGGATGGAGAGAGGGAGAGACTGTGGAGGGTTTGGAGAGACTAGAGAGGGAGGCTCATCAGAGCACTCGTCGGAGAGGTCGATGCTCCTCTTTGGGTAGCTATTGCAGGTCAAAAAGCAATGGAAAAGAGTTTAAAACGAGGCTTATAAAGGAGGGCATAGAGGACATTTCACTAATCTGTATAAATCATATTCATGGATTTCAAGGACTCCGGAAAATGGTGCGTCCTGATTTTGAGAAACTTTACACTTCAGTATAATAGTGAGAAACTTTTTTTTTCCGATCTTGTTTCTGTACATATCCCTAAATATAATGTGATATTTGAAATTGGAGAGAAAACACACTGTCGTCAAAAAAGATTCCTTAGACCGTAATGCTCGCTACTCCTCCCCATCATGAAACTTAACTGAGTAATGAAAGAAAGGAAAAGGATGCGAAACCGAGGAAGAAACTGAAATTGACAGATTTTGAAGATGGTGAGTATCGTGTCTCTGAATATAAACATTTCTGGGATCGTGATCTAGTTGCTCACGATGAAGAACAAGATAAGGAAGATTGAACACGAAGAAAACTCATCTCTCTTGCTCATGGCCAATGATGAAGAGTTTGATTTCTCATGCCGATGATGCAATAAAGATTAGGTAGAATAGTAGGTGAGTGATTTTTCATGGGATGAAGATACAGAGATTTTATTTCCTTTTCACGATTCAATTTCTGTAATATTCTTTCTTTCAGAGTTTAATTCTTTTGTCTGGGATTTCTTGATCTTTTAAAGAAGAGAATTAGTAATTAGTAAAGAAGCTTCTCGAAGATGACAATGACAACTAAAACCTGGAGCCATGCAAACTAGAAACTATAGGGAGCGACTCTCGGGTTGCCTTCTAATTTGGCTTTTGGAGCGAGCCCATACCCGGCTCCCCTACTTTTCGGCCTGGGCTGGGCTTTTTTCTTTCCCTTCATATTTTTGCCTCCTACCTCAGCCCATGCCCAGCTTGGTTACTAATTGAGTCGCCATGGGCCTCCCGACAATTGCTATGTAATTTATCTCAAATGAATGGGTTGGGCCAGGCTTCAAACGGGCCAATTTTTCATCGGCCTTGTAACCTCAACCCTCCGGCCAGGTTGAGATCATGCCTGGCCCATTGAGATCCCTAGCCACTCCACTCCTCAAACATCATTGGTATCAACTTTGATTGCTGTGACTCATTGAATAAATAGGTCATATAAAAGGGTAGGGATGCCAGTTCAGCGTATCGAACCGATACTGCTTTTTTCGATGATCGGTTCGCTATGCCCCTGAAAACACACCGATACATATTGGTTTTGGCACACCAAAACAGCCTTAATCCCAAAGAGTTACTGAACCAAAATCGAGATTTATCGGATTGAGCGCACCCTTGGGTTAGGTGCCCCATCGAATCGGGTCGGGTTGGGCAAGAGAAATCTTTTGGGTATTTTCCGGATTGGGTCAAGTCAATCCGAGCCGACCGGATCTTGTATATGTAAAAAGAACCAAATGGTGCTTTTAGTGTTTTACATCTTTAACTAGTCATAAAATCCCCCCTAATACCATAAAAACCCTAATACCATTTTCACGACACATAAGACACATATTTCACTTTCTCATTCTCTCTCTCTCTCTCACGCCCTCTCGCCATAGAGACTATAAAAACCGTAATACCACTTTTCTGCTGCCTCTTCTTCCTCGAAGGCGGCTTCACAAAACCGATTGAGCAGCAAACCCTAGTTCTAAACCCACTCACTAAACATCAAACCAGATCAATAATGGAGCTCAGAAACCCTAACCATCTCCGACTCAGACCCCGAGACCACTCTCACCTCAAAACCTCTTCAACCTCGGGCGGATCTTGTCTTCGATCACTTGAAATCGTGGTCGTACTCCACCCTCCCTTGCAGCTAGCTGCTCGGCCGTCGGCTCGACGTCTCTGGTTGCGACAGTTGGAATACCTGCCTCTACCAGGTGTCCTCCTGCGATGAATCGTTCACCCGCCGGAGGGTCGCGGTCGTCAATCGTGTTTGGCCGTTCGTTGGCTTCAAGATCCACGATCTTCACTCCAGTCGTGGTAAACCCTAAACTCCATACCTTTTACTCCATCAGACTCGTTGGAATTAATCAGCATCGGCGGGGCACGGATGACCGGGGGCAATGGTGGCGTTATATTGGATTTCGGCACGTCGGTGACACGATTGACTGGACCGTTCTTAACAAAGTTTAAAGGGTAGTTTTGCATTTCCAGAGGGAACTTGGAGAGAAAACACAATGCCTTCGAAAAAGATTCCACAGATCGTAATGCTCGCTAGTCCCCCCTTCCTCTAGACCCACACAAACCACCCTACAAGAAACCATCTCAATTCACACGGAAGAAGAGAAAGAAAGGAAATGAAAGGAAGGCTGAATACCAAGAAGAGATACCGAGTAAAGAAAGAAAGGGAAAAGCTGCAAAACGGAGGAAGAAACTAAAATCGACAGATTTTGAAGATGGTGATGTCACATCGGCAAGCCCCTGGCCTCGTACGTTCGGGCCCCTCTCGCACCTTGCATGTTTTGATCCACTAGCTCGGTCGGCGCCACATACTCCAATTCAATTTCAATTAAATTATTTTTTTTTCCCTTTTCAAAAAAAATTTAAAATCATTGCGAAAGCGTTTTGTAGAAAATTTCCCATTTTCGATAACCCGATCGACCTATTTCGATTTTCCACACTCAACGTAAAAATGCTATTTATGGTGAAATTACAAGTAAGACAAATAAAATCTAGTCAAAAGCTTAACTTTAAAACCAAATATTTACAATAAGAGCAATTACAAAAATACATCCGTTGTTTCAAAATAACCGAACTTAACAATAACGACCTAAAAGAAAAGATCCAATAAACACATGAACCAGTCTCATGTGTGTTAGTGCTCATAGCTCTATTGGTAAAATGAGCTCAAACTATCAGTTTAGTGATCGCTCTTAGATCTCTTATCTTCTTGCTTCCTCTAGCTCTGACGGGAGGGTTGCTGGGTTGCCTTTAAAATTTTTGAGTTATGAAACGGCCGTAAACAACGAAGCTTAATAAAATATTAGTTATTTTAAGTTACACTTTTCAGTACGGGTAAGTGTAGCTAAACTTACCATTCATATGCATAAGAGGATTTCACAATGTGATTTGTGCAAAGTGAAGTTTACAACATGTCATGATATCACCAGAATAATAAAGACAATTCACAAAGAAAATTAAATAAGAAGATTCTAAGTATGATGTACAAACACAACATGCAGTTACTATCTACATAGGAAAGATTTAAATTCAATTTCTACAACTATGGTGAGAAAACAACATCATATAAATTTTCCATTTTAGCAAAGATTATGGGATTAACAAATTTAAGAAGGTTTCTAGGTGAGTAGTGTGTTTTTGAAGATGAACGTTTCTGCGATCGTGATTCAAGTGCTCGAAACGACGGTGAAGAACAACATAAGGAAGATTGAACACGAAGAAGATTCATCTTTCTTTCTCATGGCCAATGATGAAGAGTTTGATTCTCATGCTGATGATGCGATGAAGATTAGGTAGAATAGTATGTGAGTGATTTTTCATGGGATGAAGATATGGAGAATTTATTTCGTTTTCACGATTCAATTTCTATAATATTCCTTGTTTCAGATTTTAATTCTTTTGTCTTGGAATTCTTGGTCTTTTAAAGAAGAGAATTAGTTTACTAGTAAAGAAACTTATCGAAGATGACAATGGCAAGTGATACCTGCATCCATTCAAAGTAGTAACTATAGGGAACCGGCTCTCGGGTTGCTTTTTAATTGGGCTTTCGGAGCTAGCCCATGCTCGGCTCATCAACTTTTTGGTCCGGGCTAGGCATTTTTTAATTTTTGGGTCTACTAGCTCAACCCATACCCATCTTGGTTACTAATTGAATCGTCACGAGCCTCCCAAAAATTGTTATATAATTTCTCTCAAATGACTAGGTCGGGTCGGGCCAGGCTTCCAACGTGCCAATTCTTCATCGGGCCTACAACCTCAACCCTTGGGCCAGGTCAGGATCAAGCCTGGGCCATTGAGATTCCTAGCCATTCCACTCCTCAAATACCATCGATATCAACTTTGACTGCCCCGACTCATTGAATAAATAGGTCATTTATAAGGGTAGGGATGTTCGTCGTACCGAACCGATACTGATTTTTTTGGTAATCGATTCGCTATGCCCCATACCCAAACCACACCGACACATCGGTTTTGGTACAACAAAACAACCTTAACCCCAAACCGATATTGAACTGAAATTGAGATTTATCGGAACGAGTGCACCGTTGGGTTAGGTGCACCATCGAATCGGGTCAGGATGGGCAAGAGAAATCCGTTGGGTTGACCAAGAAGTAATGTTAGGTTGGGTATTTTCCGGATTGGGTCAAGTCAATCCAAACCGGCCTGATGTTGTATATGTAAAACAAATAAAGAGAGGTGTCTATCATCAGGTCGGGTTTGGGTTTTTGGTCGGGCATTGGGTGGTCAGGTGTACCATCAAATCAAATTGGGTCGACTGTTTGTAATCTTGTAATTCCCGATTAGGCCGACCTGTTGAAAACCCTAAATCCGTCCCTTTTTATGCAATGCGACAGCTCTCGACATCGACATCGTGGAGCCTGATCGACGTTATAAAAGAACAAAATCGAAATAAAAATGGTTGGGAGTTTCGGTTCGGTTTATCAAGGATTAATGACTCATGAAGGATTTTTAAATACCAAATGGTTTTTTTAGCGTTTAATATCTTTAACGAGTCATAAAAGCCCCCCTAATACCACTTCAACGACACATCTTTTACTCTCTCATTCTCTCTCTCTCTCTCTTGCTCTCACCCCTTCTCGCCATGGAGACCACAAAAACCATAATACCACTTCTTTGCTGCCTCTTCTTCCTCAAAGGCGGCTTCATAAAAACTGCTTGAACAGCAAACCCTAGTTCTAAACCCACTCACCAACCTTCATACCAGATCAGCAATGGAGTTCAAGTCCATAACCGTCACCGACTCAAACCCCGAGGCCACTCTCACCTCTAAACCTCTTCAACCTCAGGCATATTTTGGCTTCAATCCTTTCGAAATTGTGGTCGTACTCTACCGTCCCTTCAAGCTAGCTGCTCTGTCACTGACCCGACTTCTTCGGCTATGGCAGTCGGAATTCCTCCCTCTACTAGGTGTCCTAATGCGATAGATCGTTCACCCTCCAAAGGACCGAGGTCATCAATCGTGTTTGGCAATTCGTCGATTCCGAGATCCGTGGTCTTCACTCTAGTAGTGGTAAACCCTAAACTCCACACCTTTTACTCCGTCGGACTCGTCGAAATCCATCAACATCGGTGGCACGTTGGTGACCGGGGGCAACAGTGGGGTTATATTGGATTTTGGCACGTCGGTGACACGGTTTGCTCGACCGTTTGTTGCGGAGTATAAAGGGTGGTTTTGCATTTTCAGAGGGAACTACTTGCTAACGATTGTATGTTGTAGACACCCAAAATTGGACCAAAGCCCGATTAATTTACACTTCGCGAAAGACGTACCCTTCGAGCTTTCGAGAGCACTTCACGAACTCTAACCCAAATCCTTAGAAGCCTATCCCCGACCATTAGGAATCAACTCTAACCTATAAAAACCCTCTCGAACCCGTTTTAAACCCTCCCGGGAAGTAGTTAAAAAGAGGAGTACAAAAGTTTACGCAGGCTTCTACTAGAACTGAGTCCTATTCCATCAGAAAGTGCATGTTCCCAGATTTCCAACGAGCCAAAATTCACCTCAATCCGAGTTGTATATTGAAAGTTATGGCAACTGAAAAATCAAACAGAAATACAGGGAATTAGCCTAACATGTTTATTACACATGCTAGGCCAATTTTGGCAGATTTTGGCCTAGTGTGTCTAATAGACACACTAGGAAAAAATTGGCTTTTGTGGGCCCCACAGCAGGTTCTGAACCTCCAAGATTCTTAGAGAACACTGTTCCCATACCTAGCGTGTCTAATACATATGCTAAACTTAGGAACAATGATTTTTGGGAATTTGGTAAGATTTCGAATTTGGAGTTTGACTTGTTGACCACCTCATCCATTGGGGTTGGTTTTGTTAGGATTGTTGCACCCCCACTAGCCATCTTTTTAACCTTTTTGCCACTTAGAATCCCATCCTATCATCTATCATTGAAACTCAATTCCCACCTATCTAAGTCCTAGAAAACCTTAGATTCCTATTACCTAATTGTTAACCTAATTAGCCCCTTTAACCCTTTACTAATCCTCTCTTCTATAAATAGAGAGCTACCCCCCTTGATTAAAGGCTTGAAAATTTTTTCAAAGAGAGAAAATTCCTTAGATATTTTCTCATCCCTTTTTAGCATTTTTATCCATAAAATTTCAGAACCTAGGTTCATCTTCCACCCACCATTATCCATGATAAATCCTTTAGATTTTGTGAGAACAAGGCCCTAGCCTCCCTCTCCTACCTCCTAGCTCCCTTAGCCTTAGAGATCAAAACCCATTTCTCTAACTATTTGCTATTGGAAGCTCATTGGAACGCAACTACGTGAAGGTCTACAGCAGTGCTACAAGGGCCCTAGAGCTTCGGCTCTCCCCTCTATTCCTCTACCTTCTTTGCTTTTCCTCTATCATTGAATTGAGCCGTTATGCCGTCCGAATTTCATCAGGTACAAAGGGCTCAATAGGATCAGAGTGCTTTCGGGCAAGGGGGAGTGCAATCCATTTTTCCTTCCTTTTATATATACATATTTTATATAACACATCCAAACAATCATAGTAGAGACCGCTTACAAGCTAGTTGATCGAGTGCTTAACACCTTCCCAATCGATAATCGAAGCCCCTACCCAAGAGCCTTTGGCATAGACTAGTAAAACGGAGTCATATTTTTGCACTTAGGTTCTCACGTATTGATTTTGAGGTATCCCGAGTCACCAAAAGCTCTGGGTGGCGACTCTAAATTTAGAGCGCATCGTCGTGACGGATTTGATAAAAATTCATGGTTGCACAGATGGCGACTCCGGTGGGGATAAGCTTGTAGAGCTTCTCCTTGAAGTTGGCCCCTTATGCTTGTGTATTTTTTATTTCTCTTTCCTTTTTACTAATTTTTTTTCTTCTTGCTTACTTACTCCTATGATTCCGTCAATTTTTTTTGTTTACTTATCCTTACGGTATGGTCATTTATCGCCTTAGCCGATTGGCGGGCCTGTTTGAGCATTTTTTTACTTACCTCTACGTTTCCGTCATTTACACGCCCTAGCTGATTAACAGGCTTACTTATGTAATTTACCTCCTTAGCCGTTTGGTGGGCCTACTTGAGCATTTAATTTTCTTATCATTCATATCCCATCAGTGGATGCCGGCTTGTAGAGCCGACACGGGTCCACAGTCCGTTTTTGAACTTAAGAAAACTCTCTTAAAAAAAAATTAAACTTAAAATTGAACCAACAAGAGACTTAATTCATTTTTGCGTGGGTAGAGTTTAAAAGGCAGGAAATAGGTAGCGATACAAACATCCCGATTCTTAGTATGGCGGCAGCCTCTAGTGGTGATGATCTCGAAAAGTACTATCCCATCCAGTATCTGAGAAGGTGCTTGCGCCAGAGGTATATCGGGTGGGTGACCGAGCTTAAAAAAAAGCTTTAAAATCCTTAGGGAGCTCGTTAGAATATCCCGAAACGGCCTTGTATCCCTAGGTACGGTGAGGAGGGACCTGAAATAACAAGAAAAAATAATCCCCGAAAGCACTGCTCCCAGAAAACCAAAAAAATAGACCAACTCGGGTCTGCTGCTGCTGTATAATATATATATATATATATATATATATATATATATAGATATTACTCTATTTTTGCCTAGTGTGTGTAATAGACACGCTAAGCCAAAAACCCCCAGAATTTGCCCTATGTGTCTAATATACACGCTAAGCTAAAATCCCAGAAATTTAGCCTAGCGTGTATAATACACACGCTAAGCCAAATCTCCAGGATTTTAGCGTAGCATATATAATACATATGCTAGACTGTTATAGTGCAGACAACCCGAATCAGAGGCCCTTTTCACCCTTCTCGAGCCCCTCGCTTAACGATTTTCATACTCTCGATTATTCCCCCACCTTTCGACACCCAAAACACCCTCGAAGGTCAAAAGAGGTCACCCCTCTTATTGACTCCTCTGAGGGATCGGATCATCACGCGGATTTTCATGTCTTCACATAGATCAAAGGATTGACTTTGATTCTTTTGAAGAGCATCAGAGTCCTGCCGTGGGAAGCATCAGAGGCGTGAACGCCACCCGAAAAGGGAGTTCCCTAGGGCCCCGGATAAAGCACCACCTTAATCAACAGAGAGAATTTTGTTGTCATTCAAAAATATAAAACCAACAAAATCAAAACCCAAAAAAAGGGATCTTGTGGTGCCGGAACAACGGCATCGCCTTATCCTCCCTCATCCTGTAGGGAGAGGAGGAAGAAAATATTCGGGTCTCACCTGAGAAATCCATACCCGACCCGCCGCCAAACCATTTCTTGGGCGGTCAATCTGGCTTACGCCGACCCAATTCATCCCCACTCTGTTCCCCAACACATTCCCATTTAGAGGATATACCCATGTTCGACTCCCCTGCCCAAACCAAAATCCCCCCCCTTATCCGCCACGTTTTCAACCCCATTCCTCATCCACCAACCAAGATCTATCCCATTTCCCTTCCACCTCCAACATACCCAATTTCCCCCATCCACCCCAAATCCGTCCCATTTTTCATCGACCTCTACCCAAAGCACACCCCATTTGTTTCCACAAATTCACTCCATTTCTCCACATACACCTAATCCACGCCCAATTTTCCCATATCCACTCCACATCTTCCCCCCAACCCAAATCCACCACATATCCCCCCCTCTATCCTGGTCATGCCCAATTATCCTCACCCTTTTACCCAGGTCATTCCCCCATCTCTCCATACACTGGAAGGGCCATCCCCATTTACCCCCATAAACAATCCAATGGTCATGTTGGAGGACATAGTCAAAACCTACACCGGCTGGAAGGCTTCCAAAAACTTTTATCATCCATCCCATATATCCAACCCTCAACTTACTCTCCAAAACCTCTATGTCTCATTCCCCCAAAATGCCAACCCCAATCAACCTCCTATAATTCACACTACACTAGGCCACTCCTATCAACCATGGGTCATTCGAGCGGGCCTCAAGGCCCAACACCGATACCCAAGCCCATCAAGGCCCAAGCCCATCAAGGCCCAATACCCCAGGCCCAAACCTATCAAGGCCCGATACCCCCAAGCTTAAGCCCATCAAGGCCCAACACCCTATACCCAAGCCCATTAAGACCCAATACCCCAGGCCTAATCCCATCAAGGCCCGATACCCCAAGCCGAAGCCCATCAAAGTCCAATACCCCTGGCCCAAACCCATCAAAGCCCAATACCCCAGGCCCAAGCTCCTCAAGGCCCAATGCCCTATACCCAAGCCCATCAAGGCCCAAATGTGGGAGCCCTATTTGAAAACCCTCTATCATTCCTCCAATATCCCACATTCACCTATACCGAACAGGCCCCCACTCCCCCTCAAATAGTACACCCATCTTATCCAATCTCTCAACACAGCATGGGCCCCATTTATCCACATCTCTCACCCAACTCAATATGGAGACCCGTCCCATATCATCAATCATCCCCAATTCAACCATCCTCTTACCTCCCAACCCAACCGTCAAAATCTTCACCAAGCACAATAGCCTCACTAGGCCCCCACTCAAAACCCTCTATTGACCCACCCTTTTACCCCCCAAAACACTCAACAAAGCTTCCCCCACTTACAAGGGACTCATTAAGCACCTGTCCAAAACTTCTAAAATCCAATCATCCCCACTCCTTCCCCACTTATTATTGATACAAGCAATCAGTATGAGGAGGATGAAGCCCGAAATAGTCGGGCATATATGGGGGCATTTGCCAATTTCATCCCCCACATCCTGTGCAGACCAACCCACAGGCAGTCCAAAGTGAATGGAGGCAACCTATTGAGGGGCCAGCCCCACCATCTAGAGAGTCAGAGCTGTTAAAAGAACAATGGACAAAATCTAGAAATAGCCGATGAAGATGGGTGGAGCTGAAATCCATGCAAGGACTTTTCTGACTTATGCTTATTTGCAAAAGTCCCTTTGCCCCAAAAATTCAAGATGCCAACCTTTGATAAATATAATGGCACGGGCAACCCCATTGTACACCTTAAGTCCTACTGTGGGGATATATGCCAGTACGGCGGAGACGAACGACTCATGATCAAAGTGTTCCAGAAGAGCTTTACGGGCCCAACTTTGGGATGGTTCACTTCCCTTGAACCATCCATAATTAAAACTTAGAAAGATCTGACCCACCTATTCCAAGAGCAGTATGTCTACAACATAGATATTGAACCCTACAAGCTAGATCTAGCCCAATTAAAGCAGAAGTCCAAGGAAACATTCGACGACTACCTTGGGCAATAGAGAGCATTGGCAGCCCAAGTCAGGAATAGAATATCCGATGATGAGAAAATTGAGTTGATTTCGAAAAGCACTCTGCCGGTCATCTTGGATTTCCTGGTATACCAACAACAGTCTAGCTTTGCTGACTTAATAAGGAATGGAAATCGTTGTGAGAATGCGATCAGAGAAGGACGATTAAGCAAAAACATAACCAATGGGGTCCAAAAGTAAACTGAACAGAGGAACGAGAGAAGAATCGGGACGGATATATAGACTGTCATAAATGCACAACCCAACCCCAGCATAACCCGATTCCAGTTGAAGGCGGCACAACTGGCCCCAACACGAAGCTAACCGATGCAGAGAACAGGCAGTGGGCATATATGACCCTGTAACAAAGAAGGGCTCATTTCGATCGAGTCTTTACACCGTTGGGGCAATCCTTGAATATCCTTCTATCTTTGTTAGTTGAAAAGGGTCTTGTTACACCTTTCCAACCACGCCCACCACCAAATCTAATCCCCAAAAATTAAGACCCCAATACTCACTGTAATTTTCATCAAGGACTAGGCCACCCGACTGATTGATGCTTTCCTTTAAAGCATGCGATACAAGACCTAATAGACGCCAACAAAATCATCCCTTCGGCACTTCCCCAAGCAAGTCAACACACCAACATACATTATGACTTGATGCCACCACATCCACCAAGAGGAATGGGCCCAAGGCCCATTGTCAGCATAGTAGAGGAAGATGGTGAAGAGTCTGACCCTTTAGAGTATATCTGCATCCGGGAGGACTTTATAACACCAAAGCAGAGGGGTCAGGAAGATGGAAGCATAGGGGTAATCGAGCCCTTAAATTTGGCTGATTATTTTCCCAATCCAACACCCCAAGTAGAGCCCTTAGATTTGAGGATGTATTTTCCACCACCAGCTCCCGTCAGTTACGTATATCCCAACTTATCTCCATATCAACCATATGCAATACTACCCCCTTCCGACTGCTGGATAACTAGTGTTCTCCAGATTCTCCCTTCGGCACCGATTAATTACCAGTGGCCTAACCCCATCACATCACCACCAATGCAGTCATCCACAATCCCCATAGATCCCACTTGACCTATTTTTCCTTCCCCCATCCTCTCTGCCCTTAGAAGAAGTTAACCAAGTTTTATCCAATTATTTCGTGCCACCTATCCCAGCGCCTTCGATACCCTCATCTAATCCATTTAAGATCCCAGGGCCGACCTATGACCCCCACCAGATCCCACTCAGTTACAATCAAATAGACATCAATGCGGGCCACAACATAGAGGGGGCAATCAATTTTGTCACTCGATCGGGGAGAGTTTTCAAACAACCTGAGGTATAAGTACCAACCTGATTGAAAGAGAAGAAGGAACCTACTGCAGTACACCCCTTTGAAAAAATGAGCAGAGAGCACATACTGGAAACACAGTTGAAGAGAATGCCAGCTCATATCACTGTTTGGGACCTATTAATGACATTCCTGCTCCACTTCCAAGCTTTAATAGGAGCACTGAAAGACACACATGTGTCCATCCAAGTCCCCCAGATGAAGTAGGACAGATAATTGGGCAGGTATTGGCTCCCAATGCCATCTCTTTTTCAGATGCTGATCTTTTGAATGAGGGAAATAATCATTCCAAACCCTTTAATATCACGGTAGAAGTAGGGAACTTGGTGATTCCATTAGTACTAATAGACCATGGATCGGCCTTTAAATGTGTCCTTTGAGAACCGCAACCAAGATAGGGGTGGATCCCTCCACGTTCAGGCCAGCTAGAACAAGTGCCAGAGGATTTGATAACACAAGGAGGAAAATAATTGGAGAAGTTGATCTTGAGCTCATCATTGGGCCAATAACCTTTTCCATCCCATTCCAAGTTATGGATATCCAATCCACCTTTAATCCACTGCTAGGTCGTCCGTGGTTACACGAAATTGGAGGAATACCTTCGACTTTACACTAGAAGCTCAGATTTATTTCAGATCAGAAGATCGTCACCATTTTAGGCGAGGGACAGGAGGAAGGAGAAAAGGTCACACACAACATCGAAAATCTCAAAGTGCTGGATGTACCACATATAGCTGAAGACACAGACTCCACAGCTTCCAGTATGATGTGTCGACAGTAGCACCGAAACCTAGTAGAGAAGTCACCACAAAAATAGGAGGTGGAATGACTGTAATAGTGGTCATGCTCCAGAAATGAGGTTACCCAAAAGGCAAAGGATTGGGCCCTCATTTGCAAGAAGAAGGGATCCAGTCAGAGATAGAGGCGGGTAATAGATCAGAAAGCCAAGGAGAAGACCCGAACCATAGCCGCTGCCAAAGCCCGAGGAATAGACCTGGAAGACGTACCTCGTTGTTGTGAGAGCAGGGGTCATAAAAATAGATCAAAATGGGGCCAACAGTTGACCTATACAAACTGATAGCCGCTATCCACCCAACCAATCCCTAGATCATTTCCTTTGATATGGAAATAGACCTGGCATCTCAGTCCCTCTTCAAGGAAGAGGCTCCCCCGTCAATGCACTCCCTGCCATAAATCACCACAAACTCATGTTGACGTTTGAGGACCGGGTCCTGGACGAGCCCATGATAAACATGATGGAGGCTGGCTCCCAAAAGACATCTCAATCAGCCTCCTCCATCAGAGCAAGTAAATGTACGACACCACAGATGAGGAATTGGGCGTCCATGCCCCTAACCCTGAAAGCATTGAGTGGCCGTTCCAAAAAAAAAAAAACCCTATAAAAAGCAAGATTAGCCCTTGGCAGGCAATATCATGTGTATATAAAGACCCACTTTTTCAAGGGCCCATCTTCGAAGAAAAAGAAAAATCCAAAAAAATAAAAGAATATAAAATAATCTAAAAAAATTATCTTTAAAATTCTCGATAAAATCAAGAAAAATGATACCTTAATTGAAAAACCCGTCCCACGTGAAATCGACTCTTTTCCTGTAAAATACAAGAAGAGGTGGGAGTCACGAGTCTGAACGAGGAGATCCTTATCGAAGAGCATCCCAATGAGCTCCTTCGCCAATTTGTCAATTTTGAGCATGGCCCTACCCCAATCGTTGAAGAAACAGAGAACGTCAATCTGAGTACCGAGGAGGTTCCTAGAATCACTAAAATCGAAACGTCACTATCTACCGAGAAAAGAAAAAGTATGATTGATTCCTTCGGTCATACCAAGATGTCTTTGCATGATCATATGAGGATATGCCTAGTTTGGACATCGATTTGGTTGAGCATGAGCTGCCGCTATATCCAGATGTTACGCCGATCAAGCAGAAGTTGAGATGTCTCAGGCCAGAATGGATGCTGAAAGTGAAGGATGAGGTCATCAAATAGTATAATGCAAGGTTTCTCATAGTCTCTAAATACCTGCAATGGTTGGCCAATATCGTCCCTGTACTAAAGAAAGATGAAAAGGTTCGCATGTGCATCGACTTTAAAAACCTGAATAAGGCACGCCCGAAATACGACTTCCCGTTGTCGCACATCGATATCTTGGTCGATAACACTGCCAGGCATGGGATGCTTTTATTTATGGATGGATTCTCTGGATACAATCAGATCAAAATGGCTAAAGCAGACCGAGAGAAGACAACGTTCATTACTCTATGGGGAACTTTCTGTTACCGAGTCATGCCATTTGGGTTTAAGAATGCTAGGGCGACGTACCAAAGGGCGATGACAGTACTCTTCTATGACATGATGCACCGAGAAATTGAGATGTACGTTGAGGACATGATCACCAAGTCACCAGAGAGAGGTGATTATCTGATAAACCTCCAAAAGCTATTTGAGAGGCTGAGAAAATATAGGTTGTGCCTGAACCCTTAGAAATGCACATTCGACGCCATGTGAGGAAAACTACTAGGGTTCATCATTAGTAGAAGAGGCATCGAGGTTGGCTCGATCAAGGTAAAAGCCATCATCGAAATGCCACAGCCATCTATCGAGAAAGACGTCAGAGGCTTCTTAGGTAGGATATAGTACATTAGTCGATTCATGACACATCTCACTCCTATTTGCACACCGATCTTCAAGCTGCTAAGAAAAGATTCGTCCATTGAATGGAATGACTACTGTCAAGCAGCATTTGATAAAATCAAGGGCTACCTTCTCAACTCGCTTATTTTGGTACCACCTGAACCAGGGAGACCACTCTTAATGTACCTCTCCACAACGAAAGTTTCGATGAGATGCGTTATAAGGCAACATGATGAGACAAGAAGAAGAGAGCAGTCCATCTACTATTTGAGCAAGAAATTCACTGATTACGAGACACACTATTCTTATTTACAAAAAGCATGTCTAGGTCTCGTTTGGGCTACACAGAGGCTCCGTCATTACTTGCTATCTCAAGCCGTTCTACTCCTAGCATGAATGGATCCGTTGAAGTACCTATTCAAAAAGTCGGCCTTCATTGGTCGAACTGCATGCTGACAACTTCTCTTATCTGAATTCCACATCACGTATGCCACTCAGAAGTCAATCAAGGGGCAAACACTAGTTGATCATCTGACTGAGAATCTCTTACCTGACTACGAGCCTTTGAGAACTGAATTCTCAGATGAAGGCATCTTGTTTATGACAGAGGATGACACAGAAGAGATAAAGGAGTCCTAGGTAATACACTTCGACGGGGTAGCAAATGCAGAAGGTCAAAGAGTTGGCGCTATTCTAATCTTGTCAAAAGGATCTCATATACCAGTCTCCATCAAGCTTAACTTCCCCTGCACTAACAATATGGTCGAATATGAAGCCTGCGTAGCAGGCCTACAAGCAGCCTTGGACCTGAATGTAACTCATCTCAAGGTGTTTGACGACTCCCAGTTGATCATATACCAGACAAATAGAGATTGAAAGATGAAGGATGAGAAGTTGATTCCATACCATAAGCACCTCAAAGATCTGATAACATGCTTCGATAATGTTACCTTCTCCTATATCCCACGAGCAAGAAATCGTTTTACTGCTGCACTAGCAACATTGGCATCAATGGTTGAAATTCCATATGGCGTCTAAATGAAACCAATCATGATCGAACAAAGAAATGAGCCTGCCTTCTGCCTCTAGATTGAGGGATATGGAAAGTTAGATGATGAACCTCCATAGTTTTCGAATATCAAGAATTTCCTCGAGACTCGAGCTTTCCCTAAAGGTACGTCCAAGACAGACAGACGGACCATCCAAGGTTTAGTAGTGAACTATGTCATTTGTGGTGAGTGCCTCTACAGGTGATCATATAATAACATCCTGCTTTGATGCCTAACTGAAAGCGAGGCTGCCAATATCATGAAAGAGATCCACGAGGGAGGATGCGAGGCCCACGTCAATGGGCACATGCTTGCCAAGAAGATCCTACTGCAAAGGTATTTCTGGACCACCATGGAAACTGACTGTTGCAAGCACGTTCAGAAGTGCTACAAATGCCAAGAACACTCCAGTCTGATACATGCTCCAGCTATAGATCTACACAGCATGACCACTCCTTGTCCATTCGCCACATGGGGCCTCCACACCGTTGGTAAAGTCAATCTGAAAGCTTCGAATGGGCATCAGTTCATCTTGGTTGCCATCGAGTATTTCACCAAATGGGTAGAAGCAGCATCTTACACAAACATTACGGCTAGTCATGTCGAGAAGTTCTTAGAAAATAACATTATTTGTCGATTTGGTATGCCCGAGGACATCATCACAGATAACGACACCAATTTTGTAAACAAGCGCATCAGAGCCTTATGCGAGCAGTACAAAATCAAACACCATTGCTCGTCACCATATAGGCCGCAAACCAATGGGGCTGTCAAAGCTGCCAACAAGACACTCGTCTAAATCCTTGAGAAAATGGTCGTCACTATTGGTGCACACTTTTTCTGGGTTCCTTTCGGTCCCCGTAAATCAGTGGCCCAATTATGTCCTGAGCGAACTCTGACAATGCGGTGTTTTGAATGTTGAAAATAAGGGGGGTTTCAAGGAATGTTCCTAGTTTGTTATGATCGCCAGCTGCAGATATTTAACGACGCTGCAACACGTCAGTGATCACGCTTTGGAGCGGGTGTGGGTTACTTATTTACTGAATCGTCGGCCTGCTAACGTCAGCAACACTGGCTCTTCTTTGAGGTTTAGATAGTTTAGTTTTTCTTATTATTACTGTAATTCTAATTGGTTTAAGTTTCCTAATTCTACTATGAGTCTAGCTATGTGAGCTTATTGAGGTGAATTAATCTAATATTCTAGTGTCCTAATCCTAATATAAGTCTACTTGATTTAAATATTCTAATGCTATTAGAAATCCAACTAATTTAGAATTTAATTACTTTTGAGCGTCCTACCTTTATTAGAGTTCTATTGTGATTAGGTGTCCTAATTCTGTCGTGATTCTAAAGGGTCTCCTAATGCTATTAGAAGTCTAATTGATTTATTATTTTATTCCTATTAAAAGTTTAATTAATTAAGTTTCTTAATCCTATTAGGAGTCTAATTCATATTTAAATATTATTAGAAATCTAATTAATTAAGTTTCCTAATCCTACTAGAAGTCTAATTAATATTAATATCCTAATTGTACTAGGAATGCAAATATGCTAATTCTAGTAAAACTCTAATCAAAGCAAGTATACTAATTATGCTGAAATTCTAAGTAAAGCAATTATACTAATATTACTGAAATTCTAATTAAAGTAAATGAACTAATTTTACTAAGATTCTAATTAAAGTAAATAAACTAATTTTACTAAAAAAAATTAAAGAAAATGAGTTTTGGGCCTGCTATGCTAAGGAGGATTGGCCTCGTTCCCAAGTACCCTCCATAAGCTCCCTTGGGCAAATCGGGTGGCTGAAATTAAAGTAAATTGAACTTCAAATTATAAGATAGTATTTTTTAGATTTTTAAAGTTGATAATTTTGGGTTATAATCACGAATTAAATTTTAAAATTGGAAGTTAAGACTGAATTATAAATTGGGATTTTTAAAAATTTTAAATTGAGAAATTAAAACTAAAATTTAAAACCTAAGAACTGAATTCGGGATTGAAATCAGAAAATCAGACTGTATGATTAAGGACTGGTTCTAGAAACTAAGAACTAGAATAAGAGATTAATAATAGGACTGGAGATTAAGATTTCAGAACAAAATTAAGGTTTAGGGTAGGAGATTAGTCCGTCTGATTAAGGACTGATTCTAGAAACTAAGAACTGGAATCAGATGTTGAAAAATTACGGTCTAAAAAAAAAGGATGCTACGGTCTAAGACTGAAAATTTAATATTAATAGTTAAAACTAAAAAAAAAACCTAAGTCTAAGAACAAAAAAAAACTAGGGTCGAAACTAAAAGCTAAAAGGAAAATTTTACCTAAGGCTAGGGTTGTAGAGAGGAATCTCGAAATTCGAAGGTTGGATGCGGGGGACTTGAAATTCGAATCACGAAGTCATTGCTGTGTTTCTCTTTGTGTTCGCTCTGTTCACTCTCTCTATCCCTCTTTTAGGGTCGAAGTAAAAAAAGTTTTTTATAGGTATTTTTTTAATTACGCACCTGCTTTTGAGCGTTAACTTAATTGCGTGCCGATTAGCAGCAAGCTTATTAGCTTTAAGTCGGTCAACTCGAGCGATCATTCTAATCACGTTAGGACTAATTGCACGCCCTGTTTGGAGTGCGCAATCCGATTAAGTGCTTCATTCGAGGTGCTTAATCATGGAATTTTGATGGTCAAGAACTATAAGACTAGGTCGGGTGTAGGCCAATTGCGCTCCTGTGATATGGCGCTCAATCCGATCACGCACGCCATGTGGAGCGCGTAATCGAGTCTAGAGGTAGTATGGAGAAAGAAAGTCTGATTTGAAAAGGGACTGATTGCATGTTTATGGGTTTGCGTGTAATCGAATTGCGTGCATGGTTTTAGGTGCATAACTCGGGGTTGTCCAGGTCCAGGTTGAGTATGAAATGCCAGACTATTGTTTCAGTATATAGTCTACCTACATCGGGATCTGAGCCACAGAGCTATTGTTTCAGCCTATATTCAGCCATATACTATTGTTTCAGTGTATGGTTCTTACATTAGGGTTAGGGGGTCTGAACCACAATACTATTATTTCAGCCTGTGTCCAGCCATATACTATTATTTTAACACATAGTTCTCACATTAGGGTTAAGGGGTTTGCACTAGAGAGCTATTGTTTCAGCCTATGTTCAGTCATATACTATTGTTTCAATATATGGTCCCCACATTAGGGTTAAGAGGTCTGCGCCACAGAGCTATTGTTTCAGCTTGCGTTCAGCCATGTATTATTGTTTCAGTGCATGGTCCCCTCATTAGGGTTGTGAAACTTCCAAAGAAGGTAAGTACTTTTTGAAAAGTCACCGGCAAGGTCAAAGGTTGATCAAATGAATTTGTATATTTCGAGAGGACAAAATGGGGGTATTTACAGATGCCCCTCTTCGGCGCGCTCTTGCGAAGTAAGGATGCGTCGAAGAAGTAGACACCCTCATTCGAGGTGTCTTTTTATTTCTTTTAAAAAATCATAAATGTGAGCTGAGGATGCTGACATGACATGCGTGAATTTCTTATCTATTAGCACAAGCTAAAATAGAGCATTCGGGAGCACAGTGGTAGCTGTCGAAAGGCGTATTCCATGTCGTGGATACAAGTGATCCCATCGCATATCGCTACCCGCTGTTATAGATAGTCGATGGGGGAAGTCAGCGTGTCCTAATCCGTGGATGCAAGGGACATCCCGTTGCATGACGCGACCTATTACGAGTGACAGTTAAACGGAAAGGAGAATCCCCATATCCTAATCTGTGGGTGTAAAGGGCATCCCACCGTATGTCGTGACTTGTTACAAGGGGTAGTCAAATAGAGGGATATGACAAGTTGAGGTACCGGAGGGTGTCATACAGATGTCCATAAATAAGGTCCAGAGACCTATAATAAGATCATATAATATTGAAAGTTTTCGCAAGTCATGTCAGACCGAGCGCATCATTGCTCACACCAATGCACATCAGGTGTTCTTTTTCTAATAGATATTTGTAAGTTCTTAGATTAAATATATTCATTGCTCGATTTTCCAAGGGGAATGGCCAGTTTGGGTAAGTGGTGAATGAGATAAATTTTGATAGGTAAAAGGTTCCTTTATTATTATTTTGGTTTCTTCTTTTTGTTTTGGTTTTTTTTTATATTTTTTTTTAAAGGGGTTTTGAAAATTTGAGAATTTTAACTTAAGATCAATTCGGTGATAAATCTTCAAAAAATGTGGCTTTCAAGATGTCGCTGAGCAGATCTATCGATATAGGATTTGTGGACCAGACCATTTATGTGGTTATCAAGACGACACTTGGCATGCCGGATACTCTGTCTAATCTTCTCAGCGAATACTGATGATTGTCTCTTATGGGAGGACTACAGTGATCCGTGAGTCGAGAGAGATGGGGTTTGAAAACATTTGACTTAATCATAGCTAACTATATATATCATAAGTAATATCGAGTACAAGAGAGGGGATGATACTTACCTGAAGTGGTGATTCTTACCTGCGTAGTCTGCGATAGGACTGATCGATTGTCGTGACAGGACATGATGGTCTTTTCTATTACGGTTGCATGCTGGGGTGAGTCCCGGTGGTTGCAGGCTGAGATGAGACGCGAGAAAGTCTTTCCTCTTCCTATCTGTCATAGCGGATCATAGATGTGATGGGACATTGGGGGTCTGGTTTAGGATGCTGAGGGATTACTGGTTGTAGGTCTGATAGGGGCATTTGGATCATGGTGGGATTTTTTGTTTGAGATGTGATGGGACGTGGGAGGATTCCCTCTTCTTCTGTTGGAGTCTAGCAACTGCTGTGTAGTTAGGGATTTGGGGGGTAGGCTCTTTGCTTTCGTGATGGGACATTAGTTGAGCATAGTTAGCGATGAGACTTTTGGAAGGTTTGACTCTATTGCAATGGTGCATTGGTGAGGATTTCGGGGAGGTGTGATTGATGTCGGAGCTGTAAGACAAGATAAAGTCACTGTGTCGCGATGGCGTGACGAGATCGAGTCGTAGTTGCATCGCGAGGGGACATATTCATGGATGTGTGGCGGGGTTATGTCTAGATGTTTTGGGTAGTGATGTTTGTGATGAGACGTTGATGGGATATTTGCGCGATAGGTGCATCATATTTCTTTCTTTGGCTGATCTTGGGTTATATGAGATCACATTGTGGTTGCGTCGTGACTGGACTCGTCTTTGGCTCTGGTCATGTGCCTGAGTTTTGGAAAGGCTTACTTTTGGCTTTTCACGAAGGGATGTGTGGTGGCATAGCTGATTTAGGTCAATGAGCTTGGATATTAGGATGGCGTTGTATGTGTGCATCTTATTGCGATGGGACATGTGCGACGAGGTCATGCAATGGGATTCTCCCTCTCCGATCAGATCGTGATGGGATGAGGGAAGGTGACGGTGCCACAATAAGACATGTATGTCTTGTTCCAATGGGATCAGGGGCGCGGTCAATGTCTCCTGCAAGGCTACGCGATGGGATATGGGAGAAGAATCTTGACTGAGATGGGATAAAAGGTGTGAGGGTGTCGATTCTATCTAGAGTTAGATATTATGCGCCTGGTGCCGATCGTTTAATCGAATTGCACGCCTACTTTAGGGAGTGCAATTGAAAGTTTGTAGGGGTTATTTATGCGTTTGGATGTCTACGTGTGATTGGATTACACGCAGTTTCATAAGTGCATAATTCAAACGTCACCAGGTCATTGTGCAGGCGACCTTTCGTATTGTGCGGTGCAAGTGGGTCGTGTAATAGGGTTACGCGGTTTATATCGGGCGTGTGACCTGAGCATCGCGCCATCTGTGCGGGTGATGGTTTTGTTGCGCGCTTCGTTTAGGGCGTGTGATTTAATTTGTACGATTTTCTCTACGCATGATTGAGTTGCGTGCATGTGTCCTAGCGCGTGATTGGGTTTGTACTCTATATAAGTAGCAGAATCTTCATTTCTTTTGCATCTCTCAGTTTAGTCTCGAGTTTTACCTTCTTTGAATCCTTCATGCTCAAATATCCGTGTTTCTGCGATATTAGGTGATCTAATCGTCTGATTGAGATGTCATTTCTTCTTATGTTCATTATTTTGTGTGATCTTCGTCTTGAGGTGATGCTCGGGGATGGCATTATTCTGAAAATGGGAGGTATTGGGAAATAGGAGGCTAGTTTTCACATCGATCCCCTTTAGGGAGTAGTGAAGGCAGCGCTGAGGAGGTGGTAACGGAGGAGGTGAAGATGGCGGAAGAGAAGCTGTTACGAGTGGAGGGATGTGTTTCCCAGCCGGTCCTTCCTGAAGTCTCCGATTGGATGCTCCAAGTCGAGCACTGCTCCTCGCTTGGTCTCCGTTTTAGGTTTAGTTTTCGTTTTGGGTTATAGATTTTGTATGTCGATTTTCGTTTTGGGTTGTATGTTCAGGAGGTATGCGTGATACTTGTAAAAGAATTTTTTATATGAATAAAAAGATATCTATTGTATTCATTTATGTATTTAGTATTATTATTATTTATTTAATTAGATTAAGCTTTATAATTTAAATTTTTGAGATTGAAGGGCTTTAGTGTTTGTCATGGTGAGAGGATGAGACCCATGTTTAAGGTATTTCATTTTGGTCTTATATTTGATTCAACATGACAGTTGTGTGAATTTAAGATTTAATTTAAAAGATTCTCGATGGGTGTTGGGTGCCTTAATCCTATTGGTTTATCTAAACTTGTGGTGAATTTGTTTTTCCTAGGGGTAAGTGTTGTGTGATTATTGATTTATCTAGATTTGTCATGGATTGCTGTCTTTCAGGGAGTATGTGTCTGGTTTAGATTTAATTAGAGTGGAAGGGTTTAAAATGTGACACTTATCACTTTGTGGTTTAGGAGGTATAGTTTATAAATATAAGCCAAAGGCTTTGGATTTTATTTTGAATTTTATTTCAAGCTTAGGATTAAAGTTTGGGGTATTTTTTGTCTTGTTTGACATTTAGGACATTTTTTTTCGTTCATTAATGTCTTTTGTATCTCGGGTATTGAACACGAACAGTTATGATTATTAAGTGAATTATTGGGAATGGAAGGGAATGGGAACTTGGGGTGATGCTAGGGTTGGTGCTATCAACCCAACTCGAAGTGTCAACCCATTGTGAGAAGAGATGGAAGAGAAAAAGGTGGTAGAAAGGAAACCCAAGGATAAGGCAGGGTCAGAGTTCTCGTGGCTGACTCCTATTTTTCCTCGGTAGGTTCTGTGGATTTAGTGTTAGTTGCTCCTCCTTGTTATGCTTTCCAAGGTGAGTTTTCATAGGTGGATCCCGCAGGTCCTAGGTGGATTTCTGTGAGCCACTCTTTCTTTTCTGCCGGCTCGGGGCGAGGAAATGTTGTCATTGTTAGAATTTGTTCAGGGTGCGTTCCTGCTCCCGGCCTCTCCGAGATCTCTTGTTTCCCAAATAAATCTAGATTCGGGCATTTGCCTGAACGTGCTGATTTTAAATTTTTTATTTTAAGTTGTATATTCAGAGGGTATGCCCTTAGTGTGATTTGTAATAATTTTATCTATTTTAAAAGCGATTATGTTGTTAATTCCATTTGTAGTTATTTAGTAAATTTTTGGTTTGGTTTACTTTATAGCTTATTTTATTTATTTTGAGTATGATGTTTATTTATTATATATTTCTTTGAGTTTGATTTGATTCGATTTATTTATTTTATTTTGGGGTGTGTTGGGGGCATTTTTGGTTTAGTTTAGTTTGGTCTAAGCAAGTAATTCGCTTTGGGGATGGGGCCATTTTGTTTTTAGCTTTCGGGGTGTATATTTTCTAAGTTTAAGGGGTGTTTTTTTTTTTTTAAGATTGGTTTTAGCAAGGGTGTACTTTGGATTGGTAATTAGTGTTGGAAATCTCCTAATTTTAGGCCTGTAAATCTGTTGTTCTGGGCATATATTTTATGTTTCCCTGGAGAAATAAGCACTTTACTCCGGGCGCATAACCAAATTGCGCGCCGTAATGGGCGCGCACGATTGAGGGTTTTGGAGGGTCATTACGCGTCACTTTACTGACACAAACATATTACATGCATGTTTTAGTACGCGGAATTAGAGCAGCAATTGATCATTGTGCGGGTGACCTTTGGCATTTACGTGTCACAGTGTAGGTGTTTGGTATAATCATGCGTTTGGTACATAGCGCGCAACAGGGGCGTCGGGTTAGTTTGAGCGGGCGACGAGCTGTTTACGTGCTCAAGACTGGGCTTGTAATCGGGATTAAGTGTGGGGAGTATGGTGCACAATTTCATTGAGCCCATCAGTCCAAGCGCCGATTTGACCGCGCTCTATATATACTTCAAAATTCTTCATTCTTCTCGCGCTATCCGTTTTTGTCTTTGATTTTTTATTTCCTTATTTTCTTGTGCTCTAATTCTCGTGTCTTCGCGATATCTTGCGATCCAATCGTCTGTTTTAGGCACCGTTTCTTCCGTTCTTTCTAGTTTTTCGAACTCTTTCTTTTAGGATAGAGTCCAGAGGTAGTGATCAATTTTAATCATCAGTATCAGAGATGGAGCGAATGATAGCAGTAGAGATCGGTGAGTTTTTCGAGGCTCGAACTGGTGCTGTTGTCATGGAGGAGGATGTCAGGGCGATAGTTAGAGAGGAGGTACTAGAGGATGACCAGGTGGTGGTCAGGGAGGAGGTACCCGAGATTGATCAGGGTGCGGTTGAGGATGAGGGCGAGAGAGCTGAGGATGAGGAGCATCAGGGTGGTGATAAGGAGCATCAGGGTGAGGAGCGTCAGGCTCGCACACACTTCCCGTTGGAGGATTTCTTCGCTCGAGGTCAGGTAGGTATCCATGAGCAAGAGTTCCTTCGCTTTTCTAGGTATTTAAGTCGTGACATAGACTTATTAGGATCTGGAAACTCTTTAATTTCATGTCGAACCTCTATCGATTACTGATTGTGTGCTCATTCATGCATCATGACTACATTTAATGATAGGTCAAGTTTCTGTTTTATTATTCTTATCATATTTTATGTGCTTGTTAAGGACTCTTACCATGTGTTTTAATATATTTTATTTGCCTTTTAGCTCTAGGTTTATTTGTCTCTCATTGTAGGTATGTGCGTTAGTCTTATTATATTTTTGCTTATTTTTCGTTCGCTAGGAGCCTCCGCAGCTGGTTATCAGCTCGGCATGGACAGAGTCCCATACTTGGTATTATGCCTTGTCAAAGTTTCAGCGAGCTCGGTTGGTGTCATTCGACTTTGGGTTGATCTTAGAGTTGAAGCCTTTTCAGGTCGATCGTGGTCTAATTGTGGCGATTCTAGATAGGTGGCTGGAGGAGTATCAGACGCTTCTCTTTTCGGTCGGTATGTTGCTGCCGACCTCAGAGGACTGGGTCTGTATCACTGGTCTTCGTTTCGAGGGTGAGCCGATTACGGGACGAATGGCGGGAGATTATTTAAGGGTGTGTGAGGAGATTTTGGGTGTCCCGTATAGATCTAGTGGATCAGAGCCAGGGGTAGTTCGGGTCACTTGGTTCTTTGACACGTTTGCTAGTGGCTTTGTCCCTTCAAGGCGTCATTCGGAGCTGAGGGTGTCTTTCGAGGCGCGTTGCATGGCGATGGTGGGTCGGGAGCCTGTGGTTGAACCGGGGTTGGCTGCAGATAGGGTGCTTCGAGCATTCTTGATGTATTTCCTTTGTGTCGTACTCTTCTCTTCTTCGACTCGGGGATACATCATCGGGTTGTTTTGTATGGTTCTCGGGAACTTGGATCGAGTCCCTACCTATGCTTGGGGTGCGGTGGCATTGGCACATCTCTATGACCAGCTTTATCATTGGGGGCGAGGTGTCACGACGATCGAAGGTTTCCTTCCCTTCCTCCAGGTGAGTTTTAGTTAATTGGTGTCATAGTGTCTTCAATTTTTTTTTGTTTCGTAGCAGCTATTCAGCATTTCTCTCTTTTTTGCTTTCTAGTTTTGGGCGTATGATTACTTTGCCTTTCTTCGTCCATGGGTCTCGATGGAGATTACGTTCATGTTTTCGCGGATGCATGCGTGGAGGATAGCGTTGGGTCGTCGTCGTTGGTCTTCGGATCTTCAGACCGTGCCAGGCCTTTTTGAGGATATGCATGCTGGGCAGGTAGGTGTTGTCTATATTGTCGTTACATTTCTCAATTTGGTGCTTGTATTTATCGAGTTTCATTGTTTATTGACGAGTTTACCTATGGGTTTACAGGTGATTTGGAGACCTTATACAGCTGGGGAGGATGTTGATGTGCTGGTGATTCAGTCTGACCAAGCTTTCTTCGATGTGGACATATGAGTCCATTATTTTGAAAAGGTGGAGAGGATCCACCTATCGCGAGTGGTTCGACAACGGGGACTTGCTCAGGGAGTCCCTCCGGAGGTTTTCCACAGAGTGGTGAAGAGGATGACTGGTCCCCTTGGTCGGGACTTTGCGAGCCGGATGGCACTTTAGATGGTTGATTTCAGAGCTGGGGGGTCCAAGGTGACTGGGGCGCGTGACGAGGTGGATGCCCGAGAGTTTGTGAGATGGTTCGGGGCATTGGGTGGTGGACGCCTCTTTACACGTCCCTTCCATGGGAGTGGCTCTTTTACGGTCGGAGGGCCTGAGTCGGTGTCGGCATTGAGGGAGAGATTGGCCGCGTTAGAGCAGGGCCATCTCACGACGGGTGTTTGGGGTTGGATGCCCTTCATAGGGCGATGGAGCAGATGGGGTGCACTCCTCGTCCTGATGAGGAGATGTTACGCTCCCTCGCCTCCTCGGTTGCTCACTCTAGGGGAGGGGAGGATGAAATGAGGGTTCAGCTAGCGGAGACTCGACGACTCTTAGTAAGATAGTTCATTGGTCTAGTTGTTTATATCTCATGTTGACTCAATTTTCCAGTCGTTATGATATAGTTGTTGTGTCTCGTTTTCTTTTGGTCAGTCCGAGAGGGAGATTGAGGTCGCCACTCATGCGGCGATGGTCGAGTTGTTACGCAGCCAACATCAGGCCGGCCGGGAGGTGGAGGCGAGTCTGCGATCTGAGATTGATAGATTAATGTCTTTCTTAGTTTATTAATTATTGGTATTTTGTGGATTCTTATAAGTTCTGTCGCATTTGTCGATGTTTGTAGAGGGCAGAGCGTTCCGTCGCGGGGCTTCTGCTCAGGCATTCGATCATTCCTCAGCTGCCTCTTCCAGTCGGGAGGATCTAACGATGGCTCAGCTTCGAGTTGAGCTAGAGCACTGGATGAGTTTCTTCAATATTTTGACCTATCTGTATGATTGTAGTAGTTCGTTGGATGTTATTGTTTTGCTTTTCTTAATAGTTTACTAACATCATGTGGTATTTCAGCGTCAGGTCTTCGAGGATTTTCAGACGAGGGAGGCGACTGTTACCTCTATACGCCCCGACAGTCAGGTATAGTTTCTGGTTCGGTGTAATTCAGTTTAGGTTATTTCATTTATTTTATTCTGACATATTTTGTGTTGGCTTGTTTAACTTTTGTGCAGGCTATTCTAGACTCTTCTCCTGAGGTTCCCCCTCAGGGGTTTGCCCCTATTCCTTCTCAAGTACATTTTAGTTGATGCATTTATAGTTTATTCGTCATCGTAGTATTATCTGATATATTTGTTTGTTCATGTTTGTAGCCGCTCATGTTTGCTGTCCCTTCTGTGCCGTCTGCTGATCCAGTGATCGGTGCGACGGTTGAGCACCTTCTTGGGGAGAGGGTGGATCTGGTATGATTATCTTCTTTTCATTTTTTTTTTCTCTTACAAATGTTCGTCTATATATATCGGCTTTCTTTGACTCGGTGTGGTAACACAGGTTCGTCAGCTTGAGGAGGCGCCTCTAGAAGTGGCACGAGCGCGTGCCACTCCTGAGGCGAGATGGATCCTCGGGGATACGCAAAGCCGTGAGGACCTACTTGTTAAGATGATAGTTGCGCAAAGGACTCAGACTGAGGCATTGGAGGCGGTGTGTCGGACGACAGGGAGAATGCTGTGACCATAGATTGGGCGATGATCGTCGAGGAGGAGTGAGCAGGGAGTGTCTTTGGGCCGGTTGGTCGAGGTTCTTTGGATCGAGTCGAGGGCTACAGGTTCCTCGATTGGGCAGCCTCGTCGTACGACACGTGATCGTGTCAGGGATTATGTTCGTGAAGATTATGTTATTCAGGAGCTTATTGCTGGATATCCTCGTTCTCGATTGAGGCGGTCTGCTAGTCAGGCAAGTGAGGGGGATTCAGTTGCAGGGCCTCCTCGTCTAGAGGTTTCGGTAACTCCGAGTGCCAAGATTGTATTTTCAGAGGATCAGTCTATGGACCTTAGGGCTGATGATACTGGGGACAACGGTGATCGGCCATCCCAACGGCAGCGAGGGAGTAGGGGTGTATAGTTTTCCTTTCTTTTGTATTATTATCATTTTTTTTGTGCCATGCTCATTGTATGTGCAGGGGGTATGCCCTCGGTGATGGATGTAAAAAGAAAATTTTGATGTATATATGTTTAAATAGTTTTTCAGTTTAGATGTACCTGTGTTGGCTCCTTTTCTTTTAGTTACCTCTTGTATTTACTTTTTGCTTTCAGCGCCGTCAGTTGTTATCGAGACTTGGATGCTTCCTGAGCTGGCCTGGTGGTGGTTAAAGGTTACTTTGTATCTACATATCTAAAGGCAAGGCTATCAATAATTTTTATTCTCCTCTTTGCTAGTTGTCAAGGGGGGCGAGTGTCTTAGACCGGGGTCTGATAGTAAGAGATGGATATATGCTCTTTTTTCTTCTTTTTCTTTCCTTTTTTTTTTTTTTTCTTTTTTTTAGGAACTGAAAATAATGCAACAGGGAAAGCAAATAATTAAAATAATTAAAAAATAAAAATGCCCCAGTGTAGGAGCATGGTAGGATTGACAGTGGAGTATCTTCGGTAGCATTCTTCGGATGGTGACTTAATTATTCCGCATTTTCTTTATGGACGAGTCGGCGCTTCTAAGGTGATTCTCTTTCTGAAAAAAAAAATGCCCTAGTGTCTAGATGTAATGGAGCTTTTTTTAGGTTTTAGATAAGCACTTTGGGTCTATAAGAAGCCATGGGTATTTGGTGAGTTAGTTTTGAAGAAAAGTTCATCAATATTGTTATCGAACCGGGGGCAGTTGCTTTGATTATGTTAGTTGTATACCGAGAACCTTTGGGGTGGTGGTCATCCTATCCCATGGTCATTATCAGGGAGGGTGTGGTAGATATAGTAAGTGATTGCATCAGTCGTTATTCATCGATTTCTGGTTTCATTCTTGGGAGTATCCTGAAAGGCTTCTATTTATCATCCGAAAAATAAAAAAAGTGGAAGAGGGGTAAGGCTCAGTGATGTGGGGAGTAGTTTGTAACTAACGCTTTTCAAAAGGGA
This sequence comes from Chloranthus sessilifolius, assembly GCA_021018995.1. Classification (NCBI taxonomy): domain Eukaryota; kingdom Viridiplantae; phylum Streptophyta; class Magnoliopsida; order Chloranthales; family Chloranthaceae; genus Chloranthus; species Chloranthus sessilifolius. The sequence continues at coordinate 124,984,708 of CM037589.1, read as the reverse complement.
TGAGTAACAATCTTTTTCTCAGAGGGGATACGGGGTACCATGTTTGAGCTCTTCGTCATGTTTCAGTACCATCAAAATCTCACATTCTATGGTTAGTTGGAGTTTTTCCTCCTCCCGCCCACCTTACGACGACATCTAGTAGTATGGGGACATCAGGGAGGCCCTCACAACTTGCTTATACATTTCTAGTAAAGTTACCAGAGATGTCCTCATGACCTGCTTATGCTTCCCTGAGCTTATTAACTTGTTCATTTGTCTTATTACTCTCACTCAATTTTTTTTACATATATGTATATATATATATTTTTGAAAGCATCCTGCTAGCGTAAGAATAATGAGTTTTGATTGAACCTGACATCTTCATTTTTGTTGCTCTAACGTCTCTTTTAATAGCGGGGGAAGGGAAATGAGGTTCGGGTGTTACTTATGCTTTTGAAAGAGGTCAGGTATGTCACTAGTCTTTTGATCAGATTGTCCGAATAAGAAAGTGGGTGATAAATTGGAGGTCTTAAGGATATTATGAGAATTGAAGGCGTACGACTAATGAACGGGTCATGATGACTACGAGAGCGGTAAGTATAGGTATCTAACCACGGGCTGTGATGATCACAAGGCTAAGGGTAATATTTTCTAAGGTATAAGGCGTTCCAAGGGTTAGGGAGTTCTTCCCCGTCTTGGTTTGCCAGTTTGTATGCATTCCCAGGGTGTTCAGTTGTTATAACATAAGGGCCTTCCCAGTTCGGTTTTAGTTTTCCTTTTAGATGGGCGTGCTTGGAAGGCATGATTTTCTTTAAGACTAATTCTCCAATATTAAAGGTTCGTTTGAGGACTTTCTGATCAAAAGCTCTGGCCACTCTCCTCTGATATATCTGAGCGTGATCAACTGCTCTTAAACACATTTCATTGAGCTGCTCTAGCTATGCGAGTAGGGCAATTCCCCTCTCGTCTAAGGATAGCTCATTATCGAGTTGAATCCGTAGGGATGGTACTTGTATCTCATATGATAGAACTGCCTCCATCCCATAGGTAAGGAGGTAGAGAGTTTGTCTAGTGGTCGTACGAATAGAGGTCCTATAAGCTCAGAGTGCTTTTGGTAGTCGTTCGGGCCAGTCGGCTCCATTGCTCGTCTCTACTGTGTATTTCAAAATTTGAATAAGCATTTTGTTCATAGCTTTTGCTTGTCCATTGCCTTGAGGGTAAAACGGTGATGAGTGGCGTAGATCGATGTCGAACTTCTTGCATAACTTCTTCGTCTTTTCTGTGATGAACTGCGGTCCATTGTCGATGACAAACATCTTGGGTACTCCAAACCTGGTGATGATATTTTGAACGATAAACCTCACAAGTGTCGAAGCGGTGATTCTGACGTAGGATTCAGCTTCTGCCCATTTGGTGTAGTATTCGGTTGCCGTAAGTATGAATGCGTGCTTGAAAGTATTCCCAACTGTGTCTATAAAAGGTCTGATGACATCGAAGGCCCACATCGAAAATGGCCACGGCGAGGTCATAGTGTTCAATGCAATTGATGGAGCTTTGATGAGTGCGGCGTGTTCTTAGCATTATTTATATAATTGGACATAGAGGTGGCAACCTCTTATCATTGTCGACCAGAAATAGCCCTGTCATATGATTTGATCTATGAGCCTCTATCTACCGGTGTGGGCATCGCAGGCACTGCCGTGTGCTTCTCGGATGATGTGTTATCCTTCGGCGGTTGTGACACATCATAGCAGTACTCCTTTGGTGAAGGCTTCTTTGTATAATATTTCATCAAGTATGCGAAATTGGGCGCATCGGTTCTTTATAGTCTTTTGTTCAATCTTCGTAGCGTATGGAGGAATGTGTTGATGCTTCAGGAAGTTCAAGATATTGAAATACCATGGCTGTCCGTCATCGGTTAGTGATTTTTCAATCCTAAACGTAGTGACCTCGGTTTTTGCCTTGACGTGGTTTTCCAGAGTGATTGCTTCATTTGGTCCCGTGCTCGTGGGGAGGATTGGTAATTCTCTCTTAACTGTCCATGTTATCTCGTGGGTGGGTACTGGCAGCTTTTCGATGATGAAGGTCTTAGTACTTTGTCCGATGGATATTTGGATGATCAAGGCTAACGTGGCAAGGGAGTTCGTGAGCTCATTTTCTAATCTAAGGATGTGCGTGAAAGAGATCCTTTCAAATTTCTTTATCAAATATTAAGCGATTTCTAGATATGCCATCAGTCTTCTTTCCTTGGTTTTCTATTCTCCTATAACTTGTGAGATTACAAGCTTGAAATCACTAATGGTTTTCAACTGTTTAACACCTAATTGTAGTGCGGCTTGTAGTCCAGCTATGAAAGCTTCATATTCTGTGACATTATTAGTGAAGGGAAGTCTAATTGAAAAGCCTTAGGTATGACAACTCCTTCAGGGGTTAACAGGATTATCCCGATGCCTTTTCCTTTGTGATTTAGAGCACCGTCGAAATAAAGGGGCCATGACGTCTTATTAGGCTCTTCGCTATAAATTGTGAATAGGCCTTCATCGGAGAAATCTGCGTGTATGGGCTCATTGCTCGGGAGTGAGAGATCTGCGAGGTAATCGGTGATTGCTTATCATTTGATTGACTTTTACGTGATGTAAGTGATGTCGAATTCTTGTAATAGCATATGCCAGCAAGTGATCTTTTCTGATGTTGCAGGCTTTTCGAATATGTACTTCAGAGGATCCATTCGGACTAGTACTAGTATCTTATATGCTCTGAAGTAGTGCCGTAATTTGGTTGAGGCCCACACCAATGTGAGGCAGGTCTTCTCCACTGAAGTGTATTTTCGTTTGTACTCGACCATCGTCCTACTAAGGTAGTAGATAGCCTTCTCTCTCTTGTCGTCTTCTTCATATTGTCCTAAAATTACTCCCATTGCTTTGTCATTTGCTGAGGTAGAGAATTAGGGGTCTTACGAGAACTGGTGGTGATAGTATTGGCGGGTTAAGGAGGTACTTCTTCATATTTTCGAAGACTTGCTGACATTGGTCATCCCATTTGTACTTAATTCCTCCTTTACGTAGTCTGTAGAAAGGATCCCATATGTCTGAATGTTGGGAGATAAATATCCTAATGAATTGCAATCTTCCTATTAGGCCTCGTAATTTTTTGATATTACTGGGAGGTGGCATCTCAAATATGGCTCTGACTTTTGCAGGGTCGACTTCGATACCTTGCTTGCTGACTATAAAATCGAGTAATTTTTCGAAAGTGACTCTGAAGACAAATTTCTTTGGGTTCATTTTTAATTGATATTTCTCAGCGCTTTGTAGCACCAGTCAGAGTGTTTCAACATGTCCTACCCACGTTTGGGACTTCACTAATATGTCATCGACGTAGACTTCTACACATTTATGTATCATGTCATAAAAATAGCTATCATGGTGTGTGGATACATGACTCTTGCGTTCTTGAGCCCGAAAGGCATGATGACGTAGCAATTAGTTTCCCATGGTGTGGTGAAAGGAGTCTTCTCTTGGTCAGACTCTGCTAATTTGATTTGATTATACTCAGAGAAATCGACCATAAAGGATAGCATCTCATGTCTAGCGGTGTTGTCAACTAGAGTATCAATGTGTGAAAGTGGAAAGTCATCTTTTGGACATGCCTGGTTGAGGTTTCGAAAGTCAATGCAAACCCGTACTCTAGTGCCTTTCTTAGTGACCGGTACTATATTGGCGACCTACATGGGGTAAAGGACGACTCGAATGAATCTAGCTTTGTATAACTTTTCAACTTCCTCTTTAACTTGGAGGGTTGTTTTTGGGTGCCTCATTCGGAGTTTCTACTTAACAGGTTTTGCATCGGGTTTCAAGACAAGACGGTGTTCTACTAAACTTGGTTCTAGACCAGGCATATCTTCATAAGACCATGCAAAGGAGTTGAGGTGCTCTTGTCGGACTTGTACGATTTATTGACGTTCATTGGAGTTGAGTATTGCGCTAATTAGTAGCTTCTTGGGTTTCTCCTTGGTGCCAAAGTTGATTTCTTTTATAGGTTTCGTGGCAACTTAGGTTTTCTCGTCGAAATACTTGATGACCCATTGGAAGTGCAACGCCTCCTTGGTGACTGGTGTTCCTTCTTCATCCTCGGTAAGCTCATATACTGTAAAATTGCTACACTGGAGATTTTATTTTGTAAAAGGTAGCCCTCCATTGATACAATTTATGACTGAGAGATCTTTGGTAAGGTGAAGGTCAAGGCTATTGATTCTTTTCTCAAGGTCGCAAAGTATCTCATCTAGTATAATCACTGGCTTGTTATTTTGCTTGGACGCCTTGTGTCTTTGTGCGGGAGAGGAGACAGAAGTCTTAGGAGGAAAGTCTCCTTGTTGGTCACAGGATTGATTCAGGACGAAGGGTTTTCTGGTTTTTTTTAAATTTGCATTTCTAAATTTTTAGGGTTTTTACTTTTTCTATTTTTTTTTTAATTTTCTATAATAGATATGTTACAAAATTGGTCGCCTCAAGAGGCGCCGGGAGAGTTGCTTCCTCTAACTGGGGGAGTAAGACGGCTGCCAGAGCCATTCATGCGATTCTTTGAGAAATGTGAACTTGTTTTGAATTTGACATTTTTTTTTGAGTCCTCAGCTAATGAGATCTTTTGAATAAGCGACGCTAGTAAAAGTAGCGCTGACGTTCGGATTTCCTCTATCACCTTGATCGTCATGTCCTTGAAGAAGCTCTGGAGATTGTAATTGGTCAAACTATCATCCTCTGAGTTATAATGCAATTGCTCTTCTTGTCAAGGGTGACCTCCTAAGGGATCCTCAGGGGTAGTGAACTCTCTCCCTTGAACTTCATAGTATGTGTAGACACCCAAATTTAGCCCAAGGCCAGATCGAAACACATTTCGAGAGAGGCGCGTCACCGAGCTTTTGATGACATGTATGGAACCCTTAGGAATCCTTCTGAAAATTTAGGAACCCTTCCAAACCCTTAGGAATCATCCTAGATCCCTTAGGAACCTTCATGAACCCTTAGAAACCAATCTCGACCCTTATAACCTGTTTCGGACTTGAACCTAATTTTCTCGAGCCATGGATGAGGAGTGGTGCATCGGGACTAGCTGTCACCTCTACTGTGATCAAATCTTATACCATTGAAAAGTAAAAGTCATCAACTTTCCAACGGGCCAAGAATCACCCCAATAGGAGCTGTGTACGCAAAGATATGACGGTCCGAACCCGAGGGGTAGGATGGTAATTTCATGAAAACTCCCTTAGGGATTTAGTGCAACTAATAGTGGTGCCAGGCCATTTCTCCCCAGAAATGGCTTGGCACAACTAATAGTTGCGCCAGTTATAGGTAAGCTTGGAGCAACTATTTATTACGCCAAGCCATCTCTCCCCAGAAATGACCTGGCGCAACTAATAGTTACGCCAGAATTAAGGTGGACCCCACCTTGGGGAGCCAACTTTCAAGCACTGTGCATGCACTGTTTTACTGTGCATATGCTTGGCGCAACTAATAGTTGCGCCAGGCATATGAACAATAACATTTGGTTTTTGCCTCGAAAATTGAGATTGGGATTTGACTTGTTGACCATCTTAACCTTTGGAGTGTATTTTGCTAATTTTGTTGGCACCCTTGTGCACCCTATTTGCAACCCTTAAGTGATTTGAAACACCAACCTATCATCCACCATTAAAACCACCTTCACACCTTTCCAAGCTCTCAAAATCTTAGGAAACCTTAGATGCTAGATTACCTAATTCCTAATCTTGCTTAGCCTTTAAGTAGCCTCCTAACCCACCTTTTTCCTATAAATAGAACCCCCCTCACCTTAGATTAAAGGTTGAGAAAATTTGCCTAAGAGAGAAAGAGCTTAAGTGAGAAGATCTTTCTCCCTTTGGTGCACCATTCTCATACAAAATTCAGAATTTCAAAACCTCCTTTGAGTCATATTTTCCACCTTAGATCCCCTAGTTTAGGTGTGTACTATCCATTTGTCTTCCCTCTCTACCTCCTAGCTAGCAAGTCTTAGAGGTTAGAACCCCTTTTTCTACTATACAAGCCTTCAAAAGCTCATCAAAGCAAGCCAACGCAAGGCTCCGCAATGGTGCAACAAGGGCCCAAGAGCTCCGGCTCTCCCCTCTATTCCTCTTCCTTCTTGATCGTTCCTCCATCCTCCCATTTGTGTCGTTACGCTGTCGAATTTTCAATAGGAACGGAGGGGCACGAATAGTATTTTAAGCCCCTTTGGGCAAGAGGAAGCCTTTTTCTTTTCTTTTATATTATTTTTGTTTTGTTCAAAGTAGAGACCACATTAAGCGGGTTGATTGGGTGCCTAACACCTTCCCAATCGATAATCGAAGCCCCTACCCAAGAACCTTTGGTGTGGATTGGATTCAGAGTCATATTTGTGACACTTTGGTGCTTATAAATTTTTTTTCGGTTTCCCAGAACACCAAAAGCTCGGGGTGGCGACTCTATATTTTTGTTAGCGAGCGCATCGCTGTGACGGGATCGTCAAAGATCCCACGGTTTCACAGATGGCGACTCTGCTGGGGAATAGCCTATAGAGCTTTCCCTTGAACTTGGCCTCTTTATTTTTGATTTTGCTAATCTTTTATTGTTATTTTTTTTTAATTTTTACTCACCCCTCGGATTAAGTCATTTTACTTACCCCTACTTTTACGTCATTTACGAGTCTTAGCCGATTGGCAGGCCTACATGCGCATTATTTTTTAATTTTCTTTACTTTTTCGTCATTTTGGTGTCTTAGCCGATTGGCGGGCCTACTTGCGCATTGTCTTTTAATTTTCTTTAAAATTTTCATCATTTAAAGTGTCTTAGTCGATTGGCGGGCCTACTTGTGCAAACATATTCTAACAATGTACGTTGGCCCGTAGTGGCGGTACGGGATCATCACCCCCGATCTTTGAACTAAAGAAAACTTTCATAAAAAAAGGAGCTTTGAAAAAAATTAAAATTGAACCAAGATAGGGAACTTAATCAATTTGTTTTTACGGAATAAATTTTTAAAGGGTTGGGTTTAGGCACACATAAAACCACCTGGGTCTTAGTATGGCGGCAGCCCCTAGTGGTGATGATCCAGAAAAGTTTAAGCCCACCTAGTATCTGAGAAGATGCTTGCACAAGAGGTATATCGGGTGGGTCACCTATTCCTACAAGCTTAAAACCCACTGGGTACGCAAGCCACCCGAGAAGGGAACTCCAAGGCCTCGGAACCTTAGTTTTCACTTATAAAAATTCAAAAAACAAAAGGGTTAAAAATAAAAAAACCTAAAAAATATAGTCTTTGTGGTGCCGACATAACGGCATCACCCTACACTCCATCCCGTAGGGGAAGAAAGACAAAATTTTTCGGGCCTTATCCAAGGCACCCATACCCAACCCGATACCGAGACATGTCGTGGGTAGTGGACTCGGCTTATGCCGATCCCGATTCATCCCCGACACATTCTCCAACCCATTCCCATTTGGGAGAAATTTTAACCACCATCTCCCTCACCCAATCACCCTTTACCATTTCCGGCCATTTTGGCGCCCCTATTTTTCTATCTAGCACTTCCCAAGTTATCCAAAATCTACCTCCCAATTCCCCATCTTTTATCCAAATCATGCCTATTTTTCCTCTCACATCCATGCCAAACCCCATCCCACTTTCTACCCACATCCATGCCAAATCCAACGCATTCCCCATCCACATCCATGCCCCATTTTTCATCTTCCCCATATAGGCCCGATCCACCCTCATTAACCTATGTCACCTCCACCTTATCCAACCCCTCACAAATCCTCCCATCTACCGAGGTCATGACCGATTTTACCGGGACCAAGCCCAATTTACCCACCACATCTATATCTTGTCACCCCTTAAATCCACCATCTCCATCTGACCCTCCTTCCATGACCATGATGGAGGAGATGCTCAAAGCCTACTCCATGTGGAGGGCTTCCCAAAATGCTTCCTCTCCTCCACACCCCATATCCATGAACCCATCTCATACCCTAGCCAATCTTCATGCCTCACTCCCCCATGACCCCCATCAACCCCCCATCATCCACACCATCCAAACCCCCATTTTCCACATACCCCAAGGCCCATTGGCCCAACCCCCATTTCCCACATGACTCAAGGCCCATTGGCCCAAATCCCCATTTTTCACATGCCCTAAGGCCCATTGGCCCAAAACCCAACCACCCACACATACCAATGGCCCATTGCCCAAACCCACCAAGGGCCCATGGCCCAAACCCATCAAGGGCCCATGGCCTAAACCCATCAAGGCCAATGGGTTAGATCCACCAAGGGTCCATGGCCCAAACCCACCAAGGGCCTATGGTCCAAACCCATCAAGGGCTCATGGCCCAAACCTATCAATGGCCCATGGCCCAAACCTATAATAACCAAGGCTTCACGGCCCAACCCTCCCCAGGCTTCATGGCCCAAACCCAAGCCCAAAACCTTGGAACCCAACACCAATGCCCCCCACAATACTGTTGAGAACCAGAAAATATCATTCTCCACCCTTTAACCTAGGCCTTAATAGACCCTTGAAGAGAACTAAATAAGTGTTTTAAGTGCTTGTGTTACAGCTAACAATAAAGACAGGCTTAGCCAGAAAGCAACCTAAAAGTGCCAAAAAGATGATAATTCATGTCGATCCAAAGGAAGAAAGAGAAGGGACAACCTCATGAGCTGTTAAAATACCTGAACTGAAGAGGTAAAGACCTGGTCTCAACCCAGAAAAGAAATGTGGAGCAATTCGAACAGAAAAATGCACTACAGAGTGCTTTTCGAAAAGAATCTGAACATTTCGAAAAGAACCTGAACTCTACGAAAAGAACTAAAAGCTCCAGGCTTAGTTTTCGAAGAGCACCTGAACTCTTCGAAAGGATGATTGACCTATTCGAAAAGAAGAAAACTCCTTTCGAACAGAACCTGAACGTTGCGAAAAGAGCTTCAGGAGTCACAGTACCTTGCGAAAAGTCCCCTAAACTATGCGAAATGGTATTCTGGAGATTCCCAGCTTTTGCAAGGGTAATTCAGTAATCTTTTTCACGCGTCCCAATGCATTTAAAAACCTAGGGACATTCCAGAAGATTCTAATTCTAAGAATGAAGCGAAGGCATATTCCACCCCATGTGAGCACCTAGAGATGAAATACCTTGGCGGAAACTTCTAGAAGCTCTAACAAATTTTTAAATTGCATAACAAAATTGATGCTTATGCCGCCTGATTGGCTGAACCAGATCGAGCAATTCTGATTGGCCAGAACAGATCTGGATCCCTGTGCTCAACTACCATTGGTTGATACAGATCTGAGCACTGCTGATTGGTCGATACGCATCTGAGCTAGATCTGGGGAAAACTATAAATAGATGAACCATTTGCCCAATTTGGACATCCAGATTTTGAGTTTCATTCCTATTCCCCCATTTCCAAATCAGATAGTTTGTCTGAAATCCCTATAATAGCCTAAGTTTTACTTGCAATTGAGAGCTGTGAGATACTTCTGTAATTCAGAAGAGAGTTGTATTCAGGACTACAAATCTGAGAGCTGTTTAAGCTGTGCTCTGTAATTGTAATGGTGAATTTGAAAAGGTTGCTGTAAACCGTACATTCTCAATTGGATTCGTGTTAAGGGTTCCCTCTGATCTCCTTATTGCATTAGACTCCTTTAGATTTACTGCTTGTCATATAATTTCCCTTGATTCATTAACCCTGTGGTAATTAGTGTTTGTAACCTAATCTCTCACAGCATTTGTAGTGATGTTTCTTGTTCTAAATTAAGGGTTTAGATTAAAGACTATTGGATGGTCTGTGGCCATTGAAGTGGACAGACCATAGCCATAAGCCTAAATCTAATCCTTGAGTTAGATTTATTTCTCTTACATCTGTGCTTGTAGCCAGATGAAGATTGGATCATTTCTCATTTGATCTACAGTCATTCTCATTGTGTTTCAAGGACCAAATCAAAGTTAGATATTATTTCTCCATTTTTATAAGTTTACATCAAAATTCACCCAACTCAGATCTGGATCATTTAGTTTAACTTTTACTTTTATCATTTAGTTAATGTGACAAATTCAACCTCCCATCTTATGTGCTTTGTAGATAGGATAAGAGGCCAGATCTGGTAGCTCAGATCTAAAGGTTTATCTTGCATTTTAAACAAATTCTCTATGGACGATCTTTTACTCATTTACATTTAAAACTTGCTACAATTGGCCCTGATCTTGCAGGCTAATTCACTTCTCTCTGTGCTGATATTTCTTTACCCTTTTTTATATTCCAGAATCAGTATAACTTAGCAATTGCAAATTTCTTTTCAAAACACAAATAAATCATGCACACTTAGAATCACCAACAAATACCCCCAAAATTTCACCCACCCCCAACCTTCACACCCGGGTGTTAGTGCGCGCTTTTTCTGGGTTCCTCTCGGTTCTCGTTGAATCAGTGGCTCCAATTTTGTCCAGGTGGACTCTAGTGATGCGGTGCTTGGAATGACAAGAATAAAATGAAAAGGGAGATTTTTCTAGGAAGGTTCCTAGTTTGATTGCGATCGCAGCTGCAGATATTTAACAACGTTGCAATACATTAGTGATCACGCTATGAAGCAGGGTAGGTTACTTCTATACTGAATCATCCGCCTGCGAACGTCAGCAACAGTGCTTCTCCTTAGCTTAGTTAGTTTAATTCTCTTCTTATTTTCCTTTATGATTATAATTCCAGTCAGTTTAAATTTCTCAATTTTATTACTATTATGCTCTGATTGTATGAGCTTATTAAGGTGAGTTATTTTAGTGTTCTGATGCTATCAAGAGTCCAGTGAGCATCAAGGTTCTAATATTACTAAGAGTCCAGTCAATTTCAGTCTCTTATTGGTACTAGGAGTGTACATGTCTCAATTCCGATAATATTCCAACTAAAATTAAGCATACTAGTTATATTGGAATTCTAATTAAAGCAATTGCAATAATTCTACTATAATTCTAACTAAAATACTTATAATAATTCCATTATAATTCTAATTGAAATAAAAAGACTAATTTTTTCTACGGGCTTAATTAAAGCAATAAATTTAATTAATATCAGTAGAAACAAAAGGACTGATTTTTCTACGGCCCTAATTATTACCGGATTAATGATGGCAAAATATAACTAATCATGAATAAACTAAATTTCCTAGACTTCAAATTTAGAATAATCAATCAGATAAACTTATGAAAAGGAAATTTTGATTTAACATTCTAATAATCGTATCAAGGCCCAACTAATATAAATAATCAATTATGTCTAGATATAAACTAATTAAAGCAATTTATTAATTCTAAAAAAAACTTAAAAAAAATAATTTGGGCCCGCTATGCTAAGGAAGATTGGCCTCGTTCCCGAGTACCCTCCATAATCTCCCTTGGACAAATCGGGTGGCTAAAATTAAAGAAGAAAAATTAAATTTTGGATAGTAAAGTAATATTTTTTTGGTTTTTTTCAATATTGATTTCAGAATAGCAATTGTGAATTGAATTGTAAACTAGAATTATAAGACTAGGATTAATATTTAAAATTTTGAAGGTATTGAAATAAGAAACTAAAATTAAGACTAATTTTTTTAAAGACTGAATTCGAGTTTGAAATCGAGAAATCAGGCTGTATGATTAAGGATTGGTTCTGAATCAAAGGATTAGAACCATAAAATAATGATAAGACTGTAAATCGAGATTTTAGAATTGAATTAAAGTCTAGGATCGGTATATCGGACCGATGAATTAATGACTGGTTCTAGAAACAGAGAACTAGAACCAGATAAATCGAATTTCGGTTCGGAAAGGGTGCTACGGTCTTAAGACTAAAATTCAAAATAAAAATTAATAGATCTAGAGATTATAAGCTATGATTACGAATTAAAAGATTAAATCCTTACCTAGGGGTTGGGGTTGCGGAGAGAAATCTTGAAAATAAGAAGCTTGAATCTCGAAACCATGATTAATATGCTCTATGGGTTGATTCTTGGAGTGTTCTGGTTTCGAAACTCATTCTCTCTAAAAAATTCTAGCCTTTTTTTCGTCCAACCTCCCGGGCAAATTAAGAAAAAAATCTTGTATAGGTTTTCCTTCAATTATGCTCCTATTTACAGGCGTTTAACTGAATTACGTGTCAGGATTCCGGCGCTTAATCGCTTTGAGTCGGTCACCGACTCAGTGAGCGATCAGCTGACTTGCTCAGTGAGTCTCCTAGTCCTAACAAAATTAGGTCTAATTACGCGCGTGACGAGACGTGCGCAATCTGATTAAGCAGCTCTTTCAAAGTGCTTAATCAAGGAAACGTAGGGGTCAAGGGTAGTAAGACTAGGTCGGGCGTAGGCCAATTGCGCACTGGTGGTGAAGCGCTTAATCTGATCATGCGTCCTGTTTCAGGCACATAATCGAGTCTTGAATCGGTCTGGGAAAGGAAGTTTGGTCTGAAAGGTGGACTAATCACATGCGTGTGATTTTGTGCTTGATCAAATTACGCGTTGGGTTTCTAGCACGTAATTCAAGGTTGTCCGAGTATGGTCTCTAGAATGAAATGAAAGACTATTGTTAAAGTTTGTATTCTGACTATATACTATTGCTTAGTATATAGTCTCTCTATGCTGGGATCTGAGCCACAGAGCTATTATTTCAGCTTGTGTTCAGCCATGTACCATTGCATGATCCCACACCGCGGGTTAAAAGGGGTTGTGTTCAGCCATGTACCATTGTATGATCCCACACCGCGGGTTGACCGAATAAGTTTGTTTACTCCGAGAAGATAAAATAGGGGTATCTACAGATGCCCCTCTTCGATGCGCTCTTACGAAGTAAGAACGCGTGGAAGAAGTAGACACCCGTCATTCGAGGTGCTTTCTCGTGTCACTTAGGAATTTATAAATGTGAATTGGGGATGCTGACATGACATGCTTGGCTTTTTTATCTATCAGTGTAAGCTTAAATGGAGCATTCGGGGGCCCAGTGGTAGCTGTCGAAAGGTACTTTCCGGATCTGTGGGTGCATGGCATATCCTGTCGCATGGCGCGAGCTAACAGAGGGATATGGCGCGATCGAGATACCGGAGGCGTCATAAAAATGTTCATAAGGTCCAGGGACCGATAATACAAAAAGAGAGTGCAATATAATATCGAAGGCTTTAACAAGTCATGTCAGACCGGGTGCGTCATTGCTCACACTAATGCGCGTCAGGCATTCCTTTTCCAATAGGCGTTTGTAAGTTCTTAGATTGAGTATATTTGTTATTCAGTTTCCCAAGGGAAAGGGGCCGGCTTGGGCTTGTAATTAAGGTGAATATTTTATGAGGTGTGATCAGTTGAATTCTACGCAGTGGCGCGTGCATTTGATTCATCTGGAGTCAGTCTTTTAGGTAGGGAATTCAAGTTTTAATATATCTGAACAAATGATTCTGCGCAGTGGCGTATGCGCTCGATCCAATTCTGTGCAGTGGGATATGTGTTTGATTGTGAGTTCAGGGGGTATTTTAAGTTGGGGAATTCTGGTCCTAAGGTATTTGAACAAGTGATTCTGGACAGTGGCGTATGCGCTTGATCCAATTTTGCGCAGTGGGATATGCACTTGATTGTGAGTTCAGGCGGTCTCAGGAATTAAAGTCAGCTTTTTGGTATATGGGTAATGAGGCACTTAACCAATTATTTTTTGTATTTAGAGAAGGGTGATTGGGTTTATTTACTTTGTTGCTTTTTTTTTTCTTTGCATTTTTTTTGGTTTGATAGTATTGTTTTCTTTATGATTTTCTTGTAGTTTTTTTTTGTAGTAGAAGATTTTTTTTTTTTGAAGCAAGTAAGAGGGTCTCGAGATTTTGAATTTCTAGAGATTTTAACTTAAGATCAATTTGGTGGTAAAATGGCAGAAAATGTGTCTATCGAGACGTCGCTGAGCAGATCTACCGGTACGGGATTTGTGGACCCGATCGTTAATATGGTTGTCAAGACGACACTTGGTATGCCGGATACTCCATCCAACCTTCTCGACGAATACTGATGATTGTCTCTTATGAGAGGATTACAGTAACTCGCGAGTCAAGAGAGATGGGTTTTGAAAACATTTTGACTTAATCATAAATAACTATATTTATAAGAAATATTGGGTAATTGAAAAATGAGTAATACTTACCTGGGGGTGATACTTACCTGGGTTGTGCGATGGGACTTGTGATGTTGTAGCGGGGTGTTGCTGGGATGGGGTTTGATGTTATCTTTTTTTTTTTTTTTTGCTTTATCTGTTGCGGCGGTTGGCGGTTGCAGGTGTGATGTAGTGTCTTGGGGAAGGTGACGTCACGATGGGACAAGTGGTGTTGTGGTGATGCTGTGATGGGACTTGGATAGTTTTCAACAGTATGTTCGTGCTGTAGCTTGGCATTAATGGGATGCGATGGCGCATGGGAGGGGTCCCAAGTTCCCTTCTTTTTTTACTTTTGTCTATTGTTGTATCTTGTGACCATTTCTATCGAGCAATTTGGGAGGAAGGTTCTTTCTTTTAGTGATGGGACTTGATTGAGCCTTCTCCCTTTTTCTTCTTTGGCGTGGTAAGCGTGTTGTTTGAGCTTTTCGGACAGTGGTGTCCGCAATGGGAAGTGTAGCGTAGTTAGCGGTGGGAGGCTGGTAGGATGTTTTTCGCGCTGGGATGTTGATCTCTTTGTTTAGTAGATCTTGGGTCAGGTGAGCTCACGCTGTGGTTGCGTTGGGTCGGCTTTCGACGTATTTGTGTTTTTAGGATTTTCGACGGGCCATGGGCACGTAGCCATAATTTTTGCCATGGGATCGGATATTGGGGTGGTGTCATGCGTGTGTGTTTTTTTTTTTATCATGGTGGGATGTGCTTGAGTGGTTGTACGACGGGAGAAATGGGCTTTGATTGAGATAGGGTAAAGAACGTGGAGATGTCATGCGAGGCATGTATATCTTGTCTGTAATAGGACTAGGGGAGTGGTTGACGTTTTTTGTAGGGTTACGTGATGGGAGTAGAGTAAGTGGCTGCTCCTTCTTCGATGTGGATAGCTTATAAGGTTCCGCGATGAGTCAAAGGGAATTTTCCTCGAATCGTGACCGAATTTTAGGTAAAAAAAAAGGAGTCACGCGCCTGTTTATAGTCACGTGATTCGATTGCGTGCTTGTTTTTAGGGGTGCGATTCAAGGTTGAAGGGTCTGATTAAGCGTGTGGATATGGGCGTGTAATTGTATTGCGCACTTAAGTATCTGCGCGTGATTGAAGGGTCACCAGGTCGTTGCGCGGGTGACCTTTCATATTGTGCGACACAGGGAAGTCCTTTAATTGGATTGCACGTCTATTGGATGCGCGCGGGATCCGAGTGTCACCCTGTCAGTGTACGGGTGACCTTTCATATTGCATGGCAAAAACATGTCGTTTGATTAAATTATGCGGCCCATGGTGGGCATGGGACCGGAAGGTCACACTGTCTGCGTGGGCGATAATTTCATTGCGTGCTTGGTTAGTGGCATGGGTTTTGATTTAAACGTGCTGTGCGTGGTGCGTGATTGGATTGAGCGCGCGTAGTCAAGCGTGTGATTGAGACTGTACTCTATATAAGCGTGGGAGGCTTCATTTGTTTCTCATTCTCTGGTTTAGTCTCGAGTTTTGACTTTTATGAGTGCCTTGTGTTCTAAAATTCATGTTTTAGCGATATTGAGCAATCTAACCGTCAGATTGGGATGAGGTTTCTTCCTATATTCGTGATTTCGCGTGATCTTCGCCCTGAGGTGGTGATCAGGGACAATATTGTCTTAGGAATGAGCGGTATTGGGAATGAGGGTACTGATCTTCACATCGTTCCTTTTTAGGGAGCAGTGAAGGCAGTGTTGCGGAGGCGGCGATGGAGGAGGTGAAGATGGAATATGAGAAGGGGCTGTAAATGGAGGGATGTGCTCCCTAACCCATTTTCCATCTCTTCCGCCGGTGGCTCGTTTGAGTCCTTCAAGTCTGGTGGCAACATTTCTGAAGCCTCAAATTGGACGTTCTGCTCCTTGTTTTGGCTCATTGTAGTTTTTTGTTTTCGTTTTGGGTTGTATGTTAGATTCTAGGTTTTCATTTTGGGTTGTAATTTAGGAGGTATGCCTCTGCGATATTATATAAAATTTTGAATTATGAATAAAGGGGCATTTTTATATTATTTATATTATTATTGTATATTATGCTCAGTTGGTTGGTTTAAATTTCCTCATTTAATTAATGGGACAGTAGTTTTAGGATTTGATTTAGTTTTAAAGTTTTAAAGTTCCTTTTGAAATTATTCGGAGTTTATTTATTCATCTTATTGGGTCTTACTTTGTGGGTTCACTTGATTCTATCAGGCTCGTTGGGGCATTTTTTTTTAACAAGTTAGATTTCGTCTTATGTGGGTTTTTGTTTTGGTTGGTATATTTAAGGTGGTTTGTTTCGTTTGAGGTTCTTTTTTGGTTTTGGTCTTTTAGTTGTGGTTTGAAACATCATTTGTGTGAGTTTTCATTGGTTCTAGACGGTAATTAGGTGTTTTAATCCTATTGGTCTATCTGATTTTGGGGGATTTATGCTTTTCAGAGGGGCAAATGTTGTGTAATCATTGGTCTATCTAGTTTGCCATGGATTATGGTTTTTAAAAGAGGTATGTGTATGGTTTTGGATTCAATTAGATTGGAAGGGGATTCAAGATGTGTGACATTTGTTTATGGAGCATAGTTTATAAATGCATGAATCTAGGCTTTGAGTTTTTTGTTGTTTGTTTTGGACTTTCATTCTAAGTTTAAAGATTAAAAGTTTTGAGGGATATCTTGTGTTTGTAACTTTGGGCATTTTTTAATTCATTAATGTCTTTTACTCCTCTCTATTTTGTTTTCCGGGTATTGAACCTGAGGAATTACGTTTATTAAGTGGATTATGAGAATGGACGGGATTGGAAATTCGGGGTGATTCCAGGGTTGGTGCTATCAATCCAACTCGAAGTGCCACCCCATCGGGAGAAGAGGTGGAGGAGAAACAGGTAGTAGATGGGAAACCCAAGGATAAAGCAGGGTTAGAGTTCTCGTGACCGATGCCTATTTTTTCGCGGTAGGCTCTACGAATTCAGTGTTAGTTACTTCTCATTTTTAATGTGTCCAAGGGGAGCTCTTAACAGTGGGTCCCACAAGTCCTGGGTGGCTTTCTGTAAGCTACTTTTCCTTTTTACTGTCTCGGGGCGAGGGGAAGAGGTCATCACGGTTAGGATTCATTTTGGATGTGTTCCTCCTCTGGGCTTTTTCGAGATCTCTAGTCTCTCGAATAAATCCAGATTCGGGCTTTGCCTGAACGTGCTGATTTTAGCTTTCTTATTTTGAAGTTGTATATTCAGTGGGTATGCTCTCCGTGTGTGTTGTAAGAACTTTTATTGATCTATGAAGTGATTATATTTTTAATTCCATTTGCGGTTATTTGTGATTTTTCTTGGTTCAATTTAATTCATGATGTGTTCGTCTTATCATAGGTGTGATGTTTTTGTTTTAATTTGATTGTTTATTTTAGATCTGGGGGTGTGCTCAGGATAATTTTTTTATATTTAGTTTTGAGTATTATAGAGGCGATGCGAGTATTTGATCTTATTGAGGACACGTGAAGGGTGGAGTTTTTTTGGTTGAGAAAAGTGAAGGAAAGGGCATTTTTTTTTTTATTTTGTTTAATTGTAGGGCGTTTTCTTTTTGGTCTTTGGGGTGTAAATTTTCTTGAGTTAAGAGTGTTTTGGGGTTAGTTTTATGAAGGGTGTGATTTAAATTAGTATTGAGTATCAGAACGTCTTAATTTCAGGTTCGGGTTTACTATTTTGGGCATGTAAAAAAATTTTGGTTTATGCGCAATTACGCGCTACTGTCCACACGCTTGAATGAATTGCGCGCCGGCATGGGGATGCGCATTTACAAGCGACAGAAGGTTATTAAGTGTCAATTCACTAGAGCTTAATCGAATTAAGCGCATGATTGGAGACATAGGATTAGGGAAGTAGACGGTCACTGTAGAGATGACCTTTGGTATTTGCGCGCTATGTTGAAGCGCTTGATGTAATTGCGCTCCTGGTGGGTGACGCGCAACCAGGGGGTCGGGTTATTTTGAGCGGGAGACGTTTATATTACGCACCCAAGATCGGGCATTTGATTCGGATTATGCGCGAAGTGGATGGCCTGTGATTCAATCAAGCGCATAGATTTAAGCGCGCGATTCAGGCGAGTTCTATAAATAGTTCAAACTTTTCATTTTTCGTCGCGTTATCCATTTTAGTCTTCAATTCTCTAGTTTCCTGGTTTTCTTGTGCTCGGGTTTTCGTGTTTTCGCGATATCTCGTGATTTGGTCATCCATTGAGGTGCCGTTTCTTCCATTTTCTTCAATTTTTTGAGTTCTTTATTCTGATATGGAGGGTGAGGGCGATGTTAGGCCGGTCACTGTTTCTGAGTTAGAGAGGATGTTGATGACATATGTGGGTGAGACTTCTAAGGCTCAGACTGGCGCTGTCACCATGGAGGGGGATATCAGGGAGATGATCATAGAGGAGGTCCCTGAGGGTGACCAGATGGTGGTCAGGGAAGAGGTACCCGAGGTCGAGCCAGGGATAGCCGAGGAGGCAGGCGAGAGGGCTGAGGGTGAGCAGGGAACTGAGGAGCAGCCAAGCGCGGGGCCTCGGGATTGCAAGTACTATCCGTTGGAGGATTTCTTTGCCAGAGGGCGGGTAGGTCCCCGTAAGCAAGAGTTCCTTCATTTTCCTAGGCATTTAGATTATGACATAGGCTTATTAGGATCTGTAAACCCTTCTAATTTACATCGAACCTGCATTGATTGTTTGTTGTGTGCTCGCTCATACATCATGCTCGCATATAGAGATAGGTCATGTCTATACTTAATATTCTCATCACGTTTTGTGTGCCTGTTATAAGTTGTCATAGCGTTTGAGACATGTTTTATTCATTTTCAACTCCTCGATTCATTTATCTTTCGTCATAAGTATATGTTAGTCTTATTATTATTGTCATTCTTTTGGTCGTCATGGTCGATAGGAGCCTTCGCATCTGGCTATCAGCTCGGCATGGGGTAAGTCTTATGCTTGGTACCGTGCCTTGTCGGAGTTTCAATAGGAGCGGCTAGTGTCATTTGGTTATGGGATGATTCTAGGGTTGAAGCCCTTTCAGGTCGACCGAGTCCTGATCGCGGCGGTCATAGAGAGTGGAGCGAGAGGCATCAAGCGCTTCTCTTCCTAGTTGGTATGTTGCTGCCGCCTTTAGAGGACTGGGTCCTCATCACCAGTCTTCGTTTTGAGGGTGAGCCGATCACGAGGCGGATGGAGGGATAGTATTTGGAGGTGTGTGAGGAGATTTTAGGCGTCCTTTATAGGTCGAGTGGATCGGGGTTAGGTGTGGTTCGGGTCACTTGGTTCTTCGACTTTGTCCCTCCGAGGTGTCATTCGGAGGTGAGGGCGCTCTATGAGGCGTGGTGTGCGGTAGTGGCGGGTCGGGACCCAGTGACCGAGCCAGGGTTGGCTGCAGATAAGGTACTTCTAGCGTTTCTGATGCACTTCTTGGGTGCAGTACTCTTTTCGTCTTCAACTCGGGGATGCATCATCAGATAGTTTTTTATGGTTCTCGGGGATCTTGATTGGGTCCATACTAATGCGTGGGGTGCGGTGGCATTGGCGCATCTCTATGAGCAGTTCTACCGTCGGGGATAGGGCATCGCATTGATCGGCGGTTTCCTTCTGTTCCTCTAGGTGAGTTTTAGTTTAATTGGTATCATGGTGGTCCTTTAGTTTTGCTGATTTTTGGTCTTAGTAATTTTTAACGGTCCTTTTGTGTGTCATTGCTGCTTTCTTTTCTTTTCAGTTTTGGGCCTATGATCATTTTGCTTTTTTATGTTTGGGGGTTTCGGTAGGGGTTGGGTTCACATTTCCACGGATGCGCGTGTGGAGAGAGGCGCTGAGGGGTCGTCGGTGGTCTATCGATCTTCAGACCGCACGAGGCCTCTTCAAGGATATGCATGTGGGGAAGGTATATATCGTCATGTTTTCGTTTGGCTTTGTTTTGTTTTGGGATTCTTAGGCTTTGTTAATGGGTTGATTTCTTCATTTGTATAGGTGATCTGGAGGCCCTACGACGATGAGGAGGACGCAGGTGAGGCGGTGATTGAGTCTAGCCGGCCCTTCTTCAATGTGGACATATGGGTCCATTATTTTGAGAGGGTAGAGAGGATTCACACCTCTTGAGCAGCACGACAGTTGGGGCTCGCTCAGGGAGTCCCTCCAGGGATTAGCCACAGAGTGGCGAAGATGATGACCGGTCCTCTAGGCCAGAATTTTACGGAGCGGATGGCACTCCAGATAGCCGATTTTAGAGTTGGGGAGACCAGGGTCACGGGAGCGCATGATGAGGCTGATGTACGAGAGTATAAGAGGTGGTTCAGTGCGTTGGGTGGTGGGCGCCTCTTCACACGTCCTTTTCATGGCAGCGACTCATTTGCGATCGGTGAGCCAGAGCCAGAGTCAGCGTCGACATTGAGGGAGAGATTGGCCGCATTGGAGGTGGGCCATCTGACGGTGAGTGTGTGAGGGGCATTGGATGCTCTCCATAGGGTGATGGAGTAGATGGGGCATGCTCCTTGTCCTGACAAGGAGATGTTGCACTCTTTGACCAACTCGGTCGCTAGGGCAAGGGCAGCGGAGGATGAGTTGCGGGCTCGGCTAGCGAAGACCCGAGAGCTCCTGGTGAGTTAGTTTATTGTTTCCCTTTTATTATGATCATCATATGGATTAAGTCTTCTGGTCATTCTGACAAGGTTGTGGTATCTCGTTTTATTTTGTCTTGAACAATCTGAAAGAGAGGGTGAGGTTGCTCGTCAGGCGGCCTTTCTAGATGTTTATCGCCATCAGTAGCGAGCTGACTGGGAGAGAGTGACCAGTCTACGCTCTGATATTAACCGATTGGTAAGTGTCTTCACAAGTATGGTTTTATTTAATCGTTAGTATTGTGAGCTCGTCGACTGATATATTTATTCTTATTTGTAGAGAGCCAAGCTGGCTACTGGAGGTCTTGCTCTAGCATTTGATCCATCTTTAGTTGCTTCCTCTAGTCGGGAGGATCCGGCGATGGCTTAGCTTTGGGTTGATCTAGAGCATTGGGTAAGTTCCCTCGCTCTTTCAGTTTACTTGTGTCATCGTGGTAGTTTGTTAAGTGTTATTGTTGGGTTTTCTTAATAGTTTGCTAATATCGTGTTGGTGTCTCAGCGCAAGGTTGCTGTGGACCTCTGGACTAGGGAGGCGACCACTACCTCTTTACGCCCAGAGAGTCAGGTATGATTTTTGATGTGATTCTATTTAGGTTGTTTTGTCATGTTTGTCTCTGACATATTTGCGTTGGTTTACTTGGTTTCTCATGCAGGCTATTCCGGATTCCGCTCCCGAGGCTCCTCCTCAGGGATCCGTTCCTATTCCTAGTGGGGTATGTTTTACTTGATATATTTATAGTATATTAGTCATTGTGGAGTTATCTAATGCATTTATTTGTTCTAGTTGCAGCCACCTAGTTTCACCATTCCTTCCTTAGTACTTTGTCGACCGATCTAGGATTAGTGTCGGCGCCTTATACGAGGAGAGGGTAGATCTGGTATGTTCTTCTCTTATTTAGAGTTTTTTTTCTTTTTGAATATGTATAGGTTATCTCTCTTTGACTTGGTATGGTTATACAAGTTTGTCACCTTGAGGAGGTGCGGCTAGAGACGATGCGAGCATGCGCCACTCCGGAGGCGAGACGGGTCCTCGAAGAGGTGGAGAGTCGTGAGGATCTGATAAACGAGATGATGGTCACACATGGGACTCATGCCAAGGCATTAGAGGCTGCGCGTCAATCGGCACAGGTAGAGATGCAGGTGGCCCTGGGTTGGATGCAGTATCTTTTGGGGAGGGAGCGAGGGGCGCGTAGATCAACTAGTCGATTTGAGAGATCAGAGTCGAGGGCTACAAGGTCTTCATCCGGGTAGTCTTGTCTCACGTCACGTGATCGTGTCAGGATTGATACTTGCGAGGATTCCATCACTCATGGGTATCCAATTGGGTATCCTCCTCATTCTTGGTCGAGGTGGACTGCCAGTCAGGCGAGTGAGGGGGGTTTTGTAGTGGGATCTCGTCGCTTAGAGGTTTCGCCGACTCTAAGAGCCTGTTATTCACTGAAAAGTACCATTTTTTACCTCTTAACTTAGCCTTTCTTGGACCTTGAAGTAGACTAATAACCATTTTTTAAGTGTGTTTTATAGTTAGCAATAAAATGTGCAGCTTAATACAAATTCCTTGGTTTTTGGCCCCAAAAGAGAGAGAGAATACACTCAAAGATGACAGCCGAGACAAAGCCTAATGGAACACCTTGGTAGTGCTTACCATGGTGACTCATTATTGCTGATCACCATTGACCAAAGTCTAGCAGATGAATGAAGTTAGCTGAGAAGGGAGGAGACAGCGACAACAGTAAGTGCAATGTACCAGAATAATAAAAGATAAACCTCGTAGAGTTGAAGAGTGTCCTCTCAAAGCTAAAGACGCAGTGGAAGAGGCCCTCGCGCAAATACGCCGTGCAGTCAGAAGGACAGCTAAAATGACCTCGTGAAGATCTCACAGGTTAAAGCCCCCAGAATCTATGGTTGCGAAGCTCTCGCAGAGTTCAAGCCTCAAAGCAGTTGCGCGAAGAACACAACGAGTCCATATGTACACTGAACAAATTATCACCTCGTAGAGTTCTCGCGTAGCCCTGGAAGAGAGAGACACCCAGAATGCTCCTTGCATAGATCTCACGCACTCTTAAGCCCTACCATTGACTACGCAAGCGCAGGAGCATAACTGCGTGAGTACTTAGCGAGAGAGAGAGCTTCTGAAGCTCAACTGAGCGAGAAATCCTGGCGCTCCAGATCATCTCTATGACAGCATTGCAGTGCCAGTGAACTGCGTGATCAAATGAAGAGCTAATGCGCGAGCAAGCACTTCCCACCAGCCAAAGGCAACTCTGTGAAGGCAAAGCAGCTGTGCGAATAAGCTAAAAGTAGATACCATCCCCGCGAAGCACGGGCTCTCCACTTCTCAATTTTAACTGAAGGACTTTTTGAGAATTTTCCAAGGCTAGGGCACACTTCCTGAGGTGCAAATTTCGAGGCACATATCTCCAGGCATCCAAGGGTTGAAATAGTGCCACGTCTACTAGAAAAATTAGGGTTAATCTTTTTAGAGCCAAGGCCGTTTTGACAGAGTATATAAATTGTACTTAGAGTTTATTATTTTTATCTTTCCTTCATCCTCTGTCGGCTGAGAACTCCAGTAGGCTAGGGTTAGGATCATCTCTTTTTCTTATTTTTCTTCTCTCTTAGCCCAGCACTTGCTGGCTACCCCTCTGTAAGTAGCTAGGTTTAGTTTTGTTTCAATTTTGTAATAGGTTTTTGGTATACATTGGGATTTTTGAATGAGCAGTTGTGTATAGGCTGTAGCCTGGAGATAGTTCATTGTAAGTTTTGTGTTCATCAATGGATTGCCGTTTTAATGCCTAATTGAATCTAAAGATTTTATGGTTTCTTTAAATGCCTATAGGATCCATGTATTTGGCACTAGCCCATTCAATTTCTAGTAGGTCTATTATTTAACATCTGATTTCCCTTGGTTTGATAGCCCCATGGAAAGCAATGCTGGATCTGTAGGAAGATCCAGGGAGCTCAGAGGCCTGTGGACCATGGTGGTTGCAGCAATTTTCATGTTCTTTCTTAGGCCTCTGTGGGATGGACAGACCAATGGGATACCCGGTGACCATTCAAGTGGACAGAGTATAACCCTAAGGTTGTGTCCATTCACATGTTTGAGAAGGATTCTTCGCCCCTGCACATGAGCTTCTAGAGCCTTGTGAGGAGGTTTGTACAGGAACTGGCTCCCCTCTGTTTTACCTAGGCAACATCAGATGTTAGATCTGATCTCTTTGTAGTAATTACAGCTTGAGGCTGAGCCATTGCAGGCCATTTATAGCAATGACCAGCTGAATCTAAAGCCTTATTCAACCTGTTGCATGGTCCTTTTTATGGGCACTAGTGAGCAGTTAGCCTTAGTAAAACACTTAGAATCTTATGGGTTGGAATACCTATGGATGTTAGCCAGGTCTGTGCGCAGATCTGGGGAGCTTGTAGCACTGACATTATATAGTGGTGCAATAGTATTCATGGCTAGAGCTGGTCCAGTGGCTGTGAAAATGATCGATCCACTCTTCTGGATTAGACTAGCAAATTTCTGGTTTAACTAATGGGATTTGACAGACTCTATCGGATACCCTGCGACCATTGGAGTGGACAGAGTATAGCCCTAAGGGCGCCCCAAATGGCATGGGTTAAAATAGGAGCTTATACCTTGTCGAGGCTTTTAATAGCGTCCCAGCAAGGAGCACTGCAGAGACAAACTAAATCTGAGTTACATTACTGCATCATTAACTCTAGCTCAACCTGCTTACTTCTCATAATTTTTGTATTTTATTTTGGCACACACTACCACCATCCTCTGTTTAACCCTTTTTTTAGGATAGGGCTATATTTTATTTCTCTGCTTTTAGGATTAATTTAGTGTAGTTGTGACACCCAACTCCCTGTATTTAGGATTGTCAGATCTGTAGCAAGATCTGAAGGCCTACTATTACAGCCCATTTTAGGTTCTAGATCAATTTCTCTGTGGGACAAACTCTTTCTTATCAAAACTTACTATAATGGACCCAGTATCTTGTAAGACTGTATTTATTTTAGACTTTCTGTGCTGACCATCTCCAATTCTCCACTCTTGATTTATTCTCTCCACTGTTCTTAATAAAATAGCAGCAAGAGTCTCGAAGAATAAACCAATAGAGTTGAGATTATTTTTTCAGAGGACCAGTCTATGGACCTTCGAGCTAATGATACTGGGGACAGTGGTGCTCGACCGTCCTAGCGACAACGCAGGGATTAGGTGTGTGCATGTGTATGCTTTATCCATTATGAGTGCGCATTGTATATACAGGGGGGATGCCCCCGGTGACGATTGTAAAGAAAAACAAGGAAAAAAACTTTTGACACATATATTAGGATTCTGGGTTTAGGTGTACCTGATCAGCTGCTTTTCTTTTAGTTACCTCTTGCAATTACTTTTGCTTTTGTTCTTCGTGCTGTCAACCATCATCGGGACTTGGATGCTTCTTGAGCTGGCCAGGCGGTAGTTGAAGGTCGCTTCGTATCTGCGCATGTAAAGGTAACTCCATTAGTAATTTTTATTCTCCCCCTTGCTAGTTGTCAAGGGGTGTAAGTATCTCAGACCGGAGCCTAGTAACAAAGGTAAATATATGCTATTTTCTCTTCTCTCTTTTTTTTTTTTTTTTTTTTTTGTTGAAAGTAATGCAACAGGGAAAGCAAATAACTATCGTAGCAACGAGAACTGAAAATAATAAATAAAAATAAAAATAAAAATAAAATGCCCCAGTGTAGGGTCATGATTGTATTGGCAGTACAGTGTCTTCGGTAGCTTTCTTTGCACAGTAACTTCGACATTCTTCATCTTTTGGTGGACGAATCGACTATTTTGATATGATTCTCCTTTTGGTCCAAAAAAATGCCCCAACGTGTAGATGCAATGGAGCTTTTCTGGGCCTTTGATGAGCACTGTGGGTCTATGTGAAGTCATGGGTATTAGGTGAGTTAGTCTTGAAGAGTGCATTCATCAATGCTGTCATCAAACTGGGGGAGGTCTATTTGATCAAGTTAGTTGCATAGGGATCTGTCTTAGGGTAGTGGTCATCCTATCCCGTGGTTATTAGGGAAAGTATGGTAAGTATAGGAGGTGATTGTACCAGTCGTCATTCATGAGTTTTCAGTTTCATTCCTTTGAATATCCTGCGAGGCTTCCAACTTATCATCTAAAAAAATAAAAAGTAGAAGAAGGATAAGGCTCAATGATGTGAGGAACAACTTGTACTTAACACTCTGCAAAAGAGATGAGTAACAGTCTTCCTTTCGGGGGGATGCGGGGTGCCATGATTGAACTCTCCGTCATATTTGGTACCATCAAAATATCACATTCTATGGTTAGCAGGAGTTTGTCCTCCTCCTGCCACCTTACGACGACATCTAGTAATATAGGGACATTAGGGGTGCTCTCGCAGCTTGCTTATACACTTCTGGTGAAATTACCAGAGATGTCCTCATTGCCTGCTTATACTTCCCTGAGCTCATTGACTTGTTCATTTGTCGTAATGCTCTCGCTCAACTTTTGATATGTAGATATATATTTTGAAAGCATCCTACTAACGCAAGAAGAATGAGTTTTGATTGAACCAAGTATTTTTATTTTTTTTGCTCTAACGTCTCCTCCAATGGCGGGAAAAGGGAACGAGGATTAGGTGTTACTTATGCTTTTGAAAGAGATTAGGTAGGTCACTAGTCCTTTGGTCAGATTGCCCGAATAAGAAGGTGGGCGATAAATAAGAGATCTTAAGAATATTTTAGGGATTGAAGGCATACGACCCATGAATGGGTCGTGACGACTACGAGGGTGATAATTATAAGTATTTAACCATGGGATGTGATGATCACTGGGCTAAGAGTAATATTTTCTAAGGTATATGACGTTCCAAGGGCTAGGGAGTTCTTCCCAATCTTGGCTCGTTAGCTTGTAGGCATTTTCGGGGTACGCGGCTGTTATGACATAAGAGTCTTCCCAGTTTGGTTTCAGTTTTCCTTTCGGATGGGCATGTTTAGAAGGCATGATCTGCTTCAAGACTAATTCTCCAATATTGAAGGTTCATTTAAGGACTTTCTTATCGTAAGCCCTGGCCACTCTCCTCTGATATACTTTAGCGTGATCGGCTGCCCTTAGAAGTGTTTCATCGAGCTGCTCTAGCTGAGTGAGTCGTTCAATTTTCCTCTCATCTAAGAATAGCTCATCATCGAGTTGGATCCGTAAGGATGGTACTTGTATTTCATATGGTAGGACGACCTCCATCCCGTAGGTGAGGAGGTAGGGAGTTTGGCCAGTGGCCGTACGAATAGAAGTTCGATAGGCCCAGAGTGCTTCTGGTAGTCGTTCAGGCCAGTCGGCTCCATTGCTTGTTTCTATTGTATGTTTCAGGATTCAAATAAGTGTTTTGTTGGTGGCTTCTGCTTGTCTATTTCCTTGAGGGTAGAACGGTGAAGAGTGGTGTAGATTGATGTCGAATTTTTTGCATAACTTCTTTGTCTTCTCTGTAATGAACTGCCGTCCGTTGTCGGTGACAAACATCCTGGTACTCTAAACCTGGTGATGATATTGTGCATGATAAACCTTACGAGCGTGGAAGCAGTGATTCTGACGTATGATTCGGCTTCTACCCATTTAGTATAGTATTCGATTGTTGTAAGTATAAATGTGTGCTTGTGAGTGTTTCCAACTTTATCTGTGAAAGGTCTGATGACGTCGAAGGCCCATATCGAGAATGGCCATGGCGAGGTCATAGTGTTTAATGCAACTGATGGAGCTTTAATGAGTGTGGCGTGTTCTTGGCATTGCTTGCAGAATTGGACATAGAGGTGGCAATCTCTTATCATTGTCAGTCAGAAGTAGCCTTATCGTGCAATTTGATCGGCGAGTCTATGTCTACCGGCATGGGCACTGCAGGCGCTGGCGTGTGCTTCTCGGATGAGGTATTGTCCTTCGGCGATTGTAATGCATCGTAGCAGTACTCCTTTAGTGAAGGCTTCCTTGTACAGTGTTTCGCCAAGTATGCAGAATCTGGCGCATCGGTTCCTTATAGTCTTCATATTTTTAGGCCACTTTTGGCTTGGCGCAACTAATAGTTGCGCCGGCCATTAACAGGTCGGGTTTTGGGCCTTGTGTGGGTCAGGTGCGTAACCTGGTCCCCCCTCTCATCTTTTTGTTCTCTTGGCAGATGCACGTGCTCCCAAAATGGCATTTCGATCCTCATTCAACTTGCCCGGGAAGCCATGCTAGAATAAAAGCGGACCGAGAGCAATAGGCATCCCGGCCCTACACAGAAAAGCATGAAGAAATCTGAAACATAATGGAAAAATCCCACATAGAAAGCTAAAAATGATAGAATAATTCACATAAAAAAATAGTTCAAAAAAAAAAAAATCCAAAAATCACATAAAATGATAAACTTAAAAATACCAAAAAAATAAAAATCATCACATAAAATAAGAGTTCCAAAAAAAAATAAAATCATCACATAAAATGACAGAAAAATAAAAAAAATAAAACACATAAAATAACAACATATTTGTGTTTCCCCACAGAGTGACGCACATGCGTATTTTCAATGCGGTAGAATGTCAATATTTTATCGGTAATGCAGTTGTGCAAAACTAATGTCCTAGGTCTAAGGTTCACCTTGGATCCATGGATCCTACTTCAAAGTAGGAGCAACGGTGTCAATCTCGGTCAAACAGTCAATGTTTCGATTAGGATGATTCCACTGCTAAATCTTTGAGCTAAGCACTCTGTCTTTGATTCATACGAACGTGAGGGTCTAAGCTTCAAATTTTTCACGAACCTTTTGGAGGTGTGGACTCTTGGTCCGCGTAGTCTGGACGTGCGCCCTACGGGGTTTGAGGTTCGGGTAACTTTGTTGAAAAAGGTCAATCGTTGGTTGAAACCAACCTGTCGAAAATGGAACTACATATCAACCAAGCTATGTATAAGCATGCATGCAGAAGGGTTCATTTCCCTTTATTTTTACAGTCTTAAAACTTGTATCGGCGCGGTATCCCTATAAAGAGTATGCCTTGCATCTGGGTATCCGTAGGATGGTCATTTATTCTCATAAATTATACCCGGACGGGATCTGGGTCAAGACTTCCATCGCCTTTATTGCTTATCGCCCCTAATGGATGCATGCTTATGCATAGTTAATTGAGTTGTAATATCATTGTTGGCAGAGATCAGGATTGGATGCCCCCTTCGGGTGGCACTCAATTTTTGGTCGGATCTATTCTGTGTTATTTCAGGTTAGATACTCTGGGTCATGATGATCTAGGGCACGTTGGAGAAAATGGCACGTGCTCTTAAAAAGCATTGCGACTTCCGTTCAGTCCGCTCGGTAGTCATGCTACATAAATTTCGGGATCAATGGGTTCGCCCAAAGACCTTGAACCCTACTTTGTGCAGGGGCACCCGTGACCAGTCAGATGAGGCGGTCAATGCCTCATACGATTAGACCCAAACTGTGGAGCCTTGCGTACTTGTGTTACACCTATCTTTAAGTGTGGGTCGATCACCCCTCTTACTTGTGAAGCTATTGTATTTAGAACGAATCTCGAACATCAAATGTCTTCAAATCATCTCGAGAAGCGAATATTTTTCTCGACTATAGGGCATTCGCAACTCATCCCACCTCGGTTATGCCCAGTAATGTCGCCAAGTGCTTGGGGACCGATTACCTTGAGAAACAAATGTTTAGCCCGACATACAGGGCTTTTATTTTCTCACCATGTTACTCACCTAATGTCTGAAGTTTGTTCTGAATGTAGCGAACCCATCAGTAATGCCTTGAGCCTCTTCGAATGTCTTTTTTCTTTGGCATTCGATCATTAGTGATCAGATACCAAAGAGGGGCATCTGTAGACACCCAAATTTGGCCCAAGGCTCGATCAAAACACATTTAAAGAGAGGCGCATCACCGAGCTTTTGATGGCATATATGGAACCCTTTCGAAACCTTAATACCCTTCCACCCTTAAGAATCACCCTAGATCCCTTAGGAACCTTCTCGAACCCTTAGAAACCAATCCTGACCCTTAGAACCCATTTTGGACCTGAACCTAGTTTTCTCAAGCCATGGATGAGGAGTGGTGCACTAGGGCTAGCTGCAACCTTCTATTATAATCGAATCTCATACCATTGAAAAGTAGAAGTCCTCAGCTTTCCAACGGGCTAAGAATCACCCCAATCGGAGCTGTGTATGCAAAGATATGACGATCCAAACCTAAGGGGCAGGATTATAATTTCATGAAAACCCCCTTAGGGATTTGGCACAACTAATAGTTGTGCCAGTTATAGGTAAGTTTGGCACAACTATTAGTTGCGCCAAGCCATCTCTCCCCAGAAATGGCCTGGCGCAATTATTAGTTGCGACAGCATTAAGGTGGACCCCACCTCGGGGAGCCAACTTCCAGGCACTGTGCATGCACTGTTTTACTGTGCATATGCCTGGAGTAACTAATAGTTGTGCCAGGCATATGAACAGTGACCTCTTGTTTTTGCCGTAAAAATTGAGATTGGGATTTGACTTGTTGACCATCTTAACCTTTGGGGTATGTTTTACTAGTTCTGTTGCACCCTTGTGCACCATATTTACAACCCTTAAGTGATTTGAAATACCAACCTATCATCCACCATTAAAACTACCTTCACACCTTTTCAAGCTCTCAAAATCCTAAGAAACCTTAGATGCTAGATTACCTAATTCCTAATCTTGCTTAGCCTCTAAGTAGCCTCCTAACCCACCCTTTTCCTATAAATAGAACCCCCCTCCCCTTGGATTAAAGGTTGAGAAAATTTGCCTAAGAGAGAAGAGCTTAAGTGAGAAGATCTTTCTCCCTTTGGTGCACCATTTCTATACAAAATCTAAGATTCTAAAACCTCCTTTGAGCCATATTTTCCACCTTAGATCCCCTAGTTTAGGTGTGTGCTATCTATTTGTCTTCCCTCTCTACCTCTTAGCTAACAAGCCTTAGAGGTTAGAACCCCTTTTTACACCATACAAGCCTTCAAAAGCTCATCAAAGAAAGCCAACGCAGGGCTCCTCAACGGTGCAACAAAGGCCCGAGAGCTCCGGCTCTCCCCTCTATTCCTCTACCTTCTCGATCATTCCTCCATCCTCCCATTTGTGCCGTTACGCCGCCGAATTTTCGGTAGGAATGGAGGGGCATAAATAGGATTTTAAGCCCCATTGGGCAAGAGGAAGTCTTTTTCTTTTCTTTTATATTATTTTTATTTTGGCCATAAGTAGAGACCACATTAAGCGGGTTGAATGGGTTCCTACACCTTTCCAATCGATAACCGAAGCGCCTATCCAAGAACCTTTGGTGTGGACTGGATTCAAAGCCATATTTGTGGCACTTTAGTGCTTATAAAAATAATCTAGGTTTCCCGAGACACCAAAAGCTTCGGGTGGCGACTCTATATTTTCGTTAGCGAGCGCATCGCCGCAACAGGATCGTCAAAGATCCCATCGTTGGACAGTATGTTAGGATGAATACGCACATTCGGTAGTGAGGCTGAGATTTCTAAGGGCATTCCCATCCTTCTGAGCCAAAGTCAAGGCTGGTATCAAACTCGTCTTCTTGATCTGATAATGCCTAAAGTCCTTGGTTGGCCTGCTCAGCTAACTCGAGTGCAGGGAGGTCTATCCAGTAGTCCTTGTCATCGATTGGAGGGGGTTGCCACTTTTCCTCAAGAGATTTCTAGAATATTTGGAGTTGTGGCTCGTCTGGGGATGGAGAAGTATCTAGTTTGAATTCCTCTTCAAACTCTATGAAGGCAATGTGAGTATTTTCTTCGAGGTCGACCAGATGGCCATTGGAATTTTCTTCGTCTTGTGCTGGTAGCCGAGTTGGTAGGTCATTCCTTACTTTTGTTGTTACGAGGTTGAAGTTATTCTATCCTACTATTGTGAAATGTCGGATCTAGTGCATGCCCTGCAGCAGGATTGGTATGGGTGAGTGATATAAGGGGAGTCCCACGGACATTCCCATCCTTCAAGGCCAAAGCCGAGGCAGATGTTTTGCAAACTAGAATCTTCTTATGGGGTGTAGTCCTCTTTCAATACGTGGATGCCGTAGTCTTCATCATTGCCTGTCAGGATCCAAGCATGCTCTTCCCATGTTGGCTGTAAATACTCTTCACTATCTTGCAAGGCTGCTATGTGAAAATCTTCGTCATCGGTGGATTCCTAATCTCCTACTCATGTCTTGAGTTTTAGAGGTTCTTTCCTTCTCTCTTCTGTAAACTCCTTAGTGTCAAACAAGGGTTTGATTCCCTTTAGTGGTTTGTCAATATCGTCATTTAGATTCGTTAAATCATTAAATGCTTCAGCCATTCGTTCGTTCTCCGCTTCTTAGGATTTAGTAAAGGACACTTCCTTGTGCCTTGGTATATCTGCTTTCTTAGTGGTCCCGTATACGAAGTGGTCATGTAAAGACCATTTTGGTGAGGTAGGGAACAAGTCAGTTTGTGGGGCGTTTGATAGGTAACCTAACCCTATGTGTTTGTATATTTTTCTTGAGACGATAGGCCTTACACGACCTTGCTTATTTTTATCTAGTCCGGTGTGGGGAATGTACCCGAGCTGATACATAAGGTTCCAGCCTTTTGTCATGGTTGGGTTAATGTTGTAGAGTTTGGCGAGGTCTAGACCAACCTCTCTTCTCATTAATATTTGTTGACGCATTAGGGGAGAACGAGGAGGGGTAGGGGGACGAACTTCTACAATGGTTGCTTCATCGGGGATTCGAGTCTTCTGAATATAGCCCGTGTTCAATACAGAATCATGGGCTGTCGGAATACTCGCCGTGTAATCAGTGTCCATCTCCTAGAGGGGTGCATCAGTGTATATATGGACAATGGAGTCCTCGTATGGGAATTTGATGCATTGGTGGTATGTGGATGCGACGACCTTCATTGACTCTAACCATTTTCTTCCTAAAATAAGATTATAAGTACTGGAGGAATCAGAAACATGGAAAGTGTCATCTTTTGTTACAGGTCTGAGGTGAACCTGAAGTTTGATAGTTCCTTTGATGAAATGGCGCGAGCCATCATAAGCTATAAGAGATAGTGCTGAGGGCCTGACATCCTGCTCCGTGAACTCAAGCGTCTTTAACATTATGATAGGGTAGATATTGAGTCCTGGTCTTGTATCGACCAACGCATGGGGTGCAGAGAATCTTCTAATTATGACCGTAAGGTATATGGGAGTTGAACTTCTGTGGAGTGACTCTTTAGGCATGTCTGCGTCCGTGAAAGTGAGTGCCGGAGGTTGCGCCATGACTGAGGTGATTTGATGTAGCTCATCCAGTGTTATGTTCTCATCCACTTGTGTGTCTTCAAGCATCCTTATCAAAAGTCAGTTATGGTCAGGCGATTTCTTGATGAGTTCTAGTATTGATATTTGGGCTGGGATCTTTTGAAGATGCCACAGAAGGTCATATTCTTATCTTGGCTCGAGTGTAATTTCTCTGCCTAGCCGAAGGGCCTTCAGTGCGGGTGGTTGGAGTGGTTGAGGTGCGGGGATTGGTGGAGGGATAATGTGAGGTGGGGGAGGCAAGTTAACTTCTTTTTTTCTCACCTTCCCCTCTGGTGGTTGCGCATTCGTGGAATCCTTGTTTCAAGGAAAAGGCAGAGGTGGATAATTGGTTCCTGACTTAAGGATTGGACAAGTCGATTGTTGACCGAGCTTGGCATTGCTCGACATTGATGTATCTGTGAAGTGAGTGAATTTCGAGGATTGAGCGCGTACTTGCACCATGCTGGTCCAAGGTGGGAGGTACTGTGTGTAATCTTCTTCTTCTAGGAAAGTAGAGACCAGTTTCTCGTACGGGTCAGGATGTTCTTCTTATTCACTCTCTCCTACGTTAGCAAACACTCAGTCCTTGTCTTGTCTTCTTGGCTTAGGGTCTTTTAGGTGACACTGTCTACCCATGCGGCGATTTAGGCTGCAGTTTGAAAAACATGGTCTTCATACTCAGGCTTCGAATCGGATGAGGGGAGTAGTAATGGTGTTGGTTCAGGATTTGGAGTGGTTGAAGGTTCTGGAGGGCGACTATGGAGGAATGGCCTTCGGGCCCTAAAGGAGTGAACTCGTATCTGAGTGAATTTTGGGAAAGGAGGCGGGCTTGGAGGGGTGATTCGAGTGATCAAGGCTGAGGGATGCGGGGGTGGAGGAGCTTCCATAGGGGTGGCAAAAGTATTGGAGGGTTGGATGCGAGTGATTAAGGTGGAGGGCTGGAAAGAGGACTGACCGGGGAGGTCCACGGTGGTGACCCGGGCTGGTGTTCCTTTGTTGAGTTTGGGCATGGGGTTATTAATGATTCCTAAGTTTTGTTGGGGTTGACTATTATTAGGGTTAGGATTCCTGAGCGCTTCCCAGTCAATTTCGTTCTGGTCATTCATGTCATCGATTACATCTCAGAGGACCTAGCAGTCCTCCAGATTGTGTCCCGCAAAGCAGTGAAATGCGTAAAACTTACTATAGTCTAGATTTGTCGACCATAGTCGGGGTCTTTCCTATAGGAATCGGAGGAGATTTTGAGTGTTAAGGAGATAGAAAATGTTAGGAATTGTATCAGGTAATTTTTTGATGAGTTCTTGTATGGATATCTGGGTCAGGATCTTTTAGAGATGCCGTAGAAGGTCATATTCTTGCCCTGGCTCGAGCACAGTTTCTTTGCCTGGCCGATGGGCCTTAGGTACGAGTGGTTGGAATGGTTGAGGTGCAGGAATTGGTGGAGGGATGATGTGAGGTGGGGGAGGCAAGTTAACTTCTCTTTCTCTCACATTCCCTCTGATGGTTGTGCTTTCGTGAAATCTTTATTTTGAGGGAAAGGCGGAGGTGGATAATTGGTTCTTGATTTGAGAATCGGGCAAGTCGGTTGTTGACCGAACCTAGCGTAGCTTGACGCGGATGTATTTATAAAATGGTTGAAATTCGAGGTTGGAACGCGTACTTGAATGGTGCCGCCCCAAGGTGGGAGGTACTGTGTGTAGTCTTCCTCTTCTAGGAAAGCAGAGACTAGCATCTCGTACTGGTCGGAATGTTCTTCTGGCCCACTTTCTTCTAGATTCAGTGAACGCTCAGTGGCTATTTCATTGTCTTGGTTTGAAGTTTTTTGAGTGACACTTTCTACCTATGCAGTAATTTGGATTGCAGTCTGGAAAACATGATCCCCATACTCGAGTTCAGAATCGGATAAATGGAGCGATAATAGCGTTGGTTCGAGATTTGGAGGGGTTGGAGGTTCTGGTGGGTGACTACGGAGGAATGGTCTCTTAGCCCTAAAGGAATGGACTCATATATGAGTAAATTTTGGATAAGGGGGTAGATTCGATGGGGCGATGCGAGTGATCAGGGCCGAGGGATGCGGGGGTGAAGGAGCTCTTGCTAGTGTGGCGGAAGTAGCAGAGGGTTGAATGCAAATGATTAAAGTAGAAGTGTAACAACCCCAGATTTTTGGAACTGTGCAAGCCATGTGCCACGCACGTATATGTGTGGTTCACAAGGAAACCAGGGTCAACATATACACACGGTGTGTATATGTGTGTAACATGCTATCTTTTTTTTTTCCTTCCTTTCACTATATAAGTGAAAGTGGAGAGAAGTCTCTCCCTTACGTAACATAATTCTAACCTAAATAGAGAGAAGGAAAATAGAGAGAAAGAAAGGAGAATCTTGTAGAAAGGAAAGGCTAAGGCCTTGTTGGGGTGTAAACAGGTGGAATACCTGGAGAGAAGGTCGGACCAGGAACGTAGAGATCACTTCGAAGTAGCAGAAATTCGAACGTTAGATCGAACCGATTACGAGATCCGCCGATTTAGGTATGATATAATGCGTGATAAGTGCTTAGGTATGTTTTAATGATAACCTACAATGTATTGGGGAATGACCAATTAATGATATTAAAGATTGAAAGAAATAGGATAGATTTCTCGAACGAATCTAGGAGTGAAGGTTTCCGCTCCTTGCTCGAGCGATCTAAACGTATCGCTCGAGCGAGGACAGAAAATATATATTTATACCTGAGAACAAAGTACGTTCTGGGCTCGCTCGAGCGAGACCCATATTGAGGGAATAAGCTCGCTCGAGCGAGGTCTCACTTTAGGCTTCGACATCTCGTTTTGACTGCTCGAGCGAGGTTAAGAGGTCGCTCGAGCGAGGCTAGGCAACCACTCGAGCGAGGCACCAAAACTGATTTAAATTGTTTTATATATATAAACATACCTCATGGGAACTATACGCTCCAGGAGTGCTAGTGACCACTGGTGACCATTCTAAGGCATGTCCTTTCGCATGCAATGTAGGTTGACGTGAGATCAGTACGTGTCGTCACTACGAGAAAGGACCACTGGGTTTTGCCTTGAGGTAGGGAACCTTATCGAAACATGTGCATTGTTCAATTACTCATATGTGTAGTACAGATCTGATTGCTAAGCTAAGTATCTCATCTTTTCACATAAATAGAGTGTGCGTGTGTAGACTTCAGAAAATGAAACCAGAGGTCCCCAGTGGGACGCAAAACTGCAAGTAAATACCTATATGATACGATAAATCAGTAGCATCCCAGGGGTGCATATGAGAATCAGTGGGGAAAAGGAAGCAAGGTGATAAGGCCTAATATATTAAAAATTAGCACAATCACGGTGAATAACTATATGTAAAGCACACTTGATATTTTATTATTTAAGGTTTGTTTAGAATACCCCACCGACGTGGCGGGATACCCACGATTGACTCGGCAGGATATCCGTGATCGGTACGGCGGCTAATCCGTATACAGTAGCACATCCCAGGGATGTAGATTTGAGAATAGACCCAACCACCTATGAGAAAGGGGCTTGGGCAGTATTCCCAGGGAATACAAATTAACAACTGTCTAGTTAGATGACAACGGTGGGTATTCCATCGGGGCTCGATGCTATATTGCTCGGGGACTATTTAAGTTAAAGAGTTAAGTTATTAGGCCGAATTCACAACTAAACGAGCAAGGTGAGAATGAACAAAACCATGCAAAGTAAGTAGTTGTATTCCTCATCTTCTTCATTTATTTCAATTGTCTTTCCAAATAGTAACATCAGATAAATTGTATTTTAAAACTGCACAACATATATGTGAGAATTAATCTATATGTTCCTTACGTTTCTCTACTGAGCTAGGATGTAGCTCGCCCCTTAGACTATACGTCGCAGGTCCAACACTAGCGGCAACACAGGCTTCGAGAGATGTTGATCCAGAAGGTTCGGATTACGTGGCCAGGGAAGAGTTAGAACCTCCTCCTGAGGAATTCTTTTAGAAGTTCTTTACGTTTTGAGTAGTGAGTAGAGTACTTGTGGCTTGGCATGTCAAGTCCTTTCTTTTAAATGTAATTGAATACTATACTTTCCTTTTGGCGAACCATCGCGGGTGATAAGATTGTCATCAATGGTTCGGGACAGTTCCTCTGCTCATGAATTGGCATGAGACCGAAACTGTCTGTTGGTTGCTAGACTTTATTGAAACATGGAGACTTAGTTAGTTTAAAGCTTTGGTATTTTTTTAAATTATTGGATTTTACTTGTTACATGATGTTCCGCTTAGATTTAAGGTGCATGACCTTGAGGGTCGTGCTGATGGCACGAATTTCAGGGTGCCGAAATTTGGGCTGTCACAGTTGGTATCAAAGCCGTTCTTCTAGAAATTCTTACAATCATTTCTTTTGTCAGAGCATAGGGACTTCTGCTGACGAAAGTTAATTTCATATGCAGATCGTGATGTCTTCGGGAAGGAGAGGTCGACCAAGGGGTGGTCATGATAGGAACTTACACAGCAGAGGTGAGTTCATCTCGCCAACGAACAGAGTACCGTTGGGAGAAAGAGAAATTCCCGAGAGTAGTAGTCAAGGGAACAGAGACCAGGCCGAAAATCACGATCAAGACCGTCAGGGTCAAGATCAGAGAGAACAAGATAGAATCAGGGAGAGAAATGAAGAGAGAGAGGACCGTCAGAGGATGATGCACACTATGGAAACCATGGCGGCTGCCATGGCAGCATCCTTGTCGGCTCAAAATACTGGTAATCAGCATCAGCCACCTACATCTCCGGTAGTACTAACACCCCCAGCAGTTTCAGCATTTACGGAATTCCGGAGGATGAGACCTCCTAACTTTTCAGGGCAAGCAGACACTATGGTTGCTGAAAATTGGCTAAGTGAGATGGAAAAGCTTTTCAACGTACTCACTTGCACGGAAGATGAGAGCGTTTGTTGGGCAGCGTACATGTTAGATGGGGAGGCTGGACCTTGGTGGAAGTCTGTGTCGCGAACTAGGGCTCAGGAGACCCCAAATGTACTATGGACGTGGAATGAATTCGTGGAAGAATTCAATAAATAGTATTTCCCCGAAGTGGTGAGAAATCAGATAGAAGTGCAGTTTTTACAACTCCAACAGAGAAATATGACAGTAAGGGAGTACGGAGTGGAGTTCATGAGACTCGCTCATTTCGCTCCTGACTACGTGGTTACAGAAGCAATGAAAACAAAGAGGTTTCAACAGGGTTTGAGGCCAGATATTCGAGGAGGAGTTGCTCCATTTCAGCTAAGAACCTACGGAGAGGTTATGAGTAAGGCACTAGTGATGGAAGAAGAGAACAGCAACCGCTACCGTCAAAGTTAACAACAGGGAAGAACAAATGTGGATCAGAACAGAACTGGGAACTACGAGCCAATAAACAAAAAGCCGAGGTTCGTAGTACAGAATCAGAGACAACCGTTTCAAGCAGGATATGGGAGACTGACACAACAGAGCACATATCAAAGGTTTCCATTACTGGCATCAGGGAGACCGATGAGGTATGAGAGTCCTGCCATTTCTACTGGAACTACGGTAATAGAAGGTTTCTCACGAGCGGCATCTTCAACACCAAAGGATACTTGTGCCAAGTGTGGCAAGTCCCACAAAACGGCCGATTGCAGGCAAGGGATGCGGGGTTGTTTTAAATGTGGCAAGATGGGCCACGTGATTAAGGACTGTCCTGAGGCAAACAAGGAGAAGACAACTTCAGCTTCGATGTCACGACCAATTCAAGCAAGGAAACCGGTCGTGCAAGGGAGGGCCTACGCAGTCACCGCCCAAGAAGCAAGGAACGTACATGATGTCATTCAAGGTAAAGTTCCTTTTAAAATAAAGAAATTTCTATTCTTTTTAAAATTTTAGATAGAGAAGGTGCATTCTGTTGTAAATAGTATAAATTTCATTACTAAAACTTAGATTAATGTGTAAGATGTGTGCTATAAATATGTGTATGGCTGTATGTTATAGGTAAATTACCCGTTTATGAGAAAGGATGCTATGTAGCATACGACGCAAGAGTGTTGATAGACCCAGGGTCTACCCACTCATTCATTGCTCCGAGATTTGCAAAAAGAATAAAGATTGTTCCAGAGATATTGAATTTTGTCCTCTCAGTATCAATCCCGACTGGAGAGTTAGTGAATACAGAGAAAATTTGCAAATCGGTAGTGGTGAGTGTTCAGGACGGCGACACCTACGAATTAGATGCGTAATTAATCTTGTTGGACATGCAAGGATTT
The DNA here is from genome assembly GCA_021018995.1 of Chloranthus sessilifolius. Taxonomy (NCBI): domain Eukaryota; kingdom Viridiplantae; phylum Streptophyta; class Magnoliopsida; order Chloranthales; family Chloranthaceae; genus Chloranthus; species Chloranthus sessilifolius. Next base: position 124,945,352 of record CM037589.1, on the reverse strand, counting down.
GACATAATCCTTGGCATGGACTGGTTATCACAACACTGCGCGACAGTAGATTGCAAGAATAAAATCGTTATCTTCAGGCCTAACACTAGGAGATCGTTCAGATTTCGAGGGGAGAGATCAAAACACCTACCACTTATCTCAGCAGTCAGAGGCGAACGCATGATCAGAAAAGGCTGCAGAGGTTACTTGGCATTCTTGAAGACGGATAAGGAAGAGAAGAATGTCATTTCAAAAATCGCAGTGGTACGAGAGTTTGAAGATGTGTTCCCAGACGAATTGCCAGGGTTACCTCCAGAGAGGGAAGTGGAATTCGCTATCGACTTAGCGCCAGGAACGGAGCCTGTTTTAAAAGCACCATATCGAATGGCTCCTGCTGAGTTGAAGGAATTGAAAGAACAGTTGCAAGAACTCATGGTTAAAGGGTTTGTGAGATCGAGTGTGTCTCCTTGGGGGGAACCTGTCTTATTTGTAAAGAAGAAAGATGGGTCAATGCGTTTATGCATTGACTATCGACAGTTAAACAAACTCACTGTGAAGAACCAATACCCGTTGCCGAGAATTGATGACTTGTTCGATCAACTGCAAGGAGCAAGATATTTCTCTAAGATCGACCTCAGGTCGGGATACCATCAGTTGAGAGTTAAGGCCGAAGATATTCAGAAAATTGCATTCAGAACACGGTATGGACACTACAAATTTTTAGTGATGCCGTTTGGGTTGACAAACTCACCGGCGTCGTTTATGGACTTAATGAACTAGGTGTTTAAACCACATCTGGATTCTTGCGTCGTGGTGTTTGTCGACGACATTCTGATATATTCCAAGTCAGAAGAGGAGCATGAGAAGCATCTAAGACTCGCTCTACAAACCTTACGTGAACACCAACTTTACGCCAAACTCAGCAAATGCAAATTTTGGTTAGAAGAGGTTAGCTTTTTGGGGCATGTCGTCTCCAAGCATGGTGTCACAGTAGACCCGTCCAAAATCAAAGCAGTAGTGAATTGGGAACAGCCTAAGATAGTGACCGATGTCCGTAGTTTCCTTGGACTGGTAGGTTACTATCGACGTTTTGTTGAGGGGTTTTCAAAAATATCGAGACCTCTCACGAGACTTACAAGGTAAGATGCGAGATTCGAATGGAGTGAGGCGTGTGAGAAGAGTTTTCAAGAACTCAAAACGAGACTCACTTCAGCTCCAGTATTAGCAATTCCTTCAGGCAGTGGGGGATTCGCAGTGTACAGTGATGCTTCATACAATTGTTTGGGTTGCGTGCTCAACCAACACAAGAAGGTGATAGCTTACGAGTCAAGACAGTTGAAAGAACATGAGAAGAACTATCCGACACATGACCTAGAGCTAGCAGCAGTCATATTTGCATTGAAGATTTGGCAACACTATCTATACGGTGAGACCTTCGAGATTTTCACCGATCATAAAAGCCTCAGATACTTGTTCACACAGAAGGAACTAAATATGAGACAACGCAGATGGATGGAATTTCTTAAGGACTATGACTGTTCCATACAGTATCATCCAGGTAAGGCTAACGTAGTAGCCGATGCCCTAAGTCGGAAGGGTTCAGCTCTGTTGGCCAGTTTGGTTTTGGATATGCATAGATGGAAGTTGTTTGAAGATCTTTCGATGTATGATGCGAATTTTGAGCCGCACGCTACAGGGGCCTTTTTGGCTAACATATCAGTGAGACCAGTAATATTCGAGCATATCCATGAGCTACAGATGAGGGACCCAGCGTTAATGAAGAGTCGTCAAGATGTAACTGAGGGCATCAGATCAGATTTCTCAATCAAGGAGGATGGTTCCTTGTTGTTCAAGGGTCGACTACGTATTAGGACAATGTTGAGCTAAAGCGAACTATCCTTGACGAGTCGCACAAATCAAGTTACGCGATACACCCAGGCAGCACGAAAATGTACCAAGATCTGAAAAGGAATTACTGGTGGAGAGGTTTAAAATAAGATGTAGCAGAATACGTTTCACGATGTTTGACGTTTCAACAAGTGAAGATTGATCATAGACACCCTGCAGGATTATTGCAACCTCTATCAATACCAGAATGGAAATGGGAATCAATATCTATGGATTTCATCGTTGGACTACCGCATACAGCAAAGGGATATAATGCCATCTGGGTAATCGCGGACCGACTGACCAAGTCAGCACACTTTCTACCTTACAACACGATGTATACGGCAGGAAAGCTCGCAGAACTCTATATGAAGGAAATAGTACGCCTACACGGGATCCCAAGTAGCATCATCTCCGATCGAGATCCGTTATATACATCAAAATTCTGGAAGAAGTTTCAGGAAGGAATGGGGACACGATTAGATTTTAGTTCAGCTTTCCATCCGCAATCTGACGGACAAACAGAACGGGTGAATCAAGTAATAGAAGACATGCTCAGAGCTTGTATGTTGGAAATGCAAGAATCGTGGGATCAATATTTACCGTTAATCGAATTTTCATATAATAACAGCTTTCAGACGAGCATCGGAATGGCACCGTATGAAGCATTGTACGGAAGACGGTGTAAATCACCCATCAATTGGGAGGAAACTGGTGAGAAATTTGTTTTAGGGCCTGAGTTGCTTGAAGATAATGCCACAGTCGTCCGAATGATTAGGGAGAGACTTAAGTCGGCTCAAAGCAGGCAGAAAAGCTATGCGGATATCAAGCGGACCAGTGTCGATTATAAGGTGGGTGAACATGTGTTTGTCAAGGTGTCACCTATGAAGGGCGTGATGAGATTTGGAAAGAGGGGGAAACTGAGTCCACGATATCTTGGACCATTCGAAGTGTTGGGCCGAGTTGGCGAAGTTGCATATCGCATTGGTTTACCTCCGGTGTTCGATCGAGTACATAATGTTTTCCACGTTTCTATGCTCAGGAAGTATGTGAGTGACCCTTCCCACATTTTGGAAGGTCAACCACTAGAGATGTGTGAAGACATGAGCATGATAGAAGAGCCGGCAGAGATACTGGATAGAAAGGAACAAGTACTACGCACCAAGATCATTCCCTTAGTACTTGTTCGATGGAAGAATCATCCGACCGAAGAAGCAACATGGGAACGGGAGACTGATGTCAAAGAACAATATCCAAAGTTGTTTGAGAGCGCCACTTAGCTATGTTTGTAAATAGTGACGTCACATAATATTTTGATTTCATGTATAAATTTCTATATATATATATATATATATATTTTTTTTTCTTTTTTTTTTCTTTTTAGCTTAAACAGTTTGTTACGGCAGACTCCTCATGCATTTTCGATCACAGTGTCCATAAGGGAAGTTAGGGGTGATTGAATCACAATGTTCCCGAACAAAGAACAGAGGAAGACAAGATACGAGCTTATGGATGACTGAATCATGTGATGGGTTCGCTCGAGCGAGACTTCACACTCGCTCGCGCGAGAGCTACATAAAATAACAAACCTGACGTGTTCTGGGCTCGCTCGAGCGAAGAATAGTGACCGCTCGAGTGAGGTGTATTAGTCGCTCGCGCGAGGTTTCCAAGCCGCTCGAGCGAGGCCAAATTATTATACCAGTTACAATTCTGTGCTCGCTCGAGCGATAACTAACGACCGCTCGAGCGAGGACAGACTATATATAGTGGACAGAATGCAAAACGCTAATTTCTTCTTCACGCGAGGAGTTTAGTGCCGAGTGAGGGTCTAGGGTTTTCACTTTCAAGCCTTTTTCCGACCGATTCAATCGGATTCGAAAAATCCGAACCGTCCGAACCATTTCGCTAGGTACAATCTACTTTCTCCACATTTCCTTTACTTGTTTAAACTCTATAAATTTAATGGCTTCTTTAAGCCCTAATCCCCAACCGAGGAAGCGAATGGCGACCCGGTCGCCATCATCGCGAAACAAGGCACCACAACAACAACCCCCACCACCACCAGCACCCATCCCGATCCAACTAGATGATTGGTGGGGCACGAAAGAAATGGAAGTCGAATGGGAAATTCATCCCTCGTGCTTTATAGATCCGACATCCACAAAATGGACATCGGATTTCCTGACAAACCACAAACTCCGACCTTTACTTACACCTTTTGGACCTCGATACTATCCGAGATTAGTCCGATTATTTTATCAGACCCTCAAAACTAATGTCAATGAGGACACCATCCTCGTCACAATTGACGGGAAGGAATTGACTTTTGGAGGCGGTGATGTGTCCACCGTCATGAACTGCCCTCTCACCTACACCCCGAGCCCAAACACTCAACCTCCACTTGTTGGGGACGTCGGGTTCCCAACGATCATTGATGATATTACTGGCGGCGTGTCCGCATCGGGTCAATCCATCACCCGATCTCAGTTACCACCACACATGTGGTTTTTAGACATCATCTTCAAGAAAAATTTACACCCTACCGGTCATGACCAAGAGCGTCGTGACACTATTTTACGAGCCTTGCACTCCGCCTTCCACAATAGGTGGTTTAGCGCTCCAATGGTCGTCATAAAAGGCATGGTGCATGCCTATAAAAGAAATGTTAGGGGCGCTATCCCTCCACCGATCAACCGCCTCCCATACGCACGTCTTATATCCTGACTCCTCGATGCGCGTAAGGGGAAGGATGGATTCAAGATCAACACCGACGAGTTATCGTTTACCGATAACGTTGTCCCCTACATAGCCCAAGACCTAAGCCGAAACATAAAGGGGCTTCAAAACAGTGTAAACAAGAAAAGAGATCGTCAGGCTGCAAGGCAAGCACCACAGCCTTCATCGACTGGACCAGCTACTCCCTCCACTGTGCCTCCACCACATCTGCATACCACCGACACCAATATGTTGCGGGAGATCCTTCTACAGGTACAGGAGACCCGACTACATCAGCGGTTCCAGGAGGCGCTTCTCATCGACCTCATGGGCTAGGCATATCAGCAAACATACTGACAGCGGATTGCGACGATGAGAGATGCCATTTTTGGGAGGTCTAGTTCGGGCCAGGCTACTAGGACCACTACAACTGGTGCCACCCACGTCGGAGAGACCGTTGGTGATAGCGATGGAGGAGATGCGGAGAGTGATGATGACGGGGACACAGGCGATGACGACGATGAGTACGAGGAGGGTGACGACTAGGTCGCTATGGATATAACTTTTCTTTTTGAAATATTGCGATGTTAAAATTTTTTTTTTTTTTGGTATGGTAAATGGTTGATACTGCTGTGACATGATTGTCACAAATTATAATTTGGTGGGCACGCTAAATATTTGATATATATATATATATATGTTTTTTATTAGATGAGTCTTTGATGGAATAACAGTAGGACATGACAAAAGTTTTCATGCGTGATGTGGTATGAACATCATTTCATTTATGATAAAATCGTTTATCAGGTTCTAAACTCTTTTAGCTGTTTCAGGTGATTGTACTCTTGTTTGGTACAAATAGTTGTAATCTTTAAGCAGGTTATTTCGGGCCACTGGACCATACGACTAACTAACAAATGAGTAATGGGTTAACCAATGACACAACCTGTAGAATATGTAGTACATTATTTTGGGACATGATCGATTTTCGAGGACGAAAATCTTATAAGGTGGGGTGAATGTAACAACCCCATATTTTCAGAACTGTGCAAGCCATGTGCCACGCACGTATATGTGTGGTTCACAAGGAAACCAGGGTCAACATATGCACACGGTGTGTATATGTGTGTAACATGCTATCTTTTTTTTTCCTTCCTTTCACTATATAAGTGAAAGTGGAGAGAAGTCTCTCCCTTACGTAACATAATTCTAACCTAAATAGAGAGAAGGAAAATAGAGAGAAAGAAAGGAGAATCTTGTAGAAAAGAAAGGCTAAGGCCTTGTTGGGGTGTAAACCGGTTGAATACCTGGAGAGAAGGTCAGACCAGGAACGTAGAGATCTCTTCGAAGTAGCAGAAATTCGAACGTTAGATCGAACCGATTACGAGATCCGCCGATTTAGGTACGATATAATGCTTGATAAGTGCTTAGGTATGTTTTAATGATAACCTACAATGTATTGGGAAGCGACCGATTAATGATATTAAAGATTGAAAGAAATAGGATAGATTTCTCGAACGAATCTAGGAGTGAAGGTTTCCGCTCCTCGCTTGAGCGATCTAAACGTATCGCTCGAGCAAGGACAGAAAATATATATTTATACCTGAGAACAAAGTACGTTCTGGGCTCGCTCGAGCGAGACCCATATTGAGGGAATAAGCTCGCTCGAGCGAGGTCTCACTTTAGGCTTCGACATCTCGTTTTGACCGCTCGAGCGAGGTTAAGAGGTCGCTCGAGCGAGGCTAGGCAACCGCTCGAGCGAGGCACCAAAACTGATTTAAATTGTTATATATATATAAATATACCTCATGGGAACTATACGCTCCAGGAGTGCTAGTGACCACTGGTGACCATTCTAAGGCATGCCCTTTCGCATGCAATGTAGGTTGACGTGAGATCAGTACGTGCCGTCACTACGAGAAAGGACCACTGGGTTTTGCCTTGAGGTAGGGAACCTTATCGAAACATGTGCATTGTTCAATTACTCATATGTGTAGTATAGATCTGATTGCTAAGCTAAGTATCTCATCTTTTCACATAAATAGAGTGTGCGTGTGTAGACTTCAGAAAATGAAACCAGAGGTCCCCAGTGGGACGCAAAACTGTAAGTAAATACCTATATGATACGATAAATCAGTAGCATCCCAGGGGTGCAGATGAGAATCAGTGGGGAAAAGGAAGCAAGGTGATAAGGCCTAATATATTAAAAATTAGCACAATCACGGTGAATAACTATATGTAAAGCACACTTGATATTTTGTTATTTAAGGTTTGTTTAAAATACCCCACCGACGTGGCGGGATACCCACGATTGACTCGGCAGGATATCCGTGACCGGTACGGCGGCTATTCCGTATACAGTAGCACATCCCAGGGATGTAGATTTGAGAATAGACCCAGCCACCTATGAGAAAGGGGCTTGGGCAATATTCCCAGGGAATACAAATTAACAACTGTCTAGTTAGACGACGATGGTGGATATCCCATCGAGGCTCGATGCTATATTGCTCGGGGACTATTTAAGTTAAAGAGTTAAGTTATTAGGCCGAATTCACAACTAAACGAGCAAGGTGAGAATGAACAAAACCATGCAAAGTAAGTAGTTGTATTCCTCATCTTCTTCATTTATTTCAATTGTCTTTCCAAATAGTAACATCAGATAAATTGTATTTTAAAACTGCACAACATATATGTGAGAATTAATCTATATGTTCCTTACGTTTCTCTACTGAGCTAGGATGTAGCTCGCCCCTTAGACTATACGTCGCAGGTCCAACGCTAGCGGCAACACAGGCTTCGAGAGATGTTGATCCAGAAGGTTCGGATTACGTGGCCAGGAAAGAGTTAGAACCTCCTCCTGAGGAATTCTTTTAGAAGTTCTTTACGTTTTGAGTAGTGAGTAGAGTACTTGTGGCTTGGCATGTCAAGTCCTTTCTTTTAAATGTAATTGAATACTATACTTTCCTTTTGGCGAATCATCGCGGGTGATAAGATTGTCATCAATGGTTCGGGACATTTCCTCTGTTCATGAATTGGCATGAGATCGGAACTGTCTGTTGGTTGCTAGACTTTATTGAAATATGGAGACTTAGTTAGTTTAAAGCTTTGGTATTTTTTTAAATTGTTGGCTTTTACTTGTTACATGATGTTCCGCTTAGATTTAAGGTGCATGACCTTGAGGGTCGTGCTGATGGCACGGATTTCAGGGTGCCGAAATTTGGGCTGTCACATGAAGGTTGGAAGGGGAATCAATCGGAGAGATCTACAGTGGTGACCTGAGCCGGTGTTGCTTGGTTGTGGTTGGGCATGGAGTAATTAACGATCCCTAAATTTTATTGGGGTTGGTTATTATTAGGGTTAGGATTCTTAAGCGCTCCCCAATTGATCTGACTTCAGTCATTCATGTCATAGATTACGTCCCTGAGGACCTAACGCGGGACATGGGGTTGCGTCCTACGTATCGATGGAAAGTACAATATTTACTATAGTCTAGATTTTTCAGCCATAGGTGAGGTTTTTCCTGCGGGAATCGAATGAGATTCTGAGTATTAAGGAGATAGAAAATATTGGGAATCGTATTCGGTAAAGGGGGATAGTTTTCTCGCCTTGGCTGGTAGGGACCTCTGGCTGGGTTAAAGTTTTACGGTGGGGGTACATTACTATAATTTGACGCGTGGGCCAATTGGTTATGTGTCGTGTTTTGGTTCTGATAGGAGTTAGGGTATTGGTTTTTGTTTGGGTATTGGCCTTGATTCTGATTCTAGCCTTGGTTTTGGTTTGCGTATCTTTATTGATTAGCACCTTGGTTTTGGTTGGTATACCGTTGTTGATTTTGATTTTGCTCGAAGTTTCGTGAGTGGAAATTTTTGTCCCCAGCATTTTGTCCTTGATTAACAATGCTATTGACCTATTCGGTTCCTAAGGCTTTCTTATTGTTTTTCAATTTTGATTCACTGGAAGAGCCTACTTTTGACGTGGTTATGGATAGAGCAAGGTCTCCGCCTTTAATGTGTCGCGCTAGTCGGGATGCCCGAGAGTAGAGTGTAGTGAAGTCGGGGCAATCACTTATGACAAGTATGCTCTTTAACGGTTCTCTAGTGTTATCGATGATAATGTCCACCAAATCCTTCTCTTTCTTTGAGGTGCCGGTCCTAGCAGCGAGTTTTCTCCATCTGGCAACGAAGTCGGTAAATTCTGCATCAGGTCCTTGCTTGGCTGCCATTAGATCGCTGAGACTGAATGTCTCTTGGATCAAGTGTTTGTATTGGTCTAGGAATTGACCGACTAATTTATCGAGGGTTTCTATCTTATAAAGCGGGAGTCTCGCAAACCAATCTAAAGTTTCTCCTTCTAATGAGTGTTGGAAATAGTGAATGAGAAGTCCTTGATTATATCACGTATGGGTCAGCAATCATTACAAAAGAGGGCCAAGTGATGATTTGGATTTCCCGTGCCATTATATTTGATAAATTTCGATGGCTTAAATCCTATTGGCAAGTTAAACTCGACGTCCCGACAAAATTTGTCGAATCCGAATGAGTGACCGGGGCGCCCTCTCTTGGTCATGTACTCATCGAGTATTTTAGGGAGATATTCGATTTTAATGGTGCTATTTTTTGGAGTGACCCATGAGCAAACCTTGTCTAACGAGTCATCATTGAAGAATGTGTGGGCAGGTTGTCTCAATGGTGTGGCGTGGGCTGACACCGTGCTCGGGGTAGGAGGTGGCCTCTCTTGTCGCTCTTGTTCTTTTAAAAATTATCGTGACCTAATGGTTTCGTATGCGATGGCCAACCCTCGAAGCAATTCTTCGGAGTCCTCATCTCCTCTTTATATTCTTTGAATACTGAGTTCTACAATCTGTTGAGCGATGAGGTTTTGTCCGATGTTACCATCTCTCCCATTATAATTATTACCGGTGTGTGGGATAGAGAAGGGATCTTCTTGCTCGCCGGCCATGTTAATCTCAGATTGTTGTGGGTTGGAATTGTGAAATGGTTCTTCATACATGGGGTTGTTATGATATCCCCACAATGGTGGGTCTCCTAAACTCACCCTTCGTATATCAGACATCTCGAGTCTTTGACGAAGACTCATATATATATATATATAAGGGAATCTAAATGACAGGATGGAAAGAAAAAAGAGGGAGATAAGGTAAAAACTAGCTATCTAGAAAAAGAGTTTGCAAAAGGGTCCCATCACGATCCCCAGTCTGTTGGTGTGTGCTTTTTCTGGGTTCTTGGTCCCCGTTGAATCAATGGCTCTAATTCTGTCCAAGTAGATTTTAGCGATGTGACGTTTGTTGCGATCGCCAGCTGCAGATATATATCGACGCTGTAACATGTCAATGATCACGCTTAAGAGCGGGTATGGGTTACTTCTATACTGAATCGTCCGCTTGCGAACGTCAACAGCTATGTCTTTTTCTTATAATTTAGAGAGTTTAAATTTCCTTTTATTTCCCGTTATTGTTATAATTTTGGTCAGTTTAAACTTCCCTGATTCTATTGTGAGTTTGGTTAGGTGGTAATCTATTGTAATTTATTTAATTTAATATTCTAGTTCTATCAGGAGTCTAATTAATTTTTACTATTTCTATCCTTATTGAAAGTCTAATTAATTAAGTGTCCTAATCCCATTAGGAGTCTAATTAATTTTAATTTCCAAATCCCATTAGAAGTCTAATTAATTTTAGTTCCTAATCCCATTAGAAGTCTAATTATGACCAGGTCTCCTAATTGTACTAGGAGTGCAAGCATGTTGGTTCTAGTGAAACTCTAATTAAATTTAGCATGCTAGTTATACTAAAATTCAAATTTGAGCAAGTATTCTAGTTGTATTGGAATTCTAATCAAATAAAGTATAATAGTCCTACTAGAATTCTAATTGAAATAGAAGACTGATTTTATTAAAACTCTAATTTAAAGCAAATGAATTAATTTTATTAAAATCTAATTAAAACAAATAAACTGATTTTATTAAAAATCTAATTAAAATAAATAAACTAATTTTATTAAAATTCTAATTAAAGCAATGAATTAACTATACTAAAAATCTAATTAAAGCAATGAATTAATCATACTAAATTCTAATTAAAGCAAGAAATTAACCAATTAAAATATGATTTAAAAAAATTAATCAATCATACTAAAATCTAATTAACTTAATTAATTAATTATACTGAAATAAAATAAATGTACTAATTAATTATACTAAAAAGATAAAAAAAAAGTAATTAATTAATTTAAAAATTCTTTAAAAAAGGGGTTTTGAGCCTGCTATGCTAAGGAAGATTGGCCTCATTCTCGAGTACCCTCCGTAAGCACCCTTGGGCAAATCGGGTGGCTGAGATTGAAGATAAATTAGATTCGTGATGATAAAACAGAAATTTTAGATTTTTCAGAGTCGATTTCGGAGTAATAGTTATGAATTAAATTGATAAACTAGAATTATAGAAACTAATATTAATATTTAGGATTTTTGGAGGTATTAAAATAAGAAATTTAAATTTAAATTTAAATTTCTAGGACTAAATTTGGGTCCAAAATCAGAAAATCAGATCGTATGATTAAGGACTGGTTCTAGAATCTAAGGATTAGAATTATAAATTAATGATAGGACTGGAAATTAAGATTTTAGAATGGAATTAAAGCCTAGGGTCGGTAAATTAGACCGTCGGATTAAGGACTGATTCTAAATTCAGAGAATTAGAACCATATATAAAAATTTGCGAGTTGAAAAGGATGCTACGGTCTCGGACTGAAAATTAAAACTAACAATTAAAACTAATAATTAAAACTAAGTGAAATATCCTAAGTCTAAAACTAAAATGTTTACCTAGGACCGAGGTCGCGAAGAGAAATCATCGGAGATTCGGAGTTTGAATATCGAAATCATGACTAGGTTGCTCTATGGGTTTGTCCTCGGAGTTCTCTGGTTTCGGAATCTAAAAAAAAATTTATTCTCTCTCGAAAATTGCTAGCCTCTGTGTTCTTTTTGGTCGAAATTAAAAAATATTTTATAGGTTTTTTCTCAATTAAACGCCCTCTTTTAGGCGTTTAATAAAATTGCGCACTAGTTTCCCGGCGCTTAATCGCTTTGAGTCGATCACCGACTCAGTAAGCGACAGACTAGTTCTAACAGCGTTAGGGCTAATTGCGCGCTTGTTAAGATGTGTGCAATCCGATTAAGCGTTTCTTCAGAAGCGCTCAATCAAGGAAACTTAGGGGTCAAAGACTGTGAGGCTAGGTCGGGCTTAGGCCAATTGCGCGCTGGTGGTCGGGCGCTCAATCCGATTGTGAGTCTGATTTCAAGTGCGTGATCAAGTCTCGAGATGGTCTGAAAAAGGAAGTTTGGTCTGAAAGGGAAACTGATTGCGCATTTGTGGTCTGGCGTGCAATCGAATTACGTGTGGAGTTTCAGGCGCTTAATTCGGGGTTGTTCGGGTATGGTCTCTAGTCTGAAATACAACACTATTGTTTCAGTCTGCATTTCGACTATATACTATTATTTCAGTATATAGTCTCCCTACATTGGGATCTGAGCCATAGAGCTATTATTTTAGCTTGCATTCAGCCATGCACTATTGTTTCAGTGCATGGTCCCACGTCAGGGGTATGAGGTTAAAGGTTGATTGAACAAATTTGTATATTCTGAGAGGACAAAATGGGGGTGTCTACAGTTATGTAAGAAATTCGGCATCGATCTATGCCACTTATCACTGTTCTACCCTCAAGGAAATGGACAAGTAAAAGCTACAAACAAAACGCTGATTCAAATTTTGAAACACATGGTAGAAATAAGCAACGGAGCCGACTGGCTTGAACAACTATCAGGCGCACTCTGGGAGTATAGGACCTCTATTCGTACGGCCACTGGCCAAACTTCCTACCTCCTTACCTATGAGATGGAGGCAGTCTTATCATATGAGATACAAGTACCATCCTTACGGATTCAACTTGATAATGAGCTATCCTTAGACGAGAGGAGAATTGCTCCACTCACACAGCTAGAGCAGCTTGATGAGACACGTCTAAGGGCAACTGATCACGCTCAGGTATATCAGAGGAGAGTGGCCAGGGCTTATTATAAGAAAGTCCTCGAATGAACCTTTAATATTAGAGAATTAGTCCTAAAGAAAATCATGCCTTCCAAACACACCCATCTAGAAGGAAAACTGAAACCAAACTGGGAAGGCCCTTATGTTATAACAGCCACATACCCTAGAAATGCATACAAACTGGCGAACCAGAACGGGGAAGAGCTCCCTAGCCCTTGGAACGCCATGTACCTTAGAAAATACTATCATTAGCCTTGTGATCATCACATACCGTGATTAAATATTTATACTTATCACTCCCATAGTCGTCATGATCCATTCATTGGCCATACGTCACCAAGTCTCAGAGTATCCCTAAGACCTCCAATTTGTCGCCCACGTGCTTATTCGGGCAATCTAATTAAAGGGCTAGTGACCTACCTAACCTCTTTCAAAAGTGTAAGTAACACCCAATTCTCATTTTCCTCCCCCTGCCATTGGAGGAGACATTAGAGAAAAGTAAATAAAGATGTCAGGTTCAATCAAAACTCATTATTCTTACGCTAGCAGGATGCTTTCAAAAATACATATATCAAAAATTAAGTGAGAGCATTACGACGAATGAACAAGTCAATGAGCTCAGGGAAGCATAAGCAGGCCGTGAAGACATCTCTAGTAACTTTTCTAGAAATGTATAAGTAAGCTGCGAGGGCATCCCTGATGTCCCCATACTACTAGATATCGTCGTAAGGTGGGGGGAGGAGGACAAACTCTTGCTAACTATAGAATGTGAGATTTTGATGGTACTGAAACATGACGAAGAGCTCTGTCGTGGCACCCCGTATCCCTCTGAGAAAAAGATTATTACTCATCCATTTTGGAAAGCATTAGATACAAACTATTCTCCACATCACTGAACCTTACACCCCTCTTCTACTTTTTATTTTATTTTCGGACGATAAATCTTTACAGGATACTCCTAGGAATGAAACCGAAAACCGATGAATGATGACTGATGCAAGCACCTACTATACCTACCATACTTCTCCTTGATAATCATGAGATAGGATGGCCGTCACCCAAACATGGATCCCGATATATAATTGACTTAATCAAAATGACCTCCCCTGGTTCGATGACAGTGCTGATCAACTTTTCTCCAAAACTAACTCACCGAATACCCATACCTGCTTATAGACCCAAAGTGCTCATCTAAAACTCAAAAGCTCTATTGTATCTATACACTGGGGTATTTTTTTGGTCGGAAGGAGAATCACCTTAGAAGCGCCGACTCTCCCACAAAGAAGATGAGGAATAACAAAGTTACCATCCAAAGAACGCTACTGAAGATACTATATTGCCAATCCTACTACGCTCCTACACTGGAGCATTTTTATTTATTATTTTTATTATTTCTAACTGAGCTATTTGCTTTCCCTATTGCTTATTTTTATTTCAAAAAAAAAGAAAAAAAAAAAAGAAAAAAAGAAAGGAAAAAAAGAGAAAAAAAAGAGAGAAAAAAAAAACAACAAAAAAGAGACTACATATCTATCTTTTTTCTACCAGACCTTGGTCTGAGACACTTAACCCCCTTAACAACTAACAAGGAGGAGAACAAAAATTATTGATAACGTTACCTTTACATGTGCAGATACAAAGCAACCTTCAACCATCACTAGGCCAACTTAGGAAGCATCCAAGTCCCGATGACGGTTGACGGCGCTAAAAAAAAAAAGCAAAAAGGAAAATGCAAGAGATTATCAAAATAAAAGGAGCCAATAAGGTACATCTAAATAAAAAATCTCCATATATATATCAAAATTTTCTTTTCTGTCATCGGGGGCACCCCCCTGTATATACAATTCGTACACACAATGGACAAAAAAACTACACACATCCCTACTCCCTATGCTGCCGCTGGGATGGTCGATCACTGCTGTCACTAGTATCATCAGCTCAGAGGTCCATAGACTGACCATCCGAAAATACAATCCCGACACATAGAGTCTGTGGAACCTCTAGATGACGAGGCCCCGCTACAGAACCCCCTCGCTCGTCTGACTAACAGACCGCCTCATTTGAGAACGAGGAGGATACCTCGCAAGAATCTCATGAATGATAGAATCCTCATGATAATCATCCCTGACACGATCATGTGACGTGTGATGAGACTACTCGGTCGAGGAACCCGTAGCCCTCGACTCCGATCCATTAAGCTGACCAACCAACCCACGCACACCCCGCTTGCTCCTCATCAGACGATGATACAGCCGATCCAGGGACACCTACATCTCTATCCGCGTCATCCGATGCACTGCCTCTAACGCCTCAGTCTGAGTCCTCTGCGTGACCATCATCTCAACGAATAGGTCCTCGCCACTCTGCGTCTCCCCAAGGATCTGCCTCTAGACACGCCTCCTTAATCTGACGAACCTGCATAACTAGACCAAGTCAAAGAAAACTAATATATATATGAACAAATTTTTTTAAAATAAAGGAAAGAATCATACGAGATCCATCCTCCCCCCAGAAGTCGCTCGATCGTCGTCGCGGTCACTGGATCAGCAGGAGGCATAGAAGGAATAATAAACATAGGCGGCTTCAATGAGAATAAACAAACCCATCAGATAACACTACAATGATAAATAAACTATGGACAAAATAACTAAAACATACTTGAGTAGGGATAGGAGTAGACCCCTGAGCGGGAGCCTCAAGAGCGGAGTTTAGAACAGCCTGCACAAAGAACCAAATAAACCAACACAAGACATGTCAGAACAAAATGAAATAACCTAAGCTGAATTACACCGAACCAGAAATTATACCTGACTCTTGGGGCATAGAGAGGCAGTAGTCGCCTCCCTCGTCTGAAAGTTCACGGCGACCTGACGCTGAAATACCACATGATATTAGAAAACTATTAGGAAAAGGAAAAATAATAACACCCAATGCACTAATACAATTATGCAAACGAGTCAAAAGATTGAATGGAACTTACCCAGTGCTCTAGCTCGGCCCAAAGCTGAGCCATCACTGGATTCTCCTGACTAGAAGAGGCAATCGAAGAAGGATCGAATGCCTGAGCACCAGCCCCCGCGACGAAAAGCTCTGCCCTCTACAAACATCGAAAAATGCGCCAGAATTAATAAGAATCTACAAACTACCAACAATTAATAAATCTAACCATGACACTTACCAATCAGTCAATCTCATATCGCAGACTGGCCTCTACCTCTCGGCCAGCCTGCTGCTGACCGCGTAATAACTCAACCATCGCTGCATGACTAGCGACCTCGGCCTCCCTCTTAGATTTGCCAAAATAAAATGAGAAACAACAACTATATCAGAATGACTGAAAGACTAAGTCAACATGATACATAAGCAATTAAACTAATAAATTAACTCACCAGGAGCCGTCGAGTCTCCGCTAGCCGAGCCCCCATCTCATCCTCCGCTCCCCTAGCTTGAGCAATCGAGGTGGCTAGGGAATGCAACATCTCCTCATCAGGACGAGGAGCACACCCCATCTGCTCCATCACCCTATGAAGGGCATCTAATGCCCCCCGCACACTCATCGTGAGATGGCCCTACTCCAACGCTGCCAGTCTCTCGCTCAATGCTGACGTCATCTCAGGCCCGCCGACCGCGAAAGAACCACTCCCATGGAAGGGATGTGTGAAGAGGCGCCCACCACCCAGTGCCTCGAACCACCTCACAAACTCTCGCACGTCCACCTCATCACGCGCCCCTATCACTCTAGTCCCCCCAGCTCTAAAATTGACCATCTGAAGCACCATCTGCTCTGTGAAGTTTAGGCCAGGGGGGCAGTCATCCTCTTCGCCACTCTGTGGTGAATCTCTGGAGGGACTCCATGAGCAAGTCCCAGTTGTTGCACCACTCGAGAAAGGTGGATCCTCTCCACCTTCTCAAAACAATGGACCCATATGTCAATGTCGAAGAAAGGTTGGCCAGACTGAATCACTGGCACATCAGCATCCTCACCATCTGCGTATGGCCTCCAAATCACCTATACACCAATAGACAAATCAGTTGATAAATGCTAAAACCTGAGAAATAAAAGCACCGAACCAAGAAAAAAACACAACGATAATACAGACAACATTTACTTGCCCCGCGTGCATGTCCTAAAAAAGTCCTCGTGCGGTCTAAAGATCTAAGGACCAACGACAACCCCTCAATGCTATCCTCCACATGTGCATCCGCGAAAATGTAAACCTAATCTCCGTTGAGACCCCCGAGCGAAGAAAGGCGAAGTGATCATATGACAAAAAAAATTGAAGACGTCATGACACCAATTAACTAAAACTCACCTGGAGGAAGGGAAGAAAATCTCTGATCGTTGCGACGCCCCATCCCCGACGATAAAGCTGCTCATAGAGATGCGGCAATGCGGCCGCACCCCAAGCTTAGGAAGGGACCCGATCTAAGTCCCTGAGAACCAATAAAATCAACCCGATGACGCATCCCAGAGTTGAAGAAGAAAAGAGTACCTCACCGAGGAAGTGCATCAAGAATGCTCGAAGCACCCTATCCGCAGTCAACCCCGGCTCAACCACAGGCTCCCGACCCGCCAATGCTACACAATGCAATTTGTCTCATAAGACGTCCTCGGCTTTGAATGTCGTCTCGAGGGGACGAAGCCACTGGAAATGTATCAAAGAACCAAGTGACCCAAACTACACCCGGCCCTGATCCACTTGACCTAAATGGTACATCCATAATGTCCTCACACACCTCCAAATACTATCCTGTCATCCGCCCCGTAATCGGCTCACCCTTGAAATGAAGATCGGTGATGTGGACCCAGTCCTCCGGAGACGGCAACAACATACCAATTGGAAAGAGAAGCGCTTGATGCTCCTCCCTCCATCTCTCCAGAGTCATCGCAATCAGGCCACGATTGACCTGAAAGGGCTCCAGTTCCAGGATCAGCTCAAAGCCAAAAGACACCAGCCGTGCCTGCTAAAACTTCGGTAACAAACGATATCAAGTATGAGACTCGGTCCATGCCGAGATGATAGCCAGCTGTGGGGGCTTCTACCGAACTAAACACAAGCAACAAAAAAATAAGACTAACACAGACCTATGACAAAAGACAAGCAAACCTAGAGCTAAAGAATAAAGGTATGCTAAGACACCTAATAATGATTCATAATAAACACACAAAATATGATAAGAACAATAAAATAGAAACGTGACCTATCCCTAGATGCCATTATGATGCATGAGTGAGCACACAATCAATAGTCAATACAGGTTCGACATAAATTAAAAGGGGTTTCCAAATCCTAATAATTCTATGTCATAACCTAGAGGCCTAGAAAAATTGAAGGAACTTTTGCTCACGGGTACCTACCTAGCCTCGTGCGAAGAAATCCTCCAACGGGAAGTGTGTGCGAGCCCGACGCTCCTCACCCTGATGCCCCTCAGCATCATCCTCAACTCTCTCACCCTCAACCCTCTCGCCCTCCTCCTCAGCTACTCCCTACTCAATCTTGGGTACCTCCTCCCTAACCACCACCTGGTCACCCTCCGGTACTCCCTCTCTAGCCGTCGCTCCGATGTCCTCCTCCCCGATAACAGCGTTGATCCGTGCCACGGAGGTCTCACCCATCTCCCCCATCATCATTCTTTGTAACTCAAAAATAGTAAGGTTGTGTCTACCACTACCCTTAGCCTCCATCCTAGAAGAAAAAGCTCAAAAAACTAAAGAAAACGAAAGAAACAGCGCCTGAAATAGACAACCGGATCGCGAGATATCACGAAAATACGAAAACTAAGACGCAAGGAAATAAGGAAACAGAGAATCAAAGACCAAAATGGATAGCGCGAGAAAAATAAAGAATTCTGAACTATATATAGAACATGACCAAATCGTGTGCGTAAATCGATGCGTTCAACCCAATCATGCCTCAAACTCCCCACGCTTAATTCGGATCAAACGCCAATCTTTGAGCGCGTAAGCGAATCATCGCCCGCTCAAACTACTTGACGACCTGGTTGCGCGTTGACTACCAAACGCGTAATCATCTCAAGTGCCTGAACCTCGACGTGTGAATGCCAAAGGTCACCTCTACAGTGACCAGGCGTCCCACAGATCCCGCGAGTCTTGAAACACGTTTAATGCGGTTAAACAACTGATCACTGACGCGCTATCATCCTTCGACTCTCTGAAATGCGCGCATCCATTCCGGCGTGCAATTTGTTTATGCGCCTAAAGTGAAGCACGTAATTTCCCAGGAACATAAAAAAATATTTGCCTAGAATATCAGATCTATAGGCCTAACATTAGGAGATTTTCGACACTAATCACCAACCCAAACTACGCCCTTGTTAAGACCAATCTAAAAATACTCCTAACCTAAAAAATATACACCCCAAGAGCTAAAAAAAAAATGCTGCCGATCGCTTACAGGCTCCGACTAAGACCAAACTATACTAAAACTAAAAATGTCCCTAACACACCCAGATCAAAATAAATAAACCGTATCAAACCAAACTTAAATAAATGAACATCACACTCAAAATCAATAAAGTAAGTCACAAAATAAGCCAAACAAAAAATACTCACAAATGGAATTAAAACTCAATCGCTTCATAAATAGATAAAATAATTACAAAATACATTGAGGGCATACCCTCTGAATATATAATTTAAAATAAGAAATTTAAAACCAGCACATTCAGGCAATGCCCGAATATGAATATATTCGGGAAACAAGAAATCTTGGAGAAGCCCAGAGACGGAACGCACCACCCTGAATGAATCCTGACAATGACAATCTTTCTCCACCCCGAGTTGGCAGAAAAGGAAGAGTGGCTCACAGAAAGCCACCCAGTATTTGTGAGATCCACCTTTGGAAGCTCACCTTGGAAAGCATAACAAGGAGGAGCAACTAACGTTGAATCCGCAGAGCATATCGAGGAAAAATAGGCATCGGTCACTATTGATGCGCGCTTTTTCTGGGTTCCTCTCGGTCCTCGTCGAATGAGTGGCTCAATTCTGTCCAAAGGGACTCTAGCAATGCGACGTTTGGAATGTTAGAAATAAAATAAAAGGAGGGATTTTCTAGGAAAGGTTCCTAGTTGGTTGCGATCACCAGGTGCAGATATTTAACGATGTTGCAACACGCCAGTGATCATGCTTTAGAGCGGGTGTGGGTTACTTCTTTATTGAATCGTCCGCCTGCGAACGTCAGCAGTTATGGCTCTTCCTTATACTTTAGCTAGTTTAGTTTTTCTTTTCTTTCCATGTTATTGTTGTAATTTTAATTAGTTTGAATCCCCTTATTCTATTATGAGTCTATGCGTGTGAGTTTATTATAGTGGCCTAATCTAATATTCTAATCCTGTTAGGAGTCTAATTAGTTTTAATATTTTTAATCCTGTTAAAAGTCTAATTAATTGAGTTTCCTAATCCTACTAGAAGTCTAATTAACCTTAGTCTCCTAATCGTACTAGGAATGCAAATATACCAATTTTAATGGAACTCTTATTAAATTAAGCATGCTAATTATACTGGGATTCTAATTGAAGTAAATATAGTAATTCTACTGCGACTCTAATTAAAGCAAGTATACTAATTTGACTGAAATTCTAATTAAGCAAATATAATAATCCTACTGGAATTCTAATCAAAATAGAAGACTGATTTTACTAAAGCTCTAATTAAAGCAAATGAATTCTACTAAAATCTGATTAAAATAAAGGAACTAATTTTCCTAGAATTATGATCAAAGCAATAAATTAATAATGCTAAAAGTCTAATTAAAGTGATGAATTAAGTATACTAAAATTATTATCAAAGTAATAAGTTTATTATGCTAAAATTCTAATCAAAGTGATAGATTAATTTTGCTATAATCCTGATCAAAGCAATTGTACTAAGGATCCAATTAAAATAAAGCATATAAATTAATTATACTAAAATTCTAAGAATATTATGGAATTGACTTTACTAATTCTAATTAAAGTGCTAAATTAATTCTACTAAAATCTAAGAAAAGGGGTTTTAGGCCCGCTATGCTAAGGAGGATTGGCCTCGTTCCCGAGTACCCTCTGTAAGCTCCCTTGGGCAAATCAGGTGGCTGAGATTAAAAACAAATTAGATTTTAGATTATAATACTATTTTGGATTTTTAAAGTTGATTTATGGATTATGATTATGAATTAAATTATGAGACTAGAATTTTAGAAAACTAAACTATAAATTGGGATTTTAGAAATATTAAATTAAGGAATTAAAACTAGAATTTTCAAATCTAAGGACTGAATTTGAATCCGAAATGAGAAAATTAGGCCGTATGATTAAGGACTGGTTCTAGATCCAGATATTAATGTTGGGACTAGAGATTAAGATTTTAGAATAGAATTGAAGTCTATGGTTGGTGATTTAGGCCGTCAGATTGAGGACTGGTTCTAGAACCTAAGAACTAGAACCAGATATTTAAAATTATGGTGTGAAAAGGGGGCTACGGTCTAAGACTGAAAATTTAATATTAATAATTAAAATTAAGAAAAATCCTAAATCTAAAGACTTAAAAAAACTAAGGTCGAGAACTAAGGGCTAAATTCTTACCTGCAGTTTAGGCTGTGGAGAGGAATCTCAAAATTTTGAAGCTTGAATCTCGAATCTCGAAATCATGGCTAGGTTTCTCTCTACGTTCGTCCTCAGAGTTCTCTGGTTTCGAAATCCCAAAAAAAATCCATTCTCTCTCCAACCTCTCCCCCTCTCTTCTGGGTAGAAATTTAAAAAATCTTTTATAGGGTTGTTTCTAATTAAACACCCTGTTTCAGTCTTTTAATTGAATTACGCGTTGGGTTTTTGGTGCTTAATTGCTTTGAGTTGGTCACCTACTCAGTGACCAACCGGCTGACTTGCTTAGCGAGTTTCCTAGTTCTAACACTGTTAGGACTAATTGCGCGCCAGGTGTGGAATGCGCAATCCAATTAAGCATCCCATTTGAAACATTTAATCGAGGAAGCTTAGGGGTCAAGGACTGTAAGACTAGATCGGGCATAGGCCAATTGCGCGCTGGTGGTCGGGCGCTCAATCCGATCGTGTGTCTCGTGTGAGTCGCTTGATCGAGTCTCAGAATAGTTTGGGGGAGTCTGGTCTGGAGGGGGACTGATTGCATGTGTGTTGTTTGGCGTGCAATCTAATTGCGTGCATAGTTTTAGGCGCATAATTTGGGGCTGTCTGGGTCCGGTCGGATCTGAAATACAAGACTATTATTTCAGCTTGCATTCTGACTATATACTATTATTTTAGTACGTAGTCTCCCTACGTTGGGAATCAGATCAAAAAAGCTATTGTTTCAGCCTGCGTTCAGCTATGTACTATTGTTTCAGTGCATGGTTCCTAATTTAGGGTCATGGGGCCTGAGCCACAGAGCTATTATTTCAGCTTGTGTCCAGCCATATACTATTGTTTCAGTATATGGTCTCACATTAGGGCAAAGGGGTTTGAAATACAAGACTATTGTCTCAGTATACATTCTGACTATATACTATTATTTCAGTATATAGTCTCCCTACGCTGGGATCTGAGCCACAGAGCTATTGTTTCAGTCTGTGTTTAGCCATATACTATTGTTTTAGTGCATGGTTCCCAATTTAGGGTTATGGGCCTGAGTCACAGAGCTATTGTTTCAGCTTGTGTTCAGCCATATACTATTGTTTCAGTATATGATCCCACATTAGGGTTGTGAAACTCCCAGAAGGTAAGTCCTTTTCAAAAAATCACAGGTTAGGTTAAAGGCTGAACAAATAGATTTGTATATTCTGAGAGAGCAAAATGGGGGTGTCTACATATGCCCCTCTTTGGCGCGCTCTTGCAAAGTAAGAACGCGTCGAAAAAGTAGACACCCCTCATTCGAGGTGTCTTCTCGTTTCTCTTGGGAATTAAAAATGTGCACTAGGGATGCTGACATGATATATTTGGCTTTCTTATCTATCAGCGCAAGGTAAAATGGAGTATTCGGGGGCTCAGTGGTAGCTGTTGAAAGGCGTGTTCCATGCCGTGGATGCCCATGGGTGATCCCGTCGTGTATCGCGACCCACTGTCATAGACAATAAACGGGGGAAGTCAGCGTATCCTATTTCGTGGCTGCAAGGGGCATCCCATCGCGTGACGCAACCTACTACAAATGACAGTCAAATGGAAAGGGAAATCACCATATCCTAATCTGTGGGTGCAAGGGGCATCCCGCCACATGTCGTGACCTGCTGTAACGGGCAGTCAAACTGAGGGATATGACGTAGTCGAGGTATCAAGGGGCATCATACAAATGTCCATAAATAAGGTCCAGGGATCAATAATAAAATGCAATATTATGTCGAAGGCTTTCACAAGTCATGTCAGACCGGGCACGTCATTGCTCACACCAATGTGCGTCAGTCGTTCCTTTTCCAATAGGTATTATAAGTTCTTAGATTAAATATACTCATTGTCTGGTTTCCTAGGGGAATGGCCGGGTTGGGCTGGTAATTGGAGTGAATTTTGGTAGGTGAGTCTCTTTGTATAATTTTATTTTGGTTTCTTTTCTTTTTTTATTTTGTTGTTTTGGGAGTAAGAGATTTTTTTTTCTTTTGGTTTTTTTTGGAAGTTAGAGGTTTTTGGTTTTAGAAGTAGGAGGCTTTTGGTTTTGGAAGTTAGAGGTTTTTGGTTTTAAAAGTAAGAGGGTTTTTTTTGAAAATTTGGGAAATTTAACTTAAGATCAATTCGGTGGTAAAACGGCAGAAAATGTGGCTTCCGAGACGTCACTGAACAAATCCACTGGTATGGGATTTGTGGACTCGACCATTTATGTGGTTGTCAAGATGACACTTGGCATGCCGGATACTCCATCTAACCTTCTTGACGAATACTGATGATTGTCTCTTATGAGAGGACTACAGTGATTCGCGAGTCGAGATAGATGGGTTTTGAAAACATTTGACTTAGTCTTAGCTAACTATATGTTTAGCAATATCGAGTAAAAGAGAGGGGAGTAGTACTTACCTGGGGGTGATACTTACCTGTGTTGCGTGTAGCTTGTGTCGTCCATGATGGGATTTTGGAGGTTTCTTCTCTTTTCTTCATTTTCGTTGTGGTAGGGCCTGATGGTCATCAAGGTGATGCAATGTCTGAGGGAAGTGATGTCGCGATGGGACATCGACAACTTTCTTTCTTTCTTCGATTGTGTGCTGGGGTGAGTCCCAATATTTGCGAGTGCTATGAGGTGCGAGAAAGTATATTTTCTCTTTCCTCCTATCGTAGCGAATCATAGATGAAATGGGGATGTTGGGGGTCTGTGTTAAGATCTGGGGGATTATAGGTTGTAGCCTGATAGGGGCCTTTGGATCGTGGTGGATTTTTTTTTGAGGTGCGATGGGACATGGGAGGAGTTCCTCTACTTCTGTGATGGGATATTGGTGGAGCATAGTTAGTGGTGGGACTTTTAGCAAGTTTGACTCTATGTAAAGTTCCATGATGAGGATTTCAGGGGGTGTGATTGATGTCGGATGAGATGAAGTTGCTGTGTCACGATGGGACGTGTATCACGGTGAGAACGAGTTGTAGTTGCATCACGAGGGGACATATTTATGAATGTGTGGTGGGGTTGTGTCTGAATGTTTTAGGTAGTGATACTTGCGATGGGACGTTGATGGGATATTTGCGCGAGAGGCATGTCTTGTTTCTTTCTTTGACAAATCTTGAATCGTATGAGGTTACATTGCGACGTGATTTACTTCGTCTTTGGCTTCTCATGAGAGGATGTGGGGCATGATTGATTTATCGTGACGGGGCTAGAGAAATTGATGGTATCATGTGTGTGCATCTTATCCTGATGAGATGTGCGTGACAGGGTTATGTAATGGGGTTCTCCCTCTCCGATGGGATCGTGATGGGAGGGTGAGCGATGTCGCTCTTTCTCTCTTTCTGAATAGCCCGATGAGGCCATGCGATGGGACAGGAGAATTTTCAATCAAGATGGGGTAAAAAGGTGTGAAGGTGTAGATTCTGTCTAAAGTCAGATATTGCACTCTTGGTATATGCCGCATGATCGAATTGCGTGCCTATTTTTTAGCATGCGATTGAAGGCTTGAAGGGATTTTTTACGTGTGAAGACGTGCGTGTGATTGGATTATGCGCTCCAATGCTTGAGCGTGATCAGAGTGTCTCCAGGTCACTCTATAGGCGACCTTTCATATTGCGCAGTGTGGTCGTTTGATGGGATTGTGCGGTTAAAATGAGCACGTGATCAGAGTGTCGCATCATGGGCGATGGTTCAGTTGCGCGGCCAGGTCTGTGCGCGTGTTTTGAATTGAGCGCGGGGTGTGTAGTGTGTGATTGATTTAAGCACACGTGTCTGAGCGTGTGATTAAACCTATACTCTATATAAGCAAGGGAGCCTTCATTTACTTTTTCATTCCTTGGTTTAGTCTTGAGTTTTACTTTTTTTAGATCCCTTATGTTCTAAAATTCATGTTTTGGCGATATCGGATGATCTAACCGTTTGATTGGGATGTCATTTCTTCCTATACTCGTGATTTTGAGTGTTCTTTGCCCTGAGGTGATGCTCGGGGATGTAGTTACTCTGAGAATAGGTGATATTAGAAATGAGGAGGCTAGTCTTCACATCGGTCCTTTTTAGGGAGCAGTGAAGGTAGCATAGAGGAGGCGACAGCAGAGGAGGTGAAGATGACAGAAGAGAAGGTGTTATAAGTGGAGGGATGTACTCCTTAACTAATCCTTCCTGAAGCCTCCGATTGGACGCTCCAAGTCTGACGGTAATCTTTCTGACCCCTCCGATTGAACGTTCTACTCCTCGCCTTGTGTCTGTTTTGGGTCTTTAGTTTTCGTTTTGGGTTATAAGTTAGGTTCTAGGTTTTCGTTTGGGTTGTAAGTTTAAGAGGTATGCCTCCGGTGATACTTAAAAAAATTTTAAGTTATGAATAAAGAAGTATTTTTTGTTTATTGTGCTTAGTTATTTGTTTAAACTTGTTTAATGGATTAGTTAGGCGTATCTGATTTGTTTGATTTAGTTAGGATTCGACTTAGCTTAGAGTTCTAGGGTTTATTCTGGATTTATTTAGGGTTTATCCCAAAATTGATTTGCTTTATTGAGTTTTGTTTAGAGGGTTCACTGGGTTCCAATGGGTTTGTTGGGGGCATTTGTTTTTTGTGGAGTCCCAAACAAGTTAGGGTCTTCTTTTTGGAGAGGTTTTTTTGTTTAAAGTTTAGGATTTTTTTTTGGTCCTAGGTTTGATTTGATTTGAGATGGTACTTGTTAAAAATGTGTTAGTTTAGGGTTTAATTTAAAGTTTCTAGATGGGTGTTTAAGTGTTTGAATCCTATTAGTTAGTTTACTTTGCTTTGGGTTTGTGTTCCCTTGGAGGGGGTAAGTGTTTCATGATTATTAGCTTATTAGGCTGTCATGGATTGTGAATTTTTTTTCAGGGGGTCTGTGTTTGGTTTGGATTTAATTAGATTGAAACGGTTTAAAGGTGTGACACTTGTCACTCTGTGGTTTAGGAGGTATAGTTTTTATAAGTGTGAGCCTAAGGCTTTGGGTTCTTGTTGTTTTGAATTTTATTTCAATTCTAGGGTTAGAGATTTTGGGGCATTTTTGGTTTGTGAGTTTTGGGCATTTTTTTTCATTTATTAATGTCTTTTATTCCTCTCTATTTTGTATCTCGGGTATTGAACCCGAAGAATTATGATTACTGAGTGGATTATTGAGAATGGACGGGATTGGGAATGTGAGGTGACACTAGAGTTGGTGCCATCACTCCAACTCGAAGTGGTTTCCCGAATAAATCTGGATTCGGGCATTGCCTGAACATGCGGGTTTTAAGTTTCTTATTTTAAATTGTATATTTAGAAGGTATGCCCTCGGTGTATTTTATAATTATTTTATCTATTTATGAAGTAATTATGTCTTTAATTCCATTTGTGGTTATTTAGTGAATCTTTGGTTTGATTTATCTTGCAACCTATTTGACTTGTTTTGAATGTGATATTTATTTGTTTAAGTTTGGTTTGATTCTGTTCATTTATTTTGATTTGGAGTGTGTTGGGAGCAGTTCCAGTTTAGTTTAGTTTAATCTAAGCTCAACTGTGTAAGTGATGGGGGAAATTTTTTTTTTGTTTAGTTTGGTCTTAAATAAAGTGTGTAAGTGATGGGGGGCAATTTTTTTTTTTAATTTAGTTGGGTCTGTACATGATGGGGGGCATTTTTTTTAGGTTAGTTTGGGGTGTATATTTCCAAAGTTAGGAGCCTTTTTTTTTGGATTGGTCTTAGCAAGGGCATAGTTTAGGTTAATGATTAGTGTCGGAGATCTACTAATTTTAGGCGTGGGCCTGTTGTTCTGGGTATGTTTTTTTTTTTGTTTTCCTGGGAATTACGCGCTTCCCTCAGGGAGCATAAACAAATTGTGCACCTAAATGGAAAAGCGTTCCAAAGGGTCTAAAGATCATTAAGCGTCAGTGGCCGACCGTTTAACCGATTTAAACGCACGGTATGGGGTGCGGGATTAGGGCAATGGCCAGTCATTGTGCGGGTGACTGTTGGCATTCACGCGCGCCGGTTCTAGCGCTTAAGGTGATTATGTGCCTGATAGGTTGCGCGCAACCAGGTGGTCAGGTTAGTTTGAGCGGGCGATGATTTGTTTGTGCGCTCAAAATCGGTCGTGTGATCCGAGTTAAGCGCGAGGGAACTGGTGCGTGATTCAATTGCACGTGTCAGTTTACATGCACGATTTAGCCGTGTCCTATAAATGGTTCAAAAACTTTTCATTCTTCCCGTGCTATTCATTTTGGTCTTTGATTCTCTATTTCCTTGTTTCTTTGAGCTCTATTTTTCATGTTTTCGTGATGTCTCGCAATCCGATCGTTCGTTTCAGGCGCCGTTTCTTTCCTTTTCTTTAGTTTTTTGAGCTCTTTGTTCTAGGATGGAAGCTGAGGGTAGTGGTAGATACATTGTTACTATTTTTGAGTTGGAGAGGATTATGATGGGGGAGACAAGTGAGACCTCTGAGGCTCAGACCGACGCCGTTGTCGGGGAGGAGGACATTGGAGCGATGGCCAGAGAGGGGGTACCGGAGGGTGACCACGTGGAGGTACCCGAGATTGAGCAGGGTATAGCTGAGGAGGAGGGTGAGAGGGTTGAGGAGCGCCAGGGTGAGGGGCGTCGGGATCGCAGACACTTCCCGCTGGAGGATTTCTTTTCTCGAGGCCGGGTAGGTACCCGTGAGCAAGAGTTCATTTTTTTTAGGCATTTAGGTTATGACATATACTTATTAGGATATGGAAACCCTTTTAATTTATGTCGAGCTTGCATTGATCATTGATTGTGTGCTCCCTCATGCATCATGACGGCATCTAGAGATAGGTCATGTTTATGTTTTGTTGTGACTTATCATGTTTTGGGTGCTTGTTATGAATTGTCATTTGTGTTTCCGAATATATCTCATTTGCTTTTAGCTTCAGGTTTGTTTGTCATAGGTGTGTTAGTCTTATTTTCCTACTTGTGTTTCGTTTGATAGGAGCCCCCGTAGCTGGCTATCAGCTCGGCATGGACTGAGTCCCATACTTGGCACTGTCCCTTGTCAGAGTTTCAGCGAGCGTGATTGGTGTCTTTAAGTTTTGGGCTGATCCTAGAGCTGGAGCCTTTTCAGGTCGATCGTGGCCTGATTGCGGTGATTTTGGAGAGGTGGAGGGAGGAGCATTAGGTGCTTCTCTTTCCAGTTGGTATGTTGCTAGCGACTCCAGAGGCCTGGGTCCGCATCACTGGTCTTTGTTTTGAGAGCGAGTTGATCACGGGGCGGATGGTAGGAGAGTATTTAGAGGTTTGTGAGGAGATTTTAGGTGTACTATGTAGGTCGAGTGGATCGGGGCCGGGTGTAGTTCGAGTAACTTAGTTCTTTGATATGTTCACGAGTGGCTTCATCCCTCTGAGGCGTCATTTGGAGGCGAGGATGTCTTACAAGACACGTTGTGTGGTTGTGGCGGGTCGGGAGCCCGTGGTGGAGTCGGGGCACTTCGAGCGTTCTTGATACTTCCTTGGTACAGTACTCTTTTCTTTTTCGACTCGGGGATGCGTCACCGAGTTGTTTTTACTGATTCTCAGGGACTTGGATCGGGTCCCTACTTATGCTTGGGGTGCAAGCATCTCTATGAGCAGTGGCGCATCTCTATGAGCAGCTTTATTGTCGGGGATGGGGCATCATGACGATTGGAGGTTTCTTTTCGTTCCTCCAGGTGAGTTTTAGTTAGTCAGTGTCATGGTATCTTTGTTTTTTTTGTTGGTCGTAGCAACTATTCAGCGTTTCTTTTATTGTTGTTTTTTTAAGTTTTGGGCTTATGATCATTTTTGTTTTCTTCGTCCGGGGGTTCCGTTGGAGGTGACGTTCACGTTTTTGCGGATGCATGTGTGGAGGGCAGCACTCGGGGTCGTCGTTGGTCTTCTAATCTTCAGACCACGCGAGGCCTCTTCAAGGACATGCACGAGGGGTAGGTATATATCATTGTGTATGCTTTGTTTTGTTTTGTTTCTGGTTTTCAGGCTCTAAGGATTCATTGATGGGTTGGCTTGTTTATTTGGTTAGGTGATTTGGAGGCCATATGCGGCCGAGGAGGATGCGGGTGTGCCAGTGATTCAGTCTGGCCAACCCTTTTTTGGCGTGGACATATGGGTCCATTGTTTTGAGAAGGTGGAGAGGATCCACCTATCTCGGGTGGTGCGGCAGCTGGGGCTCGCTAAGGGAGTCCCTCCGGAGATTCGCCATAGGGTGGCGAAGAGGATGACCGGCCCCCCTGGCTAGAACTTTACGGAGTGGATGGCGCTTTAGATGGCTGATTTTAGAGCTGGGGGGACCAGGGTGACAGGGGCGCGTGACGAGGCAAATATTCGAGAGTATAGGAGATGGTTTAGTGCATTGGGTGGTGGGCACCTCTTCACACGTCCCTTCCATGGGAGTGGTTTATTCGCGATCGACGGGCCGGAGTCGGCGTCGGCATTGAGGGAGAGATTGGCCGCGTTGGAGTAGGGCCATCTCACCGCGAGTGTGCTGGGGGTGTTAGATGCACTCCATAGGGCGATGGAGTAGATGGTGTGCTCCTCATCCAGATGAGGAGATGCTGCACTCCTTAGCCTTCTAGGTTGCTCAGGCTAGAGGAGCGGAGGATGAGTTGGGGGCTCGGCTAGCGGAGACTCAACGACTCCTGGTGAGTTAATTTATTGGTTTTTTATGTATTATGTTGACTTGGTCTTTCAGTCATTCTGACATAGTTGTGGCATCTCATTTTATTTTGAACAGTCTGAGAGGGAGGCCGAGGTCGCTAGTCATGTGATGATGATCGAGTTGTTACGCGGTCAGCAGCAGGCCGATCGAGAGGTGGAGGCCAATTTGCGATATGAGATTGTTCGATTGGTAAGTGTCTATATGAACTTGGTCTTATTAATTGTTAGCATTATGAATTTGCCAATTGATGTGTTTATTGTTATTCTTAGAGAGCTGAGCTTGCTGCTAGAGCTCCCGTTCCGACATTTGATCCATCTTCAGTGGTTTCCTCCAGTCGGGAGGATTCAGTGATGGCTCAGCTTCGGACCGAGCTAGAGCACTAGATAAGTTTCCTCAATCTTTCAACTCATTTGTATAATTGTAATAGTATGGTGGGTGTTATTGTTTCATTTTCTTAATAGTTTACTAACATCATGTTGGTAATTCAGTGTCAGGTTGCTGAGGATCTTCAGACGAGGGAGGCGACTGCTGCCTCTCTATGCCTTGAGAGTCAGACATAGTTTCTGATTCGGTGTAATTCAGTTTAGGTTATTTTGTCTTATTTGTTCTGACATATTTTGTGTTAGCTTGTTTGGTTCTTCGTGCAGGCCGTTCCAGACTCTGCTCCCAAGGCTCCCCCTCAGGGGTCAATTCCTATCCCTACTCAGGTATATTTTAGTTATTGTGTTCGTAGTTTATTTTTCATTATAGTGTTATCTAATATATTCGTTTATTCTTGTTGCAGCCGCCTACGTTTGCTGTTCCTTCTGTGCCGCTTGCTGATCCAGTGACCACTGAGACGGTTGAGCAAATTTTAGAGGAGAGGCTAGATCTGGTATGATTCTTTCTTTTTTGAAGTTTCTTTTTATGTTCATATATATATATATATATATATATATATATTGGTTTTCTTTAACTTGGTGCGATTACGTAGGTTCATCAGCTTGAGGAGGCGCGTCTAGAGGCGGTGCGAGTGCGAGCTACTCCCGAGGCGAGATGAATCCTTGGGGAGATGCAGAGTCGTGATGACCTGTTCGTTGCGATGATGGTTACACAGAAGACTCAGGCTGAGGCATTGGAGGCAGCGCGTCGAACAATGTGGGCAGAGATGTAGGTGTCCCTAGATCAGCTGTAGTATTGTCTGACGAGGAGTGAGCGAGGGGTACGTATGTTGGCTAGTCAGCTTGATGGATTAAAGTCAAGGGCTATGGGTTCCTCGGCTGGGCAGTCTCGTCACACATCACGTGATCGTGTCAGGGGTGATGATTGTGAGGATTCTATCGTTCGTGAGATTCTTACGGGGTATCCTCCTCATTCGCGATCGAGGCAGTCTGTTAGTCAGATGAGTGAGGGGGGTTCTGTGGCAGGGCTGCGTTGCCTAAATGTTCTGAGGACTCCGGGTGCCAAGACTGTATTTTTCGGAGGACCAGTCTACGAACCTCCGAGCTGATGATATTGGGGACAGCGGTGCTCGTCCATCCTAGCGGCAGCGTCGGGAGTAGGTGTGTGTGTATGTTTTTTATCCATTGTGTGTGCATTGTATATACAGGGGGATGCCCCCGGTGACAAGTGTAAAAAAAGAAAATTTTGAAATATATATATATATATATATAAATATATATATATGGAGATTTTTAGTTTAGATGTACTTGATTGGCTCCTTTTCTTTTGATTACCTCTTGCATTTGTATTTTTTTTGCTTCTTTTTTATTTTAGCGCCGTCAACCGTCATTGGGATTTAGATTCTTCCTGAGCCAGCTTGATGGTTGGAAGTTGCTTTGAAACAGCACATGTAAAGATAACGCCATCAATAATTTTTATTCTCTCCCTTGCTAGTTGTCAAGGGGGGTAAGTATCTCAGACCGGGGTCTGGTAGTAAAAGGATGGATATATGTTCTTTTTTTTTTAAATAAAATAATACAACAGGGAAATCAAATAGCTAAGATAGGAATAATAAAAAAAATAATAAATAAAAATGCCCCAGTGTAGGAGCGCGATAGGATTGGCAGTATAGTATCGTCGGTAGTATTCTCCAGATGGTGACTTCGTTATTCCACATCTTCTTTGTGGACGTGTCAGGGCTTCTAAGGTGATTCTCCTTCTGATAAAAAAATGCCCCAGTGTGTAGATGCAATGGAGCTTTTTCTGAGCTTTAGATGAGCCCTTTGGTCTTGAAGCAGTCATGAGTATTTGGTGAGTTAGTTTTGAAGAAAAGTTCATCAGCATTGTCATCCAACTGGGAGAGGGCATTTTTATTAGGTCATTTGTGTACAGGGGTCTATCTTAGGATGGTGGCCATCCTATCTCGTGATTATTAGGGAGAAGTATGGTAGGTATAGTAGGTGATTGCATCAGTCATCATTCATCAGTTTTCTATTTCATTCCTAGGAGTATCCTATAAGGCTTTTGATTTATTATTCGAAAATGAAAAAAAAATAGAAGAGGGGGTAAGACTTAGTGACGTGGAGAATAGTTTGTATCTAATGCTTTACAAAAGGAATGAGTAACAATCTTCTTCTCAGACGGATACATGGTACCATGATTGAGCTCTTTGTAATATTTCAGTATCATCAAAATCTCACATTCTATGGTTAGAAGGAGTTTATCCTCCTCTCGCCACCTTGCGACGATATCTAGTAGTTTGGGGCCACCAGGGATGCCCTCGCAGCTTGCTCATACATTTCTAGTAGACTTATCAGAGACGTTCTCACGGCCTGCTTATGCTTCCTTGAGCTCATTGACTTGTTCATTCGTCGTAATGCTTTCACCCAAATTTTTTTGATATATGTATATTTGAAAGCATCCTTCTACGCAAGAATAATAAGTTTTGATTGAACCTGACATCTTCATTTTCTTTTTGCTCTAACGTCTCCTCCAATGACATGAGAAAGGAAATGAGGATTGGGTGTTACTTATGCTTTTCAAAGAGGTTAGGTAGGTCACTAGTCCTTTAATTAGATTGCCCGAATAATAAAGTGGGCGATAAATTGGAGGTCTGATAGATATTATAAGAATTGATGACGTACGACGGATGAATGGGTCGTGGTGACTACGGGGGTGATAGGTATAAGTATTTAACTACGGGATGTGATGATCGTAGGGCTAAGGGTAGTATTTTCTAAGGTACATGGCATTCCAAGGGCTAGGGAGTTCTTCCCCATCTTGGTTTGCCAGTTTGTTTGCATTCTCAGGGTATGCGGCTGTTATAACATAAGGGCCTTCCCAGTTTGATTTCAGTTTTCCTTTCGGATGGGCGTTCTTGGAAGGCATGATTTTCTTCAAGACTAATTCTCCAATATTAAAAGTTTGTTTGAGGACTTTCTTATCGTAAGCCTTGGCCACTCTCCTCTAATATACCTGAGCGTGATCAGCTGCCCTTAGACGTAGTTCATCAAGTTGCTTTAGCTGCATGAGTAGGGCAATTCTCCTTTCTTCTAAGGATAGCTCATCATCGAGTTAAATCCGTAAGGATGGTACTTGTATCTCATATGGTAAGATCGCCTCCATCCCGTAGGTAAGGAGGTAGGGAGTTTGGCCAATGGCCATACGAATAGAGGTCCTATAGGCCAAGAGCACTTTTGATAGTCGTTTAAGCCAGTTGGCTCCATTAGTTATCTCTATTGTGTATTTCAAAATTCGAATCAATATTTTTTTTGTAGCTTCTGTTTGTCAATTTCCTTGAGGGTAGAACGATGATGAGTGGCGTAGATCGATGTCGAATTTCTTACATAGCTTCTTCGTCTTCTCTGCGATGAGCTGTGGTCCGTTGTCGGTGATGAACATCTGGGTACTCCAAACCTGGTGATGATATTCTTAACGAAGAACCTTATGAGTGTTGAAGCAGTGATTTTGACGTAGGATTTAGCTTTTGCCCATTTGGTGTAGTATTCAGTTATCGTAAGTATAAATGCATGCTTGTGAGTGTTCCCAACTGTGTCTGTGAAGGGTCCGATGATATCGAAAGCCCACATCGAAAACGGCCATGGTCAGGTCATAGGGTTTAATGCAATTGATGAAGCTTTGATAAGTACGGTGTGTTCTTGGCATTGTATACAGAATTGAACATAGAGGTGGCAACCTCTGATTATTGTCGGCCAGAAGTAGCCTTGTCCTGTGATTTGATCGGTGAGTCTCTGTCTACCGGCGTGGGCGCCGTAGGCACTGGCGTGTGCTTCTCTGATAATGTATTATCCTTCGATGGTCGTGACACATCGTAGTAATATTTCTTTGGTGAAGGCTTCTTTATAGAATGTTTTGTCGAGTATGCAGAATCGGACGCATCAGTTCCTTATAGTCTTTTGTTCGATATTCGTGGCGTATGGAGGAACGTGTTGATGCTTCAAGAAAATTCAGATGTCAAATACCATGGTTGTCCGTCGTCAATTGGTGATCTTTCAAATCTGAACATAGCGACTTCAGTTTTTGACTTGACGTGCTTTTTCAGAGTGATTGCTTCTTTTGGTCTCGTGCTTATGGGGAGGATTCGTAATTCTCTCTTGACGGTGCATGCTACCTCATGGGTGGGTACTGTCAGCTTTTTGATGAAGGTCTTAGTACTTTGTCCGATGGGTATTTGGATGATCGAGGCTAGTGTGGTAAGGGAGTCTGTGAGCTAATTTTCTAATCTAGGGATGTGCGTGAAAGAAATTCTTGATTTCTAGATATGCCATTAGTCTCCTTTCCTTAGTTTTCCAGTCTCTTATTACTTGCGAGATTATTAGCTTGGTGTCACCGATGGTTTTCAACTATTTAATGCCTAATTGTAGTGCTGCTCGTAGCCCAACTATGAAAGCTTCATATTCTGTGACATTATTAGTGACAGAGAAGTCTAGTTGAAAAGCCTTAGGTATAACAACTCTTTTCGGGCTGAGGAGGACTATCTCGATGCCTTTCCCTTTATGATTTAGAGTACCATCAAAATAAAGGGTCCATGATGTCTTATCGGACTCTTTGTTATGAATTGTGAGTAGGTCTTCATCGGAAAAATCCGCGTGTATAGGTTCATCACTCGGGAATGGGAGATCTGCGAGGTAATTGGCGATTGCTTATCCTTTGATCGACTTCTGCATGACGTAAGTGATATCGAATTCTTGCAAGAGCATATGCCAGCGAGCGATCTTTCCTGATGTTGCAGGCTTTTCGAATATGTACTTCAATGGATCCATTCGGGCTAGTACTAGTATCTTATGTGCTCCAAAGTAGTGCCGTAATTTAGTCGAGGCTCACACCAATGTGAGGTAGGTATTCTCCATTGAAGTGTATTTTCATTTGTACTCGACCATCGTCCTACTAAAGTAGTAGATAGCCTTCTCTCTCTTGCTTTCTTCTTCATATTGTCCCAGGATTACTCCCATTGCTTTGTCGTTTGCCGAGAGGTATAGTATTAAAGGTCTTCCGGGGATTGGTGACGATAGTCTTGGCAGGTTAAAGAGGTACTTCTTGATATTTTCGAAGGCTTGCTGACATTGGTCATCTCATTTGTGCTTAGTTCCTCCTTTAAGTAGTCTGTAGAAAGGATCGCATCTGTCTAAATGTTGGGAGATAAATCTCCTGATGAATTATAATCTTCCTATCAAGCCTCGTAATTCTTTGATATTGCTGGGAGGTGGCATCTCAAGGATGGATCTGACTTTAGCAGGGTCGACTTCGATCCCTCGCTTGCCGAGTAATTTTTCAGAAGTGACTTCGAAGACACATTTCTTTGGGTTCATTTTTAACTAATATTTCTTAGTTCTTTGTAGCACCAGTCGGAGTGCTTTAACATATCCTGCCTGTGTTTGGGACTTCACTAATATGTCATTGACGTAAACTTTTATACATTTACACATCATGTTGTGAAAAATAGTCATTATGGCATGTTGATACATGGCTCCTACATTTTTGAGCCCAAAAGGCATGATGACATAACAGTAAGTTTCCCATGGTGTGGTGAAAGAAGTCTTCTCTTGGTCAGACTCTGCTAATTTGATTTGGTTATACCCAGAGAAACCGTCCATGAAGGATAGCATCTCGTGTCAAGCGGTGTTGTCGACTAGAGTGTCAATGTGCCAAAGGGGGAAGTTATCTTTTGGACATGCATGGTTGAGGTTTAAGAATTCAATGCAAACCCATACTCTATCATCTTTTTTGGTGACAGGTACTATGTTGGAGACCCACTTGGGGTAGAGAATGACTCGGATGAATTTGACTTTATGTAATTTGTCAACTTCCTCTTTAACTTGAAGGGCTGTTTGTGGGTGCATCCTACGGAGTTTCTACTTAACGGGCTTTGCATCGGGTTCCAAGACAAGATGATGCTCTACTAAACTAGGGTCTAAACCAGGCATATCTTCATAGGACCATGTAAAGGAGTCGAGGTATTCTTGTAAGACTTGTACGATTTGTTGATGTTCCTTGGAGTTGAGCATTACGCTAATTAGTAGCTTCTTGGGTTTCTCTTCAGTGTCGAAGTTAATTTCTTCTGTAGGTTCCGCGACAGCTTGAGTTTGCTCCTCAAAATGCTTGATAACCTGTTGGAAGTCCTGCGTCTCCTCGGTGACTAGTATTCCTTCTTCGTCCTCGATAAGCTCATATACTACGAAATTACTACACTGGGGCTTTGATTTTGTGAAAGGTAACCCTTCATCGGTATAATTTATGACTGAGAGATCTTTAGTAAGGTGAAGGTCAAAGCTATCGATTCTTCTCTCAAAGTCACGAAGTATCTGATCTGGTATGATCACTGGCTTGTTGTTTAGCCTGGATGCCTTACGTCCTCGTATGGGAGATGGGATAGTAATCTTAAAAGAACCGTCTCCTTGTTGGTCGCAAACTTGATTCGGGATCAAGGGTTCCCTTTCTTTTCTGGGGTTTTATAATTTTTTTAATTTTGTATCTATGAATTTTTAGGGTTTTATATTTTTTCTATTTTTTTAATTTTTGATAATAGATATGGTACAGGGTCGGTCACCTCAAGAGGTACCGGGAGAGTTGCTTCCTCTAATTGAGGGAGCGAGACGGCTGCTGGAGACGTTCGGACTATTCTTCGGGAAATGTGGACTTGTTCAAAATTTGGCATTTTTTTAGAGTCCTCATCTGATGAGGTCTTTTGAATAACTGATGCAGGTGACAGCGGCATTGACGTTCGAATTTCCTCTATCACATTGATTGCCTCATCTTCGAAAAACTTCGAAGATCATAATCGATCAAACTATCATCCTCTAATTTATAATATGGTTGCTCTTCCTGTCGAGGGTGACCAACTAAAGGATCCTTAGGGGTGGCAAGCTCTTTCCCTTGAACTTCATAGTATGTTAAGATGAGCATGCATGCTCGACAGCGAGGCTGATAATGGCGAGAAATGCAGGGAGATCCCCAAGGGCATTCCCATCCTTCTGGGTTAGAGTCGAAGGTGGCATCGAGCTCATCTTCTTGATCTAACAGTGCTTGAAGTCCTAGGTTAGCCTGCTCTGCTAACTCGAGTGTAGGGAGGTCTATCTAGTAGTCCTTGTCATCACTCGGAGGGGGTTGCTACTCTTCCTTGAGAGATTTCCAAAATATTTGGAGTTGTTACACGTTTGGGGATGGAGGAGTGTCTAGTTCAAGTTCCTCTTCAAAATCAATGAGGGCGAGTGAGTATTTTCTCCTGGGTCAACCAGATGACTGTTGGGATTTTTGCTTCTTGGACCGGTAGCTGAGTTGGTGGGTCATTACTCGCTTCTGTCGTTAGGGTTATTAATGATTCCTAAATTTTATTGGGGTTGACTATTATTGGGGTTAGGATTCCTAAGCGTCTCCCAGTCGATTTGATTTCGGTCATTCATGTCATAGATCACATCCCGGAGGACCCAACAGTCTTCTACGTTGTGGCCCGCGTATCGATGGAATGGGCAGTATTTGCTATAATCTAGATTTATCGGCCATGGGCGGGGCCTCTCCTGCGGAAATTGGAGGAGATTCTGAGTGTTAAGGAGTCAGAAGATATTGAGGATTATATCAGGTAAAGGGAGATAGTGTTCTTGCCTCGACTGGTAGGGGCCTCTAGCTGGGTTGAAGTTTTGTGGTGGAGGGACATTATTATAGTTTGGCGCGTGGGCCGGCCGATTCTATGTCGTGTTCTAGTTTTGATAGGTGTTAGGATACAAGTTTTTGTTATGATATTAGCCCTAATTCTGGTTCTGGCCTTAGTTTTGGTTTGCATATCTTAGTTGATTACTGCCTTGGTTTTGGTTGGTGTACCATTGTTGATTTTAATTTTGTCTGAAATTTTGCGATTGGAAATTTCCGTTCCCGGAGTTTTATCCTTGGTTGACAATGGTGTTGACCTGTTCGGTTCCTAAGGCTTTCTTATTATTTTTTGAATTTGATTCACTAGAAGAGCCTACTTTCAATGTAACTATGGATAGGGCGAGGTCTCCGCCTTTAATGTGTCACGCTAGTCGGGATGCCTAGGAGTGGAGTCTAGTGAAGTCGGGGCAATCACTTATTACAAGTGTGCACTTTAATGGCTCTCTAGTATTGTCAATGATAATGTCAATCAAGTCTTTCTCTTTCATTGAAGTGCCGGTCCTGGCAGCAAGTTTTCTCCATCTGGCGACGAAGTGGGTGAATTCTTCTTCGGGTCCTTGCTTAGCCACCATTAGAGGCTAACTATCTCTTGGATGAGATGCTTGTATTGGCCCAGGAACTGATCGACTAAACGCAAACCAATCTAAAGCTTCCCCTTCTAATGAGCGTTGGAAATAATGAATGCGAAGTCCCTGATTATCGTATATGGGTCGACAATCATTATAAAAGAGGGCCAAGTGATGGTTCGAATTACCTGTACTGTCGTATTTGGTATATTTTGGCAGTTTCAATCCTATTGGTAAGTTAAATTCAACGTCCCGACAGAATTTGTTGAATCCGAATGAGTGATCAGGGCGTCTCTCTTGGCCATGTACTCATCGAGCATTTTAGGGAGATCTTCAATCTTGATAGTGTTGTCTTTTAGAGCAACTCGTGAGCCAACCTTGTCTGGAGAATCATCGTTGAAGAATGTGTGAGTAGGTTGTCTCAATGGTGAGGCACGGGCTGACACTGTGCTTGGGGTAGGAGGCTGCCTTTCCTGTCATTCTTGGTTTCGAAAAATTGTCCTGACCGAATGGTCTCGTAGGCGGCAGCCAATCCTCAAAGCAATTTCTCGGAATCATCATCTCCTCTTTGTATCTGCTGAATACTGAGCTCTATAATTTGTTGAGCAATAAGGTTCTGTCCAATTTTACCATCTCTCCCATTATGATTATTACCGGTGTACGGGGTAGAGAAGGGATTTTCTTGTTCACCAGCCATGTTAATCTCATGTTGTTGTAGGTTGGAATTGTAAAGTGATTCTTCTTCGTATATGGGGTTGTCATAATATCCCAACAAGGGTGGGTCTCCTAAACTCACTCTGCGTATATCAGACATCTCGAATCTTTGATTAAGACTCATATATCTAAGAGGGTTTGAAATAATGCGATGGGAAGAAAAAGGCAGGAAAACAAAATAAAAACTATCTAAAAAAGAAAGAGCTCAACAAAAGTGTCCCATCACGTTCGCCAGTCTATTGGTGCGCGTTTTTTCTGGGTTCCTCTCGATCCCCGTCAAATAAGTGGCCCAATTCTGTCCAAAGGGACTCTAGCGATGCGACGTTTGGAATGTTAGAAATAAAATAAAAGGGGGGATTTTTCTAGGAAAGGTTCCTAGTTGATTGCGATCGTCAGCTGCAGATATTTACGATTCTGCAACACGTCAGTGATCACGCTTTAGAGCGGGTGTGGGTTACTTCTTTACTGAATCATCTGCCTGCGAACGTCAGCAGTTATGGCTTTTCTTATACTTTAGCTACTTTGGTTTTCCTTTTCTTTCCCTGTTATTGCTATAATTTTAATTGGTTTGAATCCCTTGATTCTATTATGAGTCTAAGCTGTGAGCTGATTATAGTGGCCTAATCTAATATTCTAATCCTGTTAGGAGTCTAATTAGTTTTAATATTTTTAATCCTGCTAAAAGTCTAATTAATTGAGTTTCCTAATCCTACTAGAAGTCTAATTAACTTTAGTCTCCTAATCGTACTAGGAATGCAAATATGCCAATTTTAATGGAACTCTAATTAAATTAAGCATGCTAATTATACTGGGATTCTAATTGAAGTAAATATAGTAATTCTACTATGACTCTAATTAAAGCAAGTATACTAATTTGACTAAAATTCTAATTAAGCAAATATAATACTCCTACTAATTCTAATCAAAATAGAAGACTGATTTTACTAAAGCTCTAATTAAAGCAAATGAATTGATTCTACTAAAATTTGATTAAAATAAAGGAACTGATTTTCCTAGAATTATGATCAAAGCAATAAATTAATTATTCTAAAAGTCTAATTAAAGCGATGAATTAACTATACTAAAATTATTATCAAAGCAATAAGTTTACTATGCTAAAATTCTAATCAAAGCGATAAATTAATTTTGCTATAATCCTAATCAAAGAAATTGTACTAAGGATCCAATTAAAATAAAGCATATAAATTAATTATACTAAAATTCTAAGAAAATTATGGAATTGACTTTACTAATTCTAATTAAAGCGCTAAATTAATTCTACTAAAATCTAAGAAAAGGGGTTTTAGGCTTGCTATGCTAAGGAGGATTGGTCTCGTTCCCGAGTACCCTCTGTAAGCTCCCTTGGGCAAATTGGGTAGTTAAGATTAAAAATAAATTAGATTTTGGATTATAATATTATTTTAGATTTTTAAAGTTAATTTTTGGATTATGATTATGAAGTAAATTATGAGACTAGAATTTTAGAAAACTAAACTATGAATTGGGATTTTAGAAATATTAAATTAAGGAATTAAAACTAAAAATTTCAAATCTAAGGACAGAATTCAGGTCTGTAAAATCAGGCCGTATGAATAAGGATTGGTTCTAGAACCTGAGAACTAGAACTAGATATTAATGATAGGACTGGAGATTAAGATTTTAGAACAGAATTAAAGTCTATGGTCGGTGATTTAGGCCGTCAGATTGAGGATTCGTTCTAGAACCTAAGAACTAGAACCAGATATTTAAAATTACGATCTGAAAAGGGGGCTACGGTCTAAGACTGAAAATTTAATATTAATATTTGAAAACTAAGAAAAATCCTAAATCTAAAGAAAAAAAGAAACTAAGGTCGGGAACTAAGGGCTAAATTCTTACCTACGGTCGGGGCTGTGGAGAGGAATCTCGAAAAATCGAAGCTTGAATCTTGAATTCATGGCTAGGTTTCTCTGTGCATTCGTTCTCTAGTTTCGAAATCTCAAAAAAATTTCATTCGCTCTCCAAACTCCCCCCCTCTCTTTTGGGTCGAAATTTAAAAAATATTTTATAGGGTTTTTTCTAATTAAACGGCTTGTTCAGGCGTTTAACTAAATTATGTGTTGAGTTCCCGGTGTTTAATCGCTTTGAGTCAGTCACCGACTCAGTGACCGGTTGACTTGCTCAGCAAGTTTCCTAGTTCTAACACTGTTATGACTAATTGCGCGCCAGGTGTGGAATGCGCAATTCGATTAAGCGTCCCATTTGAAATTTTAATCGAGGAAGCTTGGGGGTCAAGGACTGTAAGACTAGGTTGGGCATAGGCCAATTGCATGCCTGTGATCGGGCACCCAATCTGACTATGTGTCTTGTGTGAGGCGTGTGATCGAGTTTCGGAATGGTCTAGGGAAGGGAGTTTGGTCTGGAGGGGGACTGATTGTCGTGTGTGGTTTGGCGTGCGATCGAATTACGCACGTGGTTTTAGGCGCATAATTCAAGGTTGTCTGGGTTCGGTCGGGTCTAAAATGCAAGACTATTGTTTCAGCCTGCATTCTGACTATATACTATTATTTAAGTATATAGTCTCCCTATGTTGGGAATCTGAGCCATAGAGCCATTATTTCAGCCTGCGTTCAGCCATGTACAATTATTTTAGTGCATGGTTCTCAATTTAAGATCATGGGGCCTGAACCACAGTGCTATTGTTTAAGCCTGTATCTAGCCATCTACTATTGTTTTAGTATATGGTCCCACATTAGGGCAAAGGGGTCTGAAATGCAAAACTATTGCTTCAGTCTATATTTCGACTATATACTATTATTTTAGTATATAGTCTCCCTACGCTGGGATCTGAGCCACAGAGCTATTTTTTCCACCTGTGTTCAGCCATGTACTATTATTTCAGTGTATGGTTTCCAATTTAGGGTTATGGGGCCTGAGTCACAGAGCAATTATTTCAGTCTGTGTTCAGTCATATACTATTGTTCTAGTATATGGTTCCACATTAGGGTTATGAAACTTCTAGAGAAGGTAAGTCCTTTTCGAAAAGTCACGGGTGAGGTCAAAGGTTGACCAAATAGATTTGTATATTCTGAGAGAGCAAAATGGGGGTATCTACAGTCATAAGAACTCTGATCATGCCTTATCCTTGGGTTTCCTTTTTACCACCTTATTCTCCTCCATTGTTGGTGTGTGCTTTTTCTGGGTTCTTCTTGATTCTCGTTGAATCAGTGGCTTCAATTCTGTCCAGGTGGACTCTAGCGATACGGTGTTTGGAATGACAAGAATAAAATGAAAAGGGGCATTTTTCTAGGAAGGTTCTTAGTTTGATTGCGATCGCCAACTGTAGATATTTAATGATGCTGCAACACGTCAGTGATCACACTATGAAGCAGGGGTAGGTTACTTCTATACTGAATCGTCCGCCTATGAACGTCAGCAGCAGTGCTTCTCCTTAGCTTAGTTAGTTTAATTCTTTTCTTATTTCCCTTTATGATTATAATTCCAGTCAGTTTAAATTTTCTAATTTTATTAGTATTATGCTCTGATTGTATGAGCTTATTAAGGTGAGTTATTTTAGTGTTCTGATGCTATCAAGAGTCCAATGACCATCAAGGTTCTAGTATTACTAAGAATCCAGTCAATTTCAGCCTCCTATTGGTACTAGGAGTGCACATGTCTCAATTCTGATAATATTCCAACTAAAATTAAACATACTAGTTATACTGGAATTCTAATTAAAGCAATTGCAATAATTCTAATATAATTCTAACTAAAATACTCATAATAATTCCATTATAATTCTAATTGAAATAAAAAGATTGATTTTTTCTACGGGCTTAATTAAAGCAATAAATTTAATTTTTCTACTCAAATATCAATAGAAATAAAATGACTGATTTTTCTACAACCCTAATTATGAACGGACTAATGATGGCAAAATATAACTAATCATGAAAAACTAAATTTCCTAGAATTCGAATTTAGAATAATCAATCAGATAAACTTATGAAAAGGAAATTTTGATTTAACATGCTAATAATCGTATCAAGGCCTAACTAATGCAAATAATCAATTATGTCTAGATATAAACTAATTAAAGCAATTTATTAATTCTAAAAAAAACTCTAAAAAAAAAGGTTTAGGGCCCGCTATGCTAAGAAGGATTGGCCTTGTTCCCGAGTACCCTCTGTAAGCTCCCTTAGACAAATCGGGTGGCTAAGATTAAAGAGGAAAAATTAAATTTTGGATAGTAAAGTAATATTTTTTTATTTTTTTCAATATTGATTTAAGAATAGCAATTGTGAATTGAATGGTAAACTAGAATTATAAGGCTATGATTAATATTTAGAATTTTGAAGGTATTGAAATAAGAAACTAAAATTAAGACTAATTTTTTTTTAAGACTGAATTCGA
The DNA here is from genome assembly GCA_021018995.1 of Chloranthus sessilifolius. Lineage (NCBI taxonomy): Eukaryota > Viridiplantae > Streptophyta > Magnoliopsida > Chloranthales > Chloranthaceae > Chloranthus > Chloranthus sessilifolius. The sequence goes on along the minus strand of CM037589.1, from coordinate 124,901,724 downwards.
GTATGAAATCGAGAAATCAGGCCGTATGATTAAGGACTGGTTATGAATCAAAGGATTAGAACTAGAAAATAATGATAGGTATGTAAATCAAGATTTTAAAATTGAATTAAAGTCTAGGATCAGTATATCGGATCGATGAAATAATAACTGGTTCTAGAAACAGAGAACTAGAACCAGATATATAGAATTTCGGTCCGTAAAGGGTGCTACGGTCTTAAGACTAAAATTAAAATTAAAAATTAATAGATCTAGAGATTATAAGCTATGATTGTGAATTAAAAGATTAAATCCTTACCTAGGGGTCGGGGTTGCAGAGAGAAATCTTGAAAATAAGAAGCTTGAATCTCTAAACCATGATTAATATGATCTATGGGTTGATTCTCGGAGTGTTTTGGTATCGAAACTCGTTCTCTCTTGAAAATTCTAGTCTTTTTTTGTCCAACCTCTCGGGCGAATTAAGAAAAAATCTTTTAGAGATTTTCCTTCAATTACGTGCCTGTTTACGGGCGTTTAACTAAATTACGTGTCAGAATTCTAACGCTTAATCGCTTTGAGTCGGTCACTGACTCAGTGAGCGATCGGTTGACTTGCTCAGTGAGTCTCCTAGTCTTAACAAAATTAGGTCTAATTGCGTGCATGATGAGACGTGCGCAATCTAATTAAGCGGCTCTTTCAAAGCGCTTAATCAAGGAAACGTAGGGGTCAATGGTAATAAGACTAGGTCGGGCATAGGCCAATTGTGTGCTGGTGGTGAAGCGCTCAATCCGATCATGCGTCCTTTATTTCAGGCGTGTAATCGAGTCTCGAATCGGTCTAGAAAAGAAAGTTTGGTCTGAAAGGTGAACTGATCACACGCTTGTGGTTTTGCACGTGATCGAATTGTACGTTGGGTTTCTAGTGCGTAATTCGGGGTTGTCCAGGTATGGTCTCTAGAATGAAAGGTAAGACTATTGTTTCAGTCTGCATTCTGACTATATATTGTTGCTTAGTATATAGTCTCCCTACGCTGAGATCTGAGCCATAGAGCTATTATTTCAACCTGTGTTCAGCCATGCACCATTGCATGGTCCCACACCGTGGGTTCAAAGGGGTCAAAGGTTGACCGAACAAGTTTGTATACTCCAAGAAGGTAAAATGGGGGTGTCTACAGATGCCCCCATTTGGCGCGCTCTTGCGAATTAAGAACGCGTTGAAGAAGTAGACACCCCTCATTCGAGGTGCTTTCTCGTTTCACTTAAGAATTCACAAATGTGAATTAGGGATGCTAACATGACATGCTTGGCTTTCTTATCTATCAGCGCAAGCTTAAATGGAGCATTTAGGGGCCTAGTGGTAGCTGTCGAAAGGCACTTTCTAGATCAGTGGGTGCATGGCGCATTCCATTGCATGGCGCGAGCTAACAGAGGGATATAGCGCCATCGAGGTACCAGGGGGTGTCATACAAATGTACATAAGGTCCAGGGACCGGTAATACAAAAAGAGAGTGCAATATAATATTGAAGGCTTTAACAAGTCATGTCAGATCGGGCGCGCCATTGCTCACACCAATGCGCGTCAGGCGTTCCTTTTCCAATAGGCGTTGTAAGTTCTTAGATTGAGTATATTTGTTGTTCAGTTTCCTAGGGCAAAGGGGCCGGTTTGGGCTGGTAATTAAGGTGAATATTTTATGAGGTGTGATCAGTTGAATTATGTGCAGTGGCGCGTGCACTTGATTCATCTGGAATCGGTCTTTTAGGTAGGGAATTCTAGTCTTAATATATTTGAACAAATGATTCTGCGTAGTGGAGTATGCGCTCGATCCAATTCTGCGTAATGGGATATACGCTTGATTGTGAGTTCAGGGGGGTATTTTAAGTTAGGGAATTCTGGTCCTAAGGTATCTGAACAAGTGATTCTGTACAGTGGCGTATGTGCTCGATCCAATTTTGCGCAGTGGGATATGCGCTTGATTGTGAGTTCAGGCCGTCTCAGGAATTAAAGTCAGCTTTATGGTATATGGGTAATGACACTTAATCGATTTTTTTTTGTATTTAGAGAAGGGTGAATTGGGTTTATTTACTTTGTTACTTTTTTTTCTTTGCATTTTTTTTTTGTTTTGATAGTATTATTTTTTTTCTGATTTTTTTTGTTTATTTTTTTTATAGTAGAAGATTTCTTTTTTAACGCAAGTAAGAGGGTCTTGAGATTTTGAAATTCTAAGGATTTTAACTTAAGATCAATTCGGTGGTAAAACGGAAAAAAACGTGGCTACCGAGACGTCGCTGAGCAGATCCATCGGTATGGGATTTGTGGACCCGACCGTTTATGTGGTTGTCAAGACGACACTTGGCATGTCGGATACTCCATCCAACCTTCTCGACGAATACTGATGATTGTCTCTTATGAGAGGACTACAGTAACTCGCGAGTCAAGAGAGATGAGTTTTGAAAATATTTTGACTTAATCATAAATAACTATATTTTGAAGAAATATTGGGTAATTGAAAAATTAGTAATACTTACCTAGGGGTGACACTTACCTGGGTTGTGCGATGGGACTGTGATGTTGTAGCGGGGTGTTGTTGCGATGGGGCTTTGATGTTGTCTTTTCTTTCTTTTTTTTGCTTTGTCTGCTGCGGCGGTTGGCAGTTGCCGGTGTGATGTAGCGTCTTGGGGAAGGTGATGTCGCGATGGGATAAGTGGTGTCGTGGTGACGCCGCGATGGGACTTGGATAGTTTTCGACAGTATGTTCATGCTGTAGCTTGACATTAATGGGATGCGATGGGACAATGGAGGAGTCCTAAGTTCCCTTCTTTTTTTGGTTTCATCTGCTATGGTATCTGGTAAGCATTTGTATCGAGCAATTTGGGAGGAAGGTTCTTTCTTTTAGCGATGGGACCTGATTGAGCCATCTCTCTTTTTCTTCTTTGGCGCGGTAAGCATGTTGTTTGAGCTTTCTGGGCAGTGGTGTCCGCAATGGGAAGTGTAGCGCAGTTAGCGGTGGGACACTGGTAGGATGTTTTTCACACTAGGATGTTGATCTCTTTGTTTAGCAGATCTTGGGTCAGGTGAGCTCACGTTGTGGTTGCATTGGGTCGACTTTTTGACGTATTTGCGTCCTCGGGATTTTCGACGGGTCATGGGGGCATGGTTACAATTTTTTCGATGGGATTGGATATTGGGGTGGCATCATGCGTGTGTGTGTTTTTTTTTATCATGGTGGGATGTGCTTGAGTGGCCGCACGATGGGACAAAAGGGTTTCGATTGAGATAGGGTAAAGAACGTGGCAGTACCATGCGAGACATGTATGTCTTGTCTGTAATAGGACCAGGGGTGTGGTCGACGTTTTTGGTAGGGTTATGTGATAGGATTAGAGTGAGCGATTGCTCCTTCTTCAATGTGGATAGCTTATAAGTGCTCCGCGAAGCGTCAAAGGGAATTTTCCTCGAATCGAGACCGAATTTTGTGTAAAAAAAGGAATTACATGCCTGTTTCCAGTCGCGTGATCCGATTGCGCACTTATTTCCAAGCGTGCGATTCAGGGTTTAAGGGGCTGATTATGCGTGTGGATATGGGCGTGTGATTGTATTGCATGCTTAAGTATCTACTCATGATTGAAGGGTCACCAGGTCTCTACGCGAATGACCTTTCAAATTGCACGGCTTGTTTCAGTCATTTAATCAGATTGAGCAGAATTTCACTAGTGTGGAATCCGAGCGTCACCCTGTCAGTGTATGGGTGACCTTTCATATTTCACAGCAGAAACATGTGGTTTGATTAAATTATGCGGCTGATGGTGAGCGTGGGATTAGAAGGTCGCGCTGTTTGCGCGGGCGACAATTTAATTGCGTGCTTGGTTAGTGGTGCGGGTTTTAACTTAAATGTTCTGTGCGTGGCGCATGATTGGATTAAGTGCGCACAGTCGGGCGCGCGATTGAGGCTATACTCTATATAAGCGTGGGAGGCTTCATTTGTTTCTCATTCTCTGGTTTAGTCTCAAATTTTGACTTTTTGGAGTGTCTTGTGTTCTAAAATTCATATTTTAGCGATATTGAGCAATCTAACCGTCAGATTGGGATAGGGTTTCTTCCTATGTTCGTGATTTCGCGTGATCTTCGCCCTGAGGTGGTGCTTGGGGACAATATTGTCTTGGGAATGGGCAATATTGGAAATGAGGGTGCTGGTCTTCACATCGTTCCTTTTTAGGGAGCAGTGAAGGCAGCATTCCGGAGGTGGCGACAGAGGAGGTGAAGATGGCAGATGAGAAGGTGTTGTAAATGGAGGGATGTTCTCCCTAACCCATTTTCGATATTTTTTGCCGGTGGCTCGTTTGAGTCCTCCAAGTCTGGTGGCAACATTTCTGAAGCCTCCGATTGGACGTTCTGCTCCTCGTTTTGGCTCATTGTAGTTTTTATTTTCATTTTGGGTTGTATGTTAGATTCTAGGTTTTTATTTTGGGTTGTAATTCAGGAGGTATGCCTCCGACGATATTGTATAAAATTTTGAATTATGAATAAAGGGGCATTTTTATGTTATTTTATTATTATTGTATATTGTGCTCAGTTGGTTGGTTTAAATTTCCTCAGTTGATTAATTGGACTTATTCGTTTTGACGTAGTTTTAGGATTTGATTTAGCTTTAAAGTTTTTAAAGTTCGTTTTGAAATTATCCGGAGTTTATTTATTCATCTCATTGGGTCTTACTTAGTGGGTTCACTTGATTCTATCGGGCTCGTTGGGGCATTTTTTTTTAACAAGTTAGATTTCATCTTATGTGGGTTTTTGTTTTGTTTGATTTATTTAAGGTAGTTTGTTTCATTTGAGGTTTTTTTTTATTTTTGGTCTTTTAGTTGTGGTTTGAAACATCATTTGTGTGAGTTTTCATGGGTTCTAAATGGTAATTGGTGTTTTAATCCTATTGGTCTATCTGAATTTGGGGGATTTGTACTTTTCAGAGGGGCAAGTGTTGTGTGATTATTGGTCTATCTACTTTGTCATGGATTGTGGTTTTTAAAATGAGAATGTGTATGATTTTGGATTCAATTAGATTGGAAGGGGATTCAAGATGTGTGACATTTGTTTATGGGGCATGGTTTATAAATGCATGAATCTAGGCTTTGGGTTTTTTGTTGTTTGTTTTGGACTTTCATTCTAAGTTTAAAGATTAAAAGTTTTGGGAGATATCTTGTGTTTGTAACTTTGGGCATTTTTTTTATTCATTAATTTCTTTTACTCCTCTCTATTTCGTTTCCCGGGTATTGGACCCGAGGAATTGCATTTATTAAGTGGATTATGAGAATGAACGGGATTGGGAATGCAAGGTAGCGGTCGAATTGCTACCATGCTAAGGGAAGAGGTGGAGATGGAATAGTTGTTTTCCTGAATAAATCTGGATTCGTGCACTGCCTGAACGTGCGAATTTTAGCATTCTTATTTTTAAGTTGTGTATTAAGAGGGTATGCCCTCGGTGTGTGTTGTAAGAACTTTTATTGATCTATGAAGTGATTTTATTTTTAATTTCATTTGTGGGTATTTATGATTTTTCTTGGTTCAATTTAATTCATGATGTGTTCATCTTATCATAGGTGTGATGCTTTTGTTTGAATTTGATTGTTTATTTTAGATCTGGGGGCGTGTTCAGGATAGTTTTTTTTTTTTTGTTTAGTTTTGAGTATTATAGAGGCGATGCGAGTATTTGATCTTATTGAGGACACGTGAAGGATGGAGGCATTTTTTTTGGTTGAGAAAAGTGAAGGAAAGGGCATTTTTTTTTATTTTGTTTAATTGTAGGGCGTTTTCTTTTCGGTCTTTGGGGTGTAAATTTTCTTGAGTTAAGAGTGTTTTGGGGTTGGTTTTATCAAGGGCGTGATTTAAATTAGTAGTGAGTATCGGAACGTCTTAATTTCAAGTCGGGATTACTGTTCTGGGCATGTAAAAAAAATTTGGTTTCTAGGCAATTACGCGCTACTGTCCACACGCTTGAACGAATTGCGCGCCGGCATGGGGATGCGCATTTACAAGCAACAGAAGGTTATTAAGCGTCAATTCACTAGCGCTTAATCAAATTAAGCGCATGATTGGAGACATAGGATTAGGGAAGTAGACCGTCACTGTAATGTCCCGGAAAATTTGGTGCTTTTATTGTGCACCTCGAGAAGCGGACCGCCTGGTCAAGTGTTTGACCGAGTCAACATTGACCCGGTTGACGTAATCGGACGGGTAAAAGCGATGTAGTCAAGGCAATGATGAGTGGTGGGTTGTATGTGTACGTACACTTAATCAGTGTATGTGCTTTACACCCGATTATAAAAGCTATAATATAAGATAATAGAAAAAGAAAGAAAATGGGTATTTATTGCTTGATTTAGGGTTGTTGAGAGAAGTAGAGAGAGAGAGAGAGAGAGAGTAAATGCTAAGAAATTGGGTGATTGAATCAAAAGAGGAGGATACTAAATATAGATCGTCGATCTTGGCTCACGAGGTCCAACGGATCGAGCTCGGGATCAAGAAGAAGTTTGGTTTGGGGTTTGTGGAACCCTAAGGAGTTAAAAACTAGGATCAAAAGAATCGGATCGAAAGAGGTATGCTTGAAGCTTTGCACACTGAAATTATAGCAAAAAAAAAAAAAAAACATGGTATTTATTGTTTTAGGAAAATGAGAAATGGGGTTGTTGAGGATGGTGATGGAGTTGATGAGTTCATGGAGAGATGAACTCGATCCTCACCTGAGATCAGGGAGTTTCGTTCGAACGAAATGAGATTTCGCTTGAACGAAATTGATCACAAGCAATAGGAAAAAGGGAGGTTTTCGTATGAACGAAATAAATTCGTTCGAACGAAATTGGATTTTCATTCGAACGAAATTGAAATTCGTTCGAACGAAATTGAATTTCGTTCGAACGATTTCGATTTCGTTCATTCGAAATGGGCTGGTTTTAGGCTTGGGGCCTATTTGGGCATGAAATAACATTGTGTTGGAGCCTAAACTTGTTGGCCCAAGGTTTATTCATGGTAATGATGATCTTCATGCGTTGATCATGCCTAGGTGGTCGCGGATCATCGAATCTCTTGGTCGAAACGAGTAGGGATCAAAAGGTCTTTAGACGCATGTGAGGTAGGGGAACATCTAAACTAGTACACTGTATTACGAGCACATACGTAGTGATAGTTTATGATGCATGTTTCTTTAAAAGCTGTTTGATCTATGGCTAAATGCAAAGATTAGTGTTTCGTTAAATGCAAAAGAATAGTGTTAAAAGATAATGGTGTATGGTCACACAAATCATGAGGAAATTGTTAAGTAAGAAGCAATCATCCCAGGGATGTGAGAACACAAAGGCATCGCAGAGGTGCAACAGATAAAGTGACATCCCAGGGATGTGTTGTGGATGTAAGGATCCACGTTAAGAAACAAACAGAAATTAAGAATGCACGGGCTGGGTTTTAATATCTATTAGCACAAATTCACGGTGAACAACTATATGTATTGCACAGTTGATTTAAGGTTCAAAGAATACCCAACCGACGCGGCGGTATACCCGTGACTGACGCGGCAGGATATCCGTGACCGCACGGGCAATGCGAATCCAGACACTAGTAGACATCCCAGGGATGTATAGTAGCAGTATAGTCGTCACCTACGAGATAGGGACGTGGACAGTGAAATGAAAAAATAGTCTGATTAGACGACGATGGAGGGTATTCCATCGGGGCTCGATGCTATATTGCTCGAGGATTATTTAAGTTAAGATTTAAGTGTAGTCTCAGCCTGGTTGCAACTAAAAGGGAGGTGAACATCATCTTGAAATTAAATGAGTAAAGTAATAATTGTAGTCAAGTGTTTTATCGCATTTTCAGTTTACATTTCAAGAAAAGATTATTGTTGGTTCATGTTTTATTTCTGTCATTAAATGTATGTTTGTAAGATGGATATACTCGTTGTGATATTGCCCTACTGAGCTAGGATGTAGCTCACCCTTGACTATATGTCACAGATGATGATTTAGGCGTGGCGACCGACGTGTTGGATCCCGAGGACCCGGAGTACGTACCGGGGGAGGAGTCTGAGCCCCCTTCAGAGAAATTCTTCTAGAAGATTTGCTGCGTATTTTGAGAGTTTTTGGTGAGAAAGTGCTTTCGGCTTGGTACGTCCAGCCACTTTTTTTTGTAAAAATGAAAGATACATGTAATAGCATTTTGTCGAACCGTTGAGGTGTCCGTGAATTCTGCGCACTAATGGTTCGGGTTGGTTCTCTTGTTCATGTTGCGGCATGAGTTGAGAACTATCTTTTGGATTTTGTGTTATGAGTTAACAAATAGTAGAAATGGAGATTTGCTTTCGCATTTTATCTTTCTATGGTTTCTTTTGTGATGGTTGTACCAAGTGTTCCGCATTAAATCTTGGGGCACGGCCTCAAGGGTCGATGGCACGAAGTTTCGAGGTAGCGAAACCCGGCTGTCACAGTTGGTATCAGAGCAGGTTTCTTTCGAATATCTGACATGTCTTGGATCTTGTCAGAGTGAAGGGACCTTCTGCTAATGAGACTTTGATTTCACGTGCAGAACGCGATGTCTTCTGGAAGAAGGGGTCGACCTAGGGGTAGTCAGAGTAGAAGTCAAAGGGGTGAAGAAGAGATTCGGCCTGCAGTCCAAAGAGAGGCAAGAAGACCTTAATGAAAGAGATGGAAGAAGGGTGATGCGATCGTGATCGCATTGCGATAGTATGGAGGCTATGGCGTGCTATGGCCCAACAATGCATAGCAGACCGCGATTTTGGCCGAAAGCAGCGTTGATGGCGACTAACAATTCCAATAGTCATCACCGCCACCACCACCCCTCCGGATCACTTTGTTACCCTATTCGTCGACTTTAGAAGATCGAGGCCTCCTAGCTTCTATGGGCGTCGATGGAAGCGGAGAGATGGTTAAATCAAATCAAGAAGCTCCTAGACCGATTACGAGTACGAGAAAATGAGAAGGTCGGATGGGCCTCCTTTCGCTAGAGGAGATGCCGATCCTTGGTGGAAGTCGCTAAGAAAAAGGGAAGTTGAGGACCCTCACCATCCGTGGACTTGGGCGGAGTTTGTGAGTGAGTTTAATCGAGTATTTTCCAGCGATCGAGTCCAAATGAGAAGGGATTTTGCAAACTTACAACAAAGGGCATGTCGGTGCGAGAATACGGTGTGGAATTTACGATTATCTCGACACGCACTGTAATTGGTGGCTACCGAGAGCATGAAGGCGTATAAGTTTGAAGAAGGGTTGAGACCAAACATCCATGACAGTATCAATCTTTGAACTTGAACGTTATCTGACGTAATGGGAAAAGCATTAGTGGCGAAAGAGATATTTATGGAGTTTATAAAAGACGGATCAACATGATGGACACCAGCATTCAAGGGGAACAAGTGAGCATGACTGAAACAAAAGCCGAGGTTTACTACGCCACTCCACCCCTAGACAAATCACGATTCAAATTCCTCGAGGCCACCTACATCCACAATGGCAAAACCGATACGGTATGAGAACTCCACCGCAACAACGGGGGTGTCCGCTAGTCAAGCCACCACACGAGCACCCTCTGTTACACCAAGGGAAACTTGTGCAAAATGCGGCAAGCCTCACAGAACGGTTGATTGTAGGCGGGGAATGCAAGGCTGCTATCGATGTGGAAAGTTGGGACACGTCATCAAAGACTGTCCGGAAACGAACAAGGGACGGACGGCTTCTGTTTCTACACCAAGGCCGTTTCAAGCTAAGAAGCCGATTGTACAAGGAAGGGTTTATACCGTCACGGCGGAGGATGCTCGCAATTCCACCGATATCATACAGGGTGAGTCTTCATTAAGATTGAAATTGCTCATGATATTGACTGAAATATTTTGAAATGCATTTAGTAGAGAAGTGGTATCTGTGTAGGTTAAATAATTGCTTTGATTTTTGTTGATTTGTATGAAATCATGAGTATGTCCGAGACACTAGTGGAATACTAAAATGTGCATCCACTATAGGTACTGTGCACGTGTATGGGAAAGAGAGTCGTGGGGCGTGTGAGGCTAGGGCACTAATTGACCCAGGGTCTACGCATTCATTTGTTACACCTCGGTTCGTAAAGAGAATGAAAGTCAAGCCAAATGCATTAGATTTCGTTCTAGTGGTGACTATCCCAACAGGACGAGCAGTTGACGCAGAATTGGTCTGTAAAGCGGTGACTATAGCCATTGAAGATGGGGAGGTGTATGAATTGTCCGCGAATTTAATTCTTTTAGACATGCAGGGATTCGACGTGATCCTTGGCATGGACTGGTTGTCACAACATTGTGCAACGGTTGATTGCAAAAACAAAATCATCATCTTTAGGCCGACTTCAAGCAGATCATTCCGATTCAAGGGAGTGAGGACAAAGTTCCTACCACATGTGTCCGCCATCAAGGCCGAACGCCTAATTCGAAATGGATGCAGTGGTTACTTGGCCTTCTTGAAGGATGACAAGAAAGAAAAGAATGTCATTACCGAGATTGCAGTGGTATGTGAGTTTGATGATGTTTTTCCAGAGGAGTTGCCAGGATTACCTCCGGATCGAGAAGTGGAGTTTGCTATCGACTTGGCACCTGGAACGGAGCCGATCTCTAAAGCACCATATAGGATGGCACCGGCCGAGTTGAAAGAGTTAAAAGAGCAACTGCAAGAACTCCTCGACAAGGGCTTTGTGAGACCGAGTGTATCTCCTTGGGGTGCGCCGATTTTATTTGTTAAGAAAAAGGACGGGTCACTGAGGCTGTGCATTGACTACCGTCAACTAAACAAACTCACTATAAAGAACAAGTACCCGTTGCCAAGAATAGATGACTTGTTTGACCAATTACAAGGAGCGAGATACTTTTCTAAGATCGATCTACGATCTGGATATCACCAACTCAGAGTTAAAGCAGAAGATATTCAGAAGACTGCTTTTCGGACGAGATACGGACACTATGAGTTTTTAGTGATGCCGTTCGGGTTGACGAATGCTCCGGCGTCGTTTATGGATCTCATGAATCGGGTATTTAAGCCACACCTGGACTCTTTTGTCGTTGTATTTGTCGATGATATCCTCATTTATTCTAAGTCAAAGCAAGCGCATGAAGAACACTTGAGAATAGCCTTACAAACGTTGCGTGAACACCAACTATACGCCAAGCTCAATAAATGCGAGTTCTGGTTAGAAGAAGTTAGCTTTTTGGGACATGTCGTCTCAAAGGATGGTGTCACAGTAGATCCTACTAAGATTAAGGCTGTCGTGCAATGGGAACAACCAAAGACGGTCACCGATGTACGCAGTTTCCTTGGGTTGGCTGGGTATTATAGACGTTTCGTGGAAGGGTTTTCCAAATTATCGGGGCCACTGACTAGACTTACACGCAAAGATGTGCGATTCGAATGGACCGATGCATGTGAAGCAAGCTTTCAAGAACTTAAGAAGCGGCTTACTTCTGCCCCGGTACTGGCAATTCCTTCAGGCAGTGGAGGTTTTGCAGTGTATAGCGACGCTTCTCATAATGGTTTAGGCTGTGTGCTAAACCAACATAAAAAGGTCATTGCATATGGGTCGAGACAATTGAAGGACCACGAGAAAAATTACCCAACGCATGACCTCGAGCTCGCAGCGGTCATCTTCGCATTGAAGATATGGAGACATTATTTATATGGGGAGACCTTCGAGATCTTCACTGACCATAAAAGCCTCCGATACTTATTTACACAGAAGGAACTGAACATGAGGCAGCGAAGGTGGATGGAGTTTCTCAAAGATTATGACTGCTCCATTCAATACCACCCAGGCAGGGCCAATGTTGTTGCAGATGCTTTAAGTCGTAAGAACCCGGCTCAGTTAGCGAACCTTGTGATGGGAATGTACAGGTGGAAATTGTTTGAAGACCTGTCATTGTATGATGCTAGGATCGAAGTGCAAGCTTCTGGGGCTCTGTTGGCTAATATCTCAGTGAGGCCGATCATTTTCGAACACATACATGAGCTGCAGACGAAAGACCCTGAACTGGTAAAGATTCGGAAAGAGGTAGTGGAAGGTACTAGACCGGATTTTTCGATAAGGGAGGACGGTTCCTTGCTATTCCGGGGACGTCTTTGTATTCCTGTCGATGCCGGTCTGCGGCAAACTATTTTAGATGAATCGCACAAATCTAAGTACGCAATCCATCCGGGTAGCACTAAGATGTATCAAGATATGCGTAAGAGCTACTGGTGGAGAGGTCTCAAACACGACGTAGCTGAGTATGTGTCAAAATGTTTAACATGTCAACAAGTGAAGGTGGACCATCGACACCTGGCGGCTTACTACAACCTCTCCCTATCCGGGAATGGAAATGGGACTCTATCTCCATGGATTTCGTTGTCGGATTGCCGCGAACGGCGAAGAGGCACAACGCTATCTGGGTAGTTGTGGATAGACTGACGAAGTCTGCTCACTTCTTGCCCTACAACTCTATGTATAGCGCAGGCAAACTCGCGGAGCTCTATATGAAAGAGATAGTGCGCTTGCACGGCATTCCAAGCAGTATTGTATCTGATCGCGACCCACTATACACTTCAAAGTTTTGGCAGAAATTTCAAGAGAGTATGGGTACTCGATTAGATTTCAGTTCGGCGTTCCATCCACAAACCGATGGACAGACAGAACGGGTAAACCAAGTAATTGAAGATATGCTCAGGGCGTGTATGCTCGAACTGCAGGGATCATGGGATCAACACCTTCCTTTGATTGAATTTGCATACAACAATAGTTTTCAGGCAAGCATCGGAATGGCGCCGTATGAAGCTCTCTACGGTAGGCGATGTAGATCGCCCATCAACTGGGAAGAAACAGGAGAAAAATTTGTGCTTGGTGCGGAAGTTCTTGAAGAAAATGCCAAGTTGGTACGTATGATAAGGGAACGACTCCGATCGGCACAAAGCGCATGTAAGAGCTATGCCGATGTCAACCGAACGAGCCGAGATTTCGCCGTTGGTGATCATGTGTTTGTGAAAGTGTCACCCATGAAGGGCGTGATGCGGTTCGGAAGGAAGGGAAAGTTAAGTCCTCGTTATATCGGACCCTTCGAAGTCTTGGGTCGAGTTGGCGAGGTAGCCTATCGCATCGGGTTGCCTCCGTTGTTTGATAGGATACACAATGTTTTCCATATTTCTATGCTCCGAAAATACGTAAGGGACCCTACTCATATTTTGACTGATCAACCGGTGCAACTTCAAGAGGACTTGACTATGATTGAAGACGCCACTCAAATTCTCGACCGAAGGGAGCAAATTCTACGCACTAGGGTCATCCCATTAGTGCTAGTCAAGTGGGGAAACCACCCTGTTGAAGAAGCAACTTGGGAGAGAGAAACGGAAATTCGGGACTTGTATCCCCATTTGTTTGGGTGATTGACTGTGTGCTTGGTTAAAATGGAGCTAATTGTGGAATTTTTATTTTGTGCCGAGTTTTACGTTTCCACCGTATTCTTATGAAATGGGTACACCAGGTTAGTATTGGGAAAGCGCGAATGATCCTTGTAAAATTTTTATATACTATGCGGAGTTACAACTTTTGAACTCTTTCGTCTATATTTTAAAATTTTGATCCTATGTTATTTTATTTTATTTTATTATTACACCTAGCACACACACTTCGTTCTCGCTTGTGTGTGTGATTCGGGATTCTGTGAGGTATGATCTATTCATTGATTTAATGTACCGATCGATGCGATCGATCTGCACGTAGGTGAACGGTGATCGTTCATGTTGTCGTCGGAACGCGTGTTTGAGGTGAAGGCTGGCTACTCCATGGGAGGGCCGAATGTCTGGCTTTTGGTGTAGCCAGAAATCGTTCAAACGAAATTATTTCGTTCGAACGATTTCAGTATGGCAGTGGGCACAAATGTGTGCCAAGGAAATTCGAACGAACGAAAATCAATTCGTTCGAACGATTTTTAAACCCAATGCCCCGGCCACCATTTTCGTTTGAACGAAATTAATTCGTTCGAACGAATTCCCCTATTTATGCCATAGAGGGTTGGTTCCAACCCATTTCGTGCGAACGAAACCCTTCCCCTTCCTCCATCCTCCTCCTTCCTAGCTTGCAAGGGTTCAACGGATTCGCCGGATTTCGCCGATTCCGGTCATCTTCAACCTTGGAACCACTTGAACTCAACCATTTGGGTCGTCTAGAGGTAATCTCCAACCTCTATTTTGCATTACATCACCATTTGCTTTGATCTTCTTCTTTTTTGGGGGCAAACCCTTGATCCCCAAATTTGAAATTCTCATCATGCCACCTAAGACCCGTCAGGCTACGGCTCGCGCGACATCGAAGCAACCCACTACGGGTTCTTCTTCTCAACAAACACCGAAGAAACCGCCCACGGGTTCTTCATCGGCACCACGAGCACAAGCGCCACCCCCACCACCCGTTCGTGAACGCCCAAATGAGTGGTGGTCAAATAAAGATTTTGAACCCGAATGGATCATCGATCCTAAAACTTTTGCCGATCGTGAAGAAACACATTGGGCCTTTGACTACGTCTCTACCGCGGGCTTGACCGGTATCCTTCGCCCATGCAAGGACAGTTACTACCCACGAATAGTGCGTCTATTTTATCAAAATATGGAACTCATTGACGACCCGACCATTTTAAAAACAAAGATTGACGGATTCACTTTTGATGATGTGGCCGACGCTTTGGCGTGTTTTCATACCTACAATCACGAGGATATCGCCCTCGCCGAGCCTTTTCCGAACGCATTGGACTACAAATATGTGGCCGCTCATATGACCCAGGGCCGAACTGGTTCGGGTCGCTCAATTAGTCGCGCCCATTTACCCCGTGACCTTTGGATGCTCGATTCGATCATTCAATGCAACCTCTATCCCTTACGCCATCGAACCGAGCGGGTCGGTGAAGTTCAAATGGCATTGTTTGCTGCATTTAAGGGCCGATGGTTTAATGCCCCAAAGATGGTCTTGGAAGGATTAAAGTATGCACGAAAGAAGATGTTGCCCAATGTGAAAAGATCTCCGACATGTCAGATGCCCGACTTATTTCCCTCATGGTCGAGGACTATGCGGGTGATCACACATATACCCTCTCCCCAAGTGAATTTAAATTAACGGGGAACGTCCTTCATTTCACCATGGTCGATTGGAATAGGACCTATGTTAAATTGGTGAAGACACCGATAGCCGAAGAACCACCACAGCCGGAACCCCCGGCTCAGGACCACCCAGCACATGAGACCCCGGTATATGATGACCCTACTGCTCAGGCTCCACCGCAACACCCTTTTGGCCATGCTCCGGATTCGCGCCACATGAGGACATGCCTACCCCCAACTTTGACCGACATCTATGCCTCTTTGGAGGCCGATCTGGCGTCAAATGGCGAGAACAACCGCCTCCTTCACCGGTTAGACTATCATGACGCACTCCATGCCGAGCGGATGCTTTATGTATCTGATGATTATCTTCAGCGCATGGCGGCGCAGCTTGGTCTTGGTGCATCTACTTGGTCTTGGCGGGCATGGTGATGAGTAGCATTAGGCGTGCGTATTTGATTGTTTTTATGTGGTCTTTTGTTGATGGTGCATGTTTTGGTTTATTTATTTTTGGCATTGTAAATTTTGGGACAAATGTAAATTTTAAAACAGGTACATGAGGACGCGTTTCCTCCGAACGATTGTGGCATGGCTGCCACCCTAAACTTCGTAACTGTTTTGTTTTCTTTTATCGTATCTATGTATGACTGTGGATATTTCATTAGTAAATGTGCCAGTTCTTGATACGTGTACTCTTGCTTCTCTTTGATGTCTCTGTATGTGAATGATTTCAATATCTTGGTGCTGCTGGTCACGCGTGCTCGTGCACCCACTTGTGTGTGCGGCCCCCATGCTGTGGTGTGGGGGAGAACTTGGGAATAATTTTCGAGGACGAAAATTCCCAAGGAGGGGAGAATGTAATGTCCCGGAAAATTTGGTGCTTTTATTGTGCACCTCGAGAAGCGGACCGCCTGGTCAAGCGTTTGACCGAGTCAACATTGACCCGGTTGACGTAATCGGACGGGTAAAAGCGATGTAGTCAAGGCAATGATGAGTGGTGGGTTGTATGTGTACGTACACTTAATCAGTGTATGTGCTTTACACCCGATTATAAAAGCTATAATATAAGATAATAGAAAAAGAAAGAAAATGGGTATTTATTGCTTGATTTAGGGTTGTTGAGAGAAGTAGAGAGGAAGTAGAGAGAGAGAGAGAGAGAGAGTAAATGCTAAGAAATTGGGTGATTGAATCAAAAGAGGAGGATACTAAATATAGATCGTCGATCTTGGCTCACGAGGTCCAACGGATCGAGCTCGGGATCAAGAAGAAGTTTGGTTTGGGGTTTGTGGAACCCTAAGGAGTTAAAAACTAGGATCAAAAGAATCGGATCGAAAGAGGTATGCTTGAAGCTTTGCACACTGAAATTATAGCAAAAAAAAAAAAAAAACATGGTATTTATTGTTTTAGGAAAATGAGAAATGGGGTTGTTGAGGATGGTGATGGAGTTGATGAGTTCATGGAGAGATGAACTCGATCCTCACCTGAGATCAGGGAGTTTCGTTCGAACGAAATGAGATTTCGTTTGAACGAAATTGACTGCTGAAGCAATAGGAAAAAGGGAGGTTTTCGTATGAACGAAATAAATTCGTTCGAACGAAATTGGATTTTCGTTCGAACGAAATTGAAATTCGTTCGAACGAAATTCAATTTCGTTCGAACGATTTCGATTTCGTTCATTCGAAATGGGCTGGTTTTAGGCTTGGGGCCTATTTGGGCATGAAATAACATTGTGTTGGAGCCTAAACTTGTTGGCCCAAGGTTTATTCATGGTAATGATGATCTTCATGCGTTGATCATGCCTAGGTGGTCGCGGATCATCGAATCTCTTGGTCGAAACGAGTAGGGATCAAAAGGTCTTTAGACGCATGTGAGGTAGGGGAACATCTAAACTAGTACACTGTATTACGAGCACATACGTAGTGATAGTTTATGAAGCATGTTTCTTTAAAAGCTGTTTGATCTATGGCTAAATGCAAAGATTAGTGTTTCGTTAAATGCAAAAGAATAGTGTTAAAAGATAATGGTGTATGGTCACACAAATCATGAGGAAATTGTTAAGTAAGAAGCAATCATCCCAGGGATGTGAGAACACAAAGGCATCGCAGAGGTGCAACAGATAAAGTGACATCCCAGGGATGTGTTGTGGATGTAAGGATCCACGTTAAGAAACAAACAGAAATTAAGAATGCACGGGCTGGGTTTTTATATCTATTAGCACAAATTCACGGTGAACAACTATATGTATTGCACAGTTGATTTAAGGTTCAAAGAATACCCAACCGACGCGGCGGTATACCCGTGACTGACGCGGCAGGATATCCGTGACCGGTACGGCGGCGAATCCGTACACTAGTAGACATCCCAGGGATGTATAGTAGCAGTATAGTCGTCACCTACGAGATAGGGACGTGGACAGTGAAATGAAAAAATAGTCTGATTAGACGACGATGGAGGGTATTCCATCGGGGCTCGATGCTATATTGCTCGAGGATTATTTAAGTTAAGATTTAAGTGTAGTCTCAGCCTGGTTGCAACTAAAAGGGAGGTGAACATCATCTTGAAATTAAATGAGTAAAGTAATAATTGTAGTCAAGTGTTTTATCGCATTTTCAGTTTACATTTCAAGAAAAGATTATTGTTGGTTCATGTTTTATTTCTGTCATTAAATGTATGTTTGTAAGATGGATATACTCGTTGTGATATTGCCCTACTGAGCTAGGATGTAGCTCACCCTTGACTATATGTCACAGATGATGATTTAGGCGTGGCGACCGACGTGTTGGATCCCGAGGACCCGGAGTACGTACCGGGGGAGGAGTCTGAGCCCCCTTCAGAGAAATTCTTCTAGAAGATTTGCTGCGTATTTTGAGAGTTTTTGGTGAGAAAGTGCTTTCGGCTTGGTACGTCCAGCCACTTTTTTTGTAAAAATGAAAGATACATGTAATAGCATTTTGTCGAACCGTTGAGGTGTCCATAGTTACGGCACTAATGGTTCGGGTTGGTTCTCTTGTTCATGTTGCGGCATGAGTTGAGAACTATCTTTTGGATTTTGTGTTATGAGTTAACAAATAGTAGAAATGGAGATTTGCTTTCGCATTTTATCTTTCTATGGTTTCTTTTGTGATGGTTGTACCAAGTGTTCCGCATTAAATCTTGGGGCACGGCCTCAAGGGCTGTGCCGATGGCACGAGTTTCGAGGTAGCGAAACCCGGGCTGTCACAGTCACTGTAGAGATGACCTTTGGTATTTGCGCGCTATGTTGAAGCGCTTGATGTAATTGAGTGCCTGGTGGGCAACGCGCAATTAGGGGGTCGGGTTATTTTGAGCGAGCGACATTTATATTATGCGCCCAAGATGGGGCGTTTGATCCAGATTATGCGCGAAGTGGATGGCGCGCTATTCAATCGAGCGCATAGATTTAAGCGTGCAATTCAGGCGGGTTCTATAAATAGTTCAAACTTTTCATTTTTCGTCGCATTATTCGTTTCAGTCTTCGATTCTCTAGTTTCCTGGTTTTCTTGTGCTCGAGTTTTCGTATTTTCACGATATCTCGTGATCTGGTCATCTGCTTGAGGCGTCGTTTCCTTCCAATTACTTCAAATTTTCAAGTTCTTTATTCTTATATGGAGGGTGAGGGTGATGTTAGGCCGGTCACTATTTCTGAGTTAGAGAGGATGTTGATGACGGATGTGGGTGAGACTTCTGAGGCTTAGACTGACACTGTCGCCATGGAGGGGGATATCGGGGAGATGCTCATAGAGGAGGTCCCTGAGGGTGACCAGATGGTGGTCAGGGAGGAGGTACCCAAGGTCGAGCCAGGGTAGTCGAGGAGGCGGGCGAGAGAGCTGAGGGTGAGCAGGGAGTTGAGGAGCAGCCAGGCGCGGGGCCTCGGGATCGCAAGCACTATCCGCTAGAGGATTTCTTAGCCAGAGGGCAGGTAGGTCCCCATAAGCAAGAGTTCCTTCATTTTCCTAGGCATTCAGGTTATGACATAGGCTTATCAGGATCTGTAAACCCTTCTATTTTACTTTGAACCTGCATTGATTGTTTGTTGTGTGCTTGCTCATGCATCATGCTCGCATCTAGAGATAGGTCATGTCTATACTCAATATTCTCATCATGTTTTGTGTGTGTATTGTAAGTTATCATAGCATTTGAGACATGTTTTATTTGTTTTCAACTCCTCGATTCATTTATCTTTCGTCATAAGTATATGTTAGTCTTATTATTATTGTCATTCTTTTGGTCGTTGTGGTCGATAGGAGCCTCCACAGCTAGCTATCAACTCGGCATGGGGTGAGTCTCTTACTTGGTACTGTGCTTTGCTGGACTTTCAGCGAGAGCAGCTGGTGTCTTTTAATTTTTGGATGATTCTAGGGTTAGAGCCCTTTCAGGTCGATTGAGGCCTGATCGCAGCGGTCATAGAGAGGTAGAGCGAGAGGCATCAGGCGCTTCTCTTCCCAGTTGGTATGTTGCTGTCGACTCCAGAGGACTGGGTCCACATCACCGGTCTTCGTTTTGAGGGTCAGCCGATCACGGGGTGGATGGAGGGATAATATTTAGAGGTGTGTGAGGAGATTTTAGGTATCCCTCCGAGGCATCATTCGGAGGTGAGGGCGCTCTATGAGGCGTGGCGTGCGGTAGTGGCGGGTCGGGAGCCTGTGACCGAGCCAGGGTTGGCTGCAGATAAGGTACTTTGAGTGTTTCTGATGCACTTCTTGGGTGCAGTACTCTTTTCATCTTCGACTCGGGGATGCGTCACCGAGTTGTTTTTGATGGTTCTCGGGGATTTGGATCGGGTCCATACTTATGCATGGGGTGCGGCGGCGTTGGCGCATCTCTATGAACAGTTCTACCGTCAGGGACAGGGCATCGCATCGATCGGTGGTTTCCTTTCGTTCCTCCAGGTGAGTTTTAGTTTAATTGGTATCATGGTGGTCCTTTAGTTTTGGTGAATTTTGGTCTTAGTGATTTTTAATGGTCCTTTTGTGTGTCATTGTTGCTTTCTTTTCTTTTTAGTTTTGGGCATATGATCATTTTGCTTTTCTGTGTCCGAGGGTTTCGGTAGGGGTTGGGTTCACGTTTCAACGGATTCACGTGTGGAGAGAGGCATTGAGGGGTCGTCGTGGTCTACTAATCTTCAAACTGCGCGATGCCTCTTTGAGGATATGCATGCGAGGCAGGTATATATCGCATTTTTTCGTTTGGCTTTGTTTTATTTTGGGATTCTTAGGCTTTGTTAATGGGTTGATTTCTTCATTTGGATAGGTGATCTGGAGGCCCTATGACAATGAGGAGGACGCAGGTGAGGCGGTGATTGAGTCTGGCCGGCCCTTCTTCGATGTGGACATATGGGTCCATTGTTTTGAGAGGGTAGAGAGGATTCACACCTCTCGAGCGACACGACAGTTGGGGTGTCTTATTTTATTTTGTCTTGAACAGTCTGAAAGAGAGGGTGAGGTTGCTCGTCATGCAGTCTTTCTGGATGTTTACCGCCGTCAGTAGCTAGTTGACTGGGAGAGAGCGGCTAGTCTAAGCTCTGAGATTGACCGATTGGTAAGTGTCTTCACAAGTATGGTTCTGTTTAATCGTTAGTATTGTGAGCTCGGCCGAATGATATATTTATTCTTATTTGTAGAGAGCCGAGCTGGCTGTCAGAGGTTCTGTTTTGGCATTTGATCCATCTTCAGTTGCTTCCTCTAGTCGGGAGGATCCGACGATGGCTTAGCTTCGGGGCAAGCTAGAGAATTGGGTAAGTTCCCTCGCTCTTTCAGTTTACATGTGTCATCATGGAAATTTGTTAAGTGTTATTGTTGGGTTTTCATAATTTGGTGTCTCAACGCAAGGTTGCTGTGGACCTCCGGACGAGGGACGCGACTGCTGCCTCTTTACGCCCAAGGAGTCAGGTATGATTTTTGATGTGATTCTATTTAGGTTGTTTTATCATGTTTATCTCTGACACATTTGCGTTGGTTTACTTGGTTTCTCATGCAGGCTATTTTGGATTCTGCTCCTGAGGCTCCTCCTCAGGGATCCGTTCCTATTCCTAATCAGGTATATTTTAGTTGATATATTTATAGTTTATTAGTCATCGTAGAGTTATCTAATGCATTTGTTTGTTCTAGTTGCAGCCGCCTAGTTTCGCCATTCCTTCCGTGCCGCCTGCCAATCCCGTGACCGTTGAGACGGTCGAGCGCCTTCTGAGGGAGAGGGCGGATCTGGTATGGTCTTTTCTTATTCATAATTTTTTTCTTTTCGAATATGTATAGGTTATCTCTCTTTGACTTGGTATGGTTATGCAAGTTTGTCAGCTTGAGGAGGCGTGGCTAGAGGCGACGTGAGCACGCGCCACTCCGAAGGCGAGACGGGTCCTCGGAGAGGTGGAGAGTCGTGAGGATTTGATGATCGAGATGATGGTCACACAGAGGAGTCATGCCAAGGCATTGGAGGCTACGCGTCGGTTGGCGCAGGCAGAGATGCCGGTGGCCCTGGGTCGGATGCAGTATCTTCTGGGGAGGGAGTGAGGGGCGTGTAGATCAGCTAGTCGGTTTGAGAGATCAGAGTTGAGGGCTACGAGGTCTTCGTCCCGGCAGTCTCGTCACACATCGTGTGATTGTGTCAGGAGTGATACTCGCAATGATTCTATCATTCGTGGGTATCCAGGTGGGTATCCTCCTCATTCTTGGTCGAGGCGGATTGTTAGTCAAGCGAGTGAGGGGGGCTCTGTAGTGGGATCTTGTCGCTTAGAGGTTTCGCCGACTCCGGGCGCCAGGATCATTTTTTCAAAGGACCAGTCTACGGACCTTGCAGCCGATGATACTAGGGACAGTGGTGCTTGACCGTCCCTGCGATAGCGCAGGGATTAGGTGTGTGCATGTGTATGTTTTATCCATTATGAGTGCACATTGTATATACAGGGGGGATGCTCCCAATGATGATTTTAAAGAAAAATAGGAAGAAAAATTTTGACACATATATTGGGATTTTGGGTTTAGGTGTACCTGATCAGCTGCTTTTCTTTTAGTTACCTCTTGCGTCTATTTTTGCTTTTATTCTTCGTGCCGTCAACCAGCATCGGGACTTGGATGCTTCCTTAGCTAGCCCGGCGGTAGATGAAGGTCGCTTCGTATCTGCGCATGTAAAGGTAACGCCATTAGTAATTTTTATTCCCCCCCTTGCTAGTTGTCAAGGGGGGTAAGTATCTCAGACCGGACCCTGATAACAAAGGTAAATATATGCTCTTTTCTCTTTTTTTTTTTTTTAAAGTAATGCAATAGGGAAAGAAAATAACTATCGTAGCAACGAGAATTGAAAATAATAAATAAAAATAAAAGTAAAATAAAATGCCCCAGTGTAGGGGCGTGATTGTATCGACAGTACAATGTCTTCGGTAGCTTTCTTTCCATAGTAACTTCGACGTTCTTCATCTTTTGGTGGACGAATCGGCGATTTTGATATGATTATCCTTTTGAACTAAAAAATGCCCCAGCGTGTAAATGCAATGGAGCCTTTTTGGGTCTTTGATGAGCACTGTGGTTCTATGTGAAGTCATGGGTATTAGGTGAGTTAGTCTTGAAAAGAGCATTCATCAATACTGTCATCAAACTGGGGGAGGTGTCTTTGATCAGGTCAGTTGCATAGGGATCTGTCTTAGGGTAGTGGTCATCCTATCTTATGGTTATTAGGGAAAGTATGGTACGTATAGGAGGTGATTACATCAGTCATCATTCATGAGTTTTCAGTTTCATTCCTTAGAATATCCTACGAGGCTTCCAACTTATTGTCTAAAAAAATAAAAGCTAGAAGAAGGATAAGGCTCAATGACGTGGGGAGCAGCTTGTACTTAACACTTTGTAAAAGAGATGAGTAACAGTCTTCCTTTCGGGGGGATGCGGGGTGCCATGATTGATCTCTTCATCATGTTTCGGTACCATTAAAATCTCACATTCTATGGTTAGCAGGAGTTTGTCCTCCTCCAGCCACCTTACGATGACATCTAATAGTATAGGGACATCAGGGGTGCCCTCACAGCTTGCTTATACACTTCTGATGAAATTACCAGAGATGTCCTCACGGCCTGCTTATGCTTCCCTGAGCTCATTGACTTGTTCATTCGCTGTAATGCTCTCGCTCAACTTTTGATATATAGATATATTTTGAAAGCATCCTATTAGCGCAAGAATAATGAGTTTTGATTGAACCATCTTTATTATTTTTTTTGCTCTAACGTCTCCTCCAATGGCGAGGAAAGGGAACAAGGATGAGGTATTACTTATTCTTTTGAAAGAGATTAGGTAGGTCGCTAGTCCTTTGGTCAGATTGCCCGAATAAGAAGGTGGGCGATAAATGGGAGATCTCAAGAATATTTTGGGGATTGAAGGCGTACGACTCATGAATGGGTCGTGATGACTACGGGGGTGATAACTATAAGTATTTAACCACGAGATGTAATGATCACTAGGCTAAGAGTAATATTTTCTAAGGTATATGGCGTTCCAAGGGCTAGGGAGTTCTTCCCCATCTTGGTTCGTCAGTTTGTAGGCATTTTCGGGGTACGCGACTGTTATGACGTAAGGGCCTTCCCAGTTCGGTTTCAGTTTCCCTTTCGGATGGGCATATTTAGAAGGCATGATCTTCTTTAAGACTAATTTTCCAATATTGAAGGTTCGTTCAAGGACTTTCTTATCGTAAGCCCTGGCCACTCTCCTCTGATATACCTAAGCGTGATCGGCTGCCCTTAGATGTGTTTCATCGAGCTGCTTTAGTTGGGTGAGTAGGGTAATTCTCCTCTCGTCTAAGGATAGCTCATCATCGAGTTGAATCTGTAAGGATAGTACTTGTATTTTATATGGTAGGATGGCCTCCATCCCGTAGGTGAGGAGGCAGGGAGTTTGGCCAGTGGCCACACGAATAGAAGTTCGATAAGCCCAGAGTGCTCCATTGCTTGTTTCTACTGTACATTTTAGGATTCAAATCAGCATTTTGTTGTTGGCTTTTGCTTATCCATTTCCTTGAGGGTAGAACGGTAAAGAGTGGCGTAGATCGATGCCGAATTTCTTGCATAACTTCTTTGTCTTCTCTGTAATGAACTGCGGTCCATTGTCGGTGATAAACATCCTGAGTACTCCAAACCTGGTAATGATATTGCGCATGATAAACCTTACGAGCGTGGAAGCAGTGATTTTGATGTATGATTTGGCTTCTGCCCATTTAGTATGTATTCGATTGCTGTAAGTATAAACGCATGCTTGTGAGTGTTTCCAACTGTGTCTATGAAAGGTCTGATGACGTCGAAGGCCCACATCGAGAACAGCCATGGCGAGGTCATAGTATTTAATGCAACTGCTGGAGCTTTGATGAGTGCGATGTGTTCTTGGCATTGCTTGCAGAATTAGACGTAGAGGTGGCAATCTCTTGTCATTGTCGGCCAGAAGTAGCCTTGTTGTGCAATTTGATCGACGAATCTCTATCTACCGGCGTTGGCATGTGCTTCTCGGATGAGGTATTGTCCTTCGGTGGTTGTAACGCATCATAGTAGTACTCCTTTAGTGAAGGCTTCCTTGTATAGTGTTTCACCAAGTATGCAGAATCTGACGCATAGGTTCCTTATAGTATTCTGGTCGATCTTTATAGCGTAGGGAGGAATGTGTTAATGTTTGAGAAAGTTCCAAATGTCGAAATATCATGGCTGCCCGTCATTGGTTAGTGATCTTTCAAATCTGAACATAGAAACTTCGGCTCCTGACTTGTCGTGCTTTTCTGGAGTAATTGCCTCCTTTGATGTCGTGCTCGTGGGAAGGATTGGTAATTCTCTCTTGACGGTCCATGCCACCTTGTGGGCAGGTACTGTTAATTTTTATATGATGAAGGTGTTGATAGTTTGTCCAAGAGGTATCTGAATGACCGAGGCTCGTGTAGCTAGGGAGTCTGCAAGCTCATTTTCTAATCTAGGGATGTGCGTAAAAGAGTTTCTTTCAAATCTATTTATTAGATATTGAGCGATTTCTAAATATACAATTAGTCTCCTTTCCTTAATTTTCCATTCTCCTATGACTTGTGACATTACTAGCCTAGAATCACCGATGATTCTCAATTATTGTACTCCTAATTGTAGTGCTGCTCGTAGTTCAGCTATGAAAGCTTCATATTCTACGACATTATTAGTAACAAGGAAGTCTAACTGAAAAGCTTTAGGTATGATAACTCCTGGGCTCAAGAGGACTATCCCAATGCCTTTTCCTTTGTGATTTAGAGCGCCGTCAAAATAAAGGGTCCATGAAGTCTTATCTGCTTTTCTTTATGAATTGTGAATAGGTCTTCATCGAGAAAATCTGCGTGTATAGGTTCCTCATTCGGGAGTGGGAGGTCTGCGAGGTAATCGGCAATTGCCTGCCCTTTGTTCGATTTTTGCGTGACATAAGTGATGTCGAATTCTTGTAATAACATGTGTCAGCGAGCGATCTTTGCTGATATTGCAAGCTTTTCGAATACATACTTCAGAGGGTCCATTCGGGCTAGTACTAATATCTTATGTGCTCCAAAGTAGTGTAGCAACTTGGTTGAAGTGCATACCAGTGTGAGGCAAGTCTTTTTCATGGGAGTGTATTTCCGTTTGTATTCAACCATCATCCTACTAAGGTAGTAGATAGCCTTCTCTTTCTTACCGTCTTCTTCATATTGTCTCAGAATTACTCTCTTCGCTTTATCGTTCGCTAAGAGATAAAGTATTAAGAGACTTCCAGGAACTGGGGGCGATAGTATTGGCAGGTTAAGGAGGTACCTTTTAATGTTATCGAAGGCTTGCTGGCACTGATCATCCCATTTGTACTCGGTTCCTCCTTTAAGTAGTCTGTAGAAAGGATCACATCTGTCTGAATACTGAGCGATGAATCTCCTGATGAATTGCAATCTTCCTATCAGGCCTCATAATTCTTTGATATCACGGGGAGGTGGCATCTCAAGGATGGCTCTAACTTTAGTAGGGTCGACTTCAATTCCTCGTTTGCTAACTATATAATCGAGTAACTTTCCGGAAGTGACTCCGAAGACACATTTCTTTGGGTTCATTTTCAATTGATATTTCTTAGCTCTTTGCAGCACCAGTCGAAGTGCTTCAACATGTCCTACCCGCATTTAGGACTTTACTAATATGTCATCGACATAGACCTCTACGCATTTATGCATCATGTTGTGAAAAATGGCTATCATGGCACATTGATACGTAGCTCTTGCATTCTTAAGCCCAAAAGGTATGACGACGTAACAGTAAGTCCCCAAGGGTGTGGTAAAAGAAGTATTTTCTTGGTTGGACTTAGCTAATTTGATTTGATTATACCCTGAGAAACCGTCCATAAAGGACAATATCTCATGCCCAGCAGTGTTGTTGATGAGAGTGTCAATGTGTGAAAGTGGGAAGTCATCTTTTGGGCATGCCTGGTTGAGGTTTCAAAAATCAATACAAACCCGGACTTTGTCATCCTTCTTAGCAATAGGTACAATGTTGGCGACCCATTTAGGGTAAAGGACGATACGGATAAATTTGGCTTTATGTAACTTGTCAACTTTCTCTTTGACCTATAGAGCTATTTGTGGGTGCATCCTACGGAGTTTTTGCTTTACGGGTTTTGCGTCGGGTTCCAAGACGAACCGGTGTTCTACCAAGCTGGGGTCTAAACCAGGCATATCTTCATAGGATCATGCGAAAGAGTCAAGGTGTTCTTACAAGACTTGCACAATATGTTGGCGTTCTTTAGAGTTAAGTGTTGCACTAACTAGTAATTTCTTAGGTTTCACTTTAGTGCCAAAGTTAATTTCTTCTGTCGGTTTTGTGGTAGCTTGAGTTTGCTCATCGAAACATTTGATAACCTTGGAAGTCCTGTGCCCCCTCGGTGACCGGTGTTCCTTTCTCCTCATCGGTAAGCTCGTATACTACGAAGTTACTACACTGGGGATTCTATTTTGCGAGAAGTAACCCTTCATCGGCGCAACTTATGACCGAGAGATCTTTGGTAAGGTGAAGGTCAAGGCTACCGATTCTCCTCTCAAAGTCATGAAGTATCTCGTCAGGTATGCTCACCGGCTTATTGTTTAGTCGGGATGCTTTGCGTCCTAGTGCTGGAGATGGGATAATAGTTTCAGGAGGAAAGTCTCCTTGTTGATCGAACGATGGATTGGGGATGAAGGGTTGCCTTTCTTTTTCAAGGTTTTATGATTTTTTTGAGTTTTATATTTTTAATTTTTTAGGGTTTTCCACTTTTTCTATTTTTAAAATTTTTGATAGTAGATATGGTACAGGGTTAGTCGCCTCAAGAGAGACCGAGAAAGCTGCTTCCTCTAATTGAGGGAGCGAGACGGTCGTTGGAGCCGTTCGAGCGATTCTTTGGGAGGCGTGGATTTGTTCTAAAATTGGCATATTTTTTTTGGAGGCCTCATCTAATGAGCTCTTCTAAATAAACGACGTGGGTGATAGGGGTATCGTAGTTTAGATTTCTTCTATCACATTAATTATCTCTTCCTCAAAGAATCTCTAGAGAACATAATCGATTGAACTATCATCCTCGAAGACGTGATATGGTTGCTCTTCCCACAAAAGGGAATCTTCTAAAGGATCCCCAGGCGGAGGGAGTTCTTTCTCTTGATCTGATAATATGTTGGGATGAGTACACACGCTCGACAATGAGGTTGGTAATGGTAAGACATGCAAGGAGATTTCCATGGGCATTCCCATCCTTCAAGTTTAGAATAGATGATACTATCGAATTCACTTTCTTGATCTAATAAGGCTTGAAGTCCTAGGTTGGCCCGTTCTGCTACTTCGAGTACGGGGAGGTCTATCCAGTAGTCCTCGTCATCACTTGGCAGAGGTCGCCACTCTTCCTCGAGCGATTTCCAAAATATTTGGAGTTGCGATGCACATGGGGATGAAGGGAGTCTAATTCAATCTCTTCTTCAAACTCCAAGAGTGCGGTGTGGATATTTCCTCATGGATCAGTGAACTGGCCGTCAGAATTTTCTTCTTGCATAGATAGCGGAGCCAGTGAATTGTTGCTTGTTTCCATCATTACAGGGTCGAAATTGTTCACTTCTATCATCATAGAAAATAGGATCGCACTAGCAAATTGCTCTAATATGTGAGTGCATGCCTCACAACGGGGTTGATATGGGTGAGAGATACAAGGTGAGTCACACGGGCATTCCCATCCCTTAAGGCCAAGGCGGAGGTTGATGCTAAACGAGTTAAACTCTGCTTATGAGGCATCATCTTCTTCCCACGGTGGGTATAAGCGCTCTTCATCCTCTTGCAAGGCAGCTATGTGAAAGTCCTCATCATCAGTAGAGTCACAATCTTTTACTTGTAGGTCAGGCTCTGGAGGTTCTTCCTTCCTCTCCTCTTCGAGATCAAACAAGGGTTTGACTCCTTCAAGGGGTTTATCA
This sequence comes from Chloranthus sessilifolius, assembly GCA_021018995.1. Taxonomy (NCBI): domain Eukaryota; kingdom Viridiplantae; phylum Streptophyta; class Magnoliopsida; order Chloranthales; family Chloranthaceae; genus Chloranthus; species Chloranthus sessilifolius. The sequence goes on along the minus strand of CM037589.1, from coordinate 124,873,186 downwards.
ATGTCGTCTTTTAGGTTCGTCAAATCACTGAATGCTTTAGCCATTTGTTCAATTTTTGCTTCTTGGGGTTTAGTGAAGGATACCTCTTTCTACTTAGGTACATTGGCTTTCTCAGTGGTCCCATAGACAAAGTGATCATATAGAGACCATTTTAATGAGGTAGGGAACAAGTCGGCTTGTGAATCGCCTGATTGATAATCTAGCCCTATATGCTTGCGTGCTTTCGTTGGGAGGATAGGTCCTACACGACCTTGCTTATTCTTTTCGAGCCCAGTGTGGGGGATGTATCCAAGCTGATACATAAGGTCCTACCCTTTATTGCAGTAGGGTTGATGCCATAAAGCTTGGCGAGGTCTAGACCAACGTTTCTTCTTATCAATTCTCGTCGACACGTCAGGGGAGAACTAGGATGGGTAGGGGGCGGACTTCTGCTATGGTTGTCTCTTTCGAGATCTGAGTCCTTTGAATATGACCTGTGTTCAACACATAATAGTGAGTCGTTGGTATGTTTGCTATATAATCAGTGTCTATCTCCTAGAGGGGTGCATCAGCATATATACAGACGATGGAGTCCTCATATGGGAACTTGACACATTGATGATGATACATAGATGCAACAACCTTCATCGATTCCAACCACTTTCTTCCTAAGAGGAGATTGTAGGTGCTAGCGAAATTAGAAATATGGAAGGTGAAGTCCTTGGTCACAGGTTCGAGGTGAACCTAGAGTTTAATAGTCCCTTTAACAAAGCGACGTGAGCCGTCATAAGCTATAAGTGACAGGGTGGAGAGCCTGACGTCTTGTTCTGTGTATTCAAGCATCTTTAATGTCGTGAGTAGGTGGAGATTGAGTCCTGCTCCAATATCCACTAACGCATGAGGTATAGAGAATCACCTAATGATGACTGTGAGATATATAGGAGTGGCACTCCCACGGAGTGACTCCTTAGGCATGTCTGCGTCGTTGAACGTGAGTGCTAGAGGTTGCGCCATGACCGAGGTGATTTGATGAAGCTCGTCTAGGGTCATGTCCTCGTCTACCTGTGTGTCCTCAAGTGTCCTTATCAATAATCGGTAATGATCAGGAGACTTCTTGATGAGCTCTAATATAGATATCTGAGCTAGGATCTTTTGAAGGTGCCATAGCAGGTCGTATTCTTTCCCTAGCTCGAGCGTAATCTCCTTGCATGGTCAATGTGCCTTAGGTGCGGGTGGTTGAAGTGGTTGAGGTGCAGGAATTGGCAGAGGAATGATGTGAGGTGGGGGCGGCAAGTGAACCTCTATTTCTCTTGCGTTCCCGTCTAGTTGTGGTGCATTCGTGAAATCCTTGTTTCGAGGGAAAGGAGGAGCTGGATAATTGGTTTCGGATTTGAGAATTGGGCAAGTCGGCTATTGATTGAACCTAGCGTGGCTCGGCGTCGACGTATTTGTAAAGCGAGTAAAAATAAAGGTCGGAGCGTGGGCCTGCACAACACCATTCCAAGGCGGGAGGTACTGTGTGTAATCCTCTTCTTCTAAGAAAGCTGAGACTAGGGTCTCATGCGAGTCGGAGAGTTTTTCTCGCTTGCCTTCCTTTATGTTTAGTGAGCACTTAGTCTTCGTTTCATCTTCTAGATTTGGAGTCTTCCAAGTGACTTTCTACCCATGCAACAACTTGGGCTGCGGTTTGAAGAACGTGATCTCCAAACTCTGGTTTAGAATCAGATGAGGGAGGTGGTAAGGGTATCGATTTAGGATTTGGAGGGGTCGAAGGTTCTGGTGGGGGACGATGGAGGAATGGTCTCCTGGCCCTAAAGGATTGGACTCGTATTTGGGTAAATTTCGGATAAGGTGGTGGGTTTGGCGGAGCGATGCGAGTGATCAAGGTCGAGGGATGCAGGGGTGAAAAGACTCTCACAGGGATAGCAGAAACGTCAGAGGATTAGATGCGAGTGATTAAAGTAGAGGGTTGGAAAGAGGGTTGACTGGAGAGATCCACAGTGGTGACATGAGCCGGTGCCCCTAGTTGTGATTAGGCATGGGGTTGTTTATGATCCCAAAGTTTTGTTGGGGTTGGTTGTCGCTAGGGTTAGGGTTCCTCAATGCTTTTCAATCAATTTGGTTCCAATCGCTCATGTCATAGATCACGTCTCAGAGGACCCAACAGTCCTCCAAGCTGTGTCCAGCATATCGATGGAACGCATAATATTTATTATAGTCTAGATTTGCAAGCCATGGGAAAAGTTTTTCTGGTGAGAAATAAAGGAGGTTCTGAGTGTTAAAAAATTGGAAGATATTGGGGATTGTATCAGGCAGAGGGGGATAATGTTCCCGCCTCGGTTGGTAGGGACCTCTAGTTGGATTAAAGGATTGCGGTGGGGGAACATTAATATAGTTCGGTGCGTGGGCCGATCGATTTTGTAATGCATTTTGGTTCTGATAGGTGTTGGGGTATTGATTTCTATTTTGGTATTGACCTTGACCCTGGTTTTGGCCTTGGTTCTGATTTACATATCTGGATTGATTAGTGCTCTGGTTCTGATTGGTATACCGTTGTTGATTCTGATTTTGTTCAAAGTTGCACGATTGGAAGCTACCGTTATTAAAATTTTGTCCTTGGTTGACAACGGTGTTGACCTGTTCAGTCCCTAAGACTTTCATATTATTTTTGGACTTGAATTCGCTAGAGGAGCCTATTTTAGACATGATGATAGATAAGGCAAGGTCTCTGCCTTTAATGTGTCATGCTAGTCGGGATGCCCGAGAATGAAGTGCAGTGAAGTTGGGGCAATCGCTTATGACAAGCGCGCTCTTTAACGGTTCCCTAGTCTTGTCGATGATAATGTCGACCGAGTCCTTCTCTTTCATTGAAGTGTCGGTCCTCGCTGCAAGTTTCCTCCATCGGGCGATGAAGTCAACAAACTCTTCATCAGGTCTTTGCTTAGTAGCCATCAGGTTGCTGAGGCTGACTGTCTCTTGGATCAAGTGTTTATGTTGGTCTAAGAACTGACCAACTAAATTGTCAAAGGTTTCGATCTTATAGAGCGGGAGTCCCACGAACCAGTCTAGAGATCCTCCTTCTAATGAGCATTGGAAGTAGTGAATGAGAAGTCCTTGGTTGTCGCGTATAGGCCGATAGTCATTGCAAAAGAGTGCTAAGTGATGGTTCGGATTTCCCGTGCCATTATATTTGGTGAATTTTAGTGGTTTGAATCCTATAGGCATGTTAAATTCGACATCCCTAAAAAATTTATCAAACTCGAATGAATGACCAGGGCGCTCCCTCTTTGCCATGTACTCGTCAAGCATCTTAAGGAGATCTTTGATCTTAATGGTATTGTCCTTTGGCACGAGCTGCAAGCTAGCCCTATCTAGTGCGTCGTCATTAAAGAATGTGTGAGCATGCCGCCTCAATGATACAGTGCAAGCTGACACCGTACTCGGCATAGGCGGCCGTCTTTCTTGTCGCTCTTGCTCTTCCAAATTTTGTTATCCCCTAATGGTTTCATATGAAGCAGCCATTCCTTGAAGCAACTCTTTGGAATCATCGCCTCCTCTTTGTATTATTTGGATGCTAAATTCTATGATTTGTTGAGCGGTGAGGTTTTATCCAGAGCTATTATTTCTATCGTTATGGCTATTACCCGCGTGTGGTATAGAGAGGGGGTTCTCTTGTTCACCAGCCATGTTGACTTTAGGTTTCCATGGGCTAAAAGTATAAGGTGGTTCTTCCTTGTATGCGTGGTTGTCATGAAGTCCCCACAACGGAGGGTCTCCTAAACTTACTCTACGTATGCCCGACATCTCAAGTCTTTTTTGAAGACTCATATATCTGAAAAGAAATCTAAACGAAACGACGGGAAAGGAAATAGGGAAATAAAATAAAACTATCTAAGAAAATTTTGCAAAAAGGGTCCCATCGCGATCTCCTGTCTGTTGGTGCGCTCTTTTTCTGGGCTCCTCTTGGTTCCCGTTCAATCAGTGGCTCCAATTCTGTCCAGGTGGACTCTAGCGATTGTTGAGAACTAGAAAATACCATTTTTCACCCCTTAATCTGGGCCTTGATAGACCCTTGAAAGAACTAAATAAGTGTTTTAAGTGCTTATGTTGCAGCTAACAATAAAGACAGGCTTAACCATAAAAGCAGCTTAAAAGTGCCAATAAGATGACAATCCATGCCAATCCAAAGGAAGAAAGTGAAGAAACAACCTCATCAGCTGTTGAAAGGTCTGAATAGAAGAAGCAAAGACCTGGAAGAGAAGTATGGAACAATTCGAACAGAAAAATGCACTACAGAGTCCTTTTCGCAAAGAACTTGTACTTTTCGCAAAGAACCTGAAACTCTGCGAAAAGGAATAAAACTCTAGGCGTAGCATTCGAAGAGCATCTGAACTGTTCGAAGAGAGGATTGAACTTTGCGAAAAGAAGAAAACACAATTCGAATAGAACCAGAACACTGCGAAAAGAGCTTCAGGAGTCACAACACTTTGCGAAAAGGCCCTAAGTCAGGCAAAGAGGCATTCCGAGATTCGCACTTTAACAAGGGCAATTCAAGAATCGCTGTATGCATCCCAATGCATTTTAAAACCTAGGGACATTTAGAGGTTCTAAGCATGAAGCGAAGGAATATTCCACCCACGTGAGCACCTAGAGAGGAATAACTTGGCGGGAACTTCTAGAAACTCTAACAAACTTTCAAAATGCATAATGTAATTGATGCCTTTTTCACCGATTGGGTGAACTAGATCGAGGAATTTCGATTGGCGTAATGCAGTCTGGATCCCGTGCTCGACTACCATTGGTCAATACAGATCCGAGAACCTCTCGATTGGTTGATACACATCCGAGCCGGACTGGGAAAGCTATAAATAGATAAACATTTGCCCAATTGGGGCATCCAGATTTTGAGTTTCATTTCTAATCCCCCATTTCCCAGCCAGACAGCTTGTCTGCAATCCTTGTAATAGCCTACTTTGTACTTGCATTTGAGAGCTGTGAGATACTGCTGTAACTCAAAAGAGAGTTTGCATCCAAGACTGCAAATCCGAGAGCTGTTAAGCCGTGCTCTGTAAATTGTAAGGATGAATTTTAAAAGGTTGCTGTAAACTATGCATTCTCCATTGGACTCATGTCAAGGGTTCCCTCTGATCTCCTCAATACATTAGACTCCTTTAGATTCATTGTTTTGCATGCAATTTCCCTTGATTCATTAATCCTGTGAGAATTAGTGTTGGTAACCTAATCTCTCACGACATTTGTAGTGATGCTTCTTGTTCTAAATTAAGGCTTTGGATTAAAGACTATTGGATGGTTTGTGGCCATTAAAGTGGGCAGACCATAGCCATAAGCTTAAACCTAATCCTTGAATTAGATTTATTTCTCTTACATCTCAATAGCCAGATGAAGATTGGATCATCTTTCAGTTGAGCTGCAGTCATTCTCATTAGATTTCAAGGACCAAATCAAAGTTAGATATTATTTCTCCATTCTTATTAATTTACATCAAATCTCCCCAACTCGGATCTGGATCACTTAGTTTAATCTTTACTTTTATCATTTAGTTAATGTGACAAATTCAACCTCCCATCTTATGTGCTTTGTAGATAGGATCAGAGGTCAGATCTGGTAGCTCAGATCTGGAGGTTTATCTTAAATTTTAAATCAATTCCCTGTGGACGATCTTTTACTCACTTACATTTAAAACTTGCTACAATTGGCCCTGATCTTGCAGGCTAATTATGTTCTCTCTGTGCTGATATTTTCTTATTCTTTTTAATATTCAATACAATGCATCATTTGCAAGTATGTTTTCAAAACACAAATAAATCATGCACATTAGAACAACAACAGCGATGCGGTGCTTAGAATGACAAGAATAAAATGAAAAGGGGGATTTTTCTAAGAAGGTTCCTAGTTTGATTGCAATCGTCAGCTGCAGATATTTAACAACGCTGCAACACGTCAGTATCATGCTATGAAGTACGGATAGGTTACTTCTATACTGAATCATCCGCTTGTGAATGTCAGCAGCAGTGCTTCTCCTTAGCTTAGTTAGTTTAATTCTCTTCTTATTTCCCTTTATGATTATAATTCTAGTCAGTTTAAATTTCCCAATTTTATTACTATTATGCTCTAATTGTATGAGCTTATTAAGGTGAGTTATTTTAGTGTTCTGATGCTATCAAGAGTCCAGTGAGCATCAAGGTTCTAGTATTACTAAGAGTCCAGTCAATTTCAGTCTCCTATTGGTACTAGGAGTGCACATCTCTGAATTCCGATAATATTCCAACTAAAATTAAGCATACTAGTTATACTGGAATTCTAATTAAAGAAATTGCAATAATTCTACTATAATTCTAACTAAAATACTCATAATAATTCCATTATAATTCTAATTGAAATAAAAAGACTAATTTTTTCTACGGGCTTAATTAAAGCAATAAATTAAAATTTTCTACTCAAATGTCAACAGAAACAAAAGGACTGATTTTTCTACGACCCTAATTATGAACGGATTAGTGATGAAAAAATATAACTAATCATGAATAAACTAAATTTCCTAGAATTCAGATTTAGAATAATCAATCAGATAAACTTATGAAAAGGAAATTTTGATTTAACATTCTAATGAGCGCATCAAGGCCTAACTAATGCAAATAATCAATTATGTCTAGATATAAACTAATTAAAGCAATTTATTAATTCTAAAAAAAACTCTACAAAAAAGGGTTTGGGCCCACTATGCTAAGGAAGATTGGCCTAGTTCCCAAGTACCCTTCGTAAGTTCCCTTGGGCAAATCGGGTGGCTAAGATTAAAGAGGAAATATTAAATTTTGGATAGTAAAGTAATATTTTTTAGTTTTTTTCAATATTAATTTCAGAATAGAAATTATGAATTGAATGATAAACTAGAATTATAAGACTAGGATTAATATTTAGAATTTTGAAGGGATTGAAATAAGAAACTAAAATTAAGACTAATTTTTTTTTAAGACTGAATTCGAGTCTGAAATCGAAAAATCAGGCCGTATGATTAAGGACTGGTTCTGAATCAAAGGATTAGAACCAGAAAATAATGATAGGACTGTAAATCAAGATTTTAGAATTGAATTAAAGTCTAGGATCGGTATATCGGATCGATGAATTAATAACTAGTTTTAGAAACAGAGAACTAGAATAAGATATATAGAATTTCGGTCCGAAAAGCGTGCTACGGTCTTAAGACTAAAATTAAAATTAAAAATTAATAGATCTAGAGATTATAAGCTATGATTACAAATTAAAAGATTAAATCCTTACCTAGGGGTCAGGGCTGTAGAGAGAAATCTCGAAAATAAGAAGCTTGAATCTCGAAACCATGATAAATATACTCTATGGGTTGATTCTCGGAGTGTTATGGTTTTGGAATTCATTTTCTCTCGAAAATTCTAGCCTTTTTTCGTCAACCTCCCGGGCGAATTAAAACAAAAATCTTTTATAGGTTTTCCTTTTATTACGCGCCTGTTTACGTGCGTTTAACTGAATTATACATCAGGATTCTGGTGCTTAATCGCTTTGAGTCGGTCACAGACTCAGTGAGCGACCGGCTGACTTGCTCAGCGAGTCTCGTAGTCCTAACAAAATTAGGTCTAATTACGCGCGTGATGAGATGTGCGCAATCTGATTAAGCGGCTCTTTCAGCCATGTACCATTGCATAGTCCCACACCGCGGGTTAAAAGGGGTCAAAGGTTGACCGAACAAGTTTGTATACTCCGAAAAGGCAAAATGGGGGTGTCTACATCCACCTCTTTCCTTAACATAGTAGCAATTCGACTGCCACCTTGCATTCCCAATCTCGTCCATTCCCAATAATTCACTTAATTATCACAACTCTTCAGGTTCAATACCTGGGATACAAAATAGAAAGGAAGAAAAGACATTAATGAACAAAGAAATGTCCTAGATCACAAACAAAAGATGCCCCAAAATTCTTAATCCTAGGCTTGAAGAAAAAATAATAAGATTCAAAACAAAAATTCAAAGCCTTTGACTTACACTTATATAAACTATACCTTCCTAAATCACAGAGTGACAAGTGTCACATTTAAAAAACAGCTTCCCAATCTAATCTAATCTAAACCAAACACATACCCCCCTTTGAAAAACCACAATCTATGACTAGCCTAGATGAATCAATAATCACACAACACTTACCCCTAGGAAACACAAGTTCCCCCAAGCCTAGATAAGCCAATAAGATTAAAACACCCAACAACCATCTAGAACTTTTAAAAACTCACACATGTTAACAAGTATCATCCCAAATCAAACCTAAGACCAAAACAAAAGAATCCTCAGGATAATCCTCCTAAAATAAATGAAAAAGAATGCCCCCAATAACCCAAACAGAACCAAGCAAACCCGCTAAACAAAGCTAAATAAAGCAAATTAATTTCAGGATAAACCCTAAATAAACCCAAAATGAATCCTAAAACTCCAAGTCTAATCCTAAATAAATCAAACAATTCATATAGGCATTGACTAATCCATTAAATAAGCTTAAACAAATAAATAAGCACGACAATAAATAACAAAAACACCTCTTTATTCATTTAGTAAAAATTTTACAAGTATCACCTGAGGAATACCTCTTGAAATTACAACCCAAAATGAAAACCTAGAACCTAACTTACAACCCAAAACCAAAATTGGAGACCCGAAATAAACACTAAGCGATGAGTAGAGCGTCTAATCGGAGGCGTCAGAAGAAGCAGTGCCCGACTTGGAGCATCCAATCAGAGGCTTCAGGAAGGATTGGTTAGGGAACACATCCCTCCACTTGTAACACCTTCTCTTCCGCCATCTTCACCTCCTCCACCGCCGCCTCCTCAATGCTGCCTTCACTGCTCCCTAAAAGGGACCGACGTGAAGGCTAACCTCCTCATTCCCAATACCGCCCATTCCCAGAATAATGTCGCCCCCGAGCATCATCTCAGGACGAAGATCACACGAAATAACGAATATAGGAAGAAATGACATTCCAATCGGACGGTTAGATCACCCAATATAGCTAAAACATGAACTTTAGAGCATAAGAGACTTAAGAAAAGTAAAAATCGAGACTAAACTGAGGTATGAAAAATAAATGAAGGCTCCCTTGCTTATATAGAGTACAGACTCAATCACACGCCAGCACACATGCGTTTAACTTGGTCATGCACAGCGCATAATGCACTCAATCCAAAACATGCACTCCGACCCGAGCGTGTAATGAAACCATCGCTCGCGCGACGCTCCGGTCATGCGCTAACTATAAACTGTGCAACCCTATTAAAAAAACACTGATACCATGTAATACGAAAGGTCGCCCGCACAGTTACCTAGTGACGCTCCGATCACGCACTCACTATAGACCGCACAACCCAATTAAACTACCCACTCACGTCGCATAATACAAAAGGTCGCCCGCACAGTGACCTAGTGACGCCTCAATCACGCGCTATGAATAGAGCGCGTAATCCAATCACACGCGTACTTCCATACATGTAAACAACCCTTCAAACCCTCGATTGCATTCCTGAAAAAAGGCACGCAATCATATTAAGTGACCTAAAACAGGCACACAATACCTAACTTTGGATAAAATCTACACTCTCACACCTTTTTATCCCGTCTTGGTCAAAATTCTCCTGTCCCATCGCGTAGCCCTATAGGAAACGTTGACCGCTCCCCTAGTCCCATTGCGACAAGACACACCTCTCTTATTGTTCCGCCGTCACTTTCCCTCATCCCACAACGATTCCACCAGAGAGGGAGAACCCCATCGCATGACCTTGTCACGCATGTCCCATCACGACGAGATGCACACACACGATACTACCTCAATATCTAAACTCATTGACCTAAAACAATCGTCTCATCACACATCCCCTCGTGAGAAGCCAAAGACGAAGTCAATCACGACGTAACCACAATGTGATCTCATATAACCCAATATCTGCCAAAGAAAGAAACATGACACACCTATTGCACAAATATCCCATCAACGTCCCATCGCAAGCATCACTACCTGAGACATCCAAACACAACCTCACCACATGTTCATAAACATGTTCCTTGCGATGTAATTACAACTCGTTCTCACCACGGACACATCCCATCGCGACACAATAACTTCATCTCATCTTACATCAATCACACCCCTGAAACCTTCATCACAAAAACCTTGCATAGAGTCAAACCTTCTAAAAATCCCATCGCTACGATCGACGAATGTCCCATCATGGAAGCAGAGAACCTACCTCCCAAATCCCTAGACTCCACGTACAGACTCCAACAGAAAAAAGAGGGACTCCTCCCAAGTCCCATCGCGTCCTAAACACAAAAAAAATCCTACCAGGATCCCAGTTTATCAGACCTAACATAGACCCCCAATGTCCCATCACATCTATGATCTGCTATGACAGGAAGGAAGAAAAAAAACTTCCTCGTATCCCATCGCACTTATAACCGCCGGGACTCACCCCAGCACACAACCAAAAAAGGGGAAGAAATCTCCATATCCCATCGCAACGCTCACTTCCCCAAGACATTGTATCATAGTAATGACCGCCAGGCCCTGCCACAACAAAAATAAAGAAAAGAGAAGAAATCTCCAAAAGTCCCATCATAACACTACGACATCACCAGTCCCATCGCGGGCTACATAGGTAAGTATCATCACTTCAGGTAAGTACTACCCTATTTCCCCTTTACTTGATATTGATTATAAATATAGTTAGCTATGATTAAGTAAAAATGTTTTCAAAATCCAACTATCTTGACTCGCGAATCACTGTAGTCCTCCCATAAGAGACAATCATCAGTATTCGTCGAGAAGGTTAGACGGAGTATCCGACATGCCAAGTGTCGTCTTGACAATCACATAAACGGTCGAGTCCCCAAACCCCGTATTGGTGGATTTGCTCAGCGACATCTCGAAAGCCACATTTTCTACCGTTTTACCACCGAATTGATCTTAAGTTAAAATCCCAAAATTTTAAAACCCCTTTACTTACTTCTAAAAAAAATCTCTTGCTTTCAAAACAAAAAAACAACAAAAGAAAAGGAAAACCAAAAGAAAAAAAATGAACAAAGAGACTTTACCTATCAAAAATCATCTCAATTACCAGCCCAAATCGGCCATTCCCCTGGGAAACCAAATAATGAGTATATTTAATCTAAGAACTTATAAATATCTATTAGAAAAGGAATTCCTGACATGCATTGGTATGAGCAATGATGCACCCGGTCTGACATGACTTGCAAAAGCCTTTGACATTATATTTAATTTTTTTATCAGTCCCTGGACCTTATTTATGGACATTTGTATGACGCCCCCCTGTACCTCGGCTGCGTCATATCCCTCTGTTTGACTGCCCCTTGTAGCAGGTCATGACATGCGACGGGATTCCCCTTGCACCCACAGATTAGGATATGGTGATTCTCCTTTCCGTTTGATTGTCACTCGCAGCAGGCCGGGCCACGTGATGGGATGCCCCTTACACACGTAGAATAGGATACATTGACTTCCCCCGTTGACTGTCTATGACTGCGAGTCATGACATGCGACGAGATCACCCCTGGGCATCCACGACATGGAACACGCCTTTTGACAGCTACTACTAGGCCCCTGAATGCTCCATTTTAGCTTATGCTGATAAATAAGAAAGCCAAACATGTTATGTCAGCATCCCCAGTTCACATTTGTGATTTCCCAAGAGAAGCGAGAAGACACCTCGAATGAGGGGTGTCTACTTCTTCGATGCCTTCTTACTTCGCAAGAGCGCGCCGAAGAGGGGCATTTATAGACATCCCCATTTTGCCCTCTCAGAATATACAAATCGATTTGGTCAACCTTTGACCTTGCCTGTAACTTTTTGGAAAGGACTTACTTTCTCTGAAAATTTCACAATCTTAATGTGGGACCATATACTGAAACAATAGTATATGACTGGACACAGGCTAAAATAATAGTACTGTGGCTCAGATCCCCTTAACCCTAACGTGGGGACCATGCACTGAAACAATAGTACATGGCTGAACACAGGCTAAAATAATAGCTCTGTGGGTCATATCCCAACATAGGGAGACTATATACTTAAATAATAGTATGTAGTCGGAATACAGACTGAAATAATAGTCTTGCATTTTAGACCCCTTTAACCCTAACGTGGAACCATGCACTGAAATAATAATACATGGCTGAACACAAGCTGAAATAATAGCTCTGTGGCTCAGATCCCGACGTAGGGAGACTATATACTGAAATAATAGTATATAATCAAAATGTTGGCTAAAACAATAGTCTGGCATTTTAGACCCGACCCAGACCCGAACAACCCTGAATTACGCGCCAAAAACTAGGTGCGCAATTTGATTGCACGTAAAATCATAAACGTGTGATCAGTCTCCCTTCATACCAGACTTTCTTTCCCCATACCACCTCAAGACTCGATTACGCGTCTCACATGAGATGCGCGATTGGATTGAGCACCCCACCATTGGCGCGCAATTGGCCTATGCCCGACCTAGCCTCATTATCCTTGACCCCCAACAATCTACGATTAAGCGCTCCTAATGAGATGCTTAATCTGATTGCGCACTCCACATCAGGTGCGCAATTAGTCCTAATATTGTTAGAACTAGGAACTAGGTGGCCGACAGCTCGCTCAAATTGCGTCATTAGCGTCAAGCGATCGACTCAAATGCCTTAAATAGGGCATTTAATTAGAGAAAAAACTACAAATTTTTTTCTAATTCACCCCGAGAGAGGCTGGAAAAATTACACAAAGAGAGAATGGAAAAATACAGAGAATTTCGAGAACATAGCCTTGATTTCGAGATTCAAGCTTCGAATTTTTGAGATTCCTCTCCACAGCTCTGGCCCTAGGTAAAAATCTAGTCTTTAGTTCTCGACTCTTAGTTTTTCTTAGTTCTTAGATTTAGGTTTTCTTAATTATTAATGTTAAAATTTTAGTCTTAGACCATAGCACCCTTTTTTTACCGTAATTTTTAATATCTGGTTCTAGTTCTTAGGTTTTAGAACCAGTCCTTAATCTGACGGCTTAATTCGCCGACCTTAAACCTTAATTTTATTATGAAATCTTAATCTCCAGTCTTATCATTAATCTCTGGTTCTAGTTCTCAGTTTTTAGAACCTGTCCTTAATCATACGGTCTAATTTTCTTATTTCGGACCCAAATTCAGTCCTTAGATTTTAAATTTTAGTTTTAATTCCTTAATTTAATATTTTTAGAATCCCAATTCTTAATTTAGTTTTCTAAAACTCTAGTTTCAAAATTTAATCCATAATTATAACTCAAAATCGACTCCAAAAATCTAAAAAATATAATATTATAATCTGATATTCAATTTGCTTTCATCTCAGCCACCCGATTATCCTAAGGGAGCTTACGGAGGGTACTCGGGAACAAGGCCAATCCTCCTTAGCATAGCGGGCCCAAAACCCCTTTTTAATAGAATTAATTTATCACTTTAATTAGAATTAGTAAAATCAGTCCCATAACTTTTCCTAGAATTTCAGTAGAATTAATTCCTTTATTTTAATTCGATTCTTAGCATAATTAATTAATTGCTTTAATTTGAATTTTAATCAAATTCTTAGAATAATTGCTTTGATCAGAATTTTAGTAAAATTAGTTCCTTTATTTTAATTAGATTTTTTTTAGCATAGTTAATTCATTGTTTTAACTAGAATTTTAGTAAAATTAGTTTTTTTGCTTTAATTGGAATTCTAATAAAATTAGTTCCTTTTCTTTAATTAGAGTTTTAGTAAAAATTAGTTTCTATTCTAATTAGAATCTTAGTAGAACTAATATATTTGCTTTAATTAGAATTTCAGTCAAATTAGGATACTTGCTTTAATTAGCATTTCAGTAAAATTAGTATATTTGCTTCAATTAGAATCCCAGTATAATGAGCATGCTTGATTCAATTAGAGTTTCATTAGAATTAATATATTTGCATTCTTAGTATAATTAGGAGACTAATATTAATTAGGCTTCTAGTAAGATTAGGAAATTAAATTAATTAGATTTCTAATAAGACCACAACACCTAACTAATTAGACTCCTAGCAGGATTAGGAGACTCAATTAAGTAGACTTTCAATACGATAAAAAATGTTAAAACTAATTAGACTCCTAATAGGATTGGAATATTAGATTAGGTCACTATAATAGATTCACACAGTTAGACTCATAGTAAGTGTAGGAAATTTAAACCAATCAGAATTACAACGATAAATGGGAAAGAAAGGAAAACTAAACTATCTAAACTATAAAGAAGAGCCAAAGCTGCTGACGTTCGCAGGCGGATGATTCAGTAAAGAAGTAACCCACACCCGCTCTAAAGCGTGATCACTGACGTGTTGCAGCGTCGTTAAATATCTGCAGCTGGCGATCGCAAGAAACTAGGAATCTTCCTAGAAATCCCCCTTTATTTTCAACATTCCAAACACCGCATTACCAGTGTCCACTTGGACAGAATTGGGCCACTGATTCAACTGGGACCAAGAGGAACCCAGAAAAAGAGCGCACCAACAACACCCTGTTTCAGGCGTTTAACTTAATTGCACGTCGGTTAATCGGCGCTTATTCGCTTTGAGTCGGTCACCAACTCAGTGAGCGATCGGCTGACTAGCTCAGCCGAGTTCCGTAGTTCTAATCATGTTAGGACTAATTGTACGCCTTGTTTGGAGTGCGCAATCCCATTATGCGCTTCATTTGAGGTGCTTAATCGTAGAATTTTGACGGTCAAGGACTGTGAACTAGGTCGGGCGTAGGCTAATTGCGTGCCTGTGATATGGCACTCAATCCGATCACGCGTGCCATGTGGAGCGCGTAATCGAGTCTTGAGGTGGTTTAGAGAAAGGAAGTCTAATATGAAAAGGGACTAATTGCACATTTGTGGGTTTACGTGCAATCGAATTGCGCGTGTAGTTTTAGGCACATAATTCAGGATTATTCGGGTCCGGTTCAAATCTGGTCTGAAATTCTAGACTATTATTTCAGTGTGCATTCTGACTATATACTATTATTTCAGTATATAGTCTCCCTATGTCGGGATTTGAGCCATAGAGCTATTGTTTCAGCCTGTGTTTAGCCATGTACTATTATTTTAGTGCATGGTTCCCATATTAAGGTTAAGGGGTCTGAGCCACAATACTATTGTTTAAGCCTGTGTCCAGCCATATACTATTATCTCAGCATATGGTTCCCACATTAGGGTTAAGGGGTCTGAGCCACAGAGCTATTATTTCAGCTTGTGTTCAGTCATATGCTATTGTTTCAGCATATGGTCCCCACATTAGGGTTAAGGGGTCTACCCCACAGTGCTATTGTTTCAGTCTGTGTTCAACCATGTACTATTATTTCAGTGTATGGTCCCAACATTAGGATTGTGAAACTTCCAGAGAAGGTAACTACTTTTTGAAAAGTCACGGGTAAGGTCAAAGGTTGATCGAATGAATTTGTATATTCCGAGAGGGCAAAATGGGGGTGTCTATAGTCACCTATCAAGATTGGAGTGAAATGTTACCCTTTGCATTATGGGTCTATCGAACATCGATCAGGGATAATACTATTCTTTCTTGTATATGAAACCAAGGCTGTGCTACCAGCTGAGGTTGAAGTGCCTTCACTCTGTATCCTCATTGAGTCCAATCTACTAGAAGCCGAGAGAGAGAGAGAGATCCGGCTTCGAACAATTAAGCTTGATCGATGAAAAATGACTTTAGGCTTTTTGTCATACTTAGGTCTATCAAGGGTGAATCGCACACGCTTACAACAAACGTGTTCGCATTCGAGATTTGAAAGTGGGTGACATTGTACTCAAGAAAATATTTCCTTCTCTCCACATCGATCCAAGAGGAAAATTCAAGCCCAATTGGGAGGGACCTTATGTCATCCGAGAAGTGCTTCTAGGGTAAGCGCTCTGCCTTGCCTCCATGGACGAAGATCACTTTCCTGAGCCCATCAATGCTGGATACGTACGATGATTCTATTCTCAAGTCTCCTACGACAAGGTAAGTATTGATAAAATAGATACGTGACTGCTCAAGGACTGTTGTGCTAAAATGTTGTGCTGATATATTTATTAAAAGGTGTGATGTCAAAAATCAATGGTAGCAAACCAATTAAGAAGGGGAGATGAAATGTGATGAAATCATCATACAAACAACATTCTAAACTTAGTCCTGTAAGAATCAAGGCTGTTGTAGCAAGTTTGAAAGTAAGGATTAGTCCATAAGGAAATTTGATCTAAATTTTTGTAAATCTCTAGGTCTGCTACAGATCTGGAAACCTATTCTTATTCTAACCTAAAATCAAGGAAAAACAGGAGGAGAGATAGAGTTTGGTTGTCACTTTAAACTAAAATAGCAAGAAATTAAATCTAATTGTAAACAAATTTGAAAAGCTAAATCAAAGATGAGCAGAAGAAAGATTTGAAGAAGAGAACAAAAGTTCTAGTGAAATAAAAATCAAATGTGGAGAATTAACAGCTTGGGGTCAATCTCACTGTAAAATTTATTTGTCAGACAACAGGGCAGAAGATGGATTTACAACCATCCTTCATTTGGCTACAAGCTCAAATGCAAGGTAGAATAATCCAGATCTGCCCTGAGATATGGATTAGTCCTAGGGGTATACTCTGTCCACTCAAATGGTTACAGAGTATTCCATGTATGTAATCCAGTCATGGGGGATATTGTGGGGTACCAATGGAGGAAGCACCCCAACTTGAGGTGGAGACAAGATACATACCCAAACTAGTAGCAGCAGCCACAGCAGCCCATGCCTTATAGAAATGCTCAGCCTTACCACCAGAGTTATGTTCCCCAGTCTCATTACCAGAAGCCCATGACCCAGCCTGTGGGCCAGTCTGTGTAGCAACCTGCACCCCTTCCAACTGTGAGAGCACCTTCTTTCAAGGAACAAGTTCTGGCCTCAGTGCAAAATTTGGGTCCCTTAACTCAAACTGTGCACTCTCACAGCCAAAGCATCAAAAAGATAGAAGACCATATTGTTCAGCTGTCTAATGCATTGACTAAGAGAGAGGAAGGGAGGCTGCCTAGCCAACCACTGGATAACCCAAGGAGACAGTATGTAGTGGATGAAGTTTCTTCCACCTATGAGGAAGCCAAATCCATTACTATATTAAGAAGTGGAAGGCTGGTTGATAACCAAGTTGGCTGTGAGACTTTGAGAAATTTTGAAAAAGGCAAAGAGGTAGTGTTTGAAAGGACACAACAAGGGCCACCAGTAGTGGACATGAAGGAGCAACTAGATGAGTATAAAGAGGATAATGATGATCCTCAAGAAAAGAGAAAAATCAAAAAGAAAGTTGACCAATTGGCTAAGGCTGCAAATGAGGGAGCAATCCCACATTTGCCATTTCCTAAAGCATTGCAACCACCTTTCCCTTTGGATAAAGGGCAAGGTAAAATAGAAGAAATGATGGAAACTTTTAAGCAAGTAAAGGTCAACTTGCCTTTACTTGATGCAATAAAATAAGTTCCAGCCTATGCTAAGTTTCTGAAGGAATTATGCACCCATCAAAGACAGTCTAGGATACACTTATCCAAGAAGGTCTTTTCAGCAGAAAAGGTAAAGCAAATGCTGTCTATTGCTACCTCCATAAAACTTCAAGACCCTGGAGTGCCCACTATCCCCTGCATCATTGGGGATCATAAAATTGAGAAAGCCTTATTAGATCTGGGAGCCAGTGTGAATTTACTGCCATATACAGTATATGAGAAGCTGGGCTTAGGAAAGTTGAAGCCCACACATGTGGTCTTGCAATTGGCTGACAGATATAAAAGGAAGCCTATGGGGGTCATTGAAGATGTCCTAATGGGAGTTGACAAGTTCTTTTACCTTACTGACTTTGTGGTGCTAGACATGGAGCCAAGCAAATGTGTTTCTTCCATACCTGTGATTTTAGACAGGCCCTTTTTGGCCACTGCTAATGCCTGTATACAATGCAAGTCAGGAGTCATGGAAGTCTCCTTTTGCAATATGAAAGTAAAGCTGAATGTGTACAACATAGCTCATCAGCCTCCTCTAGATGAGACCTGTTTTTCCATTGATGTACTAGAGGAGGTTGTGCATAAAAATCCACATCCGCTGATGCAGGGCAATGTATGGTTCACAAATACAAAACAACACCCAGGGAATGGACATTTGCTACAGAATAGATCCATGAAAGGTGCCAAGTTTAATGAGCCTGAGGAGACTATGAACCTTCCAAACCCTCCAGATTAGCCCCTGAAGTCAGTATGTATCATATGTACCTTACTTTGCTTTTGTTCTTGGTGTTTACTTTGTTGTTTATTGATTTTTTTTTTCCTGCAATAAAAAAACTGCCATGCTAAATATTAGGCCATCATTTCAATATTACCAGTTGTCCTGAGATAATGGGAGCTTGGCCATAAGGGAAACAAATTGTAGAGCAACATAGCAGAAGAGCCTGCAGAGTGCTGAAGCTGAGAGTGCCCAGAAACGCAGCCTTATTTGGTTTTTGGGAGCCTTCGATAGGTCAAATTTACTTTTCGTTAGGTCACATGGTGATTTCGACAGGATATTTGATGGTTTCGATAGGCACTGAGGCCTGTCGGAAGGATGGTTCCACCTATCGGGATCCTATCGAATCATCCCTTTTGAAAGCTTTGTAAGCTAAGCTTTTGACAGGACGCATGAACCTATCGAAACCATCCAATGCATCCTATCGAAATCGTATTTCACCCCTTATATACCTGTCGATAGGTCATTTATGCCTCACTCCCTACCCTCTGCAAAACCCTAGCTCTCTTTCTCCTCCCTCCTTCTCCACTAAATCCTCGCAGAACCTTCAGCTATTCAGTCTGCCTTTTCGTGCGTGCATTGAGCTTGCGCAGAGGAGCATTGTGCATATGATTTTGGAGAAATTAGAGCTGTGTATTGCGATATCTATTAAACCCTAGGAATTTTGGGATAAGTTGCCTTCCCACCACCAATCTGTTGTTGTTCTAATTGTTAACCTCTGAATTCCATTACAAGTTGGTGAGTAAACAATCCCTGAGAGTAAATGGCTGAGCTTGAGGAAACCCTAGCAAACCTACTCCGGAGACCAGCTGCTTCTACCCCCAAATCTTCCAAGAAATCGAAGCCAGTTTCCAAACCACCTGTTAAGAGGAAGCTCTCTGAAGACACCCCAGAAGGCCCCTAAAGCCAAGAAAGCCAAAGCTGTAGAAATTCAGGAGCCTGTGGTGGAAACACCCTTAGAGAGAACTGTTCCTACAGTAGAGCTTCCAACTGGGTTAACTACCCCTAATGAGTTTGTAGAGAATTTGAGTCTTGTCCTTGAGACAGATTTTGATCTGACATATTTTGCCAACATTGGAGAGTGCCAGGGGACATTGGAATATTTGAAGAAAGAAGGATTATTGCCCCTGCTTTCACCCTTGAAGGAAAATGTGTACCCCAGGTTGGTGAAATTGTGGTACCAGAACCTGACAAAGAAGGTGGAGCCTGGGGCTGAGGATGTACTAGAAATCTTGATTGATGACTGGTAGTTGATTGTCGATTGCAGAGACATTAGGATGGCTTTGGTAGTCCCATATCAATTTGACTCCACCCAAGCTGAGGGAGCACCTATAGGGGCTACATTTAGGGAAATGGCTAAACAGCTTACGAACGGAATAGTGGGCTGTGGTGAATCCCTGATGAGAAGAGATCTCCATCCTACCCTAAGGCTCATTGATACCATTTTGAGGAAAATTATCTATGTTACTGGCCATTTGCAAGAGAGAAGGGCCTCATTAGTGGATGCCCTATACTACTGTTCAAAGAGGCAATTTGTGAATGCACTTAAGCCGATTTTTGAAACAATGGTGGACATCAATGACAAGGTGCTGAAGAGACAAGCTTTTGCTAAGGGAGGAGGTCTGCCCTTCTGTAGACTCATTACATGTATGCTCAAGACTGGAAAGTATGTGATCAAGAGAAATGAGCCAATGGAGAAGTTGACCAGCAAAGTGTATGGAAAGCGAGAATGGTCCACCAGTCTCACTTTGATTAAGAAGAGTAAGCCAGCTGGAATGGAGGAGGCTGAGAAGGCACCCACTACCGTGGCAGCAGATATTCCGGCTGAGATACCCTCATCCATCCCTCCACCTACCATACCTGTCCCATTACCCACACCTCCACCCACGTTGATTTTTTCTTTTGTATCAGTCCCTCTTCCAACATACCCCTTTCCACCCACCTCTGAACTAGTTTTACCTTTACCAACCACTCAGGTTTTCCAACTTGAAGTCCTTGAACCTCCCACATTCTCCGAGTTTACCCCTACCATTTCTTCTCCACCCATTACCCAACCCATTTCGGATTTCCCCCCTCCACAACCCCCTCTGTGTACACAGGGTGTGGACCAGTTCACCACTACTGGGTTCACTGCCCTCATGACTTCAATTGTGGAGGATGTTTCTCATGAGTACACTCTACTTCTTGACTCCCCACGCCCCACTCCTCCTCATTTTAACCATGCACCCTCCTCTCCTTTCCATCCCATTCCAACACCTATCCCGTCTACCCCCACCACGCCTGACACGTTCACCCAAATTCTCTCACTCCTATAGTCCATTCAATCTCAATTGACCATAAACAGTGACAACCAAACCCTCATGAGCGCCTGCCTCCAATCAATTCAATCCACCCTTACCCCATCCTCTCTAACTCCTCAACCCCCTCCCACCTCCCCAATTTCACCTATCAGCGTACCCATACATTTATCTCCTCCTCATTCACCCATAGCTTCACCACCCCGGGTTGCTGCCCAGTCCGAGGAGGTAGTAGCCCCATCTCTCCCCACACCTTCATTTGTTCTCCCTTCATCACCATCTATAATTGCTTCTGCAGTGGCTGAATCACCCATCACCTACTACCCCCCTCCCACTCCACCTGTTTTCAAAGATGCCTCCACCCAAACTGATCCATGGGAGGATCTGGTTCTCTCCACCCCCTCCTCTTCATCCACTACACCCTTGTCCTTGCCCATTGTCCTTAGACAAAACATGTACATCCCACCTTACCTCACCCTGCTGTATGCCATGAGGGACAACCCTTACATCCAAAGGGATGTCCTGAGAGGGATGGCTGCACTCCGCGCTTCCCTCAAAGCCCCTTATGAGGAGAGGATTGCCAACATAGAATTGGAACACAGAATCAAGCTCCGAGATATCTCTCAAGGGTGGTCTAAAATCCTGACTCGTTATGAGTCCGCAAAACAGTTGGTAGCTGCTGAGAGTCTAATTGCCAAATATGAGAAGAAGAATTATGAGCTTCTCAAGAAGAAATTACCCAATGCTCAGGAAATACTCAAGGCCACCAAGGAACTCTCTGATGCCAACTTGCTCTATGCCGCAAAACAAATTGACATATTAGAGAAAAAGGTTGCTTCCTTTACCTCTCAACCCTTTCAACCTACCCCTCTAGCTATTGTACCTCCTACTGAGCCTCCCTCCACTCAATCCTATCCCCCTTCTATAACTCAACCTCCTCCTACCCCACATGTGGATGTGCACCCTCCTCCAGCCCAGGAACCTCCCCCTACTCAACCTGCCCCTCCAAAATCTAAAAGGGTCCCCCACCAAGAAGAAAGTTACTGCCAAAAGATCTACCTCCTCTGCTGCTTCTGTCAAGAAAGGAAAGAAGTACCACTTTCACGATCGCGTCATTATTGGACAGTCACGTGTGGGGGATACCCGGATGTTTCAAAGGACTAAGCGCTCGTGAAAGAGGTACTATCAAGGACTTGGAGCATGATTGGAGGCCGTTTCTGTCATTTTTTTTTTCTTTTATGAACATTTGATCTTTGAGTACTTTTGGAACAATTTGTAATAGCATTGCGATTGCTTGGTGCATTCTGGATATTTACTTGAATGTATATCTTTGTTTTTCCTTCTTGATTGTTATTTCCTATTTTGGATGTGACTTGCTTGCCTAAAAAATGAAAGATAAGTTAGATGGCTTGTGAAACTGTAATTATGTCTCGTACACTTCTGCAGGATAGCCATGAGTTTGGAAAATATGGGGGAATGCCCCCTGATTTATGCATTGGCTGAAAATGGCCATAGTCCATGCACTTCTCCTTTGTTTGTTGTGAGCATGGTTCCTATAAAAGAAGAGTGTAAAACAGGTTAAGTGGTAAACCCAGGTGTCCCAGCTCGTGGCCTGGGGTGCCATAAAAGAGAAGTTAGTTTATTTTATGTAGGTGGATTGGTCCTAAGGGATGGGAAGACAGACCTTCTCCTTTCCCTCTTTTCCTTTTCCTTCTTTTTTTTGGTCTAACGTGTCTATTACACACGCTAGGCATTTCTAGCCATTTTTTGACCTAGCATGTGAAATATACACGCTAAGCATTTTTGGGGAAGTTTTGGCTAAGAGTGTAATACACACGCTAGGCAATTTCTAGGAAATTTTAAACTAGCGTGTATATTACACACGCTAGGTGCTTTTGGCGGTGGTGGGCCTATAAGGCCTGAGAAAACACTCTTTTTTTCTATTCTGAGTTGGGTTTTGGATTTTGCTCCAACATTTTTGTCTTTTCTTCCTGAGGGAGGGTCCATTATCCTACATTGACTCATGATTCCTTTAAACGACTTTGTACGACCATGGACCCGCTTTATAACCTTGCCCCTCCAGGGGGTCCGGGACTTTTATGCTTCCCTCCTTGGGTGCAGGGCCCAGTTTTCTGAAGAAATGGCATGATAGCTTGAATGAGAGAGAACTTACAAGTTTGGATCCACTTGGGCTTGCCCGTCTCTCATCTTTCCTTGATGTTCCTCTGTTTTGGGACCTCATTCACACGGCGATTTCGCATTGGGATGTGGAAACCCATGTCTTCCTCTTTAGAACCCATGAGCTAACTCTAAACTTGAAGAGCTCTCCATTTTGTCGAGTTTGAGGCTTCATCGAGGCCTTGCTAAGGTGGTACCGAAATTCGGTTATGAAAAGGTCATCCACAGGACTTTAGGCTTGAAGAAAGATGATTATGAGAAAAGCCTTGTCAGTGGGCCCACCAGGTGTTCGATGAAATTCCTGAGATAACTTTTTGGCGACGAAAGTTTGTGAAAATTGTCGGTCAAGAATATTCATAATGTGAAAACTTTCGCTCTTTGCCTTCTCTTAGAGGTCCTTTTTTATACTGGGGGGAGAGCTTTTCTCTTGAGCTCTGCGACGTACTGGCGGAGCTTGAAGGGGGCCATTCTGTGATGCATTTGGTATTGGCTAAGCTTTACCGTTGTATTGATGGCTTTACCTTGGGCAAGGTGGAGTGCTTCCGGGGGTGCCCTGTTCTGTTTCAGGTCTGGCTTGGGGAGCATCTTGCCATATTGGTTCGTGCCTCGCTTTTATGTTGTCCAGGGGGAGGTGGCTCGCTGCTTTTTGGGTTGATGCTCCAAGTTGCCACAGGGGAATACACATGAGCTGCATCTTTGGCTGACTGAGGCTGAGTTGGTATGGAGGCTTCCATGGCTTGATAGGACCTTCCCGATAGTTGGATCTAGAGACCACGAGGGTATCACCCTTCTCGGCTTGACTAGCAGTACCTATTACTTTCCATCTCAGGTGATGCATCAGTTTGGAAATACTCAGCAGGTGCCTTGTGCGGCAAAACCACCCCTATGCACCTTGATTTTTTCTCAAGGGTCTTCTGGGGATTTGGATAGGATAGCCGCTCTTTAGGAAACACATCAGTCAACGCATATGTGTAATCTGAAGCAAGGGAATCTTACTTTGACTTCTTCAGAGTATGAGGTTTGGCTACTATCTGAGAGGCCTTCTGCTCGTCGCTTGGACCAAGTGGAAAGTAGTGATGTAGAGGGGCCTTGGCTGAGGAAGGAGTCGGCACTTCATACCTAGATTGAGTTGCTGATAGATGAGAAGCAGGTCCTGCACGAGCATTTAGAGAAAGAGCAGGTAAGCGTTGATGTTGCAGAAACAAGAGTCGGTGTTGCAGAGTGTGAGGTTCTTCGTCTGGAAGGAACCATGAGTGATGATCTTGGTGCTACTGATGCTTCTCGAAAGTGATATAAGGGCCTTCATGGTCATTGGATGACCGATCGGAAAGCTCGCGAAGATGCTTTACATGCAGAAAATTTGTGTCTTGAAGCGCGAGTTGTCGTTGACCTGGTCCTGCACATACTTTTTGTAGATCAAATATCATAGGAAGGTGCATAAGAACCCCTGACAAATATCTTTTTGGTATATATATATTTTTTGTCTCTCATTTCACTTTTTTTTGTAAAGGTAAAGAGTTGGGTACCACACCGATTATCTTTTTGAGATGTGATATGAGTAAAGTGTAAAGCTTAAAATGGAAAAGGAGAATCTATTATCTTTTTCTAATTTTCTTTATATGTATAAAAATGGAAAAGGGAAATCTTTTGTTTTATATAAGTATCTTTTCTTCTATCCTCTTTTTTTGTTTGTTTGATGCCTTGACAATGAGGTGAAGTGACAGGTCCCATTTTGAGCATAGTTGAACCCGTTCATGGTCGGACCTAAGTGAGATTTGGAATCCTTGCCAAGGTCAGAACGTCCATTCCTTTGGACCAAATCAACCATTTATCTTTACCTCAGGTCATGCATCTGATGGTGCAGTATGAAAGATCTGCCTGATCAAGACCTGATTTGAGTGAACATGAGTGGCCCAATTGAAGACCAGATAGCTCGGTAACCAAGGGAGTAACCGATGATTTTTTCTTTCATTTCTTTTAACCTTTTTACTCACAGTGCCCAAGATGGGTTTTTGTGATACCCGTTATTACCCTATTTTTTTACCCGTAGCGCCCCTTCGAGTTTTCACTACGTCCATGGGTATGTATTTTTATCCCAAGCACATTTTTAGGTTTTTACCTGGTCCGCTCAAGCTCCCTATATTTACCCATGGCGCCCTTTCGGGTTTTCACCACGTCCTTTTTGCTTTGAGCTTATATTTTTCTTTTTCTTTTCTTCTTTATTTTCTCAATGGCCACGACATGGACGTCGACTCCGTCATAGCCGGTTAGATGGAGTTCTTTTGTTGTCTCACAGTTTGGCTCGTGCTGACTCAACGAATACTGCGACTGCTCGTAGACCTTAAAGAGGGATTTCTCTCAAGATGAATCATGGCCATGGGTAAGGTTAGGAATTTTGAATGTATTCTGGGGTTAAAAGATTTCCTTGGTTGGGTTCCAGCTGCCGTAATACACTTCTTCCTTAAGGAATTTTCACTGTACATGCCTCATGATATTTCCCTCTTTTGTTGTCTATATATATATTTTTCTTCTTTTTCTTTTCAGACAATCTCCTTTTTTAGGGTTTTGCTTTTCTGATATTTTTGGATTTTGAGGGTAACTCTTTTCTCTTCGCTCCTTTTTTTTGTTTAATATATACATTTTTATGTCATCTTTTTTCTTCCTAGGAGGGGTTTGTAAAATAAAGTCTCATGGCTCAATAGGTGTAGCAAAGGGTATGAGTGTTCAAGGATGCTTTTTTTTACTACTTGACTTTGAAATGATGGCCTCTTTTGTGGGGCCCTTGTTAATCAGTGAAAAATACTATTTTTCACCTCCTAAACTTGACCTTTAATGGACCTTTGAGTTGATTAATAATATAGTTTGAGAGCTATTTTATAGTTAGCAATAATCTACGGTAAAGTATAGAAAAGGCCAAAAAGGAGAGAGAGAGCAGAGTCAACCCTTGACTGATAAAGAAACCCCTGCATGACGATTCTTTGTCATCAACAAAACTCACAAAAGAAGAGGGCAGTTGAAATGCACTTTTTGAGTGGTTCTAATGCATGTTCAAACAGGGGCTGAGGCTGCAATGATGAACTCGAGCAGTTCAATGGATAATTTGAGCAGTTGCTGAAGCTTCTAAGTGAATTCGAGTAGTCTACTGAACATGTCGAGCAGTTCACAACATAGAGATTCAACATGTTGAGTAGTTTAGTCTGAGGAAGAGGAACCTGTCGATCAATACACTTGAACCTATTGAAAGGTTACCTGAAGCCAACCATCCTCGAGAAGTGGAAGGTGTTGAAATGAACTCATTAGGAACCCAGCGAGAACCTATCGAAGGGTTTATGCCTAAAGCAAGGATTCTATCGAACAGTGGTTTGAACCTATCGAGATTATATTTCTGAAGCTATGAACCTGTCGAGAGGTACTTTGAACCTATCGAACTGAAGACACCTGAAGCTCTCAACCTGTTGTTGGGGTATTTTAATGTGCTGATTTATTGTGTAATGATAGTAAAATAGGGGATGGATTAAGCATAACAAAAATATCCTAGACCTGCAAGATACAGGGTCCTTTGTAGCAAGTTTTAATAAGTAAGGGAATGTCCACAGGGAGGTGAGTTTAAAATATGGTAAATCTCCAGATTTGTAAGAGATCTGGCACCCTAACTAATGCTAAGTAAGCTAAGAAAAAGGGAAGAAGTTAAATAAGGTTGTCACTTGAACTAAACTATACTTGAAATGCAAACTAGCTGAGATCGAGTCCAGAGATCTAGATCTTGTAAATGGAAGGGTTTAAAAATAAAAAATAGAGAAGAACAGCTTGGAGATTGGTCTCACTACGATTAGGTTGAGCTGATCATGTTACAGGGGTTTCAAAGCATACAAATCCCTCAGCTGGCTACAAGCACAGCTGCAAGGTAGAAGGCTCCACTCTAAACTAAAGGATTTAACTGATCTTAAGGCTATGGTCTGTCCACTTTAATGGTCACAGACCATCCTATAGACTTCATCCGATCCAAGGGTCTATGGTAGAAGTGTCCAATTGAAATCAGAGATTGGACTGCTCTTAAGGCTATGATCTGTCCACTTCAATGGTCACAGACCATCCTATGGAATTCCTCCAAACCAAAGGTTTCAACCAGAGCATTAAAACCACTACAGATGCTGCAATTTCTAGGTCACAAACACAAGAAATTACAGGGATTTCAGATCTAGGGAGATCAGATGGTATCCAAGAGGTCTACCAGTTAAGTGGGTGAGCTGATCAACAGACTCCTCTACACAAATCCGATCGAGCACCAAATGAAACCAAAGGAACTATAAATCTAATTAAATCAATAGAAACAATATTTACATTGTAAAAAAACTCGCTCTACAATGAAATGCTCTCAGATCTGTAGTCTGTGCAATAATTAACCCATAATAACACTCTCAACCTTACCCAATTACAGATCTAACCTCTCTCTTCACTGCTCCTAGGGAATTAGCCAACCATAGTTGAGCTAAAAGAGGGAAAATAGAATTTCGCTGCAAGCTCTAACCTCCATAATTTGATCTAAATCTCGATCTCCCCCCAATTGCAATTGGGGATCTTCATATATAGCTTTTCCTCTTGTTTTTCTTGCCAGTTTTCCCTTCTAGAAGGTCCTCAGAGTTTGTTAGAGTTTTGTTAGAGCACGTGGGTTGGTTAGGGTTTTCTAGGGCATCTTTTGGATCGCCACGTCGGTCACCAATGTGCCTCGGTTTGTGTGCACTAGGTCACCAAGTTACAGCGTGTGAATTGCCTATTTTCTGAGAAGTTTTTCACACAATTTTGACAGGTTCAGGAAGCTTTCGACAGGTTCAAATGTAGCTTTTTGGTCCTTTCGCTAGGTTCTCAGATCTCTTCGATAGGTTCCGATAGGATGAGCCTTCTCTTAAAGCTTCAACATTCTTAGCCCTCTGCCTAGAGCATTCGACAGGTTGGAGATGCTTTTCGACAGGTTGGAGGACCATTTCGATAGGTTCTGCTCCCACATCTCCATCTCGATAGGTTCAGGAAACCATTCGATAGGATCCCCTTACACCTCAGGCAGGCTTTCGATAGGATGGCTTCTTCCTTTCTTTTTGCTGCTCAATAGGTTCTTTGATCCTATCGAACTACTCAATCCACATGAATCCATCCTTCTTCTGCCTTCAGATCCTATCGAAACCTTTCCAACTGCACGAATTCCTCCTTTCTTTGCTTACAACTCCTATCGAAGTCTTCAGATGACCTCTCGATAGGATGTTTTCAGCCTGTTTTTACTTCCTTCGCCTTGCCCTGCTGTAGCCATGCGCTCCAAGGGCCCAATGGTGTGCAGCCTCTTGTGTGCCCTTGCTGGGTCTGTACTGTGCTGAGAAATAGACTTCTTTGAGTGGCATTCTTGAGTGGTTTTCTGCATTTTTCCTAACTTTTATTGCTATCTACAAAACATACTCAACAGAGGTTTATTAATGTGCTCACAGGTCCATCAGAGGTCAGGTTAAGGGGTGAAAATTGGCATTTTTCACTACTTAACACACCCCCAAACCTAAGCTTTGCTAGTCCCTGAGCAAAGGAAAATTAAAGAAAAAAATGAATGCCACTTTCGTAGGGATCACAGATGCATTTAGCATGTGCATCAAGCCTTTTAAACCCCTAGGTGATCCCTAGTGGAGGAGTGAAGTCTCCTGAGGGTTTTCAGTGAAGGTACCCACAAACTTCTCCCATAAAGTTAGTTAATAGTAGTGCATCCTGCTAAAACAGAGTTTCAGTAAATTGAATAAATTCACACCATGTCTATTCGATTCATTAGAGGAATTTCAATAGAAAAAAAAATCAGTTCAAAACTTGAAAGTCTACTGTGATCCTTCACCATCACTTAGCTCATGTCAAGGCATTTCTCCTAAAAATTAATGCATGGCTCACCTTTCACTTGAGAATTCCGTTTTGATACTACCCCCATCAAATTGGATTTCAGACCCAAGTTTCAGCAGGGTTGTTCACTCCGAAAAAAAAAAATGAAGGGTAAAGAAATTCACGTAGCTCAAGAGCAGTTACAGCCCTCAAATAAGACTACAAGCATGAGCATAGGCATTGCTCTAATTCCAAAAATTTTTTAATTCTTTTCACCATAGATTAAAACAAATCCTTATCCCCACATGACAGCTCAATTTATTTCAGATCAGTAAGGTCTTTTTATTGGATTGTAATGTGGCTTATGGGTGGAGTTAATAAAAAATAAAGGGGTAAAAGGGATTCAAATTGAGAAATCAGTAAAGGTAAGGAGGTGGTCTGCAGCTCAACCTTCTTCATTTCAACACCTCTTCACTTTATTTTTTAATTTTCAGACTTGAAGTGATCAGCTTCTTATCTTCTTGTAGATTTTCAAATGAAGTGACTTTTCTTTCTCACACTTTCGCTCTTTCCTTTTTTTTTTTTTTTTTTTTTTTATGGGCCGGAATGCCACAACACCACCAAATGGGTTTTCCTCTTTCTTAACCAAAAATCACACCCGCTCTACCTTCACCTTTGTTTTCTGAATTCTCAGAGTGAGGGTCATGCTGCATTAGGTAAAAAGGGTTTTGTGGGTTTGGATTTTCTGATTTCCATCAAAGAAATTGGGATCTTTAAGGCTCAAAGTGGGTGTATCAAGGGTAGTTCAAAGGGTACGATCTTTAAGCTCAAACTGTCCATGGGATGGCCTTAGTTCATGTCCTCCATGTCATGAGTGCTGTCGAGCTGTTTCAACTTGGATTTGCCTAACTTCTAGTGAGTAGAATTGAGTTCAATCAGTCCTTAGAGCAGAAGAATTTGCCAAGACACTCTTCAAAGAAAAATTTTCAGTCCTAAATCTCACTGGATATCTTCACAATCTTCTCTCATTTCAGGTTTACTACACATCAAAATTATTTTTTGAAAATTATTGACATTTGCCTCAACAGAGCCTTTTGATTATTTTAGTTTCAGTTTTTAATTTCCTCTTTTCAAAAAAAAATCAAGTGAGAATTTACTCTAACTAATTCCAGGCTTCTTTCCTATGTAGCAGAAAGGAGGCATCAAGAAAGGAAAGAAGCCGTCGCCAAACCTAAAGAGGCTCACCCCACCAAGCCCCAACCCAACTCCGCCTTTCACCTTACTCTAGGAAGAAAGAAGGAAGTGGGAAGAAAATCGATCGCCTTTTTCCAAAAAACAAAATACATGAAGATAAAATTGTATTAATATGGTAAAACAACTCGCTGCACCGAGGAGGCCTCAAAGAAGAAAGAAAGCAAAATCTAAAATAACAAGGCCCTTCTATCTAAGGATGAGTCAAAAACCTGGTCTATGGTTGGCCGATGATCTCATCCTTAGATAAAGGCCTTGTTATTTTAGTTTCTTTCTAACTTATCTGCGATATATTTGAGGCCATATTAATACAATTTTATCTTCATGTATTTTTGTTTTTTATCAGCAGGTCGATATTTTCTAAATCCCATGCGATTATTGTATCAATTCTAAAGGAGGACACCTTCTTAATTTCTTTGGGAGAGTAAGGTGAAAGTATGCCAATGAAATGAGTTAATGATAGTGCAGCTAGGTTAAAAAGGAGTGTTTGGAATTAGTTAGAGTAAATTCTCACTTGATTTTTTTTTGGAAAAGAGGAAATTAAAAAACTGTTGAAACTAAAATAATCTGTAGTCCAAAAGGCTTCATGAGGCAAATGTCAATAATTTTCAAAAAATAATTTTGATGTGTAGTAAACCTGAAACGAGAGAAGATTGTGAAGATATCCAGTGAGATTTGAGACTGAGAATTTTTCTTTGAAGAGTGTCTTGGCAAATTCTTCTGCTCTAAGGACTGATTGAACTCAATTCTACTCATTAGAAGTTAGGCAAATCCAAGTTGAATAAGCTCGACAGCACTCATGACATGGAGGACATGAACTAAGGCCATCCCATGGACAGTTTGAGCTTAAAGATCCTACCCTTTGAACTACCCTTGATACACCCACTTTGAGCCTTAAAGATCCCAATTTCTTTGATGGAAATCAGAAAATCCAAACCCAGCGAAGAGATCTGAGAACCTAGCGAAAGGACCAAAAAGCTACATTTGAACCTGTCGAAAGCTTCCTGAACCTATCAAAATTGTGTGAAGAGCTTCTCAGAAAATAGGCAATTCACACGCTGTAACTTGGTGACCTACTGCACACAAATCGAGGCACATTGGTGACTAGCATGGCGATCCAAAAGATGCCCTAGAAAACCCTAACCAACCCACGTGCTCTAACAAAACTCTAACAAACTCTGAGGACCTCCTAGAAGGGAAAACTGGCAGGAAAAATAAGAGGAAAAGCTATATATGAAGATCCCCAATTGCAATTGGGGGGAGATCGAGATTTAGATCAAATTCTAGAGATTAGAGCTTGCAGCGAAATTTCATTTTCCCTCTTTTAGCTCAACTATGGTTGGCTAATTCCCTAGGAGCAGTGAAGAGAGAGGTTAGATCTGTAATTAGGTACGGTTGAGAGTGTTATTATGGGTTAATTATTGCACAGACTACAGATCTGAGAGCATTTTATTATAGAGCAAGTTTTTTTACAATGTAAATATTGTTTCTATTGATTTAATTAGATTTATAGTTCCTTTGGTTTCATTTGGTGCTCGATCGGATTTGTGTAGAGGAGTCTGTTGATTAGCTCACCCACTTAACTGGTAGACCTCTTGGATACCATTTGATCTCCCTAGATCCGAAATCCCTACAATTTCTTATGTCTGTGACCTAGAAATTGCAGCATCTGTAGTGGTTTTAATGCTCTGATTGAAACCTTTGGCTTGGAGGAATTCCATAGGATGGTCGTGACTATTGAAGTGGATAGATCATAGCCTTAAGAGCAGTCCAATCTCTGGTTTCAATTGGATTCTTCTACCATAGACCCTTGGATCGGATGAAGTCTATAGGATGGTCTGTGACCATTAAAGTGGACAGACCATAGCCTTAAGATCAGTTAAATCCTTTAGTTTAGAGTGGAGCCTTCTACCTTGCAGTTGTGCTTGCAGCCAGCTAAGGGATTTGTGTGCTTTGAAACCCCTGTAACATGATCAGCTCAACCTAATCGTAGTGAGACCAATGTCCAAGCTGTTCTTCTCCATTTTCTATTTTTAAACCCTTCCATTTGCAAGATCTAGATCTCTGACTCAGCTAGTTTGCATTTCAAGTATAGTTTAGTTCAAGTGACAACCCTGTTTAACTTCTTCCCTTTTTCTTAGCTTACTTAGCATTAGTTAGGGTGCCAGATCTCTTACAGATCTGGAGATTTACCATATTTTAAACTCACCTCCCTGTGGACATTCCCTTACTTATTAAAACTTGCTACAAAGGACCCTGTATCTTGCATGTCTAGGATATTTTTGTTATGCTGAATCCATCCCCTATTTTACTATCATTACACAATAAATCAGCACATTGAAATACCCCAACAACAGGTTGAGAGCTTCAGGTGTCTTCAGTTCGATAGGTTCAAAGTACCTCTCGACAGGTTCATAGCTTCAGAAATATAATCTCGATAGGTTCAAACCACTGTTTGATAGAATCCTTGCTTTAGGCATAAACCCTTCGATAGGTTCTCGCTGGGTTCTTAATGAGTTCATTTCAGCACCTTCCACTTCTCGAGGATGGTTGGCTTCAGGTAACCTTTCGATAGGTTCAAGTGTACTGATCGACAGGTTCCTCTTCCTCAGACTAAACTACTCAACATGTTGAATCTCTATGTTGTGAACTGCTCGACATGTTCAGCAGACTACTCGAATTCACTTAGAAGCTTCAGCAACTGCTCGAATTATCCATTGAACTGCTCGAGTTCATCATTGCAGCCTCAGCCCCTGTTTGAACATGCATTAGAACCTCTCAAAAAGTACATTTCAACTGCTCGTACCCTTCTTTTGTGAGCCTTTGCTGTTGATGACAGCAACTGTCATGCATGGGTTTCTTTATCAGTCAAGGGTTGACTCCGCTCTCTCTCTCTCTCTCCTTTTTGGCCTTTTCTGTACTTTACTGTAGATTATTGCTAACTATAAAATAGCACTCAAAATATATTATTAATCAACTCAAAGGTCCATTAAAGGTCAAGTTTAGGAGGTGAAAAATAGTATTTTTCACTGATTAATAAGGACCCCACAAAAGAGGCCATCATTTCAAAGTCAAGTAGTAAAAAAAAGCATCCCTGAACACTCATACCCTTTGCTACACCTATTGAGCCATGAGCCTTTATTTTACAAACCCCTCCTAGGAAGAAAAAAGAAGACATAAAAATGTATATATTAAACAAAAAAAGGAGCGAAGAGAAAAGAGTTACCCTCAAAATCCAAAAATATCGGAAAAGCAAAACCCTAAAAAAAGAGACTGTCTAAAAAGAAAAAGAAGAAAAATGTATATATAGACAACAAAAGAGATAGAAATATCATGAGGCGTGTACAGTGAAAATCCCCTAAGGAAGAAGTGTACTACGGCAGCTGGAACCCAACCAAGGAAATCTTTTAACCCCAGAATACATTCAAAATTCCTAACCTAACCCATGGCCCTGATTCATCTTGAGAGAAAGCCCTCTTTAAGGTCTACGAGCAGTCGCAGTATTCGTTGAGTCAGGACGAGCCAAACTGTGAGACAACAAAAGAACTCCATCCAACCGGCTATGACGGAGTCGACGTCCATGTCATGGCCGTTGAGAAAATAAAGAAGAAAAGAAAAAGAAAAATATAAGCTCAAAGCAAAAAGGACGTGGTGAAAACCTGAAAGGGCGCCATGGGTAAAAATAGGGAGCTTGTGCGAACCCGGTAAAAACCTAAAAAGGTGCTTGGGATAAAAATACATACCCATGGACGTAGTAAAAACTCGAAGGGGCGCTACGGGTAAAAAAATAGGGTAATAACGGGTATCACAAAAACCCATCTTGGACACTGTGAGTAAAAAGGTTAAAAGAAATGAAAGAAAAAGTCATCGGTTACTCCCTTGGTTACCGAGCTATCTGGTCTTCAATTGGGCCACTCATGTTCACTCAAATCAAGTCTTGATCAGGCAGATCTTTCATACTACACCATCAGAAGCATGACCTGAGGTAAAGATAAATGGTTGATTTGGTCCAAAGGAATGGACGTTCTGACCTTGGCAAGGATTCCAAACCTCACTTAGGTCCGACCATGAATGGGTTCAACTATGCTCAAAATGGGACCTGTCACTTCACCTCATTGTCAAGGCATCAAATAAACAAAAAAAGAGGATAGAAGAAAAGATACTTATATAAAACAAAAGATTTCCCATTTCCATTTTTATACATATAAAGAAAATTAGAAAAAGATAATAGATTTTCTTTTTCCATTTTAAGCTTTACACTTTACTTGCATCACATCTCAAAAAGATAATCAGTGTGGTACCCAACTCTTTACCTTTACAAAAAAAAGTGAAATGAGAGACAAAAAATATATATATACCAAAAAGATATCTGTCAGGGGTTCTTATGCACCTTCCTATGGTATTTGATCTCTATAAAAAGTATGTGCAGGACCAGGTCAACGACAACTCGTGCTTCAAGACATGAATTTTCTGCATGTAAAGCATCTTCGCGAGCATTCCAATCGGTCATCCAATGACCATTAAGGCCCTTATATCACTTTCGGGAAGCATCAGTAGCACCAAGATCATCACTCAGGGTTCCTTCCAGAAGAAGAACCTCACACTCTGCAACACCGACTCTTATTTCTGCAACATCAGCGCTAACCTGCTCTTTCTCTAAATGCTCGTGCAGGACCTGCTTCTCATCTATCAGCAACTCAATCCAGGTATGAAGTGCCCACTCCTTCCTCAGCCAAGGCCCCTCTACATCACTACTCTCCACTTGGTCCAAGCGACGAGCAGAAGGCCTCTCAGATAGTAGCTAAGCCTCATACTCTGAAGAAGTCAAAGTAAGATTCCCTTGCTTCAGATTACACATATTCGTCGACTGATGTGTTTCCTAAAGAGCGGCTATCCTATCCAAATCCCCAGAAGACCCCTGAGAAAAAATCAAGGTGCATAGGGGTGGTTTTACCGCACAAGGCACTTGCTGAGTATATCCAAACTGATGAATCACCTGAGATGGAAAGTAATAGGTACTACCAGTCAAGCCGAGAAGGGTGATACCCTCGTGGTCTCTAGATCCAACTGTCGGGAAGGTCCTATCAAGCCATGGAAGCCTCCATACCAACTCAGCCTCAGTCAGCCAAAGATGTAGCTCATGTGTATTCCCCTGTGGCAACTTGGAGCATCAACCCAAAAAGCAGCGAGCCACCACCCCCTGGACAACATAAAAGCGAGGCACGAACCAATATGGCAAGATGCTCCCCAAGCCAGACCTGAAGCAGAACAGGGCACCCCCAGAAGCACTCCACCTTGCCCAAGGTAAAGCCATCAATACAGCGGTAAAGCTCAGCCAATACCAAATGCATCACAGAATGGCCCCCTTCATGCTCCGCCAGTACGTCGTAGAGCTCAAGAGAAAAGCTCTCCCCCCAGTATAAAAAAGGACCTCTAAGAGAAGGCAAAGAGCGAAAGCTTTCACATGATGAATATTCTTGACCGACAATTTTCACAAACTTTCGTCGCCAAAAAGTTATCTCAGGAATTTCATCGAACACCTGGTGGGCCCACTGACAAGGCTTTTCTCATAATCATCTTTCTTCAAGCCTAAAGTCCTGTGGATGACCTTTTCATAACCGAATTTCGGTACCACCTTAGCAAGGCCTCGATGAAGCCTCAAACTCGACAAAATGGAGAGCTCTTCAAGTTTAGAGTTAGCTCATGGGTTCTAAAGAGGAAGACATGGGTTTCCACATCCCAATGCGAAATCGCCGTGTGAATGAGGTCCCAAAACAGAGGAACATCAAGGAAAGATGAGAGACGGGCAAGCCCAAGTGGATCCAAACTTGTAAGTTCTCTCTCATTCAAGCTATCATGCCATTTCTTCAGAAAACTGGGCCCTGCACCCAAGGAGGGAAGCATAAAAGTCCCGGACCCCCCGGAGGGGCAAGGTTATAAAGCGGGTCCATGGTCGTACAAAGTCGTTTAAAGGAATCATGAGTCAATGTAGGATAATGGACCCTCCCTCAGGAAGAAAAGACAAAAATGTTGGAGCAAAATCCAAAACCCAACTCAGAATAGAAAAAAAGAGTGTTTTCTCAGGCCTTATAGGCCCACCACCGCCAAAAGCACCTAGCGTGTGTAATATACACGCTAGTTTAAAATTTCCTAGAAATTGCCTAGCGTGTGTATTACACTCTTAGCCAAAACTTCCCCAAAAATGCTTAGCGTGTATATTTCACATGCTAGGTCAAAAAATGGCTAGAAATGCCTAGCGTGTGTAATAGACACGTTAGACCAAAAAAAAAGAGGAAGAAGGAAAAGAGGGAAAGGAGAAGGTCTGTCTTCCCATCCCTTAGGACCAATCCACCTACATAAAATAAACTAACTTCTCTTTTATGGCACCCCAGGCCACGAGCTGGGACACCTGGGTTTACCACTTAACCTGTTTTACACTCTTCTTTTATAGGAACCATGCTCACAACAAACAAAGGAGAAGTGCATGGACTATGGCCATTTTCAGCCAATGCATAAATCAGGGGGCATTCCCCCATATTTTCCAAACTCATGGCTATCCTGCAGAAGTGTACGAGACATAATTACAGTTTCACAAGCCATCTAACTTATCTTTCATTTTTTAGGCAAGCAAGTCACATCCAAAATAGGAAATAACAATCAAGAAGGAAAAACAAAGATATACATTCAAGTAAATATCCAGAATGCACCAAGCAATCGCAATGCTATTACAAATTGTTCCAAAAGTACTCAAAGATCAAATGTTCATAAAAGAAAATAAAATGACAGAGACGACCTCCAATCATGCTCCAAGTCCTTGAGAGTACCTCTTTCACGAGCCCGTAGTCCTTTGAAACATCCGGGTATCCCCCACACGTGACTGTCCAATAATGGAGCGATTTAGAAAAGGGGAGCCGAAGTACGGGTCAAATATAATCTGCACAAGAAAGAAGAAGCCCATTGGTCAATTAATGCAATCATAACTCAAAAGTCTAACTGATGAAAAAAGAGAGTGGGATCATCAGGTCGAATTGAGACCTTAGACCAAGTTCTAAGTGTTTCATCCCCGACTCTCGACAACGGTTCGTGAGCTAGCATCTCATGAGGGGCTACATATACTCATCGGAAATGAGTAGGGGGAGGCCAGGTTGGATGTGCAAGTACCCCCAAATTTGAAAAGATGGACAAAGAAGGAACATATAAAAAAAAAAATGAAAGTCAGAAATGATGAACCAAGAAGGGCAAACCCAAATGGGCTACCTCAACCACGAGCCTAAAATCGAGGACAGAGGTAACCTCCCAATAGAAGCTCTGGCCAAGATATCCATCAGCACCGCATATCCGACGCCTCCCCAATCAAAATGATGCACATCTGCCTAGTTCTCCATCAGACAGAGAAGGGATAGTGTGACACGACCTCCACTGGCATTGACAAGAATGGTCTTGCCCAGAATGTAAAGAAGGGAGATATGAGCCAACACCAAGGCGTACTCAGGCTTGACAACAATGTCCAAATCAGGCTGGTGAGGATCAACCAGCTCGTCGACCTTAAATAGACTCTCTAGCCAAGACAACTTGACCTCAGAGCCGGTCATGTTGTTGGAGGAGGGGTAGGCCCCAATCAATCAAGTCACCTCCTCACGATCAGGTACGCGAGGACAGACCACTAACACCCCTCCTATGGAAATCCCTGTGATCATCGACCAATCCACGAGAGTGATGGTCATCTAGGTTACAGACATCTGAAAGGTCATCGTCTCGGGATGAAACCTGTCCACCAAAGCTTTCATGTAAGCCGAGTCACCTCGCATAGTGTTGGGATACATTTGGAATGTTTTGTTCTTTTATTATAAAAAATGATTAATTGAGGAAAAATAAAGAAAGGTAAAAACAAAAAAAAACAAAGTGGATTAAGTTGAACACAACATAAAACCAAACTCACAGGCCTACAAGATATAGGGCTGTTGTAGCAAGTTTTGATAAGTAAGAGTTTGTCCCATGGAGAGTGATGATCTGAAACCTCAAGGGTTGTATAGTAACCTCCAGATCTAGCCATAGATCTGGCAACTCTAAACCTAAACTATAAAGCAAGATAAAGAGAAGGTGTTTAGGTGTCACAACTAACCTAAAACTAAAAATAAAGAAATAAACTATAGCTAAAAGAAAAGGGGAAAAAGAAAGATGATGATGTAGTGTGGTAAAATAAAAGAAATAGATGGAGAAGTAGACAACTATGGTAGATCAACTATGCAACTCAGATCTAGAAATGAATCTGCAACATCCTTCACTTGGCTACAAGCACAAGTGTAAGGTAGAATAATCTAACCTGACCCAGAGGTTTGAACTGATCTTAGGGTGATATGCTGTCCACTATAATGGTCAAAGCATATCCCAGGGACTTCATCCAATCAATGGATTAAATCAAAACATGAAAACAATTGCAGACACTATGTTTGCAAGGCTACAAGCTCATGCATTCATATGAGAAAACAGACCTTGAAAACCAGGTGAAAACTATAAGGAATCCTAAGCTGAATGGGGACTTAGAATCAGCTGGTCATTGCTACAAAAAGACCTGCAATGACCCAACTCACAAGTCTGCAATCTCTACAAAAACTCATATCTAAACACTAAAAATAACTTTGCAAAATAGAGGAGATGTTGGGTTTGCAGCAATCCCTCCTTTGGCTACAAGCACAAAGCCAGGGGAAAAGAATCCATCTCTAACCTTTGGTCCAAATTTATCTTAGGGTTATGATCTGTCCACTTCAATAGTCACAGATCATCCCAGAGATTAATCCAGACACAGAGGTATGAGTTAGAACAAGAAAACTACTACTGTCACCATGGTTGTAGGGCTACAAGCTCAAGCAACCATAGGAGCATAAAACCCATAAAAATCTATGCAAAAACACAGAAAAATATAAATCAAATGAGCATTAAAACATGACATTTCATTGATAAAATAGAACTTACAATGGTAGCCCTCAAGACAGCAGCTTGTGAAAATCTCAAAAACAGCTCACTATACCATTACAAAACTCATTACAAGACTGAAATAAACTAAGTTGTGCTACAAAGAACTTAGCCTAGCATTGCTGTTGTGCTAAGGCAAAAAGAAAAATGGAAAAGGGAAAAGGAAACGAAAACCAACCCTAACCCTAAATTGATCCATCTATTCTGGGTTTGATCCAGCTAACCTGGATATTTTACAAGAAAGCTATAGCTCCATATTTATACAATCCAAGACAGCACTTTATGCTTCAGCCAATCAGAAATAAGATAGCTTGGAGTTGGCTTCGTGTCCTATTTGTGGCCCTTAGATGCCTCGAAAAGTGGGAAATAGCTAGGGCACCTCGGGATGTGTGCCCTAGAAATAGTGAAATACCCAAAAAGTCCCAGGATGTTGAAGTGTGGCAGTTGGAACCCAAGCCTCACATAGATGACAACTTCAAAT
This sequence comes from Chloranthus sessilifolius, assembly GCA_021018995.1. Lineage (NCBI taxonomy): Eukaryota > Viridiplantae > Streptophyta > Magnoliopsida > Chloranthales > Chloranthaceae > Chloranthus > Chloranthus sessilifolius. The sequence continues at coordinate 124,833,839 of CM037589.1, read as the reverse complement.
TTGTGTCTCGCGAGGATGTCGCTAGGATAAAATGCTTTAGCAAAAGCATCTCGCACAGATAGGGCTTCAAGATATTCTCCTCGCGAGGATTTCGCTAAGTTCAATTGTGCAGATTATGCATCTCGCGCAGATGCTCGACAGGTTCAGGAGAACCACACGAGGTCTTTGCGACTGTTTTAATGCACTGTAGGCTCCAGCTAGCGAGGATGAAATGAACTACTCGACAGGTTCATTTGCAGCTTGCGAAGTTCAAAATATTATGCAACTTTAAGGATCGTGAGGTTTCAACTGAACCACACTGCAGGATAAATTGCAGCTTTCAGCTGCTCCCCAGGTTCATATGAACTACGCGAGATCTGTGCGAGTTCTTTAATGCTTCAGGTTCCCAACTCGTGATGTTCTTGAACTGCTCGAGGGGTCCATTGCAGCAGCTATTTGAGCTACTCAAGATCTTCAATGGTTGTCGTTGCTCTCAACTGTTGTGCTCCACTCAATGTGTTGCACTGCTCTTCATTTATATAGCTTGAAGGTCTAAAGCAGCAGCACCTCGAATGGTTGCTTCTCCATGCAATTGCAACTGCTTGAGTGGTTGTTGGCTCCACTGCTGCAGCACACGATTGTCTTCTTTAATTCATTGCAGTAGCAGTCCATTGACCTTTTGGTTACACCTCTCTTTCTCAGCAGGCCTCCAAGGATCCCAAAGCATGCAAAGCAGTCCGAGTGGTGTACACCATCATGCTGCATTTAATGCAAATTCCATCAGCTCTACCTCTTAGCTCAAAATTCCTTCTGCTTGAGCTTTAAAATGGTGGATTGCAGCTTTAAGCTCTTATTTTCCTGCTATCAACAAAACACACTTAAAACACATTATTAGTATGCTCAAAAGTCCATCAAAGGCTAGGTTGAGGGGTGAAAAATGATATTTTTTAGTGCTCAACACACCCCCAAACCTAATCTTTGCGAGTCCTCGAGCAAAGGAAAAATTAAAACAATTATTAAAAAGAGAAAATGTCAGTTTCTTAGGGAGCACGGATGCATTTAGCATATGCACCAAGCCTTTTAAACCCCTATGTGATCCCTAGTGGAGGAGTGAACTCTCTTGAGGGTTTTCAGTGAAGATACCCACAAACTTCACCAATAAAATAGTTAATTATAGTGCAGTTAATGACCAAAACAGATTTTAATAAATAGAGCATCATTCCACACCCCTTCTTTAAAATCCAGAGGAAATTACAGCAGTAATGCAAACAATTAAAACTCAAATCAACATGTGTACGCATCACCACCATTCAATTCACTTCAGAATTACCATATGCACAAATCAACACTAAGTTCACTAGTGATTCAAAAATAAGGTGTGTATACAACCCTAATGAAATTAAAATTCAGACCCAATCCTCACCAGGGCTATCTCTCAACAATGAAAATTCAAGGGTGTTCACATTCTCATCAGCTCAAGATCAGTCATAGACTCCAAATGGGACTGCAAGCATGAGCATGAGCATTGCATCTAAGTTCTAACATCCTCAAGTATTTTCACCATAGATTAGACAACTCCTCATCTCCACATGACAGCTCATTTCACTTGGATCATCAAGGTCTCTTTTTTTATGGGTTGTAATGTGGCTTATGAGTGAGGTTTATGAAGAATAAAAGGGATAAAATAGATTCAAAACTGAGAAATCAATAAGGGTAGGAGTGATTCATGACTTCACAACCTTCATTTCAGCACTACTTCATCTTCCTTAATATTTTTCAGATCCGAAGTGGCCAGCTTCTTCTCCTTCTTCCAATCTCTTAGATGAAGTTCTTATTTTGACTTCTCTTCTATTATTTTTTCTTTTCTTTTTATATATGTATTTTCTATATTTTGATGATGGATTGCCACACATATACTACTGCTACACTGCTGTTTATAAGTTGCTTCTTCTTCTCCTTCCACCAAATGTTAGACCTAGCCTACCTATCTTCAACTTCTACTCTTTTACCTCTTGAATTCTCAGAGTGAGAGTAAGGTTGAATCAGTCCAATGAGGTTTAGGTGCAAGTATTCTTGTGTTTGTCAAAGAAAAATAGGAATTTAAGGCTCAAAGAGTGTCAGCAAAAGGGCAGTTTCAAAGGGTGTGAATTTTAAGCTCAAACTGTCCAAATGAAGGCCTTAAATCATTTCCTTCATGTCATGAGTGTTGTCATCAATTTTGATTTGGAGGAGTTTAACTTCTAGTGAAAAGTATTGAGTCAATCAAACCTTAGAGCAGAAAAAAAGCCAAAACACTCTTCAAAAGAAAATGGATAAGCCCCAATCTCATTGTGTATGGTCCTCAAATTAACCCATGGGGTGTATTTCTACCTTTTTCTCTCCTCTCTAGCTCACTAAGTACCAATTGAAAAAAATTTTGATGTTAGCTTCATGGTGCTGCTAATTTTTCAAAGATTTTCAGTTGTAAAAGTCTGCAAAATTTTTTAAATTTCCTCATTTTCACATAGTTGGGTGAGAATTGACTCTATTCATCTCAATTAAACCACCACTACTACACTAGAGTTAACTATTCTACTGGCTGGTCTACCCTGCCATACCCCCAAACCTAAGTTAAATAGTGCCCTCATTGTTTCATTAAACATGTATAGGAGCAGCAGGGTGCAAAATAGACAAACACACTAAACTTCAACAGAAAATTACGAGAAAACTAAACTAAAGGATGCAGAAATTTATACTAAGGGGGAGAAATTAGCTGATATATACAAGTATGACACTAAGAGAACAAAACTATGATAGAAACTCCTAAAATAGCAATTATCTACAGCAGAAATTGCATTAAAAACAGCAGGTATATACAAACATTAACTATTCTAAAACAGCTAAAACAGAAAAAAAATTCGAAATAGAACTACCTAAACATGATCTGAGTATGAATCTAGAATGATGGCAAAGAATTTTCAGCATTAAAAACTCACAATTGAAAGCATGATTCATACAAAAACAGATCACAGAACAATATATATACAAAATAGTCCGGATGGGGGGATGCGTGAATAAAAGAAATTTTTAACTATCCCATCTGGACATCAGCTGCACTGGAAAGAACTATAATTTAGAAGTTAACAACCATACCTTGGCAGCTGCATAGGCATCAAACCTTAGTTCCTTCCAGCTCACGAATTGCAATTGCAAGAGGTGCAGTGAGCAGCTCCAACTCACAAGTCTATGGATGGTCTAAAACAGACTGAGGGAGGTTTAGCAAGGCAGCTGTCCAAATGGACTGATGTACTAGCCCTACTGAGAAGCCCAAGATAATTAAATTTTTCAGCACATAGGTCGGGGCCTCCTCAGTCCATACTTCATCAAATTCATCAAATTCCTCACCCTAAGTCCATTAGTTTGGGTGAGGAATTTCCACCATCTCAATCAAAACAGCAACTGAACATGGTAAAAAAAAAAAAATTCATTTTTAAAAATATATTTTGATTGATTTTTTTTAATATATTTTTATGCTTTTCATTTTATTTTTTTTCAGTTGGGGCTCAACAGCCCCATTTTATTCAATTCCTCTCCTTATGCACACCCTCTTCGCATCCACACAATCTTGGTTAGCCACCTCCTTCCCATTTCTTGGGGCATTGATGGCCCTAGTTTCTTCATGACTTGAAGAGACTTCACCAATCAAGTGTACCCCTCTTGGATTGTTCACAGTTTGGCTCGAGAGCCGACCCTCTTCCCTTCTCATTAGAGCATTTGAGATATAACCAAGTTGGTCCTCAATTTTTCTGATGCTCTGTGAATGGGAATCCACAATCTATGTAATGGAGCCAAGGTTTTGCAATGACGTCAAAACTTGCTCTTCAAAGGAGGGGGCTCTAGATTGAGGGGGTGCTACAACTAACTGACCTGGCTGGGAGGTGATTAGAAAATTGTTGTCCTTGTGCATGGCCATGGTAAGACTGCTGGTTAGTATTGTAGGGCAAAGCCTGCTACTGCTGGGTATGAGGTGAATCAACTTGTCTCCACCTCAGGTTTGGGTGGTTCCTCCAAGTGTACAGCAGGCTGCTGTCCATAGGACTGGATAGCATTGGCTTGCTCATTAAAAAATTCAGGGGACAAACCAGCAGAGGGACAATGAAGATGAGAGTGTGTGGGTGAGTGGCATATGGTGCATGCCACCCCAACCTGTGCGGCCACATGGGGCAGCAACACACTCAAAATTTTATCAAACTTTTTCGACAATGTGTCCACTTTTATCTCCAGATCATTGTAAACATTCACTTCATACAATTTTCCAGAAGACGTGGGTTCTCTTGCACCTCTAGCAGGTGGCTCAATGTCATAACTTGACAAAGCCTCCTGCTGGAGAGAATTTTCACTTATAAGCTCAAACATATCTCATGCTTCTTCAGCGATTTTGCTGAGGTATGTGCCACCACTCGATGCATCAATCATAGATCTGCTTCGAACATCAAGTCCCTGGTAGGAGCTTTGTACAAGCTGCCACATGAGGATCTGGTGGTGCGAGAACTACCTTAACAACTCCTTAAATCTATCCCAAGCTTCATGCATTTGTTCAGTTGGGGACTGAGCAAAAGAGATGATGCTCTTCCTCAACTGACTAGTTTTACCAATTGGGAAAAATTTAGCCAGAAATTGGCATTGAAGATCATTCCAAGACTGTATGTTGTTTGTTAGGAGCAAGGTGAGCCCATGTGCGGGGTTTATCCTTTAGGGAAAAAAAAAAAGGCTAAGTTTGGTGGCCTCCTCTCCCAGGCCAGCAATATTGAAGGTAGTACATAATGAAAGAAATTGGTCTATGTGCTGGTGAGGGTCTTCCTTTCTCAGCCCATGAAAACTCGGTAGCATTTGGATGGTTGAGGCTTTGATCTCATAACTTCCCACAACATTAGGGAGCTGAATGCAAGAGGGGGATGAGTATGCCCTTGGTGCATTGTACTCCCTAAGTGTTCTGGCTACTCTCTCATCTTAGTTGCTACTAAATATTTAGTCGGGGTGTGTGTTGCCAACCTAGGGCTCAAGACTCTCTCAATCTCAGGATTCAAAGGTTCGAGCTCAGGATTGAGAGACCTTCTGCCTTGCATAGAACACACACTCGGCAGAACAAGGGTAGCTTACAACATGCGTAAAAAGAAAACTACTAACTACCTACTGCAGAAATCTAAAAAATGCAGGAATGAATCAATAGCAGGGAAGAGAGAGAGATGCAAACTCAGCAGAGTGTGCTCCAGCAGCAGCTGTACTCTCCTAATTGCTATTGCTCCAGATCTAAAAAAAATCAACAAAATTCAGCAGGAATTTATTGAAACACAGGAACTACAAAAACAAAATGCTTAAAATAGAAAAATAAAGAAAAAGTGCAAAAATCAGGCACAAATTACAGTTGTCATTTATTCAAACACTACTACTATGAAAAATAAACACTAAACTCAATTTACTATACTAGATCAAAACTCCTTGACCTCGGTGCCAAAAACTTATTGGGATACATTTGGAATGTGTTGTTCTTTTATTATAAAAAATGATTAAATGAGAAAACATAAAGAAAGGTAAAAATAAATATAACAAAATGGATTAAATTGAACACAACATAAAACCAAACTCACAGGCCTACAAGATACAGGGCTGTTGTAGCAAGTTTTGATAAGTAAGAGTTTGTCCCATGGAGAGTGATGATTTAAAACCTCAAGGGTTGTATAGTAACCTCCAGATCTAGCTACAGATCTGGCAACACTAAACCTAAACTATAAAGCAAGGTAAAGAGAAGGTGTTTAGGTGTCACAACTAACCTAAAATTAAAAATAAAGAAATAATCTACAGCTAAAAGAAAAGGAGGAAAAGAAAGATGATGATGTAGTGTGGTAAAATAAAGGAAAAAAATGGAGAAGTAGATAGCTATGGATAAATCAACTATGCAACTCAGATCTAGAAATGAATCTACAGCATCCTTCACTTGGCTATAAGCATAAGTGCAAGGTAGAATAATCTAACCTGACCCAAAGGTTTGAACTGATCTTAGGGTTATATGTTGTCCACTACAATGGTCAAAGCATATCCCGAGGACTTTATCCAATTAATGGATTAAATCAGAACATGAAAACCATTGTAGACACTATGTTTGCAAGGCAACAAGCTCATGCATTCATAGGAGCAAATAGACCTTGAAAACCAGGTGGAAACCACAAGGAATCCCAAGATGAATGGGGACTTAGAATCAGCAGGTCATTGCTACAAAAAGGCCTACAATGACCCAGCTCACAAGTCTACAATCTCTATAAAAACTCATATCTAAACACTGAAAGCAGCTTTACAAAAAAGAGGAGATGTTGGGTTTGCAGTAATCCCTCCTTTGGCTACAAGCACAAAGCTAGGGAAAAAGAATCCATCTCTAACCTATGGTCCAGATCTATCTTAGGGTTATGATCTATCTACTTCAATGGTCACAGATCATCCCAGAGATTAATCCAGACACAGAGGTATGAGTTAGAATAAGAAAATTGCTGCTGTCACCATGGTTACAGGGCTATAAGCTCAAGCAACCATGGGAGCATAAAACCCATAAAAATATATGCAAAAATATAGAAAAATATAGATCAAATGAGCATTAAAATATGACATTTCATTGATAAAATAGAACTTACAATGGTTGCCCTCAAGATAGCGGCCTGTGCAAATCCCAAAAACAGCTCACTATGCCATTACAAAACTCATTACAAGACTGAAATAAACAAAGTCGTGCTACAAAGAAGTTAGCCCAGCATTGCTGCGGTGCTAAGGCAAAAATAAAAATGGAAAAGGGAAAAGGAAACCAAAACCTAACCCTAACCCTAAATTGATCCAGCTATTCTAGGTTTGATCCAGCTAACTTGGATATTTTACAAGAAAACTATAGCTCCATATTTATACAATCCAAGACAACACTTTATGCTTCAACCATTCAGAAATAGGAGAGCTTGGAGTTGGCTTCGTGACCTATTTGTGGCCCTTGGATGCCTCGGGAAGTGGGAAATAGCTAGGGCACCTCGAGGTGTGTGCCCTAGAAATAGTGAAATACCTAAAAAGTCCCTGGATGTTGAAGTGTGGCTATTGAAACCTGGGCCTCGCGTAGATGACGGCTTCAAATTTGTGTCTCATGAGGATGTCGCTAGGATAAATTGCTTCAGCTGAAGCATCTTGCACAGATAGGGCTTCAAGATATTCTCCTCGCGAGGATTTCGCTAAGTTCAATTGTGCAGATTATGCATCTCACGCAGATGCTCGACAGGTTCAGGGGAACCACGCGAGGTCTTCGTGACTATTTTAATGCACTACAAGCTCTAGCTCACGACGATGAAATGAATTGCTCGATAGGTTCATTTGTAGCTCGCGAAGTTTAAAATGTTGTGCAGTTTTAAGGCTCGTGAGGTTCCAAATGAACCACGCGACAGCATAACTTGCTGCTTCCAGCTGCTCACTAGGTTCATTTAAACTATGCGAGATCTACACGAGTTCTTTAATGCTTCAGGTTCCTAGCTCACGAGGTTCATGAACTGCTCGAGGGGTCCATTACAGTAGCTATTTGAGCCACTCGAGATCTTCAATGGTTGTAGCTGCTCTCAACTGTTGTGCTCCACTCAATGTGTTGCACTGCTACTTTATTTATATAGCTTGAAGGTCTAAAGCAGCAACACCTCGAATGGTTGCTTCTCCATGCAATTGCAGCTGCTTGAGTCGTTGTTGGCTCCACTACTGCAGCACTTTGCTATCTTCTTTAATTCACTACAACAATAGTCCATTGACCTTTTGGTTACACCTCTCTTTCTCAACAAGCCTCCAAGGATCCCAAAGCATGCAAAGCAGTCCCAGTGGTGTACACAACCATGGTGCATTCAATGTAAACTCCATCAGCTCTACCTCTTAGCTCAGAATTCCTTCGTCTTGGCTTGAAAATGGAGGATTGCAGCTTTAAACTCTTATTTTTCTGTTATCAACAAAACACACTTAAAATACATAATTAGTATGCTAAAAGGTCCATCAAAGGCTAGGTTGAGGGGTGGAAAATGTTATTTTTCAGTGCTCAACACATAGCACCCTAAGCTAGAAAGTCTCCAAAACTAGCCCGCGCCAGGAGAAACCTCACGACATGAGGGAGGTAGGCATAGAAGTGCTGGAGGTGAAACCAACCCCCACGGAACACGATCTGAGGCAGGGGCTGCATCAAAAGAGTGGAAGATGTCAGATCTTAGAACAAAGGAGCATGAACAAATAAAAGCAACCAAAAAACTCCTCTTCACTTGGCTAGCAATCCCGAAATCGGAAATAAGGGTGTAATGCTGATGGAGCAACCCACTGCCGGCTGCCTCACCCTGCATGTTGTACCAGATACGAGAGGAGTGTTGCATCTGGATAAGACGCTCACCCTGGATACCAAAGATCATGTCAAGGCTACTGATAGCGGCTTGTTTATGTTATCTAATTAAGTCTTAACCTATTGCAAGTGCACAATGGAAATTATAGTGCTAGCAAAAGATCGTTCCCATAGAGACATTTTATATTATATTAATTCAATTTTTTTGAAAACTTATACTTAACTTTTAATATCCTAATCTACCGGGAGAATATGAATAAAGAATTTGATTATTAATCTAAATTATAGAAAATAAATCCTAATCTTCAAACTTTAGATTATGGTCGTGAATCATAATCTTCTGTTATCAGATATCTATAAAATTGAACAGTACAGTTACACTATATATCAAGTTTCTTAGCATTGGTCGTCAATCAATACTAAAATTCTATCAATACAGATTTAATCTAATCAACAATCTCTTAAAACTTGGGCATCAATCAAACTTTAGAAAACTGAAGAGGAAAAAGTAAAAACCATTACACTAATTTGTAGACTTCAACCTGAGTCATCAATTAAAATTAAAATATGAAGATGTTTACAAAGCAGGAAATTTAAATTAAAAAGCAAAATAAAATCTAAACTAGAAAGCAATAAAATTATATCTTTTACCCCTCAGCCGCATGCATTAATTGCTTATGAAAAACTACCGATATCTACACTAATCTTGAGCTTCCAATAGCAGTCGTCAATTGCTCTTGGAAAACCTTGGATATCTAATCTACAAAGCAAATAAAATCTACTCTAATTTGATCAAAAGAAAACCTAACCTCAGTCGTCAATTGATGCTGAGAATTTCTTCGATAATTATTCCTATACCATGCCCTCTTATTTATAGATCATAAGGGGTCGGTTTACAAAACTCCTAATTCTAATAAAAGAAATAAAACTATCCTATTATAACTCTACTTCTAATCTTATAGTTCCTTACTTTGATTAGTTGATGTACTTTCGAATTTCTTTCTTTTTTTCAACAACAGAGTCCTTTTAAGATTCTTCTTCATCAATCTCCCAGATCCGTGATCAGCCAAACTTCTAATTCTAGAGTTCTTCTAATTCTGTTCATGGTGGTGTAGATTCTCATGTGATCAACAACAATAGCAACAATAGCAACAACAAGAAAGCTTCTATAATCATAATCGTAAATCACGATTATCTCTTTTTCCTTTTTTCTTGGAAAATCGTAAATCACGATTTTCTATCTTTCATAGCTTTCTTATTGGACGATTCTCTGAATTACGATTCATCGCTTGTCTTCTACATCATACTCTTCTTCTCTGAAGAATCGTAAATTACGATTTTCTATAGTTCTCTTTACTTTGCATCGTTATGTAAAATCGTAAAACACAATTTTTCATTCTTCAGTAGGCGGTGAATTTTCTTTTATGCTCAATTATCTTTTTATTGCTCTTTTGGGTTTATTTTGACAAAGATCATCATTTCAGGTCTCTTTTACTGGTTATTTTTAATGTTTGCACACTATTAACTCATTAGTAACAAACTAACTCCTAACATCACTAAGTAAAGGGTGATAAAATGGTATATTATGTGAATGATTACACCCCCAAACTTACGCTTTGCTAGTCCCTAGCAAACAAGGAAATGTAAACTAAGAACTTAAATTAAATGCCACTTTCGTAGGGAGCACGATTAGATTTAGCAGATGCAACAAGCCTTTAAACCCCTAGGTGTAATAACTCAACATTTTTGAAAAAGTTGAATCATTGACCTTAACGAGAATGCAACCTTTTGAGTGATTTGAACCGAGTCAAATCATTTAATGTAAAGACTAAAAAAAAAAAAATTCAACTTCCAAACCATATGACTCGGGATGTGAGCTCGACGGGTCACACAGTTCAAGAAAATAAATTTGACTTGATAAGTGAAATGAGAATGAGAGCTAAAGATGAAATGTTCGTTAGATGAGAGGATGTATACTAACATATGGTATATGGACTTAACACCCAAACCCAAGACATTAAGTATAAAAGCAAAACTTAGGAAGGAAATTCGTTCCTTGCCTTGTGCTTGAAACCTGTTTGTGGAGAGGAGAGAAGAGAAGGAGAGAACTCTGGTGTATGTGGAATAGATCGTGAGAAGATAGACTCGCGAAACCCTTTGTTGCGTGAAAAAGAAGAGCAAGAGATCTAAGGACATGGATAATTTAAGTGCAAGGGTTCTAATTTAAGGTAAGAATGTGTGTTTTAAAATCAAATGTGTGTAATAAGTAGTTGGGAAATCAATGCCCTAAAAGAATAGAATTAAATAAGTTATTAAGTTGAGTAATCGATGCCCAAATTGGTTGGAATTTAGTGTGCAGCCATGATGTGTGGTTGGGCAATAAATGGCCTCAAAGATTAGAAATGAATGTGTGAGTGTGTAGTATAATTTGAACATTAAATGCCCTAAAAAGTTAGCAATAAGTGTGATGGGTTTTGAGAGAAATGAAACATAAGAAGGAAAGCTCGAAGAGCTGAGAATCTATCAAAACCTATCGATCGAATTGAGAATCGATCGATCGATTTTGACAGGAAATAGTTATATATATATAACAAAGAAGTGTGGATTCTGAAGGGGAAATAGATCGATCAAATTATGCCTCGACAGGCTCTATGCTCAGCTCGACAGGTTCTCGTTTGGTTTGATTTTGTTCGAGTGAATGTTGTGCAAACTCGACAGGTTCGCTTGTGGTTTCGACAGGTTCACCCAAAGGGTTGACAGGTTGCTTGTAGGCTCGACAAGATGAGTTTGTGAAGAGAGATTGGTTTCTGAGTAATCGATCGATCGATTTGGGGAAATTAATCAATCAAGTGGGACTGATTATACAAACAGTGAATTGTGTCTTTTGGAAGGAAACCGATCAATCGAAATGAATTTTGATCGATCAATTTTTGAAACCGATCGATCGATTTTGCCAGATTCTTACATTTGTTAATTTTGAAGAAGAGGACTTTTGAGACCTCTTTTGCTTTGTCACTTCTGACTCATACAACATGAATTCATGTCTATTAGGTTTAGAATATAAACTATATATAGGTGATGTGAAGACGCTGTTGTGGAGAAAGACCTTCGTGCGGATCACGCGTGAGGTAGGGGAAATTCAACCTTTAATTTCATTCTTGTCTTTGATTTATAGATTCTCATGATATGAGTAGATGGCATTAGTAATTGTGATATGACTTTGATTCGAATACCATGAAATTATGTGATGATCTAGATTGTCATTGAGTTAGAAATGAACTTGTTAGAAAAGACATTTGTGTTTGAATCTGATTTGACTGATGTTAGGAAATCTTTGAATCCTTGAGATATAATTTAAGTTTTGGAATTTTTAGTTGTCTCTAAAATTTTGAATATGGAATATGAACTCTAAATTAGAATAAGATCGATTTATCTTGAAATTATTAGTATGAGCATGAAATTTGAACTCTGTATCCGAAAGTGAAAATGAATTGAGAAAATAGACTTTGAACATGAGCTGTGAATATGAATACAAATCTGAACTTTGAACAATAATATGAACTCCGAATATGGACCATGAGTCAAAAGATATGAATGTTGAATCAATAGAATCTGATAGAAATTGAGAGGAACATTGAATCTGATGTGAATTTTGAACGTGAAGCTCTGGACCTTGAATGAGTATAAACTGATCGGACACTGACTGCGTAACTGAATGACAGTACATTGACTGGACCGGTACGGTGGGTTATCCATATATACTGCATACAAAATACTGCATACTGCATACTAGACCGGTACGATGGGTTAATCTGTACACACTGCATACTACATACTCGACGGTATGGCGGGTTAATCCGTACACATTGCATACTAGACCGGTACGACGAGTTAATCCGTACACACTGCATACTGCATACTGTACATACTGACTGGACACTAATTGGACCACTGGAATTGGAAATTTAAAACACTGTAAGATGTGCATTCGAAATGTGAATACTATAAGATGTGAATTAGAAATGTGAACGTTGTATGATGTGAATTAGAAATGTGAACACTATAAGATGTGAAGTCAAAATGTGAATACTGTAAGATGAAAGTTAGTAATGTGAATACTGTAAGATGTGCATTTGAAATGTGAACACTATAAGATGTGAACTAAGAATTCGAATGTGAACTTGGGAACTGAGAATGAATCATTGAAATTGTGTAAAATGATGAGTTATTGATTTTGATTTCAAAATAGGGATATATGCAAATTATGTTTTGATAGTAAAATATGCTTTGGAACCCTATCATGAATATCTGCATTGATATAATGAGATGTGAAATTGAAATTGACATTTCTTCTACTGAGCTTAGATGTATCTCACCCTTCAACTATACGTCACAGGTATAACGTTTATCAAGACACCGGACTTGAGGATTGAGGACTTGAGGATTCGTAAGATTTTAGGATTGTAGAATTAGTAGGTTGTGGCTTGCGGTAAGTTTTGACTTGGTACAATCGTGCTGTGGTACACTATTTGGTGATGGTCGACCATCACCGGTGATTTATTTTAGTTTAATGTACCAAGTATTCTGTATCAGATTGTGATCTACGATCTGGCAATTTGAGTTTTCCCAGTTAGATTGGTTTCAAAAAATGTATATATATCTCAGAATTTTCAGGTTGGGAAAATCCAGGCTGTCACAAGAGGAGTTGTAGTCTCCTGAAGGTGTTCAGTGAAGTTATCTATAAACTTCAAATATTTTTTATTTTTCAAAAATTAAAATTCTAAACTAATTTTATTACATTAACTAAATTAATTAAGTTAACTAAGTTATCTAAATAGTCAAATTATAAAATTGGTCAATACATACTTTATTGCGATTTTCTAAAATTACCAATCTTTTATCCTTACTTTCCATTACAACAGTTATCTTTGATTAGACTCTAACAATTTCAATTCATAATAAGTATAGAGAATATATACATTAGTGAACAGCTTATTCTTCATAAAATTTTCTAAACTGCAGATTTAGAAAATATTTTCATTCAAAAACTCACTATTGACATACTCTCAAAAAGATATCGAAACTGTTAGATTCTCTCAGTATATTTTTCAGAAAAATTTAGTCAAAGATAATTGCAAAAATTAATGAATCTCATGGAAAAGGATAACCTATTCTATTCCTATGATTCCCTGTATAATTCATAGTATCTAATATCCATATCTCTACTAGGCTTATGCTTTTGCAAATCGTAAATCAGAAACGTCTTTCCTTCAGTTTGTAATGGGGCTTTGGGTTTCAGAAGGTATCAAAGAAAGGTCGAAAAGGGTTCAAAGTTTTTCTAAGAATTTAGCTCTTCTTTCTCCTATCTTTTGTTCTTTTTCTATTCTACTTCAGTAAGTATCCATGAATTGGATAATTTCTTCTCATTTACTTTTTTTTATCTATATACATCCCAGTTTTTCAGCTGTAAAATCATATTTATGATTTTTCTTCTTCTTTTTTGATAGCTTTTTGCTAAATCGTAATCTTTTTTCTAAAATCGTCTTTTTACGATTTTTCTTTCCTTTCCCATATTCTTTTTCCCTCTTTTTTTTTCAACTGTATTTTTTTTCATCTGCACCTCTTTTAGCATTCCCTTTATTTGTTCTACTTTTACTCCTTTTACTCCCTCTTCTTTTGCATTCTAAACTCTCATAAATCATAAGGGTTAAAGGTAGAAAGCTTCGGGTAGTACATATGGTTAAAGATTTATCAAATTTTGGTATAAAGAAATTTAGTTTAGGCTTCTAATATGGGTTCAAAGGGTAAGATATTTTTTAAAATTTTAGCTTTTTGGCTCTGATTTAAACAAAAGATGGCCTTAAATTATCTTTACGATTTACTAGCATAGATGCCATATTGCTTTGATATTTATAATAGATAGTTCTAGACAAAAACTCAGTTAATCATATTCATAGAATAATTCGATTCTAAATTCAGCAATTTGAGATTTCATATCAGTATAGAAGTTCAAAGAAATTTTGATTGAATAGAAACGTCTCTCTCTAAATAAAAAAGGAAATAGGGCTCAAAATCTCACTGGTTTATAATTTTGAAACTATAGTCTAAATTATTGCAGTTTAGATCAATCTATTGTTTCAAACTTCCATTCTAATACAGTGCTCAACGAGCTAAGTATGAATTGTAACTGTTCTATATTCTAATTATTAAACTTCTACTATAATGAATCGTAAGTTTTCAAGATTTGCGATTTTTATATATCATAATTCCTATGTACTGATCAACTTAAAAAAAATTCAAAAACTACTGATATACTAATTATACTAAATAAAACTACTATTATACAGAGTGATTGTGTATCCCCCTAAACTTAAATCGAACAATGCCCTCATTGGCACAAAAATATGGGACACTTAAAATTATTTCCTAAAAATTATTGATATAACTGATCGTTACCAAATGTGAAAAAAATTCAATAAGGAATGTTCCCCCAAACTTGAAGGAAAACACATATGTTTACTTCTCAAAGATATCAGAAACAAAAATAAAAGAAAGTTAGTAACACTCACTGTTAGTAAAAAAAAATGAATGTTAGTTAATTAGTCAAAAGAAAATTTTATATATTAATTTAATAATTACAATGAGCAGAAAAAAAGGAAAATAAAAACTAAGAATTAATATATAGAAACTAATTATAAAAAAATATAAACCTAGGAAAAAAATCTAGACACGCACTAATTTATACATGACACCGACAGCAACGTCCGAGAGAAAGTCTTGGATAAAGATCGGTCCAAAATTGTGCTGCCCAAAAAGGTTCACCCTCCCTGGAGTAGGTGAGTCAAATAGAAAAGAAAAATGTTAAGAAGATGGAGAAGGTGAAGACGGAGGAGACTGTTGGTGGCTGGGGGAGGATGGTGGGGGAAGAGGTGTACGAGGAAGTGAGGAGGTGAAGATGGAAGTTGTGTTAAAAGATGCGGATGGTTCCATCTTCTTATTTTTCTTTTTCTTTCTTTTATGCTTTTTCTTTTCCTCCTTGGCTAGTATACGCTGTACTTTCTCGTACTTGTCCCACAGGGACTGCAGAGGGTTTGGTTCCTTGGGTGGCTGTGGGTCTTCCCAGATTGGAAAGAACTTAATTGGGTTGTTATTGGGTCCGTCGTCTGCCATTGTTGAGGGTAGGGACGGACTGGTGGGGTCGAAAGGGAATGATTGCGCTAAGGATTAACTAGTCCTATATTTAAAGTGCTTGGGTGGTGGAATACGAACCGTCGTATTAAATTTTCTCATCCTTTCGAGCTTGATTGCCGTAATGATTTAAAGAGAGTTGGTTGGCAGTAAATTGTATATCGGCTGGGCTAAATATGAAATGTCGTATGATTTATTATGGCTAATGATACCATCGAGGATATATGATGGGTAATAATTATTTTCCTGTGGCGACAAAATGCTTGTCTAGTAGTATATGAATTGCACACATAAAAGATTTTTGAATGAACTTGAGTGTGGTTTCTTCACCAACAAACTACTTATTTTTGTGTTTTTAACCTTATATGATTTTTATTTTAAGATTATTTCTGGAGATGTGATCATGTTGAGATTCGGCCAAGATGTTACATCACGGCCTTGCATCTTAAAAATTTATTTATTTATATATATATATATATATTTTTTTTTTAGAAGGCAGGGAGAGAAACAAATCTGAGCCTCTAATTTCTGTGGCCAGCAGAAGTATCGAAACCTCTGATTCACTGCTCCAGGTAAACCTGCAAAAGCTTAAAAAGTGATCAAAGAAAAGTAAAAATATAAAGAAATATAAAAGGAGAAAGATAAATACTTATTATCTTTAATTAATATATAACAACGCTGTCCCCGGTAGCGGCTCCAAAAAACTTGATAGCAGTTTGTTTATGTCATCTAATTAAGTCTTAACCTATTGCAAGTGCACAATGAAAATCATAGTACTAGCAAAAGATCATTCCCACAGAGATAGGTTATAATATATTAATTCAATTTTTCTGAAAACTTATACTTAACTTTTAAGATCCTAATCTACTGGAGAAATATGAATAAAAAATTTATTTATTAATCTAAATTGCAGAAAATAAATCCTAATCTTCAAACTTCAGATTATGGTCGTCAATTACAATCTTCTGCTATCAGATATTTATAAAATTAAATAGTACCGTTACACTATATATCAAGTTTCTTAGCATTAGTCGTCAATCAATACTAAAAACCTATCAATACAGATTTAATCTAATCAACAGTCTCCTAAAACTTGGGCGTCAATCAAACTTTAGAAAACTTAAGATAGAAAAGTAAAAACCATTACACTAATCTGCAAACTTCAACCTGAGTCATCAATTCAAATTAAAATTTAAAGATGTTTACAAAGCAGAAAATCTAAACTAAAAAGCAAAATGAAATCTAAACTAGAAAGCAATAAAATTATATCTTTCACCCCTCAGCCGCAGACGTCAATTACTTCTGAAAAACTACAGATATATACACTAATCTTCAGCTTCTAATAGCAGTCGTCAATTGCTCTTGAAAAACCTTAGATATTTAATCTACAAAGCAAATAAAATCTATTCTAATTTTGATTAAAAGAAAACCCAATCTCAGTCGTCAACTGATGCTGAGAATATTTTCGATAATTATTCCTATACCAAGCCCTCTTATTTATAGATCATAAGGGGTCGATTTATAAAACTCCTAATTCTAATAAAAAAATAAAACTATCTTATTATAACTCTACTTCTAATCTTATAGTTCCTTGCTTCGATTAGTTGATGTACTTCTGAATTTCTTTCTTTATTTCAGTAGCAGAGTCCTTTTAAAATTCTTCTTCATCAATCTCCTTGATCCGTGATTAGCCAAACTTCTAATTATAGAGTTCTTCTAATTCTATTCATGGCAATGTAGATTCTCACGTGATCAACAACAATAGCAACAACAGGAAAACTTCTATAATCATAATCATAAATCACAATTATCACTTTTTTCTTCTTTCTTGGAAAATCATAAATCACGATTTTCTATCTTTCATGGCTTTCAAATTTGGACGATTATCTGAATTACGATTCATCGCTTTTCTTCTACATCATACTCTTTTTCACTAAAGAATCGTAAATTACGATTTTCTATAGTTCTTTACTTTGCATCGTTATGTAAAATCGTAAAACACGATTTTCATTTTTCAGTAGGTAGTGAATTGTCTTTTACGTTTAATCGTCTTTTTATTGCTCTTTTGGGTTCATTTTGACAAAGATTATCATTTCGGGTCTCTTTTATTAGTTATCTTTAATATCTGCACATCATTAACTCATTAGTAATAAACTAAGTCCTAGTATCCCTAAGTTAAGGTTGATAAAATGGTATATTATGTGAATGATCAGCTACCATTGTGGGCCTGGTCCTCATCGCTTGATTGATCATGTGCCATCTTGAAAAGAGATACGCCACCAAATATTAAAGGATGATGAGAAAGAGGAAATCAAATGCTTGTCTAAGAAACCTGAGACCGAACAAAGGTAAGTATGCCTCATTCATGACAAAATGGCCAAGACAAAAAAAAGGGGAGATACACTCCCGTCATTTCAAAAACAAAAAACAAAACAATAAAAATAATAATAATAATCTCTCTTTATCAAGAAAAATTAACGATTTTTGACCCCATACATTTTTCAAAAGGGTCACCATTTACCAAAAAAGAGAGGGAGAACGGGTGCAAATCGACCAATCTTTTATCGAAATCTGTTCCAAGCATGCATATATATCATTGAATCAATCAAAGGCGTTTTCACGAAAAAATCCATTTTTGCCCTAAATACAGAAGCCCTAATGCATTGATAAAATAGAAGTAAAAAAATCTCAAAAAAAAAGAAAAAGAAAAAAGGGGGGCATGAATCACCCAAGTTTTCACCAAAATCCCTATAAAAATGAACATAAAATCACAATATGGATCACAAAGGATCACATTTGCAAGAAATAACACCCCTTCATCATCTAGATTCAAGAACCCTAACCACATTGGTATAAAATCAAAAGAAATTCAAAAGAAAAAGGGTTTTTAAATGATTACCTTGGTGAAAGTTTGAACCCTAGATCCGGCATGGAATATGCGTCTGATCGACGATAATAACACCGGGGCAATGCAAAGGTTTGAATCGGATCTATGGAACACAAGGTAGAATTCCCGTTTCGATTTGGAGAGAGGGAGAGGAGAGAAGTTTGAAAATAGAGCCTTTGTGGGCCTTTGGTCGCGCCCGACCACTTTATCATAGAATGGCCTAGTGTGTCTAATATACATGCTAGGCATAATTTCCCTAGATTTAACCTAACATGTGTATTACACACGCTAAACTTAATTCCCCCACGGGTTGGCCTAGCATGCCTAATACACATGTTAGGCTTATTTTTGCCCCTGGTTGGCTTTGCTTCATTCGGGTTTGGCTCGAGAACCAATTTGGATTGACTAGACAAAGTAGTTGCACATGTTCCCAAAAAGCGCATCAACCTTCATTTGATTCGCTCAGGAAACTGTGCTAAAATAAAGGTGTTTAAAGGTCAATGAGCACACTAAAAAAAAAAACCTCGAACAAAAAATAATTATATATATATATATATATATATATATATATGCATGGAATAAAACATAAAAACATAAAAAATAACAAAAATATGTGGCTTGATAAGTTAAACACATCCCAAAAGGCAGTTTGACATCAATATTCACTTCGCCTAGTACGCTCAAAAATCGCACCCTACCTTTTGTAGGGACACCTTCATTGTTGATTAAGACCAACCTGTTAAAGATTACATATCGAACAACTATGTTCAAACATGGATGCAGAGGGGACCTTTTCCCGTGATAATTCATGATCGTTGGCTTAAAACTTGTACGGTATCCCTGTAAAGTGTGCCATGGGTCTGGGTATCAGTTGGATGGTCATTTGTTCTAATAAATTATATCCAATAATGGGTCAGGACTTCCATCACTTTGTTATTTACTGCCCCTAATGGGTCCATATTTATGCATAGTTGATCTATTTGTAAGATCATCACCGAAAATGGCACACACTCCCAAAAAGCATTGTGGTAACGACCCAAAAATTATATTTGTGAACCGAACTTACTCGCTATGCATGTCCAACAAGCCACATAGTGCAAAATGATAAACTTAGTTTGTTAAGTGAAAAAGAAAGAAAACTAAAGATAAGGTAACCGTTAGATGAGATGACGTACACCAACGTATGGTGTACCGGCTTAACACCCAAACTAAAACTTTAAGTATAAAAGCTAGACTTGGATAAGGAATCGGGTGCTTTGCTTTATTGTCGAGATTTTATTGATAAGAAGGCTTGTGAAAAGAGAATAGAGGAAGAGAACCCTTTGATGCGTGGGAAGGATTAATCTTGTGCATTAGATTCGATCATAAGAAGATGGGTTTTCAAACCCTTTGACGTGTGGGAAAGGAGGAACCAAAGATTTAAAAGGCTTAGGGCTTCATTGTGCAAAGTTCTGATTTTAAGGTAAGGACTTATGGTTTTAAATCATTGTATTTTTTATTGTAGATGAACAATAAATGCCCTAAAAGACTAGGATCTAATGTGTAAGTGTATTGTAAGGTTGAACAATAAATGCCCTAAAAAGACAAGAAATAAATGTGATCTATTTTTGGGAAAAACAAACCTGAGAAGGAAAGCTCATGTGGCAGAGTTTGTCAAAACTTATTCATCGGAGTGGGAATTGATCGATCGATTTTGACAAGAAATAGTTATGTGAAGAGAACAGAAAAGGATTGATTTTCTAAAGGAAATAGATCGATTGAATGGAAATTCGATCAATCGATTCGTGTCGATAGGCTCCATGTTCAGGTCGACAGGTTCCTGTGCAAGTTCGACAGGTTACTTATAGGTTCGACAGGATGGGTCGACAGGTTTACCTAGAGGGTCGACAGGATCCTATAGGTTCGACAGGATGAGAAGTGAAGAAGAGATTAGTTTCTAAGTAAATCGATCGATCGGTTTGTGAACCTATTGATCGATTGTGGGACTGTTTATACAAATAGAAAAGTATGTGTTTTTCAGAAGAAATCGATCGACCGAAATGGGTTTCCATCGATCGGATTGGGATTCGATCGATCGATTTAGTCAGATTCTGGCATTTGTCTATTTTGAGAAAAGGTCATTTAGACTTCTTCTTCGTCGTCACTTATGACGTATAAGGCATGAATTGGTGTGTTCTAGGTTGTGTTCGAGGGGACGCGATGGGAATGTCGTCTCGATAAGAAAATCTTCGTGTGACTTCACGTAAGGTAGGGAAAATCCTATAACATGTGTTTTGTTACAATTAGCATATGAATTGTGATATGATTAATAGTTGTGTATGAAAATCATGAAACTTTGATATTTGAAATGCATGAGCTTTGCACATGGATTCAAGTGCTATAATATGTGTGTATGTGCATGTGAACTCAGTAAGACATGAATATGTATGTGTGTGTGAAATTAGTAAGACACGAATATGTGTGTGTGTGAACTTCAGTTTTCAAATCCTAAACCTAGTTATAAATTACCATAATTCATGGTGATAAACTATAAGTTAGCTTTCACACTTTGACTTAAGGTTTATGTGTGAATACCCAACCGACGCGACGGTATATCCGTGACCGATGCGGCGGGATATCCATGACCGGTATGGTGGGATATCCGTACACATATGTGTTACTGGTATGGCAGGATATTCGTACACTGTGGACTGCATATGGTCAATGTGAGAACAAGTGACCCTGTTAACGTAGCTCAGGGGCTTGGCATCTGTGTAATAGCTCATTGAACGACAATGGTGGGTATTCCCATCAGTATATATATGGCTCTCGAAGCTATATATGCTCGAGATTGTATTTAAGTGATTTGTTTAAGTTTCTTCTTTTGTCATGTGAAAAGCTATGGAAATCATGTGATTAACTTGAAACTTTCATACTATTCGATTCATTTTGATTCAATTGCCTTACAAAATATGTTCTTTAGTTATTCGATATCTATCATGAGATTATATGTATGATGTGATGATAAGCACGCTATGGATTTTTCCCTATTAAGCTTAGCCTGTTAGCTCAACCTTTGACTATACGTCACAAGTACAGGTGAAGATACTGGTACTAAGGACCTTGAGCGTGAGGATCCTGAGTCCATGCCAGAGGAAGAGTAAGAACCTTCCCCTGAGGATTATTTCCCTTAGGGAAAATTTGGATATATGTTTATGAGATTTTGTGTGTAGATTCGGCTTGGTACGTCCAGCCATGTGTCTTTAAAATTCAGATTCATGTAAATATGTTAAATATTATTTTGGGAACCATGTTTCAGTGATGGATGACCATCGCCAGTGGTTCTTTTCGGTTCTTTTGTCCATGTATCCTCACATGAAATTAGTACCTTTATTTTGAGCACACTATGATATTAGAACTGGTAATTTCTTTTACTTATATGATGACTCTATCTGCATAGTTAGAGATGTCTGCTTTATTTTTCGCTTTGTGTGTGAATGTGCCAAAAGTTCTGTTCGGGGATCAGGCTTATTGACCATCCGACGGCACGGGTTTTCGGGGTCGAAAATCTGGGCTATCACAGGTGGTTCAAAGCTGAGCTTTAGAAATTTCTTATTTGTCTTAGGCATGTGCTACACATTGAGATATTTGTCAGAATATAGGGACCGTTTGCTAATGAAAATTTGGGTTCATGTTTGCAGAACGTATGTCTAATAGAGGTAGAGGACGACCAACAGGTGGTCGTAGATGGAAATTAAGAAGTGCAGATGATATCCCACCAGTTCGAATAGGATTCCGGTCAGTAATAGGATGGTTCTGGAAATAATTGTTCCTGAGAGAGGAAATCAGGAAGGAAATCAAGAAAGAGAAAAGATAGAGAAGAAAGACAGAGGATGGCTAAAGCCATGGAAGCTATGGATACGGCTATGGCTCAGCAAACGGCTTGATGGCTACTAACAATGCCAACAACCATCAGTTTCAGACACCGCAACAACCAACACACTCAGCATTTATAAAATTTCGGAGGATGTGTCCTCCAAATTTCTCAGGACAAGCAGAACCAATGGAAGCTGAAAACTGGCTCAATGAGATGGAAAAGATATTCAGTGTGCTTCCATGCACTGAAGATGAGAGAGTTAGATGGGCAACATTTATGTTGGATGGAGAAGCAAGCCCATGGTGGAAATCCTTATCAAGAACAAGGGAACAAGTAACTTCAGGGATGTTGTGGACGTGGGAATAGTTTGTTAAGGAGTTCAACAAATAGTACTTTCCTAAAGTAGTACGAAATCAAATAGAGGTTAAATTCCTTGAGTTGGAACAAGAAAAAATGTTTGTGAGAGAGTATGAAGTGGAATTCATGAGACATTCAAGATTTGCTCCGAAATATGTGGCCTTAGATCTTATGAAGGCCAAGAAGTTTCAATGTCGCTTAAGGCTGAATATACGCGATATGATTTTAACGTTTGAGTTGGAAACCTATGGTGAAGTAATGAGCAAAGTTCTAGTGGTGGAAGAGGACATCGATGTGATGTACAAGAGGAGAGATCAACAAACTAAAGAAGGACGAACCATGGGAGACAAAGAAATTAGGAATCGGTGAATAAAAAGCCAAGATTTATAGCACCATTCCCGAGACCACCTACCCAAGCGAACTATGTTAGGCCACCTATGCCTATGCAAGTGAGACCTTTCCGTCATGAAATCCCTACTTCTGATAATGGGGTATCTGTTACCAAGGGGTTTTCAAAGGTTACATCATCTATTCCAGTAGGGACCTATGCCCTTTGTGGCAAGGCACATAAGATGACTGATTGCTGACGGAATACGAGAGGATGTTTCAGATGTGAAAAGATAGGGCACATGATCAGAGATTGCCCAGTGTTGAGGAAGGAGAAGACGGCTTCAACTGCTACGCCACGACCTATAAGGACCACGAGGCCTACGATTCAGGGTCGTGCGTATACAGTCACTGCTCAGGACGCTCAGCATATAAATGATGTGATCCAAGGTATGAATTTAAATATGTTGTAAATCTATCTTATAAGATTTTAGATGAAGAAGGTGCATGATACATGATAGGATAGTATAACGGCCATTTACTATTCCTTTTCATTGCTAGTTTAGAACTACTTAATATTTTACATACATCTAAGTACATTTTGCATATGAAACTTAGGTACCTTACTAATGTACAAGGAGGGTGACTATTATTGTTATGAGGCTCGAGTGTTGATAGACCTAGGGTCTACCCACTCGTTTGTAACACCTCAATTTCCAAGGAAGATGAAAGTCATTCCAAAGCCGTTGGAGTTTATCTTGGCAGTATCACTTCCGATGGGAAAATCTGTGAACACCGACATGGTGTGTAAG
The DNA here is from genome assembly GCA_021018995.1 of Chloranthus sessilifolius. Classification (NCBI taxonomy): domain Eukaryota; kingdom Viridiplantae; phylum Streptophyta; class Magnoliopsida; order Chloranthales; family Chloranthaceae; genus Chloranthus; species Chloranthus sessilifolius. The sequence goes on along the minus strand of CM037589.1, from coordinate 124,810,065 downwards.
TTGGTAGTTACCGCGATTAGGGATTAGATAGTTCATAAAGCGGTAGTAGATCTGATTTTGTTCGAAATGCAAGGATTCGACATGATCCTTGGCATGGATTGATTGTCCACTCATAATGCGAGTGTTGATTGCCGAAGAAAGATAGGGACGTTTCGTCCCAATGGGGATAGGTCATTCAGATTCTTTGATATGCATTCGACTATCATTTCATTTATATCTACGGTCCAAGCGGAACGCTTGATAAATAATGGATGTACTGGATACCTTGCTTTTCTACAAGAGGAAAAGGAAGAGAAGCACATCAATACTGACATTCCGGTAGCTTGTGAGTTTGAGGATGTATTTCCAAATGAGTTACCAGGAATGCCACTTGACAGAGAAGTAGAGTTCGCAATTGACTTAGCACCAGGTATGGAGCCAGTTTCTAAAGCACCATATTGGATGACTCTGGCTGAGTTGAAAGAATTAAAGGAACAACTATAAGAACTCCTAGATAAAGGATTCATAAGACCCAGTGTGTCTCCTTGAGAAGCATCGGTCTTATTTGTGAAGAAGAAGGATGAGTCAATGAGGTTGTGTATCGACTATCGTCAATTGAATAAGTTGACCATAAAGAATCGATACCCTTTGCCAAGAATAGATGATCTTTTCGATTAGTTACAAGGTACAACATTCTTTTATAAGATAGATTAGAGATCAGGTTATCACCAATTGAAGGTTAAAATAGAGGATATTCAGAAGGCGACATTTAGAACCAGATATGGGCACTACGAGTTCTTAGTAATGTCATTCGGGTTGAAAAATGCGCCAGCTTCATTCATGGACCTCATGAATAGGGTATTTAAACCACATCATGATACGTGAGTGGTTGTGTTTGTGGACGACATTCTAGTCTATTCAAAGTCCAAGGAAGAACACAAGCAGCATTTAAGAATACTTCTACAGACGCTACGTGAACACTAACTTTATGCAAAGCTCAGCAAGTGTGAGTTCTGGCTAGAGCAAGTGAGTTTTCTTGGATACGTTTTGTCTAAGGCGAGTGTCATAGTAGATCTAGCAAAGATTGAGGTAGTAGTAGATTGGAAGCAACCAACGATGGTAACAGAAATTCAAAGTTTTCTCAGTTTAGCTGGTTATTACAGAAGGTTTGTAGAGGGTTTCTCTAAAATTTTAGGGCCACTCACAAAACTCACAAGAAAAGACATTAAGTTCGAGTGGACTAAAGAGTGTGAGAAGAGTTTTCAAGAGCTTATAAAGAGACATACCTCCACACCAGTCTTAGCTATTCCATCAAGCAGTGGAGGATTTTTTGTTTATAGCGACGCTTCTTACAGTGGGTTAGGATGTGTGTTGAACTAACATCGGAAAGTCATTGCATATGGGTCTAGACAACTGAAAGACCACGAAAAAAATTACCCAACGCATGATTTGGAATTGGCAACAGTGATCTTTGTGTTGCAGAAATGGAGGCACTATTAATATGGAGAAACATTTGAAATCTTCATAGATCATAAGAGCCTCAAGTATTTATTTACACAAAAAGAATTGAATATGAGGCAGCGAAGATGGATTGAGTTTCTAAAAGACTATGATTTCTCAATTCAGTATCACCCAGGCAAGGCTAACGTTGTGGTAGAGCCTTGAGTCTGAAGAGTTTGGCTCAGCCATCTAGCCTGATTATGGGGATTCGTAGATGAAAACTACTAGAGGATCTTTCTCTGTACGATACAAAGATCAAAGTGCAAGATTCAGGTGCTTTGTTGGCAAAAATCACGATTAGACCAACAATCTTTGATCAAGTGTATAAACTTTAGATGAAAGATACAGAGTTAGTAAAGATCAGACAAGGAGTGAAAGAGGCCACAAATTCAGATTTCTCTATAAGAGAGGATGGATCGCTAATATTTAAAGGACGTCTATGTATACCAACAGATGTCGATCTCCGGCAGACTATTTTAGACGAAGCACACAAATCACGATATGATATTCATCCTGGTGGGACGAAGATGTACCAAGACTTAAAGAAGAATTTCTGGTGGCGAGGTTTGAAGAAAGATGTAGCTGAATACGTTTCAAGATGCCTGGTATGTCAATAAGTGAGAGTAGATCACAGACATCCATCCGGTTTATTATAACCTTTGCCGATACCAAAGTGGAAATGGGAATCAATATCCATGGACTTCATTTTGGGATTATCACGGACGACAAGGCGACATAATGCTATTTGGGTGGTCGTTGATAAACTAACCAAATTGTAGACACCCCCATTTTACCCTTTCGGAATATACAATTTTGTTCGATCAACCTTTGACCTCATAACCCTAATATGGGACCATGCACTGAAATAATAGTACATGGCTGGACACAGGCTGAAATAATAGCTCTGTGGCTGAAATAATAGCTCTGGAGGAAAACTATATACTGAAACAATAGTATATAGTTAAAATGTAGACTGAAATAATAGTCTTGCATTTCAGACTAGAGACCATACCCGGGCAATCCTGAATTAAGTGCCTGAAACCCCGCGCGTAATTCGATTGCACGCTAGACCACAAACGCGCAATCAGTCCCCCTTTCAAACCAAACTTTCTTTCCCAAACTATCTCGAGACTCGATCACGCGCCTGAAATCAAACGCACGACCGAATTGAGTGCACCACCAACGCGCAATTGGCTTATGCCCGGTCTATCCTCACTGTCCTTGATCCCTAAGTTTCCTCGATTAAATGCCTCTAGAGTGGCGTTTAATTAGATTATGCACCCCAAATTGGGCGCGCAATTAGTTCTAACACTATTAGAATTAGGAAGCTTGCTGAGCAAGTCAGTCGGTCGCTCACTGAGTCAGTGACCGACTCAAAGCGATTAAGCTTCGAGAGACTGGCGCATAACTTAGTTAAATGACTAGAAAAGGGCGCGTAATTGAAGAAAAACCTATAAAAGATTTTTTTTCTAATTCGCCTAGGGGGGCTGGGCAAATTTTTGAGAGAGAAAGAATTTTTTTTGGGATTCCGAAATCAGAGAACTCCGAGGACAAACCCATAGAGCAACCTAATCATGATTTCGAAATTCAAGCTTCGAATCTTCGAGATTCCTCTCCGCAACCCCGACTCTAGGTAAGGATTAAATTTTTTATTCACGACCATAACTTCTAGTCTATAGATATAGGAATTCCATTAATTTTAATTTTCAGTCCGAGACCGTAGCACCCATTTTTTTTACCGCAAATATTTTTTATCTGATTCTAATTCTCCGAATTCAGAACCAGTCCTAAATCCGACAGTCTAATTTACCGACCCTAGGCTTTAATTCCTTTCTAAAATCTTAATCTCCGGTCATATCATTAATCTCTGGTTCTAGATCTTAGACTTTAGAACCAATCTTTAATCATACGGTCTGATTTTCTGATTTCGGACTCGAATTCAGCCCTAGAAATTTAAATTCTAATTTAAATTCCTTATTTTAATATCTCCAAAAATCTTAAATATTAACTTTAGTTTTTATAATTCTAGTTCATAATTTAATTCATAATTATCACTCCGAAATCAACTCTGAAAAGCCTAAAATACTATTTTACGGTCTAAAATTTAATTTATCTTTAATCTCAGCCATCCGATTTGCCTAAGGGAGCTTACGGAGGGTACTCGAGAACAAGGCAATCCTCCTTAGCATAGCGGGTCCAAAACCCTTTTTTTTTTAGGAATTCTAGAATCAATTAATTGCTTCTTCTTATTTTTTAGTATAATTAATCAGTAGATTGATTTTATTTCAGCATAACTAATTAGTTAAGTTAATTAGATTTTAGTGTGATCAATTAATTTCTTCAAATAAGATTTTAATTGGTTAATATCTTGCTTTAATTAGAATTTAGTATGATTAATTCATTGCTTTGATTAGATTTTTAGTATAGTTAATTTATTGCTTTAATTAGAATTTTAATCAAATTACTTTATTTATATTAATTAAATTTTTAAGAAAACCAGTCTATTTATTTTAATTAAATTTTAATAAAATTAATTCTTTTGCTTAAATTAGAGTTTCAGTAAAATTAGTTTTCTATTTCGATTAGAATTCCGGTAAGACTGTTATACTTGACTTAATTAGAATTCCAATACAACTAGCATACTTGCTCAATCTAAATTCTAGTACAATTAGCATGCTCAAATTAATTAGAGTTTCATCAAGACTACTACATGTGCACTTCTAGTACAATTAGGAGACCTGATCACAATCAGACTTCTAATGGGAATAGGAGACTACAATTATTCGGACTCTTAGTAGTATTAGGATACTAAATTAATTAGAATTCTAATAAGATTAGGAAGCTAAATTAATTAGACCCCTAATAGGATTATAATATTAGAATATATCCACTCACTCTAACAAATTCACAACTAGATTCACAATAGAATTAGGAAAGTCTAAACTGTTTAGAACTATAATAATAACGGGAAATAAAGGAAAATTAAACTATCTAAATTATAAGAAAAAGACATAGCTGTTGATGTTCGTAGGCAGGCGATTCAGTATAAAAGTAACCCATACGCGCTCTCAAGTGTGATCATTGACGTGTTGCAGCATCGATAAATATCTGCAGTTGGCGATCGTAACAAACTAGGAACCTTCCTAGAAAACCCTTTATTTTTTTTACCTCCACTATTCCAAACGTCGCAATGCTAGAGTCCACTTGAACATAATTGGAGCCACTGATTCAACGGGGACCGAGAGGAACCCAGAAAAAGTGCGCACCAACACAAATCAGTACACTTTTTACCCTATAACACTACGTATACAACGAGTAAATTGGCAGATCTGTATATGAGAGAAATTGTCCGAGTACATGGTATTTTGATGAGTATTATCTCTGATCGTGACCCATTATACACCTCTCAGTTTTGGTAAAAGTTTTAAGAAGGAATGGGTATGAGATTAGACTTTAGTTCAATATTTCACCCACAGACGGATGGACAAGCAGAATGGGTGAATCAAATCATAGAAGATATACTCAAAGCGTGTTTGTTTGACTTTGGAGGATCATGGGATCAACACTTACTGTTGATCGAGTTTACATATAATAACAATTTTCAGACGAGTATCGGTATGGCACCTTACGAAACACTGTATGGATAGTGATGCAGATCACCGATCAATTAGGAAGAGACTGGTGAAACGTTTGTTCTAGGTCCGAAAGTTATTGAGAGCAATGCTCATGTTGTTCATCTAATTCGTGAAAGAATCAAGACAGCTTAGAGTAGACAAAAGAGTTATGCCGACATAAAGAGGACAAGTATCGATTTTCAAGTTGGCAATCATGTGTTTGTCAAGATCTCACCAGTGAAAGGTGTGATGTGCTTTAGAAAGTGAGAAAAGTTAACCCCACGCTATATAGGTCCTTTTGATATTTTGAAAAGAGTTGGAGAAGTTGCATACAGAGTTGCTTTGCCCCCGCAACTTGATGGGGTACACAATGTATTACATGTATTGATATTAAGAAAGTACGTGAAAGACCCTACCCACATATTTGATGATCAGCCGATCGAGAATTATAATGATTTGCCCCTGAGAGAGAGCCGATTCAGATACTTGATCTGAAGGAGCATGTATTGCACACGAATCAAATTCTGTTAGTGCTGGTAAAGTGGAAGAATCATTCCCGAGAGGAGGCTACTTGGGAGTGTGAGGTAGAAATTCTTGAACAATACCCGCACTTGTTTCAATGATACTAGAGAGAATTTTGATGACATGTAATTATAAAAAAAATAAAATTGTACACTTGGTGGTAAATCATGTAACTTGTTTAATCTATGTATAGGCACCATTGTGGAGTTAAATGATAATATTGAATTAGAGTTGAAAACTCAAACTCACAAAAATAGGTAGAAAAAGACTTGTTCAACAAAATAAGGGTTTTCTGTCAAAACCAATCGATCGAAATGAAATTCGATCGATCAATTTTGAAATCGATCGAACTAGTGTGAAAATTGATCGATTATAATGACCAAATAGAGAAACATGAATTTATTAGTTAAAATTGATCGATCAAAGTCCAAACCAATTGGTCAAATTATAGATCAATAGATCGAAAAATGTCGAGCAGCTAGGTTTTAAAGGTCGACAGGATCATCTACATGTCGACAGGTTTATTTGAGTCGATAGGCGTCAGAATGTAAAAATCGGTCAATCAAACCACGAAACTGATCGATCAAAATTTTTTCGAGAGGCTCAGTTTTGAACTCGACATGTTAAATTTTTTCGCTAGGTTCATTAGTCGACAAGATCATTAATGGGCAAACTGATCGATCGATTCAAAAACTGATCGATTGATTTCAGTAATATAAAAGGAAATCGGGTATTTATTTCTCATTTGCATGAAAACTTTTAGGGTTTTCTTTTGGGGCTTTGTTGCTATTGCTTAAGGGGATTTTCTACCTTTGATCTTCGAGCCATTGGAATTTGATTCTTCATGAGTTCGACTCCAAATCACTTCTAATGGTAAGATCATAACTTCCTTTTGAACTTCTTTAAAGTTCTTTGATTCAAACCCTAGTTTTTTAGAGTTTTCTTGAGATTAATGACACCAAAGAGCAAAAAGGCTGCAAACCTTTCAACTTTGAAGCAACCCGTGACACATTCGGGTTCTTCGCATCGATCATCATTAGAAAGACCCAACGCATGGTGGGCAGCGAAAGATTTCATGCCTGAAAGGACCTTCGACCTAGCTTTGCTCCATGAGATAGAGCTGACTCGATGGGCTTTAGATTATATTGAGAAGGCTGGGCTCAATAATTTGCTCAAGCGCTTAGGAGATTTTTACTACCCTCGTTTGGTGAGTCTATTTTACCAGAACATGTATGTGGGGGAGGACGGAAAAGCGATATAAGTTTGACTAAGATAGTGTATCTGATGCCCTAGAATGTTTTGCTGAGTACGACTCTAATATAAAATTAGACGAACCCTACCTAGAAGCCTTAGATTTTCACGATGTGTGTGCAAGAATGACCCAGGGCAGACACGGGTCAAGCTAGGAGATAAAATGGGTGAATTTGCCTCGTGATATGTGGATGCTAGACACTATCTTCAAGTGTAATCTTTACCCGATGAGGCATAAGACAGAGAGGGTTGGAGTAGTGCAACATGCACTATTTTCGGCGTTTATCGGCAGATGGTTTATGCCCCAGAATTGGTTCATGATGTTATTGTTTATGCGAGAGGAAAAATGTTAGAGGGCGGAGCAAGCCCTAAGGATAGAATACCTTCTGCTCGGCTGATATTGAGCATGATTGAGGACTATGCAGGAGGAGAGGAATATGATCTTCCTGAAATTGAACCACATTCAATGGATAATGAAAAACTTTACTCGTTTAAGGATTGGAAGCAGACATAATCAATTGTTTAAGAGTGCGCATGCCAGAGGTCTGGAACCAATAGCGCCAGCTGCGACATAGGGACTTGAGCAGCCAACACCACTAGCTCAGCCACAGCAGCCAGTACCACGACATGTGCCAGCACCTCAATGCCCAACAGCTGCGACGATCAATGATGTTCTCGTCTGCATGACCCATTTGGAGGAGAACAATCGTCTATTGCATCGCTGTATGAACTACCATGAGGGTATATTTACACGTCTCATGCAGCAGGCCTACACTACGGATTATATGACACAGCTTGCGGCTACTCGTGCTTACGTACCTGACCCATGGTACCACACCATTGGAGTGTCTGCTTTTGGCAGCAGGGAGGTCGATGACGAGCAGGCTGGACCTTCTAATGCGCCGTGGGATCCGTGAGATGGGAGTGAATCATAAACTTTTAAGCTATTTTGATTAAATGTTGTGTATAAGTGGTGAACTATTGGTCTTGGTAGACCTTCAAAATTTCTTTTTGGACTTGGGAATGTGTAAATTTAATTTCAATGTTTTGTGTGAATCCATGCTTTGATTGTATATGGTTGTGAATGTTCGGAATGTGTGGATATTGCTATGAAATGTTAGATTTCGTGTAGATATGATAGACGAATCAAATTTGACTCGTATGATGTGAATGTGTGATTCAATAATATGTGATAGTGAATGTTAGTAGCTAATTAAACAGTGTTGATAATTAGATGTGGATGTTGTGTATGGGTTTTATACGTAGTGGATTAGTTCGGAGTTTGGCCTAGACGCGACTCAAAATTTTTATAAGAGATATGAATTTGTTAAGACCTCGTTAAAGGATTGGGTTCTCTAAAAGGGGAAATTTCTGTTTTCATTAGGTGTCTTTTAGTTTGTGTGTGACAACCTACTATCAATATAAAGAACACTAACCAATTTTCGTGGATGAAAATTCCTAAGGAGGGGAGAATGTAATGACCCAAAAATTTTGATTTCCGAATTGAATTGACTCGGTATGCGTGTCCGACAAGCTACGTAGTGCAAGATGATAAACTTAGTTTGTTAAGTGAAAAAGAAAGAAAATTAAAGATATGGTAACCGTTAGATGAGATGGCGTACACCAACGTACAGTGTACCGCCATAGCACCCAAACTAAAACTTTAAGTATAAAAGCTAGACTTGGATAAGGAATCGGATGCTTTGCTTTGTTGTTGAGATTTTATTGATAAAGAAGGCATGTGAAAAGAGAAGAGAGGAAGAGAACCCTTTTATGTGTGGGAAGGATTAATCTTGTGTGTTAGATTCGATCATAAGAAGATGGGTTTTCAAACCCTTTGACGTGTGGGAAAGGAGGAACCAAAGATTTAAAAGGCTTAGGGCTTCATTGTGCAAAGTTCTGATTTTAAGGTAAGGATTTATGGTTTTAAATCATTGTATTTATGATTGTAGATGAACAATAAATGCCCTAAAAGACTGGGATTTAATGTGTAAGTGTGTTGTAAGGTTGAGCAATAAATGCCCTAAAAAGACAAGAAATAAATGTGATAGGTTTTTGGGAAAAACAAACCTGAGAAGGACAGCTCGTGTGGCTAAGAGTCTGTCAAAATCGAACGATCGGAATGGGAATCGATCGATCGATTTTGACAAGAAATAGTTATGTGAAGAGAACAGAAATGGATTGGTTTTCTGAAGGAAACCGATCGATCGATCGATGTGTGTGTCGACAGGCTCCATGTTCAGGTCGACTGGTTCTTGTTCAGTTCAACAGGTTCCTGTGCAAGTTCGACAGGTTACCTGTAGGTTTGACAGGATGGGTCGACAGGTTTACCTGGAGGGTCGACAAGATCCTGTAGTTTCGATAAGATAAGATGTGAAGAAGAGATTGGTTTCTGAGTAAACCAATTGATCGGCTTGTGAACCGATCGATCGATTGTGGGACTGTTTATACAAACAAAAAAGTATGTGTTTTTTAGAGGAAACCGACCGATCGAAATGAGTTTCGATCGATTGATTTTGAAACTGATCGATCAGATTGGGATTCGTTCGATCGATTTACTCAGATTTTGGCATTTACCTGTTTTCAGGAAAAGTGTCATTTGGACTTCTTTTTCTCCGTCACTTCTGACATATAAGGCATGAATTGATGTGTTCTAGGTTGTGTTCGAGGGGAGCATGGAAATGTCGTCTCGATAAGAAAATCTTCGTGTGACTTCACGTAAGGTAGGGAAAATCCTATAACATGTGTTTTGTTACAATAAGCATGTAAATTATGATATGATCAATAGGTGTGTATCAAAATCATGAAACTTTGATATTTGAAATGCATGAGCTTTGTACACGAATTCAACTGTAATAATATGTGTGTATGTGAACTCAGTAAGACATGAATATGTGTGTGTGTGTGTGAACTCAGTAAGACACGAATATGTGTGTGTGTGTGAACTTTAGTTTCCAAATCCTAAACCTAGTTATAAATTACCACAATTCACAGTGACAAACTATAAGTTAGCTTTCACAATTTTATTTAAGGTTTGTGTGTGAATACCCAACCGACACGGTGGTTTATCTGTGACCGACGTGGAGGGATATCCATGACCGGTACGGCGGGATATCCGTATACTTATGTGTGACCGGTACGGCGGGATATCCGTACATTGTGGATCGCATATGGTCAATGTGAGCACAAGTGACCTTGTTAACATAGCTCACGAGCTTGGCCTCTGTGAAATAGTTCATTGAATTACAATGGTGGGTATTCCCATTGGTATATATGCAGTTCTCGATGCTATATATGCTCGAGATTGTATTAAAGTGATCTATTTAAGTTTCTTCTTTTGCCATGTGAAAAGCCGTGAAAATCATGTGATCAACTTGAAACTTGCATACTATTCGATTTGTTTTGATTCAATTGCCTTACAAAATATGTTCTTTAGTTATTCAATATCTATCATGAGATTATATGTGTGATGTGATGATAAGCATGCTATGGATTTTTCTCTATTGAGCTTAGCCTGTTAGCTCACCCTTCGACTATACGTCACAGATACAGGTGTAGATACTGGTACTGGGGACCTTGAGCGTGAGGATCCTGGGTTCGTGCCAGAGGAAGAGTTAAAACCTTCCCTTGAGGATTATTTCCCTTAGAGAAATTGTGGATAGACGTTTCTGAGATTTTGTGTGTAGATTCGGCTTGGTACGTCCAGCCATGTGTCTTTAAAATTCAGATTCATGTAAATATGTTAAATATTATTTTATGAACCATGTTTCGATGATGGATGGCCATCATCGGTGGTTCTTTTCGATTCTTTTGTCCATGTGTCCTCACATGAAATTAGAACCATTATTTTGAGCGCACTGTGATATTAGAACTAGAGATTTCTTTTGCTTATATGATGACTCTATCTGCATAGTTAGAGATATCTGCTTTATTTTCTACTTTGTGTCTGGATGTGCCAAATTTTTCATTCGAGGATCAATCTTATTGACCATCCGATGGCACGGGTATCCGAGGTCGAAAATCCGAGTTGTCATAGTTGTGATATCAATATTCACTCTGCTCAGATAGTTGTGCTAAATTAATATCGGGATCGATGGGTTCGCCCAAAAATCTCGAACCCTATCTCGCGTAGGGGCACCCATGACTAATCAAATGGGATAATCAATGCCTCATAAGGTTGGGCACAAACTATGGAACTTCGCGGCATTTGCTTTACGCTATGAAGTATAGGTCGATCACCCTCCCACTTTGCGGGGCTATCTTATTCAAATGGAACTCAAACATCACACCTCACCAATTATATCGAGGAGCAGACATTTTTTCCCAACACGTTGGGTTTTCGTAACTCGTACCATCTCAGTCATGCCTAGTAATGTCACTAAGCGCTTGGGGACCGATAGCCTTGAGGAACAGATGCTTTTTCTTGACATATAAGGCTTCCGTATACTCACCATGTTACCATTTGATATTTGAGGTTTGCTTTGAATACAGCGAACTCGTTAGCATGCCTTGGGCCTCTTCAGACATCTATTTCTTTGGCATGCGATCATCAGTGATCAAATACCAAAAGGGGCATCTGTAAACACCCAAAATTGGCCCAAGGCCCGATTAACTTATACTTTGAGAAAGGCATACCCTCCGAACCCTTAGAACTTAACCCAAACCCTTAGAAGCCTATCCCTTAGTAATCAACCCTAACCTATAGAACCCCTCTCGATCCCATTTTAAACCCTCCCAGGCAGTGGTTGAAAAGAGGAGTACCAAAGTTTATACAAACCTCTATTAGAACTGAGACGTATGCCATTAGAAAGAGGATGTTCCCAGCTTTCCAATGAGCCAAGAATCGCCTCAATCCGAGTTGTATACTGAAAGTTGTGGCGGTTGAAAAATGGGTAGAAAAGCAGGGAATTAGCTTGGCGTGTGTATTACACATGCTAGGCCAATTTTGGCAGATTTTGGCCTAGCGTGTCTATAGACACGCACGCTAGGCAAAAATTGACTTTTGTGGGCCCCATGGCGCACGCTAGGCAAAAATTGACTTTTGTGGGCCCCATGGCAGGTTTTGAACCTCTAGGATTCTAAGAGAACACTATTCCCATACCTAGCGTGTCTAATACACACGCTAAGCTTAGGAATAGTGAATTTTTGGGATTTGGTCAGATTTCAAATTTGGAGTTTGACTTGTTGACCTCATCCATTGCGGTTGGTTTCGTTAGGACTGTTGCACCCCCACTAGCCATCTTTTTAACCCTTTTACCACTTAGAACCCCACCCTATCATCTACCATTGAAACCCAATTCCCACCTATCTAAGACCTAGAAAACCTAGAAAACCTTAGATCCCTATTACCTAATTGCTAACCCAATTAGCCTCTTTAATCCTTTTCTAATCCTCTCCTCTTCTATAAATAGAGAGCCACCCCCCCTTGATTAAAGGCTTGAAAAATTTTCCAAAGAGAGAAAATCCCTTAGATATTTCCTCATCCCTTTTTAGCATTTTCATCTATAAAATTTTAGAACCTAGGTTCATCTTCCACCCTCCATTATCCATCATAAATCCTTTAGATTTGGTGAGAACAAGGCCCTAGCCTCCCTCTCCTACCTCCTAGCTCCCTAGCCTTAGAGATCAAAACCCATTTCTCTAACCATTTGCTATAGGAAGCTCATCAAAATGCAGCTACATGAAGTACAGCGGTGCTACAAGGGCCCGAGAGCTCCGGGTCTCTCCTCTATTCCTCTACCTTCTTTGCTTTCCCTCTATCCTTGAATTAAGCCGTTACGCCGCCTAAATTTTGTCAGGTACGAAGGGCTTAATAGGATCGGAGTGCCTTCGGGCAAGGGGGAGTGCTGTCCATTTTTCCTTTCTTTATAAATATATATATATATATATATATATATATATATATATATATTATATATAACACATTCAAACAACCATAGTAAAGACTGCTTACGAGCGGGTTGATCGGGTGCCTAACACCTTCCTGATCGATAACCGAACCCCTACCCAAGATCCTTTGGCATAGACCGATAAACCGGAGTTATATTTTTGTACTTAGGTGCTCACGTATTGATTTTGAGGTATCCCGGGTCACCAAAAGCTCTGGGTGGTGACTCCAAATTTAGAGCGCATCGTCGCGATGAATTTGATAAAAATCTATGGTTGCACACACGTGACGAGTTTGAAGAATTGCATGAGTGTTTTTTGTTGTTTGTTTAATTTGGAAAAAAAATCTTAGTAGCTGTGTGCATTGGTTGTTTGATTGGTTACACTAAAATTAAAATTTTTTTGGGTGAGTTTATAAATATAATGTGACATTTGAAATTGGAGAGAAAATACATTATTGCTGAAAAAGATTCCTAAGACCGTAGTACTCGCTACTCCTCCCCCTCCTCTAGACCCACCCAAACCACCCTACAAGAAACCATCTCAATCAACACTGAAGAAGAGAAAAGGAAAGGAAAAGAGCGAAGACGAAATAGTGAAACCAAATAAAGGAAAGAAAAAATGAACGGTTGAATGGCAAGAAGTGAAAACGAGTAAAGAGAGAAAGGGAAAGGTTGTGAAACTGAGGAAGAAATTGAAATCGACGGATTTTGAAGACGGCGAGTACCGTGTCTCTGAAGACGAACATTTTTGGGATCATGATCCAAGAGCTCGAAACGACAGTGAAGAAGAAGATAAGGAAGATTGAACACAAAGAAGTCTCATCTTTCTCATGGCCAACAATGAAGAGTTTGATTTCTCATGTTGATGATGAGATGAAGATTAGGTAGAATAGCATGTGAGTGATTTTTCATGAGACGAAGATACAGAGATTTTATTTCTTTTTCATAATTCAATTTATGAAATATTTCTAGTTTCATATTTTCATTCTTTTATCTTGGGATTATTGATCTCTTAAAGAAGAGACTTAGTTTACTTAGTAATTAGTAAGGAACCTTCTCGAAGATGACTATGACAACTAATACCTGCAGCCATGCAAACTGGAAACTGTAGGGACCAACTCTCGGGTTGCCTTTTAATTGGGCTTTTAGAGCTAGCCCATACCCGACTCACCTACTTTTCGGTCCGGGCTAGTTTTTTTATTTTTATTTTTGGGCCTACTACCTCAGCCCATACCCAACTTGGTTACTAATTGAGTCGCAGTCGGCCTCCCAACAATTGTATAATTTATCTCAAATGAATGGGTCGGGTCAGGTCGGGCCAAGCTTCAAATGGGCCAATTCTTCATCGGGCCTATAACCTCAACCCTCTGGCCAGGCTGGGATCAAGCCCAGCCCATTGATTTCCCTAGCCACTCTACTCCTCAAACCCCATCAGTATCAACTTTGACTGCCCTGACTCTTTGAATAAATAGGTCATACAAAAGGGTAGGGATGCCAATTCGGTGTACTGAACCGATACGATTTATTTCGGGAATTGGTTTGTTGGGCCCCAGACTGAAATCGCACCGACACATATTGGTTTTGGTACACCGAAACAGCCTTAATCCCAAATCGTTACTAAACTGATACCAAAATTTATCGGATTGAGTGCACCCTCGGGTTAGGTGCACCATCGAATTGGTTCAAGTTAGGTAAGAGAAATCTTATAACATCCCCGAATTTTGAGCATTGAACAGTGTCCTTGGAATGCATGCCCAAATTGGACGTAGGTTTGACCAAGTGATAGTCAACACAATGACTATGGTTAAAGTAATCTTGATGTGAATGAACACGTGTGTGTAGTGTTGGAACTAGTTTAGAGATCACATACACCTGTCTTGGGTGTATGTGCTTAACACCAAAACATAAGAGGGGTTAAAGGGTCAACTAAGAGAATTTACTTCTCTTTGAAGGTTGGTGTAGAGAGTTAACAAGAGAGAGAGGGAGAATAGGAAGGAGTAAATGCAAGGGGAGTTAATGTGGATTTCAAATTCAAGACGAGTTTGAGCAATTACTCAGGATTCGACGCATAAAAGCTCATTGGAGTCGGAGCTAGGAGCCCTAGCCTTTGAGCCAAACCATTGAATCAACCAAGGGTTGATTTGAGGTGAGTCTTTGTGGGATTTTATTGAATTTGTTGTTGTACATTAACTCTAGTATAGATTGGTAAAATGTAGAAAAGAAAGGAAAATAAAAAGGGAAGGAAGCTGGAAGAAATGCTCGCAAAGGGTTGCATTTCTGACCAAATTGATTGATCAATTTGGAAAATCGATTAATCAATTTTAGCCTAGAAGTTAGCTAGGCAAAAATGCCCGAAATCGATTGATCAATTTAAAATCGATCAATCGATTTTTGAAATTCGATTAATTGATTGAAAATTGATTGATCAATTTGAGAAATCGATCAATCAATTTTGGGAGTTAGATTGATCAATTTTAGAGATCGATCAATCGATTTGGACAGTTTCTGTTAGCTTTTGTTTTAGACTTTGAGGTTCTAGGAGGGTCTTGTACCTTCTTTTATACATCTTTCTTGATGCTTTGCTTATGCTATGATGTATCGTAGGTTAAGCAAGTAAGTGTAAGTATGAGGAACCGCATTGGACCTTGATGCTTGGAGATTCAAATACGTGAGGTAGGGAATGCCTTGAACATGTATTTTAATAGCAAGAGCATATATGTAGTGATATAGAAATGAGTACATATGCATCGAAAATGTGACATCTTAAGTGTGTGTGTGTGTGTGTGTGTGAACACAAAGTAAAGAAAATAAGTATGTGACTTCCCCAAGGGATGTGAATGTGATAAGAGCATCTATGTGATGCATTGAGTTGAACATCTCAGGAATGTATGTGAAAATGTAAAGCAAAGTGAATGAGATTGATAAGGCCTAATCAACTATATTTAGCACAATCACACGGTGAATAACTATATATAGTGCACTATGATAATTAAGGTTTAGAGAATACCCCACCGACATGATAGGATACCCACACTGACTCGGTAAGATATCCATGATTGATACGGCGGTCATTCGGTACACTAGTTGGACATCTCAGGGATGTATGTATGAGATTATGAGACTTAAACCCTGTCAGCTATGAGAAATGGACTTGGGTAGTATTAAATGAATGAAAAAGGATATAAAAATGGTCTGATTAGACGACGATGGAGGGTATTCCATCAGACGTCTGACGCTATAGTAAGTCAGAGAATATTTAAGTTATGATTTAAGTCTTTAGGCCGAATCATTGTCTTTTATGAGCAGAATAAGAATAAATGAAACATGTAAAGTAACAGTAACCTACAGTGCATCTTTTTAGGCATTTAAACTGCTTTTTTAGTAAATTCATTGATACATCATATTGTTAAATATCATGGAATATATGTGAGAGATTGACTTATATGTTCATTCAGTTGTTTCCCTATTGGGCTAAAATGTAGCTCACCCTTTAGACTATACGTCACAGGTCTCGTACTTACGGCTACTACTGTTTCTGGAGGCATAGATCCAAAGGATTCAGATTACGTACCCGGAGAAGATTTGGAGCCCCCTCCTAAGGACTTCTTCTAGAGGACCCCTGCATGCTTTAATTGATTTATTTTGAGAGCGTACTGTACGGCTTGGTATGTCAAGCTATTTTGAGAAAATGTAATTATATAATGATATATTCTTTTGGCGAACCATCTGGGGTGACCTTGTTTTATCAGCGATGGTTCGGGCCAGTTCTTCTGCTCATGCAGTGGCATGGGATTTGAACCGCCTTTTGAGCTTTTACTATAATATATCATTAATGCATGAAGATTTAGTTCAATTCAGTTCTTATGTTGTATTTTGCTTCATGTTGTTTGGTTATACCAATGTTTCATGCAAGATTTATGGGGCACGGCCTTGAGAGTCATGCTGACGGCACAGATTTCGAGGAGCCAAAATTTGAACTATCACAGCTGGTATCAAAGCAATTTCTTCTAAAAATTTTGACAATTCTTATTTTTTTCAGAGCATAGGGACTTCTGCAAATGAAATTTTGGTTTCATGTGCAGACCGTTATGTCTTCTAGGGGAAGAGGCCGACCTAGGGGCGATCACAATAGAAACTTATGCATTAAAGATTATTACATCTCGGCTACGAATAGAGTGCCAATGGGAAGCAGAGGGGCTTAAGGAAGTAGTGGCCAAGAGAGCTAAGATCACGAAGAGAGCCGAGAAAGAGACCGTCAGGATAGAGATCAAAGGGAAGAGGAAAGAATAAGAGAAAGAAATGAGGAGAGAGAAGAGCGTCAGTGGATGATGCATACCATGGAAACCATGGCAGCCGCCATGGCTCAACAAGGAGCATCCTTGGCAGCTCACAATACCACCGAGCAGCATCAGCCACCTACACCTCTAGTAGGTCCTATACAGCCAGTGCCCTCAGCATTTACAGAGTTTAGGAGGATGCGTCCTCCTAACTTTTCAGGGCAAGATGAGCCAATAGCTGTGAAGAATTGGCTGAGTGAGATGGAGAAAGTGTTTAGCGTGCTTACATGCATGAAGGATGAGAGCGTCAGATAGGCAACTTACATGCTTGATGGGGAGGCAAGCCCTTGGTGGAAGTCCGTTTCTAGGACTAGGGCTCAGGAGACCCCAGGATTGCCCTAGACGTGGGATGAGTTTGTGGAAGAATTTAACAAACAGTACTTCCCTGAAGTTGTATGAAATCAAATGGAAGTGAAGTTTTTACAACTCAAGCAGGGAAGAATGACAGTTAGAGAGTATGGAGTTGAGTTTATGCGGCTTGCTCTTTTCGCTCCTAATTTTGTAGTCACGGACTTGATGAAAGCAAAACGACTACAACACGGTTTGAGGTCGGACATCAGGGGACGTGTAGCGGCTTTTGAGCTAAAGACCTATGGGGAGGTCATGAGCAAAGCCTTAGTGATTGAAGAGGACAATGAGGGGTAGATATCAGAGAAGGGATCAGTCAGGCAGGGGAAGAACGGATCAGAATAAAGTTGGGAATTATGAGCCAGTGAACAAAAAGTCGAGATTCGTAGTGCCTATTCAGAGGCAACCGTTCCAAACAGGGTATGTGAGACCAGTGCAGCAGACGAACTATTAGAGATTACCAGTGCTTGTGTCAGGAAGGCCGATAAGATATGAGAGCTCTGTTACCACCACTGGAGCAGCGTCGACTACAGCGGAGAATTGTGCCAAGTGTGGCAAGTCTCATAAGATGGCAGATTATAGGAGAGGTACGCGAGGTTGCTACAAATGTGGAAAGGTGGGACACATTATTCGAGATTGCCTTGAGATAATGAAGAAGAGGACGACTTCTGTTTCTATGCCACGACCACTACAAGCAAGGAAATCGGTCGTACAAGGAAGAGCCTATGCAGTTACGACTCAGGACGCACACAATACCACCAACGTGATTCAAGGTGAGATTTCTTTTAAATAAAGAATTTCAATTATTAAAAGTTTTTAGATTGAGAAGGTGCATTCATATAAGAAGTAGAATAGACAAATTCTCTTCCATAAATTTTGATGTATATAGTATGCTATGTATATGAATATGTATGCTTCATAGGTACCTTACAATTATACGGAAAGGGAAGTGATGTAGCTTGTGAGGCTAGAGTGTTGATAGACCCAGGGTCTACCCACTCACTTACTACTCATTTCGCAAAGAAGATGAAGGTCAACCCGGAGATGTTAGATTTCATCTTAGCGGTATCTATTCCAATTGAAAAATCGATTGATATGGAAAGGGTTTATAAATCGATGAAAGTGACCGTCAGGGATGGAGATGACTTTGAACTATCAGCGAATTTGATTTTATTAGACATGCAAGGATTTGACGTAATCCTTAGCATGGATTAGTTGTCACAGCATTGCGCAACGGTAGATTACAAGAACAAGGTTGTCATTTTCTGACCTAATACGAGGAGATCATTCTAATTCTGAGGAGAGAGATCAATGTTTATGCCACTTATCTCTGCAGTCAGGGCTGAGCGTTTGATTAGAAAGGGGTGCAGTGGTTACTTGACATTTTTGAAGGAAGGTAAGGAAGGGAATAACATCATCTCAGATATGGCAGTTGTACGAGACTTTAAAGATGTATTCCCTGAGGAATTATCAGGATCGCCTCCAGATTAAGAAGTGGAATTCACTATCGACTTGGCATCGAGAACGGAGCCTATTTCTAAAGCACCATAGAGAATGGCTCCTGCTGAGTTGAAAGAGTTGAAAGTGCAATTGTAAGAGCTCATGGATAGGGGTTTGTGAGACCAAGCGTGTCTCCATGGGGAGCACCGGTCTTGTTCGTGAAAAAGAAAGATGGGTCAATGCGACTGTGCATTGACTATCGCCAATTAAATAAGCTCACCATCAAGAATCAATATCCATTGACTAGGATTGATGATTTGTTTGATCAGCTGCAAGGAGCAAGATATTTTTTCAAGATCGATCTAAGATCTGGATACCATCAGCTGAGAGTTAAGGCAGAGGACATTCAGAAGATAGCATTCAGGACACGGTACAGACACTACGAGTTCTTAGTGATGCCGTTTGGTTTGACAAATACACTGGCGTCGTTTATAGATTTAATGAATAGGGTGTTTAAACCACACTTAGACTCTTGCATCATAGTATTTATTGATGACATCCTGATATATTCTAAGTCGAAGAAGAAGCATGAAGAACACTTGAGAGTTGCTCTACAAACCCTACGTGAACACCAATTATATGCCAAACTCGGTAAATATGAGTTTTTGTTGGAAGAAGTTAGCTTTTTGGGACATGTGGCCTCAAAGAAAGGTGTCACAGTAGACCCGGCTAAGATTGAAGCAGTGGTAAATTGGGAACAACCAAAGACGGTAACCGACGTCCGTAGTTTCCTTGGTCTAGCTGGCTACTATCGATGTTTTGTAGAGAGATTTTCTAAAATATCGAGACCTCTTATGAGACTTACAAGGAAGGATGCGAGATTCGAGTGGAGTGAAGCGTGTGAAAAGAGTTTTCAAGAACTCAAGAAGAGACTCACTTCAGCTTCATTATTAGCAATTCCTTCAGGCATTGGAGGGTTCACGGTATACAGTGATGCTTCGCATAATGGTTTGGGCTGCGTGCTCAACTAATACAAGAAGGTGATAGCTTACGGGCCGAGACAGTTGAAAGAGCATGAGAAGAACTATCCGACACATGACATGGAATTAGTAGTGGTCATATTTGTGTTGAAGATTTGGGGACACTATCTATACGGTGAGACCTTTGAGATTTTTACCGACCATAAGAGCCTCAGATATCTGTTTACACAGAAAGAATTGAATATGAGGCAGCGCAGATGGATGGAGTTTTTCAAACACTATAATTGCTCCATATAATACCATCCAGGCAAGGCTAATGTGGTAGCCGAAGCCTTGAGTCAGAAGGGTTCAGCTCAGTTAGCTAATCCGATCATGGGAATGCACAGATGGAAACTATTTGAAGATCTGTCATTATACGACTCAAATATTGAGGTGTAAACTACAAGAGCCTTTTTGGCTAACATATCAGTGAGGCCTATGATCTTTAAGCATATCCACGAGCTATAGATGAGAGACCCGGAGTTAACAAAGATTCATTAAGACGTGACTGAAGGCATCAGACCAGAGTCCTCAGCAAAAGAAGATGGTTCCTTACTGTTCAAGAACTGTCTTTGTATTCCAAATGATATCGATCTATGACAAACTATCCTTGATGAAGTTCATAAGTCAAAGTATGCTATTCACCCCAGTAGCACTAAAATGTATCAAGATTTGAGGAAGAATTACTGGTGGAGAGGTTTGAAGCAAGACATGGCCAAGTACGTGTCACGATGTTTGACATGTCAGCAGGTGAAAGTCGATCATAAACATCCTACTGGATTATTATAGCCTCTACCCATACCAGAGTGGAAATGGGAGTCAATTTTTATGGACTTCATCGTTAGACTACCACGTACATCGATGAAATACAATGCCATTTGGATAGTCGTGGACCGACTAACCAAGTCAGCACACTTCTTGCCTTATAACACGATGTACATAGCAGGAAGACTCGCGGAGTTGTATATGAAGGAGATCGTACATCTACACGGAATTCCTAGTAGCATTGTCTCTGATCGTGACCCATTATATACTTTAAAGTTTTGGAAGAAGTTTCAGGAAGGCATGGGTACGCGATTAGACTTCAGTTCAACTTTCCATCCACAAATCGATGGCCAAACAGAGTGGGTGAACCAAGTAATAAAGGATATGCTCCGAGCGTGTATGCTTGAACTACAAGGATCATGGGATCAACACCTACCGTTGATCAAATTTATATACAACAATAGCTTCCAAACGAGCATTGGAATGGCACCGTATGAAGCTTTCTATGGGAGGCGATATAGATCGCTTATCAATTGGGAAGAAACCAATGAAAAGTTTGTTTTGGGATCGGAGTTTCTTGAAGATAACGCCATGGTCATTCGTATGATCAGAGAGAGACTTAAGTCGGCTCAGAGCAGACAGGAAAGCTACGCCGATATCAAGAGAACGAGCATAGACTACACCGTTGGCGATCATGTGTTTGTGAAGGTATCGCCTATGAAAGGCGTTATGAGATTTGGAAAGAGAGGTAAATTAAGTCCCCGTTACCTTGGACCCTTTGAGGTTTTAGGTCGTGTAGGTGAGGTTGCATATCGAGTTGGATTACCTCCACTATTTGATCAGGTGCATAATGTCTTCCATGTTTCTATGCTCAGGAAATATGTGAATGACCCTTCCCATATCTTGGGAGGTCAACCTTTGAAAATGCATGAAGATATAAGCATGATAGAGGAACCGACGGAGATATTGGATAGAAAAGAGCAAGTGTTGGGCACTAAAGTGATTCCATTAGTGCTTGTGCAATGGAAGAATCATCCGGCCGAAGAAGCTACGTGGGAACGAGAGGCGGATGTGAGAGCGCAATACCCAGATTTGTTTACCGAGAATTGAGAGCCAAATTGTATCTTTGCATGTATGTTTTTGAATTTAAACCGTTAATGTAATCAAGAGTTGAATGTATATGTCAACCTATTTAACGAATGAATGGGACAAATGTGAGTTCTAAATGCATTGTAGGGCGATCGAAATATATGGCGTAATGATGATCGCATCTCGAAAACAATGAACAATGTGTGCCCCACAAGGCCAAAAGCACACTGACAGGGAAATTGAAGGAAGTAAAGGGAAATAAAGAGCAGGAAATTTTTTGAGTTTGCTGTAAAAAATGATTAATCGATTTCGTTCTATTGAACGACTGGCACACGCCAGTGAGATGACAAACCTGGAAAATTAATAGCCATGAATTTTGATTAATTGAGTTAAATTCGATTAATCGATTTTGGGAAATAAATCAATCGATTTTTTAAATCGATCAATCAATTTCGCGTAGCTGAGGTTAAGTTACAAAAATTGATCAATCGATTTTTGCCTATATATAATAGTTTTAGGATTTTTCTTCCCATTCGAATTTCAGTTTGCGTTCTTTTGGGTGCCATTTCTTCTTCCTTATTTAGCTCCCATACTAGCTAGGATTTGAAGCTTTTGCAAATTGATTTCGGATCAAAACCCTAGCCTTTTGGATCGAACGCTCACGGTAATCCCTAGTTCTTCATTTTTCCTTTCAATTTGAGTTATCACAGCCCTAGATTTTTGAGTTTTCTTACTTTTAGACCATAATGCCACCTAAAACTAAGTTAGCTTCTAAGCAAGCTACCTCCAAACTATCGGTTAGACGTAAGAATGCCGCGCCACCACCTCCTACTCCTTCACCATTATCATCACCATCTGGATCAGATTCTTCTTACTCGACGGACGCGTCATCACGCGAAGCGTCGCCACCACCCCCACCACCCAAAAATTTTCTCCAACCAAATGAATGGTGGGCGGCAAAAGAATTTGAAAATGAGTATCTTATCAACGAGGCATTATTTACCGATGCCGACGTCGAGGGTGAAACCCAATGGGCCCGCCAACACCTTCTCAAAGCGGGTCTTGATAACCTTTTCAAACCTTTGCGGGAGTATTTTTATCCTCAACTCGTGAGGTTATTTTATCAAAACCTAAAGGCAGGTTGAGTGGACGAAACCGTCACGACCGAGATTGATGGTCATCACTACCTATTCACCTGACGCCACGTTCATGAGTCATTAGAGTGTTATCTCAACCACGTACCCGAGACCATCCTTTTTCCACCATTTGACGAGGACATTGCTTTTGAAGAAATTATGACTGAAATGAAGGGGGGAAGCAAGGGTTTCAGCAAATCTATAAGGAGGGTAGACTTACCTCCTTACATGTGGATGCTTGATTCAATAATCAAGTGCAATCTATATCCCATGTGCCACGACACCAAGAGGGTAGAGTTGGTCCAACAGGACTTATACGCGGCATACTGCGGCCATTGGTTCGACACTATAAAATTAGTCATTGAGGGTATGATTTATATCAAGGGGAAATTGATGAAAGGACCTTTGAGACCTAAGGAGCATATGCCTTATGCTCGACTTATCTCTAGTATGTTGGAGTGCTACTCAAACGCCCCAGAGTATGCCATTTCACCTGCCGAGCGGAAGGCCATCAACCACGTGAAGCATTGTTCCATCACTTCGTGGGGCCGTAGCTATCGGATGTTGAGGAAAGCTCTTCCAGTTCATGGGCCAGCACCTGCCTAGGATGGCAATGTGCCACCACCACAGCAGGACCCACCAGCAGGGGGGAGCAGCCTGTTATGCCTCTACAAGACCACCCCGAGAGAGAGCACTGTTAAGTGGTGAAAAATGCCACTTTGCACCCTTTAACCTGACCTTTCATGGACCTGTGAGCACACTAATAAGCCTCTATTGAGTGAATTTTGTAGATAGCAGTGAAGACTGGTAATAATGCAGCAAACCACTTAAGAATGCCCACAAAGAAGCCATCTCTCAGCACCTTGCAGACCCAGCAACAAAACAAAGGGAAAGAAGTGAAAATAGGTCAAAAACATCCTATCGAGAGGATGTCTGAAGACTTCGATAAGAGCTGAGGACTAAAAGAAAAGAATTCGTGCAGTTGGAGAAGGGTTCGATAGGATCCGAAGGTAGAAGGAGGAATTCGTATGAATTGAGGAGTTCGATAGGATTTTAGAACCTATCGAGCAAAGAAAGGAAAGAAACCATCCTATCGAAAACTTGCCTGAAGTGTCAAAGGAACCTATCGAACGGATCGGAGAACCTAGCAAAAGGACTAAAATGCTCGATTCCAACTTGTCGAAGGCTCCCTGAACCTATCAAAATGAAGATGCTGGAATTGAACCTATCGAAGGATGCTTAAGCCTTTCGATAGGAATGAGAGCCTACCTATCGGGATGATGGCACACAGAGCTGAACCTGTCGAAAAGGTCCCCTGGACCTATCGAACTACTCAGCCAACCTATCGAATACTCCAGATAATGGGCTGAGGACCCTAAAGCTTCAAAGAGAAAACTCATCCTATCGATACCTGTCGATGAGATCAAAGAACCTATCGAAGGGAATTACAAGCTTACTTTTAACCTATCGAAAGCATCTCCACCCTGTCGAAATCGTGTGCTGAACTTCTCAGAAACTATGCTATGCATACACTGAGACTTGGTGACCTACTACACGCAAACCGAGGCACTTAGGTGACCGGCACGATGTTTTATAAGATGCCCTAGAAAGCCCTAATCGACCCACATGCTCTAACAGAATCCTAACAAACTCTGGCAACCTTCTAGAAGGGACTTTTGGCTGGAAAAATAAGAGGGAAAGCTATATATAGAGATCCCCAATTGCCATTGGGGAGGATTGAAATTTTGAACAATTTTCTAGAGATCAGAGCTTGCAGCGAGATTCCATTTTCCTCCTTTAGCCCAACCATGGTTGGCTAAATCCCTAAGAGCAGCAAGGAGTGAGCTAGATCTGTAATTGGGTAAGGTTAAGAGTGTTGCTGGGGTTAATTATTGCACGGACTACAGATTTGAGAGCATTCCATTGTAAGAGTGACCTTGTTTGTAATGTAAATGTTGTTTTTAATATTTTAATTAGATCTAAAGCTCTTTTGATTCCTCTTGGTGCTCAATCGGATTTGTGTAGAGGAGTTACTTGATCAGCTCACCCACTTAACTAGTAGACCTCTTGGATATCATTTGAATTCCCTGGATCTGATATCCCTGTAATTTCCTGTGTCTGTGACCTAGAAATTACAGCATCTGTAGTGGTTTTAATTGTTCTTATTGAGGCTCTGGCTTTGTAGGAGATCTCTAGGATGGTCTATGACCATTAAAGTGGACAGATCATAACCTTAAGGTAAATATGAGCTTAGGCCTCAATTGAATTCATCCGCTGCAATCCATGGATTCGATAAAGTCTATAGGATGGTCTGTAACCATTAAAGTGGACAGATCATAACCTTAAGACCAGGTGGATCCTATGATTTGGAGTGGAATTTATACCCTACAGCTGTGCTTATGGCCAGCGAGGGATTTGTGTGCTTTTGAACCCCTGTAATGTTGTTAGTTCAACCTAATTGCAGTGAAGACAACCTCCAAGTTGTTCTTCTCCATTTTCTGAGTTTTTAAACCATCCATCTGCAATATCTGAGGCTCCAGATTTGATCTAAGACAATCTGCATTTTAATTGTAATTTAGTTTAAGTGACAACTCATTTCAAACCTCTTCCCTATCTTTTAACTAAAGTAGAGATAGCTAGGGTGCCAGATCTCTTACAGATCTGAAGATTTATCATATTTCTAACCAGCCTCCCTGTGGACATTCCCTTACCATTCTTTTAAAACTTGCTACAACAGATCCTGAATACTTGCAGGTCTGTATGAGTATCTCTGCCTAGTTTTATTGTTGATTTTAGACCCTCATTTGAGGGTGGGCAAACATCCCAACAAGTTTTTTGCGTCGCTGCCGGGGAGGCAGATTAGAAACTGATAGATCTAAGTTTTGATCATAGATTTATAGTTTTTGTTTAATTTTACTAACTGCATTTGTGAAGTTTTACTATTTTTCAGTATTTTTTGTGTCCAGATTTGAGTACAGAGTGAGAGGAGAGCTGTGCTGAAGGCTGCTCTATAGTTTGCATCCCTTCTCCCCTGTTTATTTTCAGATCTGCTGATTTTTAGATTAGTTAATCAATTGTGTTGTCTTTGTTTGTTGTGTTGAGAATTTACTCTGCATCCAGTTGTGAGTGTTGTATGTTTGGTAGGAGAACTCTGCAACCTAAGATTATTCCATTAAATCCAGAGGTTGAAAGATTTCTCAGATCCAGACCAACTACATCCACAGCTGTTGAAATTAAATCTGTTGAAATGGGTGAGCAACAGCAGCCTCGAACTCTCATGAAATTTAATGCACCAGGGATTTACAATTCTCCCTTATGCATTCAGTTCCCTGCTGCTCAAGGAAACTATGAAATTAAATCTTCCATCATTCAGATGTTGCCCTCATTTCATGGCCTGACCAAGGAGGATCCTTATAAGTATATAGACGAATTAGGACTGTGCACCACCTTCAACATCACAGATTTGGGGGAGGAGGCCACCAGGATGAGAATTTCCTTTTTCATTAAAGGACAGAGCCAATACCTGGTTATCTCTACTTCCACCTAACAGTATTCAGTCCTGGAGTGATCTCCAATGTCAGTTTTTGGCCAAATTCTTTCCTATGTCAAAAATCAGCCAGTAGAGGAAGGGTATCATCTCTTTTACCCAAGATCCAATTGAAGACTTTCATCAATCCTGGGAGAGATTTAAGGAACTCCTCAAGAAATGCCCCCACCATCAAATCCCTGAATGACAATTGGTTCAAAGCTTTTATCAAGGAATTGATTCAAAGAGCAGGGACATGGTAGATGCCTCTTGTGGAGGCACCTATCTCCATAAAACTGCTGAGGAGGCATGGGAGCTCTTTGACATCATCAGTGAGAACTCTATGCAAAGGAAAACCTTAGCAAGAGATCTAGAGCCTCCTAAATTGATGAAAGAGAACACCTCAAGAGGAAAGATTTATGAAGTGAGTGTACCAAGTGATTTGGAAAGGAAAGTGGACAGCTTGGCAGTAAAATTTGACAAGTTAATGGGAGCAATGCAGTCACCAATGGCTGCTAGAGTAGAGGAGGCATGTGCCATATGTCAATCCCCTGCTCATCCCTTGGATGAATGCCCATCAGCTGCCTAATTTCCTGATTTTGTAACTAAGCATGTGGCTGCAACTCAAGCTTATGGGCAGCAACCTGCTGCTGGGTATCAATGGAGAAACCACCTCAATCTGAGGTGGAGACAAGATGGATACCCCAGCCAATGCAAAGGAAATTTCATGCCCTCGAGAAGGTTATGCCCCAAGACCTCAATATCAGCAAACCATGGCCCAACCTGTAGCTCCTCCTATGCAGCAAGCTGCACCTCCTCCACCTGTGAGAACACCATCTTTTGAGGAACAAGTTCTATCTTCACTGTAGAACTTGAACACCTTAACCCAAACTATGCACTCTCACAACCAGAGCATCAAAAAGATAGAGGACCAACTTGGCCAGCTGTCTGATGCTCTGACTAGGAGAGAGAGAGGAAGGTTACCTAGCCAACCACAGGATAATCCACAAAACAGTTTGTAGTAGGTGAAGTTTCCTCCACCTATGAGGAAGCCAAATCTGTGACAACATTGAGAAGTGGTAGGCTATTGGACAATCAAGTGGGCTGTGAGCCTGTGAGAAGTTTGAAGGAAGAAAATTGAATGAGTTTTCCAAGAACACAACAAAGGCCACCAATGGTGGACCTGACAGAACCACCCAGTGTCAATAAAGAGGATGATATGGATCCTCAAGGAAAAGAAAAAATTAAAAAGAAAGAAGCCCCTTTGGCTAAGGCTACAAATGAGGGAGCAATCCCCCAGTTGCCATTTCCCAAGGTATTGCAAAGACCCTCCCCTTTTGACAAAGGTCAGGGTAAAATTGAGGAAATGATGGAGACTTTCAGCAAGTTAAAATTAATTTGCCTTTACTAGATGCCATCAAACAAGTCCCAGCCTACGCCAAATTTCTGAAGGAGTTATGCACCCATAAAAGACAGTCTAGAACATACTTGTCCAAGAAAGTCTTTTCAGCAGAGAAGGTAAAACACATTCTGTCCATTGCAACCCCCACCAAACTTCAAGACCCTGGAGTGCCCACTATCCCCTGCATCATTGGGGATCATAAAATTGAGAAGGCCCTATTGGACCTATGAGCCAGTGTGAACTTGCTGCCCTATGCAGTCTATGAAAAATTAGGCCTGGGAGACTTGAAGCCCACTCGTGGTTCTCAGAATCGCCTAACAGTCCAAAGGAAGCCTGTGGGAGTCATTGAGGATGTCCTGGTGGGAGTTGACAAATTTTTTTACCCTGCTGACTTTGTGGTGTTAGATATGGAGCCAAGTAAAGGTATTTCCTCCATCCCTGTGATTCTGGGCAGGCCCTTCTTGGCCACTGCCAATGCCTGCATTCAATGCAGATCTGGAATCATGGAGGTCTCCTTTGGCAACATGAAAGTAAAGCTTCATGTGTATAGCACCAGCTCTCAACCCCCTTTTGATGAAACCTGTTTTTCCATTGCAGGGCTGGAGGAGGCTCTGCATGATAATCCTCAACAGCTGCTGCAGAGCAATGATTGGCCTATAGAGACAAAATTGCAACCATTGAACAATTGCTGAGAAATGGATCCAAGAAGGATGAAAAGTTCAAGGAATATGGGGAGGCCGTTAACCTTCCAGATCCTCCAGATTAGCACCTGCTGTTGAGTATGTATCATATGTACCATATTTTGCTTATGTTTTAGATTTTTTTTTACTTTGCATCTCTAGTAGAATTCTTTTGTAATAAATATACCATGTTCTCTAGTGGGTCGCCTTTTCAAATTTTCCAGCTGCTCTAAGGTAATGGGAGCTCATCCACATAAGAATCCAATCATAGGGCTGCACAGCAATAGAGCCTGATAAGTGTTGAAGCTAAGGGTGCCCAGAAAGGCAGCTTTATCTGGGTTTTGGAGCTTTCGATATGCCAAATCTACATTTCATTAGGTTTCATGGTGATTTTGACAAGATATCTAATGGTTTCGATAGGAACTGGATGTTTCGATATGTAAAACCAACTACTCGATAGGTTAAATAAGGACAAACAAAGATTTTGATAGGTGCTGAATACATATTGGGCACCTATCGAAAAGATGTTGTCTCTACCGTTTAAACCAATCGATAGGATGGTCTCACCTATCAAAATCCTTAAAAATCATCCCTTTTGAAAGCTTTAATGTCTAAGCTTTCGATAGGACGCATCAACCTATCGAAACCATTCCATTCATCCTACCGAAATCGCATTTTCGCCTATATTTACCTGTCGATAGGTCATTTATGCTTCATTCCTTACCCTCTGAAAAACCCTAGCTCTCTTCCTCATTTTTCGCCTCCCTCTTTCTCTACTAAATCCTCACGGAATCTTCTGCTGCTTAGTGTGCCATCTTGTCAATACATTCAGCTTGCATAGAGGAGCATTTTGCCCCTGATTTTAGAGAAATTGGAGCGGTACATTGCTAGCTTTGCGAAACCCTAGGTACCTGGAGGTGAGTTGCCTTCCTACCATTACTCTGTTGTCTTTCTAAGTTTTCCCATTCCATGTTGGTGAGAAATTACCCCCTGAGATTACAATGGATGAGCCTGAGGAAACGCTAGCCAGCATACACCGAAAATCAACTGCATCCACCCCTAAATCCTCCAAGAAAGCGCCACTAGCTACCAAACCACCTGTAAAGAGGAAGCTCGCTGAGGGGACACCCAAAAGAATCCTAAAGCTAAGAAAGCCAAAGCTATTGAAATTCAGGAACCTGTGGTAGAAACACCCTTAGAGAGAGCTACCCTTGACAGGCCCAGTGCTATAGAGCTACCGGCTATACTAACCACCCCCAATGAATTTGTTGACAAGTTAAACCTTGTCCCTGAGACTGAATTTGATCTAGCATATTTTGCCAACATTGGAGAGTGCTAGGAAACACTGAGCTATTTGAAGAAAGAAGGCTTATTGCCCCTACTGTCGCCATTGAAGGAATCAGTATATCCCAGGCTGGTGAAGTTATAGTACCAAAATCTGAAGAAGAAGGTGGCACAGGGGATTGATGATGTATTAGAAATTTTGATTGATGATTGGCAACTGACTATCGATCACAGAGACATAGGAATGGCCTTGGGGGTCCCATACCAATTTGACTCCAACCGCGCTGAGGGAGTACCTGTTGGAGCTACATTTAAGGATATGGCCAAGCAGCTAACCAATGGGATTGTGGGTTCTAGAGAATCACTGATGAGAAGAGACCTCCATCCTAGTCTCAGATTCATGGATACCATCTTAAGGAAAAATGTTTATGTTACAGGACATTTGCAGGAGAGAAGGTCCCCATTAGTGGATGCTTTATTTTATTGTTCCAAGGGGCAGTTCGTGAATGCACCTAAGCTGATCTTTGAAACTATGGTGGACATAAATGACAAGGTGATAAAAAGATAGGCTTTTGCTAAGGGAGGAGGCCTACTCTTCAGCAAACTCATCACTTGTCTGCTCAAAGCTGGAAAGTATAGGATCAAGGACGCTGAGCCAGTGGAGAAAATGGCTCCCAAGGTTTTTGGAAAGAGGGCATGGTCTACAAGTTTAACCCTGATTCAAAAGACCAAGCCGGTTGAGGCAGAGGAGGAAGTGCCCACTACCTCAGCAGCAGATCATGCTGCTGACATTCCCCCATCCACCATTCCTCCTACATCACCCACTTTTTCATCCACCTTACCTACACCATCACCTACACCTGGGATCCTAGAACTCCCCACCTTCTCTGAGCCTATCCCCACCCTCCCTCCAACCCCTTCCTGATTTTCCCCCTCCCCCACTTCCTATACATACAAAGGGTTTGGACCAGTTCAATTCTAGTGGTTTCACTGCCCTCATTTCTTCAATTGTGGAGGATGTTGCTCATGAGTACACCCCACTTCCTGACTCCCCTCACACCACTCCTCATTTTACCCATGCCCCATCCTCTCCTTTCCATCCCCTACATTCACCCATCCCCTCTACTTCCACCCTACTTGATACTTTCACCCAAATCCTCTCCCTCCTTCAGTCCATTCAGGCCCAAGTAGCCACTAGCACTGACCACCAGGCCCTCATGAGCTCATGTCTCCAATCAATTCTATCCACCCTCACTCCCCCACTTCAGTCTCCCAACCCT
The DNA here is from genome assembly GCA_021018995.1 of Chloranthus sessilifolius. Taxonomy (NCBI): domain Eukaryota; kingdom Viridiplantae; phylum Streptophyta; class Magnoliopsida; order Chloranthales; family Chloranthaceae; genus Chloranthus; species Chloranthus sessilifolius. The sequence goes on along the minus strand of CM037589.1, from coordinate 124,779,005 downwards.
TTCCCACTTCTCCTCCCTCCCCTGATCCCTCACTTTTCCATTTCTCTCCTCCCTTTTCACCCATGGCCTCCCCCATCCCTACTGATATCCTTTTTATAGAGTTAGCCGCTCCATCTTTACCCCCACCTTCCCCCCCAGCACCTGTTCTACCTATATCCCCACCTACACCTGTTTCTGCAGTTGCTGATATACCCACCACCCATTTCCCCTTTTCCTCCCCCCCTGTTTTCCAGGATGCCTCCACCCAAACTGATCCATGGGAGGATCTGGTTCTTTCCACCCCCTCCTCTTCATCCACTCTACCCTTATCCTTACCTCTTGTCCTTTGCCAATCCATGTACATACCCCCCTACCTCACCCTCCTGTATGTAATGAGGGACAACCCTTACATCCACAGGGATGTCTTGAGAGGAATGGCCGCACTTCAGGCTTCCCTTGAGGCCCCTTATGAGGAGAGAATTGCCAACATTGAATTAGAATACCGAATCTAGCTCCGCTATATCTCTCAAGGATGGTCTGAAATCCTAGTTCGATATGAGTCAGCAAAACAAGTGGCAGCGGCTGAGAGTCTCATTGTCAAATACGAAAAAAAGAATGTTGAGCTCCTCAAGAAGAAATTAGAAAATGCTCAGGAGATACTCAAGGCCACCAAGGAGCTCTCTGATGCCAACCTACTCTATGCTGCCAAACAAATTGATATATTGGAGAAAAAGGTTGCTTCCCTTACCTCTCAGCCTTTCCAACCCACCCCCCTTGCCACTGCCCCCCCTCCAGCACCTCCTACCTCGCAACCTCCTCCACCACCTCCTACCTCGCAACCCCCTCCCACCCCACCTGTGGATGTTCCCCCTCCCCCTCCTGGCGAAATACCTCCACCTAACAAACCTATCCCTCCCAAACAAAAGAGGACTTCCTCCAAAAGAACCACCACCACCAAGAGATCTGCTTCTTCTGCTGCCGCTATCAAAAAATGGAAACAACCTGCTGCCCCATCCAAGGAAGCTGAGCCCCCCAGGTCCTCCCCTCATTCTGACCCCCATGGCACCTACTCACTAGGTATGAAAGAAGAAAGGCTGTTGCGGCTCTAGGACTGGACCCCATGGCCCTTTTCCCTTCCGATTCGGATTCTGATCCTGCGCCTGTGGTTGATCCTAAAGGCAAACAACCTGCTGCCCAGTCTGAGGAGGCACCCACAAAACGAACTAAGCAATCCAAATCCAAGGGCAAAGCCCCTACATCTAAGCGGTAGCTGGCACCAAGCTGTGTATAAATGTGGCCCTTTGTTGTTTCAATTTCTTTTTTTCATTTGTCTCTTGTATATATTTGATATTTTTATTGTGTTATTCTATAGATATCTTCTTCTTTTTTCCCCCTGTCTCTCTCTTGCTCGCATTTTCTCACAACAGTGAGGACACTGTTTAGTTTAGGTTTGGGGGTGTGGCATGTATGCCAATAAACTAGTTAATTTTAGTACAACCAAGTTAAAAAGGAATAATCGAAAAGAGAATGAATTCACCTCATATTTGTTGATAAGAAAATTTTAAAAAATCATTTGCAACTGAAGTAAGCTGAAGTTTTAACATTTTTCATGAAGAAATTGTCAAGAATTTTTTAGGAAAGTCTTTGATGTGTGATAAAACAGCAACGAGAAGAGACTGTGAAGATACTCCCCAGAAATTAGATGGAAGTCCATACCCAGTGAGAATTGAGCTTGAAAGATTTCTTTGAAGAGTGTCATGGAAATTCTTTCTGCTTTAAGGACTGACTGGACCTAATTTGGATCACTAGAAGTTAGGCAAATCCAAGTTGAAACAACTTGACAGCACTCATGACATTGAGGACATGAAGTAAGGCCATCCCTTGGACAGTTTGAGCCTAAAATCTTCCACCTTTAAACTGCCCTTGATACACACCATTTGAGCCTTGAAATCACAATTTTTCTTCGATAGAAACCAGAAATTCAAACCCAAAACTCTTTAACCTGATGCAGCCTGACCTCACTCTGAGATTTCAGAAGGTAAAGGTAATGAATGGAAGAAGGTAGAGCTGGTTTGAGAAGTGGGTGCAAGAGGAGAAAAACACAGTTGGTGGCATTGTCGCATTCCAGCCTAAAAAAAAAAAAGGGGCTGAGAAAGAGAAGTCACTTCATTGAAAAGACTAAAAAGAGGATTAGAAACTGATCACTTCAAATCTGAAAATTCAAGAAGTACATGGAATTATGCTGAAATGAAGGAGGTATTGTCTAGACACCTTCTTACCTTTACTGATTTCTCAATTTTGAACCCTATTTTACCCTTTTATTCTTTTACAAATTTCACCCATAAGCCACATTACAACCCAATAAAAAGACCCTACTGATCTGAAATGGATTGAGCTGTCATGTGGAGATGAGAATTTGCTTAACCTATGGTGTAAAGAGCTGGAAAGTCATAAATTCAAGCAATGCCTATGCTCCTGCTTGCAGTCCTATTTGAGGGCTGTAACTACTCTTGAGCTAAGTGATATGATTTACCCCTCTTCTCTGTACTAATGAGTGAACTGCCCTGGTGAGACTTGGGTCTGAAATCCAGTTGATGGGGGAAGTATCTGAGCAGGATCCTCAAATTAATGATGAGTTCTGCATCAAATTTTAGGAGAAATGCCTTGACACAAACTAAATGATGATGAAGAGATTTCAGCAGACTTTCATATATTCAAATGGATGTTTTTCTGTTGAAATTCCTTTAATGAATGGGAATTATGTGAATTTATTTTATTTGCTTAAATTTTGCTTTAACAGGTTGCACTATTATTAACTAAGTTGTATTGGAGAAGTTTGTGGGTACCTTCACTGAAAACCCTCAGGAGACTTCACTGCTCCACTAGGGATCACCTACGGGTTTAAAAGGCTTGGTGCATGTGCTAAATGCATTCGTGCTCCCTACAAAAGTGGCATTTTATTTTTCTTTGAATTCTCCTTTGCTCAAGAACTAGCAAAGAGTAGGTTTGGGGGTGTGTTAAGTGGTGAAAAATACCATTTTGCACCCTTTAACCTGACCTTTCATGGACCTGTGAGCACACTAATAAGCCTCTATTGAGTGCATTCTATAGATAGTAGTGAAGAATGGTAATAATGCAACAAACCACTTAAGAATGCCCACAAAGAAGCCATCTCTCAGTACCTTGTAGACCCAGCAACAAAACAAAGGGAAAGAAGTGAAGATAGGTCTAAAACTTCCTATCGAGAGGATGTCTGAAGACTTTGATAGGAGCTGAGGACTAAAAGGAAAGAATTCGTGTAGTTGGAGAAGGGTTCGATAGGATCCGAAGGTAGAAGAAGGAGGAATTCGTATGGATTGAGGAGTTCGATAGGATTTAAGAATCTATCGAGCAAAGAAAGGAAAGAAGAAACCATCCTATCGAAAACTTGCCTGAAGTGTCAAAGGAACCTATCGAATGGATCGGAAAACCTAGCGAAAGGACTAAAATGCTCGATTCCAACCTGTTGAAGGTGCCCTGAACCTATTGAAATGAAGATGCTGGAATTGAACCTATCGAACGATGCTTAAGCCTTTCGATAGGAATGAGAGCCTACCTATCGGGATGACGACACACAGAGGTGAACTTGTCAAAAAGGTCCCCTGGACCTATCGAACTACTCAGCCAACCTATCGAATACTCTAGATAATGGGCTGAGGACCCTGAAGCTTCAAAGAGAAAACTCATCCTATCGGTACCTGTCGATGAGATCAGAGAACCTATCGAAGAAAATTACAAGCTTACTTTTAACCTGTCAAAATTGTGTGCTGAATTTCTCAGAAACTATGCTATGCACACGCTGAAACTTGATGACCTGTTGCACGCAACTTGAGGCACTTAGGTGATCGGCACGACGTTCTAGAAGATGCCCTAGAAATCCCTAACCGACCCACGTGCTCTAACAGAATCCTAACAAACTCTGACGACCTTCTAGAAGGGATTTTTGGCGGGAAAAATAAGAGGGAAAGTTATATATAGAGATCCCCAATTGCCATTGGGGAGGATCAAAATTCTGAACAATTTTCTAGAGATCAGAGCTTGCAGCGAGATTCCATTTTCCTCCTTTAGCCCAACCATGGTTGGCTAAATCCCTAAGAGCAGCAAGGAGTGAGCTAGATCTGTAATTGGGTAAGGTTAAGAGTGTTGCTGGGGTTAATTATTGCACGGACTACAGATTTGAGAGCATTCCATTGTAAGAGTGACCTTGTTTGTAATGTAAATGTTGTTTTTAATATTTTAATTAGATCTAAAGCTCTTTTGATTCCTCTTGGTGCTCAATCGGATTTGTGTAGAGGAGTTACTTGATCAGCTCACCCACTTAACTAGTAGACCTCTTGGATATCATTTGAATTCCCTGGATCTGATATCCCTGTAATTTCCTGTGTCTGTGACCTAGAAATTACAGCATCTGTAGTGGTTTTAATTGTTCTTATTGAGGCTCTGGCTTTGTAGGAGATCTCTAGGATGGTCTATGACCATTAAAGTGGACAGATCATAACCTTAAGGTAAATATGAGCTTAGGCCTCAATTGAATTCATCCGCTGCAATCCATGGATTCGATAAAGTCTATAGGATGGTCTGTAACCATTAAAGTGGACAGATCATAACCTTAAGACCAGGTGGATCCTATGATTTGGAGTGGAATTTATACCCTATAGCTGTGCTTGTGGCCAGCGAGGGATTTTTGTGCTTTTAAACCCCTATAATGTGCTTAGCTCAACCTGATTGCAGTGAAGACAACCTCCAAGCTGTTCTTCTCCATTTTCTGAGTTTTTAAACCATCCATCTGTAAGATCTGAGGCTCCAGATTCGATCTAAGACAATCTGCATTTTAATTGTAGTTTAGTTTAAGTGACAACTCATTTCAAACCTCTCCCTTGTCTTTTAACTAAAGTAGAGATAGCTAGGGTGCCAGATCTCTTACAGATCTGGAGATTTATCATATTTCTAACCAGCCTCCCTGTGGACATTCCCTTACTTACCATTCTTTTAAAGCTTGCTACAACAGATCCTGAATACTTGCAGGTCTGTATGAGTATGTCTGCCTAGTTTTATTGTTGATTTTAGACCCTCATTTGAGGGTGGCCAAACATCCCAACAAGCACCCTCATGACCCAGTACTACCTAAGGAGCGTCCGTCAGTGTCACCTATTGGTCCTTCACAGTCCACACCTATAGCTCCGATATGCTCACATTGGAGACGGGCCTTTCAGGCCCCTATGACGAGTACCATTGACGACATTCTTGCCCTCATGATGGAGAACAATTGTCAGATGCTGGAGTACCAGCAGCGAATGGAGGCGACTAGCACTCGCATGGACCACAGACTGGACTTCCATGAGGCGTTGCTCTACCAGACGATGCAGTTCATGTATCCCACAGATTACCATCAGCGCATTGCAGCAGCGCGCACATGGACTCTTGGTGCATCAAGTTTCGGTACTCATGAGCAGAACAAAACGGACCAGCCCGGGGATGGGACTGCTTGATCGATCGTTTGTGGTTTTATTTTTCTTTTTGCATTGCAATTATCTTTTGGGGATTATAATTATGTTGGCAATGTCATGTATTGAACTATCTAGTATGGATGCCATTGTTTTTTTTGGGAATGTCCTTCTTTTGGGTGCGGGTAACCGCTGTATAGAATGCAAATCAAATTTCAAGTTGGCAAATTATTGTGATTTGTACTTATTTACTCCAATCGTTGAAAAATGAAATTGTTAGTCATACAGGATGTACTGTGCTTGTTAATGAATGAACTACAACTGTCAATGTGTGTGGGTGTTCCATAGGGAAGCCCTTGGGTACATTTTCGGGGATAAAAATTCCCAAGGTGGGGAGAATGTAACATCCCCAAATTTTGGGCATTGAACAATATTCTCAGAATGTGTGCCCGAATTGATCATAGGTTTGACCAAGTGATAGTCAACACGATGACTATGGTTAAAGTAATCTTGATGTGAATGAACACGTGTGTGTAGTGTTGGAACTAGTTTAGAGATCACATACACTTGTCGTGGGTGTATGTGCTTAACACCAAAACATAAGAGGAGTTAAAGGGTTTAAACAACTAAGAGAATTTATTTCTCTTGAAGGTTGGTGTAGAGAGTTAACAAGAGAGAGAGGGAGAATAGGAAGGAGTAAATGCAAGGGGAGTTGATGTGGATTTCAAATTAAAGACGAGTTTAAGCAATTACTCTGGATCTGACGCATAGAAGTTCATTGGAGTCGGAGCTAGGAGCCCTAGCCTTTGAGTCAAACCATTGAATCAACTAAGGGTTGATTTGAGGTGAGTCTTTGTGGGATTTTAATAAATTTATGATTGTACATTAACTCATAGATTGATAAAATGTTGAATTAAAAATGTAGAAAAGAAAGGAAAATAGAAAGGGAAGAAACAGGAAGAAATGCCCGCAAAGGGTTACATTTCTGACCAAATCGATTAATCGATTTTGGCCTGGAAGTTAGCTAGGCAAAAATGCCCGAAATCAATTGATCAATTTAAAATCGATCAATCGATTTTTGAAATTTGATTAATCGATTGAAAATCGATTAATTGCCTGAGCACTCCCAGTGGCTAAAAAATCAGAGCTTGGAAAAACTGATTGATCGATTTGAGAAATCGATTAATCGATTTTAGAATTCTGATTAATCGATCGATTAATTAATTTTGAGAGTTCGATTGATCGATTTTGGAGATCGATCAATCGATTTGGACAGCTTTTGTTGGCTTTTGTTTGACTTTGAGGTTCTAGGAGGGTCTTGTACCTTCTTTAATGAATCTTTCTTGATGCTTTGCTTATGCTATGATGTATCGTAAGTTAAGAAAATTAGTGCAAGCATGGGGAACCGCGTTGAACGTTGATGCTTAGAGATTCAAACACGTGAGATAGGGAACACCTTGAACATGTATTTTAATAGCAAGAGCATGTATGTAGTGATATAGAAATGAGTACATATGCATCAAAAATATGACATCTTAAGTGTGTGTGTGTGTGTGTGTGTGTGTGTGTGTGTGTGTGAACACAAAGTAAAGTAAATAAGTATGTGACGTCCCCAGGGGATGTGAATGTGATAAGAGCATCTGTGTGATGCATTGAGTTGAACATCCCAAGGATGTATGTAAAAATGTAAAGCAAAGTGAATGAGATTGATAAGGCCTAATCTACTATATTTAGCACAACCACATGGTAAATAACTATATGTAGTGCACTATGATATTTAAGGTTTGGAGAATATCCCACCGACGGGGCGGGATACCCATGACTGACTCGGCAGAATATCCGTGACCGGTACGGCGGCCAGTCCGTACACCAGTTGGATATCCCAGGGATGTATGTATGAGATTATGAGACTTAAACCCCGTCGCCTATGAGAAAGGGACCTGGGTAGTATTGAATGAATGAAAAAGGATATGAAAATGGTTTGATTAGACAATGATGGACGGTATTCCATTGGGTGCCTCGACGCTATAGCAAGTTGGAGAATATTTAAGTTATGATTTAAGTCTGTAGGTCGAATCATTATCTTTTATGAGCAGAATGAGAATAAATGAAATATATAAAGTAATAGTAACCTACAGTGCATCTTTTCAGGCATTTAAACTACTTTTCTAGTAAATTCATTGATACATCATGTTGTTAAATATCATGGAATATATGTGAGAGATTGAATTATATGTTCATTCAGTTGTTTCCCTATTGAGCTAGGATGTAGCTCACCCTTTAGACTATACGTCATAGGTCCCATACTTGCAGCTGCTACTGCTTCTGGAGGTGTAGTTCCGAAGGATTCAGATTACGTACCTGAAGAGGATTTGGAGCCCCCTCCTGAGGACTTCTTCTAGAGGACCCCTGCGTGCTTTGATTGATTTATTTTGAGAGTGTACTGTACGGCTTGGTATGTCAAGCTATTTTGAGAAAATGTAAATATATAATGATATATCCTTTTGGCAAACCATCTGGGGTGACCTTGTTTTATCACCGATGGTTCGGGCTAGTTCTTCTGCTCATGCAGTGGCATGGGATTTGAACTATCTTTTGAGCTTTTACTATAATATATCATTATGCATGGAGATTTAGTTCGATTCAGTTCTTATGCTATATTTTACTTCGTGTTGCTTGGTTATACCAATGTTTCATGCAGGATTTATGGGGCACGACCTTGAGGGTCGTGCTGATGGCACGGGTTTCGAGGAGCTGAAATCCAAGCTGTCAAAAATCTGTTAGGCTAACCAAGAGGTAATGTTGGGTTGCGTATTTGTCGGATTGGGTCAAGTCAATCCAAGCTGACTTGATGTTGCATATGTAAAAGGAATCAAGAAGAGACATGTATCATCGGGTCAGGTTGGCTCGGATTTAGTGTACCCTCGGGTCAGGTGTACCATCAAATCAAATCGGTAGGTCGATCATTTTTAATCTTGTAATTGACCCGACTAGATAGACCCGTTGACAACCCTGAATCCGTCTCGTTTATGCAATCTGATGGTTCTCGACATTGACACCGTGGACCCTGATCGACACTTAAAAAAAGAAAATCGAAGCAAAAATGGTTGTGGTTTTTGGTTTATCTTGGGTTAATGACTCGTGAAAGATGTTTACACATAAAATAAATTTTTAGTGTTTATCATCTTTCACGAGTCATACAAGCCCCCCTAATACCGTAAAAACCCTAATACCACTTTCACAACACATCTTTCACTCTCTCATTCTCTCTCTCGTTCTCTCACTCTCTCGCCATGGAGACCATAAAAACCCTAATACTGCTTCTCTGCTGCCCCTTCTTCCTCGCAGGCAACTTCATAAAATCGCTTGAGCAGCAAACGCTAGTTATAAACCCACTCACCAACCTTCAAACCAAATCAACAATGCAGCTCATAAACCCTAACCATCTCTGATTGAGACTCTGAGATCACTCTCACCTCAAAACCTCTTTAACATTGAGCAGATGCCATCTTCAATCCTTCAAAATCCTTGTTGTCCTCCACCGTCCCTCGCAGCTCGCCGCTTTGACGTTGGCTCGATGTCTCCGACTATGGCAGCCAAAATACCTTCCTCGACCAGCTGTCCTACTATGACATATTGTTCATTGGCCGAAGGACTACTATCGTCAATCGTGTTCGATGATTTGTCGGTTCCAAGATCCGGGGTATTCTCTCCAGTCACCGTAAACCCTAAACTCGACAACTTTTACTCCATTAGACTCGTTAGAATCAATTAGCATCGACAGTGTGTGGGTGCTCGGGGGTAATAGTGGAGTTATATTGGATTCCGGCACGTCGGTGACATTGTTGACTCAACCGTTCGTATAGACACCCCATTTTTGATCTCTCAGGAATAAACAACAACATTTAGAATCATAGAACCTTGCCTGCCCAAAATTCTGAAAAAATCAACCTTTATAGGATTTTCAAAATCCCGCAATTTGGCAATTATATGCATGAGTCCATGCGTATAATTGAATTATTCACTGAACTCTCAGTGTATAATTAAAGCCAGCCCGGACCCGATTGAGTTTCCAATTATACACTAGTCTTCCAGCATATAATTCAAGCCGTTTCGAATTATACGATGGTGTCTCAGAATATAATTTAAGACAACTCACACCTGAACCCTGTTGAGTTTCAAATTATACGTTGTTTTTCCAGCATGTAATTAAATTATACACATAATCCCGTGCGTATAATTAGTCCTACTTGAACTAGGAATGCCAGTTCAAAGCAAACTAGGATGGTTCCTCGAGCCGAGTTCTTAGCCGCCTTTTGAATTATATGCTGGAATTCCCAACGCATAATTCCTAATTATATGCTAGAATTTCAGTGTATAATTAGCCTGATACTATAAATAGGTCCCAACCCTCATTCAAAATAATATTCATTCACTTATTCTCTTTGGAATTTTCGATGTTGGCTCTGAAATTTTGAATTGAAAAAGGTTCAACTCTAAATGTTGGTGTTTAGAACTTCAACTTCTTCTAGAAATTTCGCTGAGTAGGCATTCTAATTAGGGTTAGCCCTTCTACTTTGCTTCTCACATTTTCCATAGGGAAATAAAGCTAACCCTAGAGCCTTTCTCTTACGATATCCTTTCTAAATTTTTAACCATAAATCTAATTAGGTCCATACTACTCTTGCATATTTCAAAATATCATAGCCTTTAAACTGATTTGCCCAAGGGAGCCAACGGAGGGTACTTAGGAATGGGTTCGATCCTCCTACATAATGGGCCAAAATGCTCCTTTTAGCTTAGAACTTTTAGGTTAGATTTTTGAATTAGTTAAAATTAGGCAACCCTAGCTGCTAAAATCGGCAAACCTGTGTTTAGTATAAGAGTCCAACCAACAATCTCCCATGTAAAACCTTGCAATCAATGACATTCTATAACCTCGATAAATATCCGTAGGTGGAGATCACATATTGGGTAGTAGATCTGTTTGCTACTAACACCCTCTTTTTTAGGATATGTAATTTGTTAGTGAGTCTGTTTGTTACTAACATACCTTTTGCAGGTTTGTTTGCTTCAATTTCATCAATATTTTATGTCAAAGTGAGTTTGTTTGTCACTAACATTAGTTTTGCAGGTCTGTTTGATGCTTAAATCTTTTCAAATTCGTTAGTGAGTCTGTTTGTCACGAACGCCTTTTTTATAGGTTTGATTGCTACAATTTCATCAATATTTTATGTCAAAGTGACTTTGTTTGTCACTGACATTAGTTTTGTAGGTCATTTTGCTGCTTAACTCTTTTCAAATTCGTTAGTGAGTCTGTTTGTCACTAACTTATTTTTTGTAGGTTTGTTTGCTACATTATTATTCATATTACATCAAAGTGAGTCTGTTTGTTTGCAAGTTTGTTTGTTGCATAACCCTTATTTGAATATTAAGAAGTTTTTTTGTTATTAACATTCATTTTGGCAAGTCTATTTATTGTCAAGCCCCTTTTTAGCAAGTCTATTTGTTGCTAGTTCATCTTCATTGTAACGACTCAGACTTTCACGTCTTTGATACACCTAAATTACTTATATGTGCTTAATAATGTATACACCGCATACTTTGACTTTTCAAAACGTTTTAATTAAAAAATACATGTTTTGGTTTTCAAAGCACTTATATTTAATTGTGTCATTATTTGACACAAGTTATGTGATAGCCTACTGGTTAAAGGCTTGAGTTATAGACAAGAGGTCAGAGGTTCGAACCTTGGTATGTAGGTTTTAAACTTTTATTTTATACCTTAAAATAAATACCTATACATCCTTCTTTGGTGTGTTAGCATAACACCGGACAATTCCCAATAAGTTATAAAAAGGTGTGTTACGAAAAACCTAGCCATCTCTATCCTTTTATTTTCTTCTTCTTAAGAAACCCTAGCCATCAACACCTTTCTTCCTCAACCCATCTCTTCAAACCTCCCTAAAATCTTTTGAGTATTCTTTCACAAGAATCACCTTGATCTTTTCCACCATCAAGATCAAGGAGGAAGAAGAAAGGAACCTTGGATGAACGATAACGTAGAACATCGATCTCCTCAACCCTATCACCATATATTCACGATTCACACTTCAAGAGGTGAATAACCATCATTTTCCTTATTTATTATTTTCATTTTTCATTTCAGATCTTATTTGAGAACCCTAAACGCTGCAGAAATTTTGAAATTGATTGATCGATTTCCTGTTCGATCGACGACCCTCATTCCGATCGATCGATTTTGCATCGAATTGCGTTTTAGATTTATAGTCTCTATTTATAAATTAAATTTTATATCCGACCGATCGACATACCATACTGATCGACCGATCTAGAAAAGACCAATTTCGAGTCTTTGATTGTATAACTTTTGGTTACACAATCGATCGATTGTGTAAAATTTTTTGGAATCAATCAATTCGATGCCAAAACCAATGTCAGTTATATATATATATATATAGACACTTAACTTTTTAAATTCGATTGATCGATCCGAACTCTCGATCGATCGAATCTAGACAAAACAGAGAGCGAAGATTATAAATATAATTTAATATATAGTCCCGATCGATCGACAGGCCAAGTCAATCAATTGACCGATCACATTATTTCGAAGTCTGAATTGACCAGGCTACCATATTCATTTTGATTTCGATCAATCGACTTTCATCTGATCGGTCAATTGGGATCCATATTGAACGACTCGTAACATATTTCGATCGACCGATCGATATACAAATTTATGGCTATTGATACATTGCTTGTATGTTTATTATAGAAGAAGGAATCAGACACATCTTCATGGAATGCTAGCACGATACTCACATCTCTATCATCAACAACCAATCAATAGGAATTGCCTCGCCCTTTTCGGTGCGACATTGGGAAACGAGGTAGAAGAATTTCAACGATCAGTTTATTTTATAATTCTGATTCGTAGGTATTTAGTGGCTTGAATAAGTTGATTATCGTTTGCTATTTGTTAAGTTACATGGTCACCTTGCTCTTGTGAATTGTTGAACATTTGAACATGAAAATTTGAAACATTAGATCCTTGTATGAGAATTAATTTCCTTGTGACACTCTTAAAGAAAGAATAAAGGAAGAAGATATAGGGTATGAACCTAATCTAATCTTGGAAACTGATTTTGAACTATGAATCAATTGAAAGAAGATAAATGATGTCATCGAACCTCAGAATTTGACATGAATTTTGAATTAATTATAAAGTACGAATATGGTATTATATTTTAGAACATTGCAAGGTTGAATTTGAATGGTTCCTGTGCGACGACACACTTTGAACTTTCAATCGTTACGATGGTGTTTTGATTCGTGCTACGATACACTTTGAACTTTGAACCGTTACGACAATATTTGAATAGTGCTATGACACACTTTGAACTTTGAACCGTGATGACGGCCTTTGAATCGCATGAGCTACCTCACAATGCAGGGGCTACGACACTTTAAAAATTATTCTAGAATGACGATGGCTAGGATCCCCATCAACTTTTACATTGGTTCTAGCGCTATATTTGCGATAGAGATTACTTAAGTTACATTTTTAAGTCATCCGTGAACATAAGAATTAACATATGAATGAAAAGCAAAGAAAAACCTCATGATTGGACACTCATACGAAATACCTTTTTGATTTTCTGAATATGACATCAAAACTCCATAGACTATATAATTCAAACACAAATTGGCACTTGAAGTTATTTATCTTAGAGCATGAATGTGTGATGACTCCTTATATTTATTGTGTCTTAGTTATTAATATTGAAATGATCACTGAAACTATGTATTGGAAGGTTTAGGTACAACTGGTATTGGGATTGCTCTATTGGATTTCCCTACTGAGCAATCCCAATACCAATTGTAACTATTTTTAGTAAATTATAACTATTTTTATTTTGATTTTGGAACTACTACTATGATGGATTGCTAAGAATTTTAGATTTTCATATTTTTTCTATCATAATTCTCATATAATGATTAACTTTCTAAAAAAATATCTAAAAATTCTAGAGAAATTCTAAAGAAAACTATACTAATAACTATACTAATATATATTTATTTTTTTTCAAAATATATATGTATCCCCCCCAAACTTAAATAGGACAATGTCTTCATTGTGCAAAATAGGGGACACACTGGAAAATCTATTACCTTATTTTACTGTTGGATTAGTTACCAAGTTTATAATCTGCAAAAAGAATAAAAAATCTATCCCCCAAACTTGGGCAAAAAATACTATCGGTTTTATAGAACTAAAAAGTTAGTTGTTAGTACTACTATTAGTAAAAAAAATTAGAAACAACAAATATAAAGAAAGGAACTTTTTATATATATATGAACTAACTATAGAAATATGGAAAGAAAACTAATTATATCAAAAAAATTTCAAGGAAAAATCTAGACACACTAAACTAAGACACTGGCAGCAACGTCCGAGATAAGAATTCGTCTTTGATAAAGATTGGTCATTGGCTTCTAGCTGCCTTCAATTAGAGTCTCTCATTCCTTCCTACCAAAGGAATATCCCCTCCTTGCATGGTTGCCTCCCCTTCTCTTCTTTTGAGAGGGCATTCACTCCTTGACTCGCTACTCCAAGAGCTGTCGAGCTCTCCCCTCATGATTGACCAACTGCACCCTTAGTGCAGTTATGAGAAGAAGTTGAGTTGGAAGAGGACACATCTCAGTCCACCATTCAGCCTATACTACTCCCGTGTGAAGCTTTTATGAAGAGATTGTCACGCCGCAGGGAGGGGATATGAGCAATGGAGATGGGTGGCGAAGAGATCAAGGATGAGATGGGAGATGACACTAGAAATTATAGCCCATCCTTATTGTAAAGGAAGTCACATTCTAGGTGGGTTGTAATGGTATAAGGGTTAGGAAGTGGGGGAAGATGGGTTCTTGGGATATGGTTTTGGATTTGGGTTAGATTTAGGGTAAAGGGTAGTCTCGGTGAATGATTCAGCATCAGATGTAGATCTCTGACGTTTCAAGTTTTCTACTTTCTGTTGTGCAGGCATGCAGGAGCTCAGCTCTATATGTTTCGAGAATTTGATTGAGTCTTTTGCTGAAAACACTTGGGTTATGTTCTTCTGTTATGGGTGTGTAGGTTAAGGATGGAGGAAGAAGAAAGGCTTTGGGATGGTTTTGGTTAATACATGAGTATGGATTTATAGGAAAAAGTATTAAACTATCACTTCGAGTAATTGTCTGTGTTTAAGTTCCTAGGCTTGGGTGGTTGCGGAGTGGTGGAATTGAATACTTTTCATGTTCATTTCCTATACAAATTTTAACAGGTTTCACTTCCAATGCTCTCAATAAGACTGATCACTAGGTTCTCCTATTCCCCATAATTGTCATTTGTAATTTTGGATAACTATCACGAGAATCTATGACTGAAAAATCGTACTCGCTACGACTGGACTCTAAACTCATGAGAAATCACAAATCCATACGCTTCAACTGATTGTGACACTACGGAAAAGTCTTTATGACTATATGTATCTATATACATAGTGAATCGTAAGGTATTTCCTAGAAATACAAAATTAAATGCATAATTTACAAGTGTTTACTACGGATGAGTCGGTAGCTCGACACATCCAATGAGGAGTTCAATAAAGATTATGGGGAGTTAATTTGCCTCCCGTGCAAGTATTTCCTCCTGGGGTATCAACTATTGGTGAGAATGAATAGATACTTTCTCTCGAGTTAGTTGCTCAACCTGAGTTTCTAATCGTGCAATGGATTTCAGGATATTATTGAGTAACTACATTTGAATCCAGCCATGTTGTAGCCAGCTTTCGGCTATCTGCATAAGGACTTCCTCAGCGTTAGTATGGTCACGGGCCTTTGTGGGGTAAAAAGGAGAGATAAGACACTTCGGAGATGTTTGAGTTGGGTTATGGTCAGGACCACAAGCTTCTCCTTGTCCATATGTTGGGTACAATTTTATACTCACCAGAGATTGAATTTTTCCTTTCCCAAGCTTCAGCTTTGGAAGGTTTTCCATCAATGACTTTAATTCATATAATCCTCCTTGTATAGGGGGCATATTCTTAGAAGTCTTTGAATCAATCTCATCCGCTGCATGGTGTTGCACCGTTTCCTTACTAGGGGTCTGAAAGAGTTTCCAAGCATCTACTACTGTTAAATTGCAAAACATACCACCACAAGCAACATCAATTTTATGCCTAGTTTGGTCATTTAGTCCTTCATAGAAAGTGAGCACTATTTACCATTTCACGACCCCATGATGAGGGCACATATGGAGAAGATCCTCGAGGCGACTCCAACTCTCTTGAATCGATTCATCTGGAAATTGATGGAACGTTAAAATAAGATGTCAGATTCTATTCATTTTGCACACTGGGAAGTACTTCTCAAGGAATTCGTGTTTTAATCCTTCCCGATCAGCAATCGAATTTTAGGGTAAAGAGTGTAACTACTACTTTGCCTCGTCCCTAAGAGAATACGAGAATAGCCTTACACGAACGGATACTCCTGTTAGTTCTTTAATTCGAATAATATTACACATTTCTATAAAGTTATTTAAATGCCATTTGGGGCATTCCTCAATCAGCCCATGAAAAGTATGAAGTATTTGAAGCATATTTGGCGTGATTTCGAACGTCTCATAACTGGCAGTAGGGGTTTGAATACACGGAGGTAATGTAAGAGGTGTCAATGCATAGTATTCTCCCACCTTTTTAGCCTTGCTTCTATTATTTCCTGCCATATTGAGGCAGGTTGGCTAAAATGTAATATGTCTAGTTTTAATGTGATTTTTATTTTAAAAAGCAGGGAGAAAAACAAATCTGAGCTTCTAAGCTCCGTGGCCGACAGAAGTTGAAAACTTTTGATTCTCTTAAACCTGCGAAAGATTAAGAAGTGATTAAAGAAAAATAAATATATAAAAAGAGAAAGATAAATATTGATTTCTAAAAGGATAGAAATATAAGATAAAGAAAAGAAATAAAGATAAATTCCGCTTCCCTGGCAATGGCGCCAAAAACTTGATCGTTGCTTTTATGTGTATATAAACTATGTTAAATTCAAGTCTTAACCTATTGAAAGTGCACAATGGAAATTATAGTACTAGAATAGGATCGTTCCCACGAGGAAGTTTGTTCATCTATTTATTTCTTTATTTATATCTTCTACTTAAATCCTTATTTTAAAAACTTCTATTTATCTTTAAGATCTAATCTACTGAAGAAACATGAATAAAAGAATTATTTCTTAATGTAAAGTTTATAAAATATCTGTACATCAGTAACTTATTAGTAGCAAACTAAAGCCTAGCATCAGTAAGTTAAGGGTGATAAAATGGTAAATTATGTGACTGATCAATAACGTATCTCAAATGCAAAACCACAATATTAATAATCAATCGTATGACATCCTATATCGGTCTACAAGATCGATTTAGGTGGAATGACTCTTTTATTGTCGTCGATAATCAAGATCGACGGCTATAAATGAGTATTCGATGATCAATAATAGGCACAAATTTAAAGTCATACGATTCAATAATTATGACAAGGAATACAAATATTAACCCTTATTTTATTACAAGCAAAACGATTTGAGAAACATGATTATTTGATTTGGCATACTCTATCCCAACACTATGACGAGTCCAATCACGACATGAATCATGCGAAAGGCATAACTGTAGACACCCCCATTTTGCCTTCTCGAAGAATACAAACTTGTTCGATCAATCTTTGACCCTTTTAACCCATGGTGTGGAACTATACAATGGTACATGACTGAACACAGGCTGAAACAATAGCTCTGTAGCTCAGATTTCAGCATAGGGAGACTATATACTAAGCAACAGTATATAGTCAAAATGTAGACTGAAGCAATAGTCTTGTATTTCATTCTAGAGACCATACCCAGACAACCTCAAATTACGCGCTAGAAACCCAGTGCGCAATTCGATCACGCACAAAACAACAAGCGTGTGATCAGTCTACCTTTCAGACCAAACTTCCTTTCTCAGACCGATTCGAGACTCAATTACGCGGCGCTTGAAACAGGACGCGTGATTGGATTGAACGCTTCACCACCAGCACGCAATTGGCCTACGCCCGACCTAGTCTTACTACCCTTGACTCCTACGTTTCCTTGATTAAGCGCTTCGAAAGAGCCGCTTAATCAGATTATGCACGTCTCGTCACGCACACAATTAGACCTAATTTTGTTAGAACTAGGAGACTCACTAAGCAAGTTAGTCGATCGCTCACTGAGTCGGTGACCGACTCAAAGCGATTAAGCGCCAGAATCCTGACACGTGATTCAATTAAATGCCCGTAAACAGGCGCATAATTAAAGAAAAACTTATAAAATATTTTTTTCTTAATTCGCCTGAGAGGTTGGACGAAAAAAGGCTGCAAATTTTGAGAGAGAAAATAGTAAATTTTGAAACCAAAGAACTCCGAGCACGAACCCACAGAACCCAATCTTGGTTTCGAGATTCAAGCTTCTAATCTTTGAGATTTCTCTCCGCAGCCCTGACCTTAGGTAAAAATCAAATTTTTAGTTTTCGACCATAGCTTATAATCTCTAGATCTATTAATTTTTAATTTATTTTCAGTCTTACACCATAGCACCCTTTTTTTAGGCCGTAATTTTTAATATTTTGTTCCAATTCTCAGAATCTGGGACCTATCCTTAATCAAATTACCTAATCCCCAACTCTAAAACTTAATTTCGTTATAAAATCTCAATCTTCAGTCCTATTATTAATCTCTGGTTCTAGTTCTTAGTTTCTAGAACCAATCCTTAATCATACGGTCTAATTTTCTGATTTGGGTCCCGAATTTAATCCTTTGTTTTTTTTTAGCCTTTAATTTTAATCTCTAATTTCTTATAGTTCTAATCTTTAGATTCTAATTCTAAATTCTTAATTTTTAGAATTCAGCCCTTAGGAAATCCCTGCCCAAATCCTTAGTCTAGAGCCAACTAGGTCTCCCCAACCTCTTCTCAATTGTCAATCCCATCACTTTTATGTTTGGCTTATTTTGAGGTATCAAATAGAGTCAGATTAAGGAAAAATTAGTCACGTTATAAATCTTATCGAAGTAGCTCTCCAACGAGACAAAAATGCTCAATTCTGACTTGTATCGAAGAATTTATGATCAGTTTTCAACCGCTGTACAAAAAGTGACGTTTTTCAAAACTCCTAGTCGAATTAGGATTAGTATCTTTATTATATTATTTTAGAAAATAGGATTTATGGTAAAAGCCTATAACTAACACCTTTACCCCCTCTATACAATCCCCCTCTATACAATTCTCCTCTATACAATTTTCCTCTACACAGTTCCCCCTACACAATTTTCCTCTATACAATTTCCCTCTACATGATTTAGACGATTCTTCAGGTAATTTTGTTGCCCTTAATTTTCTGGTTCTAATTCTTAGGTTCTATAACCAGTTCCCCTTTTTTTCTAATTCTAGATTTAGGTTCTAGCCCTCTAGTTCTTAAATTCTAGATCTTAGGTTTAATCCAAATATCTAATTTTCCGATTCTAGTCCTTAGGTTCTAAAACCAGTCTTTTGATTTTTAGGCCCTAGTTCTTAGGCTCTAGAATTGGTCCTTAATCTCACGGTCCAAATTTTCCTAATTTTGATTCTGATTTTGGTCCTTAGATTTTAGCTTTCGTCTTAATTTCTCATAATTCTAAATCCTAAAATTTGTTTTATAACTTCAATTTTAATTCTTTTTTAGCCCTAAAATTTTAACCCTTAAATATCAATCATCAATCTTTCACAAAAAATACTACTTTATAATTCAAATTCAGTCTCTCTCAATTTTAGCCACCCGATTTGCCCAAGGGAGCTTATGGAGGGTACCGAGGAACGGGGCCAATCCTCCTTAGCATAGCGGACCCAAACCCCTTTTTTTTCTAATTAATTCAATTTCCAATTAAAAACGGGATATTTAAATTAATTAGACTCCTAGTAGAATTAGGAGACTCTTTTCTAAATTAAATTCCTAGTAGAATTAGGAGACCTTTCTTAGTCAGACTCCCAGTAGGATTAGGAGACCAAGTTAAATAAAATCTCAGCAGGAATAAGAAAACCAAACCAAGACTCATCGACGTTCGGCGTGAGGCGATTGATAAGGAGTTCAACCTACAAGCCCCGCTCCCCTTAAAGCGTGATCAGTGACATATTGCAGCGTCGATAAAATCTGCAGCTGGCGATCACATCTTCTCAGGTATTCTTCATTTAGAATTTCTCTTTAATTTCAGCAATTTAATATTTTCTAATTTATTACTCCATCACCATCATCGCCAGAGTCCACTTGGATCGAATTGGGCCACTCTTTCTGGGGACCAAAAGGAATTCAGAAAAAGCGCGCACCAACAGATTGGCGATCGCAATGGGAACCTTTTTCGCTAAGGTTGTCCCGATTTAATTAATTTGGTTTTCTATTTTCCTTGCTTTATTTAATTTGGTTCCATATTTTTCGCTTTTTATTTTTCAAAAAAAAAACAAAAATAAAAAAAAACCAAAAAAACTATTTTAAAATAGTCGGCATCAAAAAATTGAACTTTAATGATAACGACCCACCCGTATGAGGCCCCCATAGCGACCCTGAGTATAACGTTAGGCCATCTCCGTGGACAGCCCAGCGTCGTGCTCGGGTAAACATGATTAATGAGAGCGAAAAATACCCCTTCGCTCCACGAAATACAAATCATAGTGATAGCACTGAAGAAAGTGATACTGAGCAAAGCTACTCCGATAGTCAAGTTATGGACCACACTCCCAGTGCCCTCACAAAAGGAGGAAAAGAAGTCGACGCATGGCTCCGGTCCCAAAAACAAGTTACTCCACAGAACAAACAAGAGGGAAGGACGCCGACTCCCCCACATGCGCCGACTCCCTCGACACATAACACATATACTTCTCACACCTTCTACAACAACAACTACCGAGGACAACCCTCTCCCAAGGCACCTAGAAAAGACACCGCCGTAAACATAAATGACCTCCACCAATTTCTAGACGATTACATGGCAAACAAAGAATGCTCTAGTCACACTTTTTTATTCGAAAAATTTTACCGAGACATCAACTTCACTGTATCCGCTGGTTTTAAACCTTCAAAATTCAATAAATATAACAATATGGGAAACCCAAAGCATCACATGGCCCTATTCTGCAATGACTGTTGACCAATCAGCACCAATCATGGGCTCCTGATCCATTACTTTTCGAGATCACTAGAAGGAGAAGCCCTTGACTGGTTTGCGGCCTTACCTTTAGCCGAAATCGAGACATTCAAAGACTTAGCCGATAGATTCCCAGATCAATACCAGCACCTGACTCATGAAGAAATCAGTCTCGCTGACTTGATGCACACAAGACAAGCGGACGATGAAGACTTCTCAACATTTGCCAACCGTTGGAGAAGACTTGTCGCTCGAACGGGGAATCAAATAAAAGAAAGCGATGCGATAGAAATCGTAATTAGCAATACCCGAGAGCCTCTTCGAACCATTCTCATCCTAAGCGACTATCATGACCTTGCTAGCCTTTATCAATGCGCCTCACGCTTAGAATGTCAACTGAAGAATGGAGACCTCAATCTTCCTACCTTAACATCCAACGGACCCTCCTCAGACAACCCCGAGACAAACACCCTAAACAAAACCATAGACTTCAAACAAATTAATGCAAACCAAGAACGAAACCAAACTAACCCTCAACCATACCACCTATATGACTAAGCTCAAGACCTCTACACAAACTTGTACCCTGACTACAACCAACCTCCACACCCTGACCAAGACCAACCACTATACACCAACCAATGCACGAACCCATACTATGACCAAAGCCAATACCCCAACGACACACAAACTAACATCACCTATTATAATTCATTGTTTGATCAAACTCAACTTGCATACGAGACTGTACATTCATTCGCCCCTGCCCCATTCTACCTAGCTAGCCTAATCCGAAGAATTGAACCTCCCTCAGAGCAAGACCATACTGTTCGCTTACAACCAACTCAACAAATCACCCTCGAATCCGATAACCTACCAACAAATGAATCAATCTCCACACCTCCTGAGCAGACGCCTAAACCAATGATATAAACTACCCCCAAACAGGCTCACATGCCGATTCTAGAAGTAATTTTTGAACCAATCAATCGATATTATACGACACCATTCATACTTAAACTAATCACAAAACTAAACTCTGAAACCAAACCAGTAATCAAATCTACCCCTGAAATCATTTGCCTTCACGCTTCCAAATCAACTCCGAAACTAACCCCCAAAACCGAATACATTGCCCCACCAACCTTAAACCCGACCCCTGAACTAATCCCTACACCTGCTTTAAAACTTGAACTCGACAACAAGCACATCACCCCACTAACCTCAGCATTGACTCTCGAATTAACTTCTACGCCCACTTCGAAACCTAAACTCACTATCACCTCACCAACCACGAAACTAAACCCCAAACTCAAACCTATTATAAAACCTAAACTTATCGCCAAACCTAAACCTAAACTTAGCATCAATCCTAAACCTACTATCAAAACTAAACCTATTATCGAATCTAAATCTCTTATCAAACCAAAACCTATCATTGAACATAAACCTATTATCGAATCTAAACCTCTTATCAAACCTAAACCTATCATCGAACATAAACCTATTATCGAATCTAAACCTATCCTCAAACATGAACCTATCACCAAACCTAAACCCATGATCGAATTTGAACCTGTCATCGGACACGAAACCAAACCGATCATTGATCTTAAACCAATCTTCAAACCTAGACCCGAACCTATCATCGACACAGCACCCATCCACAAGCTCGAACCCTTCATCAAAGGCGAACCCGCCATCAAATCCGAACCCATCGTCAAAACTAAACTAATCACTGAATACAAATCTGACATCAAGTCTCCAACTATCAACGAATCTAAATCGACTCTCGAACTTCAACCTACCGTCGAACCTAAACCAATCACCGAACACAAACCCGTCATCAAACCTCAAACTATCAACAAATCCAAGCCCATCATCAAACTTGAACCCATCACTGAACTCGAACTTGTTATTGAACACGAACCCGATACTAAAACCGAACCTATTCCTACAACGCCAACTCCACTCACCTTTGAGCCTACCACAAAACCTATCAAGGAGTCGATCATCGCTCCTACTTTCGAAATCAAACCAAGCTCAAATCTTACGAAGCCAATCACCATCCAAATCAACATACCTTAAATCCCATCAAAACACAAAGTCAACGTCACAACTAGAATTACTTCTGATCATCATATCCAAATCTTCATGGACCTCACAATCTAAACCTTCACCGAACTCCAATCGGCGACAAAACTACTACGTCAAACTTCTGATACTCAACCTCCTCGAAAAATTGTAAATAAAACATTAAAACAACGTCACGATAAACCCAAAGTGCGAATCAAACCAAACAAGCATAATCAAACAAAACTGGACCGCCCCACACGTAGGAAAGGTCAACCTTAGACTACGCCCTCGCGTCTCCTCTTCCTACTCTACCTCTGCCTTATCTTATCACTACCTTTGCAACACTACCATCCCTCTCAACGATTTCCACTCTAACTTCACTCGCAAATAGATTTCCAACCACCCGCAAATGACCCCAAAGAACTCTTTAACAACTCTATGCTTCATCTCTACGAGATGCCTCACTCTGCCGAAAAACAAAAGAAGGACCCCGGACATAAAAGACATATCGAAGGAAGAAATCAAACGACACCACACTTATTTTGATAAACCCTATACCATCCAAAATACAAACCTAAACATAACCTCACTCTCATCTCTCATCGATTAGATCGAAAGGGATCGAGGACCCCCAAAATAATATTATCTAACCAAACGGTCACTTTGACCATCCAACATGTCCCACCAAGAGAACTTCCTGAGTCAGTCCCCTGCCTAAGGAACTAATGTTGTACCATAACACAATAGTAATAACAAAAAAATAATACGAAAAAAAATAAGAATATAGAAAAGTAAAAATAAACTAAAAGTATAAATGCCCAAAACGTAAATACTCAAAAACAAAAATACTCTTTTATGCTCCAAACCCTTCGGACTCATACTTGACCGAGAACTCGAAGTCGGGGAGCTAGTGCTAAGAAACCATGCCTGTACAACCGCCTCACCTGAAGAAAATCAAAACCCACAAGGGAAGTCCTTATATTATCTCAGCAACACGCCCAGGAAACAGCCACAGGGGAAGGACTTTTTTACCTTGGAATTACAACTCAATGACCATCATGTCTCGTACCCTAAACAGGCATACTCACACTTATCATCCTCACAATCATCACAAGGCATTCATCAGTCGTAGGTCATTATTTTTTAAATCATTTTGGGAAACATCTGACTCATTAACCACCTTCCTACTCGGGCAAGTTGATCGAAAGGACTAGTGGACCATGAAACTCTCTTTTTGAAATATAGGAAACTTTAGATTCTCATACACCCCCTTCAGCCATTGGAGTCGATGTTAGAGCACCAAAAAATGAAAATGTAAGGTTCCATCAAACCTCACAATTCTTGCGTTAGCAGGTTGTTTCAAAAAATATATACAGAAAAAATACAACCGAGCGAGAGCAATACGACGAATGAATAGTCAATGAATTCAGGAAAGCATAAGCAAATTATGAGGGCATTCTTGGTAATCTTATTAGGAAAGTATAAGCAAACCATGAGGGCATCCCTGACATCTTTACACTA
Organism: Chloranthus sessilifolius; assembly: GCA_021018995.1. NCBI lineage: Eukaryota > Viridiplantae > Streptophyta > Magnoliopsida > Chloranthales > Chloranthaceae > Chloranthus > Chloranthus sessilifolius. Next base: position 124,754,707 of record CM037589.1, on the reverse strand, counting down.
CTAGATGTCGTCGTACGGTAGTGGGAGGAGGACAAAACTCCTGCTAACCATAGAATTTGAGACTTTGATGGTGCTGGACCATGACGGAGAGCTCAATTATGGCACCGCATTACCCACCAGAGAAGAAAGTAGTTGACTACTATTTCAAATTTTGGTTGAATAAGAAGGTACCCTCAGATCAATAAACCTTATCTCTTCTTCACCCTTTATTTTCTTTTCAGACAATGAGTCAAATGATTGTCCAAATCTCTTTCAGAATAAAATCGAAAACTTTCGAATGATAAGTGATGCAATCAATATTTATCTACCATTCCCCTTAATCCTTGTTGAAAGCTATGATACATAATCATTCAGCCCTTACAAAATCAAGCCTGTCATGTGGCCAAAATAATCGAACTACTTCCCAACATGAGATCATTACTAATACACTTTAGGACATCTGTGAGGCCTATGAAAGTCCCACTGTTACTTGACACTGGGCATTTTTTTTGAAGAGCGCTAGCACCTTGGTAGTGATACTCAGGTCACAAGACCGATACCCCAAACTGCGGTATTTTTCTTAATTTTTTTAATTTAGTTCTTGCTTTCCCACCTTGAATACCCCAAACTGGGGCATTTTTTTGAAAAAAAATTTAGTTCTTACTTTTTCGTCATGGGACCTCAAAACGAACACCTGAAACAGAACAATAGAGATACACTCAAAAAATAAACACCATACTCTAATACTACCCATTCCCCCTCAAATGTAACATACAACGACAAGAATAAACAAATATAAATGAAACAAACACAATAAAAGAAAAATATCGCTCATTCTCAGCAATAAAGAAAAAAATAATATAAATACAAACCTCTTAAGATTTAATATCTGGGATGCAAAATTAAAAAGAAGAAAATATATTAGAAACTAAAAATGCCCCAAACATTTAAATCCTAAGTTTAGAAATAAAATTCAAAACAAAACCAAGCCCCTTAGCCTCTATTGATAACATGCACCTCCTAAATCACAAAACAACAAGTGTCATCTCAAATCAAATAAAAGACTAAAACAAAATACTTTAAACTTTAAACAAAAAAAATAATAATTTTTTTAGCCTGGCTTGTTTGGGACCAAAAAAAGAAATGCCCCCAACAAACCCATCAGAACCAAGTAAACCCTCTAAACAAAACTCAATAAAATAAATTAATCTTGGGATAAACCCTCAATAAATCCAAGTGAAACCCTAAACTAAATTAAATCTTAAAATAAATCAAGCAAATCAAATAAATCCAACTAATCTATTAATAAGTTTAAACCAATTAAACAAGCACAATGAAACAAAAAAATACCTCTTTATTCATAATTTAAAATTTTACAATATCATGGGAGACATACCTCCTGAACTTACAACCCAAAATGAAAACCTAGAACCTAACCTACAACCTAAAACGAAGACTGGATTCAAAACCGAGACGAAGCGAGGAGCATATTTCGCCCGGAGTGTCCAATTGGAGGCTTCAGGCAGGATTGGTTGGGTAATACATCCCCCCTACTTTTTAGTCCTTTTCTTCCGCCATCTTTACCTCCTCCACCGCTGTCGCTTCAACGCTTCCTTCACTACTCCCTAAAAGGGAACGGTGTGAAGACTAGCACCCTCATTCCAAAACCCTCATTCTCAAGATAATGCCATCCTCGAGCATCACCTTAGGGAAAAGATCACGCGAAATAACGAATATAGGAAGAAACTCCATCCCAATCTGATGGTTGGATTGCTCAATATCACTAAAACACGAATCTCGGAACCCTAGAACACTCAGAAAAGTCAATACTCGAGACTAAACTAGAGAGTGAGAAGCAAATGAAGCCTCCCACGCTTATATAGAGTACGACCCCAATCGCGCGCTTAACCATGTGTGCTTAATCCGATCATGCGCTACATATATCACACTTAATCTAAAACCTGCGCTAAGATTCAAGCGCACAATGAAACTGTCACCCGCGCAGACTGCGTGACCATCCGATCCCGCGCTTTTCAATAGGACATGTAATCCAATCAAAGGAGCTCCCCGTGCTGCACAATATGAAAGGTCATCTGCATAGTGACCTGGTGACCCTTCAATCGTGCACAGATACCTAAGTGCATAATACAATCCCACGCTAACATTCACATGCGTAAACAACCCCTTAGACCCTGAATCGCACGCTTGGAAACAAGCGCGCAATCGGATCACACGACTGTAAACAAGCGTGTAATTCCATATTTTTCTTTACACAAAGTTCGATCCCGATTCTAGAAAAATTCCCTTTGTCCCATCGCGGAGCCTTATAAGCCATCCACATCGAAGAAGGAACAGCTACTCACTCTAATCCCATCACGTAACCCTACCAAAAATGTTAACCACACCCCTGGTCCTATTACAGACAAGACATGCATGCCTCGCATAACACCGTCATCCCTGACCGCATTCGAAACCCTTTTGTCCCATTGTGCGGCCGCTCAAGCACATCTCACCATGAAAAAAAAAAAACACATGACACCACCCCAATATCCTATCCCATCGCAAAAATTGTGGCTACACGCCCATGGCCATCGAAAAATCTCGAAAATGCAAATACGTCAAAAAGCCAACACAACATGAGCTCACCTGACCAGGATCTGCTAAACAAAGAGATCAACGTCCCAGCGTGAAAACATCCTACCAGTGTCCCACCGCTAACTACACTACACTTCGCATTGCGGACACTACTACCTGAAAAGCTCAAACAACACGCTTACCGCGCCAAAGAAGAAAAGGGAGAAGGCTCAATCAGGTCCCATCGCTAAAACAAATAGCCTTCCTCCCAAATTGTTCGATATAAATGGTCACCAGATACCACAGCAGACGAAAGCAAAAAAGAAGAGAACTTGGGACTCCTCCCATGTCCCATCGCATCCCACAAATGCCAAGCTACAGTACAAGCATACTGTCAAAAACTATCCAAGTCCCATCGCGGCATCACCATAACACCACTTGTCCCATTGAGACATCACCTTCCCCAAGACGCTACATTACACCGGCAGCCGCCAACCGCCGCAGCAGACAAAGCAAAAAAAGAAAAAGACAACTTCAAAGCCCCATTGCAATAGCACCTTGCTACAATATCACAAGTCCCATCGCACAACCTAGGTAAGTATCACCCCCAGGTAAGTATTACCCATTTTTCAATTACCCGATATTTCTTATAAATATAGTTATTTATGATTTAAGTTAAAATATTTTTAAAACCCATCTCTCTTGACTCGCGAGTTACTGTAGTCCTCCCATAAGAGACAATTATTAGTATTCATCGAGAAGGTTGGATGAAGTATCCGGCATGCCAAGTGTCGTCTTGACAACCACATAAACGGTCGGGTCCACAAATCTCATACTGGTGGATCTGCTTAGTGATGTCTCGGTAGCCACATTTTCTACTGTTTTACCACCGAATTGATCTTTAGTTAAAATCCTTAGAATTTTAAAATCTCGAGACCCTCTTACTTGCTTTAAAAAAAAAATCTTCTACTACAAAAAAAACTAACAAAAAAAAAAACTACAAGAAAACTAGAAAGAAAATAATACTATCAAAAAAAAAAAAAGCAACAATGTAAATAAACCCAATTCACCCTTCTCTAAATACAAAAAAAAAAAAAATCGGTTAAGTGCCTCATTACCCATATACCATAAAGCTGACTTTAATTCCCAAGACCTCCGGAACTCACAATCAAGGGCATATCCTACTACACAGAATTGGATCGAGCACATACGCCACTGTGTAGAATCACTTGTTCAGATACCTTAGGACCAAAATTTCCTAACTTAAAATCTCCCCTGAACTCACAATCAAGCGCATATTCCACTATGCAGAATTGGATCAAGCGCATACGCCACTGCGCAGAATCATTTGTTTAAATATATTAAGACTAGAATTTCCTACCTAAAAGACCTACTCCAGATGAATCAAGCGCACGCGCCACTGCACAGAATTCAACTGATCACACCTCATAAAAAACTCACCTTAATTACCAGCCCAAACCGACCCCTTTCCCCTGGGAAACTGAATAATAAATATACTCAATCTAAGAACTTACAAATGCCTATTAGAAGAGGAACGCCTGACGCGCATTGGTGTGAGCAATGACGCGCCCGGTCTGACATGACCTGTTAAAGCCTTCGATATTATATTGCACTCTCTCTTTTTGTATTACCGGTCTCTGGACCTTATGGACATTTGTATGACGCCCCCTGGTACCTCGATCGTGCCATATCCCTCTATTAGCTCCTGCCATACGACGGGTGCGCCATGCGCCTACAGATCCAAAAAGTGTCATTCAACAGCTACCACTGGGCCCCCGAATGCTCCATTTAAGCTTGCACTGATCGATAAGAAAGCCAAACATGTCATGTCAACATCCCCAATTCACATTTGTCAATTCCTAAGTGAAACGAGAAAGCACCTCGAATGAGGGGTGTCTACTTCTTCGATGCGTTCTTACTTCGCAAGAGCGCGCTAAAGAGGGGCATCTGTAGACACCCCATTTTGCCTTCTCGGAGTATACAAACATGTTCGGTCAACCTTTGACCCTTTTAACCCGTGGTGTGGGACCTTGTAATGGTACATGGCTGAACACAGGCTAAAATAATAGCTCTATGGCTCAGATCCCAGTGTAGGGAGACTATATACTAAGCAACAGTATATAGTCGGAATGCAGACTGAAATAATAGTCTTGTATTTCATTCTAGAGATCATACCCAGACAACTCTGAATTACATGCTAGAAACCCAGCGCACAATTCGATCACGCACAAAAGCACAAGCGTGTGATCAGTCCACCTTTCAGACAAAACTTCCTTTCCCAGACCGATTCGAGATTCGATTACGCTTTTGAAATAGGACGCGTGATCAAATTGAGCGCTTCACCACCAGTGCGCAATTGGCTTACGCCCCACCTAGTCTTACTACCCTTGACTCCTACATTTCCTTGATTAAGCGTTTAGAAATAGCCGCTTAATCAGATTGCGCACATCTCGTCACGCGCATAATTAGACCTAATTTTGTTAGGACTAGGAGACTCGCTAAGCAAGTCAATCGGCGGTTGCTCACCCAGCCTGGTGTTTATTGCCGCCCAAAACTCATGCCAGAATTCAGCTTAAACACCCGTAGCTAAAGCGAATTGAAATAAAACCTATAAAATATTTTTTTCTTAATTTGCCCGAGAGGTTGGACAAAAAAAGGCTGCAAATTTTGAGAGAGAAAATAGTAAATTTCAAAACCAAAGAACTCCGAGCACGAACCCACAGAACCCAATCATGGTTTCGAGATTCAAGCTTCTAATCTTCAGGATTTCTCTCCGCAGCCCCGACCTTAGGTAAAAATCTAATTTTTAGTTTTCGACCGTAATTATAATCTCTAGATCTATTAATTTTTAATTTTATTTTCAGTCTTAGACCGTAGCACCCTTTTTTTTAGGCCGTAATTTTTAATATTTGGTTCCAGTTCTCATAATCTGGGACCAGTCCTTAGTCAGACTGCCTAATCCCCTACTCTAAACCTTAATTTCATTCTGAAATCTCAATCTCCAGTCCTATTATTAATCTCTAGTTCTAGTTCTTAGTTTCTAGAACCAGTCCTTAATCATACGGTCTAATTTTCTGATTTCGGTCCCGAATTTAATCCTTAGATTTATTTTAGCCTTTAGTTTTAATCTTGAATTTCTTATAGTTCTAATCTTTAGATTCTAAGTCTTAATTCTTAAGTTTTAGAATTCAGCCCTTAGGAAATCCCTGCCCAAATCATTAGTCTAGAGCCAACTAGGTCTCCCCAACCTCTTCTCAATTGTCAATCCCATCACTTTTATATTTGGCTTATTTTTAGGTATCAAATAGAGTCAGATTGAGGTTAAATTGGTCATGCTAGAAAGCTTATCGAAGTAGTTTTCCAACGAGCTAAAAAACGCTCAATTTCGACTTGTATCGAAGAAGTTATGATCAGTTTTCAGCCGCTGCGCAAAAAGTGACGTTTTTCAAAACTCTTAGTCGAATTAGGATTAGTATCTTTATTATATTATTTTAGAAAATAGGATTTATGGTAAAAGCCTATAAATAACACCTTTACCCCCTCTATACAATCCCCCTCTATACAATTCTCCTCTGCACAGTTCTCCCTACACAATTTTCCTCTATACAATTTTCCCCTATACAATTTTCCTCTGCACGATTTAGACGATTCTTCAGGTAATTCCTTAGCCCTTAATTTTCTAGCTCTAGTTCTTAGGTTCTAGAATCAGTTCCCATTTTTTTCTAGTTCTAGATTTAGGTTTTTTTAAATTATAGATCTTAGGTTTTAATCCAAACTTCTAATTTTCTGATTCTAATCCTTAGGTTCTAGAACCAGCCTTTTGATCTTTAGGCCCTAGTTCTTAGGCTTTAGAATTGGTCCTTAATCTCACAGTCCGAATTTTTCTAATTTCGATCCCGATTTTGGTCCTTAGAATTTAGCTTTCGTCTTTATTTCTCATAATTCTAAATCCTAAAATTTGTTTTATAGCTTCAATTTTAATTCTTTTTTAGCCCTAAAATTTTAACCCTTAAATACCAATCATCAATCTTTCACAAAAAATACTACTTTATAATTCATATTCAGTCTCTCTCAATTTTAGCCACCCGATTTGCCCAAGGGAGCTTATGGAGGGTACCCGGGAACAGAGCCGATCCTCCTTAGCATAGCGAGCCCAAACCCCTTTTTTTCTAATTAATTTAATTTCCAACTAAAAACAAAATATTTAAATTAATTAGACTCCTAGTAGAATTAGGAGACTCTTTTCTAAATTAAATTCCTAGTAGAATTAGGAGACCTTTCTTAGTCAGACTCTCAATAAGATTAGGAGACCAAGTTAAATAAAATCCCAGCAGGAATGAGAAAATCAAACCGGCTAGACTAAAGGGAACCCACAGCTGCTGACATTCGTCGGTAGACGATTCAGTAAAGGAGTTCAACCTGCAAACCCCGCTCCCCTTAAAGCGTGATCAGTGACATGTTGCAGCGTCAATAAATATTTGCAGCTGGTGATTGCATCTTCTCGGGTATTCTGCATTTAGAATTTACCTCTTTAATTTCAGTAATTAAATATTTTGTAATTTATTACTCCATCACCATCATCGCCAAAGTTCACTTGGACCGAATTGGGCCACTCTTTCTGGGGACCAAAAGGAACCCAGAAAAAGCGCGCAACAATAATAACGTATCACAAACATACAATTACAACAATGATTATCAATGGTACGACATCCTATATCGGTCTACAAGATCGATCTAGGTGATAAAGCACGCACTAAAATCCATATGATTCAATATTTGAAAAAAGAAATTATTGAATTGAAATAAATTAACTACTCATCTCAGGTTCACTTCCTCCTTGAATGAGCGGTTTAGCCGCTCATCTCCGATCCACACACAATGCATAAATCCGAAACCATCAATAAAGTTCTTAATTTATCAAATGCTCAGATCTTTTAGGAAAAGATTTGAAAGCTTACAAAGCTTTGGTTCCTACTTACAAACTAATTATCAAAAGCTAAAACTAAAAAGAAACTAAACCTAACTAAGGAAAAAACCCTAAAGAAATACTAATGAAAATTGGCCAAAAAGAGGTCCCCAAAAGAGGCTCTCAATACCCTAAACACTGTTTTATTTATATAGGGCTCGAACTAAAAACCTTTCATAAACAGATCAATCGATTGAATTCAAAATATGAAATTAGCGGACTTAGGTGAATTTAAACTCAATTGATTGAGTCATAGAATTCAATCGATTGAATTTAAATTCAGATCTAAGTGGCAAAATAGCTGCCATAAAGTCAATCGATTGAATTCAAAATCTCAATCGATTGAGGTAGACATGTGGCAAATTTAACTCTCTTCAACAATGGTTGGATTTAATCATTTCTTTCACGGATTTTAGTGCTTGCATTGGCTTCATGGTTTAGTGCTTCCATGTTGTCCTTAATTATGCTCTTTTATGCCCCTGCACGATCCAACGGTCATGAACACCTGAAATCACTAAAACTACACAATAAACGTCCGAATGCTTTTATTGGATGGCCAAATATTGGTATTGGGTGCGAAATATAGTCATATTTTGACACAGATTAAATGTTGGGTCGTCTAAAGAGATAGTCCAAGATTATACTCAGGTAAACATGACAAATGAAGGAGAAGATTCCCCTTTTACCCCTCTAGGGAACAATAGTCACAATAATAGAAGAGAAAGTGGCATTGGGCAAAACTATACTGTTGATCAAATTTTAGACCTTTCCACTAATACACTTACAAAAGGCAGCAAAGAAGCCAATTCTTTGTTACAATCATTGGCCGGTTTGTATAAAAACCTTATCGATCGAAAGGTAGTGAATGAAAAGGTCATCTTATTGGTGAACGTATTATTCTAAGAAATGAACAAGAGGAAAAACTGCCAACTCCATGTATCCCGACACCTCCTGTCTCACCTAATAGGCGTGCTTTCGAAGCTCTGTTCAACGATAATCGCCGAGGTCCACTCTTTCCTAAATCATCTAGAAAGAATTAGGATACAATTGTTACTATGGGGGACCTTACTCAATTCGTTGACCAGTACAGGGCTAAGAGAGCGTCCAAATTATTCTTTCGGATTCGACAAATTTTTCCATGATGTTGAGTTCTCTGTTCCTATGTCACACCCCCAGCCCTTGGCCTCATAAGGCGGGCAGCTCTCGCACCCATATGTTCTGATCCATGAGCTGGGTTGGCGTGACATACCTCAATTATCGGTGCTCAATATCGATATCTTATCATAACTTAGAGAAAAATACATAAAGTCTATTTATTGCGAAAAATCTCATTTCCAAAACCTGATCGATTTTAAAATTCTATTTTTCATTTCTTAGGAAAGCCCAAGTTCCTTTGAAAATTCTACTTGTTGCGGAAAGACAAGTGAAAACAAAAGTAACCATTATTTCGATTAAAATAATTTTGAAGTCTGATATTTACAATGAGACCAGTGGTTTTATAACATAATAAACTAAAACTAGTCTTAAACAAAAGTAAAATAACTGTACAAAGTCAAGATCTAGTGTAAGTGTCATATGGTCCGTCCACGTATGTGTTGGTAACTCAAATAAATTGAGTTAGACGCTTTTAGGTCGATGGGTCCTTTTAAATCTCTACCCGTCTGCTTTATCATACTCTGACTGGGTAACTGCCATCTTGTCACTGAAATTTTTGGTCATGAAATGCCATAAGCAGTAAAGCTTAATAAAGTATTAGCTTGGTTTATCAATGAATTTCCAGTAAATTCTCACAATTCAACCAGTGTTTTCAGTTAAATTTTATCAGTTATCTATTTGAACAATAATACAATATCCTTATATCTCAGTTTTAAACTTATCAATCTATCAAAACATTGACTCATTAAGTACTAATAAGATAATGGTGATAATGTTCAAGGATCCATTCTGTAATATCCCAAAAAATTGAGCGTTGAACTTTGACCTTGGGATCCATGCCCTACTGGTCGTAGGTTTGACCAAGTGAGGGTCAAACAATGAACTCATGGAGTGATGAGCTGACATAATACAAATGTGACCCAAGCGTGGGGTATAGTGTGAATTAGTGGTCATGTACACCTATCTCTGGTGTAAGTGTTTAACACACAAGCAGGAGAGTGGATATAAGAGTTTTAATAACCCTAGAAACCCTTTTGTCTTGGTTGGTGAAGGAATTAAGAAGAGAGAGAGAGAGAGAGAGAGAAAGTAAAGAGGAGTTATGGAAGCTATTAGTTAATGCAAATCAAGAGGAGATTAGAGCATTGAATGCTGATTCAACGCTTGAGGAGTCGTTGAAGCGAATATGGTAGATTAAAGACTTAGAAAAAGAAGGAAAAAGAAAAGGAATGAGTTTTGGAAGAATAGCCCGAAAGGGGGCTAGATCTGGCCAAATCGATTAATCGGAATCAAGGTTCGATTAATCAATTTTAGCCCAGAAGTTGAAAAGTCAAGGATGCCCGATTTCGATTAATCGATTTGAATTTTGATTAATTGATTTTGGGAATCGATTAATCGATTTTAGCAGATTCACTTGACTTCTTGATTTAGACTTGGAGGTTCATGGAGGGTCTAGGACCTTCTCTTTTGCATCTTTAGTGATGTGTTACATGTGTTGTGATATACCATAAGTGGTACATGTGAAAGTGAGCACAAGGAGCTGCGTGGGACCTTGATGCTTGGACCTTCGAAGACCTGAGGTAGAGAACACCTTGAGCATGTACTTTAATTGTAAGAGCATGTATATAGTGATATAGAATTCAAACTGAAAATATTTTATCTATGTAAATCTTTGTGAAAAGGGGTGCGTGTGTGACACCAAGAATGTGATAAAGGCATCTGTGTGGTGCGAATAACTGAGACCAAGTAATCAAATGAGATTGAGACATCCCCAGGGGATGAGAAAGTAATAAAGGCATCAGTGTGATGCGTGTAAATTAGACATCCCAGGGATTTATATGTGATTGAATAATTCGTTGAGGCGCATATAAGATAGCACTTTTCACGGTGAATAACTATATTCTGAGCTATCATAGTTGGTATCAAAGCTCGGATTTCAAGCTGTCACAGTTGATATCACAGCCCAAATTTTGACACCTCGAAACCCATGCCATCAGCACGATCCTCCAGACTGTGCCCCAAAACTATGCACGAAACATTGGTAAAACAAGCAATAATAATTAAATAAGCAAGTAATTACGTAACGCGAAAAAAGTTAATATGCCCTGCTGGCACAAACAAAAGATAGTTCTACTTTCATGCCAGTGCATGAACAAAGAACCGATCCGAACCATCGGTGATACACAGATCACCCCAGATGATTCGCCAAAAGAAATAATCAATTAATTACAATGTTTATCAAAAATAAAGGCTTGGCATACCAAGTCGTACAATTTGCTCTCAAAAACTACTCTATCAAAGTACACAGCAGAGTCTCCTAGAAGAAGTCCTCGGGAGGAGGCTCCAACTCGTCTTCAGGCACGTAATCCGAATCATCCGAATCTACGTCTCCCGAAGCCTCAACTGCTGGTAACAATGGACCTGCGACGTATAGTCTAAAGGGTGAGCTACATCCTAGCTCACTAGGGAACAACACAATGAACATATAAATCAAAATCTCACATATATTCCATAATATTCTAAGCATGATGTGTCTATGCATTTGCTAGAAAACAGTTTAAAAGATGATGATTTGCATTCAAGTTTACTGGTAATTTGCATGTCTTATTTTACTGTTGATTTATCATGAATGACACTGAACAGGCCTAAAGCAAAATTTAAATCTTCAACTTAAGTAATCCCCGAGCAATATAGCATCGAGCCCCGATGGAATACCCACCATCGTCGCCTAAATAGATAGTTGTTATATGTATTCCCTGGGAATACTACCCAAGCCCCTTTCTCAATAGGCGGCGGGGTTAAATCTCATCTCAACATCCTCGAATCGGTACCTGGATAGACCTCCGTGACCGGTGTACAAATTGGTCAACAGCATCGTCATTTAATATCCCGCCAGATCGCCGTGGGTATCCCGTCCACGCTTGGGGATATTCTAAACAAACCTCAAATAATAAAAATAACATGTGCTTTACATATAGTTATTCACCGTGTAAAGTATTATCTTATATCAGTTAGGCCTCAACAGTAATTATTCAATCCCAAACACATCCCTGGGATGTCTAATTTACTCGCATCACATTGATGCATTTATTACTTTCTCATCCTCTGGGGATATCTCATTCTCATTTGATTACTTGGTCTCAGTTACTCGAACCACACAGATGCCTTTATCACATTCTTGGTATCACACACGCACTCCTTTTCACAAAGATTTACATAGATAAAATATTTTCAATTTGAATTCTATATCACTACATACATGCTCTTGTAATTAAATTACATGTTCAAGGTGTTCCCTACCTCAGGTCTCCGAAGGTCCAAGCATCAAGGTCCCACGCGGCTCCTTGTGCTCGCTTTCATACGTACCTACCACCTATGGTACATCACAACACATGTAACACATCACTAAAGATGCAAAAGAGAAGGTCCTAGACCCTCCATGAACCTCCAAGTCTAAATCAAGAAGTCAAATGAATCTGCCAAAATGGATTATTCGATTCCCAAAATCGATTATTCGATTCCCAAAATCGATTAATCGAAACTCAAGTCGATTAATCGATTCCCAAAATCGATTAATCGAAATCCAAAATTGATTAATCGATCCCAAATCGATTAATCGAAATCCTCAACATAGTAAAGTCGATTCTCAAATCGAGTGGTCGAAGTCCGAAATCGATTAGTCGATTCCAAATCGATTAATCGAAATCCAAAATCGATTAATCGATTTCCCAACTCGATTAGTCAATTTCCCCAGGTCTTGTTTCTTCAGCCACTGGAGGTACCCAGTCGATTAGTCGATTCCCAAATCAATTAATCGACCTTCCAAATCGATTAATCGAAATCTAAATCGATTAATCGAAATCGGGCATCCTTGACTTTTCAACTTCTGGGCCAAAATCGATTAATCGAACCTCGATTTCGATTAATCGATTTGGCCAGATTCAGCCCCCTTTCGAGCTGTTCTTCCAAAACTCATTCCTTTTCTTTTTCCTTCTTTTTCTAAGTCTTTAATCTACCTTATTAACTATGCTAGACTGAATCTAACTCATCAATTCTCTAGGTATTGAAATTTAATACAACTTACCTCAATAAATCCTTTAAAGGGGTTGATTTGTTGGGTTTGATGGCTAGGGTTCCATCTTTTCGCTTCAACAGCTCCTCAAGCGTTGAATCAGCATTCAATGCTCTAATCTCCTCTTGATTTGCATTAACTCCTAGCTTCCATAACTCCTCTTTACTTCCTCTCTCTCTCTTCTTAATTCCTTCACCAACCAAGACAAAAGGGTTTCTAGGGTTATTAAAACCCTTATATCCTCTCTCCTGCTTGTGTCTTAAACACCTACACCAAAGATAGGTGTACGTGACCACTAACTCACACTATACACTACGCTTAGGTCACATTTGTACTATGTCAGCTCATCACTCCATGAGTTCATTGTTTGACCCTCACTTGGTCAAACCTACGACCAGTCGGGTACGAATCCCGAGGCCAAAGTTTAACGCTCAATTTTTCGGGATATTACACATTTGATAGAAGGTGATCATTCAATTTCCTCTTTTCAAGACTTTATCAATCATAAATTCTAATTACCAACACCAATAAAACAATGTCAAGTTCGGTTTTCAATCATCTATTCTATCAGTATCAATTCTATGAATATCAACAGTAAGATATCAATTTCAGTTACCAATTTACCATTCTATCAATATCATCAAGAAGCATGAGGTTGCTTCATTATAATTTAATCAATTATAATAAAGCATGAGGTTGCTTCATTTAATTAATTATTCAAATATATTTGGTTGTCACAAAACTAACAATATTAGGTAAATAATTTAGTTTAATTGGTTTGGTGTTTTATTAATGTCTTTTATTTATTTCAGTGCGATACTAACACCAATAAAGCAATTTCAAGTTCGGTTTTCAATCATCTATTCTATCAGTATCAATTCTCACTACAAAAAATGTGTTTATTGGAGACGGCTTTTGGCCGTCTCCAAAGGTGTCTAAGTCGTCTCCAATAGTATTGGAGACGGCTTCCATATAGTCTCAAATAGTCCCGTCTCCATTGTCTTTAGAGACTAAATGGAAGCCGTCCCTAATAGTCAAAGTTATTGGAGACGGGCATATAACCGTCTCCAAAGATATGTTGGAGACAGCTTAAAGCCGTCTCTAATAAGTCATCTCTTATTATTAGAGACGGTTTTTGGCCATCTCCAATAAGTGATTGCCTGTTATTGGAGACGACCAAAAGCCATCTCTAATATTTTTTTATTTTTAATACTATTTAATTTTTTTGCTCCAGGACAATATTGTCTAGCAGTACACATCTATAACCTGCATTTTATTTTTATTTTTTTATGAAAATCCATAACATAAACATTAACATAAACATTAGCATAAACATTAGCATAAACATTAACATGCTCAAAGCTCATTCAAAAAAGTAAATTTTAATTCGCGACACCGCAATTTCATTAACAACAAATTTATTTATACAAATAACAACTCTCATTTTTAAAGGAATCCAGCATTGTTCATGGCTTCGTAAGCTTGTCCAATAGTCATGGCTCCATCTCCAATCATAGAGATTACATGGTTGTTCTTCCCTACTAGATCTCTAGCAACTGCCATTCCTATCAAATTAAAAAAAAAAAAAAAAAGTTAATAATTTCTCCAAGAATCGAGTCATAAAGTGTACACAACATAATATATAACCAAATACCAGCAGAAAAGTAACATCAATAACTGCATAAGAAAATGTAACATCAATAACTGCATAAAAAAATGGACAATGAAGCAGATGCTGCAAATGTAACATCAATAACTGCATAAGAAAAATAACATATCATCCCAATTATTTACAGATACCTACTTGATTTTGCAATCGGCACATTCCCTGTTCTCAGGCAAATTAAGAAGTCCCTCGAGTCTCTGGAAACGGATGAACATAAAGAGACTTTTGTCTCCACATCAATTCCTCATCCTTCGCCAAACAACGGATCAACCATCCTACGTAACATAAACAGATGGAGAAGTTGATTGGGCAAGACTACACCATTGGGAAGAAGTATATCATGTTCAATGTATGAAAGGAACTAATGACAATAATCCATGTGATCACAAATGGCAGCCTTATTTAATAGGATGACATTTCACAATACGAAGAGATTTTCGCAGCCTAAGTATCTCTGTCAAGGGCATTTGAGAAGGTGAAGTTGCAGCCATCTCGACCCCTATAATTCCATGGCTATCTATCATACAAGAAGAACAACAGATCCCTTCAACAATCCAAGTTCCAGCACCGGCTAGTCTCTTTGCCTCACTACACCATCGACAATGGATATTTGCGTTACAAAAGGCGAATACATTGAATCCTCAACCAAAAATATGTTTTTTTTATCCTTCACTATTTCCTAATTCACCAGAAGCAAGACCTCAGGGTTCTTAAAAACATATAAGAGAAACTTACTTCTATATATTGGAAAGGAATGTGAAAGGACATCAAACGTTATAGCATCGAGTGTGATGTTTGTCAAAGAAACAAACATGAATTTATTGCTCCTCCCGGCTTGCTAGAACCACTGATTATTCCTGATCAGATTTGGGTGGCAGATATGGTCGTTGTTGATCGCCTTAGTCCATATGGTCACTTTCTACCTCTTGGACACCCTTACACTGCCATTAAAGTTGCACAAGCTTATATCAACAATATTTTAAATTACATCGTATACCCATTTCCATTGTTAGTGATAAAGATGCTATCTTTGCTAGCACCTTTTGGAAGGAATTCTTCCATTTCCAAGGAACCCAATTGTGAATGAATTCAGCATATGAACCAGTCTATGGTTAGACTCCAGCAAACCTTCTTACATTCTCGGTTTGACAAAGGAACACCATATTGACGAAGAATTCCCAACAAGAGATCAAATCCTTCGACTTCTTCAGGACAATCTGTTCGCGACCCAACATTGTATGAAGCAGCGAGCCGACAAGAATTGTATTGGGGGTCAATTTGAAGTCAGGTCTGACCGGGGGTCTGACAACAACCACTTTGACCTGGTTCAATATATTTATAGAAAGTACGTAAAATATACAGTTATAAAGTACGTAAAAAAACAATAGAGCCATCAAACATTGGCATGGTGTAATCCTGACATAAATTAACACATCAAACATTGACCTGGTTCAATATATTTGTTGCTTTTTTCCATCGCTGCTCAAAGTTCGTTAGCACATCATATGCAGCAGGCCCTTCAATTTTGCAGTGCAAATCATGCCATGGTTGCCTTGGGCCCTTACCTTCTACCTATACAAATTACCATAAAACAGAAAGAAAACAAAAAAAGGCAAGTAATAAAAATTATTGGCAGGGTATGAACAAGATCAATATAAACTAAAAAGCTCAAATACGTTGAACCAAGAAAAAGAAGCATCGTGTTTTTAACAGTCCTGGCACACATATAGGTCTAGATGCTGCAGACTGCATGCAATGGAGGTAGTCACATTAATAAATGATGAAGGCACAATGACCTCTCTCTAACTACATGTGCACATTTAGCTCCCCTCATCTGCTCCCAACTCGGATATTGAGACATCTGGAGAAGGGTATACTGCAGGTCAAACGGATGCAGTGCTGTCTGGTATAAGCAAGTCCGTTAAGTTGCGGATTGGCACTGCAGGGTTTCTGCATGTGACCATGGTTACAAAAGCAAACCATTATACAGTGCAAAACCTGATCTGTAACCACGCACAATGTCTGCTATAGAACAGATTTAAAAAAAAAATCATTTGATCAATAGTGAAAGTTGGCGTATCCACATGAGTGATGATAACGAGGTGGATGTCCTTGGCATTGGAATTTATCTTCTAACCAAATAAAACTTAGAAGGGAGCAATTAAAATACCTTTGTTATAATGAAATCACATGCGCCCATCCATTTCTCCATCTGGGTCTCAAATCCTCTTATCTGCCATTAAAAAATACCTTTAAATTGGCTATCCGACAAAGCAATATAGAGTGTAGGATCAGTTTTAATGGTAGAAGAAAGAAACATAAAGGTACCTTCACGGGAACTTTCCATTCAATTGATTGCAACGTTGAGGCTAGGATCTGAGGCTAGGATCATATTGCACTTCCAGATATGCAACCCACATTTCATACACATAAAATAAGTATGTCGTATCTGCACTATTGGCCTTAGCCCATCACGTGTATTAAATTCTCAACGGATGCATTGCCAAAAGCAAATTATCTAACTGCTTAATTCTAACCTTAGATACATATGAGGCACTACAAAAGCTCAGTTAACATCATTTATGAAGTTAGTTATCCATAGAAAGACCCACCTCTCCCTAGTAAAAGCCTTGCCTATGATTATTGTCACTTAGGGGCAGCACCATTAGTCAAATCTAGTTATTTTTTTGGTCCAAACTGCCCCTAAACGAGGTATTTAGTTTGTTAAAAACCGATGACAGCTCTAATGCGCTAAAAAATAAAAAATAAGATTGTCAAACCAATGTATTAGAATAACAAACCACCACAATCACCAACACTGCCATTACCACCAACGATCACCACAATCACCAACACTGCCATTACCATCCTCACTCTTCCACGTTATCACCATTTCATGAACATCAGCACGATCATCCTCGCTTGCCGGTCCCTTGACTTCACCTACTCAATCTCCTCTTCAACTTGGTCATTTTAGAACCTAAAAGCTAAATGAATTACTCAAATCAATAGTCGTTCACCCCATCACCCAATAGAATAACAAATCAGTGAACAATATGCAAAAAAAGCACAACATTATTAACTTAGAATATGGAGAAGATAACAGCAGGAACAATCTAAACATATGAAGCAAGATAATTTCAAAAACTTATGAAGCAAGAGAGTTAGATAATTAGCCTTTTAAAGATTAAAAAATTAGTAACTTCATCAATAAATAACATACCCATCCAAAGTGTTGTGGAGGAGAGCCTATTGTTGAGGCGGCGGCGGTGGAGGGGGCTACAGAAAGAAAATGAATGTTTGTTAGCATGACAAATTATAGAAAACTACAAGAGAAAAATTTGTATAGAAGTTTTAAAGTAATGTTTACCATTGTTCCGATCAATCGAGTGATCAACCACTTCATTGCTTCTAGCTCTTCTCTCAAGGTGCTCACTTCTTCTTTCAATTGGCGGACCCCGCCTCCCTAGACGACGGTCCGAAAATGCTTGGGTCATCACGCTTCAAAGCCGACGCGACCACGTGTCTCGATCCCAATACCGAGATAATACATCATCTCGCCCAAGAGACTCTTGTGAGCCCTCCGCAAGTCGTTCATCTATCTTTTGCTGAAATTTTTTCATATAAATTAAATATTTAATTATTATTTTAAAAAAATCTTATAAATTAAAAAATCATCTTACCATTATCTCTGCTGCCGCGTCGTTCACCGGTTTACCATCTTTTTTTGTGTGATTCAACTTCCAGTTCTGCATCCTTGAGGGTGATTTCCCCTCTACCTGCTTTAACTATAAAAAATGACGAGTTTAATGTGTAAACTATAAAAAGTTGAAGTTTATTGACAAATTATAATTTATATTTGCATGTTAATACCTTGTAAAATTTATTTATGTGAGTAATGTTTCCGGTTGTACTCGGTACGGCTAGCTTTGCGCGATTTCTTTTATTACGATGGAAGCAGTTGAAGAACTTCCCATGAATTTGGAAGTTACATCGAAATTCAACATAAAAAGGGCAGATTATCGAGAATAACACACATCGAACAGGCATTCACAAATGGCTCCCATAGCTCCAAACACTCTGAGTTCCATCGCAACAGAATGCCTTTATGGGAATAAGTTGACCATATTTACTGAAGAGGAATTGAAATATCACCAATAAAAGAACCTATGACTCATAAGACTGCAAAACAGGAAGCATGCTCTGATTCTTATGAAGCCCTAAGTGCCCAAGATGCACCCGCTTCTCCCAACGCTTATGAAGCCTCAAGTGCTCATTCATCACACTCTTCTCCTAAGACAATGTTGTCGCCATCGGTTACACCATATACCCTAGTCTTAAACCCACTCTATGAGCTTATGTGAGAACCCCCTCAAAAGCTATGGAGGAGCAGATTAAAAAATTGCAACGAATCTTACACCTAAGGAGATAGAGGTCAAAATCTTAGAAGGAAAGACCTCCAACCCTTCCTTGAAATGAAGATGTAAATCTTAACGCCCAATCTATTAACTAATGATAGAAAGTTTACGTAAATTTCAGATGTCGCAAAGCTCTATCACCATGTGTATACATCAAGCTATATCCGATGTTGATGATGTTGTATACATCGAACCCTAATTCCCTCAATATAATGGGACGGACTCCCCAATTGAATGCTTGGCTCACTTCATATCTTGCGGTGGATACGATCCGTAAAGAAAGTTTACTAATGAGACAATTTGTACAAACTCTAAAAGGACCAGCCTTTACGGTATACCTGCATTCTGCAAGTTTATCCAAAATTAGGATCAAATGCAAGAAAAACAGTTCGACAATGGTTCTATAGTACAAGGCTAAAATGTGGGTCTTCTTTGAATTATCACAAACCAAACAAGGTCCCTTTGAACCCGTCTCACTACATTTTGAGGTGGTAATCTCGATACCGCTTCCTCAAGATAGTCAAACAGAAGCCTTCAATGTGCCTCAACAATATGAATGATTTTGTGCAATTCTTCATAATAGAGGAGTGCCATTCTCTCAAGGCCGAAGCATGGGAAGAGTTATTGAGTATGGTAGAAAGGGGATGTGGTTCTGTGGTGCTTGTTATGATAACTGAGGATGCAACTAGGGTGCCAAGAGTTGTATCATCTAGATGCCAGAAATTTTGTTTCCCGAAGCTCAAAGAGACAGATATCAACATGAAGCTCGAAAGAATTGTAACCCAAGAGGCTATCAGAATTGAAAAGGACAATGATATGATTACTTTTATTATTTTTCCTAGTTTTTGACATTTAAAAAATGTGGTAAATATCAGCCGCAGACCATATGCACCAGACCATATGCACCGGATATAGTACTTAGTCTTTTTTTTTTTTTTTTAAATCTACCAATTTGTATCGGTATCGGCCGATACATATCGGTCCTCCATGGACCGATACCCGATACCTGAATCGGATTTAACTCCTTGCTTGAAAGCCACACAAAATATAATTATATGACAAAGAAGTCAACTTTCCCCTTTCGGTATCAGCCGCGCAGAAAATTAATGGTGGCCTTAATTTTCATCATAAATTTCTAGAAATTAATCAAACTTTAGGCAAAATTCTTAGCATAGTTGGCTTGCCAAGCTTTTCGGCAGATTCATGTATCCTGCAAACTTTTCAATAAATTTGGACAACTTATCAAACATTTACAATTATGATTGATTCTTTAGTCGATAACTATTAATTTTTGTGATCTTCGATTTTTCCAAATTTTCAGAACTTAATTAAAGCGTGATCAAAGAGCAGCCATAGATTAGGTGTTTATCCCAGCATCCCAAACATAAGGGACCAGCATTTAGCACTTTTTTTTTTTTTTTAACAGCAAACCAAGGACACACTCATGAGCATAGCCTAATAAAATTCATTGTAACAATAATGCAATCTGGATCCAAATATATTGTCATAAAACTGATCTATAAATTTTCTGCTGAATGCAAAATTTTCTATAAATATATTGTCATAAAGCTGGATGCTCTAAGTCATTTGTGCGAATCACGAATCTGAATCGAATCAAAATTTGAAATCAACTTACAATAAATATCGAATTCGAATCTGAATCAAAATTTGAAATCAAAATTTGAAATCAAAATTTGAAATCAAAATCAGATCAGTAAATTTTTGAATCTGAATCGAAATCATAATCGAAATGCAGCTTGAATGGAAATCGAAATTGAACCACACCTTAGATCTGAAGTTTGTCTACTCAGATTTAAGCAATTAGATGAACGATCAGATTTAAGCACCTTAGATTTGAACTTTGTCTACCAAATCCGATATAAATCACATTGGCTGAGATCCCTACCAAATCGCATTTAACGATCTAATTAGATCTCGATTTCGATCCAAACGCCAACCCTATCCAAACGATTTCGATTTCAATCTGCCTACCTTAGCTCTCGATTTCGATCTGCCAACCTTTCGACCCAAACGCCAACCTTAGATCTCGATTTAGATCTGCAAACCTCTTATTCCTCTCAAACCCTTGGAGAAATGGAAACGAAGGTCTGGAAACGAAGCTCTCGATTTAAACCGTCACCATTCTCTATTAATAGAGAAGGTTTGGAAGAGAGAAATGGAATAGAGAAATGGAGATCTGTTAATAGAGAATGGAGAAGGCTTTCGTTTTCGTCAATAGAGATCTCTGAAGTCGTCTCTGTTAAGAGCTCGACAGTAGAAATGGAATAGCTTTAAGGAGAAGAGAGGTTTATAAGGAGAAGAGAACTTATCCAGTGCTTTATAACGATTATTAAGGTCTGTACATGCTAACGAAAGAGACGGCTTAAGTCGTCTCTCTTCATGTTAAGTAACTTTTAGAGACGGATTTTAATTTAGTCTCTAAAGTTTTCACCACTTATCCCTTAAATCAATCATATCAAGATGGTTATAAGTGTCTTTATATATTATTTTATATAGGGAGACGGTTTTAGCCGTCTCTAATAAAAGCATCCGAGACGGCTTTTGAATGGCGGTCTTCAATAAATAGTTATTGGAAACGGCTTCGAAAAGTCGTCTCCAATAACCGTCTCCAAAAGTCCCTTTTTTTGTAGTGTCTATGAATATCAATGATAACATATCAATTTCAATTACCAATTTACCATTCTATCAATATCATCAAGGTTGCTTCATTGTAATTTAATCAAAGTTTACTCATTTAATTAATTATTTAGATATATTTGGTTGTCACGAATTAACAATATTAGGTAAATAATTTAGTTTAGTTGGTTTGGTGATTTATTAATGTCTTTTATTTATTTTGGTGCAATACTAACACCATCCTGGTCTGATATCAATATCAATTGCCAATGTCACGTACACAAAGGCTGACACTCTTCGCCATTTAGTCAATCAAGACAAGGATTAATGACCTTGTTAGTCTATCTAGGACTCAATCCTCTACTAACATTTCAAACCCTTTCGAGTTGCCCATTTAGAGCCTATTTATAAGAATAGTGGTTAATATGTGAGGTTCCAGTAACAATATCAGTATCACCCTTCCACTTTCAATTTTATTATTCACTATTCAATGTTCGGTATTCAATATTCAATATTCGGTATTCAACGTTCAATATTCAATATTTAATATTCAGTATTCAATGTTCAATATTCAATCTTTCGATCTTTTTCAATATCACTATTCTCATAATTTATTCAATATTTTCGGATTCTATTTCATATTGGTATTCTTTTGACATTATTCGCCAATCATTTTTCAATGGGCAATTTACTATTTCAAAGTCAATTTCTTAATTAATATTAAAATATATCAAATATTAACAATTCAATCAATCTTCGGATTAATTCTCAATTAATATCAAAAATCAATAATTCAATCGGTGTTCGAATTCAATTCTAATATATTATAGTTCAACAATTCAATCAAGTTTAAGGTCCAATCTAATCAGTCCGAATTCTAGAGTCAGTATTTGACTCCTATCAAATTAAACATTGTTAATGTTTTGAACCTATATATATACAATTGGATCACTAGGCATACTGATTTCCTGAATTAATTTGTATTATACTTAGTGCCGCCATTTGTTAGAGTCCTTTGGGTGCTTATATTTCATAAATAATTCGGCAGAGTTATAGGAGGGGTCTATCTCTCCAATTATTTCAAAATCATTAAGGCAGAGTTAATGCCAATCACTAGTTGCACACAAATAGTGTTTAACTATGTTTTTCACCAAAATGTATTAAATGGCGGTATGTTTAGTGTCATTTATTTTAGAATTGATCAAGCTTTGACCTTGACTATAATATTAAAAAGGTTTCTTTCTCTTTTCCCATCTCTGGTACTTTCCCTTAATTTTCAAATTAAGGTACTAATTTGGATAGGTGTCTATTTAATTTTGACTGGGTGTCTTTAGTTGGGACACACCAATTTATCAATCAGGGGCACTAAGTCCCAAAAGTTCATTACTTATTTTAGATCCCTTATTGGATCCATTGGTTAGGTCAATTTTTGGACCTTCAGTCCAATATTAAGATTTCGAGAGAGTACAGTGTGGAACTTTCCTAGATTTTCATAGGCATCCATAACAAAGGAACCACTTGATTAATGATGATATTGTATCTTTATTTGATTCAGCATCGTTCATTTAGGCCTCATAAGTTGGGCCGAATAGGGTCTCATTTACGATTAGTTTGAGTCTTTAAGATGTCTCCACAATCTTCAAATAATGTGGGTACTTTTAAATTTTGAGGCGTACTCAATTTCTAAACAAGGGCACCAGGTCTTAAAAATACCTTGGACTATTTACTTAGGCTCATGAGTTCAGGTCGTTTCGGGTTTCTAGACTCTAATTGGTATAATTTCAATAAATTGAGTTTCATGGCCTCTAAGGGTCCCATCTCTACAAATTGTGGCTTACTTTTCCAAGCATTTTACCAGCTTTGCATTTTACCAGATTTTGCATCTTCGATCTATAAGGCTAACCACTATCTATCAATCGAATGGTTATCTTCTTTGTAACCAAGTTCGGGAATTATAAAAAGTAAATGATAAATATTTTAATATATCTTAACCTATTAAAAGTTATAAATAATATCTTTAACCAATAAAATAGATGCATTATAGAATCCATAAATCAACAATTTATAATAATAATAAAGAAAAATATATTTTCAAAAATAAATAAAAAATTACAAAACATGATTAAAGCATATAGCTGTGTAAGGTTTGTATCAAAAATCAAAACCAATCGAAAAATTGGTCAACCGAGTTGACTTAAAACTGGTACCGGACAGATCGAAAATTGAAAAAACTAAAATTGATTCCAAATCGTTCAATTTTGGGTGGCCGAAATCAAAAACTGGTTGGGTAAGATAATGACACCAACCCAAAATCATAAAACAGCCGAATAAACATTTGGAAAAAAAACCGAAACTAAATGAACAAAATTAAAAAATCGGTTCAGTTCGATTTCGGCTTTTAGATTTTTAGTTAACCGAAACCAATTTGTTCCAGTTCATTTTTGGTTTGTTTAAAAGAACTTGCACTCTTACATATAACACAATCATGAAAGTTCAAAAATTTCACAAAAAAAAATTGAAGAATAGCAAAATCAGCTAAGATCCTATTCGGTAAAGTTGCTTCCAAAAAGTACTTTTCAAGATAAAATATTGGATCAGAAGCACTTTCCACTCAAAGACTTAGCCAACTTTACTTGAAAATGGAGAAGCAACACGAACCTACTTCTCCGAATACACACCATTTGCAACTAGAGGTGGCCATATCCTTAGGTAGAAAGTGCTCTTTACCCAATATTTTATTGTGAGAAGTGCATTTCTGTAATATCCCAAAAATTTTGACCTTTGAACAATACGCTTCGATGTGCGTGCCCAACTGATCACATACTCGACATTGTGAAATTAATTAAATAAATTATTTGGGCTAGGTCTTAAGTGAAAAAGGCTGATTTAGATTGTGTGAGTCATTAGATGATTTTGTGTACACCAAGCTTTGGTGTATCGGCTCCACATCGAATCCGATAGATAGGTGATTTGGGTGTGTAGGCCCCACACCAAACCAAAGAGTATTTGGGTAGTAAGAAACACCTCGCTTAGGTGTATTTGTTTCACGCGAAATCAAGTTCTTTGGATAAGGCTAACACAAACAAAAAGGGTGTGTGTGTTTAATAAGGGAACCACCACCCCTTTCACTTAAAAAGGGCAAAGCTTCTTTGAGAAGCTACAACTGTTTTACTTTGCAAAAGCTTGTGGGGTTTGAGTTCTAGGGAGAGGAAGAGAGAAAGAAAGGGAGCTCAAAATTTAGTGTGTGTGGGGTGTGCAAGATTGGAACGGTGAGTGAGGTGGTGGATTTGAGGATTGAATAGAATCCCCAAAGTTCTGACTTCGAAACCCTCTTTTGGATGTGAGCCCGTGGATCGTGAAATCGATCACTCAAAGGTAAGAAAATTAATGTTAACTTGTGATTTATAGTTGTGTTAGTTTTCAGTTATGATATGAGTGAAAAATTTGAAGAAAATGAGTTAGATTTAAAAAAAAAAAAAGAGTTTGGGGAAGTTAAAACTCAAGTTTGGGTGAAATCTGACAAAACCGTTCGATCGAAATTAGTAACCGATCAAACGATTTTGTCAAGTGTGAAATATAAAAGTTTCTGGTCAATTTGAAAACCATTCAATGGGTTTGAAAAACCGTTTGAACGAAATAAGTAACTGTTCAATCGATTTTGTCTGAGCATGTCGACACTACTTTGGTATTCTGATCGTAACATTCTGTTCCGATCTCTGATTTTCGTGATTCTTATGGTGTTGGAAAGAAGACAGAAAGCTCTACAACTTTTATGAATTTCAAAAGTTGTGAATAAACCTTTTTAAAGGTCAAAATTGAGTAAGAAGTTGGGTCAGGTTCTGAGTTAGCATGTTTTGACTGAAGTGCCAAAACCGCTTCGGTATTTTTACCATAACTTTCTACCCCAAACTTGGAAGTACATGATTCTTGAGGCGTTGGAAAGAAAACAGAGATATCTAAAATTTTTATGATTTGACCAACTCTTGAATCCAAAGTTTTAAAGGTCAAATTTTGGGAGAAAAGTTGCGTCAAACTCTAGATTAGCACAAACTTATCTGTTTCCGATTCATTTTGAGAAAATACTTATATATGTCTAAATTATTAGTGATTGGAGTTGATCCTTGATACATCATTATATGTTTGTAATTTAAATTTTTAATTCCAAATTCTATCAATTTTGAATATGATTTTTGATCTTTGACTTTTGAACCCGAATGTCATGAAGAACTTCGAATCTTTCGAATCTATGCTTTTAGAAATGAAAATTTGATGTTTGTTGAATTTATTTATATTTATATTTTTGAAATGCTTTCGATCATGAAGAATTTATTTTCGTCGGAGTTTTTGAATGCATTGAGCAGTTGAATATGTATATAAACCTGAAAGTTATATAAGAAAAACTGAGTATGTAAGCTATGTAAGTAAATCGAACGTGTACACCTTATCAAAATGTGGACCGCTAAGAGCGGATTATAAGTGTGTTGTGGACTGCTATGGGCAGATTATATGACATTGTGGACCGCTATGGGCGGATTATATATGCATGTGTGGACCGCTATGGGCAGATTATATGGTACCTTATGGGCCGCTAGGGCGGAATCGAACCGACGCAACAGCTAACCGTGAATCGAACCAGCATGGCAGTTAAACCCATGAATCGAACTAGCACAACAGGATATCCATGAATCGAACCAACACGGCGGCTAACCATGAATTGAACTGGTACGGCAGTCTTCGTGAATCGAACTGGCACGACAATCTCTGTGAATCGAACCAGCACAGCAGGATATCCGTGAATCGAACTGTGTAAACTATGTGAGAATGTGTAAGTAAGACAAGTAAGTGTGTGTGAATCGAACTGGCACGGCAGTCTCCGTGAATCAAACCAGCACAGCGAAATATTCGTGAATCAAATTATGCAAGCTAAGTAAGAATGTGTGAGACATTGTGTAAGCTAAGTAAGAATATATGAGACTTGTAAGTAAGCTAAGGATTGTGTAAGACATGTATGTAAGTAAAGTAAGAACGTGCAAGACATGTAAGTGAATGTGTAAATACGTAAGCTATGTAAAAAATATATGAGGTGTGAGAATGTGATTCGAACTCAGTAAATCAAAGATAATAAATATGCTTCTGATAAGAGATTAGTTTCGATTTTTATAAGGAAATGTCTTTAAAATCAGTTTTGATGTTTATAAGAAAATGTCCTTGAATCAGTTGGCCTTTGAAATTAGTTTTGAATTTTGATAAGAAAATGCCTTTGAACTCAGTTTCAATTTTGATAAGAGAATGCCTTTGAACTCAGTTTTAGTTTTGATAAGAAATGCCTTTGAAATCAGTATTAGTTTTGATAAGAAAATATTTTGATATTGTCTTTGAATCTATGCATGTGATGAGATGTATATTGCTATTAGTTTTCTCCACTAAGCTTAGATGTTAGCTCACCCCGACTATACGTCACAGGTGTAGGTTTGAGGATGGCCCAAACTTCATACTTGAAGAAAAGGAGTTTCCGCATAAGGATTTATACTCTATTCCGAGATCATAGATTTAGGGCATCGTGGACTTTGGTAAGTTTGGGGTTAGTACGTTCGTGCTATTATACATGCATGGTACACTACTGTTGGTGATGGTTGGTCATGACTGGGGTTTGTTTTATTCTGTACATATTAGGTATTAGAACTGGAGATTTTTATTCATAACATATATATCTTTGCTTTGATTTCCGTATGCATATAGATGTGCCAAGTATTCTGTATCAGATTATGATCTACGATCTGACGGTCCGAATTTTCCCTTTTGGTATTTAGTATAAGTTGAGAAAAAAAAAATGTCTCAAAATTTTTAGGTTGAAAAATACGGGCTTTCACAATTGGTATCAAAGCTTAGGCTTTAGGTCTTTTGGGGACCCAAGGCTATGGCAGTAAATTCTGTTAGGACATAGGAGACCCAACTGTGACTTTATCACAGTTGGTATCAGAGCTTAAGTATTAGGTCATATTGGGACTCGAACGTGATGGCATTAGAGTCTGTCACAACTTAGGAGGGATTCCCAATCCCTATTCTAAAATTTTCTAGAGATTCAGAACCATGTCTCTGAAGGACTTTAGGTTTTGTCAGATCCTAGGCGTTAAGTCTCCCATGAGACTGAGAGCCCTTGCTTAGGTGCAAGAATATGGTAGTAGGTTCAGAGATGTGACATTAGGTTCTATCAGGACATAGGCTGTGAAGTTGTAAAAGTTCTTTTTGAATATAATAACCAACTATTAATTAATACATGTGTTTTATTGCAACAAATTGCGATGTGTATGAGAAGTAGAGGACGACCGAGAGGCAGTCGCGATAGAAATTTGAGTGGGGATGAGAACCATGCGGGTTCTAATGGAGATCAGAGACACCCACCTGATTAAAGAAATTAGAGGAATGAAGCGACAGATAGAATGGAGCAGATCATGGAGGTCGTGACCGCTGCCATGGCCCAACAGACTCAGTAGACTGCACTATTGACTGAGTAGACCGCACTACTGGCTGCCAATAAAGTGAACCATCAGCAGCCACCACCACCTCCTCCTCCAGCACTATTGCCCTCATCATTTGTTGACTTTAGGAGATTGAGACCTCCTAGTTTCTATTGGCAGACGGATCCGCTTGAGGCAAAAAAATGGTTTAAGTCAAATCGAGAAACTCTTACAGAGACTTCAGAGCATGGAGGACGAGAAGGTTGGTTGGACTTCCTTCCAACTTGAGGGTGATGCCGAACCGTGGTGGAAATCGGTATTGAGAAAGAGAGAGGTTCTGATGACCTGACTTTTCCAATCCCTCAGGTATAGGAACGGTCGGTTCGCCAACCTATCGGTTGAACGATAAGCCGGACAAACAGAGCACACATCAGAGTAAAGCGCAAATAATATCTAATATTAAAATAAATGCAGAAGTAAAAGGTAAATAAAAGAATCACCGATGATGGCCGACTATCACCGAAACATGGTTCAAACAGTAATCAAAAGTCAAGTATGAAACTATAAAATCCAACTAAAAAGCCCACAACTCTAAGTTCAAACTCTCACCAAAAGTAAATAACAAACTAGATCCTAAGCCAGAAAATACTCGTCACGAGGAACCTTCGGCTCTTCCTCGGGTATGTAATCAGAATTAGTCTCGCGGTCCCGAACAGCCACGTCAGTGCCTGGACCTGTGATGTATAGTCTAAGTGAGCTAACCAACAAAGCTCAGTAAAACAATATCATCAACGGCATTGTATTTTAACTAACATGGGTTTCAAAATAAGTATCGGAATATTATATGTCAAAACCAGAAATACAGGTAAAAACAGAATTTAAGTGTAAAAATTATATGCAAGATCAGTTTCTAAATATGTGAAAACAGATTTAAGAACAATACAGAATTTTAGTGTATTAGTGCCTCTAATTTCTATATGCAAAGTTTAGCAATTCATGACTTAATCCTCAACTTAAAATACCTCTTAAGTAAACTATATCTCGAGAGGCAGGAATATAGCTGATGGGAACCCCTATCTTCCATCGTCGTTCATGAACCCTTTTTCAAGATGCAACAAGCCCCTACGTCATGAAGGAAACTTGTGCTAGGAAGTTGTTCAGGAAATTCTTGAGGGGTCGTTCAGGTCAATCGTAAAATAGATGCAGATACTAATATAAATCAGATGCAAGTTTCTTATATATAGTTCAGATTCTTGATTTCAGATTTTTTGCTTTTCAGAGCTTAAGCATATTCAAATTTCAAGGTTCAGGTAGATTCAAATTTTCAGTTTTTCATCTCAAATTTTAGTTTACAGATGTGAATTCAATGATATATGTAAGTTTAAAGATTCTAATTTAAAATATCCATGCGAGTTAAAATAAAATATTGTAAAGATGAGATTCTTCTACCAAAACTTGGAGTTGCGCGAAGCGAAGCAAAATCTTATTGATGGGTTCTTGCCCTTAATCTACATCACAAATATACGACGATGCATCAAGGTTAACTCTAATCACTAATAAATTTTGACCTATTTAGGTGTTTCCTCAAAATTGAATCGAAACGGGCAAGTTTGTACCGACATAGAATTTGACATAACTTTCCTCTAATTATTTTACCTTCAAAATGATTGATTCACGAGTTGGTCAACACCAAAGTTGTAGAGTTTAGTGTTCTCTTTCTAACGCAAAAAGAATCATGCCAATCAGAGTTCAGAGTAAAAAGTTATGGATAAAATACGAAGATAGTATCGGAAAGAAAATGAAAATGAAGACAATTTGATATAACTTTCCCCTAATTTTTTAACCTTCAAACCGATTGATTCACGAGTTAGAAAAAACACAAACATTATAGATATTGATATTATCTTTCCAATGCAAAAAGAATCATATTAATCAGAGTTCGGAGGAAAATGTTACGAATAAAATACCAAGACAATATCGGAAAGAAAATGAAAACGAAGACAAAAACCAAGTTTTGTCCTCACTCGAGCGATGCGATTTTTTGCCTCGTTTTCACCTGAATCGAATCTCACACATTTCTAAAATAAAACCCAAGTTTAATCTATTGATTCTAAACCTTAAACTCAATAAAAATCATACCTTTAATCAAGGATTCCACACTTTGAAATGAGTCACGCAAACTGAGTTTCGAAACGAAATCAGCGGATTTCCTCGACAATTCGCACCGCAATCGCTCCT
The DNA here is from genome assembly GCA_021018995.1 of Chloranthus sessilifolius. Classification (NCBI taxonomy): domain Eukaryota; kingdom Viridiplantae; phylum Streptophyta; class Magnoliopsida; order Chloranthales; family Chloranthaceae; genus Chloranthus; species Chloranthus sessilifolius. The sequence goes on along the minus strand of CM037589.1, from coordinate 124,724,526 downwards.
ACGAGTTCACTAGGATCACTTCTATTCGTTCTCAATGATCTCAACCTCTTCTAATCGTCGAAAATGAATCCAAGGGTTGATTCAATCTTGCCCTAGGTTTATGGATCTCAAACGAAAAAGGGCTTTAGAGAAAAAGTTTCACAAAACAGATCTCACAATCGGTGGCACGATAAAGGCGAAGTTTTACAATGATCAAACGACTCAAAGCACAGCTAGGTTTTCTGGCGTATGGCTCTCATCTCCTCTTTCTCTCTAAGCAAATAAATTTTAGAAAACCTTAACCTAAAGCATACAGGAATACCATTCCTCTTATAAAATGGTTGCTCATTATGTTAAGCACACACATACCTTAGTGCGTTAAACATTTAATTTTAATAACTTAGGTCCAGTGTTGAGCGGCCACACTGAGGTCAGTGCACGACTTTCGCATGAGGGTCCAAATGGCTCAAAATCAGAATTTATCCGTACAATCACATCTAGATAAAAATCCAAACAAATGGCAATGTCGGTTGCTGAGCCGAATACGTACACAGGGTTGGTCTGATTCGAGCCCAAAAATACGGGTCTTTACATAGGTTGAAGATCCTCACATTCCATGGACTTGAGCGAAATTTTTCGAGGTGTTCAACAAAGAATATTTCTCCAAACAAGTGAGGAATCAGATAAAGAGAGATTTTTCTAATTTAGAGCATGGAAGTATGGCCATACAGGAGTATGGTACTGAGTTTACGAGATTATCAAGGTTCACACTGGAACTAGTGGCCACTGAAGTGATGATGGCCAGTAAATTTGACGAAGGCTTGAGGCCAATTTTATGAGATAGGGTTTCGATGTTCGAGCTAGAGACCTATGCGGAAGTGATTGGAAAAGCGATTGTTGCTGAGAGAGACATAAAAAACATGTACAAGAGACAAGAGCAGCAGAATAAAAATAACGTAGCGGGTGGGTCAAGAAAGGTCAAGTACTTATAAGCCGACAGACAAGAGGCCAAATTTATTGATGCTGACACAACCTCAACCTACTTAAACTGCCTACTCAAGACCACCCATGTCCACGCACTGGGTGCTCCTACGCCTTACAAATCTCACGATCGCTGGGGCATCAAGCGTATCACAAATTTCTCATACTTCCTCATCAGCACCAATTGAGTCATGCTCGCGATGTGGAGGACCACACAGGACAGAGGAGTGTTGGTATGTCACAGGCGCATGCTTCAAGTGTGAATGAACAGGACATCGGATAAGAGATTATCCCAAGGCGAAGACGGGTCCATGAGGAGGACCTGGTTTGGTGATATTTTGTGGTTTTGGATGGTTAGTGTAGTTATTATTATGGCTATTGTAAAACTATTGAATTATGGTAGATTCTCCTTGATCTTTAACTCTAATTGGATGATTATTTTTATCATTTGAAGATGCCTAGTGTCAATTTACTTTGGTTCTTTTATGGATGGTTGAATATATTTTATAAATGTTTGTTGGTTTTAGCGATTAATGGTTTTAAATTTTGTTAGTTTGGTTCAATAATGATTGTTGTTTGCTGATGCACATGGAAAATGAGAAATTATTACAGGATCATGACTGTAACTTCTATTGTAATGAGCTTCTTACAGGGTAATATTTTTAATAGACTCCATGTTTATGGAATGGGTATGTTATGGAATGGTCTAATTCGCTATATGGATAATTGTGGTTGTAGTTAGTATCTAAAATGGTTATAGGTTATGGATGAATGTTTTAATTATCATTTTGATGATCCTGATTTTTGAGACGCCTTAATAGCTTGCAAAGGTTATCGAATAGATGGATAATTTCGTTGTGACTAAATGTTCAGTTTACTAGTGGATATCTCATGGCAAACCTGTAATTTTGAATAATTTGGTAGATCGTTATCAAAATGTCCCACTTAGTTGTGGATATCTTGTTAGGAGTTCATGAATTTATGTGGATTAATGTGACAAATTTAGTATGACCGTTTTGGTGAACCATCAATCTTAAAACCACTAATAGTAGCCATACTCCTTAGGTGGGTTGTGTGTATTTGCAGCCAAATGCATCCTATGAATTTTCGAGGACGAAAATTTCTTTGAGGGGAGAATGTAATGACCCTAATTATTTTTCATTGACGTTGAGTCATTGACTCTTGGGGAGAATATCTGTTAAGTAGTGAAAAATATCATTTTCCCCCTCCCAACCCGACCTTTGGTGAACCCTTGAGCTCACTAATAATGTGTTTTAAGTGTGTTTTGTAGATAAGCAATGAATTGCAAGCTTAGCATAGATATCCACTTAAAATGGCCCAAGAAGCAATTTGCTGCTCAACATGTGACCTTACAGACCACAGGCCAGCCAATCAAGAAATCCACATGAGCCCCAGAAGTGGATAAGATTGTTTTAAACTTAAATGGAAAGGCTTGAGGCTAAGTGCAGTTGCAGAGAATTAAGATTGAATCCACCAAGAGGTTGCTGGATGTTGAACAAATGAAGAACAACACAAGTGAGATATGTGCCAATTGTGGAAGCAAAAGGATAAACCTATCGAAAGGTTGGCTTGAGCTGTCGAGAGGATCTAATGCCCAAATAGCTAAGATTTCGAGAAGATTTAGAAGTTGTCGAGAAGTTCTGAAGGGCAATTATAACATGTCAAGAGGTCCTGAGGAGAAATACTAAAGTGTTCGAGAGGATGGCAGTAGCTGTCGAGAGGTTGTAGTACACAGGAGCTAAGCAGTCGCGAGGTTGTAAAAAACTTGTCGATAGGTTCCGTAAGCAAACCTATCGAGAGGAATGGAGTTGGAAACAGGAACCTGTCGAGAGGTTCCAGATACTTGTCGCGAGGTTCAGCAGAACCTATCGAGCAGTCCAATTCTACCTGTCTACAGCATGCCTGATGCTATAACTCATTCTCGCGAGGATTGAGCCAACCTTTCGAGAGCTCAATGTTAAGTTGTATAACCAGTCGACACGATTAGTATAACTTGTCGAGAGAATGAATGAAGAAATGGGCAGAACGATGCAACGAGCCTCCGATCTTGTCGACGAGTCATCAATCCTATCGACAAGTGCAGTTCAACATCTCGAGATGTTTACAGATCCTGTCGAGAGCTAGCCAATCCTGTCGAAAGCCACGGAGATCCTGTCGAAATGAAGAGCAAGTACACCCCAGAACCCCTCGACACTCATTTTGGAAACTTCTCAGCGTGTTCCTTCAACAACTACGAATTTCAGAAGCTTGTGCACACATCCCAAAGCCTGTCAGCGAGCGACCCTTAGGGGTAGTTTTGGTATTCAACTGCGCACGATTTAAAACCCTAATGGCCTCGCGTGCATTTGTTGATTGTGGACCAATGAGAGAAGAGCTTCTAGAAGAGGAATTGGCCACATCAGCAGCCCAGAATAACAGAATTATTCTCTTAGGCTCTGATTGGCTGAAACGGATCTGAGGACAGACGAGGAGAGTGTAAAATCTTAAAGAAATTACATTGAAGACATCTAGAATTTGAGAGAACCAAAGCTTAGTTTGAGATCCATTATTCCCTCTAAATTCTCCCTTCTTCTTCCTTCTTCTCCCTTTCTCTCTTTAGCCAATCATGAGTGGTTAAATTCTTTTCAGTAGTTAGGATGAGGTCTTGAGCTATAAATTGAGAGATTCAAAGGCTTATAAGAGATTGTATATTGCACAAATTGCAGATCTGGACACAATAGTATTGTAAGTTTGTAATATAATTATAGTTTTTAAAGGTGATTCTAATATATATTTCACTTCTTCATATTTAATTTTCCTGGATTGGATACTCCTGTGGATGCCAGCCAGAAATGGGGAGCTAATAGCCTGACATCTGCAGCATCTACAATAGCTTACCTGTTCCAATTAAGATCGATAGATTGGAGCAATCTTGGGGATGAACTATATCCAATAGAAGGGCAGATCCTAATCTCAAGATTGCTTTGATCCATTGGTGGAGATTGGATTCTTATACCTCACCTCTGCCGGGAGAACCTGGGTAGCTTGGAGCCAGAAAAGAGGATTATTGCAAATCAGTCCTCTGCATTGCTTTTGATTCCTTTGATTTTCATTAAGAGACTAAGACCCCTAGCTGTTGTTCTCCACCTTTTGAATTTTCATCTTCTCTATATTTCCCCTTATCTTTGTGTTTGATTGGATCTTAATCACTTGCATTTATCTTTTGTAATTTGTAGTAAAAGTGATAAAAACCTATAACCTCTCCTCTTTCCTGCTTTAGTTTAGTTTAAATTAGGATAGAGTACCAAATCTACCATAGATCTGGATATTTACTTTAGTTGAACCATAGCTCCCTGTGGACATACCCTTACTTACCTCTTAAAACTTTCTACAACAACCCTTGTTCTTGCAAGACTGGCAGCTTACCTTAGTTCAACCTTAATTTGCTGTTTTAATCATATAATAATTACAAGGTAGGATACACAACAATATCACTATGTTTGTTCAGACCTATGAGATATTCATACCTTTTCGACGTGGACACATCAATTTTCGAGGACGAAAATTCTTTAAGGTGGGAAGAATGTAACATCCTAAAAATTTTAACCTTTGAACAGTACGACTCAGTGTGCGTGCCCGACTGGTCACATACCCGATATTGTGAAATTAATTAAATAAATTATTTGGGCTAGGTCTTAAGTGAAAAAGGCTGATTTAGATTGTGTGTGAGTCATTAGATGGTTTCGTGTACACTAAGCTTCGATGTATCGACTCCACACTGAATTCGATAGATAGGTGGTTTGGGTGTGTAGGCCCCACACCGAACCAAAGAGTGTTTGGGTAGTAAGAAACACCTCACTTAGGTGTATTTGTTTCACCCAAAATCAAGTTCTTTGGATAAGGCTAACACAAAAAAAAAGGGTGTGTGTGTTTAATAAGGGAACCACCCCTCCTTCCACTTAAAAAGGGTAAAGCTTCTTTGAGAAGCTACAACTGTTTTGCTTTGCAAAAGCTTGTGGGGTTTGAGTTCTAGAGAGAGGAAGAGAGAAAGAAAGGGAGCTCAAAATTTAGTGTGTGTGGTGTGCAAGATTGGAACGGTGAGTGAGGTGGTGGATTTGAGGATTGAAGAGAATCCCCAAAGTTTCGACTTCAAAACTCTCGTTTGGATATGAGCACGTGAATCGAGAAATCGATCACTCAAAGATAAGAAAATTTATGTTAAGTTGTGATTTATAGTTGTGTTAGTTTTTAGTTATAATATGAGTAAAAGATTTGAAGAAAATGAGTTAGATTTGAGAAAAAAATGAGTTTGGGAAAGTTAAAACTCGAGTTTGGGCGAAAATGAGTTAGATTTGGATAAAATCGTTCGATCGAAATTAGTAACCGATCGAACGATTTTGTCAAGTGTGAAATCTGAAGGTTTCTGGTCGGTTTGAAAACCATTCAATCGGTTTGAAAAACTGTTTAAACGAAATAAGCAACTGTTCGATCGATTTTGAAACCGTTTGATTGATTTTGTCTGAGCACATCGACACTGCTTTGGTATTTTGACTGTAATATTTTGCTCCGATCTCCAATTGCAATTATTCTTACGGCGTTGAAAAGAAGACAGAAAGTTATACAACATTTATGAATTGACAAACTTGTGAATCAATCTTTTTAAAGGTCAAAATTGAGTGAGAAGTTGGGTCAAGTTTCGAGTTAGCATGTTTTGGCTGAAGTGTCGAAACTGCTTTGGTATTTTTGCCATAACTTTCTACCCCGAACTCGGAAGCACATGATTCTTGAGGCATTGGAAAGATAACAGAGATATCTACAATTATTGTGATTTGATAACTCTTGAATCCAAAATTTTAAAGGTTAAAATTTGAGAGAAAAGTTACGTCAAACTCTAGGTTAGCACAAACTTGTCCGTTTCTACTTCATTTTGAGAAAACACTTATATATGTCTAAATTATTAGTGATTGGAGTTGATCCTTAATACATCATCATATATTTGTGATGTAGATTGAGGGCGTAAATCCATCAATAGGGCCTAGCTTGGCTTAGCACAACTTCAAGGTTAAGGTGGGAAAATTTCAATACACGATTGCATTTTTATTTGATTTCATAGATGCTTGATATGATCGAATGAAATATGATTTGAATCATTATTTGAATTTTAAATTTCAAATTCTGTCAGTTTTGAATATGATTTTTGAGCTTTGACTTTTGAACTTCGAATGTCATGAAGAACCTCGAATCTTTCGAATCTATGCTTTTAGAAATGGAAATTTGATGTTTGCTGAATTTATTTACATTTATATTTTCGAAATGCTTTCGATCATGAAGAATTTATTTTCGTCGGAGTTTTTGAATGTATTGGACAGTTGAATATGTATATGAACCTGAAAGTCATGTAAGAAAAATTGAATATGTAAGCTATGTAAGTAAATCGAATGTGTAAGCCTTGTCGAAGTGTGGACCGCTATGGGCGAATTATAAGTATGATGTGGACCGCTACGAGCGGATTATATGACATCGTGGACTACTATGGGCGAATTATATGTGCATATGTGGACTGCTATGGGCGGATTATATGGTACCTTGTGGGCTGCTAGGGAGGAATCGAACTGGCATGACGACTAACCATGAATCGAACCGGCATGGCGGTTAAACCCATGAATCGAACCAGTATGGCGGGATATCCGTGAATCGAATCGGCACGGCAGCTAACCGTGAATCAAACTGGTAAGGCAATCTCTGTGAATCGAACTGGTACGGCAGTCTCGGTGAATCGAATCGGCACGACGGGATATCCATAAAAATCGAACTGTATAAACTATATGACAATGTGTAAGTAAAACAAGTAAATGTGCGTGAATCGAACTGGCACTGCAATCTCCATTAATCGAACCAGCACGGCGGAATATCTGTGAATCAAATTGTGTAAGCTAAGTGAGAATATGTGAGACATTTGTAAGCTAAGTAAGAATATGTGAGATTTCTAAGTAAGCTAAGTAAGGATTGTGTAAGACATGTATGTAAGTAAAGTAAGAATGTGTAAGACATGTAAGTGAATATGTAAATGCGTAAGCTATGTAAAAAATATATGAGATGTGAGAGAATGTGATTCGAACTCAGTAAATTAAAGATAAGAAATATGCTTTTGATAAGAAATTAGTGTTAATTTTTATAAGAAAATGTCTTTGAAATCAGTTTTGATGTTTATAAGGAAATGTCCTTGAATTAGTTGGTCTTAGAAATTAGTTTTGAATTTTGATAAGAAAATGCCTTTGAACTCAGTTTCAGTTTTGATAAGAGAAAGCCTTTCAACTCAGTTTTAGTTTTGATAAGAAATGCCTTTGAAATCAGTATTAGTTTTGATAAGAAAATGTTTTGATCTTGTCTTTGAATCTATGCATGTGATGAGATGTATATTGATATTAATTTTCTCCACTGAACTTAGATGTTAGCTCACTCCGACTATACATCACAGGTGTAGGTTTGAGGAATGCTCAAACTTCATACTTGAAGAAAAGGAGTTTCCGCATAAGGATTTGTACTCTGTTCCGGGATCGTAGATTTAGTACATCGTGAACTTTGGTAAGTTTGGGTTTGGTACGTTCGTGCTATTATACATGCATGATACACTACTGTTGGTGATGGTTGGTCATCATTGGTATTTATTTTGTTCTGTATATATTAGGTATTAGAACTAGAGATTTTTATTCATAACATATATAACTTTACTTTGATTTCCGTATGCATATGGATGTGCCAAGTTTTCTATATCAGATTGTGATCTACGATCTGACGGTCCGAATTTTCCCTTTTGATATTTGGGATAAGTTGAGAAAAAAAAAATGTCTCAAAATTTTTAGGTTAGAAAATTCGGGCTGTCACAATTTCGGAAGAAACTTTGCCAAACGGGCCCTAAATATTCAACAAAAAGTCCGAATGAAGAATTTTGGTAAAAATTTGATTAATTCGGAGAATTTTGTGACAGGTGATGTTGAACTTTAAATAATGGAACAGTGTCTTTATCAAACACAAAGTAATAAGAGAAAATTTGGTCTATATAAAGATCAAGGTATTAAATATCGGCGAATACCGATACGTATCGATTTTTCTGCAAATCGATACGTATCGGTATCTATCTCAGTATTGGTATCAGCCGATACCTATATATATATATATATATATATATATATATATATATATATATATATATATATATATATCAATTTATTTATTTAAAATAGGTCAATATGTATCGGTATTGGCCGGTGTATCGTATCAATATCGGCCTATATGCATCGGCTGATTTGTATCAGTCCTCGACGGACCGTTATCCGATACCCATTTTGTTACCTTGACAAGGATAGGGTTGAAAAAGTCAAAGAAGAGAAGAAGCGAGTAGAGATAAAAAGATAAAAGTAGACCCACAAGCTCTAAAAATATGGGTATCGTTATCTCTACGTCCTCACTTTTGCGAACACTGTATTCCCACGTATTTGATTCCCAACCGTCAGATTTCATTAGATTATGACTATTCTGGACCCTTGTAAAATTTGTAGCTATTACTTCTGTACACGTGTCATTATGTATGCCCATCAATTTAGCACAGCTGTGGACGGCCAACAGTAGTTTTGATTGGAGGTCAAGAACTAGTAATAATCTCTTGCTTTGCATGATACCTTTATTTGCAACGCGGTTTCAGGTGCTTATTCGTTTACAGATGTTGGAGATCTTTTTTCTTCCCAATCTTGAGCAAATTAGATCTTCAGACCAGCCTTTCTCTTAGCCATTTAGATTTGATATCAAGTGGCACACAAAATGAGCATCATCAAATGTGTTTCTCGAATTATTTTTCTAGATGTATTCTCCACGAATCAAATTCTAGCTGTCCAATCGTAGGGCCATTCATAATGTCAATATCTATTTTATTGAAGATTGATACAAGAAATTATATTTATAATCTGACTCAAATTAATACCTTAAAAATTGTTAATTACTTCAAATCTGATGATAGAGATTCTGATTGGTCCTGATATTCAACATAAAGGTTCTTGAGATCATTTCACACCTATTGGATAGTTAATTTTTTTTTTAGGGTTCAGTGACATGTGGAATAAAATATTGACCTTCTGATAAGTGCGACATGATCTTTAAGATCCTTTGTGTAGAAGATCTGGGTGAAACACGATCTCTATCATCAGATCCAACGTAATCAATGATTTTTAAGGGTTCCAATGTAAACACTTTCAGAGATCGCGTGAGTGTCCTTAGAGCTAACAAAAAAATAAAGGTCCCCACCAATTTCCTCTCTAACTGTTTGAATTTTTTAAAAAAATTTTATTTTTTTTGAAATTTTATCATTGTAATACACATTTTAATGATACTCTATATTAATATAATATAATAGTTGGCTCATGCCCTCAAAATCGGTTATGTGGAAGATTGAGATAAAAACATAATCTCCAGTAAACGATTTTAACACTTGTATATGAAGTTGAGAAGAAAGAAATATTATTAGGTTTAAATAAAGGGCACTTTAGAAAAACAAACGTTTTTGCAAAACAACTCAATATAAGCGTTTTAAAAAACTAGTTCACAGTTTTCAGAACTTTAAGGCTGCCTTTCGGTTAGCTCTTTCATTTTTTGGCTCCGACAAAGAATTACTTTCACATTTGGTAACACATTTCCTTGCCTTATTTGCTCTGACAGAGAGTTGTTTTAAATAATAAAATTGCTCTATATCTGCTTTATTTCAGAGCAGATTTTATCTGCTCTGACAGAGAGTAAGCAAAGAGCTGCTTCGATTCTTATAAGAGCTAATCCAAACACAGTCTAAAAACCCATGAAAACACTTTAAAAAAAAAAAATTAAATGATATTTTCACAGATTTTTGAAGTTCTGAAAATCGTGACAACACCAACTTTTTAAAATGTTTGAGTTCGGATTTAAGTTTGAAGTTGTTTTGCTAAAGTTTGTTTTTCAAAGTTGTTTTTTCAATTATTGGGAGTCAAAGTCAAACCATTTGGCTAGGCCAAAGATATCTTGACGACACAAATAACCCATTCAATAATATAGTACTTATAAAGAACCTCCCCTTCCACTTCTCCTACTTACCTTTCATCTCTTGTTAGACAACCGTCAGATAGGATTGGCAGCTAAAGATCTACACGCTTTGATCGGACGATCATTTTTCATCTAGACTTGTGTGCCTGTCTTCTTAGAAATAAGGTCGGTTGAGCCTCTCTCTCTCTCTTTCTCTCTGTACATCTATTATCTATGGCTGACCCGTCGAAAACCTCCGGTGGACTTACCAAGAATCGGAGCCGACTACAAAATCGAGCTCCACCATCTATAGAGGTAAAGTCATCAGAGTGGAAACTCGCGATTCCTCTCTTGTCTCCGTTAGCCATGTCGCCCTCAACAAGTCTCAGAGATCAGACGGTTGAGAAATCTGGAAAGGAAATTAGACAAGATCATCAACCTTCTAACAACGAAAACCTGATTTTCCGGCCGTGGCAACATCCGGCGGGTCCGATTTACTATGAGCCTGGTCCGATCATCCTTGCCTTTGTTCCCAAGTGTAGATGACAAACATGGAAGTTGACCAAAGTCATTACTCTATGTACATTAAAACCTTTTTTTTCCTACATATTTAAATAAGAATCAATTACTTCACGCGAGTTTGTGCCGTTGCATATAGTTTATAAAGAAACGACTTGATATTTTAGGGCTTGTGCCACGTGGAATATCATGTAAGCTGTTGGAGGCGTTGATGTAAAGATCTTTGATACCAAAGATTAGCACTTAAGAGAATCTCTATCATCTTATTAGCACATTTATAGCTCATTATCCGATTCAATGGTTGATTGTGTTGAATCTGATGGCAGAGATCATGTTTCGTATAAATATTTATTACGAAAGATCTTTACATCATGGTATTCAAATCAGATGTCTCTAAGTTCAAAAAAAAAATGTTGATAAATGAGTTTGTACCTAAAAAAATGTTGATAAATGAGTTTGTATTAGGTACGCTGAGTCATATACCACCGCAGTACACATGCCAATGTTAAAATTTCTTGAGATGTGTGCACACCTATGAAATATATGTAGCCACACTATTGTGATTGTCCAAGACTAGACGTCTCAAGCGATACGTTTTACGTCTCGGGGCTGTATCAATCTATGTTATGACCATGTGAACAGTTATCAAGCTTTGCCTAAATCTGTGCACTCTAATCACATCTTATGACCAGCTGAACAGTTATTCAGCTCATTGATTTGACTGTTTGCATCATCGTATAGCTATGTGATTCTTTTAAGTGAGATATGTTAGAATGATAGAGTCATATATCCCATACGTGTCTCACATGACATAACAAGTGAATTGTAAAATTAAATATATATTTTAATGGTGTGAGATCATTTAAATACTGTTTTCATATCACCCCTTATTAGGTTATAGGTATTGCCTTATATAGCTTTGATTCTTTATCTAATAAATGTTCCAATGATTGGGCATTCAAATCCACTTAGACTGCATAGATTGATCTTATATGTGTTACATGACATAATTAACAATGAAGTGTAAGATCAAATGTAAATTTTAATGGTATGAGATCATGTATAAATTATTTTCAAATCTCGTTACATTGCCGAGATGAGAGACATATTAGGCCTGGAATCAAATTTTCGAGATTTAAAATCATGCTATTGGTGGTTCGTGTGTTATGCCGCCAAGCAGCTCTGGTATAACTTATATAAAAGGGATGGCAGTTCAAAATTATGCCAGTGCAAGTCGTTCAAAACAAAACTTGGTATTTTTGGGATCTGTGTCATGCTTCAACACCATCTACGGATGCAGATTCGGTTAATCCAACTGAAAGTGGAAAAACAATAGGTTTGGTTTTGTTTCGGTCTTTAGTGGAAAAGCATGAGTTGAAGAGCGGGTACCTCCAATCCGACTTGCAGATTTTCTTCTATTTGATCATCTGAGTGGTCTGATGATGATCTGATGAAGCCATCACTTTCGACGGCCCAGTAAAGCTCAAACACTGTAGTGGAAGTGTGTTGAATCAAGAGCAGACCGGAAGCAATTTTAATACCAACTCTTGTTGTTATTTTTTCATGGTTGATATTAAAATTTGCCAGTCGATTGGTTTATGTCTAATTATGAGCATGATTCTTTAGCTAAAACGTGTTTCAAATGATGGATTTTCACTTGAATAATTTGGATTGATCACAAATGTGCTTCACGTGACATAATAATAAGCCACACTTCAATTGAGTAAGATAAAAAGTATAAACAAACGTACAAAATATATATATATATATATATAACAATGCCATACTACATAGGACAACTCCGATGTAGTGCCTCTGCAACCTATAGATAGATAAGATGTCCTGTGGCACAACACACTAGGAGGATAACCTTGAGGAATAAATCTCACACAACAAATCACTCACCTTTGTTAATATCAAGAGAGTCTTGAAATCACGACCTCATCCCTCGCAAAGCGGGGAACTGAGCTATTGCTCAATTGGTAATGATCATACACTATTAGTGATTTAAGATGTGGGTTATCCATACTGTTAAAGTGATAGATCATATATTGAATGAGAATAGGCTAAAAATTGATATAGGAAGATTTAAATCATCTTTTTGTGCACTTTAGAACCGACTATTGATCTTAATTTTTAATAATTGACATTAAAGTCCGCCAATCGAATGATTCAAAACTTCATATCCGCCTATAGGCATGTTTATTTTGCTGAAATATGTTTCAACAATGGATTGCTACTTGGACAATTTAAATTGATTAGAGATGTATACTATATTACACGACATAATAAAAAATTACTCTTCAATTGTCTAATAATAATAAATCACACTTCAATAGGCTAAGATCATTTAAACACAATTTTGAAGTTTAAATGTTTGATTACCAAAAATCAAAGAACGACTCTTCTCATACACAATCAATTAATCTTACATGAGAAATCCAAGCTATGAGAGTGACAAATTTATATATCAAAATGACACGTTATTGATTAATTCAATCTTTCGATGTGTGTACTCTTATATGGACTGTTGGACATTTTTCTTAATGGTCAATATTAAATTGCATTAAATCGGATGGTTCCAAATCCTCTATTATATTAAGCATGATTCTTTGACTGACGTATGCTAATTATGATGGGCTGTCACTTAAATTATTTAGATTGAGATAAACCCAAATCCCACCACTGCTCTAACCAAGTTTAGATACCGAGATCATTTGGTGGGGTGTCAATACGTTTAATTCGGATAAATTCAGAAAAGATTTGAGAAAACATTTGAGAAAAAATTGGGGATTATAAAAGATTACATAGTCCGCATGCCTTAGCAATTTATAATTACTAATAAACAATACTTACTAAGTATGATTAAGGTAGGCATCACAATGATATAAGTTCGAAAAAAATTGTTTAGAGAAATTTGAGCCAAAGAGTTGTAAACACTTTGCATGGATTTATATAACAAGTATACTTTGTCTTTATAATAAATATATATTAATTTATAATAAATAATAGAAACATTTATGCAGGGAGACTTGGTTTGGCGATCGAAGAGATTTTCGTTCGGAGCAGCATTGGAGCCCCTGCATTGCATTTTTTGTTGAATTATTATTACCAAACTTTATAAAATATAAAATATTACATAGTTCGCATGCTTTAACAATTTACAATTACTAATAAACAATATTAATGTAACAACTCAGATTTTTAATTTTATTTAACGGTATTAGATGATATACCACATAGTGCATGGTGCTAACGCTCCACACCGGAATTCACCAACTTTTTGAAATAGTCTGATTTTTTATATCAATATTAGACTCATTGTGAAGTACTTGCCGATACGATTCCAACGATATATAATTCGTCGATTTTCAACAAGAATATAAAAATTTATGCCCGTTTGAAGAGTAAAACAAGTTAAAGGGCATAACTGTAATTTCGGGAGAGAATCACCATTTACTTAAGTGAGAAAACTACTATTTTATTAAATCTTGAGTTTTAACTAGAGTTAACCTAGAAAGGGAATTAGATATATATTCACTTTTTCTCTTAGTTGTTTTTCTCTATTCTCTCTTCTCTGTAAAAGCTCCGACAGTACAATCTTTTACAACTCCTCGTCGGATCTCCATCGATTTTTTTACCTTATCAGAGAATCTTCCTCCATCAAAGTTCCTCATCGCCGCGACCGATCCATCGTAAGAAATGAATTCTCGCAAAAAGACTCGGGCATATCGTCTCTCAAATCTGATCTCTATCAACCCAAATCATCATAGGATTCGAATCACGCTTCAACAGGTAGGTGCCTCTAAATCCATCTTAAATTATTCAGTTATTTCTTAAAAAGAAAATTCAAATTTTTTTCTGAATTTTGACAAATTTCGGGTCTTAAAAAAATAAATATTCGGCTCAAAATCGATAGGATCGCTTTCCCATATTTTCGTAAAATTTGGTCAAACTCTTCAACAAGTACAGCCTCGGTATTTTGATCATAACTTTTTGCTCTAAATTTGGATTGATGTGATTCTTACGGCATTAGAAAAAAGACAACGAGATTTACAACTTTTTCTGAAATAGTAATTTTACGAATTTAATATTTTTAAGGTCAAAATTGAGCTGCTAGTTAGGATACGTTTTAGATGATCCAAGGTTGCACGGGTTTGACATAATTTTTTTAACTCTTGGGCTATTTCATGCTCAACTTGTCTCCAGACTTATAAATTACTAAAATTATATAAAATATATTAAATAGTTTTTATCGAACAACAATCTATAAGTTTAAAGGGTCAAATATTAACGTGTTTCAATACTTACCATTCTATTACCTCTTTTAAGCCTTCTACAAGCCTTGAATGGACATGTGTGCCCTTTTAAAATTTGAAATACGTTTGATTGCTATACCAATCGATCATCAATTTCTATGGATACAATTAACCCCAATAAAATATATTTTCAGCTCAATCATAAAATAAATGTAGTTAAATATTTCTTATTCTCTATTTTACTTCAATGCTTCATGTGTTATGCTCTATATTAATTTTCTTCCAAAATATAAAATGCCTAGGATTTATGTTATAGTTCATTCTTATATATATTTACTATCATCATATGACATTCATCATGTAGAAACTCATGATAGGGCATACGTATATAAGTTAAGAATAAGATATAACACATTATATAAGCCTTCATCACGGTGAGATTTCTTTCACGGTCACGTAAAACTTGGAATGTAGGCGTCCATGTACGGATGCACCCCTCTATAATAGTAAGGGATGCCATACGAAATACATCCAGGTTACTACAAAACACATCCCTTGAAAAGTGTGGTTTGTGAAGCCTATCGCAGAGTGGCCCATTATAACTAAGTTTTAAATAAAGATGAGAAATGAAATACGTTAAGATACATGTATGTTAAGAAAGTGGGGACTTAAACCCACGCAAATATGAAATCGGGGCGCGGACCTAAGCCCAGAACTAAATAAAGACATAATATGTTAAGATACGATGTGAAGGCCAGCTGAATACGAATTAAGTTCTACACGTGTCATACCTTACGAGCCATCGTAAGGGTCCAACGCCTGCAGCCGAGACGGATCTAAAGGACATTATAGCTTTATCTCGAACTAAGGGGATATTGTGGTGACTATGTCGGCAACTTCATCTGGCTGGATGATAGTTTATGTTATGATATGGAGGTTTGGTGGTTATCTACATGTGGACCTCGCTTGATAAGCTTGAGCAGCGATCCTGGCACAGATCGTTTAAGTAAGATACGAAGTACGTTGTGTAGGCGTATGGAGTAATAATAAAACATATGATTTATCACGTATGATAAGTTGATGAGACAAATAGGAAAAGAGATAAAAAAATATAAGCATCATGCACTCTTCATATTATATAGTAGGTTCCTGTCTTGATTATGATAGGCTATGAGGTATAGATAAATTTATTTCTTTTATTTAAAATGTTGGTTATATTTTAAAAATACATCACAATTCAAGCGATTGTACACACGATCACCTGAGTAAGTTATGGTAGATCGATTGTGCAACCCGCTGAGTTTACGCGACTGAGTAAACTCACCCCCTCCCAAATCTAACAGTTTCAGGTGAAGATTCCATTTATCATGTTTATAATGACGCGGGAGCTACTGTTCCGGAGGCGGCTTACATAAATAGAAATGTTGGCTATCACTCGGAGGAGAGCGTAGATCCGACAGATTTCTACGAGCCTTGAGAGTCCTTTTGCTTTAGACTTTATTCTTTGAGAGACATATTCTAGTTATTTTGACATTTTTTGTGAGTTTATGTTTGAGACTATTTTATCCTACGTAAAACTTATTTTGTTTCTTATCTTAGATGTATGGTTAGGATTTACCATTTTATTGTCTTTTACGATTTTCGCTATTAATTTATAAGTCATTTACCTTTTAATGCTATCTTAAATGTCTCGATCTATATGCTAAGTCAATTTATAGATTATGTGTATGTCCGCTTATCGCCTTAACTAGCGTGCGGTGTCATAACACGGAATTCTAGGCCCTCGAGATCGGATAAGGATTCTATGTCGTGACAAAGATGGTATCAGAGCCTAAGCTTTATTTCCTTTAGGGACTAAGTCGTACGATAATACTAATTTATGACGTTTTGTGAAATTAGGAAGTGATGGCTCCACAATGCAGGAAAACAAATAGCTCTCAAGTGAATAAGGCATCATCACATGAAGGTCCTCAAGATTTTGAAGCGATACGCCTACTACGTGAGATGACGACCATATTCAGTTAGCAAATGACTCAGCTAACGCAGTTGCACCAATAAGAAAGGACTCAGCTACTGCACGAAATGAAGGTACAAAGAGAACAACAAAGAGAAGTAGTCCAAGAGTTGATTAATCAACGCCAGCCTACACCTCAATACGAGAACCAACCATACACCCCCGTCGGATTTCAAGTATTTAGCATAGCTCGACCTCCCTATTTCCATGGTCAGCTTGACCTAGTCGTTGCTGAAGATTGGATAAGTATAATCGAGAAATTTTTCAGGATCTCTTCGCCTGTAGAACACGAAAAAGTGAAGTGGGCAGCATTCTATCTGGACCAGAAAGCAGAGAACTGGTGGAAAGCAACCAAGAGAGTTGCAGATCGAAACAACAAAGAAGAGTGGACTTGGCAGCAGTTCAAAGAAGTCTACTTCAAAAAGTATTTCTCAGCGGCCACCAGGGCATAAAAGAAAAAAGAATTCATGGACCTACGGCAAGGGAACATGACGGTGGCGGAGTATAAGGCCAAGTTTGACCAGCTATCCAGATTTGTTGGGAATCTGATCGCGGATGAAGGCAATAAACTCTTCACATTTCAGAACGGCTTACGACCAATCTTTCGAGAGAAATTGGCCACGATGAAGATAGAATCATGCGGAGAACTTGTGGATCGTGCTCAGATCTAGGAAAGAGAATTGGGTGAAATGCTTAACATAAGGAATGCTCGATTGCAAGTTCAAAAGGGCAAAGATATTCAAAGGGGCTCTTTTGTCTCACAGAGACCAATCCCAACTTTCGCCCAGAGAACACCATTTCCTCAGGCTTAGTACGAAAATAAAAGGCCATGTCTCACACCGCAGACACAAGTGTGGGCTCCACTTTCTCAGGAGAAAATGTCAGTCCACAACCATGTCAGCCACAACGAGAGTTCACACCCTACGAACCTTACACAAGATGTGGCAGGAGGCACATGGCTGGAGTGTGCATACAAGGTACTGATAAATTATTTCAGTGCGAAAAAGAGGGACACATGGTTAAGGATTGCCCCGAGAGAGCTCCAGTATCAGGCTCTCAATACAATACTCAAGTGAATCCTACGAGCCAAGGCCGCATATTTTCAATGCCGCAGCAGGACACTATGGCTAGTGACGAAGTTATTCAAGGTACCTTTACTACTTTGAATCAAGTTATCTTTCTTTATATTTTTCAAGTGATTGTTTTCATTAACTTTCATTTTGTAAAATCCCTCGTATGAATTCGATAAAGGTCTAAACCTTGTTGTACACTCAAAAATATTTTAACACGCCTTATGCTAACAGGTAATCTCTCTGTTTATCAGCATATGTGCGACATTAAACATTTAGCTCTCGTTCTTACAGACTCAGAGTTTATCCATTCATTCATCAGTATAGGGTTTATGTCAGAAATTTAAGCCAAACTCGTACCCTTTGAAAGGAGATTGACTATCTCGACACTGTCCGGGAATACCATGATGGTTACCTTAATCTGTCGAGACACGATAATCAATATCAAAGGTCATGATCTTCCGGTAGATCTCATCGCGTTGGAATTTCAGGATTTCGACATCATTTTAGGCATGGACTGGCTAGCCACATATCATGTCACGATTTACTGTTTCTCTAAAGTGGTCACCTTTCAACCACTTGGAGAACCTCCATTCAGATTTTGGGGAATTAAAAGGAAGGGAGCACCTTTATTGGCAGCATTGGACGAGGAGCAAGACAAGACTGTCGATCCTATAAAAATTCTAGTCGTCAGAGATTTTGTCCACGTATTTCCTGAAGACTTACTAGGTGTACCACCCGACCGAGAAATCGAGTTCAAAATTGATTTGATCTCAGGGACCACACCAATTTCCAAGGCACCATACCGGATGGCCCCTGTAGAATTAAAGGAACTCGAAATACAACTCAAGAAACTGTCAGATAAAAAATTTATTAGATGTAGTCAGTCGCCATGGAGAGCCCCAACGCTCTTCGTAAAGAAAAAAGATGGTTCGATGAGGCTATGCATCGATTACCGTCAGTTGAATAGTGTAACTATCAGAAATCGATACCCTCTCTCACGTATCGATGATTTATTCGATCATCTCTAAGGTGCCAAGTGTTTTTCAAAGATTGATCTTAGATTGAGTTATCACCAGCTAAAAGTGAGAGAAGAAGATATTCCAAAGATAGCTTTCGCTTGCAAGAATGGGTTGTACGAATTCTTAGTCATGCCATTCGGACTAACAAATGCCCCAGCTGTATTCATGGATCTGATGAATCGAGTGTTCAGATAGTATCTTGACGAATTCATCATCGTATTCGTAGATGACATCCTCATCTACTCACGATCAGAGGAAGAGCATGAGGAACACCTACGTCTAGCACTTCAGACACTCCGAGATCACCAGTTATATGCTAAACTCAGTAAGTGTGAGTTTTGGCTTAAACAAGTGACCTTCCTTGGACACGTGGTATCAGCAAAAGGAGAGATCGTCCATCCTTTTAAGATCGAAGCAGTTACAAAATGGAAAGCACCGACGAGTGTTACCGAAGTTAGAAGTTTCCTCGGATTGGCGGGTTACTATCGTCGCTTTGTTGAACGATTTTCACGCATTACTTTACCGCTCACCTACCTCACACGGAAGAATGTCAAATTTGTATGGACCGATGAATGTGAAGCAAATTTTTTAGAATTGAAGAAAAGGCTTACTACTGCACCAATCCACCCTACCTTCTACTTCAGGCACTAGTGAATTTGAAATATTCACGGATGCATCTCTCCAGGGACTTGGTTATGTGCTTGAACAAAGTAAGAAAGTTATCGCTTATGGGTCAAGACAGCTCAAGCCTCAAGAAAATAACTATCCGATTCATTACTTGGAACTGACTGCAGTTATCTTCGCCCTCAAACTATGGCGACACTATCTCTACGGCGAAACGTTCAAGATTTATACGAACCACAAAAGTCTCAAGTACCTTTTCTCACAAAAGGACCTGAATTTGAGACAACGAAGATGGATGAAATACATAAAAGATTACGAATGCTCCATAAATTATCATCCTGAAAAAGCTAATGTCGTCGCTAATGCACTCAGTAGAAAATCTTCGGCACTGTTAGCCAAATTAAAAACTTGGAAGCCCTTTGATGAACTCGTCGACGAAGACATTTACCTCTAAGAAATTGAAGATGGTGTATATTTGGCAAGAATTGTGATGAGTCTGTTCATTTTGGACAAAATCAGATAAATACAGCGTACTGACCCAGAGATCCTCAAGATCATCGAAACCATAGGATCGAAACTCGATTTCAGCCTCAGGACTGATGGGACATTGCTCTTCAGGTAAAGATTGTGCGTACCCAATGACCCCTAAATGAAAAAGGAGATACTTGATGAGGGTCACAAATTAGGATACTCAGTACATCCAAGTAGTACTAAGATGTATCAAAATCTAAGAAATTGATATTTGGTGGCCAAATATGAAGCGTGAAATAGCTGAACATGTGTCGAAGTGCTTAGTATGCCAACAAGTCAAGGCAGAACATCAAAAACTAGCTGAACTTATACAACCCTTGCCCATCCCAGAATGAAAGTGGGAAAACATATCTATGGACTTCATCGTAGGTTTACTAAAGACGATGAAGAAGAATAATATCATTTGGGTGATAGGTGACATATTGACTAAGTCAGCTCATTTCTTATCATTCAAGACTACCACAGATGGGAACAAGTTGGCCGAAATATATCTAAAGGAAATTGTCAAACTACATGAGGTTCCAGTCAACATTGTCTCCGACCGAGACTCAAATTTTACTTCCAAATACTAGGCATCCTTTCAAGAAGCTCTGGGCACTCGATTAGATTTTAGTATTGCCTTCCACCCCCAGACGAACGGCCAGACTGAAAGAGTGAACCAAGGAGTTGAGGATATATTACGAGCATGTATGCTCGACTTTCGAGGCAACTAGGGCGATCACCTCCCATTAATTGAGTTCTCTTACAATAATAGCTACCAAGCAAGTATAGGAATGTTCCCTTTCGAAGCATTATACGATAGAAATTGCAGAACGCTGTTGTGTTGGGACGAAGTTGGACTTAGGAAGATGCTTGGACCCGAACAAGTTCAAACTACGACTGAGAAAGTCAAACTGATACGCAAACGGCTTAAGATAGCCCAGGATCATTAGAGAAAGTACGTCGACCCTCACCGTCATAATATAGAGTTCGAGGTAACACATTTAAAATTTTAAACTTTAAATTTCATTGCAATTGTATTCGTGATTAAATACTAAAATTTGTTTAATAGGTTGGCGAACGAGTGTTCATTCGCATCTCTCCGACCAAGAGAGTCATGCGCTTTGGAAAGCGCAAGAAGCTAAGCCCCAGATACGTAGAGTCTTTCGAAGTCACAAAGTGTATTGGCGAGGTGGCGTATAAAGTCGCTCTATCGTCACAATATACGGGAATCCATGACATTTTTCACGTATCAATGCTGAGGAGATATATCTATGACCCCTCACACATAGTGGAGATCGAACCCATCAATATAAAGGAGGATCTCACTACCATAGCGAGAGCGATCAGGATCCTCGACCAAAAAGTTCAAGTCTTCAAGAACAAAATGATGAGATTGGTGTTGGTCTAATGGCAACATCACACGCCAAAGGAGGCAACCTGAGAGAATGAAGACAACATCAAAGAAAACCATCCTGAGCTTTTTGAATAATCGGTACGTAATTTTCGGGGAAAAAAAAAATTTTAGAGGGGGAGAGTGTAACGACCCTGATGATTTTTATTATCGTTGAATCTTTGACTTTTGATGAGAAGTTGAGATTATGGAGAAGTACCTCGAGCTCATTATCTCATTTATGTAATTTTTTAGGAAGAAAATAATATTAAGGGGGAGAAAATGTAACAACTCAAAATTTTAACTTTATTTGACGGTATTAGATGGTGTATCACATAGTGCATGGTGCTAACGCTCCACACTAGAACCCACCCACTTTTTAAAATAGCCTGATTTTTATATTAATATTAGACTCATTGCGAAGTACTCGCCAATACGATTCCAACGATATATAATTCATCGATTTTCGACAATAATATAAAAAGTTATGCCCGTTTGAAGTATGAAGCAGGTTAAAGGGCACAACTGTAATTTCGGGAGAGAATCACCATTTACTTTGGTGCTTACAAAAAGTGCTGGAACGAAACCTCTTCTCAAGCTATTCAAGTCATGTATGAATTGTCTTTGCGTGAAAAAACTACTATTTTATTAAATCTTGACTCTTAATTAGAGTTAACCTAGAAAGGGAATTAGATATATATTCACTTTTTCTCTCACCTATCTTTCTCTATTCTCTCTTCTTTGTAAAAGCTTCGACAGTGCCATCTTTTACAACTCGTCGGATCTCCATCAATTTTTTGATCTTATCAGAGAATCTTCCTACATCAAAGTTTTTCATCGCCGCAACCGATCTATCGTAAGAAATAAATTCTCGCAAAAAGACTTGAGCATATCGTCTCTCGATCCGATCTCCATCAACCCAAATCATTATAGGATTCGAATCACGCTTCAACAGATGGGTGCCTCTAAATCCATCTTAAATTATTCAGGTATTCCTTAAAAAGAAAACTCAATTTTTTTCCTAAATTTTGACAAATTTTGGGTCTTAAAAATATAAAAATTTGGCTCAAAATCGATAGGATCATTTTCCGAGATTTTTGTGAAATTCGGCCAAACTCTTCAACAGACACAGCCTCAGTATTTTAGCCATAACTTTTTACTCCAAATTCGGATTGATGTGATTCTTGTGACATTAGAAAGAAGACAACGAGATCTAAAACATTTTTTAAAATAATAATTTCATGAATTTAATATTTGTAAGGTCAAAATTGAGCTGCAAGTCGGGATACGTTTTAGATGATCCAAGGTTGCATGGGTTTGACATAATTTTTTTAACTCTTGGGCTACTTTAGGCTCAACTTGTCTCTAGACTTATAAATCACTAAAATTATATAAAATATATTAAATAGCTTTCATCGAATAATAATTTATAAGTTTAAAGGGTCAAATATTAACGTTTTTCAACACTTACCATTCTATTACCTCTTTTAAGCCTTCTATAATCCTTGAATGGACATGTGTGTCCCTTTAAAATTTAAAATACGTTTGATTGCTATACCAATCGACCATCAATTTCTATGGATACAATTAACCCCAATAAAGTATATTTTCAACTCAATCATAAAATAAACATAGTTAAATATTTCTTATTTTCTATTTTACTTCAATACTTTATGTGTTATGCTCTATATTAATTTTTTTCAAAAATATAAAATGCTTAGGGTTTATGTTATAGTTCATTCTTATATATGTTTACCATCATCATATGACATTCATCATGTAGAAACTCACGATATGGCATACGCTTATAAGTTAAGAATAAGATATGACACATGACATAAGTCTTTGTCACGATGGGATTTCTTTCACAGTCACGTAGAACTTGAAATGTAGGCGTCCATGTACGGATACAACCCTCTATGATAGTATGGGATGCCACACAAAGTACATTCTGGTTACTACAGAATTTGTCCCTTAGAAAGCGTGGTTTGTGAAGCCTATCGCACAGTGACCCATTATAACTAAGTTTTAAATAAAGATGAGAAATAAAATACGTTAAGATACATATATGTTAAGAAAGTGGGGACTTAAGCCCACGCAAATATGAAATTGGGGCGGGGACCTAAGCCCAGAACTGAATAAAGATATAATATGTTAAGATACGCTGTGAAGGCCAGCTAAACACGAATTAAGTTCTACACATGTCATACCTTACGAGCTACCGTAAGGGTCCAACGTCTATAGCTGAGACTGGTCTTAAGGACATTATAGCTTTGTCTCGAACTAAGGGGACATTGTGGTGACTATGTCGACAACCTCATCTGACTGGATGGTAGTTTATGTTATGATATGGAGATTAGATGATTATCTACACGTGAACCTCACGTGATAGGCTCGAGCAGCGATCCTAACACAGGTTGTTAAAGCAAGATAAGTAAGATACGAAGTACGTTATGTAGGTATATGGAGTAATAATAAAACTTATGATTTATCACGTATGATAAGTTGATGAGACAAATAGGAAAAGAGATAAGAAAATAGAAGTGTCATGCACTCTTCATATTATATAGTATGTTCCAGTCTTGATTATGATAGGCTATAAGGTATAGATAAGTTTGTTTCTTTTATTTAAGATGTTGGTTATATTTTAATAATACATCGCAATTTAAGCGATTACACACACAATCACCTGAGTAAGTTATGGTAGATCGATTATGCAACCTGTTGAGTTTACGCGACTGAGTAAACTCACCCCCCTCCCAAATCTAATAGTTTCAAGTGAATATTCCATTTATCCTGTTTGTGATGACGTGAGAGCTGCTGTTCCGAAGGCGGTTTACGTAGATGGAGACGTTGGCAATCACCCGGAGGAGAGCGTAGATCCAACAGATTTCTACGAGCTTTGAGAGTCCTTTTGCTTTAGACTTTATTCTTTGAGAGACATATTCTAGTTATTTTGACATTTTTTGTGAGTTTACGTTTGGGACTATTTTACCCTATGTAAAACTTATTTAATTTCCTCTCTTAGATGCATAGTTAGGATTTACCTTTTTATTATCTTTTAGGATTTTCGCTATTAATTTATGAGTCATTTACCTTTTAATGCTATCTTAAATGCTTCGATTCATATGCTAAGTCAAATTTTAGATTATGTATATGTCCGCTTATCACCTTAACCAACGTGCGGTGTTATAACACGGAATTCTAGGCCCTTGGGATCAGGTAAGGATTCTGGGTCGTGACAACTAAGGAATAAAGTCAATTCTTTGGGGCAGATTCCAGTGGTGGGCGAGACTTTCTCGGATCCAAATCAAATAAGGCACCAAGTGGTCAATTTCTATTGCAGCATGTACACGAATGAGGGTCGATCGTGCCCGGAGCTAGACGGGCTGCAATTTCTCTCCATTTCTGCGGAAGATAAAGTCGATGTGGAACGACCTTTCAATGAGGAAGAGGTCTGGCGAGCCATCAAACATGGTGGCAAAAATAAAGCCCCAGGCCCCGATGGGTTTACATTGGAATTTTTCTACCATTTTTAGTTAGCTATCAAATTGGATCTCATGGAGGTCTTTCGCGAGTTCCATGTCAATGGTTTCATTGGTCGAAGTCTTAACTCCACCTTTATCACACTTATCTCTAAGAAGGATAGTGTCGAGGATCTGTCAGACTTCCTTTCGATCTTCTTGCTCAACTGTCTATACAAGATTATTTCGATGGTACTAGCCAGCCGAATCAGACCTTTAATGACTCATATTATTTCGGCCAACCAAGGGGCATTTGTATAAGGGAGATAGTTGGTGGACCTTGTGGTGGTGGCACAAGAAGTGGTTCACTCTGCACACTGTGCTCGATACCCTGTAACCCTTTGGAAGGTGGACATAGAGAAGGCATATGACCGGGTAGACTGGAAGTGCCTAGATTATATGCTCGGCAGACATGTGTTTGGGATGAGATGGAAGGGTTGGATGCGAGCATGCTACTCTTCGCCATGGTTCTCGATTTTAATTAATGGGTCTCCGGTGGGTTATTTCAGAAGCTCCAGGGGAATTAGATAGGGAGACCCGCTTTCCTCTTTTCTGTTTAATATGGTCAGCGAGGCCTTGGCTGACCGTATTTCCCTGTGAGGTAACTGTTCACACTACTTTTATGTATCTTTAATTAAGTCTTAACCTATTGCAAGTGTACAATGGAAATTGTAGAGCTAGTATAGGATCGTTCCGACAAAGACAGAATTCCCTATATTAACTTATTTTTTTTGAAAATTTATATTTATCTTTTAAGTTTCTAAACTACTGGAGAAATATGAATAAAAGAATTATTTCTTAATCTAAATTTTACAGAAAATAAATCTTAATCCTCCTTCAAATTATGGTCATCAATCATAATCTTCAGCTATCGAATATTTATGAATTTAAACAGTATCGTTACACTATATATCAAGTTCCCTAGCATTGGTCATCAATCAATACTAAAATCCTATCAATACAGATTTAATCTAATCAACAATCTCCTAAAACCTGGGCGTCAATCAAATTCTAGAAAATTGAAGATGAAAAAGTACAAATCGTTACACTAATCTGCAAACTTCAACTTCAGTCGTCAATTCAAATTAAAATTCAGAGATATTTCCAAAGCAGGAAATTATAATAAAATAAATCTAAACTAGAAAGCAATAAAATTATATCTTTCACCCCTAAGCCAGTCATCAATTGCTTCTTAGAAACTATAGATATCTACTCTAATCTTCAGCTACCAATTGTAGTCGTCAATTACTCTTGAGAAACCTTTGATATCTAGTCTATAAGGCAATAAAAATTTACTCTAAATTTGATCGAAAGAAAACTCAACCTCAGTCGTCAATTGATGTTGAGAATTTCTTCAATGCCTTATTCCTACACCAGACTCTCTTATTTATAGATCATACAGAGTCGATTTACAATTTCTAATTCTAATAAAAGAAATAAAAAGATTCATATTATAACTCCAATTCTAATTTTATCTTTTCCTTGCTCTTCATATTTCGATGCGCTTCTGAATTGTTCCTTGCTATTCAGTAATAGAGATCTTCTAGAGTCTGTCTTTATCAATCTTCTCAGATCCGTAATATGTAAAACTTCTAATTTAAGAGTTTTTCTAATTCAGTGCATGACGGTATAGATTTTTCACGTGATCCGCAGTAGCAGTAGCAGTAGGAAAGCTTTCACAATCGTAAATTATGATTGTCTCTTTTCTTTTCTTTATGGAAAATCGTAGATCATAATTTTCTATCTTCCATAGCTGTCTCCCTGGACGATTCTCTAAATTACGATTGTTCGCTTTTCTTCTGTATCGCTTTAGCTTCTTGAAGAATCTTATGAAGAATCGTAAATTACGATTTCTTATTTTTCTTCTTTAGTAACAGCGCTCAGTCATCTTTCACGATTTTCTAGCTTTCAGTATATAGCGAATCGTCTTTTTATGCTCAATCATTTTTTATTGCTCTTTGGAGTTCATTTTGATGAATATTTATACTTTGACTCTCTTTTACTGATTTTTCTTAATATTTGCACATCATTAACTTATTAGTAGCAAACTAAGTCCTAACATCACTAAGTTAAAGATAATAAATTAGTATATTATATGACTGATCACACCCTCAAGGTGACCCTAGTGGAGGAGTTGTAGTCTTCTGAAGGTTTTCAGTAAAGTTACCTACAAACTTTAAATCTTTTTGAATTTTTCAAAAGAAAAATTTAAACTAATTTTGTACATTATCTAAGGTGGTCAAATTAATCAAATTGGTCATCACATAGTTGTTATGATTTTCTAAAATTACCAATCTTTTATCCTTACTTTCTATCATAACAATTATCCTTGATTAGAACTCTAATAATTTCAACTCACGGTAACCAGGAAGGTAGAAAATGATTCAAAGTTTTTCTAAGAATTTAACTCTTCTTACTCTTATCTTTTCAGCTTCTTCTTCTTTTCTTCAGTAAGTATTCATAAATTAGATAACTTCTTCCCATTTCTTTTTATAAATCTCATTTTGATCTTTTCTAAAATCGTATTCTATGATTTTTCATCTCTTTAAAAGTTTTTTACTTTAAAATCGTTCTTCTTTTTCAGAAATCATTTTTCACGATTTTTCATTCATTTCCCATATTCTTCTTTTGATTTCTTCAATTGTACCCTTCTATTGGCATTCCCTTTATCTGTTTTTACTTTACTCCTTCCACTTTCTCTTCTTCCCTTTTTTTGCATTCTAAAATCTGAAAAAATATAAGGGTTAAAGGTTGAAAGTTTTGGGTAATACATATGGTTAAGGGTTTATAAGATTTTTTATATAAAAAAAATCAATTTTGACTTCTAATATGGGTTCAATAGATAAAATTTATTCTAGGATGTTAGCTTTTTGGCTCTGGTTTAACAAAAGATGGCCTTTGATCATATTTACGATTTACTAGCATAAATGCCTTATTGCTTTTTATATTTCTAACAAATAATTCTAGATAAAAAATCAGGTTATCATAGAATATTTTGATTCTAATTTCAGCAGTATGAGATTTTATATCAGTATAGAAGTTCAAGGAAATTTTTTTACTTGAATAACAAAAACAATCTCTCTTTGAATAAAAGACGAAATATGGCTCAAAATCTCCCTGGTTTATTATTTTGAAACTATAATCTAAAATTTTATAGTTTAGATCAATCTATTGTTTCAAACATTCATTCTAATACAGTGTTCAACGAGCTAAGCATGAATTGTACTATTCTTTATTCTGATTATTGAATTCCTATTATAATGGATTGTAAGTTTTCAAGATTTGTTATTTTTTTTTATCATAATTCCTACGTAATGATCAACTAAAATTTAAAAATTTTTGAAAAAATTTCTATAAAAACAAATTAACTACAACTAAAACTAAATGATTTACTGCTATACACAGAAATTGTGTTTTTCCCCCAAACTTAATTCGGACAATGCCTTCATTGGCAAAAAAATAGGGGATACTGAAATTATTTTCCTAATATTTTTTTATATCTCTGATTGCTTACCAAATGTGAAAATTTTTTTGTAAAGAATGTTCCCCCAAACTTTAGGAGAACATAATGATTTTACTTCTCAGAGACAAAAAATAATAAAAATGTTAGAGATGTTAGTAACAATTACACTGTTAGTAAAAAAAAATTGAGAGTTAGTCAAAAAGAAAATTTCATATATTATTGAGTATTTATAATAGGCATGAAAAAGTAAAAAAAATATAAAAAGGAAAAACTAAAATGAAAGCTAATTATGTAAAAATATAAACCTAAGAAAAATCTAAAAATATCATACTTGTCATGTTTATAATGTTCTGTTATATTTTTACTCACTTGGGGATGACTGCTATGGTACAAGGATAAAAGTTGTGGGCTCATCTTTCGAGTCGGATATCTCAGTTGTGGAATAACCATCTTGTTCTTCATCTAAAGGTAAATCCCCATGTGTTTCAAACTCTGCCTTATCTGTTTTTTCCTTCTC
Source organism: Chloranthus sessilifolius (assembly GCA_021018995.1). Lineage (NCBI taxonomy): Eukaryota > Viridiplantae > Streptophyta > Magnoliopsida > Chloranthales > Chloranthaceae > Chloranthus > Chloranthus sessilifolius. Next base: position 124,695,609 of record CM037589.1, on the reverse strand, counting down.
ATCAATCATTTGACAAGAGCTTCCATCCTTACACTACTGCTCTTTGTCAGCCTTTTCTTTCAAATTTGCAGTCAGCTTCTTGATCACAACAGATTTAAGTCGTATCTCCCGTCTCAGCTTTTCTGCATTATCTTGTTCTTTTGTTATGGCGACCAAGCTATTCTTTGTTATAAACTCAATGATCTACTTTTGTTCTGCATTGATTGAGTTTAGGGAGTCTTGAGCTTCTTGCAGTTACAAAATTTTCCCTTCAGCTATGGTTAGTAGATGATCTTTTTCACTCAGCTGTTGATGGAGTGTTTGATGGTAGTCTTTAAGGGCTTTTTCTCTTACAGTTTCTGCATCGTCAGGTACTACCATGAGACCTCCAAACTGTTCAAGTATAGCTGACATTTTATCTTCACCTTTCTTTCCTCTTCCCAAGCTTGCTGATTTTCGCTCAGTATTCTATTTTCTTCTTGCAGCTGGGTGATCTGTGCTTGAAGGGTTGAAGTGGCATCTTGGACTCTCTTCTCTGTGTCTGCTGCCCATCTTGCATAGCTCTTCTTCTCAAGCCATCCATTATTTCTGTGCGCTCTTGAGATGTCAAAGTAGTATCAGAGACTCTCTTTTTTAGTTTTTAAAATTCCTCAAGTCATTTCTTTACCACATTCGGTAGTGATGCTAACTTTGGGCCAAATGTATTTAACTACTGTTCTACTTCCCTAAATTTGTTCACTATATATTGGAATGGCAATAATGTCAGTTCATGTGTAAGTTTCCATTGCTCTACTGTCTTCAATCTCCTTTCTAACTTGGGGTTTGATGTGGTGGTGACTGGAGGATCCACAGGGGGTACTTCTTCCCCATTTAATAATTCTGTAAATCCCCCTCTTGATAACTCAGAGCTTAGTTATGCTTTAACAGCTTGAACGATGAGAGTTTGGTCTGTATTGGCTATAATTATAGGCTGAGCAACATACTCTATTGGTACAGGGATATGGCTAGAAGTAGCCACTCCAGTTATCTGTTGATCAATTGTGGAAGGAATTTCTTTTGTTCTTTCAATATTTGGGCTCATCGGGTCTACTTCCTTAACAGTTGGCAGTGTGTCTGCCTCGGTGGAGTGGGGCATAGCAGGCCTTACTGGTGAGTCCAAAGTAGGGTCCTAGAGACTGACTTGGTCTGCAACTGAGACTCCTGACTCGGTTATTCTTTCTGGTACTGGAGAGCTAATCTCTTCTCCCTCTTGAGGTTGAGTAGAAGTACTCACACCTTCTTCCATAACAACTTCTTATGGGACTTCAATTTCTGCTGTCTCTTCTCGATCTACATGAATTTGTGGGACGTGTGGTGTAGAGGAGGTACTTTTGGGATTTTTTTTTATTTTCAGCACCTAAAGTTCTCCTATAGGCTGAGATTGTTAAGCCTTCCTCTATTCTCGGTAAAGGTTTTTTCTTGGGGTCTATACTATACCCCACATTCATCAATAGATTTGTGATAAGGCCTCTAAATGGCAGGGTCAACTTCTTCGTCTGGTATTTTTCTTGACTCAGTTTCTCCCTCACGGTGGTGATTACTTCAAAAAGGTAAGAGGGCACATTGAACTAATAGCAATTTGTCATTCAGTACAATTCCTTGATAAATAATGTCATTCTCTGTGTTCCATGACCCATGGAATGAATAGTCTTATAAATTAGCATGTCGAAGAAGTGAAGTGATAAACTCCTTGCTTTCAAGTCCTTTTAAAGGAAAAAGGACCTGTCCCATGATGGTTTTCCTAATAATTTTGTTGTCATTTGGATAAAGTCAGGGAGGGTATCTGATGACATCCTCAAAAGGTTGGCCTCTGGGTTATCTTGGGACAGTTGTTGTATTTCTAAGGGAGCATGCATTACCCTAACGACCATTTCCTTTGTAATTTGAATCGAAAGTCCATCGATACTAGTGGAGAGGATTAAGGATGATTCCTGGATACTTTTGGACATATTTTTGTAAAATAGCCTCACCAATCTAGGATAGATTAGTGTGACTCCTGGCTCTAAGAAATAATTCAGCCCGACATCCTTAACATATTTAATGGCTTCTCCACTCCTTTTCAGTTTTTCTAAAGACTCAACGTCTATCGCAATTTTGGCTCCCACAATATGGTGTTGCATTGAAGTAGGGAGTCTGCCTGCTGGCGTAGCAAAGGACGTTGGCTTTTTACCTTTATCTAATTTCAGCCCCTTTTTAGGAGCAGACATAGATTCTGTCTCATTTGTGTCTTTAGAATTTTCTCTGATAACTACTCTAGAAGATTTGGGTTTCTTCTTGGGTGGGTCTGCTGCTTTTGATTTAGCCTTAAGGGCAGCGGACCGTGCAATATGGTTAATGATTAGTGTTATCAGAACTATTTCCTCCTTCCTCTTCATTTTCCCTTTGTCACTTGCCCGTCTCATTAGCCATGCTACTACTCTTTTCCTTTTTTGCAAGAGTTAATAAATCATTAACAATTAATCATGAATTCCATGTATTGAGTAAAAATTTCTTGCAAAAACCCTTCCATTAAAATCATTAAAATCATCACCTTACCTCTTGATGATTGAAACCCTAACTTGTAGATGTGAAATGAAATGCACTCAGGGTTCCCGAAATAAAACAAGCAAGGGGTGTATAAAAAATTAAAATGGTTGGGTTCAGTAGGAGAATGGTTAGGATGAAGAGCCTTTTGAAAAAGAGAGGGAAGGTAAGAGAGAAAACTGGAGAAGTTGAAAATGGGGCCGACAAATCCTTTTTTCAAATATGTAAGCCCTGTTTTCAGTGACGACTTGCTGAACCTATCGTCTATTGGGTTTTGACCTAGAATCGTCGGTTGATTCCAGTACGAACCCTCGTATCAGTGAATCGTAACCACTACGCTTCACTGATAGACCTAATGACGATCAATCGTACATCCATACGATTGTTCGATATAATATACAGTAGGTAGGATATTATGATTCATCATCTTTCAACGATTTAGGTCATAGTATGATACCTAGATTAAAAAGAAAAAGACAGTTTACATAATTTACAATTAATGCTACAGATGAGTCGGTAGCTCGACAATCCACGAGGTGCCTATATTTGATTTTGGGGAGGTAATGTCTCCCCCAAGAGTACTTGTCCTCTAGGATTATTGACCGGCTGCGTAGGCAATTGGCTACTCTCTCTTCTTGCCACTTGAGAAGCTAGTTGGCCTATCTCGCTTTCTAGCTTTGTAATGGATTGGGTATGTGAATTGAGCAAGCTGATGTAAATCTTTTGAGTGTTGATGCGACTGTTGTTGTAAATCTCGAAGAATTTAAACAACTGTGGCATCAGGGGCATTGCTCTGTGGTACAAATTGGGGCTGTGCAACGGGCAATTGAGGTCTTTGGTGGAAAGCTCGAGTCTGGGGAAATCGAGGTTGCACAACTGATGGTGTTAGCTGTGCTCCGCCTGTGGAACCATAGTTAAATTTAGGGTGGTTTCTCCATGCTGGATTATATGTGTTTCCAACATCTTCCCTCTGAAAAGCTATTATTTGCTCACTTTCCACCAACTCTTGATGAGATGACGCAGCTGGGTTTTTCAGTATATGTCTGAGTCTGGAAATTAGGGTGGTTTGCCAAAGATCTATCCGGGGTGCTCAGTTTGGCGGCCATTAATATTCTGATTTATTGTTCGAGGCCCAAAACTTTCGCACTCATGTTATTCTCCTTCTTTACTTTATCATTGCAGATATCGTAAAGTCCACCCCTCGCAAGCTGGGTGTGGCGAGTGACATCTAGATCAGATCTAAGCAGAGTCTGCTTCTGTTTTGAGTTATTAGCCAGTTTCTCGAATAAATTCCAAGACTGTTGGTCGTTCTGAGCCATAAAGAGTCCTCCATTCACGGCATCGACTGTAGACTTTTTAGTCTTAGTCAACCCTTGCTAGAAGCTTTGAGCTATCGACCAATTTGGTACCTCGTGATGAAGACACTTCCGTAACAAATCCTTTATCCGTTCCCAGCTCTCATGAAATATTTCTCCTGACACTACAAAAAATAAGATTATTAGCGACAGTTAAAAGTGCCGCTATTAATAAAAAACCTTATTGTTTCAATAGCAACGGAACTAATAGTGTCAATTTTTTTATTAGTAGCGACAGTTTTGGTTGCGGCTAAAAGTCTTATTTTTTGTAGTGTGGCTTTTGCCTGAAGTCTTGAATTGTTTGACGAATTTGATTAGTTTTACTAATTGGGAAGTATTCGCCCAAAAACTTGGACAATAATTCTTCCCATGTGGTAATACTTCTGGTAGATAACGAAATTAATCATGCCTTCGCCCTATCCTTGAGAGAGAATGAGAACAAATGTAGGTTTACGGTTTCTTTCTTAGCAGTCGATAATTACAACACTGTGTAAAGCTCTATGAAGTCCCTTAGATGCTGGTAGGGATCTTCTCGATCAAGTCCATGAAAGGTTGGTACAGATTGAAGTGTATGGAGCTTGATTTCATAATTTTGACCCGCAGGCACCTCTAGTATAACTATACAAGAGGGCTCGATCAAAACTATTAGAGTGAAATGTGCTTGGATTGACAAGTCGTCAGTCATAACTAAGGCTTCTCTTATGGGTATACGGTGTGATGCTAAATTACGCAAGAGAGTTCTTTCAATTTCTAGATCACGCTCGAAGAAGTCTAGGCTTCTAGATTGGATGTGATGCATACAAAAAGAAAAATTATATTTTTTAATTTATTTATTTTTTATTCTAGAAGGCAGGGAGAGAAAACAAATCTAAGCCTCGAGCTTCTCTGATCAGGGGAAGTTGAAACTCTGATTCGTCACTCCGAATAAACCTACAAAAGATTTAAGAAGTGATCAAAGAAAATTAAAAAATATAAAGAAATATGAAAAGAGAAAGATAAATACTTATTTTCTTAAATTAATATAAATAACCTATCCCTAGCAACGGTGCCAAAAACTTATTCGCGCTACTTTTATATATCCTTAATTAAGTCTTAACCTATTGCAAGCGCACAATGGAAATTGTAGAGCTAGTATACGATCGTTCCCACGATGACAGGATTCTCTATATTAACTTAATTTTTCTGAAAACATATATTTATCTTTTAAGTTCCTAAACTATTGGAGAAATATGAATAAAATAATTGTTTCTTAATCTAATTTTTGTAGAAAATAAATCATAATCTTCCTTCTTTAGATTATGGTCATCAATCACAATCTTCAGCTATCGGATATTTATGAATTTAAACAGTACCGTACACTATATATCAAGTTTCCTAGCATTGGTCGTCAATCGATACTAAAATACTATAAATACAAATTTGATCTAATCAACAATCTCCTAAAACTTGGGCGTCAATCAAATTCTAGAAAACTGAAGATGGAAAAGTAAAAGTCGTTACACTAATCTGCAAACTTCAACTTGAGTCGTCAATTCAAATTAAAATTCAGAGATGTTTACAAAGCAGGAAATTGCAATAAAATAAATCTAAACTAGAAAGCAATAAAATTATATCTTTCATCCCTCAGCTGCAATCGTCAATTACTTATGAGAAACTACAGATATCTACTCTAATCTTTAGCTTCCAATTGCAGTTGTCAATTGCTCTTGAGAAACCTTCGATATCTAATCTACAAAGCAATAAAAATCTACTCTAAATTTGATCGGAAGAAAATCCAACTGCAGTCGTCAATTGATTCTGACAATTGCTTCGATGCCTTATTCCTACACCAGGCTCTCTTATTTATAGATCATAAGGAGTCGATTTACAAGTTCTAATTCTAATAAAAGAAATAAAAAATTCCTATTATAACTCAAATTCTAATTTTATCTTTTCCTTGCTCTTCATATTTCGATGCGCTTCTGGATTGTTCCTTTTTATTTAGTAATAGAGATCTTCTGGAGTCTGTCTTCATCAATCTTCTCAGATCCGTAATATGCCAAACTTCTAATTCAAGAGTTCTTCTAATTCAGTGCATGGCGGTGTAGATTTTCACGTGATCCGCAGCAGCAGTAGCAGTAGGAAAGCTTTCACAATCGTAAATTACGATTGTCTCTTTTCTTTTCTTTCTCAAAAATCGTAAATCACGATTTTCTATCTTTTATAGTTTTCTCCCTGGACGATTCCCTGAATTACAATCGTTCGCTTTTCGTCTGTATTGCTGTAGCTTCTTGAAGAATCATATGAAGAATCGTAAAATACGATTTCTTATTTTTCTTCTTTAGTAACAATGCTCAGTCGTCTTTCACAATTTTCTAGCTTTAAGTATATAGCGAATCGTCTTTTTATGCTCAATCATCTTTTACTGCTCTTTTGAGTTCATTTTAACAAATATTAATACTTTGACTCTCTTTTACTGATTTTTCTTAATATCTGCACATTATTAACTTATTATAACAAACTAAGTCCTAACATCACTAAGTTAAGGATAATAAATTGGTATACTATGTGACTGATCAGCAGCTAAACCTTCTCTCCAGTACTCGAGTGGGCTCTCATGGCCTGATCATTTCACACCTTCAGTATGCGGATGACACCATTTTTTTTTGTAAGGCAGAGGTCGAGGAGTTCAGAGCTTTGTTAGATGTTCTATCCATCTATGAGGTGGTGTCGAGACAACATATAAATCTTCACAAATCAGCAATTAGTGGGATTGGGATTGGGGACCAACTGCCGACCGAATTAGTTGAGACTGTGGGTTGTGGGGTGGAGAAACTCCCCATTGTCTATTTGGGTCTCCCTCTGGGGCTGCAAAAGCCATCAGTGCGAGATTGGGAACCAATCATCCGAAGGTTTGAGCATAAAATGTCCGCATGAAAAGGAAAACTACTCAGTGGTGGGGGTAGGCTCCTTTCGGTAAAGTCAGTGTTATCAAGTCTTCCTATCTTTTATGTGTCTATGTTCGGGTGCCCTATGGAGGTAATATGCAGATTCAAGCAAATCCAACGGAACTTCCTTTGGGAGGGATCGGGGCTGGATAAACGATATCACCTCGTAAATTGGGACACCTACCAACTCCCAATTAGTTGTTGAGGCCTTGGGATTCATAATCTTCGATGGGTGAATATTGTGTTGTTGGGAAAATGGTTCTGGAGGGCTGGTTTAGAGGCTTAGAGGGACAACCTATGGCGAATTGTGTTGGCGGATAAATATGGGCAACTTGGTAGCAGCTGGGGGGTCAATGTCGTGGCTAGGTATGACCATTCAGCTTGGTGGAAAGGTGTCTACGACACATGGGAGTATTACTACATATGGGTTTGGTTCAATTGGGGTGACGGGATGCGGATCCGGTTCTGGGAGGACACATGGGTGGAGAGTAGACCCCTCAAGGATTCATTCCCAATGATTTTCAACATTTCAAGGAACCCAAGCGGAGTGGTGACTAGCTTCTTCTCGGAATCTGAGGGGGGGTGCTGTGGGACTTGGCCACCCGTAGACGCCTGAGAGATGCGGAAATGCTCCCTTTCATGCGACTGCTGGCAACTCTAAGCAGGTTGAGCAGAAATCCTCATAGGAGGGACTTTCGGGTTTAGATCCCTAGCAAGGATGGGAATTTCAACGTCAGGTCATACTTTCGAATGTTAGCTAACTGACCGTTAGTCAGGTTCAATGGGGCAGGGCTGTGGAAGGCTGGTATACCCCCCAATGTCCAATTTTTTGCGCGGATGCTGCTCAAAGATAAAATTCTCACTATCGACCAGTTGATTTAGCAGGGGAAAAAGCTCCCTAATCGTTGCACGATGTGCTTCCAAGAGGAAGAGACCGCGACTCATCTTTTTCTTCACTACTGGGTGGTCCATAAGATTGGGGGAGTCATCCTGAAATCCTTTGATATGCATTCGGTAGCCTAATCCTCTTCCTGTCAACAGTTTTTGGCATGGGTAAATGTCAAGTTGGAGGGGCAAGCAGGAGAGTTTTGGAAGCCGGCTTTCTACGCAGTGATTTGGAGTACCTAGATGGAGCGGAATGCGCGAATTTTTAATAGAAAACGATGGCTAGTGGGGATGATCTTCAAGTTAGTCAAAGACCCTCAATTTCTTCTTAAGCTCTTGGAAGCTCTTTCTACACACATTATCCCACTCAAACTTTGCATTCTTTCTTATAAGTTGAGTGAGTGGTCCTACAAGCTTGGAAAAACCCTCAACGAATCTCCTATAATAACCGGCTAGGCCCAAAAAACTGCGAACCTCTGTTACAGTCTTTGGTTGTTCTCATTTCACAACGACTTCAATCTTAACAGGATCTATGGCTACACCCACTTCAGATATGGCATGTCCCAAGAAACTGACTTGTTTGAGCCAAAAATCGCACTTACTTAGCTTTGCATAAAGCGGGTGGTCACGATGAGTTTGAAGCACGATGCGTAAATGTTGCTCATGGTCCTCTTTCGTCGTTGAATAGATGAGAATGTCATCTACGAAAACAACTGCAAACTAGTCAAGGCATGTTTTGAACACTCAACTCATCAAGTCCATGAATGAGGTTGGTGTGTTTGTTAGATCGAAAGGCATCACCAGGAATTCATAGTAACCATACCTAGTGCGAAAAATAGTTTTCAGAATGTCTCCGACTTTAACTTTCAATTGATGATATCCTGATCTCAAATCTATCTTCAAAAAGAATCTTGCACCTTGGAGTTGATCGAAAAGGTCGTCAATGAGAGGGAGTAAATAGCAGTTCTTGATCGTCAACTTATTCAATTGACGATAATTAATACATAGTCTCATCAAACCGTCTTTCTTTTTTACGAACAAAACAAGGGCTCCCCATGGGGAAACACTAGGTTAGATGAACCCTTTACCCAATAGCTCTTGCAACTGTTCCTTAAGTTCCTTTAGTTCAGTCGGCGTCATACGGTATGGAGCTTTATATATCGATTGCGAATTCAACTTCTCTATCTAGCGGTAATCCAGAAAGATCTTTGGGAAATACGTCAGGGAACTCGCATGCAATAGGGATGTCTACGATATTGGTCTTCCCTTCACGTTGGTCTTGCATAAAGGCGAGGTATCCATGGCATCCTTTCTTCAATAACCGTTGAGCTCAAATAGTTGAGATGAACGGTGTGATGATTGATTCAATGCCATAGAATCAGAACGACACACCCTTTGAGGGACGAAAGGTAACTATTTTTCGTAGGTAGTCAACGCTCACATGATCGATGGATAGCTAATCCTACCAAAGATTACATCGAATCCTTGCATGTCCAAGACAATTAGATCGACCGTTGTTTCATGGTCTTCAATCGGAATGATGACTGATCGGCAAATGGTGTCTGTAATCACTGAGTTTCCCGTAGGAACTAAAACGAACAAGATGAAGTCTAAAGGATCTTAATTCGATGGCAAATTGAGAGATCATGAAAGAGTGCATAGAGTCGGGGTCTACTAATACACGTGCTTTGTGATGACAAATGTCTCTACTCTGATACATGTGTAAGGTACCTAAGGTTCATATAATTAAGTCAACTCTACATTACATGTTATAGTGTTCACACAATTTCATAATGTAATGATTATAAAAAATGTTCATTGGCTTGAAAGAGAATCTATGACTTTAACCAGCAATAAATTTCAATCATACCTTGTATGACAGCCATTCGTTGCTTGAGCATCACGAGTAGAAACTGCGTAAGCGTGACCTAGACTATAGGTCGAGAGGTCCTCTGAGTAGTTGTCGATGTTGTCTATTCCGTATTCTTCTCGAGGTAATCCTTTATCAAGTGTCCCTTATGGCAGCAACGGAAACATGACCCCGTGGTCCACAATTTCCAACTTGTGGCACTTTCCACATCGTGAGCATGACTCAGGCGTTATGGACGCAGTGGTGTATGATATCTTTTATGCTACTGATGCTTCAGTTGTGCTAGGCTGAAGACACCTGCCTAAAATTCGCGAGTGCTAGTAGAGCTGGCACTGGAGCTGAGAACTTAGTCCTCTTACTGATTTGATAATCGGTAGATGATTGCGGCCGACTCACCTTATTCTTATTCCGCTGCTCTCTCCGTTTAATACATGTTCTCTATATCACGTTCAACGATGAGGGCCCTATCTAAGACTTCAGCATAAGTCCTTAACTTGAATAGGGAGATCCTCTCCTGCATATTTGGTTTTAGACCACGTTCGAACTTCCTGGCTTTCATGGTTTCTTTCGCCCCATGCTGTGGCGCGAACCTCGAGAGCCTTGTGAATTTCGCCTCTTATTCGGCCACTGTCATTTGTCCTTGAGCCAGGGAAATGAAATCCACTTCCCACTGGTCTCTGACGGACTTTGGGAAGTACTTTTCATTGAATATTTCAGTAAATTGGGCCCACATCTATGGTGTGTTCGGTGCATCCTGTTCTCGAGTTCTCTCTACTAATTTTCACCAAGGGTCAGCTTCTCCTTCGAGTTTGAAATATGTTCATCTCACTTTCTCATCTTTTGTGAGGGTATCACACAGAAGATCTCTTCTCCATCTGGTTCAACCACTTCTCGGCTTCGCTCAGATCTATTTTCCCCAAGAAGCTAGAGGGTTTCATTCTTCGAAATTCTTGGAATCCAGAGGGTTGTTGTCTTGTCGCAAGCAATGTAGTCACACAAATGTGACTACACAAACGACATCAAAATGATATACACATGTGACTCAAAATGAGTAAGGACTTTTGTCAAACACTAGACGCGCACACTACGAACACACAAATAAAATAAAGTGCAAAATTCAAAATGTCATACAAATATGAACCAACAATGAAAGAGGAGTTTTAACAAACACATGACATGCACACAAGCGAGGACAGAAATGACATAAAATAAAATGACATCGAAATGACACACATGTGAACCAAAATGAATAATCACTTTTGTCGAACACAAGACATGCACACTTGATGAACATAAATGAACTTAAAATTTAATGAAGTTAAAATGACACACAAACATGAAATACAAATGAGTGAAGAATTTTATCAAACACAAGGTGTGCACACAAATGACCACACTAATATGGACACAAATGAGTGGGTGATTTTATCGAACACATGACGTGCATGCAATTGAACACACAAACGAAACAAAATGCAATAAAATTAAAATGACATGCAAGTATGTCATAGCCTAGAACCTAGGCTTTGATACCAAAATTAACGCAGGACGACCCTGAAATCCGTGAATGTCTATGGTATGCTAATTTGCCGAAATTAAACTAATTAATTCACAATTTAAAGTCATACATTGGGGCTTCGCAGGATTTTGCTTAGGTGACCATGCTCGATTCACATAGGGTCCAATCCGACGCGCGAGATCCATTAGGATGATGAAAGAAGCGATCCGAGAGATAGAACTCTCACTTCGTCTAGGTCGGGACGTTAGATCGTAGTTTTTCATGGAATTGGTAGCTTCTCGCTAGGGCTTTGAATGAAAGCGATTAATGGCACGAGTTGAATATGCTCAAGCCCAACAACGATCGTTAATCGACGATTTTGGTCCGATTCGATCCACGAGAATGAATATTGAGGGTATTCTAGATCTAGGGTTTGGGGATTAAAAGAATCAAATGAGAAGAAAATCGGATAGAGGAGTTTATAAAAAATAGGGAAATCAAGCAAGAAAAATAGATAAGAAAGAAGATCAAAGATAAATGGATATCTCGCCATTGACCTCACATCAAACCCCAAATGGGGAAGAGGACTCACTCTTCAAGCTCTCACACAAGCCAAAATGCAATGCATTCTCATTCATTAATCGTCAAATGTCAAAAATGGCTTACAAATTAGGCTTTATAGTGATTACGTGGGAATAAACCTAAAAATAGAAAAATACCATGTTACCCTTAGTGGTAACTTATATTGGACATTTTAAAAGAAAGCAAGAAAATTGGCTAAAAAGATAAATTGCGTCACTAAAAGGATAAAACGCGTCACTTAATTCGCAAGGTGGAGATCTCTACGGACGTTCGTCATCAGCATCACGGGCGTCCGTGAGGATCACGAATGTATGTGCTAAAAAAACAATAGCACCCTCTATTTGCGGACGTCTGTCTACAAACCTACGGACGTCTGTCACCTGATGACGAGTTTTGCTTTCTTTTCTCCCTTGAAGCTATAGTACTCAGCTTCCTCATCACTTCGTCTACCGGTACACCTTATACGGCCTGAATCCTAAGTCTTCAATGTCGGCATCCCCATCACATCCTTTAAGGATTCAGTCAGTCCCCCAAAATTCCAACACGTTTTTTTTTTTGCTTTTCACCCATCAAATCATAGGCCAGAAATTGTGGTTTGCTGCTCAAGCATAATGCATTGATATTTTGTACCTTCGATTCAAATTTCAATGGTGAAAAATTATTCTTATTAATTTTTTTAGATGATACCTGACCGACCTTAGGGATGTTCTCATGACACCCGATCCTCAGGTTGTGTGCCACATGGAGCCCAACTGACTCGAAGGTAGCTCTATCTCTCTATCCAAACCAAGACATTGAAATGCGGGGAAGAGCCCAAAAACGCTTTCAAGGCGGGCTTTCAACTGCTCTTTGATCTTAATTACAAATTAAATCACAGAAAATATTAATTACAATAATACATCAGCACACTATAAGATGAGATGAGATCATGAAATGGGTGGAGAACCGTTTGATGAGGGATGGTGATCATTATTAGAAGAAGAGCCTTTCTTCTTCTTCTTAGCAAGTAGTTGCGCTTGAATTGATTTCTCCATGGAAATGGCTTCTCGAATGTTGTCATGAGCCTGTGTGCACAGCTCGTCCAGTGCAAGCATAGGAAATGGCTCCTCAATCAGGACACCTACCTACATAACAGTTTTAAATCATCATCAACACCATCAATATTACAAATTTTACAATTGTTAACTTTATCATTTCAATGAATTACTAGTCCATAACCTTAATTAGCATTATTTCTATATATATAAGGCCCGAGACTATTCGTTCAAACTCATAGTTAATCCGTACATTCGAACCAGCTGGGCTTCAGGTGGTACCCATCCAAGGGAGCAGGTGTCACAACAACTTGCCCAAGGTCGACCAAGTCCATCCAAAAAAAAATTAAAAAGGTCATTAATCCACCATTCAAATGTTGGTCAAAGGTGCAAAGCTTCAATGCACCAAATTCAAGTTGTAGATGAAAAACTTTGACCTGAATTTTGAGATCAAAATGGTCCGAATCTTTTTTCTCTTTCTAAAACCATATGGGGACCATAGATCAAAATTTCGTCCGATACCAATACGTATCGGACGATACGTATCCGTATCGCTCTTTTATATAGGGTTTACCGGTCCGGTACTATTTGATACCGACACGTATCGTCCGATACGTGTCGGTTTTAGGCTCGAACGATACGTATCGATAAACAGGCATTTTGATCCATGATGGGGATGGTGAACCCTTAGAGAATGGGTGTAACATGTGGTCACGTGCCACATGGCACGAAATCTACCATATGAATGCACGAGTCACACTACGCATTCAGATGCATTGTTTTCATACACACAAATTACATTATGCAGGCTGGATGAAATGAAGGCAAGCTAGTAGAGTATTATGTGATCCAAGAGTTCCACTTAAATTGAAGGGGCGTTTTTATAAGACGGCTGTTAGACCTGTCGTATTATATGGTGTGGAATGTTGGGTTACAAAAAAGTGATAAAAAGATAGCGTACATGTGGTCGAGATGTGTTTGCTGAGATAGATGTGTGGAGTGAAAAGAATGGATAGAATACAAAATGAGTACATAAAAACGAGTGGAGATATAAGACTCGCAAAGCGGACTCCAAATAAATGGGATACGGCTATGATGATGATGATACACACACAATTAGGGAAAGGTGAAGGTACTCCAGGTACAGTATCCTCACCTTACTCCAACATCCACATGAAGGTCGACGTGGCCACCCAAATACTGTTTTGGTGTCACATGGAGTTTCAGCCACCTGAATTAAAAACTGATTTTTAAAATTAAAAGTCAAACTTTGACTGTGATTCAAGGATCTAAATTTTATGATCCAAAAAATAAATGGAGATGTTTTAGATTTTTCTTTTTTAGAAATGATCTAAAAAACGCTACCTTGCTCCACGTCGCACCCAAAATATGCCTTGACTGCCACGTGGGCTTCTATGTGGATTTTGGAGTACGGTGCTTTTTAGAAATAGTTTAAACAACGCTACCTTGTTTTGACTAACACATGGACCTCCATATAGATATTGGAGTACGGTGAGGGTACCGGAATACAACAGGCGGTATAACTCGGGCACCAACTAAGATTTTAAACCTTGATTATTCTATGTCAAGCTGCAGATTGGCCAAGCCACAAAAGATAAAGGCTCAAAAATTTTGGGCCTAAAACCAGACCAAACCAGGTCTAAAAGGAAAAATGATCAAGAATGCGGGCCTAGGTCCAGCTTGTTTATCTTCATCCCGGACCCATCATCAAGCTAAGCATTTATCATAGACCTACTAGGGGGAGGCCAACTGTCTAGCACAGCTCAATTTCTCCCACTATGGATGCATGAAAAGGTGCAAACATCGTGATCTGACCATGAGATGTACAAGTGAGATTAGTGAACTGATCATTCTACATAATTGATGCACAATAAATCATTAAAAAAATGGAGGTTCTTCATATGAGGATATTGCATCTTCTTGAGGTTTAAGTCTCCATCCCTGTTCATCATAGTCACAAAGTTTGGAGTCGGCAATAAATCGGCAAGCATCTAAGTAGGGAAAAATCAGCAAATATCGGTCAAAATCGGAAAAAATCAGGAGAAATAATTTTATTTTAAAAAAATATATATGAAAATTTTAAAAATATATCTTAACATTTTTCAAGTTAAAAAATAATAATTTTAATGAACAAAATAATAAACAGCCTAAAGGTTTTTTTTTTTTTTTTTTGAAGTAAAAAAGAAAAAAATCCGATAACATCACAAACATCGCCAATTAATCAGCCAAATCACCTACTTGGCCATTGAATTGGCAATGTAGTTGGGATGATTGCAAAGTCACCTTTTTTCGATTTTTTTTAAAAGTTGGAGACTTGTGTGGTCCATGCATTGATCAAAAGTCAATTGAAAGTGGGACCGATTGCCTGCATAACGCACATGACCCACCCAACAAGGTTTTGTTTTTGTTATAATGGCTCCCACCTCGATCACCGTTGGATCATGATTCCGATGACAGTGGAGGCTTAGCTTAAACAGACGTGATTGAGATAGTGCTTGTGCAACCCAAAGCAATCTCTAAAGCAGTATAAACATTTCTTTGTTGCTCATTTGCATAATGCTTTTACTCAATACATGATAAGAATCTAAAAAAACAAAACAGATATGAATTAAAAATGAATACAGATCAGCTAGGAAAATAGTGTAGTATCAAAATCTGTGAGTAAATTGAGTTAAGAAATTGAAAAAATCAGCCACTAGAACATATACATACAAATCTATGTCAACAAAGAGAGAGAGGTGATCTCGCCCATCAGCAACTTATCTACTGTTTTATAAGAATGTTAACTAACTTGGCATTATAGATTTTTTCCCTTCGAATTGTTGTCAGTCTTACCTAGGCACTTCTACTTTTGAGATTTTTGCCTTGCTGACAATTGGTGACACTTCGACGCATGTTGACACTTGGTGACAGTTGGACACTCAACACATCAAGTTACTTCTTGGCATGTATGAAAATACCACATAATACCATAAAAAATGGTCCTTATTTTGATACGAGAAAAGGAACCATCATTTTAGAAATAAATAAAATTTGTGTAAAGTTTAATAACTTATAAAATAAAGGTTTGGGTCCGAAAACAATGTGTATAATATAGTATACTCATAGTATCAAAACTCGGTTGATACCGATACATATCGGTTTCATCGACCAATACTGATTCTGATACCACCCTGATACAAGTATTGGGGTTGTATACGAATCAGAATCAGTATCGGTATCGAACCGATACAGGTAAGTATCGGCCAATACTAACTGATACAATTATTTTCTTTCTATTTTTTTCTTTTAAAAAAATAAATAAATAAAATGGCCGATACGAATTGGTCCGAGATAGATTGATACCGATTTTGATTCCTTGAGGGTACTTTTAGTTAGGTTCGTGACATACATTATGTGTCTTTGCATTACATATTTCAATCGGCTCTCTAAGATTTCCTTCAACTTTTTTCTATATACGTTCTATTTTTTTTTTTTTTTAAATCTTAAGGTCGTGCCGCTGTATTGGAATCTTTAAAAATTGGTGTGCCAAACATCTACAACACATTGACACTTGGCACCTGTATAACTTGTCTAGGTAACACTGATTGTTGTGTGTAAACATTTCTCTTTTTGTTGATGGGACAACTTATCAGAGACATAAAGTGAACTTACTTCTTCGATGCAGAACAAAGAGGCGGCACTAACAAAAGTGGCAGGAACGACGATCCAGTTGCAATCATCCCAAAGGATAATGGGAAGTGTAAGATGCCAAAGAACAAGAAATCTCGAGGTTAAGCGAGTGTATGATAGAGGGATTGGTATACCCATGAGCTGGTCGCATATACTAATACCTTCATGGAAACACGAAATTTTCAATTCCTGCATGGTCAAAAAAAAAAAGTTACAACAAATCTCTGCAAATATGATGAAGGGTAGCTTTATTAACATTTAACGGAATCTTGGAGGACTCCTACGTAACAAAACCATTGACTCCTTTGCATCAGACGATGGAGATCGTTTTTTGCCCCAATCTTCCACATAATGTACCATCAGACAGTCATTTTTTGATTCCACATGGCACCGATCCCAGAAAAGTGGCCCTAAAATTATATGGCATCGGATGGTACGCTTATGATCTCAAGATCCCTTGTGTCGAAGATTGGGGCGAAAATTGATCTCCATCATCTATTTCAAAGCATTCAATGGTTTTTGGCATAGGTGCCCTCCAAGACTCCATGGGTGTTAATAAAGCTACCCTGTGACGAATTACATAGTAATATTTCCTTACTATTGAAAGAATTTAGTACAATGTTAGACATCTTCAATGTAACAACAGGACCTACAAATCCCCACTTATATTATACTGGCTTTGTAGAGGATTTTGATAAGGTTCACTCAATCGAAGCTGGGATTAATGAAGAACAGTGGACGTTCAAACAAGATGAATTGATTGAACGATGAAGCGAATTATGGTAATAATTAGTGCATAGTCATATGCTTTTGATCTTCGGATGTAATTTAACTTTGGTAAACCAACCAAGAATGAATTCCTGGCTTTTAGTGCTAATTTGCTTAAGAAATTATTCATCTAACATGGATATCAATTTCTTTGTAGCATTTGTTGGAAATATCATCCTTTAATTTTTAATAACAGTAGGAATCAAGAACCAACAATTTTGCCAAAAAGAAAAGAGGATCGATTACTATAATCACCTAATTATAAATTTTATACTGAAACAGCCAATACAAATTGTAAAATAATTTTTTTTTCTCTAAATAAAACCATAAAAAAAAAAAAGTTCAACGATCTAAGATCCAAGTATGGTGGGCGTTAAGGAATTAAAAATTCTCTTCATTGCAAAGGAATTACCAAGGCATTTCGCGTAGATTCTTCCAAATATAACAAACGAAGGCTTTGAGAAATGAACTCAATGATGCAACGGGGACGATGCTTTGAACTCAAAATTATGGCTACATCATCTTCTTCAAGCAAATTTTGCAAATCTTGATCGATATCAGAGCCATAAATAACATGGCACTGCAATGAAAATATTATATTTGTTAGTTTACCTCCATAATCACCTTCTAATAGCTTAAAAGAGTTCACAACTTAAAAAAGTTCACAACCTTGGTCTATTTATAACTGATTACAATATAAAATTGCATACACCATTTTATTCTCAGGAAAAAAAGGGAAAAATATTGCATATAAATATGTATGAGAAGACAGCTTTCAAGATCACAATTGACAATATTATTCGAAGCCATTAAGAAATGGAAAAATCCAAACCTACCAAAACACATGCCTTCATGCTTATTTTGGTTAAATAATGATTCATTAATAATCAAGAAAGAAACAATGTGAAGGGAAAAAGAGAACCCTCATGCCCTCCGAAAAATGAATCTACATTAAGAAGATCCAAAGCACCACCCCACTCCAAAAGACATCAGGTGTGAAAAAGAATCCTAACTATAGATTGGTGTTATTATCTCACCAATTTATGTCACTGCCACATCACTTAAAGAAAGGAAAATTTTGTTGATTGCTTTAAATAGATGATGTTGATCCTTTTACGTCCCAAGCCTCCACACAATAGATCCTGAGATCATAAGCCTACCATCAGACGGTCAGATGTTGATTCCACGTGACAAACATCCCAAAAAGTGAATGTGAGCATAGCGTACCATCAAAAGTGTTTGCGTTCACTTTTGGGATGTGTGCCATGTGAAATCAACATCTGACCGACTGATGGTAGGCCCATTATCTCAAAATCTCCTGTGTGGAGGATTGGGACGAAAAACAATCTCTATCGTCTGATTTAAAGCAGTCAACGGATTTTTCCTTTTTATAAATGAGGTGGCTGTAACATAAAGTGGTGTGGTAGTAACACCAGCCTTACTATAAGGGCAAATTTGGTATTTTTAGAAGGCCAACATCTTGAGAGAGAAGCACCAACACTTTTACGCTTTTTAAATTTCAAACTACCCAATGTTACTAGGAGAACCAATATTATATTTACTTATTGCATTTCAAATAGTACTATTAGAAATGTTGAAAATATGATATTTTTCACCTTTGCTTCCTCATTCATTTCTCATCCTGGTACCTAGTTGAGATCTCTAAAATTCTCCAAACTACCAAGACCAAAATAGCATACCTACCCTAAATAACTAATCTGGTAAAATCCAAGACAAACATCATCATTATCAGGGCTGGCCCTAACATTTTGGGGGCCCAAGGCGAGTTCCTAAAATGGGGCCCCTGTTTCATATTACGTTATAATATATAAAAAAATCGCCACAATTTTTTTTTGACAAATAAAATAGTACTCATATTCTATTTTACTATATATAATTTGAAAATGTAACTAAGAATTTAATACAAGTAAAATAGGAGTAATTAGATTTATTATATATGTTTTATGATATAGACTCATTTAGGGCATTTTCTCATTGGGCAGCCAAAAATTTGACCCCAAAAATAAGTCAATAGCAAACATAGTAAGCACCAATCTCGTGAACATACAACAATGGTTAAATAGTTCAAATGTTCAATCCCAATAGGAAATCTACCATTGGAAATTTGCAATCTCAATAGCCATATCAATCTTCACAGCAATAAGTAATTGTTAAACATAAATTCAATATCCGAAATGCCTATATCTAAAGCACAAACCATCAACTAATAGGTAAAGGTAGCATAAAGCAAGGGTAGCAATGTAAATAGGCAAAACACGAGTCGCATAGTGTCAAAAAGACATCAGAGAGGGATAAATGCAAGAACCCAAAAAAAAATTTGGTAGTATGTTGGAGTTATGAGGCATGCCATTTCACTATGTTGATTCAAATGGTGGAGATCATTTTTCATCCGGATCTTTTGTACCAAAGATCTCTAGATCATGGCGTACCGATCGGACGTCACACACAATGATTGCATGTGACACACATCTCACATAGTGACCCGAGTACATAGTCACCTGAAACTCAGGCCGCTTACCCAATACTAACTCTTAAAAATATGGACAAACGTTAGAATACCAAGGGATACAGCTTTTTCAAGCAAAATTAAAGAAGAGGTATAAATATTTGCAGCCGAAGATTTGATCTCCCATTGTGATTTCCACCGTTAAATCGTTGACTGCCTTGAATTGGACGATGCAGAACACTTTTCGTCCCAATCTTCCATACAGTAGATGTTAAGATCATGGCCCACGTATCAGACAGTCAGATGTTGATTCCACTTAGAATACATCTCACAAAGTGACCCGAGAACCCTTCTAATGGTGTCTAATCGCTTTCACTTTTGGGGATGTGTGCCACATTAAATCAACACCTGGTCATTTGATAGGTGTCTCATGATCTCAAGATCTATTCATCGAAGATTGAGATGGAAATTATCTCGATCGCAAGATTCAAGGCTGTCAATGGTTGTAATGGTGGTAACCCTAAAATTTTCGGCTGCAAATATCGGTATCTATAAAAAAATGGTTATTAGAAGTACCTGATGTGGATTTAACTGCTCTTAAAGATGCCAATCACTATAAAAAACTAAGCCTAAAAGGAAATTAAGCACACTTTGAGGACTTGGTGGCTGCAATGCTGCATTGGAATCGATGCAGTGAATTTAGACAGCAAGAAATAGAGAAAAAACCAAAACAAAAAGGCTTTAACCAAATAAAACTATCAAATAAAAACAACATAGATATGAAGCAAACCTCAATTTTGCTTTGTGGATTGAAAGAAGAAAAAAATAAATAGAAGGGGGCTATCAGCTATGGAACTCGCTGGAGGTGAGACCGTGAGCGAGAGAGAGAGAGACGTCACTGGAGGCTGGAGTCGGGAGAGAGGAGAGGGTTTAAAAAGAGGCACTGGAGGAGAGGGTTTAGAAAGGGGCCCTTCCCTTTGTATATATATATATATATATATATATATATATATATATATATATATATATATATTGGGCCCAAGGCAGCCGCCTGGCTCGCCTTGGTCCCGGGTCGGCCCTGATCATTATTGCCTTGTCCCATCTGTCTGGAAGTGACCTTACAAGTCTTATTTCTCCAATCATCTCTATGTTCTTCCTCTTTTCTTCTTTCTTTGTGCTTGTATCAATTCAATCATGGTTCTCTCAACTGACCATCGAACTGTGAACCGATTCGAAGAGAAGAGAAAGAGGTTGGGTAAAGTTTTTGTCTAAGTTAGTGTTGTTAGCATGGGTCAAAAAATCGTCCGATACCGACACGTATCGCCTGATACGTATCAGTTTTGGACCTGGGCGGTACGATACATTGCCTATGTATCGTACCCCCTAAAAAATAGGGTAATTATCGTCCAATATGGGCAATGTATCGCCCATATCGGACGATACTTTGAAATTATCGGGCGATAATTTCAAATTATAGTCTGATAATTTGATTTTTAATTTTTTGAAAAAATATATATATATATCAAAATGATCGTTATTTTAAGTTAGCGGCCGCTATCTTAAGTTAGCGGCCGCTAACTTAAAAATAAAATTTATTTTTTTATTTTATTTTATTTTTTTTAAGTTAGCGGTATGTTAGCGGCCGCTAAGTTAAAATTTAAAAAAACAAAACTTTTTTTTTTTAATTTATTTATTTATTTGTAAGTTAGCGATATGTTAGCGGCCGCTAACTTAAAATTTTTTTTTTTTTTTTTTTTTTAAGATAGCGGTATGTTAGTGGCCGCTATCTTAAGATATCGGCCGCTAACTTAAATTTTTTTTTTTTTTTTTTCTCAAGATAGCAGTATGTTAGCGGCCGCTATCTTAAGATGCGGCTGATATCTTAAAATATCGGCCGCTATCCTAAGATAGCGGCCAATATCCTAAGATATCGCCTATTCTCTGGACTATACCAATAAAAAATGTATTGAACCGATACATTGAATGTATCACCGATACATTGAATGTATCGGACGATACGCGATACGTATCGTCCTGAAGGTCAGGACGATACGTATCGGTTTTCCGATTTTTTAACCCTTGGTTGTTAGGATTTAGAGAAGAGGAATTAGGTTTAGATTCACGGTCAAAGGAGAAGAGCTGCAGATATAGGAAGAAGGAGATATAAGAAAATGGCTTGCGGTCAGCTCAAGAGACCCATCTCCCTTGTCTTAAATTACAAGAAAGAAACAATATATTACAAGTACACCATTTAGACTCTGCACACCACTCTCTACTCCCTATACACCAAACATAAGAATACATTAACACATTAACACTCCCTCATGCTGGAGCAGACACATCAAACATGCCCAACTTCACAATGATATTTTGAAGAAGTGCAGGCTCAACAGCCCTAGTAAATATATCTGCAAGCTGCTGAGAGGATACATCAATGAGTTCCAAGTTACAGTCCAAACCTACTCTATAACAAAATGAACATCAACCTAAATGCATTTGGTTCCCTCATGCAAACTGAAAGCAGACGCAATCTTCTCTACGGCCTGATTATCAAAATACAAAGGGAAAAAACAACTAGGAGAGAATCCAAGCTCAGAAATAAAAGAACGAAACCTCAAAATCTCACAAATACCATGCACAATGGCGCGATAACTTCTACACTCGAGCGAGAGACAACGGGTTGCTTTTTACTCTTCCATGCAACCAAGTTGCATCAAAGGACACAGTAGCCAGAAGTAGAGCGATGACCGGTGGCAGAACCAGCCTAGTCAGCATCGGTATAGCAGGAAATATCAACATGACCATCAAAATGACCATGAGTGTGAGATACAAGTCCACGAGAGGGGCTAGACTTGATATATCGGAGAATACAATGAACGGCAAAGTGTGGAGTACTTGGAGCATGCATAAATTGGTTCACCAAGCTAATCGCAACAGTAATATCAAGCATAGTGACTATGAGCAAATCAGGCTTCCAACAAGCTGCTGATACT
Source organism: Chloranthus sessilifolius (assembly GCA_021018995.1). NCBI lineage: Eukaryota > Viridiplantae > Streptophyta > Magnoliopsida > Chloranthales > Chloranthaceae > Chloranthus > Chloranthus sessilifolius. The sequence continues at coordinate 124,672,996 of CM037589.1, read as the reverse complement.
CAGGTAATCTAAAAGATCGCCCTCATGTTAATGAAGAGAATGCTCTTGATCGATAGGAGATGTCACAGGCTTACACTCAAGCATTTCAGTATCATGAAAAAAATATCAAGAACATACTTCCATTGGGAGAGAAATATTGTTTTCCTAGAGCGAGCAACCTCAAGTCCGAGAAAATAATTTAGAGAGCCCAAATCACTCTTCAAAAGTGTGACCAAGCTCCCCTTCACATAGGATATGAAGGCAGCATCATTTTCAGTGAGAATAATATCATCAACATATATAAGCAAAAGGGTATGGCCCACAGAAACCGAATGAATGAAATCAATATGATCTGAATAACGCTTCTGAAAGCCCATCCCTAAATCAATGGAACCAGACATGAGGCGGCTGCTTCAAACTATATATAACCGTTTGAAGTCGCCAAACTTTCTCAGATTCCCCATGAAGCAGGAAGCCATGTGGTGAATCTGTATACACCTCCTCTGAGACGTCCATGAAGAAAGGGATTCTTCACATCCAACTGATAGAGGGGCCAATTCCTATTGGCCACACGAAAAAGGGGAATCTAAATGAAGGTTAGCCACTGGAGAAAACGTGGCATTATAATCAATACCATGAGCCCGTGTGGATCCACGAAGAACCAGTGGTCTTATATCGAGCAAAACCATTGTCAAAATTATGCTTCACTTTTAAAATCCATCAGTATCCAACAGTTTTCTTCCCTGAAGGAAGAGGGCCATCCACCATATCCCATGTATAATTACACTAGGCATCCATCTCATCAATAATAGTCGCTTTCAACATAGGGTGATCCAGGGCAGCACAAACTGTATGAGGAATAGAAACAATACCAACAACAGTGAGAAAGACCCTGTACGGTGGGGATAAAGCCTGATATGACACAACTGGAGCAAGAGTTATCGAGAAATACACTGGCGAACTCCATTGCCATGAGTTATAGGTAAGTCAAGATCCAAAGGAACCTGACTATCAAGAGTAAGAAGCCAGGTAGAAGAATATCCAGAGAAGCAGGTTTAGGGAAAGGAAACCATGATGGAGGAGGGCGACTCCCAGGAGCAACCCGCATGGAAAACTGAGGCTGCCATGTAAGAAAAAAATCCACACCACCGTAGGCAAAATAAGTGAATCATAATCCTTCTAGCGTGCTTCTTGGAGGAGGTGGTTTCGGGATAATTAGGCATATGAACAAAACCCTTTTGGGGAAATGGTTATGGCGCTTGGCGGACGCCCCTCGTCCTTATGGGCTAAGATGGTCATTTTAAGTATGGACGAATGGGATGGGAGGACTGTTGGGCTTCTATATGCCTCGGGATGGTGGAAGGAGGTCATGCGTTCGGATCTTGCTTCCCAAAGGAATATTCGATTCAGAGTGGATTTAGGGGACCGAATCAATTTCTAAACCAATATTTGGGTTGGTGATGATATTTTTGCACCAAGTTTACAAATGTATTTCATGTGGCTGTCAGTAACTAGGTGTTATGACCAGCAATGTAAGGATGGTGAGGAGGGTTCGTGTGTGTGGGATATAAAGCTCAAAAGAAATTTGAGGGAGCACGAGATATATGAGTTTGTTGATCTGTTGAGGGTGTTAAACTCTGTTTGTGTTGATCTGAATTCTTCGGATGTGCAAGTCTGGGCTGCAAAGAGGAAGGGGAAGTTCTCGGTTAGATCACCTTATGATTCATTAAACTGTAGGGCGCTCATTAAGCAAGATCGGGTTAGCATGTGGCAGCTCCTGATTTCAATGAAGGTGGCTGTTTTCTACTTGTGTGTGTGGCATGGGAGAGGATTAAAACTGTGGACCTCCTGACGTGGGACAACGACCTTAAAACACGTGAGTGCCCATGATATGCTAATTTTCCGAAAGTAGAATAATTAATTGAACGATGAAACACAAATTAAAGTGATATCTTGGGGTTTTGCAGAATTCCGCTTAAGTGACCATGCTTGATTCGGTCCAATCCGGCACGCGAGATCTATAGGATTTGTGGAAGGAGTGATCCTAGAGATATAACTCTATCATCCTCTTGGTTGGGACGCTCGCTCGTTGATCAGTGTGGTTTCTCATAGTTCATTGCTAGGGCTTTGAAGAGAGTGATAGATTGGCACGATTGGAGTGATCTCAAGCCCAACAACGATTGTGGATCGATGGGTATCGAAGAGAATCAACCCACAAAGATGGACATCAAGATAACTCAAGATCAAGGGTTTTGGGGGTTTTAAACATTCAAATGGATGAAAATAGAAGACAAACAATAACAACGCTAAATAAGAATAAGAAGTAAAGAGAAAATCAAAGATAACATGGGCATCTCACCCTTGGCCTCACACCAAACCCAAATGGGGAAGAAGACTCACTCTCCATTAATGCTTCTCACAAGCTCAAGTGCTTACACTTTTTTTATGAAATCAACCAATGCCCAAAAATGGCTTACATCATAACTTTTTATAGCAAGTACCCAAATGTTCTAACCCTAAAATAGAAAAGTACAAAATTACCCTAAAAGGTAACCTAAAAGCTTTTAAAAACAAAGAAAAATAAAAGAAGAAACAAGTCCAAATCGGGCAAATGCATCATCCAACTCGCTCAAGCGGGTTTGGTTCTCGCTCGAGCGGGAATCTTAAAAGGGGTCGCTCAAGCGACAACCAAGGATGGCACGAGGAAGTTTGGCCTAAAGATTTGGCCATGCTTTCTGATGCATTTTCGCTCAAGCGACAGATGTCCGAAAGTTGGCCTGTTCTTTTGAAGCACTCTCGCTCAAGCGAAAATGTTGCTCGCTCAAGCAAACATAGGCAATGACCCTCATTACTACTCCAATCCTCATTGTTGCTCCTCAAGGCCTCTCCTCGGTAGATGTTAGCGCCCTGTGGCTCCTCTGTCGCTTCTTCTTCTGGCGGTACACCTTGTGTATTCTGAAACCTAGGTCATCGGTGTCGGCATCCCCGTCAATTCCCCCAGACCAAAAGGATTTCATCATCGATTAAGAGTGATTGTGATATCAATCGAGCAATCAGGGTCTAGGCAGCGGATATCATCTTCATTAACCCACGTGTTCTCAGATTCCGGCTTATGTACCCATTTCACTAAATATTTTTGAAACCCTCCGCCCTCGGTCGAGAAGATCATCCAAGATCTTCTCGATTACTTCTCTTTTCGGCTTGCATGAAGGAGGAAGTGGTATAGGTTGCAAGACTGGGTTGGGATCGTGAATAGGAGATGTTTGAAAAGGATTATTGCAACGGAGTGGGGTTGAGCCTAGATAAGGAACTAGGTCTTCCATGTTGAATGTTGAGCTAACCCCTGTATCTTGAGGAAGCTCAAGAACATAAGCATTAGGGTCATTTCTTGTCACAATCCTAAAAGGTCTAGCGCCACGGGCTGGAAGCTTCTTCCCGATTCCATATAGGAATCGTTCAAACCTAACCTGAACCGTCACATGATCACCGATTTGGAATTCTTTGAAGCGCTTATGTGAATTTGCGATTAATTTATAATTATCACTGCTCAAATTAATTTTACATCTAATTTTGGCATATAAGTTATGAATATGTTGTGCAAATGCATCTGCGAACTCAAACGTGCGATGAAATGCGGACATAGGGATCAAATCTAGGGGTTCTTGGCTTGTGACCATGCACCACCTCAAATGGTCTCATACCTATGGACATATTGACGGAATTGTTATATGCAAACTCGCCAATGGTAGAATGGAGTCCTAATGTGTTCACCGACAATACATCGAAGGAGATTGCCTAAACTCCTATTGGTAGCTTTGGTTTGGGGATGATATGTCGATGAAAATTGGAGCATAGTACCCATCATGTACCATAAGGTCTTCCAAAGGAAACTAGTGAGCATGATGACATCCCTGCTCGACACAATGGTCTTGGGTAACCTGTGAAGACGCACTACCTCTTCGAAAAATAATCTCGCAATATGGGTTGCGTCGGAGGTCTTAGTGCACGATATGAAGTGGGCCATCTTGGAGAAGCAGTCCTGACGCAGGACAAAACCCTAGACTACGTGAATGATGATAAAATGATTATTTTGCCGAAATTAAACTAAATTAATTAAGCAAAACCAATACGAATAAGCGCAAATACTTTAAGGTTCGTAGTTTTCCATTCGGATGATCACATTCTATTCGAGTAGGGTCTGATCCGTTGCGCTAGATCTGTTAGCCTCGCGGAAGGAAGATCCTAGAGGTAGAATTCTAGTCGCTTCCAAATTAGGGCGCTCGCTCGTGGTTCAATAATGGAATCTCAGGTTCCTCAAGGGTTTAGAGGTCGGGTCGATTTAGGTTTAGATTGGTTAGATGGTTGGGATGAGATTTAGGGTTATTGAATTGGGTCGATTCAATGGTTTAGATGAAAACTAGGGTTATGGTTTGGAAAATTTTGACAAAATAATGGCTGGAATTAGGGCTCATGGGAATAAAATAAGAGCAAAAAATAGAGGAACAAAGAGATATTAAAATGAATAAAACTAGAAAATAATGGGCATCACACCCTTGGCCTCACACCAAACCCATCTCGAGGAAAGAATCACTCTCCGGAATTGCTCATCTCAAGCACAAAGCAAAGCTCTTTCATTAATCAATAATCAACCCCTTACATTGTTTATTAAGAAACCTTATATAAGAGGTCTAAAAAAGAAAACCCTAAACAAATAAAGCACCAAAATAAGACAAGTTTGCCCCTAATACTTAAATTCGAATTCTAACGAAAACCCCTTTCTACGAAAAATCGATCGATCGATGATCGATCAAGCATATATATATGAAATATAGCTCTGAGGTCACTAAATAATCGATCAATCAAAGCTTATATATATATATATATATATATATATATAGCTTCGCCAAAAATAAGTTCCCACTGACCACAGTCGATCGATCGAAGCATGGGGTTGATCAATCGACTGTGCATTGCTCCAATACGCAGATTTGCTCCTTTCTGCTTTCTTGAAGTTGAAAATTTGGTTGCGACCCAACTTCAATGCTCTCAATCTTGGTGTCCCCCGTCAAGTCCACTATAACAAAAATGGAGTCTTGCTTTCTTAGAGTCTTGGGGAGTCCAAGCATGAAGTCCATCGAGATGTCTTGTCATGGTGTGTGGCACGGGTAAAGGAGTGTACAAGCCCTTATTTTGCTTACTTTGTTTGGAGATTTGGCAAGTATGACATTGTCGCACAATCCGGGCGCATCTCGCATGATACTAGGCCAAAAAACTTATCTTCAACGAGCGCGATGGTTTTGTTGCACCCGAAATGACCAGCAATCCCTCCGGCATGTAACTCTCAAATGAGGAAGTCACGCAAAGAAGTGCGAGGGATGCATAGGCGATTGTTCATGAACAAATACCCGCCCTGTAAGGTATAAATGGAGCTAATACTCACCGAGTCACTGAGGGGGGTGATGTAGTCTTTTCCAAAATCTGGACACTCGGAATACTCATCCTTCAACCGCTCAAATTCGATGACCTTGGAAATCATGGATTGTAAAGTCGCCACCCGACGACTAAGCGCATCTGCAGCTTTGTTCTCAACACCGGCTTTGTGCTTCAACACAAATGTGAACCCTTGGAGGTACTCAACCCATGTCGTGTGCCTCGGGTTTAACTTCTTTTGGGAAGCAAGGAAGCGCAAAGCTTTGTAGTCGAAAAATAAGACAAATTCATGTGGTCGAAGGTAGTGTTTCCAATACCATAGGGATCGGACTACAGTATAGAACTATTTATCATAGGTGAAGTATTTTTGCTTCGCCCCATTGAGCTTCTCGCTAAAGTAGGCCACTGGGTGGCCTTCTTGGCTAAGCACTCCTATGCCCACACCCGAAGCATCACATGCAACCTCAAAGACTTTAGAGAAATCCGATAGGGGCATGACAGGTGCACTAGTCATTCTCTCCTTAATCTCAGCAAAGGCCTTCGTCGCGGTTTTGCTCCAATGAAACTCCCCTTTTTTATACAATCGGTGATGGGAGTCATAATGGTGCTAAAGCTTCGAATGAAGCGACGATAAAATGTAGCCAATCCATGGAAGCTACGAACATCATAGATGTTCTTAGACTCAGGCCACTCTACAATAGCCTTTACCTTTTTCTGGTCTGCGAACGGTCGCAACACTTGGGTCATAAGCCTCATGAAGGTGCTTCGGGCATTAGAAAGCACAAAAGGCATGACCATCCACTCATAAAGACCATCTTTGGTCTTGAAGGAGGTTTTCCACTCATCACCGAGGCAGACTCAGACTTGGTGGTAGCGACTCTTAAGGTCTATCTTGGAGAAGATAGTGGCATCAACCATCATATCCAACATGTTGTCGAGCCTCAGTATAGGGAACCGATATTTGGTCGTAATCTTGTTGATGGCCCGACTATCCACACACATTTGCCAACTACCATCTTTCTTGGGTGCGAGTAGTGCGGGTACGACCCAAGGGTGTTTAAGCTTTCTTGGATGAACCCCTTCTGAAGGAGCTCATCGACTTGTCGTGTTAACTCGGCATGTTCAACCGGATTCAGTCTATAATGAGGTAGGTTTCGTAGAGTGGATCCGGGAACTAAATCTATGGCGTGCTAACTATCACGCATTGAAGGGAGTTCATCGGGTAAGTCTTCCAAGAAGACATCCGCAAAGTCTTTCAAAATTAGCTCAACTTCCTTAGGGTACTCGCCCATAGATTTGAGAGCACGCTTGACGGTGATGACAACGTATACCATACTCATCCAAAAAAGTTTTCTCAAACTCTGAAGGGCTCACAATATCGATGGTCTTAGATGGACCACCCTTCTTCTCGACCTTCTTGCCCGATAGTTTTTTAGGAGGTAAGGGGTTTAATTTGATCTTTTTGCCCTCATGCATGAACGTGCACACATTAGATCGTCCGAGGGTCACATCCATGTCATAGAGCCAAGGCCTTCCCAAAATGATGTGGCCCACATCCATCGACACCACATCGCACCACAAGGTGTCCGAATACGAGGCTAATTGTATTGGTACACAACACCTTTGGGACACGAGAATAGATGAGGAATCGACCCATGCGACTTTGTACGGTCTCGGGTGGGCTTCGGGTGTAAGCCCTAAGCCGATGATGGTGTGTGTGTCGACACCACGTTGGTGCAACTCTCAGTATCCACGATAACCCTACAACTCTTCTCACCACTTGGCGAAAGTGTAGAAAATGTTATCTTTACCCCAATCATCCCTATCATCACGTTGATGTTGTGCAAGAGCAGACCTCACAACCAAGCAATCATGGGTGCACACTAGTGCACAATTACCGTCATTACCCTCCTCATCACCAGGTGTGATGTCCGGCTCATACACTCCTCTTCAACACCTTCTCCCTCGCTAACCTCTTCTTCAACCAAGAGATTTCTTTGGGGGTCTCTTGTAGGGCATTGGGCAACAAAGTGGCCAAACCCATGACACTTATAACATTTGGTTTGAGAGCCACCCCTTGAAGACTCACCCACCACACATTTCCCTTTGGCAAAACTTACATTTGTAGGAGTGGGTTGTGTAGCTTTGGGAGGTGGGTTCCTAGCACTAGGTCTCGCCCCTCCAGCTCGATGGCCACAGGCATGTGGTTCAAATCGCCCTACCACAGTCATTTTAAAATACCATTCAAGGTTTTGCACAACAGCGCAACACTCTTCAAGAGTGTGAACGGGGTGACAGATAAACTCCTTTTGCAATTCCAATCACAACTTGGTGCGGAATCTAGAGAGAGTGACTTGAGGATCTTCTGACACATTGACTCGCATCATGAATTCTTCAAATTTGTCAATGTATTCGGTCACGGGCATACTACCCTGGCGTAAATTTTGTCATTGATCAAGTAGGTAATGGTAGTATAATACAGGAGCGTACTTCTCCGTAAGTTACTCCTTCATGTCCTCCCAATGGGTAATGGGAACACGACCCACATTAGTTCTCATGCGTTCTACGTTGGTCCAAAAAGTCGAGCTTGACCGATAACCTTCATTTTGGCAAGTCTAACACATCGATCATCATTCATGCCATACCATTCAAAATGGTGATCCATATTGAAGACCCAATCGAGGAAGACTTTAGGGTCCATTCTTCCATCAAAAGTCGGAAACTCAACTCAGACATTTTTGAGGAGTTTCTCATCCGGATCGTAGTCATCTCCGCAATGAACTACTTCCCTACAATTCCATTTCTAGTCATCAGGTTGACCACAACGCTCAAAGTGCAGACCATCACGCTCGCAGCGTCGGTCTTGTTGTTCATCAACTCCTTCCAACCGATCTAATCGGTTGAGTAGTCTACCATTAGAGGCATCCATGGTCGTTTGGGCTTCCTCCATAGCATTCATTCTCTCATTCATTGTGATCATCATGGCTTGGATGCTTTTAAGAGCATCGAAAATCACGCCAGTGTCCATGGCTCACTAACACGGGTTCTAAATTGAACAACCAACTATGAACTAAAAGTGAATGAGTAATTTTATCGAACACAAGATGTGCACGCAAATGCCCTAACCTAGAACCTAGGCTTTGATACCAAAACTGACGCGGGACAACGACCCTAAAACACATGAGTGCCCATGATATGCTAATTTGCTGAAATTAGAATAATTAATTGAATGATGAAACATAAATTAAAGCGATATCTTGGGGTTTTGTAGAATTCCGCTTAAGTGACCATGCTTGATTCGCTTAGGGTCCAATCCGGCGCGCGAGATCCGTAGGATTTGTGGAACGTGCGATCCTAAAGATAGAACTCTAGCATCCTCTAGGTCGGGGCGCTCGCTCGTTGATCAGTGTGGTTTCTCATAGTTCGTTGCTAGGGCTTTGAAGGTGGCGATAAATCAGTACGATTGGAGTAATCTCGAGCCCAACAACGGTTGTGGATCGATGGATATCAAAGAGAATCAACCCCACAAGGATGAACATCAAGATAACTCAAGATATAGGGTTTTGAAGGTTTTAAACATTCAAATTGATGGAAATAGAAGTAAGACGATAGCAAAGCTAAATAAGAACAAGAAGTAAAGAGAAGATCAAAGATAACATGGGCATCTCACCCTTGGCCACACACTAAACCCACATGGGGAAGAAGACTCTCTCCATTAATTCTTCTCACAAGCTCAAGTGTTTACACTTTTTTTATGAAATCAACCAATGCCAAAAAATGGCTTACATCATAACCTTTTATAGCAAGTACCTAAAAGTTCTAACCCTAAAATAGAAAAGTACAAAGTTACCCTAAAAGATAACTTAAAAGTTTTTAAAAACAAAGGAAAACAAAAGAAGAAACAAGCCCAAATTGGGCAAATACATCATCCGACTTGCTCGAGCGAGTTTGGTTCTCGCTTGAGCGGGAATCTTAAAAGGGTTCGCTCGAGCGACAACCAAGGATCGCTCGAGCGAAGTTTGGCCGAAAGTTTTGGCCATGCTTTCTGATGCATTCTCGCTCGAGCGACAGATGGCCAAAAGTTGGCTTGTTTTTCTGAAGCACTCTCACTCAAGCGAGAATGGTGCTCGCTCGAGCGAACATAGGCAACGATCCTCATCGTTGCTCCTCAAGGCCTCTCTTCGGTAGATGTTAGCTCCTCCGTCGCATCTTCTTCTGACAGTACACCTTGTGTGGTCTAAAACCTAGGTCCTCGGTGTACGCGTCCCCGCCGCCACCTTAACCACAGAGGTCGAGCTTTGCCTAATAGATACACAATGTGCTTCCATAGAGCAGTGAGTCAGTGGAACATGTGTGACGAGGAACGACAAAAAAAAAATTTAACTGTTCACGATGAATAGTTATGGACGTCCGTGATGAACAGTGACGGACATCCGTGAAACAGTGACGAACGTCTGTGATTTTGCCCCCTCACTGTCCGTAGGTTACAGACGTCCGTGAGGCACTACGGACGTCCGTGGGCGTCGTGACAGGGTTTTCTAAATATTGCGAAAATTGTCTATTTTAGTGTTTTATTAGTATTAAGACTCTTTATTTCGAATTTTAACTATTGGTGGCCTATATATAGAGGCTTGTAAAGATTCTTAGTTAGTTTTTTATTATTGAATGAAAAGAGAGTTGCTTTTGTGCAAACCCTAGAGAGCTTGTGAAGAGGTTTCAACTGAGGGAGTGAATCCTTCAAACCTTGAGGAGTGAGCAATCATTTCTCGTGCGACTTGGTGCGAAGCCGACGTATACCCGTGGTGTGAAGCTTCGGAAAATCCTTGGTATGAAGCCTTGGAATCTATCCTTTTATTTTATCTTTTCTCTAGTTATTGTCAGGTATTATCCTTCTTTAATTTCATTGAAAAAACCCAAAATCCAAAGTTTTCTCTCTTTTATCAAAATTATTTGAAGCCCTATTTCATTTAAAATTCCCGAGGAGTCAAGAGACGATATTGTGATTGTCGAATGATGCCCTAAACTAGAACGAATCTCGAGTTCCCTCATCGGAGCCGTTTTTCTAGATCGGGAAATTTTTATGCATGCGACGCTAAAATGGATTAATCTAATTGTTTTATTAATTTCATTGAATTAATTTTATGTGTTACTTGATTTTGAATATTTCCGCTACTCAATTCATTCTAAAGTTAATCTCACATCGCATATTAGGATTTTAGCGTTTGTCCCACATCGATCGGTTTGAAGACCTGATGAACCAGGCCGATGTCGATGAGCCGGTAAAAGTTACCCTCTCCCGATTCCGAATGGGTCTTCGCCCAGAGTTACAGAGGGAACTCATTCCTTATCTCGTTGCGGATCTCGAGGAATGTTTTGCTAGGGTCGAAAAATTAGAACGGTATCTCGACACCCCCAGTCATGGCCGATCTAAGTCTTTCAAATTTGAGCATCAATCTAACCCTATCGAAAAGGAAAATAATGCCTCTAGTCAATCCTCAAAATCCACAATTCCCCAAGTTGACAAAGGAAAGGGGCCAATGGTCGAAAGTTCTAAGCGTGCCCCGCAGTTATAAGTGTCAAGGTTTTGGTCACTTTGCATCCCAATGTCCTAGTAAGAGTCAAACTTTGATCATTCAGGAGCATACTGAGAAAGAGGACAACGAGATACCAGAAGAAGTATACGAACCATGTAGCACTCCAAGTGATGAGGAAGGTGAGGTTCCGGTTAGAGCCATAGGTTGCATTAGGACAATTCCTATTATTGAGGACGGTGTTGATAATGTGCCCATCTCAAGTGAGTCATTAGAGTTGGTAGGAGCATATCATCATTCTGATTTGCATGGGATTAACAATCTGAATTTATTGGACATTGGAAATACGCATGATCATACTAACACATTGAATATATTTGATGTCTTTGATGCTAACAATTTTGTGTTACTTCCTGATGGTTCTGAGCATGTGGAATCTTTTCCAATCTCAAAAAGGGGTAAGGATGAAGGTCTAAATTTTCCTCTCGATAAGAGCAACTTTCCGACAGTTGCCGTAACGGATCTTACACCTATTCTAGATCCCACAACCCTACCCTTTGATCCATTTCTTATTGAGCACCCGACCCAACCGCATTCATTTACCCAGTTTCTATCCCTTACCTTACCTGTGCAATATGAGAAAGGGTCGAATGAGAAGGTCATAGAATTTCCAAGCTTCCATGTCAATGAAGATAAAAATCAGAAGTATCTCACAACGTGGAAAGGCAAACCAAGAATTGAGCTCCCAAAGTGTGACATCCGTAGATTCTCTAACTCATTGGAGATGAGTTTTTCCAACCCGGAGAGTATTGATGGGGACATCACACAGAGGAAGGCAGATGAAAGAATAAAGAGAAAGGAGGCAGAAAACGTCAGCGGATGACTTGCAAGGAGTTCCACCGTACGAGTTTCAATACACTGGATCAGTACCACGTGTGTATTTCATCGATGATGAAACATTTTGAGTGGAGGAGAATGACGGGAAACAACAACAAAAAAAAAAAAAAAAAATTTTAATTTTTTTTTTACTGTTCGCGATGAATAGTGATGGACGTCCGTGATTTTGCCCCCTCACTGTCTGTAGGTCACGGACGTCCGTGAGGCACTATGGACGTCCGTGGGCGTCGTGACGGAGTTTTCTAAATATTGCGAAAATTGCCTATTTTAGTGTTTTATTAGTATTAGGACTCTTTATTTCGAATTTTAACTATTAGTGGCCTATATATAGAGGCTTGTAAAGATTTTTAGTTAGTTTTTTATTATTGAATGAAAAGAGAGTTGCTTTTGTGCAAACCCTAGAGAGCTTGTGAAGAGTTTTCAACCGAGGGAGTGAATCCTTCAAACCTTGAGGAGTGAGCAATCGTTTCTTGTGTGACTTGGTGCGAAGCCGACGTACAGCCGTGGTGTGAAGCTTCGGAAAATCCTTGGTGTGAAGCCTTGGAATCTATCCTTTTATTTTATCTTTTCTCTAGTTAGTTTCAGGTATTATCCTTCTTTAATTTCGTTGATAAAAACCCAAAATCCAAAATTTTTTCCCTTTTATCAAAATTATTTGAAACCCTATTTCATTTAAAATCCCCGAGGAGTCGAGAGACGATATTGTGATTGTCGAATGATGCCCGAAACTAGAACGAATCTCGAGTTCCCTCATCGGAGCCGTTTTTTTAGATCGGGAAATTTTTACCCATGCGATGCTAAAATGGATTAATCTAATTGTTTTATTAATTTCATTGAATTAATTTTATGTGTTACTTGATTTTGAATATTTCCGCTATTCAATTCATTCTAAAGTTAATCCCACATCGCATATTAAGATTTTAGCGTTTGTCCCGCGTCAATGTGTCTGTCCATTGCCCTTTGCAATATGAAACCATTTTACGTCTGAGTAGATGTTATGGATGCCTTCCTCTCAATTTAAAGATTTAATGATTGAGAATTTTGATGCGCTAGGTCCTTAGGGTGCTAACTTATAGTGGGTTCTGGTGTCAGGCATTTTGTAGTCTCTTTTTTTTTCTTTTTTTTTTATCAGTGTATTTTCTAGTCTCTTTGGTGCGAGAACAATTCTAGAAGTTTTAAAGAGGCGGCTAGGTCCAACCTCGTTGTCATTAATTAGGTCAAGTGCTCCTTGTTGGATTGGGTAGCACTATCGAATAGGTTTTCGTGTAGGTCTTTGTCTGAGTTAACCAATCGTTGGGTTCATGGTATGCAGGGTAATGAGTTATGGGTGTTGGGGTGGTTGGTCTGTCTCTATTTTTTACTTTGGTTTGGTGTTGGTTTTTGCTCTCCCTTTAGCGAGGCCAAGCATCGTTTTTCTTGCAATGATATTTCTTTCTACTGACAAAAAGAATAGTGAATCATAATCCTTTTACTGCTATGAAGGAAGAGCCTTGGGAGTAATGGGAATAGTCAAAGGATTAATGAAAATGAACTCAAACAGACCTGCAGAACTTTGAGAGAAATAAGGGACAATCTCGAAAAATATAACATCCATAGAGGTGAAAAATTAACAAGACAGAGGATCATAACATCGATATCCCTTAGATGCAATGGAATATCCAACAAACACATCAAATGGCCTTATCATCCAGTACATCTGGCGACTAGGATGAAGGTCCTGAACAAAACATGTGATCCAAATGTACGAGGCTCAATAGAGAACAAATAATCACAGCGACGCAAAGTCAAATAGGGTGTGTGGCCATCCAATAATATGAGGAGTTCGATTAATCATAAATAAACAGAGTAAGCAAAGCTATTGACCACTAGTCTTAAGCATATGCATACAACACAATAAAGAGAGACAACTCTAATAAGGTGTCTATTCCTACGCTCCGCAACACCATTTTGCAGAAGAGTGTAAGGACATGAAATTTGATGAGCAATGCCATGCTCCTAGAAAATTGAAGAAAAAGATGGGAGGTGTACTCACCTCCATTATCAAATCGAAGGGCCTTGAGAGTGGCACCAAATTGAGTATCCATCATAACATAAATTCTAGAAACTTAGAAAAAACTTCACCCTAGGATTTCAGAAGATAAACCCAGGTAGCATGCGTTTAATCACAAAAAAAATAACAAAGTAGCGAAATCGACCAATCGAAGTAATAGGGGAAGGACCCCAGACCATGGTTCAAAATCTCAGACAAAAACGACATGTATCGTCTGATATTGTATCGGTTCTGTAGCGACCCGAGATCTCACAACCTCATAATTGTAAGATCTTAGACCGTACCCTCGTATCGAGAACCATAGAAACATAATAAGGCGATAAAAGCACCTTAAACAACGGAAGATAAAATTTCTTTAAAACATTAATTAATCTAAACAAAACCCATGATAATGTTCTTATTCCAATAACAAGTTCAACATGATTAAAGCTTAAACAGTTTTGATAAAATACTAACTGATAAATGTCCTATTTATTTAAAATTACTAATAACTAGAAAGGAAAATAGCTAATTAGGCCACGAAGCCATCATCGCCATTCAGTTCAGTTTCTTAAGCACCACGTGCCGTCTCATCGCCATAGACCCATACATTGTCATTGGCAACACCTGTCTCATTTGGTCACCCACATAAACAAGGGATGTAAGTTTACACTTGTATGGACCAGACATGCAATCCATTGAAGCATAAAATATCAATCCTAGCCATATAACATTTCGATATATCTCATGTATGTGTGCATGTGGCATATATAATCTCACTAAGCTGAAATGAACTGAACGTAAACATATATATTAATATTACATGAATGCATCATATCTTTTAATTTCATCTTTCTTGTCATTTAATGCACGTTAGACTCAAGTCGCCAAGACGTTGGGTCTTAATCATGCTTATCACTTGTTAGTTAGACTCCGTCATGCTCAAGACGTTGGGTCTAATGAATCATGTTATTTATTGCATATCAAACTCCGTCCCGCTCAAGACGTTGGGCTGAATCATGCTCATCATACTCTTGTTCAGTTAGACACCATCTTACAAAAGATGTTGGGTCTAATACCTTTCTAGACTCCATCATGTACAAGATGTTGGGTCTAATGCTCTTCAATCGTGTTTAGTTAGACTCCATCAAGCACCAAATGTTGGGCCTAATACCTTCTTAGACTCCATCGGGTACAAGATGTTGGGTCTAATGCTCATTGATCATGGTTTGACATTTCATCGTATTTTACGTATCTTGATTGTGAATTATATAGATCATCATGGGACATATAAAGTATATGAGAGTGATATCATACTACATATGCCTTTAAGTGCATTTAATCATGGTACATAAATATCAAAGTGTACACAATCATAGTGCATAAATATTACAGTGCATATCATACGATCATGGTGCGTAAAACAGCCCAAGAATTCCGAAAATAATATCAAAATACTGCAACTTTGGGTCAGCGGGAACTTAGTGCTACTTGCAGCTCAATTTGGACCTTCAAGACGCTGATTGAAACCGGCTAAAACACAAAAGTTGTAGAGCTAAATTCACTTTCCAACGCCATAAGAATTGCCTCAATCCGAGTTCGGAATGAAAGTTATGGCCAAAATACCGAGATGTCGATGCAAAGTTTGGCGGGAATTCACGGAAATTGCTTTTAAGTGTCAATCGATTGATTTCAATCCGTGAGCACGCCTCAAAATACATCAAATCACATGGTGGAATTTAATCGGACTTCTTTTTAACCCAACATCATTAACATTAAAAATCTATTAATCATAGCATGCATTCATTTAATCATTCCATCATTATCTATGAAATAAAATCACTAATTTATATAAAAATCTATTAATAAAAAATAATGTTTTAAGATTAATGGAAAACATGATTTCTCCATACCTAGATCGATCGTACCACCACGATTAGATTCAGATCCCAACAATGATGATGATTTTAGAAGAAGGTGAAGGCCGCTTGAGAATATACGCCAACGTCTCACCGCACTTTCAAAAGAAGGGTTCTAGGAAAATAGATCTAGAATTTCTTCTCTGAGGTCTCTAGGGTCTCTAACGGCTCTATTCTTAAGAACTCTAAATGAGCTTATAATTTAGGGTTCTCCGTAAGACATTTATTTATCACACTTTGGAGATTATCCGGTGTTAACCCAACACAATAAGGAAGAGTGTATAGGCTTTTATCTCAAAGTCTAAAATAGAGGTTTAAAGCACACATAACAAGGTTTGATCCCTAGACCTCTTATATAGAACTTAAAGTCTTTAACCAGTAGGCTAATACACAACTTATGTTCATTAATGATGAAAATAAATATAAAAGCTTGAAAAACCAAAACATGCATTTTTAGATAAAACGTTTTGAAAACTCAAGGTATGCGGGGAATACGGTATTAAACACATACACATATTTTAGGTGTATCAAAGGTATAAAATTCAGATCATGACATGTTCGGAGGTCACCGGATCGATACATCAAAATGCATCGACCCCTCTATGTATCAGAACATTCAATGTGTCGATCATATCGGCCAATACTTTCTAATATCGAAAATTATTGGCCAATAATTTGAAAATAAGTGCAGTGTGGCAGATACACTTATTTTCAAACTATCTAAATTATCAGCCGAAAATTTTGATAATTTGAAGTTATTCAGCCAATATGACCAATACATTGAATGTATCGACATATAATTCGGTTGATACATTGATATGTTCAATTTCAGGGTGACCAATGCATATCAGTTTACCGAGATGTTGAACGATGCCCCAGACATCAGAATGCACAAGCTCGAAAGAGGAATTACATCTATACATGTGAGATGGGTACATATTCATAACATGTTCAGAAAGTCCACAAGTTTCACATTGAAATTTGAGCAACTTGCAAAGACAGTCCACCATAATGCAATTCAATCTTGCCATAAATAGGTTTCTACAGCCATCTTCCAAAAACCAGCCCTTAGACCAATCAACATCAATCACAGCAAAACGAAATCTAGAGAAACAAGGTGATTCAAACCATCCACCATTATATAAATCAAGGATCATATCAAAACCATCCAAAATTCAGAACTATAGCAGATCAAAAAACTTGGTCTCAGCTTCAATCGGCACCATCAAGGCTTATAACTGCAGCCCCAACAATAATCACACAGTTAAAAAAATCTGTAAACGACAAGCAACTTGCACAGCTCAAACTAGAGAACTAAAAAAAACTTGCAGGTTTATACACCAAAACCGAAACCAGCAGATCTATAACACCCAGCCAACAGATCTTAAACATAGAACCCACCAAAACTAACAAATCTGTAATACTATTAACCAACCATAAAAATACTTGCATCTTCTGGCCACAAATTTGTAAGCAGCCACACTGTCCATCACCAAAGACTGTAAAGGGTCTCTAAAAGTCCAACTAAAAGAACTATATATCGAGTAGTTTGTTCCCAGACAAAACAAGACATCCAAAACAATATGCACCATAGTTTTAAAACTTGGCGAGTCAACGAGTTAACTCGGCAGAGTTACTCGACTTGCTGGGATTTCGAGTTGAATCCGAGTCAAGTCAAGATTTCGCTAGGATGATGCAATCAGGGTTCATAAACTACCCTTATATATAACATATTTTCATGAGATAAGGTTTTAGAAACCCTATCTGTTTAAAAAGCATTAAACTACTCATTTTATCAACGTATCTTTCCATTTTTTCCTTGTAACATATTTTTAAAAAAAATTTATAAGATATACATATTTCAAAAATATATATTAACATACCGAGTCGGAGGGAGTCAGGTTTATCCGAGTCTCGACTCAACTGACTTTCTAGTTGAATCAAGTTTTTGCATTTTAAAACCATCATATACACGATCCAAAATATGCATAACAAATCTTTGGTGGTTATATTTCATATCAAACTCTTCGCACTGAAGATCCTATGTTTGCCACTGAGCCACGTGTATTGGGATGGACATATTTTGTTCAGGATCTTCATCCTATAAGTAGAACCATTGGGTGTGTATTTGTTGGATATTCTGGTGTTTCCAAGGGATACCAAATCTCATGATCCTCAATCCTGCCATTTCTTCACCTCCATAGATGTTACCTTCTTCGAGACACTTCTTTATTTCCGTACCGATCATTTTGAGCCTAGTCCCATGATCTTTTTTTTTATCGGTAATACAAAACAATATTAAAAGGAAAAACAGAGACACATACCTGGTCCCAAAGACCAACACCTTAGCGAGAAGCTGGACCCGAAAACTGACACAAAAAATGCAACACAACCCAAATGAGAACAGGGCCAAAAAATATAATCTCCATGCCCGACCACCTGACCCTTCCCAACTACTCATTAAACTTTCTCACGAGTTAAAAAGCACCACAAAATATCAAACGCTTTGTGACTCCAAAACCCAAACTCTACCAACAAACTCGCAGTGTATGGGGAGGTGATTTGCGATTTCCTTGGCCCTCTCCCACACAAGAGACAAGTGTTTCTCAAGTCCATGCCACTCTCAAAAAGCTGATCCACAATCAGCACCTTACCAAAAACCAAGGTATCAATCTCAGTATCGGTATCGGTCCATCTAAGACCGATACGGACAGCGTATCACCAATACCGTATCGGCCAATTTTTTTTTTTGAAGAAAGCAAAAAAATAGAACAAGAGTAATTGTATCGGTGAGAATCGGCTGATACCGAGGCAGTATCGGAGGCCGATATTGACTCGTATCGGTCGAAACCAATACTGATCCCGATACCTGTATCGGGTGGTATTGGTATCAGTTCTCGCTGAAACCGATACGTATCGCCGATACATATCGGTATCGGCCGAATTTTGATACCATGCAGAAAACCATTGTCCAAGCAAAAAACTGGATTCTGGGAGGGACACCACCATGGTATCAAATATCGGTCGACACCGATATGATACGACCCCGATACCAGTATCGGGGCCGTATCCGTATCGGCCGATACAGTCCCGTATCATTCAATAAATCTCGGGTATCGGTTGTTACCTATTTAGTATCGGCCAATATCCCCACCCACTTTTACTATTTTTTCTGTTATTTATATGGTTTTTTTAGATTAAAAAAATAAAAAATCTGTACCAAGTTAATCACATCATCCTACATATTCTTTGAAAATGCACATCCCACCAAGCCTCCCCACCACTAAACCTAACAACCTCCATCAATTAAGCCTCCTCATCAACCACTAATCTATAGAGGAATAGTTCCCAAATCGTTTCGCCAAAGATTGCTATATCCTTCCAAAACAAAATGCGGCTACCATCACCCACTCCAACCTAATAAACTGCTGAAAAGAGTCCCACATCAAACAAACACCCCTCCACCAGGTCGAGGACCAACTTGAGAAAGCTCAGTTTATTTGCCAGCTCTCCTCTCCACCCCCATATTTAGTCGTCAGGATTCTAACTCAGAGAACATCCCCTTCCTTACCAATCCTCCAAGAAATTGCCCAATAGTACTTGGTTCATAATTCTGAGAGCGTTAGGGTGTTTGCACCCCTTCCAATCGGCAAGTGAAACTTTCAGCCATCCTCCCTCCCAACAGAAAGTTCCTCTGAATATGTTCCAACTTCTCAATAATCGCCACCGAAATTTGAACATTGACATAAAGAAGACCGGGAGATTAGAGAGGGTGGCCTCAACAAAGGTTCATCTGCCACCAATAGAGAGCAAATTCGCCTTCCATATAGCATCCCTCCCTCCACATCTTTCAACAATCATATCCCACAAAGCACTTCTTGGCACTCCAATACAAAGAGGTAACCCCAAGCAGGTGGAGGGAAGCTTATCCCAAGCACACCCAATGCAACCAGCAATACCAGCAAGCTCCTCCCCTACAAAGCAGTGTTTTCCATGTTAACCTTCTGACCCAAGACAGTCTCACGAATCATAGCCACTACCTTCCATGCTTTCTCTCTAGAAGTAATGCGATCCGCGCACAATAGCCACTTGAGAGGGCACTGGTTTGGACACAAAACTAGAAAAACTTGCAGGAAAGCTGAAACTAGTCTTCCAAGGTGGTTGAATTAATGAATATCCCACCAAAATTCCTCTGCCAGTGAACCCGCAGGAACACCTAATACTAACCGCAGCTAGTCGAAGTTCAAAAGCTCCAAACAAAATATTTCATTCAACTCTAAAATTAAATTCCAGCACTAATGACCTTTACATAGACTTTTACAATGCATAAAATCAGAAACCCTAGTGTAACTCTAATTTCTAATTCAAATAAAAGAAATATCCTAATTTTCCTAAAAAACAATGAAATAAATTCCTAAAACAATAAGGAAACTAATCCTATTGCTAATAAAAGAAATAAACTCTATTTACAAAAATAAAATAATAAAAGAAACTAATCTTAATTCAACTAGGAGTCTTGAAATTAGTCACTTTTAGTGCAGTCTCCAAAAACTGATCATAACTTCTTTAATACTTATCGGAATTGTGTGTTTCTTGCTCGTTGGAAAGCTATTTCGATAAGTTTTCAAATAAGACCAATTTCACATCAATTCGACGTCGTTTGACACTTCAAAACAGGCCAAACATAAAAGTGACGGATTGGAATTTGAAGACTCTGCAACCCTCCTATTAGAAACTTTTCGGCAATAAACTTTGGATTTTCTTTTTCTTTCTTCTCTTCTTTCCACTTCTTCTTCTTCCCACTTTCTCTAGTCTTCTTTCTCGGATTTTGCATTGGATTAAAATTTTGCACTGCATCAAGAAGCCCCATAGAAAATCATGGTATCATCAGCACATTCAAAATGGGTGATTTCAGGTCCCCCCCCTTACCACTTCAAACACATTGAAGAAATGAAGGCTAGTCGCCTTCTTAAACAATCTACTCAGAGCTTCCCCAACAATGTTAAACAAAAAGGCAGAAAGAGAATCTCCTTGCAGCAACCTTCTCAAGCTTTTGATATAACCGCATGGGGAACCATTAATCATGATGAACTATATTACCACCGGTTTTATTTAGCCCCGAACACAACTCTTTGGAGCATCTACTCAAGGAAGCCCAGTTAACCCGATCATATGCTTTTCCCACACCTACTTTCCAAATAATTCTAGGTTCGGTAGACTTGCAACTCGAATTACAAGTGTCATGAGACTTGGACACAATCTTTCCATCAATGGCTTCAGTAGATTAGCAAGAACTTTGGCTAAATCTTATAAGCACCGCCCACGAGGGTTATAGGGCGTAAGTCTCCAATTCTCTCCGCTCCATCCTTTTTAGGAATTAGGGTAATGAAGGTAGAACTAAGCACTCTACCAATGTTGCCTCTAGCAAAAAAACCTTTAAACACCTCCCCAATATCCATGAGAATGTCCCAGAAAGCCGTGAAGAACTCCATAGTAAAGTCGTTCGGGCCAAGAGACATCCTCACTAAATCCAAACACCACACATCGAATTTCTGCCTTGCTGACCTCTTTCTTTAGACTGACCCTCTCCCCTTTGGGCAGAGAGTCAAAACCAAGACTAGCCAAAGTATGTCTATCCTAGCCCTCATCCGCATAAAGATCCTCACAAAACCCCATAATCTCTCTTCCAACTCCCTCCCCACGCCCTGTCCTCAATCCTTTTGTTACCCACCACCAAGTGCTGAATGTTGTTTATCTTTCTCTGATTATTGGGGTCATCACATGAAAGAACTTTGTGTTATTATCCCCAATTGTCACCCATTTTTTTTGCCTCTCGGATATCTTTCCTTTTGTACATCTTCTATAGCCCATTGTTCCTCAGCAAATAAGCTCCTAACCTCTTGAAGGTCATCCAGCTCCTGAATTTTTGCGCAAGTACTCCTCCTTTACTTTCCCCACCAAACCCAAAACATTAATGTTCCTTTCCTTAATGGCATCCATTAGTTTCTTCAGTTTGAAAGTAACCCTGTATTCAGAACCGCCCCTCACAATCCACGAATCCCACTGCAAAACTACCATATTTCAGAAGCTTGCCCCCTTTTTAAATCTAGAGAGTGAAGGTCTTCTCCCTGTATTGTCACATTTCAGAAGAATGGGAATGTGATCCAGAATAGGTCTAGCTAGACCATCAACACCCCCCCCCCCTCCCCCCCCTCCAATCCAATCCATGGAACCCTTGAAGTGACCACCACATCCTCCCGTTCCACCCACATAGCCTGCCTGCGACCAACCTCAGTTGGCCCATAAACTTGTAAGAGATCCCAGACCTGTCCAATGTCCTTACTCAGCTTCACCGCTCTGAAAACACACCTGTCCTCTTCTCCACTCCTTCAATCAAAACTTCATTCCAAACAACAACCCCACCCAAGAAGCCCACATTAGAACTGATACTCGACCACTCCCATTTATTGCCCTACAAAAATACTCATTTCTTTTGGAGTCAGTATTCCCCCTCCTCTCCACCCCCCAAATTTTCATTTACTAGATAGCGACGGCCCATGGTTTCATCTCAGCCAAGAGGGCATTCACCGACGCCCTCTTATTAACGCCGCACACACAGGTCAGCACCACCTGTTCTGCTACTATTTCTGTAGATCACAGCCCACGTTACTCTAAACCAGGTTTAACAGAAGAAAACCTACTTTAGAATCTGTTTTACGGTGTAAGAACACAGTCAACAGCCCCCAATTCACAGTAATTTAATTAAACCTGGTTTAGATTAACGTTAAACATACCTAATGAGGGCTTCTGTCCAGCAATATCTAAAAACAGCACTAACTCCCAACTTTATGTGTAAAAACATAGCCTTAGAACAGTGATAAAACACACAAATTAACCCAGAATTCTGTGCAGAAATCCTGTCCACTAGGGACAGAATTTTAGGTGAAAGCTGAACCCAAACTGCTATTATAGGAGAATATTCAGATAGACTAATTAATAACAGTAACACCCCTAAAATGCAGCGATGTCAAAACTCTCACAGCAACAAGCAACAATATTCCCAGAAGTTGTATGAGTCAATCACAGCAACTTAAGTCCAGAAAACACCATTAAGCAATATCTATCTATCTATATATATATATATATATATATATATATATATGGGTTTAAACAGCAGCACATAATCAATCTAAGAACACTGTATTCACAGTTGAAAAAA
This sequence comes from Chloranthus sessilifolius, assembly GCA_021018995.1. NCBI lineage: Eukaryota > Viridiplantae > Streptophyta > Magnoliopsida > Chloranthales > Chloranthaceae > Chloranthus > Chloranthus sessilifolius. The sequence goes on along the minus strand of CM037589.1, from coordinate 124,649,992 downwards.
GGTTCAAAAACCTCGAGATCAGCAAGAAGGGAAGGACTCAAAAGTCACAGCAGAAAAAGAGGTTCAAAAACTCTCATTCTATTATCATTTAATAAAAAAACTCACAATAATAATCTCCACGTCTTGACCCGCATGTATTTGAAAATAAATACATGCCTAAGAGCATCTCCAACTGGCTCTTCAAATCCCTGTCAGCAAGTGCAACGGTTACTTTTGAAGAGCCGGATTAGTCAAAACGCCCTCCAACCAGGCTCTTCAATTCGACGTAGATTTGAAGAGCCCCCCTTTCACTCTTTAAAACTGAAGAGCCTCTTTCCACTCTTCAAAAGTAAAAAAATATTATTTTATTCCAAAAATGACCGTTGGAGGGGAGGGGAAATAATAAAATATTAGAAAAGTATAAAATAATGGAAATTGAAGAGTGTGGTTGGAGAAGAGCACCAAGGCACACTCTTCAAATTTTACCACACAATTTAGGCTCTTCAAATTTTAGCCACATCAATATCTCCAACGGCTAAATTTGAAGAGCCTAGTTGGAGATGATCTAAGCTTCTAAATTTAGTTTCCTAAATCAACTAGGACTCTTAACTCCTAACTTAGGAACAACTCTAACAATTAAACCCCTACTTTCTAGAAGCCTTAATCTAAAAATAGAAAAGAATTAAAAAAATCGACCACCTTTAGAAGCTCAACTCTTGAGACCCATTCAATCGTTCGCTTTTAAGGGCTGTTGCTTGGTGTGACAGTAAAAGGCTTGGACTGTAACTTGGGGCGCGTACGTGCCCCTGGGATTAGTCGGGTCTCTAAGAGAGTCGGACACCTACGTTATAAAAAAAAAGAAGGCTTGGGCTGTCAAGCGTGAGAACGGGGGTGAGGGTTCGAATCCGGAGCAGCCACTTTGTGCGTAAAAGCCAAAGGTTAGGTATGTATCCTGTCCACCCCTCCCACTGGGTAATGGCTTTTTACTCTTTAAGTGATCATGTGACCCCCCCCCCCCCCTTCCGCTTTAAAACCAGATTATTACTCCCATTAAAACTAGGTCAAGCAGCCACCTAGATGGTCACGTGGGCCTTATCTTGGGCAATCTCAAGGCCCACTTAGCCATGGGTCATCAAATTAAAACCCCTTTAATCTAATTTTCAGGCCCTTGAATCTCATGATTTCTGAGATAATTCGAGCCATCTCAAACTCCGTTTAACCCTTTCAAACAGCTCCAAATCTGTCATCCTTGTGCTGCATCAACTATGAACTTGTTTGTCTTAGTTAATACCTCATTCCAGGTTCATAAGCTCCCTCTTTTCCTTCTGTCTACTTACAGATGTTTCTGCTAACTTGATCCTTCAAATTGGAAAATATGACTTTTAAACTGCTTTCGACTCCTATGAATTTTCTGTGGGCCTAAGCACCTCGCTTGAAGGTAATTTCTGTCCTTTTACTGCATTTTTATTCCAATAGAGATAAAAATAAAATTCAGAAAGTTTCAAAAAAATTAAATTGAAAACTACGATTTATAATTTTCAATAGACATCTAAACTCCTTCACAGTTATCATAGTCAAGACTGATTCCAACTTCAATCATTGTTTCCATATCCAAATGCTCCAAACGTTTCAACTCAACCCATCGGTTTCCATCATTCTCTACTGTTTCACACCTATACATCTCCAAATCCCATCCACCCAACCACACACACATGAAAAAATAAAAAGTCAACAAAAAAAAAAAAAAAAATATATATATATATATATATATATATATATATATATATAGTATATACAAGATACGGGGATCAATACTAACAAAACAATAAGGAAATGCTCAGAATTTTCATCAATTAAGTATGGAAAGAAAAAACAAAATGTTCCTAAATCTCATAAATACAATGATCCTAACTGAAAATTTTCTAATTATTCATCCACTTAAAATTCACAGGATAAAAAAAAGACTAGTCAGAAAAAATAGTATGGTGCTTTGGATAAAAAAATGGTGGTGCTTCCATTTATTTTATTTTTAAAGAGTTGGTATAGCCGGATAGAGTAACCGAATCCATTCACTCTCAAGAGTGAATGCGTCATCTCTTAATGCTAAAATGGTCACGCCTCTGCTTTCACTTATTTGGATGCTCATAAAAATACATGCATTATTTTCTTTCTTTCTACAGGAGCATCCATATTAGATTAGATTTATTTGAGTTCTATGACTTAGGAAGACCGGATCAATGAAGAATATGAGTGTCATCTTTTTTTATTGGATCCAGATAAGATTGAGAACCTTGTGAATTGATATAAATTATGGCATTCTTCGTGATTGAACTCCAGGATGACGACTGGTCACTCGATACCAACTCATTTATAAATGGGTGTATGCGTATAGTGATCAGAATTTTCAATCAATTGGCCACATCGAACATATCCGGCAAATTCACCAACTGGACCATCATAATCACTCAATGATGAACTTCTCCCTGGACTGTTATACGCATTTTAATCGATTGCCCAAATGTCCCCTCCAAAGGGGTGTCCCATCAATTTGGTGATCTGGATAGAAGGACATAGGAGTAGGGGTGTCAACGGACCGGGTCAGGTCAGTGTGGGCCAAAATTTCGGCTGCCCAATGGAGCAAGGGCAGTTACTTGACCCGACCCGATCCAATCCAAGGTGTCAAGGGTATATGCCCACTGTGAAACCCGATCCAATGGGTCAAGGACATATGTCTGGCATGTCCCTACCCGAAAAACCAACTGACCTGACCCAACCCGTTGACAGCCCTATATGGAGGACATTGTCATCGATGATAATAGAGCTATGCAACACACCGTAGAGACAAGATAATATACGGACACAAACACAGTCACAAATATGTGAAGAAGGCCACAATCAAGGCTATATCCCCGGCGCGACCCGACCCGAAAAACCACTCAACCCAACCCAACCCATTGACAGCCCTATATGGGGGACACTGTCATCGACGATAATAGAGCTATGCACCATCCCAGAGAGACAATATAATATACGAACATAAACACATTCACAAATATAAGAACAAGGCCACAATCAAGGGTATATGCCTGGCGCGACACCCATTGACAGCCCTATATGGGGGGACATTGTCATCGATGATAATAGTGCTACTCTCCATCCCATAGAGACAATATAATATACGAACACAAACACACAAATATATGAACAAGGCCACAATCAAGGGAACATGCCGACCCAACCCGTATGGGGGACACTGTCATCGCTGATAATAGTGCTACACATCATCGAGACATTATCATATACAAACACAAACACATTCACATATATATAAATATATATATATATATATATATATATATATATATATATATATATATATGAACAAAGCCACAATCAAGGGTATATTTCCAACTCGAACTGACCCAACTTGTTGGCTGCCCTTAATGGGGAACACTGTCATCGTCGTAGATAGTGCTACGCACCATCCCATAGACTCAATATAATATACAAACACAAACACATTCGCAAATATGTGAACAAGGCCAATATAATATACCAACACAAACACATTCACAAATATATGAACAAGGACACAAACAAAGCACTTCTGTCAATTAACAAAATTTAATTATTCGATTTCTCATGAAAACCACAAAATTGGACAGACCCGCTTCATATATCCAACGAAAAATATAGATAAAATTTTATATTAAAAAAAAAAAGAAAATGGCAACCAACAACCAACCTTAAGTGCAACGGGAAATGCCATGATATACTTCAAAAGTGCATTTCTAATCTCTCCATCCCCCTCACAGTCCTCCACACCCGTCATTACCAACCTCGCAAACTCGCTCGTCCCCGAAACCACCCTCATCCACGCCTTCCTCCCTTCTTCATACCTAGAATATGACGCCTCGGTCCTGAACACCAGCAAAAGTGCGAGAGCGGGCGCGGTTAGCTGGTAGGGCAGCGATGACGCCCTGAGAAGCGGGAAAAACGCGGGTAGCAACTTCAAATCAACGGCCGAATTATACGACGCGATCACCGCGGCCACGGTGGTGAATGCTATGACCGGGGGCACGAGAGATAGTATAACTCGGGACGAGAAGCTCGACAAGAGGTGTCGAATGTGGCGGAGAGAGCTACGGTGCTCAACCCATTTTTGGTGGTTGTAAAGAGATCTTTTAGTTCGCATACCGCGCTCTTGAATGGTGTCGGACCAAGCGGGGATCGATAAGAGGATGGAGATTAGGGCTGGGGGCTTTTTGTTGGTGGGAGAAGAAGAGCAGAAGATTTGAAGGGGTTTGGAAGAGGAGGAGGGTAGTTTGGGAAAGGTGTTGGGGGCAAAATGGGAAGAGTAAGAGGAGGGTAAGTTGAGGAGTGTTGGTTGTTTTATCATTTGGGATAATTAGGGTTAGGAGTTGGAGAAGAGGGTAAGAGGGAACAATGGACATGTTTTTGGAGTGAGTGAGAGGAAGAAAGTGAGAGGGAAAGGAAGTTGAAAGCAGTTATCTTGTGAATGAGGATTTTACACTTGTTTGAAGCCGGTTGGATAAAGAAGTGGAGACAGCCGTTTGGATTGGGTCGGGTCGGGTCGGGTCAGATAGGAAGCATCCAACCAAACCTTCAGTCAGGTCAGGGCAGACCAAACCTGCCTGACCAGATATTTAATATTATCTATAAAATTGACAGCCGACGCTACACTCAACTGTAGCAAACGCTGCGTACCGTTTCGGAGCAAATGGTAACTAATTGGTAGACCAAAGGTCAGGACAACATGCACAAAGGCCGATTAAGTCCATAAAAATTAAAGAAGAATAAAATTATATATATATATATATATATATATATATATATATATATATATATATATATATATATATATATATAAATACTTTTTATACATCATTTAAAATTTGGTCAAAGCTGAAAATTTTTAATGCACCAAATTACGATACTAGAAATAAACTTTAACCATAATTTAAAAGAGCAAAAAGCTATAAAAATAAGTTTTTTTTAAATAAAGTGCTTAAACGTGCTTGTGTTGATGTCAGATGCCGTGCAGCACGTGATTACAGTCAAGTGTAGCATTCAAATGCTACACTTACGTGTAGGGATGCTTTAACCATATATAAAATATAGAGGAATTAGAGAGGCTTGGGAGATTTTGAATTTTCAGGTTGTGTTGGTCATGTACCCATTGACCTATGGAGACAGGTCAATTTTTCAGGTCGGGTAGGGCATGTACTCTTAACACATGGAGTCGGGTAAGATTGGAGAGCCCCATGCCACCATCAGGTTAGGTCAGGTGGAGTCAGGTAAGATCGGAGAGCCGCATGCCACCATCAGGTTAGGTTAGGTCAGGTTGAGCCGAGCATATATAAAAAATTGTTGGCCCATTCTGGCCAGTTGACAGCCCTAGTGGAGAGGGGTTATTCAGTATTAAGAGCTATCGAGTGGGTCAAATCAAGCTAGAGCCATGTATGGCACTAGCCTAGCCTTAGACAAGTTTTAACATGACCTACCTTAGCCCTAGCAGGTCAAGCCAAGCTAGGCTGCGGCTTTGGGCCTTAAAATATTGCTATCATTTTTCTTGGGATAATGGCTAATGGCTGGCAGACATCTAAATTGTTCAAGAGATAATAAAGAAACATGCCTATAAGAGAATGTAAACCATCTGATTAATGATCCTTGGTTTAAACAATAGTTATCTATATCTTATGACCTACCTACTGGCATTCCCGTGGAGTCTCTCCCCTACTCACTCGCTTAGGGCCATAGTTACTAAAGTCGGGATTGAGGGGAACAAGCACAAGGAAAAAAATTGACAAAATGGGCAAAGTTGTGAAAAAAATGGGGAAGCGAAAAAAATAAAGAAAATATTTAAACATATTTAAAAATATATGTTTTTCTTTGACAAAAATGAGAATTTTCAGGAAAAAATTGAACAAATACGCGTTTAAAATGTACAAATCTGACTTTTTTTCAAAAAATACAATTATTTTTTAAACAGGACACAATTAAGAGTTTCTTACGTTTTACGAAAAAACTCATTTTAAACGAGTTTTGTTTAAAAAAATCACCTATCTTTGTAACTATGCTTATGTCTATGTTTCTTCTAATCATAAAACTATAAGGACTTAGATCTTAGATTTTAATATTGCTTTTGATACAACTGGTATCAAAGTGTCTCATATAATTCCATGGGTAATATTTTTTCATTTAATGATCCAGATATCATTGAAAGAAAGATCACATCCAATTTTAATTTTTAATTTTTATGATCTAATAGTCATTAAAATATAATCACATTGATTAAGGCACCTGTCTCCAAAAGCGGGACACTTGAGTTTGAATCTCCCCTTGAGGCCACGCTAGGGATTTATATCTCATGTTGACTTGACATGTGCTAACTTGGGGTGTGTATGTACCTTTGGGATTAGGCGGGTTGTCACGGACTTAGCGTTTTGCTCTGACAATCCGTACGACTTTTGCGCTTAACCGCTCACTAGCATCGCAAGATCAGTCTAATCCCGAAAACTCACAAAGAGACTAACAGAGAGTAGAAGAGAACTTAAGAGATGGAACGCAATGAATACTTGTATTCAAACTCAAGAATGTTTACAAGCTCTGAGGTACCTTGCAAATGAGACCATCCATCTTATTTATAGGCTACATGGGATACAATAGATGGTGTGAGATTGATCTATGTATCATTCATCCAAAGGTTAGGAATGTTCTAGAGTTTTCTCTAGAAACTTTTCCATCCTTCCTTTGGTCCACACTTTTCTACACTAGTCTAGGATTCTAGATCCTTCTTCTTCTAGCCTCTTCTTAGTATGTACATGATCCCGTATGTACATATATACATTAATGTACAAATATAGTGGGAACGATCACATGTTAAGCGCGGTTCGTGACACTCTCTCTCACCTATACTGGTGCATCCTCATCGCGTCTTCTTCTTCGAAGTGTCATATTTGCTCCCCAAATTGCCATAGTATTTCAGCATGCTCCCAACTAGCCTCGTTGTCTAGCAACTTTGTCCATTATAGGTGAACGCCTCAACGCCTTATTACTCTATCCGTGATAATATTCTCGACTTCCTTGTCGAATGAAGTCATTATGGCCGTTGGGGTTCGCTTTGAGATGTCCCGACTTGGTTCCTCTGTGTCTTCGTGGTATGACTTTACATTGGTAACATGGAAGACCGAATGGATCTTCAACTTCTCGGGTAGCTGGACCTCGTAGGACACCTTGCCTACTTTTTTAGTGATCATAAGGGGCCCTCATATTTTTGGATCAAGCCCTTGTGTACCTTCCTGAAGATCTTGAATTGTTGGGGTATGAGTTTGATCATTACCAAGTCACCTACTTGGTATTCAATGGGTCACCTTTTCGTATCTGCCCACTTCTTCATTCTCTTGATGGCTTTTTCAAGGTGCACTCTTGCTAAGTCTATTTTTTTCTGCCACCCTTTGGCAAATTGGTAGGGCTGTTAGCCTCTTTCCTGTGTATCCCGTAACAATAGTGTGAGGAGTGAGTGGTTGTTGACCCATTACTAGCTCAAACGGGCTGTGATGTGTAGACTCGCTCCTTTATAGATTATAAGAGAATTTGGCAGCATCAAACATCTTGACCCAATCTCTTTGGCTGGCACTTACAAAGTGTCGTAGATATAGTTCCACGAGAGCGTTGACACACTTTATGTGTCCACTAGATTGGGGGTGGAAGCTTGTAGAGAAGTGTAAGTCTGACCCCAACAACTTGAACAACTCGATCCAAAACCTTCCAGTGAACTGAGGATCCCAATCACTTATGATGGTTAGTGGTATTCCCCAGTATTTCACCAAGTTTCGTAAGAATGGGTGTGTGAATCCTTCGACAGTGCAATCTGTTGGAGCAATGATGAATGTACCATACTTAGAGAATCGGTCCACCACTACCATGATCGAACCACATCCCTCCGACTTTGGCAATGCATTGATGAAGTCCATAGAGACACTCTCCCAAGGTCTTGTAGGGATGGGTGGGGGCTCCAACAATCTCTTGGTTGTTGTTGCTTGATCTTGTCTTGTTGGCATACAAGACAAGTCTTCACGTAGGCCTCGACATCGGTTTTCATCTAAGGCTAATGGTAAGAAACTCCAAGAGCGCCATCGTGCAACATTGGCATAGGTGGTCAACCCACCGAGTATCATAGCACTCCTTGATGAGTTTCCTCCTTAGGTTTCCCCACTTTAGTATATATAGTCTTTCTCCCTTGGTATAGAGCAACTCATCGTCATCTCAGAACAGCTTCATGGTTCCCGTGCGATCCATTTCAAATAATCCCTTTGCTAGAGGATCTTCCTTCAATCCTTCTCTTATGCGATCTGAGAGTGTGCCTTGGAGTCGGCTAATCATTGCCAACTCTTCTCCCTTTAATGTTGCCAACTCACTTTTCCTGCTTAGCGTGTCTGCCACCAAATTAGTTCTTAGCTTATATTCAAATGCCATATTGAACTCTGCCAGGAAATCTTATCATCTAGCTTGCTTAGGACTTAATTTCTTTCGAGACTGGAAGTAGCTAGTGGCAATGTTATTAGTTTTCACCATGAACTTGGAGGTAGTGTCTCCAACTCCGCAAGCAATGGACCACCGAGGTCATCTCCTTTTCTTGGGTGGTGTAGCGCCTTTCGGTGTCGTTGAGTTTTTTTACTTTCGTAGGCTATTGGGTACCCTTCTTGTACTAAGACACCCCTTACAGCAATGTTTGATGCATCCGTTTGGACTTCATAAGGCTTACCAAGGTCCGATAAGCTTAAGATAGGCTCCTCTATGATTGCCTTCTTCAATCCTTCGAAGGTACGTTGACATTTTCCCATCCACACTCATGGAGTATTCTTCTTTAGTAGGTCAGTGAGGGGGCAGCCTTCCCTGAGTAGCCTTGTATGAACCTTCGTTAGTAGTTCACCAAGCCAAGGAATGACCTAAGCTCAGTCACTTTGGTTGGTGGTTCCCACTCTTGGATAGCTTGCACCTTGCTACTATCCATACTCAACTTGTCATCTCTTATCTTGTGTCCAAGGAACATGACTTCAGGTTGCGTAAAGGAACACTTCTCTTTCTTTATATATAATTCATTTTCTTTGAGAAGTTGAAACACCTTCTTTAGGTGCTTTACATGTTCTTCCAATCTGTTGCTATAGATGACTATGTCATCAAGATAAATCACGACGAATCGATCGAGATAAAGATGGAATATCTTATTCATGAGAACACAAAATGTTGTCGGTGCATTGGTGACACCGAAGGGCATCACTAGGAACTTATACAATCCATACATGGTCACACATGTAGTCTTTGATTCATCCCCTTCTGCGATGCATACTTGGTAATATTCCGATCTCAAGTCGAGTTTTGAGAAGTAATGTGCTCCTCCAACTGACCGAAGAGATTGACAATAAGTGGTATAGGATACTTATTCTTGGTTGTGACCTTGTTGAGCACCCTATAGTTGATGCATAGACATAGTGAGCCATTGTATTTCTTTTGGAACAAGACTGGGGCACCATAAGGGGCCTTGGATGGCTGGATGTAGCCGGCATCCAACAGGTCTTTGAGTTACCTCCTCAACTCTTCCAACTCGGGTGGGGCCATTCTGTATGGCGCTTAAGTAAGTGGCTTGGCCCTAGGTTTCAACTCAATTTTGTGGTCCACCTCTCTCCTGGGTGGCAACCTCTTAGGCAACTCAAGGGGCATCACATCCTGAGATTGTTTTAATACCTTCTTGACCTCCTTGGGCACTTGGTCTATGGTGTCGTCCTCCTACGAGAGCGTCGCTAGAAATATTATGCCACCCTTCTTTACGCCCTTCGCCAACTGTAGGGCCAATAGTGTTGTCGCAGTCGCCTTAGTTCCTCTTATCGCGGGAACCATGCATGGAGCACTCTCTTCTATGATGCAAACTGTGTTCATGAAGGGCATAGGTACTGCCTTTACTTTGTTAAGGAACTCCATCCCCAACACTACTTGAAAATCGTTCATCGAGACCATCGACAAGTATACGGTCATTTTCCACTCTCCAACGGTTAGTGCCTCTCCTCATGATGCGTCGTGAATCGGTTTTGCCTCCAAGTTGACGGCCTTGAGCCCCCTTTGCTCTTTGGTCGCCTTTATGCCAAACTGATTTGACTCTTCTACTGAGACAAAGTTGTGTGTGGCGCCCGTGTCCGCCATAGCACGTGTGGTCTTTCTATTGAGGGTTACCTCCACGTACATAAGCCCTTTGTTCGTGGACTTTGTGTTCTCACGTTTCTTTGGGACCTCGAATTGTTTCTTAACTGTGTTTAAAATTCGTAGAGACCCCATCGTAGTGTCTTCTGCCTCGTCCTTCTTTTCTTATAAGAGATCTTCTTTTCAAGCGATCCCTTGTCATGTGCAGCTCGTCGCATAAGAAGCACTTCAAATCACGAGTCTTATTGTTGTCGTACTTCGACTTGTCATTTCTCGAAGGCTTCTCATGCACAATCTCATATGACATGGAGATCTCCTACTCAAGCTGGTCTCCTCTTCCAACCAACGTGACTTTTTCCCTAAACCAACATGTCTCTGATACCAACTGTCACGGACTTAGCATTTTGCTCCGACAATCCATGCAGCTCTTGCGCTTAATCGCTCTCTAGCAACGCAAGATCAACCAAAACCTGAAAACTCATGATGTGATTTTTTAATGTATGTTTTACTCGCAAGTGCACGAATCGGTTTGTATATAATGGGTGCGGAGTACGAGATCGTTCCCACGAGGATTAATGTTGAAATACCTAAAAGAGACAAGTAATTCTAGAAATCTATTAAGATCTAACAGTATTCTACCAATTTTATGATTTAAGTGGTTGGTGAGATGGTAATTAATGACTACAAACTAAAATTCAATTGATGATTCACAAATAAAAGTAAAGATGATGATAAAGATGAAGATACTAAATCCTCCCATCTTTGGTCCGTTCTTCCTATAATATAAATCTAAGGATTAACTTATGAGATACTCATTAGTAACAAACATCTTTTATGGAAGATCAATGGTCAACACCCTAATAGGTTCCATGTTGCATCCCTGCAATTAGGACTTAGATGATATATAGAGGGATCAAGGGTACGGCTAGACACGCATGATCTCGGTTCAAATAAAACCATCCCCAAAGTGGGTGAAAATTCTAACAAGAATACCACTTACAAATCAAATCAAGGGCATGGCTCGCACACTTTATTGATTAGGGATATTTAAGATAAAATTACCATTACAGAACCAAGATCCAGGGCATGGCTCGGCACACTCGATCCCAGAACATAATCATAATTAAATCCACACAACGAAAACACAAAGACCATAACAATGATAGGGTAAAATTACCGTCACAGATCTGAGATCCCGGGCATGACTCGGCACACGCGATCCCGGTTAGTGGCGGGGATTTCATCCATTCATGATAGCACAATAACCATAAATTAAAAATCTCATATTTTAATCCTAAATTTATATTATTAAAAGTACATCCCTCGGATGGGAATCATTAGATCCCCATCTCTATAAATTTAGCCACACATATTGTAAATAAATGACATAAATAAATAAAGACGGGAAAATAACATTAATTAAAATTACCTCAAACTTCAAAATAAATTACCTTGATCCACACGTATGATCTTCAGAAAATTAATGCAGAAATAAACTTTGAATGAAATTTGTAAACTGAATACTGAAAAATTAAAGAACAAAGCTCTCAAAAAGAAATAATAAAACTTCCTATTTTTATGAAAAATAATAGCTAAAAACTAAGAACACTAAGAACTAAAACTCTCTAAAAAAAAAACTCTAATTCTAATCTCTAATCTACTCCTCTAATTCTCTACTTTCTACTCCTCTACGTTTACTCCTTTTTCCCGAAGTGTTTGAGTCTTTAAATAGATTCAAAAAGGTTTCCTGTAGTCGAAGTTTTTAGGGTCGATTAATCGACCCAGAGCTGTCGATGCATCGAGCCGACAATTCTTCCACAAAATCACGTTTCCAGTGTCAGAATCGTGTCAGACTGCTATTCCTGCTCGATTAATCGACCTGTAGGGTCGATGCATCGACCCCAGAAATCCGTGAAAATCAGCACTTTTTGTGGTTCAGACACTGCTTCGGTATTTCGGCCATAACTTTCTGTCCCGAACTCGGATTGAGACGATTCTTGCGCCGTTGGAAAGCTGACGAAAAGATCTACAACTTTCATGTTTTGACAATTTTGTAATTCGGCCGTCTTGAAGGTCCAAATTTAGCCGCAAGTCGCACCAAGTTCTTGATTACCCGAAATTGCAGTGTTTTTGCATTATATTCCGAATTCTTGCACTGTTTTCTATACTTGGCTCATATTTACCTGAAACACTTCAAATCTAATAAATCTTATCAGATAGCCTTCATCGGATAGCTAAATATAGGTATTTAGGGGTGAAATATTCTCATTTTTCAGTACTCATCATACCCCCAAACCTACACTTTGCTAGTCCTCGAGCAAAGCAACTAAAGAAAATAAATAAATGCCACTTTCGTAGGGAACACGATTGCACTTAGCATGTGCAACAAGCCTTTAAACCCCTAGGTGATCCTAGTGGAGGAGTTGTGTCTCCTGAGGGTTTACAGTGAAGTTACCCACAAACTTCAATATATTTTTGAAATCATCGATAAAATTGAGTTTTCAAAACATGATTTTGATAACATATATACCATTCAAAAACAAAAATCATTAATCAATTCAACATGCTAATTCTAAAAAACAACAATGTTATACTAATCATACTAATATCCATTCAAATTAGTCTAATGCTCAAATCGTTAGATAGCTCATCCATTCATGCCTAAACGTGAAGTGTGTGCATAACCAAACCAAAATTCATTCATCTCAGAACTAATTCAAACGGAAAACCGTTGGATTTGTTGTTTTGACTCAATCCTCACTTTAGGTATACTCTCAAAATATAAAGACATCGATAGTGGATAAATTTTTGCACATATGTGAGAAGTTAATACAAAGCAAAAAAGGTCTCACATGATAAATGAAACACGATGTAATCAATGAACAAAAATAAATCTCATAAGAAGATACTTGTATATCCTAAGCATGTCATATCAAGTGTCATAAGTATCACATATTTACTCTCCACAAGACAGTTACTAATGCAAGATCAGATCATGAAGGTCTTTTTAGGGTTATAATGGGGCTCAGGAAAGGGTAAGAAAGAATTGGAAGTTGGGATTCAAAGTTTCTGAGAAATTGGAAAAGAAACAACTTTTTTTTCTATTTCTCTTCTTTTCTTTTCTACTCTCTCACTATTTTTCTCAATTTTTTTCTATTTTTCTCAACTCACTTTTTCTTTTGAATTTCCTTTTCTTGAAGCACCTCAGATTTTTCATTACTTTTCACAATTTTCTTTTTCTTTTTCTCTCCCTTTTTTCTTTTTATTTTTGCCATACACTCTCAGTAAACACCACAACTCAGTATCTCTCCACTTACTCTCTTTTCGTTCACTCTCATCCCTCGTTCCTAATTTCTCAGAAATAAGAAGGGTAAAGCTGAATTTTCAGAAATGGTGAAGGGTTAAAGGTTAACGTGGCTTATCAAAGAATGTATAAAGGTAAATTTTCAATAGGCTCAAAGGGGTACTAGAAAGATAAATTTATTTGAGGTGGGACATTTTAAGCACAAACGAGCCAAAGATGGCCTTCAATCATATCCTTAAAAGATAGTAACTTTGCCTATTTGTCTTGAATAGATATACAGTACATTCTAACATAATGATATAAATTTGATTTCATGCAAAGTCACAAGTCAAAATAAAGTGTATGAGATAATGCAAAATAAGTCGTATTCAAAGAAAACTCCGAGTTTATATATTCACTCATCAATGACGGGAAATTAGCTCTAAAGCTCATTGGGTTTAGTCTCCACTAAGAACCTAAGATTCAACATTCAAAACAGTTCATCGATTTCTAAGTCTTAGCTTGGAATCAGTGTAAAAAGTCTAAGCATGAATATCAAAATTATCCACACATATCACATTAAGCTTCATCATCTTAGATACAAGTAATCAAAATATGACACTATTATTCTCAAAATTAAATTCACATGCATCATCAACTAAAGTTTGAAAACAATCGTAAAATAATGTGCATGATGACTTCAAAAATTAAAATTTTTTTTTTTTTTTTTTTTTTTTTTTTTCAGATAAAACAAATAAATGACGTAAAATAGTTAACCATACCCCCAAACCTAAAGATGACAATGTCCTCATCCTCATTTGTGAAAGAAGTAAGCGCACCCCCAAACTGTTTGAAAAAGTACCTCAACACAAAGATCGAGAGAATAATTGTATCAAATTGGAACAGTACAAAAAATATATTGAAGGGGATATGGTTACACTATTGAGGGAATTAAAAAAAACAACCTAAACTAAACAAAACAAAACAAAAAGGAAAGAAAAAACTAATAAAGCCTAAATCCTAAATCCTAAACTAAACAAGAATCCAACTCTGTTAATCATTGGTAGGCGGACCCATCCACCTCGGATCACTGAAATTGATATTCTTAGGCACAGGGAACAATTTCTCCCAAAGATCAAGGGGAAATTGATGAGACACCGCCGATTGTATGGATGGAGGTGGGGAGGTGAAAGTAGGAGATGAAGATGGGGGAGACGGTGACGGCATCACATCAATTATCTCGATATCAGTATCAACGCACAGTGTAGGAGATTTGGAGCGATTTACCTTTTTACGAGATGGTTCTCCCCAGGAAGGAATGATCATCGGATCAAGGTCGATGATATCAACATTATTCGACGCAAAAGGGACCGTCCGATGAGAGCGGCGCTCCCGCTTTTTAGCAGTCTCCTCCATCTTTGATAATCGGGCTCTGGTAAGATATAATCGTCGGGCCATAAGAAAGATTGTGCAGAGTTAATGAAAAGTGAGCCTAAAGGTGAATATAAAGGGAAAATATAGAGTTGGAGTAGGAGTGGAAAGAGGTGTCCTGCAGAAAAGAAACAATGAAAAGGTGTGGCAGTACGTCCAAGGGAGTCCATATACGTGAGAAAATAGGCAAATTAGAGTTCCAATAGGAGTGCCCGCGAAAAAAAAAAAAACAAACAAAAACAGAAAAAGGTGGGGTCGATTAATCGACCCTTGAAGGTCGATGCATCGACCCTTTGGTGGTCGATTAATCGACAGTGGGGTCGATGCATCGACACCCAAATTTTTTTTTTTTTTTTTTTTTTTTTTTTTTTTTTAAGCAACAGAGGGTCGATTAATCGATCCCTAAAGGTCGATGCATCGACCCTCTAGGGGTCGATTAATCGACAGAGGGGTCGATTCATCGACCTCCTACAAATTTTTATTTATTTTTTTTTTTTTTTTTTTTTTTCGCAAACAGTGGGTCGATCAATCGAGTATAACCCTCGATTAATCGACACCATCTTGGCAGAGAGTTGAAAATTTGTGAAAATTAACTTTTTTTTAAAAATGCGTTCCAACTACTCTAAAGGCAACCGGTAATTTGCAAAATTTTGACAATCTCACGATTAGAAAACACACTTTTCATTGATAAAGACGATGATACATGGACACTTCGATTTGACTCAAAATAAACAAATTTAAACAAAAGAAAGAAAAATAAGACAAAACGAAAAATCCTAATCCTAGACCAAACTAACTAATCATCGCCATCCTCCTCGGCTTGGCGGGCCCTGGCGCGCATCTCATCATAACTATCAGGCCACATGCGCTGCCCGATTTGATGGAGGAAGGAACGATCATAGTGGCTACGGCGCAGGAGTGCACCATGGTGTCGCTGCTGCTCCTCTTGTAAAGAGGTAATTTGGGCTTGGAGTGAGCCAAGCGACACACCCTCCTCGGGTCCTTGATCAGGTGCATGTTGGTCATCTTGACGGGCGCGGCGACGCTGGCGTGGGGGAGCCGGTGCATCAGCATGGGCATCAGGGACATTTCCCAAGAGACGCATACTGCGGTTCCACTGGGTTGCACCATATCGATAGAAAGCAAGGTCCCCGATATCATCATCCCGGTAGAACGGGAAACGAAGAAAATTCAGCAACTTCATAACATAATGGGGGAAGTAGACCAACGGGGCTTCACCAGTGGTAGGTTTAGCGAGTTCGTCATGGCATCGCCACATGCCATCATGAATGATCTTGGGCACGTTGATCCATGAATTGCGGTGGGCCCCATAAAGTGCTTGAACCCGATCACCGGTGCGCTCAGAAACGTGGCCACGGGGACAAAGATTGCTACTGACCACACTATCCCAAAACAAAAGCTGGCGCGGCAACGCCGATCGCCTAGTGGCGATCCCAGAAGAAAATATGCCGCGGCACATCTCGTTGATAATGTCCTCCTGAGACTCGTCAAGTTCCTCACCCAAAATGTGATCGTGAGGGCGGTCGCACGAAACATTAAAGACCTCCGCAATGGTGTGCGGAAAAATCGGTCGCGACCACCCATCAATTGTATAAAGAAGTGGGGGGCGACTTGATTCTCGATGGAGGCGGGCACCCATGCCATATTCTGGTAGAATAACCGAACCACGCGTTCGGACACTTTGATCACGGGTGGAGTGAGGAGAAAATAGGCATTGAGCGCCATCGCATAGGCGAGGGAAACGGCGCAGATAGGCAGTGCTTGGAAAGCCGCAAGATCAAAAACATATTCTGAACACAGGTCGCGGGTCGCGAAGCGACCACTTGGCTGATCACGTGGATGATCAGCAGGGCGTTGTACAAGTCTTTGCGGCGCGCGAGGTCGCCATGATTGCACCTTTGAATGTCGAGGGCGAAAAACAAATACAATCAAACTCGTGAGAAAGGAGTGAGACTCCTCCATTTAAATAGGCGCAAAGGCGCCTCTCGGGACGGACACAATCGAAATAATCGATTAATCGACCAAAAGTGTCGATTAATCGACTTGAATGAAAAGAGGCGCGTCAGAAGTCCCGACGCATGGAAACACGCAACGTCTTTAAGTGAAAAGACGCAACGTACGGAAGTGGAAAAGTCGATTAATCGACGCACTTATTCGATTAATCGACAAAAATCGAGGCAAATAAAAAAAATAAAAACGCACGTCCCAAAATAAAAGTCGATTAATCGATCCATAAAGAGTCGATTAATCGACACCAAATAAAAAACAAAACTGACGGATATTTAAGACGGCTCAATTTTCAAAAAGTGTAGTCGATGCATCGACTCAAGGAGTCGATTAATCGACTAAAAAAAATCAAAAATCGCCATAAATGCACTGTCCTTGAAAAGGACACTGAATTTAAGACTCCCGATTAATCGACCAAAAGAGTCGATTAATCGAGCACAATTGGGTCGATGCATCGACAGTGGGGTCGATGCATCGACACCCAAAATTTTTTTTTTTTTTTTTTTTTTTTTTTTTTTTTTTAAACGAAACAAAACACAATAAAACGGAAAATACACAATTGGGTTGCCTCCCAATAAGCGCTAGTTTAAAGTCGATAGCTCGACCTTGGGAATCACTCAGTCAGGGTGAGCCAGTGGCTCACTCAAAGAAATAGTGTTAGAGAATGCAATCGCATTCTCAAGGAAGCAATTTCAATGTTGCCGTTAACGAAAAACATTCCCATGTTTGGGTTGATAATATCTCGCCCCATTGGGGAGTATTCGAGAGATTTTAAAAGGACCACTCCAACGGGTTTTTAGTTTCCCCGGAAATAGATGAAGTCGGGAATTGTAGAGTAAAACTAGTTGACCAACAACGAACGATTTTCGCAGAATATTTTGATCATGAACCCGTTTCATCCGGTCCTTATACGATTTAGCACAGTCATATGCATCAGCACGGATTTCCTCTAATTCATTTATTTGGAGACCCTTTGGGTACCAGATTCCAGGAAATCGAAATTCAATGACTTAACGGCCCAAAATGCTCGATGCTCTATTTCAACCGGGAGGTGACATCCTTTACCAAAGACCAACCGATACGGCGACATGCCAATCGGAGTTTTAAATGCAGTTCTATACGCCCATAGAGCGTCATTCAATTTTAACGACCAGTCTTTACGGTTCGGATTGATTGTCTTTTCTAAAATTTGCTTAAGTTCGATTAGAGACTTCAACTTGGCCACTTATGCGAGGATGGTAGGGTGTAGCAACTTTGTGTGTGACACCATATTTCTTCATTAATTGGGTGAACACTTTGTTGCAAAAGTGCTTTCCACCATCACTGATTATCGCTTTTGGAATGCCAAAACGTGAAAACACTTGATCCTTGAGAAATCAGTCACTACTCGTGATCATTAGATTTACATGCCACGGCCTCTACCCATTTCGAAACATAGTCAACGCCGACAAGAATGAACGTATTTCCAAACGAATTCGGGAAAGGACCCATAAAATCGATCCCCCAAACATCAAATAACTCAACTTCTAAAATTGGATTGAGCGGCATCATGTTGCGCTTTGAGATTCGGCCTAGCATTTGACAGTTGTGACAGGATTTGCAATGTTGATGGCAATCCTTAAATATCGTTACCAAGATGAAACCACTTTGAAAGATCTTATTGCGGTCTTTTTGGAACTAAAATGACCTCCACGCTAACTCATGACAGAACGAGATGATTCGTGGTTGCTCAGATTCAGGAATGCATCGTCGTATGATTTGATCAGGACAGTATTTGAATAAGTACGGATCCTCGAAAAAATAGTGTTTCACCCGAGCTAAGAAAATAGATTTCTCATTCCTCGACCAATGGTGAGGTAATTTCTCGGTGACTAGGAAATTGACAAGATCCGCATACCAAGGTGGGCAATCAATCCTGAACAATTGTTCATCCGGGAAGTGCTCCAAGATTGGAACAGGCTCGTCAGGTTTCTCAATAATAATTCGTGACAAATGATCGCCACCACATTTTACGAACCCTTCTTGTCCTTGATCTCCAAATCAAACTCTTGTAACAACAAGATCCACCTTATTAAACGTGCCTTAGCCTCTTTCTTAGCGAAGATATCGCAGAGCGGCGTGATCTGTGAATACCACAACTTTAGATCCTAATAAATAGGATCGAAATTTATCCAACGAAAACTACCGCTTCAGCCTTTTCGGTTGGTCGAGTAGTTCAACCGGGCATCGTTTAGAGTCGACTCGCATAGTAGATCACATGCGGTAATTTTCTATTCGTTCAAAACAGGCTCCAATTGCATAATCGGCGTCGCACATAATTTCAACGGAATTCCCGGTTGGAGATTAATGCTCGAACCTTTATCAATTCGGCCTTAATAGCTTCAAAGGCACGCAAACATTTATCATCAAAGATGAATGGAACATCTTTGGAAAGTAAGTTTGAGCGGCGTGCTATCTTCTTCGAAATCTTTAATAAAACGC
The DNA here is from genome assembly GCA_021018995.1 of Chloranthus sessilifolius. Taxonomy (NCBI): domain Eukaryota; kingdom Viridiplantae; phylum Streptophyta; class Magnoliopsida; order Chloranthales; family Chloranthaceae; genus Chloranthus; species Chloranthus sessilifolius. The sequence goes on along the minus strand of CM037589.1, from coordinate 124,630,572 downwards.
TGTAAAAACCGGGCGTGGCCCGGAAAAGATCGATTTCCTTCATCCTCGGTGGTGGTAGGTCGGCAATTAAATCAACTTTAGCCTTATCGACCTTGATACCTGGGGACGATATGATGTGTCCCAAAACAATGCCATCTTTAACCATGAAATGACATTTTCCCGATTAAGAACAAGGTTCTTCTCCGGCATCGTGCAAGCACTAGCGACAAATGATTCAAACGATCGAAAGCTGTTTCCATGTATTGAGAAGTCGTCCATGAAGACTTCCAAGAATCGCTTCGACCATTATCCGAAAAATACTCAAGACATACATCTTTGGAATGTAGGTGCATTACAAAGCCAAAGCGGCATTAGTCGGTAGGAGAAAGTACCAAAAGGACATGTGAAAGTGGTCTTCTCACGATCCTCCGGTGCAATGACTATTTGGTTATACGGAATAGCCATCGAGAAGCAATAGTACTCATGCCGGCCAATCTTTCTAACATCCGATCGATCGATAACGGAAGTGGAAAGTGATCTTTCCTCGTCATCAAATTTAACTTCCGATAATCGATGCACACTCTCCACCTGTTTGAATTTTGTAGGGACGGTATGTTTTCTTCATTCTTTACCATTGTGATTCCGATTTCTTAGGGACCACTTGTGTGGGGTGACCCATTCTTGTCCGAGATGGGGTATATGATTCCAAAGATCTAAAAGTTTGATTACCTCATTTGGACCACATCTTGCATGATAGGGTTCGGTCTCTCTGTGGTTCCTAGAAAACAAGCATTGTCTTCCAAATGGATTCGGTGCATACACACCGTTGGACTAATGCCTTTGATATCTTTTATCGACCAACCGATGGCACTTTTGTGCTCTTTGAGTACATTCATGAGTCGGCCTTGCTGATTCGCATCCAGTGTTGATGATATGATAACAGGTTGAGTTTCATTCTCCCCCAGGTAGGCATACTTGAGATTCTCCGGAAGAGGTTTAAGTTCTAAGGACACTTTCTCCTCCTCTTTTGGCTTTTCCTCGATTAATTCAATTTGAGTTCCACTCTATTTCCTGTTCTTCACCCAGACGTGGTGTGGAATCCAACATGTGATTTACTTCTTGGATTAGTTGATCCACATCGAAATTTTCTCCAAAATGCGCAAGACAAGCTGCTAGAGGATCCTCAGATTCAGATGCATTAAATATTTCCTCTACAATTTCATCGAGTATGCAAGCTTGTGCATGTTCGTCATCCTCCATGGGCTTGGCAATATTAAAATGTTGAGTTCAATACGGTCATATTCGAATAATGATTCATGATCCCATTTCGACAATTGATCGGTAGCATTGGAGGTTGCTAGGAATGGTCTTCCTAGAATCCTCGGAATATTATTCTTCAAATTTGATCTTTGGTTCAAAGGTCTAGAACAACAAAATCTACGGGAAAGTAGAAAGAATCCACCTTGATGAGGACATCTTCTACAATTCCTCGAGGATTTTTACGGACCGATCATTAGCGAAGGGTCATTGCGGTGGTCTTAAGTTCTCCCAATTGAGCTCCTTATACGAATAAGGCAACAAGTTAACACTTGCTCCTAAGTCCAAAAGAGCCTGATCAATACGGTTATCGCCGATAATGATCGAGATTGTAGGACAACCTGGGTCCTTGTATTTGATCGGGAGCTTTGCTTGCAATACTGAACTAACCAGCTCGGCTAAGAAAGCCTTTTTCGGAATATTGGTCTTTCTTTTGATTGTGACCAATTCCTTCAAAAATTTAGCATAAGTACTTGGATGGCATCCGGAAAGGAATATTAATTTTAATTGCTTGAAAATCTCATTTATTCCTTCCACATCACGATTTCTCGATGGTGCCATCAATCTTTGCGGGTATGGTGCTTTCGGAACAAGACTCTTATTTTGTTCACTCTTGTTATCTGATATTTCTTTTGCTTGTACTTTGTCATCAATTTCTTCTCTCTCTTCAGATTTCTTCTCTCCATCAGACTTTTCCTCCTCCTCTGGCAACACTACTTTGTTATCGACCTGCTTTCCAGATCTCAACGCCAGTTGATCGCCCGAATTTGTTGTTGATTATCCTCTTGTGTTGAAGTTGATGTTTGTTCAACAACCATTTGGCCCCTTGGGTTAGGAACAGGTTGGCTTGGAAACGAACCTTTTTCTCTTTCACAGAGAAAGGATGCCAATTGCCCAATTTGGGTCTCTATTTTAGAGATTGAGGACGTGTGAGAATGGATGAGTTTCATCAGGTCCTCAGTAGAAGGAGTTTGTGTATGAGGACGTTGGGCAGGATTTCCCTGTGGGTTGTTAAATCCAGGTGGTGGAAATGTCGGCACAATATTTTGTTGTGGTTGGTTTTGATAACCTCCCATTGGCTGTGTAAACTGAAAATTCTGGTTCATTTGCCGTGTGGCGCCAACCCGATTTTGATTGTATTGAAATTGATTTTATTGAACCCTTGCCGCTGAAATTGCCCTTGACCGTAGTTCTCTGGTCCTTGATTGAAATTTTGTTGGGGATAAAGTTCATCCCCACGCTTCTGGCTGCATTCTTTGATTATCTTGTTTCCATGAGAAATTTGGGTGGTTTCTCCAGCTATTTGGGTTATTCTCATTGAAAACGTTTCCTTGATTCCGCCCATAATTATTCACCACATTTAATTGTTCAGATGTGTCTTCATGATAGTTACGCATTGAAGGACATTCATCGCCATATGCATTGGACTTGCACAAATTGAACACGGTCGGGTTGTGTATTGACCATATGCACATTCTTCTTACTTTCAATTCCTCCACTTGTTGAGTGAGGAAATCAATTTTAGCAATCGATCTGGGGAATCCTTTACTCACGATCCTCCTTTCTTTGTTGAACTCGGCTTGATCCGGGTTTTGACCGCTTGTTCAGTCTTTGTGAAATCCAGGTCTTTGAGAGTCCTCACTAGCTTTTCTAAGAAAGCATAAGATTCGGTTTCTTTAAGGCTCAGAATCCTCCGCCATTCATTGACTCCACGGATGTCTATTTGGTTGATTTAATCCATTGTAGAAACACTGGACTAGTCTCCACTTTGAGTATCCATGGTGCGGACATTTGAGTAAGAGATCCATGAATCTATCCCAAGCTTCATATAATCTCTCATCTTCCTCTTGCGTGAAATCCGTGATTTCACGTCTAAGGGCATTCGTCTTCGCCATAGGGAAGAACTTTGATAGAAACTTTTTGACCATCTGATCCCAGGTGGTTATGGATCCTGATGGTAGAGAATTTAACCATGCTTTCGCTTTATCCTTTATAGAGAAAGGAAATAAGCGCAGCCGAACAGATTCTTCGCTGAAATTTTGGTAAACAGATGAGCAGACTTCAACGAAGTCTTTAACATGCTGGTATGGATCTTCTCGATCCATGCCGTGAAAGATTGGAAGGATTTGGATGACATTTGTCCGAATTTCAAACCGGCCACCAGGTGTGGCGGGGTACACAATGCATGATGGGGTGTTTGTAGTTATTGGAGAAAACAATTCTCTCAATGTTGGTTCTTCCTCTTGTTCGAGTTGCCCATTCATGTTGTCAGTCATATTGACTTCAGTGGATGATTCACTTAAAACTTTCTGCCTTGATCTAGCGTCCTTACGATTTGACCGACAGGCACGTTCGATCTCAGAATTTAACGGTTCTAAATTTCTCTCTTTAGAAGACCTAGTGTGCATACAAAGGATGCACAAAGCAGAGGTTTTCGGCAGAACAACCTCAAAACAAAAATAAAATTTTTCAAAATTTTTTTTTTTTTTAAATCGATTAATCGAGTATAACTCGATCAATCGAGGACAACTCGATGCATCGACAGTTTGGGTCGATGCATCGACCTCCAAAAATTTTATTTTATTTTATTATTTTTTTTTTTTTTTAATTAAGCAGAAATACTATTTTAATCCTCGAAAATTCCTAAAATTTACTGTCTACCAAAAATTCAGATTTTCTAAATTTAATCCCCGGCAACGGCGCCAAAAACTTGGTGTGATTTTTTAATGTATGTTTTACTCGCAAGTGCACGAATCGGTTTGTATATAATGGGTGCGGAGTACGAGATCGTTCCCACGAGGATTAATGTTGAAATACCTAAAAGAGACAAGTAATTCTAGAAATCTATTAAGATCTAACAGTATTCTACCAATTTTATGATTTAAGTGGTTGGTGAGATGGTAATTAATGACTACAAACTAAAATTCAATTGATGATTCACAAATAAAAGTAAAGATGATGATAAAGATGAAGATACTAAATCCTCCCATCTTTGGTCCGTTCTTCCTATAATATAAATCTAAGGATTAACTTATGAGATACTCATTAGTAACAAACATCTTTTATGGAAGATCAATGGTCAACACCCTAATAGGTTCCATGTTGCATCCCTGCAATTAGGACTTAGATGATTTTCATATATAGATCTGGGATCAAGGGTACGGCTAGACACGCATGATCTCAGGTTCAAATAAAAACCATCCCCAAAGTGGGTGAAAATTCTAACAAGAATACCACTTACAAATCTGAAATCAAGGGCATGGCTCGGCACACTTTATTCAGATTAGGGATATTTAAGATAAAATTACCATTACAGAACCAAGATCCAGGGCATGGCTCGGCACACTCGATCCCAGAACATAATCATAATTAAATCCACACAACGAAAACACAAAGACCATAACAATGATAGGGTAAAATTACCGTCACAGATCTGAGATCCCGGGCATGACTCGGCACACGCGATCCCGGTTAGTGGCGGGGATTTCATCCATTCATGATAGCACAATAACCATAAATTAAAAATCTCATATTTTAATCCTAAATTTATATTATTAAAAGTACATCCCTCGGATGGGAATCATTAGATCCCCATCTCTATAAATTTAGCCACACATATTGTAAATAAATGACATAAATAAATAAAGACGGGAAAATAACATTAATTAAAATTACCTCAAACTTCAAAATAAATTACCTTGATCCACACGTATGATCTTCAGAAAATTAATGCAGAAATAAACTTTGAATGAAATTTGTAAACTGAATACTGAAAAATTAAAGAACAAAGCTCTCAAAAAGAAATAATAAAACTTCCTATTTTTATGAAAAATAATAGCTAAAAACTAAGAACACTAAGAACTAAAACTCTCTAAAAAAAAAACTCTAATTCTAATCTCTAATCTACTCCTCTAATTCTCTACTTTCTACTCCTCTACGTTTACTCCTTTTTCCCGAAGTGTTTGAGTCTTTAGTCCGCAAAAGGTTTCCAGTCGAGTTTTTAGGGTCGATTAATCGACCCAGAGCTGTCGATGCATCGAGCCGACAATTCTTCCACAAAATCACGTTTCCAGTGTCAGAATCGTGTCAGACTGCTATTCCTGCTCGATTAATCGACTCAGAGGGTCGATGCATCGACCCCAGAAATCCGTGAAAATCAGCACTTTTTGTGGTTCAGACACTGCTTCGGTATTTCGGCCATAACTTTCTGTCCCGAACTCGGATTGAGACGATTCTTGCGCCGTTGGAAAGCTGACGAAAAGATCTACAACTTTCATGTTTTGACAATTTTGTAATTCGGCCGTCTTGAAGGTCCAAATTTAGCCGCAAGTCGCACCAAGTTCTTGATTACCCGAAATTGCAGTGTTTTTGCATTATATTCCGAATTCTTGCACTGTTTTCTATACTTGGCTCATATTTACCTGAAACACTTCAAATCTAATAAATCTTATCAGATAGCCTTCATCGGATAGCTAAATATAGGTATTTAGGGGTGAAATATTCTCATTTTTCAGTACTCATCAACTCACAAAAAGACTAAGAGAGAGTAGAAGAGAACTCAAGAGAGAGAATGCAAAGAATACTTGTATTCAAATTCAAGAATGCTTACAAGCTCTAAGGTGCCTTTCAAATGAGGCCCTACATTCTATTTATGGCTACATGGGATACAATGGATGGTGTGACATTGATCCATGTGCATTCATCCAATGGTTGGGAATGTTCTAGAGTTTTCTCTAGAAACTTCTCCATCCTTCCTTTATTCCACACTTTTCTACACTAGTTTAGGATTCTAGATCCTTCTTTCTTCTAGCCTCTCTTTAGTTTGTACATGATTCTATATGTACGTATATACACTAATGTACAAATATGGTGGGAAAGATCCCATGTTAAGCACAGTTCGTGACAGGGTGCTCCAAGAGGCCCAAACACCCAGGTTATAAAATAAAATTTTCTAAACATCTAAACCCTTGTTGTTCGATCTTGAGGCCCAGACACTAAGGTTATAAAATAAAGTTTTCTAAACATCTAAAACCTTGCTGTTCGATCTTGATGATCAATGCAAAGGGTGGGTTTTATAATTTATTTTTTGATTATGGCTTTCTTGCATCATAGTTATTGTTCATTATGATGTAGAAACTTAAAAAACAAAATAAAACAAGTTATCTTGCAATACCGATGTATGGTTAAACCTTGTGCTAGTACCATTTGGATGTCAAGTGGCACCTAATCTAAAGATCAGGTGTCAAGGCAACATGCACAAGATCAATCATATCCATCACCGAAAAAAAAACTGAAAAAGCATCTTATCCACCATTCAAAACGTGGTCAACGATGAAAAAATTCAATGCATCAAGTATGTTGGGTGGAACCCAATATTTGATCACGTTTTTAAGGTAATTTTATTTATTTTTTAGATCACATGCCATGTGGCACATGAACCCAAAACATTTTTTTGGGATCATATGCCACGTGGTATGTGATCTCACACATGCACAAGGTCAATGTTGGGTGAATGATGCAAAGATTCTTTAACTCACTCACTCTCTCTCTCTCTCTCTCTCTATATATATATATATATATATATATATATATATATGGGGAAGAGGGCATATCGGTTGGAATGCGTGGATGAATCCCTGCATATATATGGAGAAAGAGTGCCTTCCTTAACCCTTCAGCATTTGAACGTTGTGCGAGTGCCGATATCATATGCCACATGGCATATGATCCCAAAAGAAATCCCATTTTGGGATCATGTGCCATATGACATGTGATCTATAAAAAAAATATTAAAAACTTTTTTGACCTTCAAAAACATGGTCAAATATTGGGTTTCGCCCAACATACTTGGTGCATCGTATTTTGGCCAACTTTGACCACGTTTTGAACAGTGGATAAGATGTTTTTTCAATTTATTTATATTTATTATTATTATTATTATTATTATTATTATTTTGTGATGGATGTGATCAATTTTGTGCATGTTGGCTTGACACCGGATCTTCAGATTAGATACCACTTAGCATCCAACTGGCACTTGCATATCAACACTAGGTGGCTAACCTAGCGTTATATATATATATATATATATATATATATATATATATATATATATATATATATATTTCCTTCAATATGCCAATTGATAGTCTAGTAATTTGGTCCATCAAATTTCAATAATGACTAAAATGAAATTATTTTTAAAGTTGGTATACATGCCTTCTATGCAAATGTTTAGAAGAAAAATAGAAAATTTGAAGGGTAAGTTTTGGAACACCCTACATTTATTGTAGGAAGCTTCCATCATTGGGCCTACAAAGTGATAATATTTCATGTTAATGTTTTGAATTTAATTCATCCTTTTGTTCTTTATAGGGACATTGCTGATAGCAAGAACATATCTTCTTCGTAGATTAGTGGATGACTGAAAACACATATCTTCTCAACATAGGTGAGGTGTCACTTTTCAATGTGTCTTTTCAAAAAAGAGTGAGTCATTTATCTTCAAGAAGTATCATAGGTGACAAGAATGCATGTCTTTTCTCTATAGACAAGCGCCTCTATACTAGTTTTTTTTATCATACGGTGAGATTTTATTTTATTTTTTTTACTAGGATTTCATTAAAACGAGAAAAAAAAAAGAGTACATACGGTGAAATATGGTTGTACACAACCATTAAGGAGGCATGGATCTCCGTGATTAATGTAGATGTAAATGTGACAATCTTTCTAAAGTAGTCATGAGTTGTTTCACATGGATATATATTGTTTTCTATAGGATATAGGGTATACCTGGTTTCACAAATGTGAACCATTTTCCAGTACCTGGCTATTCTTGAGTCTTCTCACATGGTCCAGAAAGATGTACGATCAACAAAAGACTCTTGACTATAAAATATTAAGCTCTTAGTTGGCTTATTTGATTGTGGGGAAAAAAAAATGTGATAGTCATCTTATGCTGGATCAAATAAGGAGAGCATGAATTCAAGACTTTTTAATCTTGAATCCAAGGATCAAAATCTTGGCCGAAATGACCGAAATTTCGGCCGAAATTAACAGTTTCGGTCCCCACCGAAACGATAATTTGGGACCAAAATTTCAATCATCAAATGTATGAACTTGAAATTATCGGCTGAAATTCAAATTTTCAATCGAAATTGCGGTTCAAAATTTCAGTTTCGGTCCCCTCCGAAACTGAAGCGAAAAACGAAATTTTGATCATTGCTTGTATCTGTTTTTTTTTTTTTGGATCATCGTCTTCTTCCTTTTCCTTGGTCCATTTTCCAATCCTATTTTTGGGGGTTTCCTATTTATTTTCGGGAACGTGCAAATAGAAACACCCGTAGTCAAGAATTGCAAGCTATTGAATGGGACATCGATAAAAATCATACGATCGCATTGGGATCCAAACACAAGAAAGAGTGAGATTGGAAATTTATCTGCAAAGGTGAAATATGTATTATGATTTATAGGAACACCCGTAATCAAAATTTCTTGCAAGTTGTTGAATGGTACATCGATAAAAATCATACGGGTGAGATTGAAAATTTATTTATAAAGGTGAAACATGTATTATGATTTATAAATATATAGAGAATTCTTTTTTATTCAATATATCTCTTAATTTGTGAATTTTTCAGTTATATATATGTATATGATCTAGTCATTAGTTTTTAGTAGCAGAAGAATACCAATGAATTGGTTGATACTGTGATCCATCAAAAAATATTTTCAAGTTAAAAATTAGGATAGTTTTATCTTACAAGGTCAATATGTCCAAGAATGGAAAGAACAATGGGATGGTATTGATTCGTCAAGTTAAAGACCGAAGAATTTATAAATAGAGCTATGGAGAACCTTATGGCTCCATGATTGCATGCAAGTGTATGTGATTGGTATGTTATTTACATGCAACGGGGTATGATCAACCCAAAACAAACCCTGTTTTGGGTTGATCAGCCATGGGACGTGTAATTAAAAAAAAATCATTACTTTTTTTTTTAAACTTTTCTGCCCTCCGTTTGATGGGTCAAAGATAAGGTAACACCCCAAAACCTTGGTTCATTGATTTTCGCCAACTTCAATCACATTTTTAATGGTGGAAAAATTATAAAAACAATTTCTTTTTAATGAGATCTGATCGACCTTGCCTAACTTGTAGTGTCACCCAATCCTTGCGATGGATGTCACATGATGGCCACCTGATGGTGGGCGCAGGGATATCTGCGCCCAAGCGCACAACCCCATGCCTCGCTCTCTCTCTCTCTCTCTCTCTCTCTATATATATATATATATATATAATCTTTATTCATGATTTATTTTCTCAATTTTCTTTTTTATGTTTTTGTATGGGTAATATGTATATCCTTAAGTGAAAGAACTATGACAAGGAGTATTTTTTATGAAAATGGTGGGCGCTCACAAAGATTTAACACCATTCATCTTGGGAATCAAAGGTGTTAGACGTACTAAATTTGTGCTACACTATTTTTTATTCCTCCAAACAAAAGTGAAACAAGGTAGTGCAACTATCTCTGCTCAATCCATAAAAGTTCTTTTAGATTTGAGGATAAATCTTACTGACATCCTTGAATGTGTTTGATTTGTCTATTTTTGATAGTTATATTATGCTCACCAGTCCTTGATTTCTTCAGGAATATTTCTTTGATTGAGAATTAGTATATCTTAAAAAAAATATTGTTATGTGGCCAAGGGCGTAGCCATGAATCTTTGTTGGTGGGGGCTACAAATGGTAAATATAATGTTAGTAGTTATTTTATCATCAATTTGGGGCTTCTACATCATAGATTTGGAGGCTTATATATAAACAAAGGTGTATAAGACACATATTTCATAGAAACTCTAGATTTAAATGGGGGCTTGAGCCCCCACAACCTTCTATGTGGCTATGCCACTGTATGTGGCTATAATTCCATAGATACTGTTATCTGAACGCACCATAAAAAACTAAGCACTTCGAACTTGCTTCATTTTAGATGTTGGATCTTTGAGCAACTCATTTCAATATGAGGGTTCAAGAGCATTGAGTAGTCTAACATATGGACGCAGTTTCCATTGGTATAAGAAAGAAATCCATTAAAAGTTCATGAGTAAGAAAGGGTTGGATTAAATGTCACCACTTGCCCGTGTTTGTGATTTGTCAAAGTTTGAACTTTGTAGCTCATATCTCTTCATAAGTGGTATGTAAATGAATTTTTTAAGTACAAAAAGTTCTTGCATAATCTAAATATTTTGAGGAGATGGGTACATTCGTTTATATGTGATTTGTAAAGGATCCAAATAGTTTTTTGTCTCCCTATGTTGGTTGGAATGTAGCCGTTTGATTTTTTACTAAATTTTTTTTGAAACGTTTTTTTAGTTTGAGTATACTAATGCGCATCTAACAGATTGGTACAAGCAGCGATCACCCGTTCACCTTCTATTATAAGTTTGGGTGACAGTTCCTTTTAAAGTATTCTATTATAGTACATGGTCTAAAATTTTTATAGAACTAGCCATTTCCTTCACAATAATTGGAGGAATCCTTTCACTCTTCGCACTGTCAATAAATGAGTGACGCCTTCATGAAAAGTAAATGACACGTTTGACCAAATCAAAAATATTTATGCAGCGTGTCTTTCTCTCTCTATCATATTCCCCAAACGGTAGGGTAAGATGAGATGTGGGCTCGTTAGTCACCCTACCTAGCTAAGAGTTGGATGCATTCTTTTAAAGAGTTTGTCTTTGATGGGTGGTCTATATTATGGGCGGGAAAGTGGTCCACCTATGTATAGATTTTTCGGTGTATGAGAGTTCGTGCATGTTACCAAGTCACACGGATGGATGTACCACTTTCCCCACCACGATAGTTGAACTAACCATCATAGATGAACTCTTCTTTTAATACCAAATTGTAATTCAAAAAATTAAAAGGCTCAAATTCTAACCAATGTTATATGTACTGCAAGTGATTGGATTTTAAAATCGGAGACCCTCAGATGGGATTCCCATGATCTCAAGGTCTATTTTGTGGAAGACTGAGACCAAAGATGATTTCTATAATCTGATTCAAAGGATATAATTACATCATTGTGAAAAACTCATGAGATCAAAATGAACTCTTAGAGATCACACTTTGGGTGAAAATTACTAATGTGTATCGCACGTGCTTTTTAGTAGTATATATATGAGTACCTTTAAATCCACCCACCGATTCTTTGAGTTCACCCATGCTGAAATACATTGACTGGATTGAATCGAACGATGGAGATCATTTATCCTCCCAATCTTTCACACGATAGATCTTGAGAGTATCGGTGTACAATCAAGCAGTCAGTGTTTTATTTCACGTGACACACCTCTCAGAAAAGTGACTTTAACATCATGTGCACGCTTAAAATTGATTTTAAGGTCACTTTATGGGTGTGTGCCACATGAAATGAAAAACCGACCGTCCAAGGTACACCCATGATCTAAAGATCGATCGAGTGAAAGATTGGGACGAAAAACAAACTCCATCGGCTGATTCAATGCAGTCAATGTGTTTCAGTGTGGGTGAACTCAGATTTTATGGGTGGATTTATAGGTTATATATATATGTGTGTGTATGTGTGTGTGTGTTGGCACGGTTGACCCACCAGTTTGGTGACGCCAAGAGTCACCGCGGTCAATGTCGGAGCCCAAGAACAAAGGGGTTCAGAAAACCCCAAACCGTTTGCTATCGAGCCCTATCCGTGAAGGAGATGGTGCCCATTTCAGGTGCTTCAAGTTTGGTGCCCCCCTGTCAAACTTTTATCAATCATATAACCCATTTTCCCCATTTTTCGAAGCAATCTGAACCATCAAAATACCATGGGCCTAGAACACACTTACTGGACAATTAAACCACATGAGTTCTTCGCCTCTAAAATTGATGATAATAATATCCCATCCAAAAAAAAAAAAAAAATTGACGATAATAGATTTAAAGTAGAGCATTTTAAAATGATAAAATGGCTATATCTTAGACAATATCTTAATGTTATCAGCATTTTTAGTTTGAAAAATTGATGAGTTAAGACTGTTGAGAGGCTAGATATTTAACCCATCACGGATTTACGAAATGTTAATAAAAAGATCATATGGGCTTCGATCTTGAATTTTAATATTGTTTTTTGTGCAAAGCGGCACTCGTAACCCTTCATGGAAAATGTTTTGCACATTTGTCATCTGCTTCTTTGTCAGTTGAAAAAATCTTAGGCAAATTCTCAGATCGACTTGTATGAATGTGGAGAACAAAAATATTAACAGTTTCGGCCTACGAAACCGGTACAGAGGTCTCCGAGTTGATACATCGACTCATGTACATTTGTATGTATTTGACGATATATACCAAAGTATCATCCAAAACTGATACGTACCAGTTTTAGTGCTATCATAGAACAATTAGCCGATCTGGATTTGTGAATCATTTATTGGTAGAATGAAAAAGAAGGTAAAAAAATTTGGAAGAATAATAGATTTTAGGTTAGATTCTTAAAATAAGCTAAGCATAGCATTATGTTGGAACAAATGTAGAGCCAGAATGGATGGCGTTTGCCTCCTCGTAGTCCATAAATACCGTATTCTAATTAGTCATACATACCCTTTGGCAACTACATTGGCCTTAAACCTACCAACTTAATTATCTGATTTAAATTTGATCTTACTTGAAGGAGAGACCAATCATGTCCCTTCTTCTTCCATGCTTCAAGACATGTTGAGCTCCACATATTCTTGTACAATCAAAGGGGGATCAATATATGAAAAATTGCCAATTTTTCATCTTTGTGAGTTCATCAATATTGTTCCACGTAGGTTCATTGAATTTGAACTACTTGAATTTGCCACAAATAGTATTCCTAAATTTCGACACCAAATAAAAGTGGATCGATTCTTTTTCATTCTCAAAGAGGTTCATTTCTCACCCGTCTCCGTCTATAATAGAACAGGGTACCTCTGTTCGCGCCTACAGGATTACTGAAAGCGCCTACGTCTGAAACCCGTTGAATGCATGCAATCAGACGATTGAGATCCTTTTTCACCCCAATGAAGCTTGAGACCATGAGCGTCCCATCAAACGGTAAGCTTTTTATTTCACATAGCACAAAATCCTCAAAGTCGCCCCAAAATCACAAGACACATCACGCTCAAATGTGATTTTAAGGCCATATTTTTGGGATTTGTTCCACATGGAATCAACAACTAACCGTCTGATGGCAAGATCATGCTGTCAAGATCCAATATGTCGAAGATTGGGGTGAAAAAGGATCTCAATTGTCTGATTCCAAGACTTCTATGCAAGCTTACGCTCATGGTCAAAACATGTGCCACGCACGATCAAAAGCACCTGCTACCCATGCTCCAGAACATGTCCAGTTGACCAGCTTCCACTCCTCCAACCTGCACTATTCATCCTATTTGAGATGCCCTCCTCAAACCCACCATCATAAGCAGAGCTTGCAAATCATCTCCCTACAATTCAATCCAGAAGAACAAGAACAAGAAGAGGAAAAAAGGTGTAAAGAACTTGAAGAGAACTGATCAAAACAGAGTTAAGAATGCTCAGAATTCAATCACATAAGCCACAAGCTATTTCTTAAAACGTAACCAAATCTACAAATATCAGCAATTAGTGATGGACCCAATAATATAAAAAGGCTAGAGTTATTACCACACCAACTTTTGTTACAGCCACCTCACTTGAGCAAAGCAAAAGCCCGATGACCGGTTTGAATAAGACGATGGAAATCATTTTTTCGTCCCAATATTCTACACAACAGTTCGTGAGATCCTGGGCCTACCATCAAGTGGTCAGATGTTGATCTAGCATGCATCCCGAAAAGTGAACGTGAGCCACATTTGATGGTAGGCCTTGATCACATTCACTTTTTGGGATGTGTGCCCTGTGGAATCAACATCTGACTGTCTTATGGTAGGCCCATGATCTCAAGATCTATTGAATGGAAGATTGGGATGAAAAATGATCTCCATCACCTAATTCAAAGCAGTCAACGGATTTTTTGCTTTGCTGAAGTGAGATGGCTGTAACAAAAGTTGGGGTGGCAGTACCAGCAGCCTGTAACAATCTTCAACACTTTAACATTACCAGAAAATCTTTGGAGAGCTTGTTTTATTGTCCCTGCTGACGCGGTTGCCGTTTCCCTAAACTGCATGTAAGTTTTTAACATGGCAATATTCGGATTAACTGCAGCAAACAAGGACCACTAAAAATAGGGATTGAATAGCTTATAAATAGCTCTTTAGCCACTCGAATTTTCAAATTTGACTTTCACGGATCTGCAAGGGGCCCTCTCATGATATGAGGTAGAAGGCATTTCATAGGCTTGATAATCTTATGATGCTGGTAATGCCCCATTAATCCATAAGACTGTTGATCTCTGAATACACATCGGCCTACCCAAAAGTCGATATTGTACATGTCCATCCAATACATATTGGATGCTTAAATATGGATTTCTTTTTTGGTTGAAGAAAACAAGAAACAGATGAAAAAAAGAGAAACTAAAATAGAATTCTTCCACAAGTCTTTATTCATATACAACGTTATAAAATTAGTGACAAAAATTGAACGAGAGGATACGGATTTTTCTCCGTTTTGGTCGAAGAAATCAAGAAATACAAGAAAAAAAATAGTAAAACTATGATACAATTCTTTTATATGGCTTTATCTATATATCGGATAATAAAATTAGCGACAAAAATTTCCCTACTTCCAAGAAATTAATTTCTGTTTTGGGGGCCAAAATTCAGGAATGGATTTCATAAAAAAAAGGGAACGGGTTTTGGAAAAGAGGAAACTGGTTACCGTTATAAACTTAGGAAAATTACAGGGGATGTGTAAGAAATCCACAAAAAACGGCTGGTGTTACTACCACGCCACCTTACGTTACAGCTACCTCACTTAAACAAAGAAAAAATCCATTGACTGCTTTAAATTAGATGATGGAGATTGTTTTTAATCCCAATCTTCCACACAAAAGATCTTGTGATCATGGGTCTATTACAGATGGTCAGTTGTTGATTGCACGTGGCACACATCCCAAAAAGTGAAAGTGAACCACGTTTAATGGTATGCTATGGGCACGCTCACCGTTTGTGACGTGTACCACATGGTATCAACATCTAACCGTCTATGATCTCAAGATCCATTGCGTGAAAGATTAGAAGAAAGATGATTTCCCTATTCTGGTTCAAAACAGTAAACAAATTTTTCTTCTGTTTAAGTGAGGTGGCTGTAACATAAATGGGGTGGTTGTAACACCAGCCAAAAAAAAGGCTTCCTAATAACTATGCTTTTGAGTCATGCAAAGTCTGAACCTTAGATCTTAGAGTCAGAGTGAAAATGTCATCAGTACTGGAGGATTGCACCGATCGAGCATCTAAGTGTAGATTGCTTATGGCTTCCACTACTTCGAACAACAACCCTTCCCTCCATGCACATTTCATCTCAATGAGAACCTCTTTATCGATTACAGTGATTTCCACATCCGCTAACTTATCCTTGGATAAAACCCAACTGAGTTCAGCTCCCACTTCATTCAAATCACAAGCCTTCCTCTTGTTTAAAGACGGCTTCTTCCCGTTTGCAATATCGTTGCTGCCGTAGTTGTCGGATGTTCTCTCCACTATATCAGGATGTTTCCTTCCTCTCGTGTCGAACTCCTCTATTCCTCTACCACCTTCCAATTCTTCCACCCTTCTTTCAAGCTGTTTCACATATGCTATCGTGTCACTGAGGATAGATGCTTTGTCAACCTGCACAAGTTTGAAGAATATTCAGATAGAAGTAAGCAGTTTAAAAGATTTTTGTTAGGGCTGTCAACGGGTCGGGTCGACCCCATAACCGACTCGATTACCGGATCCGGTACATAAACTTGACCCACCGGGTCGGGTCAGGCATGAGACATCTGACCCGACAGATATTCTATATGTAAAATGTACAAAATTAGAGGTTTTTTATTGGGTCGGGTCGGCTTTAGTGCATCATCGGGTCCGATCGGTCGGGCATTTGCAATTTTCTTACTGGGAAACCAAAATTTTGACCCGACTCGACCCGTTTTACAGCCCTAATTTCGGTGGACGTGGAAGAAATTATGGAAGTCAAACTGAAAAACCATGAACCCAATCCATGAATCATCATAAGACTTCCTCAAAAAGAGTTCTTATGGATCTTTAAAAGAAAGAATTCCAGCGGAACCGATAGGGCGTTCAAATAATGGTAAGACTCATCAGAAGTTTCAATTTTTTTTTGCCTCGAAAATGAAACTAACACTAGTTTGAAAATTGAAATATGACAACAACAAAAAATGCAAGCAACATTAATATTTTCAAATTTTTTGACAATATATTAGATGATAAAACAATGGGATAATGGCTTCTGACCGACATTTAAACACCATTTAACACCAAAATGGTGTTTAAATGATCTTACACCATTAAATTTCTACTTTTTATCTCATTATGCCATGTGGCACACATTTGTGACCAATCTAAATTGTCCGAGTGGCAATCCATCATTGGAACATATATCAACCCAAAGAAACATGCCTACAAGTGGATGTGAACCATTCGATTGATGAACTTTAATATCAGCCATTAACATAAAAAACAGCGGTTGATATTATAGTCGAGATCAGAGTGCTTAATTCTCCCTAAAACACCATTTTTGGGCTTGTTACACTTGAATCTATGATCTATCTCTTTGATGGTACGGATCCCCCACATCTTCAACCATTGATCGTGTACAATCATTCAAACACCATTTTGATGTTTAAATGATGGTCATGGTCAGGAGAGTCGGGTCCTAAAACAATAGATCCAGATTTTCTTATATAGAGGATCGTACCACATATATAACTAAAACATATAACTAAATCACATTAGACGTAAACATATAAATGTAAGGATAAAGGTAGCCTGGTACCATGGACCACGTAACTTACCCTGTCCCACACTAATTTGTAGCCATGTGGCACCCAATTGCTTGATCGGATGTCATGGATAGGAGCGGCTCGATGATCATAACTATTTTGTGAAAGAAAAAATTAAAATATAAAATATAAAACCCTGCTGTCAATAGAGTCAATTGCACATGAAATGAACGGTAAATCACATTTGGTTTTACCGTTCATTTGTCACTACGGTTGACGCCATTGACTTTACAGTTTTAATTTTTTTTTAGTTTTTTACAAAATAGTTATGATCATCGAGCTGCTCCTATCCATGACACCTGATCCTGCAATTGAGTGCATTTGGCTGCAAATTAGTGTGGGACTCGGTAAGTTACCCTGTCCATGGTACCAGGCTACCTTTACCCTAAATGTAAACATAGGAATTAGGAAATATTAAAAGTTTGTCTTGCTTACACACCACTAACATCTAAATATAGGAGATTCATAAATACCTTGCCGATCGATGGCACAAGCGATCTGAGAACGAGAAACTTTTTGTTCAATTTCTCCCTTCTTCTCCTCTCCGCCAACACATGACTCACGCCAATATCATCCCTTTCATATTTCCAAACTCTGCACTTGTTGCCAACTTCCTGAAACTTGATTGACCCGTCACCATGCATACAAGCAACATCGAATAATATCTTCTTCAATATTTTCTGTGACGTATTAATTTGTGGGTTTTGAGTCTCCAATCCTTTCCTCCAAATTTTAAAGCTAGATATACGAGAATCGCTGTATAACGGAGACACTAATTGGTGCGGGCTTCTGAAAATGGTAAAAAGAGTTCTTGTATAGTGTGAATCATCGTTTCCCATATCCAATGAGCTAAGTTTGGTGTGGTTGCATTCTTGAACACCCATAAACGACTCGGAAATACGGTTACTTGAATTAACCGAAACATGCAAACCATTGCTGAATTCATCATCCGCACCCTGGCCGATATGATCTCGAGAAGTCCCATTTACCTCCTCCGCCTTGAACAAATCATTGGTATGCTGACCATGTCCATTTGAAGTGTAATCGGAAGACCTCGGGTTCAATTCCGCCCCGATATGTACTTCAAGTTCTACAATCCTTTCCGAGTCAAATTCAATTTCTTCTCTCGGCGTGTCGGAATGAAACGACAATGGAATTTTCGGGGGGCTACCCTCTGCTGCCTCATTAATTTCTTCCAGAGGCATCACATCCACTATCTCGTGATCTTCATTTTGTGGGCTCAATGATGCAGATTGCTTGGAGCAAACAGGCTTTGGGAAGTCCACAAAGCAAGTTGTTATGTGTCGAAGGAGACTGATTTCCTCGGGGATCTTGAGAAATGGAATAAAATAAAAATTGATGATCTTAAGGATGCTTTGAGAAAGGGTCGACTGATTTGACTACATTGAAATGAAAATCTACAATATAGATGTTACCAGTTCAGTGACACCCAGCTCCATCACACCACCCATAAAGGGAAAGCACAACACAGTCTGCAAATCAAAGGAAGTCATCTGTAATTTCAGATTTTATATATATATATATATATATATATATATATATATATATATATATATATATATATATATATATATACACAAAAAAAAAAAGTTTCCTAGCCCTGTGGACTAGGAAAGTTACCTACACCAATGCTCATTGGCTGCCATGAGACACTGATCACATGATTGGATATCACATGGATGAGCTGGCCGATGATCTGGCAAGTTGAGAAAACTTAGTCCTTAAACAATTATACATATCTGCATGGTCAATGTCCTCACAGAAAATGAATGGTGAAACAATATTTGGTTATATTGTTCATTCTCCGCGTGGTTCACACCATTGACCGCATGCATATGTACATACTTTTCTTTTAAAACAAATAAAAAATTTCAATCACCATCATCAGGCCACTCCTTCACGTGGCTCTTGATCATGCGATTGGATGTCACATGGCAGCCAACCAATGTGGGACAAGGAAACTTCCTAGTCCATTGGACAAGTGTATATATATATATATATAGGACAGGGGAACGCTAAATTACAGATGTAGCATTCCATGCCACCTAGTGTCATTTGGGTGTCAAGTGGCACTTGGTTCGAAAATCAAGTGCAAAGACAACATGCACAAGATCGATCAGGTCCATGCCCCCCAAAGAAAATTAAAAAGTACATCTTATCCACTGTCCAAAACATTCAAAGTTTGAAAAAATTCAATGCATTAGGTTACGGGGGAGGAGATCAAACTTTGACCAGATTTTTGAAAGGCAAAAAGTAGTAAAAGTGATTTTTGTTTTTTAGATCACATGTCACGTGGCTAATGATTTGTTTTGGGATCACATGACACATGGCACGTGATCTTGGCAGTAGTGTAGCGTTCAAACCCTACACTTTAAGTGTAGGGATCCCTAACCATATATATATATATATAGAAGAGAGAGAGAGAGAGAGAGAGAGAGAGAGAACACCTGAATAGAGGCACTCTGAAGGAGACGATTAGTACAAGCACATGGGTCGAACATAAACCACAAAACAGATCAGTTTGTCGCCAATGGTCCAAAAGATACTTGAATTGTACCAAAATCACGTCTCAGTGAAGTAACACTGACCTTTGCTAAAAGAGAACGTGTGAAGACTTTGCTATCTGCATAGGAGGCATTGTATAGCCAGATGTGGTGACCATTTTCTAGTGCTCTTCCAGGCAATCTAGAGAGAAAACATGCCAAATAAATAACATATAGAAGCAAATCATGGGAAACAATAAAACTATAGGTATCAGCTTCATGCCTATATATATATAGGGTAATGCTAACCTCACCCACTTCATTGTTAGGTTAGCATTGTCCTCAGACAATAATACCCTTACAAAAGGGCATTTTCGTAAAACTACTAGGGGCAGTTTAGTAAAGTTAGACTAGAGATTAATGAGGTGTATGAAATAAATGAGGACACCTCATTCTTGCAACTACATACACCTCATTCATTGCGCACTCACTTATTATCTAGTTCAACTTTATAAATTTCACCTAATAATTTTCCAAAAATGCCCTTTAATAAGGGTATTATTATCTAAGGACAATGCTAACCTCACCATATATATATATATATATATATATATATATATATATATATATATATATATATATATATGTCAGGGATTTGCGTTTGGACCCGCTAGGCACCATATAGCACCTATATATGCCAAGGATATGCGCTTAGACCCACTGAGCGCCACATAGCACCCAACCCGAGGATCGAATGCCATGACAACTAGCCCAAGGTAGATCAGGTCCATCTAAAAGACAATTTAAAAAAGGGTATTTATCCACCTTTCAAAAATTGGTCAGAGGGGAAAATTTTCAATGCACCAAGTTCAGGTGGGGGATTGAAACTTTGACTTGTGATTTTAAGGGCAAAAAAGTCTGAAAATTAAATTTCTTTTTCGAAAGTTCAAAGGGCCTGGATGAACCCTTAAAGGATGGGTGTAACTCGATCATGTGGAACTTGATCTAGTATTCGAGTGCACAGTCACCGCCGTGCACTATTCCTATTTTCCGTGTATATATATATATATATATATATATATATATATATATATATATATATATATATATATATATAGGTAAAGGAGTCCCTAGGTTAGGTCATAAGTATATATATATATAGGTAAAGGAGTCCCTAGGTTAGGTCATAAGCCCCAAATCACATGCCACATGGCATGTCATCCCAAAAAAAACTGTTGTAGGTTCACATGCCACGTGGGATGTGATCTAAAAAATAATAATAATAAAACTTTTTTGGCCTTCAAAAACGTGGTCAAATATTGGGTTATGTCCGGCATACTTGGCGAGTTGGTTTTTTGCCAACTTTGACCACATTTTGGACGGTGGATAAGATGTTTTTTCAAAAAAGTTTGTTTGAGATGGATGTGATCTATCTCATGTATGTTGCCTTGGCACTGGATCTTCGGATTAGGTGCCACTTGGCATCCAAACGGCACTAGCATAGGGTTGAACCATAGGTCGAAAACCTAGGGTTACCGCTTCCATATGTGTGTGTGTGTGTGTATATATATGTATATATAGTGAAATGATCCCCTCACTTAACTGAGGCGACCATTTTCTTCTAATGAAGAATTTATTGGTTGCAACTTGCAAGCTAACATTAATTGCCTTTGGAAATTCAGGGCAGTTGTTGGAACATAATACAGGGGAAGGATCCAATGACTGAAGTGAGATCATTGTATATTCGTATGTACATATATATATATATATATATATATATATATATATATATATATATATATATATATAGGAAAACGATGATATGACTCGAGCATCCAAAGTAGAGATGCAGCCATTGGATGCTCGAGCTTAGTAGCAGGAATCGTGCAAACCCCTCCACGATTCTGGTAAGAAACGCGATTCCCCATTTCAGAAATGGGAACGTACAAGAACCGCGGTTCCTACATGTTAGGAACCTCGGTTTATACGTTTCTCATAAAAAAAACTTACAAGATATTATTTAATGTTTGTCACTACACCAATCATATCTAGTCTAAGTTCTCTCACTGGAACATAAAGACATAACTCGAGAGGGTTTTTAGAATAATGCCCTAGAGGCTATACTTTTAAGTAATACACCTAGGATTTTAAAATTAATACCCGAAACTATGATTTCTAAAACCCCAGAGGCTATTATTTTAAGATCCCTTGAGGCTAACCTAAAGTGGATTTTATTTAAGTCCCCTCTAAGTTTGGTAAAGTTGGGGTATCGATATTTGCAACCCCGGTAAAGTTGGGTATTGATATTTGCATCCACGTGGCATGTGATTGAAAAAAAATGATAATAAAACTTTTTTGGCCTTCAAAAACGTGGTCAAATATTGGGTGCATACTTGGCGAGTTGATTTTTTGCCAACTTCGCCCACATTTTAGATTGTGGACAAGATGTTTTCTCAAAAAAAAAATTGAGATGGATGTGATCGATCTCATGCATGTTGCCTCGGCACCGGACCTTCGGATTAGGTGCCACTTGGCATCCGAATGGCACTAGCATAGGGTTCAACCCTAAGTCAATAACCTAGGTTATGTGTGTGTGTGTGTGTGTATATATATATATATATATATATATATATATATATATATGGTTGAGGTATGGCTCCGAGATCAAAGCAATATTCTAGATTTCACGATGAAGCTTTTCCCATGGGATCCACTTTTCAAGCCATCTAGTGGGACCCTCTGCTTGCACCTTCTTGGGTCTCCTTTCCAAACCTTCAAATCTTTGCTACAAGGAGAAGAATCCGCGCACTTGCCCCCATTCTTGGTGAAGTTTTGGCCATAGAGCCATATTCTAAGCGCGAAGATCACTTTAATGCAACACAAGTTCTTGTTCTGCTAAACCTCCTTGAATTGCATCTAAATCTAATTTGGATTAACATTGGCTCAATGGGGTTTTGGCAAGCAATAGATTATAGATCTATCCCCAAAGTTTGTTTGAATTGCAACTAATGTTACCACAGGTGCCAAGGGTCAAGGTGAATAAATGTTTGGGCCAAATATTTCTGTAGATTCCAACATAGCGGCATGACCTTGAAGAAATTAAATTAGAAAAAATAGAACATATAGAAAAATAATTGAAGAAAAATCTTAGAGATCCAATTGAGATATGTAATGAAAAGATATATATTGTATGTGATGAATCTAACTGAAAGTATACTATATTATACAAATTGTTTTCAATGACCCAAGTTTTTTATTTTATAAATTACTTAACTCTACACAATTTTATTTTTTTTAAATGGCACGGTTCATTTTATCGTGTCAAAACAAGGAGCATTTTGATAGTATTATGTGATATTTTCATACATGTCTAGAAGTATCGTACTGTATTGAGGAGTGTCCAAGTGCCACCAAGTGTCAACACGGAAAAAATCTCAAAAGTAGAAGTGCTTAGGTAACACTGATTGCAACCGTCAAGGACATGATGGCACTATGTGCAAGAACGGTAAGTCAAGAAACCATCAGGTGGCAAGTAAGAAAGGTACTGAACCAGGAATTATGCAAATCAATCACATTTCAATTATTGAGTCGGAGAAAATTGATGAAAAATGGTGCCTCGCATGCATCAAAGAAGGATCAGGAACTGCATGATGATCAACTTTCTGAATCTCTCAAATCTCTGGATGCCGAGGATCCGGGAAAATTCTTTTACAGTGGGTCAAAGTTCTGGCCTAAAAATGATTAACAAAAGAGGCAAGTCTGTTAGACAACCTTCAAATTTGGAATACTTGCAAAATAAGAAGAAAGGAATCCATATAGGCAAAGAGAATGGACTCATCTAGGAGATCCTATCCTCACGCGATCCTAAATGATTAAGGCCTTTAATCATGTTTCTAAATGATTAAGACCCTAATATGGAATTCTCAGGGAATTTTAAACAAAATTTCTCGAAGATGTCTAAAAAAATTAGCTTCTACTCACAATCCTTGTTCGTATCCAGTCTTGAACTTATGCAACATATTCCCATTCTGGTTTGCTTAAAACTTCAAAAAAAAAAAAAAAAAAGAGCATGTTTCTCTAACTCTTCTGAAAATTCATTTGGATCCATCTGGTGCTATTGATATGGAAAAGGTGATAAAATCTCTTTTGATTAAATCAATCCAACAATTCATGATACTCCTCATAAGTAAAAAAAATTTCCATTCGAGGTCCCTGTTTGTAGGAGGAATAATATCCCTCTGAGCCGAATTATCTTCTCTCAGTTCAAATTGTGACCCTCTTTTTGGCCGGTGATTTCAATGTTGTTACTTTGCCTGAAGAAAAAAGGGGATGTCGAAGCCCTTATACGATGTCTATGCTTGACTTTAGAGATTTCATCTATTTGAATATTTTGGTAGATGTGGTTTTTTCTGGTAGTCAGTTCACTTGATGCAACAATCGTCAAGGTCGATCTCACATTTGGGCTCCCCAAGCTGAGCTCCTCGGTCTAAGAGTTCTTCAATCTATCGAGTTTTCATTGAACTCAAAAGGCTTAAAGACACGGGACAGTAACCCTAAAATGCGTGATTAATGATTTAATGCAATTTTGCTGAAATTAAATAAATGGATTCAAATTTAATCGCAAAATTATCTTAAATACCTTAGGGTTGGAAGAATTTTGATGGGTAGCTCACCCTAGATCCGGCTAGGGTCCAATCCGATGCGCAAGTACCGTTAGATTTGAGGCAGGATCGAGCCTAGAGATAGAACTCTAGCTTTTCCAGGCTTGGGCGTTCGTCGTCGATTCGTTGTAGATTCACGGGTTCAAACTAGGGCTATGGAAATAGGTTTATGGTTTTGTAATAGGATTATGGTTTGGTTTAGGTTTATGGTTTAGAAAAGGGCTTTGGCTCTGTTTGATTTAGGGTTCCAGAAAAGGATCTAGGGTTTTGGATTGAGAAATCAATGGATTGGGATTTAGAAAAGCAAGCAAAGATTGATAGATAGCAAATATAATGAAAGATCAAAGAAAATAGATGACAAAATATAAACAAGAAGATATATGAGAATCACTCCCTTGGCCTCACACCAAAACCATCTCGGGAAGAAGAATATTCAAGTATAAAAGCATTCAAAATATTCAATAACTAATTAAATTGTCTTTACAAGCCTCCTTATATAGGCCACCAATAATTATTTGGAAATAAAAGAGTCCTAATAACAATAAAAAACTAAAAAGGCAATTTCCGCAAAAATTAAAACTCTTGTCGCGACGCCCATGGACGTCTGTAGTGCCCCACTAACGTCTGTGACCTACGAATAGTGGGGGATCAAAATCATGAACGTCCGACACTGTTCATCACAGATGTCCATCACTAGTCATAATTTATTTTTTATTTTTATTTTTATTATTTTTCTCCCTTGAAGCTGCGGTACTCAGACTACTCGGGCTCCCTCTTCACTTCTTTCGACGCCGATAGAAGCAATGTGGTCCAAAACCAATGTCCACGTACTCGGCATCCCCGTCAATTCCCCTGGACCAAAAAGGTTTCATTACCGATGAAACACGCTCGTGGTAGATGTCGATCAAGTCGGGTTTCAATCGGCAAACTTCATTCTCATGGATCCAAGTGTTTTCGGACTCCGATTTGCCGACCCATTTAACCAAGTACTTCTGGAATCCCCCGTCACGTGTAGAGACGGCGTGATCACTTATTATATCCTCTATCTCGTCTTTTCTCTGTCTGCTTGGGAAAAGAAGAGGTACGGGCTGAAAGGTTGCGTTGGGGCTATGAGGTGGCTGGAGTGGTTTTTCAGGAGGTGGAGTGAAACCCAAGTAAGGAACCAAGTCCTCCAGATTGAACGTTGAACTAACCCCCGTACCTGGAGAAAACTCAAGTACATATGCATTAGGACCACTCTTAGCCAAAATTCTAAAAGGTCCAATGCCTCGGGATTGGAACTTCTTTGCGAATCCCAATGGGAACCGCTAAAGCCTAATTCAGACCATCACATAATCACCCACTTGATATTCTTTAAAACGCATGTGAGCATCAGCAGATAATTAATATTGACTGTTGCTTAAATTAATCTTTTGTCTAATTTCGGCATGCAAGCTATATATGTGTTGTGCACATGGCATTGGCAGACTCTGACACTCTATGAGATGCAGACATGGGGATCAAATCTAAAGGGGTCCTAGGCCTATGGCCATATACTACCTCAAAGGAACTCATGCCTATGGACCTATTGACAGAATTATTGTAGGCAAACTCATAGGTAAAATGGTATTCCAGGTCTTAATATGATCACCGACAAGACTACGAAGGAGATTCCCAAGGCTCCTATTGGTGCTTTTGGTTTGGCTCCATTTGAGGGTGATAAGCTGTCGAAAATTGAAGCATTGTGCCCATCATGAGCCAAAGGGTTTTCCAAAAATAGCTAGTGAATTTAACTTCCCTATCAGACACAATAGTTTTGGGCAACCCATGAAGACGTACTACCTCCACAAAGAACAATTTAACAATGTGAGATGCATTGAAGGTCTTAGAACACGGTATGAAGTGGGCCATCTTGGAAAATCGATCCACTACAACAAAGATGGAATCGTGCTTCCTCGGAGTTTTAGGAAGTCTCAGCATGAAGTCCATTGAGAGGTCTTGCCACGGTGTGTGTGGCATGGGTAATGGGGTGTACAAACCAGTATTTTGTTTTGTCTGCTTTGACACTTGACACAGTGTTTGACGACCCGGGCGACATCTGTCATTAGGCTAGGCCAAAAGAACTTATCCTCTACGAGCGCAATAATTTTATTATACCCAAAATGTTCGGTCATCCCTCCAGCATGCAACTCCCAAATGAGAAAGCCACACAATGAAGTGCGAGGGATGCAAAGGCGCTTGCCTTTAAATAAGTATCCATCCTGGATGGTGTACGCGAAGTGCGTGCTGGTCGGGTCACTAAGGAGAGCAGTGTACTCTACCCCAAAATCTGGGCACTCGGGGTACTCTTTAATCGTTTGAACCCGACGACCTCGGTGCTCATAGAGTGCGAAGTCGTCACCCAACGACTAAGCGCATCAGCAGCTCTGTTTTCAGCACCGGCCTTATACTTTAATACAAATGTGAACCATTGAAGGTACTTGACTCACTTCACATGCCTTGGGTTCAACTTTTTTTGTGAAACAAGAAAGTGTAAGGCTTCATGGTCAGAAAACAGCACAAATTCCTACGGCCTAAGGTAATGTTTCCAATACCAAAGAGATCGAATGACCGCATAGAACTCCTTGTCATAGGTGGAGTATTTTTTCTTTGCCTCATTAAGTTTTTCACTAAAATAGGCCATTGGGTGACTCTCTTGGCTAAGCACTCCTCCTATACCTACACCTGATGCGTCGCATGCCACTTCGAAGACTTTAGAAAAGTCTGGTAATCGCATGACGGGTGCACTACTCATCCGTTGTTTGATCTCAGCAAAGGCTTTCGTCGCCTCTTTGCCCCATTTAAAGTCCCCCTTTTTCAGGCAATCAGTAATTGGGGCCACGATGGTGCTAAAGCTTCTGATGAAGCGACGATAGAAAGTAGCCAAACCATGGAAGCTGCGGACATCGTGTATGTTCTTAAGCTTGGGTCACTCCACAATGGCTTTAACATTTTCGGGGTCCGCGACCATTCCATCGGCCGAGATAATAAATCTCAAGAAGACAACGGAACGTTACATGAAGGTGCACTTCTTGAGATTTGCAAACAACTTCTCTCCCTTGAGGGGGTTTCACAAACCAACCTAAGGTGGTTCAAGTGTTGATCCTTGTCATGACTATAGATCAGGATGTCATCGAAATAAACAAGGAATTTGCCTAGAAACGGCCTCAACACTTGAGGCATGAGTCTTATGAAAGTACTTGGGGCGTTAGAAAGCCCAAAAGGCATAACCGTCCACTCATAAAGACCATCCTTAGTCTTATAGGCAGTTTTCCACTCATCACCGAGGCGGATTCGGACTTGATGGTAGCCACTCTTAAAGTCTATCTTTGAAAAGATAGTGGCACCAACCATCATATCAAGCATGTCATCGAGCCTTGGTATGGGAAATCGATACTTAACCATAATCTTATTGATTGCACGACTATCCACACATGCGCCCTGTACCATCTTTCTTAGGAGTGAGTAGGGCAGGTACGGCACACGGGCTCATGCTCTCTTGGATGAACCCCTTCTGAAGGAGTTCATTGAGCACGCCGAGTCAACTTGGCGTGCTCAACTGGATTCAACCTGTAGTGGGGCAGGTTCAGTAAGGTGGATCCGAGAACCAAGTCTATTGCATGTTGGAGATCACGCAGGGGAGGGTGTTCGTTTGGTAAGTCTTCAGGGAAGACATCCGTAAACTCTTTCAGGATTGGCTCAACCTCCTTCAGACACTCTTTCAGGATTGGCTCAACCTCCTTCAGACACTCGTTCACTGACTCAGGAGTACTCTTAACGGTGACAACTACGTACACCACACTCTCATCTAACGATGCTTTCTCGAATTCAAAAAGGCTCACAATATTAATAGATTTAGAAGACTCGCCCTTCTTCTCGATTTTGTTGGTCGATGGCGTTTTGGGAGGTAAAGGGTGTAAAGTAATCTTCTTGCCCTTATGCGTGAACGTGCATATTTTTGATCGACCATAAAGGGTCACGTCCATGTCGTAGAGTCACGACCTTCCCAAAAATGATATGGCCCACATCCATCGACACCACATCACACCATAAGGTGTTCGAATAAGAACCTAACTGAATCGGTATACGACACCTTTTCGACACGGGAATAGATGAAGAGTCAACCCATGCAACCTTATAAGGTCTCAGGTCGGCTTCAGGTGTAAGCCCCAAGCGGCGTACGACATGAATTGAAACTACATTGATGCAACTACCGCTATCCACGATGACCTTACAACTCTTTTCACCAAATCTGGCAAAGGTGTGGAAGATGTTCTCCCTTCGCCAGTCATCCTTTTCATCCCGTTGAGGTTGTGCAAGGGCACACCTCACAACTAAAGTATGGCCAATTGCATCACCCTCCTCATCACTGAGGGTGCTGCCCGGCTCAAACACTTCTTCAATCGCTAATTCACCATCATCCTCCTCTCCCTCAACAAAGAGAGTCCTTTGGGGGTCTTTTATAAGGTATTGGGCGGTAAAGTGTCCCATCCCATGACATTTATAGCACTTTACTGAAGAGTTGCCCCTTGAGGATTCTTCGACTACACCTTTTCCCTTTTCAAACCTCGTATTGGTAGGGACAGGTTGTGTAGGCTTGGGAGGAGGATTAAATCGTCCTTCACTGGAGCGTTGACCACTATTTGTGGTTCAGTTCTCTTCACCACCGATGTTTTTAAATATCGTTCAAGATCTTGCACAACGGCATAGCATCTTTCAAAAGTTTCCACTGGGTGAGAAATCAACTCTTTTTGTAAATCAAGTCGCAATTCGGTGCGGAATCTAGAGTGATTTCAGGGTCTTCCGAAACTTTTACCCTCATCATGAACTCTTCGAATTTGGCAATGTAATCGGTAACGGGCATACACCTTGGCGTAAATTTTGCTATTGGTCGAGGAGGCGTTGGTGGTATAATAAAGGAACATACTTCTCAGCAAGTCGCTCCTTCATGTCGTCCCAACGGGTAATGGGAGGACAACCCGCATTCACCCTAATGCGCTTGACATTAAGCCAGAAAAGTCGAGCTTGACCAACCAATTTCATTTTAGCGAGTCTGACACAACGGTCGTCATTCATGTTATACCAATCAAAGTGTTGGTCCATGTCGAAAAGCCAATCGAGGAAGACTGTAGCGTCCATTCTTCCATCGAAAGTCGGAATCTCAACTCGGGCATTCTTAAAGAGTTGAATTTCAGGATCGTAGTCATTCTCTACGAGGATTCGTACGATTCTGATTCCGATTACCTTGGCGACCATGGTGCCCTGGGTGCTGATCCTCAATTTCACCAATCACTTCCAGTTGGTTGATTCGATCACGCAATATATCATTACCAACTCCTAGGGATGTTTAGGCCTGCTCTATGGTATTTAATCGCGCATTAATCGCTCTCAATTCTTCTCGCATAGCTTTAAGAGCATGGGTTAAAATGCCGGAAAACCGGTACGTATCGTCCGGTTAAAAAACGATGCGCATAACGACACGTCTTACGGAGAGTGAGTCTTAGGACGATACATTGAATGTATCGTCCGGTATTTGCAATACAAATGAGCGATACGGTACATTTAATGTACCATATCGTTCACGTCCGATACCGATACGTATCGTCCGATACGTATCGGTATCGGACGATATTTTGATCCATGTTTAAGAGTATCGAAAACCTCATTCGAAATCATGGTGATCACAAAGGTCTATTAGGGTTCTAATATGGAATGCAATATGGACTCAAAATAAAAACAATGCAATAAAATAAATATGACAAGCAAAGATGCCCTAACCTAGAAAACCTAAGTCTCTAATACCAAAACTGACGCGGGACGGTAACCCTAAAATGCGTGATTAATGATTTAATGCAATTTTGCCGAAATTAAATAAATTGATTCAAGTTTAATTGCAAAATTATCTTAAATACCCTAGGGTTGGAAGAATTTTGATGGGTAGATCACGCTAGATCTGGCTAGGGTCCAGTCCGATGCGTAAGTACCATTAGATTTGAGGCGGGATCGAGCCTAGAGATAAAACTCTAACTTTTCCAGGCTTGGACGTTCGTCGTCGATTCGTTGTAGATTCACGGGTTCAAACTAGGGTTGTGGAAATAGGCTTATGGTTTTATAATAGGCTTATGGTTTGGTTTAGGTTTATACTTTAGAAAAGGGCTTTGGCTCTCTTTGATTTAGGGTTTCAGAAAGCAGTTTAGGGTTTGGGATCGAGAAATCAATAGATTGGGATTTAGAAAAACAAGCAGAGATTGATAGATAGCAAATATAATGAAAGATCAAAGAAAATATATGACAAAATATAAACAAAAAGATATATGAGAATCACTCCCTTGGCCTCACACCAAACCCATCTTGAGAAGAAGAATATGCAAGCATAAAAGCATTTAAAATATTCAATAACTAATTAAATTGCCTGTACAAGCCTCCTTATATAGGCCACCAATAAGTAATTCGAACTAAAAGAGTCCTAATAACAATGAAAGACTAAAAAGGAAATTTCCACAAAAATTAAAACTTGACGCCACTGGACGTGCGGACCTATGGGCGATGGGGACCAAAATCACAACGTCATTCCTGGAGGTCACACGTCGACATCGTTTCATCACGGACGTCTCATCTCACTGACGCCTCATCTTCATAAATTTTTTTTTCTCCCTTGAAGCTGCGGTACTCGGGCTCCCTCTTCACTTCTTTCGACGCCAATAGAAGCGATGTGGTCCAAAACCAATGTCCACGTACTCGGCGTCCCCATCACTTAAGGCTGATCTAAAGAAATGGAACATTGAAATTGTTGGTGTCTTCAACAAAAAATTAAGATGTTGAGAACCACATTGAAGAGTTGGAATTTGAGATGTCCTCTAATGGGTGGTCTCAAAAATTAAAGATGATAGCCTACAAGCCAAGACTCACTACCATACTTTATTAAAGGAGGAAGAATCTCTTTGAAGGTAAAAGGCTCATGTTAAATGGGTATTGGAGGGAGATTCAATACAACATTCTTTCATGCTATGCCACGGGCTGATAGGAATTCAATATTTAGAATCAAGCATGATGGTAGTTGGTTAAATAGGCAAGAGGACATTGGAAAATGTGCATGTGATATTTTTGAAGACCAACTTTCCCCAAAACCCTTATTCTTCAAAATTGAGATTACTTGGCTATATCCCCCATGCAGTGTCGGTTCATCTGAATGCCTAAGTGGTGACTATTCCCACTCCTG
This sequence comes from Chloranthus sessilifolius, assembly GCA_021018995.1. NCBI lineage: Eukaryota > Viridiplantae > Streptophyta > Magnoliopsida > Chloranthales > Chloranthaceae > Chloranthus > Chloranthus sessilifolius. Next base: position 124,598,903 of record CM037589.1, on the reverse strand, counting down.
AAGAAGTCAATGATGCTATAAAATCTATGAACACAGATAGTTCCCCCGGACGGATTTATCTCCGAGTTCATTCTACATTCATTGTTGGCAAATTTTAAAGTTTGACATTGTAGTGGTCAACTGGTCATTGTAAATTTCTTCCAAGGAGTTATCCGTAGAGCAGTAAAACTTAACTTTATTGCTCTCATCCCCAAGTTGAGTAATATGACTTCGATTGATGAGTTCAGACCGACATGCCTTTGCAATATTCTCTACAAGATAACCTCTAACATTAATTCATTGAAGTTAAGAAAACTTCTTTCTTCTATTATATCTCAAGAAAAAGGGGCCTACATTAAAGGGCATAATATATTCAATGATGTGACAGTTTCCCATGAACTAATCAAAGGATTGGATAAAAAAGGGTTAGGAGGAAACATTGCCTTAAAGGTTAATATGGCCAAGGCTTATGATAGAGTTGAATGGTCCTTTTGTCTGAGGACGTTCTCCAGTTCGATTTTTCAGCCCTCTTTGTTAAACGTATTCATGGTTGTCTATCGTAGAGTTGGTTCTCCGTCCTAGTCAATGGCTCTCCTTTTGGGTTCTTCAAAAGTTCTAGAAGCCTCAAAAGGAGAAACTTCTCTCCGACTCTTTTTATCATTGTGGAGGAAGTATTGAGCAGGGGTCTTCCTTGGTGAAAGCTAGAGAGATTGAATAGTTCCATTCCTCTTGAAATGTGAATTATCCCAGTAATCTTTTGTTATGAATGATCTACTTTTCTTTACACAAACCTCCAAAAAGTCTTATGACCAGAGTGAATTTTTTTTGAATGAATATGTTGAAGCGTTTGGTCAATAAATTAACTTTTCGAAAAGCAAATATTTTACCCCAAAAGTGTTCTTCAGCATCAATTCAATTAATAGTAGCCTAGAGTTCTCCAAAGGATCCCTTCCAACTAACTATTTAGGGTTCCACTTGTTCTCGTTGTTAAATTTATGTATTTGGAATTAAGGTTAGGGTTTGGATCGAGAAGAAAGAGAAAGAGAAGAAAGAAAGAGGAAATTAGGGTTGAGTTGTTGTAACCCAAACCCTCTTCTATTTTTAGTATTATATCACTTCTAAACTATTGATGTCACACCCATTATCACTAACACGCCTGCATACATATAAAGGAAAACAGATAGGACTCACACACACACGAACTCTGATAATTCCTATAGACACACCAGCACTCCTGAAGTTGGAGAATAGATGTCAATCACCCCCAACTTGCCAGTAATATCATGATTTTTTTCCTAAAATTTCAGTTAGAATTTTGCCAGTTGACTTGAGGAATGTTGAACTCTTGAGCTTCCACCCTCTCTTATAAAATGACAGTCAACTTCAATATGCTTAGATCACTCACGCTGGGCCGGATTCTCAATTGTGTTATGTAGCTTCATTGTCTCCATACAACAACATTGGGAGAGTTACATAAATGCCAAGATCCGAAAGAATAAATCGAATCTACATTCCTTACCTTGCACTTTGAGGCATTGCCCTATACTCACCTTCACAAACCCTAACCTTAACCCTAATTCCAAGTTATCGAGCTTCCCCCTAAGAAAGTGCAATAATCCGTGGTAGACCTATCACTGGGTGAACCAACCCAATCTGAGTCTTGAACACTTCAACATCCAAGTGACCTCTATTGTTGTAAAGAAGGGCTCTACCTAGGCTTCCCTTTAAATATCTCAAAATCCTGTAAACTACATTAAGATGAATAGTCCTTGGAGCATGCATGTAACTGCCTCACTACACTCACAACATAAGCAAAATCTGACCGAGTCATGATGGGATAGATAAGTTTCCCAACTAGCTATTGATATGTTTTTTATGTCTTTTGAGGGCTCACCCCCTTCTCCACTAATCCTATGATTTGTTCCATAAGAGTAGGGGAGCTTACAACCCAATTTATGACTCGAGACATCAAGAGTATACTTTCTTTGTGACACGCCAATCCCCTTTCTTATCTTGCCAATTCAATTCCTAAGAAGTACTTCAAAGGGGGCCCAAGGTTTTTAACAGCAAACCCATTACTCAAGTACTCCTTCAGTTTCAAACTTTCATCACTGTCATCTCCAATGACAAAGATATCATCCACATACACAACAAAAACCGTAATCTTCACAATCTCTTTACAAATAAAGTATGATCATAGTAGCTCCTCTGATAGTCATAACTCCTTACAACATCACAATTTTTTTTCAAACATGCCCTTGATGACTGCTAGGGCTGTCAACGGGCCAGGCCGGGCCGAGATTTTCAACCGGGCTGTTTTTTTTTAAAGAAATAATTTGGGCCATAACCCGGCCCGATAGCTAACTGGGTCGGGCCGGGCCCTGCCCGATTTTGAAATTTTTTAGCCCGAACCCGGCCCAGTTAGTTATCCGGGCCGAGCCGGAGCCGGCTAATATTTTTTTTTTTTAAATTTAAATTTTTTTTTTTTTAAATGGACCTCAGCTACCCAGGCCGGGCCTTACACTTTGAAGCCCGAACCCGAACCCATTTCTTATCCGGGCCAGGCCGTTTAATAAATGCCTAAAAAAATTGGGGCCCGAACCCGGCCCATCTGGGTCGGGCCCTAGCTAAAACCCGGCCCGTTGACAGCCCTAATGACTGCTTCAATCCAGAGATAGTTGTCCTACGTATGCACACTGTATTGTTCTTCCCTTCACGTGTAAGACCAGGAAGAAAAGTCATATGAACTTCCTCTTTCAAATCACCATATAAGAATGCATTCCTCACATTTAACTGATATAGTTACCAATCTTTGCACGCTGCAAAGGATATAAGCACCCTTTTTGTATTTGATTTTCCACAAAGCAAAAGTCTCCAGGTAATCAACTCCCTGAGCTTGTGTAAACTCCCTTGAGACAAGTCTTGCTTTGTACTTGTTTATCTCACCATCTGGTCAGTATTTCACGGTGTAGACCCACCTACATCCAACAACTTTCTTTCATGTATGAAGTTCAACAGTGTCCCAAACCATGTTTAGTTCTAGAGTACTCATTTCCTATATCATGGCCTCTTTCACTGAGGGTTGGCTAGGGCATCAAAAACACAAGTAAGAATAGAAACAGAGCCCAAAGAAGGTATGAATGGCTTATGAGATAGAGAAAAAGCATTATAAGATAGATAATTGTCAATGGATGTGGAGTGCAAGATCGTGGAACCTTCAAAGAGCAATAGGGAGATGAAGATCAAAAGATAGACTTGTCTCTGGAGAAGGATCTTGGTCAATGGTCTTAAAGGGAGATTCGCCTTGAAAGGGATCCTCATCTTAAACATGTGCCTCCTTACATTTCTCCTGCACAAATAATCTACCTCGAAATTTTCCTTCTTGCCTTTTTCATACTTGCTAGATTGTGGTTGTTGCTCTACAACCCCCTCTTTATCATGCTCTGCTATCCCTCATCTCATTCTTCTACCATATCCTTGTTGAAGTTTAGTCCCACATTGGGTAAATTATAGCCTTATCTCCCCCCTTATAATATCCTAGGCCCCTCCACTCACTACCAATTGGTTATTAGGGTCCTTGTCAACACTATCCCCCCTCGAAGAGGACATTGAATATCTCCCACTTTGTTTGAAGTAAGGCGCATCTAAATAGAAAGTAGCATCCATGATCACACAAAACCGATGAGCCACAAGATCAAATCATTTGTACCCTTTTTGTGTAGGAGGATACACGATAAAAATATATCAAGTGGCTTTAGGATCCAACTTAATATGTTGAACAACAGGAACATGGGCAAAACACAAACAACCAAACACATGAGGTGGCACAAGAAAAAGATTTTTCAATAGGACACAACAACTGGAAATGGGACTTACCCCCTAGAATGAAATACGATTTATTCGATAAGCAGATGTAAGGAAGGCACCCCCCACCATACAAGTATCATGGGACACCACCCATAGCAAACAAAAGAGAACGGGTCACCTCCAACAAATGATGGTTTTATCTTTCAGCCACCCCATTTTGTTGTGGAGTGTAAGGACATGTGGTTTTACAAACAATCTCATGTTTGAAAAGATATAATTGAAGACAGTGAGAAGATATTTACCATCCTTATCCGAACGTAAGACCTTCACATGTGCATTAAATTAAGTACAAACCAACGAAGAAAGGTTGGGAATAGAGTAGCAACTTCATGTTTGACTTCATACAAAACTATATAGTGTAACATGTCCAATCATCAATGAAAGAGATAAAGTAATATAATTAATCACGAATGGTGAGAATAGGAGAAGGTCCCCACACATCGAAATGAAAATCTCAAAGGGAACACTACTTCGATTAGCACTAGGAGGATAAGGAACCTTTGTATGTTTAGAGAGTTTACACACTTGACATCTCTGGAGCAATGTTGTCAAAAGCGTTAGGCAGGTTCAAGGCAATGAACCCCTTGTATCCTAAGTGGGGCATAGTCTGGGCCTAGGCGGAGCCTAGGCATCAAGAAAACATTAATGCTTGATTTTTTTATAAACTGTGTACGACATGATTTGATGTGGTATACAAACATACATACAAATGATTAACAATAAGCTAATATAATGAAATGATATATGGTACTCTTGTCCATATTTAGGTTAGATGATTCAAACAATTTTTATTGTCTAATAAAAAAATCAAATGGTTGGAGAAATGAACTTTGGGTTGAGTCTCATTTATATGTTGGCATTCCAATTGAACACTTGTTCATAATTTGATTACACATGTACCACAATTGGTCAAATGCCTATACACCTTATAGACAACTTCTTAAGTCTATAATCCGAAGAGTCGTTGACTACTCCAGTGGGGACATGCCATCCTTCTAAACAATGTCCACACATCCATAGTGGTACGTGATTCTAACCGATATTGTACAATTAACACAAGAACGATGTCAACGTGTAGCACTTGACCACATTAAGTGAGCAAAAGTGCGCCGGTCAATATCTGGGTAAAGTGACTAGAGTCACCACAAGTTGATGAAAAAGCATGCTACTTGTTCAAAATATTATCTATTATATTTGCAAATTGAAAGAATTTACTTGCAAGATATTTTCCGAAATAGTGTCCCTTAATTCACAGATCACTCCTCTTTTCTTTTGGCATATCCCACGTGCAACAATTTAAGAGAGAGGTCGAGTTTTGTGTTCTTTTTCTTCTAATGGATGCCCAACAATGCACAAGAGATCTAAGGACTCTAGTAGAGATGAAAAACCGAGAGAAGATGGATAAAAAAAAATATATCTAACTAATCGTTTTGGTTCTTAGGAAATAAACTTATACTCATTTTAAATGTTAAAATTTTTTGTAAAAATCATAGATACTTATAAAATTATAAGTTATATAGTTTATATAGCTTATATAATTTAAGAAGTTTGCAAGTTATATAAGTTCTCATTTGTTTTACAAAATAATTTTTATAAGTTGCCTAAAAGCGCCGCTTTGATCGCTTTTAAGTGCGAAACACCCACTTCGAAACAAGAAGCAGGTACTTTTCACATTAGCGCATAAAGCGGTCAAAATTTAGGCGCTAGGCATGCCCCAAGCGGCTAAGCGGGGCCTAGGCACAACTTTTGACAACATAACTCTAGAGATCACTTTCCACATTCTTGAACTTATCAGGAAACAAAATCCTCAACCTTGAACGAGGGACATGACCATAACGAGAATGCCATAAATATATATCGTCAACAGAAGTAACAACTATAGGCCTGTAAACAGTTTGAATATCACAAACTCGTTGATCTTTAAATACATATAGAGCCTTTTGTCCTCTCTACCATGACCAATCACCTTCCCTGTTGACAAGTCTCGAAAAACATAATAGGAGGGAAAGAAGGTCACACTACACTTTTAGGTTCTTTTAAGACTTTTAACTGAAAGAAGATTGATTGACACCTTTGCAACATATAAAGTAGTCTATAAGGAGAGAGGACCAACTTGAATAGTCCCTTGACCAACATCAGGAACAACATATCCATCAAAAACCTGAATGAGACATTGTCCTGGCAAAGGGGACAGAGTATGGAATAGAGATGATGATACCCTTGTCATTTGATCAGTAGCACCGAAGTTAACGAACCATGAGGTACAAGAAGAATCAGAGGTATGTTCAGATTCAACAACATCCTTCTCATCAACACCGCAACACATCTACCACCAATCATGACTTGGTTTCCTTCTATAATTGAGATACCACAATATTGGAGCTTCCTACACAACAATCCCAACAAAAATACAACAAATGTCTTCAAAGAAAATTCAGCAAACACCTGTTAGGCAACACTGCTGAACCAATCTTCCAAACACGGCCAAATCAAGAAAACAGCCCACAGTTTCAACCACCACTTCATAGACAAATCAAGCCACAATACTATTGAAATAGCATCTAATCAATCAACAATCAACAGAATATATCGGATGCTCGACGGCACTTCGGTTCACACTTCCCAACAAAAAAAGTTGCTCTACAGTACACAACAAAGTGCCTTACAGGCTACAGCACTAGCAGGCACAAATCAAGAAGAAACACACTGCTACACAGCAATACCACAACAAAAAAACTATGGAATCAGCCATTAGCCAAGCTATGCGCACCACTTCATGCATTACGATGGAGATATGGACGCAAGATCACGATATAAACACTACTGCAGCAATAAAACAATATCTACCAGGTTCAGCAATTAAAGGACTAATATATGAGAAAACAACCCTCAAACTAGTGACCACCACAATGAAAAGTCATCAAAGACTGCAAACCATTAAATCGGAAAAACAACACCACTGAATTGTTCCTGAAAAAAAATCCGGTTCAATACATACTGATCTGAATCCCTCTTAAGATCCCACAAATTCAAGAAACAGAGAAAACCGTGAAGTTATCCAAAACTGCAAATTCTAATAAATCAACAAAACACCTATAGAACTTCAATCACACTGTAAAAAGGTTGAGAATCTTACTAAAGGGATGATTCCATCCAAAACGATGGTAGCTGAAGTGGTTTTCGTGCCTGATGCCTTGAGATCCATGCGAGAAGCCGATAGGGATCTCCGGCAAGAAATCTGATTGCAACTTCATATTCGTGCACCCAATGCCGAATGGCATAAGTGCCTTCATTAAAAATGTTGGGAAGAAAATTTCGATTAAAACTTCACTTGTTTCTGGTAGATCTGAGGTAAAAACATTGACCCTGCTGACGTCAGCAGTGCCGGTGATGATCTAACCTGCTCTGATACCAAGTTAAATTTATGCATTTGGAATTAGGGTTATGATTTGGATGGAGAAGAAGAAAAAGAGAATTAGAATTGAATTGTTGTAACCCAGACCCTCCTCTATTATTAGTATTTATATCACTTACAAACTATTGATGACACACCCATTATCACTAATAAACTCGCTTACATGTAAAGGGAAATAAATAACACTCACATACACATCAACTTAATGATAATTCCTATAGACACTCCCAACACTCAGGACAACTTACCAAGGAAGTATGTTGGTCAATTGTTGATAAAATTAATAAGAATCTGAGTGGAAATAAAAAAACACAAAGGAGGGAAATTAACTCTATTGAAGCATGTGCTATTTAGCATCCCTGTAGATCTTTTGTCGATCTCACGTATTTCAAAGAACATAGCCAAGGAGATTGAGGGCTGATTTGACAAATATTTTGGAGGGAAGTGGAGGAAGACAAAAGGCTCACTGGGTTGTATGGCAGAAGATTTCTATAACAAATGAGGGGCCTTGACATAAAGCTGCTTGTGGATATAAATAAAACTGTCATGGTAAAGGTATGTTACAAGCTCACCACTTAAGATTCACTATGGGGAAGAATTTTGAGGAATAAATAGGTGTGGGGAACACCTCTTCTGGAAGCCAAACCCAAGCCTGGGGGCTCTAAACTATGGAAGTCCATTTACCCATGGATCCAAGGTTGTCAAATCGTATATCGTATCATGTATCGTTTTTTGGAAATTATGTATCACGTATCGTATTGTATCGTGTATCGTAAGATACACTAAAATCTTTACATATAATTCAGAAAAATAATAAATATATCTAGAAAAGCTAAAAAATATAATACATAACAATTTATGTTCATTTAAAATATGACAGTCAAGACATCAATTAATTCTATTCCATAATGGCATAATGGCATATACATGGGAAGTTAGAAGCTATCTGATGCGGAATCGAAGCCTACACGTCAAGATCATGACCGGATAAAGAGGAGACATCGAAAGAGAAAGTGGACCCGCAAATTAGTTTTTAAAAGGCCCGTTAAAGACCCATTGCACGTTATTTTAGGCATTTTATCTAGGTTTAGTTTCCTTTTATTAGGATTCTTTTAATAAATAATTTATTTTAGGGTTAGTTTCCTTATTTGAATCATTTAAGGGTCAGGCACATATGTGATATGTGACTGTTAATTTCGTCACTGTCGAAAAAGTTGTCACAAGTCTATCAATATATGTCGGAATTGTGTGATTATTGTTTTGTTGGAAAGCTACTTCGATAAACTTTCAAATAAGACCAATTTCACATCTATCAGACATCGTTTGACCCCTCAAAAGTGGTCGCGCAATTAAAAAAAAATTGGGATTAATGGTGAAATTAATTATGACCGTTAGATTAGAAAGTTTTAACGATTGATTAGGAGTTTTAATTTAGTAGTATTCTTAGGGTTTCTTTTCTTTATAAATATAGATTGTAATCTCTTATTGAATAGTGAATGGTTAATGAAAATTTGCTTTGCAAAATTGAGAGGTTTGAACAAAGTTTTCTTTGAGGATGCGATTCTCTCAAAACTTAGAAGAGCGATTCTTCTTTTCGAGTGTGATTTGGTGTGAGACCAACTATCTTCCTTGGAGTGATCCCTTGGATCTTCTATCCCTTTTCTATTTTATCTTTTGATTATTGTCAGGTAATTTATCTAGTTTGTTTCTTCTATTGAAAACTCATAAATTCAAAATATCTTTTCCTTGTTATATTGTTGTTGGGTTCATAAATTCCTAACCCTTATTTGTTGATTCCCTTTGAACGATTTAAACCTGTCGGGCCTTAAATTATTCAATTCCTAGCAAGGAGTCAAGACACAACATCGAAATTGTTGCTTGGTGCCCTAAACTAGATTGAAACTAGAGTCTATCTTTAGACCTATTTTCTAGATTGGAAAATTCATATGCTAACGGACACTAAATCGAATCAATTAAATTGCCCTAATAAAGTTATTAAATATTTTGTGTTTTGAGATTAATTTCTATATCTCCGCTGCTCAATTAAATCTCAAATTGACTTTAAAATTGCATGACTAGGGTTTTAGCGTTTTTACTACATTACTATCTAGTTTCAATAAATTTGAAAAAGAAATAAGATAATTCATTAGATGGATAATAGATTCATAAAGTATACGCAAAATTGCAAAAATTCATAGAATCATCGACAAAAATTCCGTAAACTTCTCAATTTGCATCATTCAAAAGGAAAGTGAAACAGTATCGTTTTACTTCTTCTTTACCTCTGTTTCCCCTTCAGCCGAGAGGTTATGGGCCAGAATTAGGGCTTGTTATATTATAAGCCCATAAATGACAAAAAGACCTCTGCATAAAATTTTGGGATTAATCTAGACCGAGACAAAACAATCATTTTTCTTTAAAATAATTTTAAAAACTTTTTTTTTTCATTGTGAAACAGTATTGACCATATTGTACGATAGTATCGTATCGTACAATACACAATACGGTGACTGTATTGCACGATATAGGGCAAAAACGATACGATCATACGATAGGTATCGTTTTGATCTCGATATGATACGTATCGTACAAGATTGGCAACAATGCATGGATCCACCATATTGTTAATAACTCTAAATGGGAGGTGAAAGCTTGTTGTAAAACAAGCTGGTAATCAAAATTTTGGTTGCCTGACAAGAAATCTGCATAAGCCCACCCGAGCCAACCCGACATGATGGTGCACCTGACCCGACCCGATAGTGCACACAAGCAAACCCGACCAGAGAACTTGACCCGACCAGAAAACCCGACCCAACCTGATAAAAAATCCCTATTTTATAATTTTTTAAGTATAAAATATCGGGTCGGGCCGGGTCGATCCGACCTGACAAAATCTATTGGTCGACCCAACCCAATAAAATCTATTGGGCAACCCAACTCGACCCGAAGGTCGGGTTGAAAGTCTCATACCCAACCCGGCAAGCCAATTTTAGGTACCCGACCTAGGAAAATATCGAGTCGGGTATTGGGTCTACCCGATCCATTGACAGCCCTATGAAACCCCAATTGGACAGTGTCTGGCCCACTAGGGGAGCAGGTGAACATTCCAAATGACCAGGAAATGTTAATATCCGAAGCTACAAATCTTGATTCTCAGCAAATGAGCCTATTGTTGAACAATCGGGAACAATGGTTGTTGAAGTAATTCAACAGTTAAAAAGCCATATGAAGGTGGAGATCAGATCATCAGGCCACTGCTGGCGAAAGTTGGGTGGAGGTCCCTGCATGAAGACAACATGGTCTGTGGAAAATATGAAAAGTCGAGTGTTTTCCAAAGAGTGGTTTCCTGCAAATCTGCTTGGCATTCTATTCGAGAAGAGTTCTCCGAGGATAAAAATGAGATTGGGTCTGGAGCTCTGCAATTCCTACAAAGATCAAAGTTTTCACATGGAAGTTACTAAACACATTTTGTTGGTGGATAATGTTTGGGGAAAGCGTTTCACATCTTAAATCATGATTTCAAGTAATTGTTGGTGTATCGTGGAATAGAGAGTGTTAGTGTGTTGTCAATGGTAGTAGAGAACATCACTTTTGTATTAGTGAGTAGGGACTAATGATTCTTTTTCTAAGTGGCAAAACAAAAATGAAGGGTGTGAGCGTCTCTAACTCAAAAACTCTAATTTCTTTCCCTTTCCTCTTTATGCTTTCTCTTCTACCTCTACCCTAAACTTCTTTAACCATGATCTCATCACCTCCAAGGTACCAAACTTAACTTGGTATTATAGTGGGTTTACTCGAGATCTACCCTTGCTGACATCATCATTGCTTCCTTGAAATTTTATAATTTGAACCCTCTAAACAGAAATTTCGAAGTGTTTGTCAAAGGTTTGTTTCTTCACGATTTTTTGGAGCTCGTGGATCTGTAAGCTTGAAAGAGGGGCCAAGACCTATTCAGGTTTGATCAGAATTACTATGCACATCATCTCTAGTAAGTGATTTGTCATGTTGTTTAAGTTTGATGCCCCCTTTCTTCAGATCTTTGATGAACCTAGTTTCACGCATGTTTCACAAAATCTGAGGACTCCGGTTTCGGTGCTATCTTTTATGGAAATGATGGGATGCATATATATATATATATATATATATATATATATATATATATATATATATATATATATATATATATATATATATATATATATATATATATCAGTTAGGAATAGTTTGCATGTGATTTTATGTGATTTGAATGAATAGGGAGTTAAATTTAAGAGAAAAGAAGTAGGATTAGGGTTTGGAGAGGAAGAGAGAAGAAGAGAAAGAAAAAGAAGAGTTGGATAAAATAGGGTTGAGTTGTTGCAATCCAATCCCCCTTCTATTATTAATATTTATATCACTTAAATACAAACTACTCTTTACAGACCTATTGACACTAACACACCCACTTACATAAAGAGATAACAAATAACATTCACACACCAACTTAATGCTAAATCCTATAAACACACCAACACTCCCCTCAAGTTGGAGCATAGATGTCAATCATGCCCAACTTGTAAGTAACCATAGAGACAATTCCTTCCGACAGCTTTAGCTAGAATATTTGCTAGTTGATCTTTTATATTGACTTGTGGAATGCTGAACTCTTGAGTTTCCACCCTCTCTTCTAAAATGACAATCAACTGCAATATGTTTAGTTCGCTCATGATAGACCGGATTTTCAGCTATGTGCTTCGTTGCTTCATTGTCCCATGCAACATTGGAAGAGTCACCCCCTATGAAAATGAATCACCCACAAACACCCAAGAGTTGTAGTCTTCACACCACTCCTTACAAACAGGGTATGATCACAGTGGAGCCTCTGATAGCAATAACCCATCACAGCATCCCTAAACTTTTTAACCCTGCCTCCGGTGATTGCTCAATCCATAGCTGGCTTTCCTAAGCTTGCAAACTTTATCCTTCTCCTTTTCACGTGTAAGACTAGGAGGAAAGGTCATGTAAACTTCCTTTTTCAAATCACCTTCTAAGAATGCATTCTTCACATCTAACCGATATAGTAGTCAATCTTTGCATGCTGCAAGGGATATGAGCACTGTCATGATATTTAATTTTTTCACAGGAGCAAAATTTTCCCGATAATCAACTCTCTGAGTTTATGTGAACCCTCTCGCAACAAGTCATGTTTTGTATCTTTCTATCTCACCATCAGGTTTGTATTTCACAGAGTAGACCCACCTACATCCTACAACTTTCTTTCCATTAGGAAGTTCAACAATGTCTCAAGTCTTGTTTAGTTCCAGAGCACTCATTTTCTGCATTAAGGCCTCTTTCCACTTAGGCCAAAGCATTAGAACACAAGTAAGAATAGAATCAGAGTTGGAAGAAGATATGAATGACTTATGATATGAAGATAAGGCATACCAAGACACATAATTACCAATGGGATGCGAGTGAAAGATTGAGGAACCTTTTAAAGAGCAATAGAGAAATGACGATCAAAAGTGAACTTGTCTCTGACTCTCTGGAGAAGGATCTTGATCCATGGTCTAAGGGGGACGCTTGCCTTGAGAGGGACTCTCATCTTGAACATTCCCATCTCGAACTTGTGCCTACTTAATCTTCTTCCGCACAAAGAATTTTCCTTGAAATTTTCCTTCTTACTTTTTCACACTTTCGAGATTGGAGCTGCTCCTCTACAATCATGGGTTAAAATTTTGGAAAACCGATATGTATCGTCCAGCCCATTCCGGACAATACATTCCAATGCATCGTCCGGAATTTTCAGCTTTTGTATGAGAGGCACCAATATGGTACCTTGAATGTACCATATCGGTGAGGTCCAAAACCAATACGTATCGGACGATATTTTGACCCATGTCTACAATCACCTCTTTATCACGCTCTTTTATATCTTCATCACATTCTTCATCAAAATCGATACTAGGTAGCATGCCAGGGTCCTCTTCAACATCATCCCTCCTTGAAGAGGGTACCAAGAACTCTCCCCCATAAGCTTAGAGTAGGGGGTATCTCTATAGAGAGTAACATCCATGATCATAAAAAAATGACGAGTTAGAGGATCAAAATATTTGTACCCTTTTTTCTAGAGGGTACCCAATAAAAATACATTTGGGTGGCTTTAGAATCCAACTTAGTACGTTGAACGGCAGTAACATGGGAAAAACACAAACAACCAAACACATAAGGTGGCACAAGAAAAAGATTTTTGGTAAAACACAGTAGTTGGAAGTGAGACTTACCCCCTAGAATGAGAGTAGGCATATAATTTATCAAATAAGTAGATGAAACGACGACAACGGGCATACCACAAATGTATCTCATCAACAGAAGTAGTAGCAACAACAAGAAGCTTATGAACGATTTAATCTTCGAATATATAGAACCCTTTGTCCTCTCCCCCATGACCAATCACCTTCCCTATTGATAAGCCCTAAAAAACACAATAGGACGTAAAGAAGGTCATACTATAATTTGGGTTTCATGTAAGACTTTTAACTGAGAGAAGATTAATTGACATCTTTGAAACATATAAACCACACTGTAAGGAGAGAGGACCGGCTTGAACCGTTCCTTGACCAACGGCAGGAACCACGGATCCATCGGCAACTATAATGAGACATTGTTCTAGCAAAGGAGACAGAGTATGTAAGATGATAAACCTGTCATATGATTAGTAGCAACGGAGTCAAAGATCCATGAGGTACAACAAGAAACAGAGGCATGTGCAAAAACAACAACATCCTTCTCATCAAACCTAGCATATAGCAATACATCTACCACCAATCACAACTTGGTCTCCATCCATAATTGAGATACCTCACTAGTAAAGCTATCTACACAGCAATCCCAATGAAGACACTTAAAAAACTTCAGAATCAATTCAGCAAATGCCTCATACGTAACACAACCGATAACCACATGCTTCACACACAGACTATATATGAGCCAGAACTGCTCTTCACATACAAACTGCTGTTTACACAACACCCAAACAGCAACACTGCTGTATATTTACTGTTGTATACACAGCTCTCCTGTCAAAAAGAAAAAAAAAATTACAGGTTATAAACCCTTCACAGAATAACCACAGGTCATACGACCTTCAAGGCAGCAGCCACTTACTGTGATAAGAGAGATTTTGGGTTCTCCATAGCACCGCCACCAACGGGTAATACAGTGCTGACGTAAAAGCACATAAGCATCCCTCCTAGATCTGCAACACAGGGCCCAATGTCCCAAAAAAATGTATAGAACTAGGAAGGGGAATCCAAAAGTCACTGCTCAAACACCATCAAAACAAAAAATTGACCTTAGATTCATGATCAGCACACAAATCCAGTTCAAAAGTGTGTCATCCCGAGTGCCGATAAGATTCAGAACCTTAAGATGTGAGATGGGGTGATGAGGGTTTTCTCCCAAGATTCAATAGAATCGCATGATCCGTACACCAAAACCAGATCAAAACCCTACCCTCATATCTCGATTATGGGATCAAAATTTGATCATGATGATGTCAGCATGACATCATTAAAAAAGGAGGATAAGATCAGCGGGTGGAGATGCTTCGAATCCCAGCTCTAATACGATGTTAAATTTAAGAGAAAATTAGGGTTAGGGTTTGGGGAGGAGGAAGGAGGAGAAGAGTTGCAGAAATTAGGGGTTGCGTTGTTGTAACTCAATCTTCCTTCTATTATTGGTATTTATATCACTTTCATGCAAACTACTATTTACACACCCATTGACAATAATACACCCACTTACATAAAGAGAAACAAATAACACTCACATCAACTTAATGCTAAATCCTATAAACATACCAACATAGGGATGACTCAATGAAGTTTTTGTGCTTCAGGGTCAATATCTTTCAGCTTGGTTAATAGTTAAAATTTGTTTCTAATCTGGCTATTTGTGGTGGGTGTTGGTAGAAGTAATTGTTCTCTTTTGCCCTGTTGATTGTACTATCATCTCATAGCGATGGTACTTGTTGAGGTGTGGTGACTGATATTTGTATGGATTGAACAACAGTATTGTTGGAGTACTTGAAGTTGATTGGTGTTATGCAGACAGCGGGTATTTATTGTTTTGACTGTAATTGTGATCTATGGAGGCTGGTTTTTTGTTCCAGGAGTTTAGCATATTGTTTGGAGCTGTTTTTTTTACGAGTTGCTTGGTGCTATTTGTTTACTCATCATGATATTGTGTATGTGCGCGAGCAAAACAAGGACTGACTTTGTGAAAATGAATCTCTGAATGTTGCACTAAGATTCCAATGAAATTTAATAATTCTAACCATATTTCTCGAAATTTATCATAACACCATTCAGACAAATAATACCATAATGATCAGTTACAAATGGTAAACAAAAAGTACTAATATCGGAATGAAATCAATATAGAACTAAACTTTGAAATTAGTGTGGACTTGAGATTTGATCTAAAATTCTGATATAACGAAATGCATCAGCATGTCTGAACTCAAAGTCCATAAATGCATCAGTAAACATTTCTGTAAGGGATACATTCTTACAACTTTGGGTAATGTAAAAGATTTTTATTTAAAGTCCATCAATCACAGTAAATTTCTCTTCCAAATTCAGCCCTACTAAGATTGGCTTCTTTCAAATTCATTTTGCTTACTGGGCATTATATCACAAGCCTCTGACAGGAGTATGAAAGTTTGTGTGCTAAAAAGGATCTAATTAATACACCAAAATATTGCAATAAAGATAAAAGATTATGGTCATTTCCAAGGATTTTCTTCTAGAATTTCCAAAATCAAATTTCGCAAAAGAGATAGCTAATAAACAGGGCTAGAAGAAAGAAAACATTCTCTTGTTGCAACTTCATAGCCCCCAACCAAGCCTCATATTGGATGAAAAATCCTTCCACCTCCAAAGAAACAATAGTCCAAACAAGGGCAATATATTACTAGTAAACCAGTGGACAAGGTAACTGAAATATCAATATACATAAAATAAACAAGTATCATAACTATAAGGGTCACCGCCCTCGGATATGTCTTATTTACACTCCGGCCCCTGTGTTTCACCTATTTACACGGCAGCCCTTGCTTTTGTGTTTCTTCTCCTTATTACCCCTATAGTGGTGGATCAACCGTTGACTGCTACATAACTCTTTGATTGCTTTGAATCAGGCGATGAACATCTTTTTTTCACCACAATCTTCAACCCAATAAATCTTGAGATCAGGAGCCAACCAGCGGGCGGTCAGATTTTGATTCCACTTGGCAGACAACCCAAAACGAGAACATGTTCATGGGTGGACATCAAACGTGGTTCTTGGATCAATTTTCGAGATGTGTGCCATGTTAATCAAAATCCCTCTGCCTGATTGTAGGCCCGTGATCTCAAGATCCATCAGGTCAAAGATTGGGGCAAAAAACAAATGCCCATCATTTGATTCAAAGCAGTCAAAGGTTATTTTGTCGGAGAGTTCGGCTGCATTTGGCATAGCTCTTTATCAGCTCCCTGCCAGAGCTGGAAATACTTGCTTTAGCAGGCCCCCCTTCTGCTTGCTATCTCCCTGTAAAACAAGATTTATTTGCTCTATCAGCTAACTCCCTGCCAGAGCAAATAGAGGAGTCAGCAGAGAGCAGGGGATAACTGTTGGAGCAGGTAAATCCTGCTCTGCAAGGAGTTAGCAAGGAGAAGGGGGACCTGCTAAAGCAGGTAGCAAGGATTTAGCAAAGAGAAAGGGAATCTGCTAAAGCAGGTAAACCCTGCTCTGGCAGGGAGCTAAGAGAGAGTAATGCCAAACACAACCTTTGTCGCTGTAAGGGGGTAATAAGTAAAGGAAACACAAAAGCAAGGGTCGCAGTGTAAATAGGTGAAACACGGGGGGCAGAGTGTAAATAAGAAATATCTCAGGGTAGTAAATGCAAAAAACTAACAATTATATCAATATGCAATGCATTCACAACAAAGCAGACTTCTCAAATACAAATGAGTAAATAGGGAAGAATGAAAGCATTTCATTTAACCAAAACTTCTCATATAAGCTATAACAACAATCTCTACGTGTGCCCACGTGCGAGACAGAGAGAGAGAGAGAGAGATACCCTTGGCCAGGGCTGAATATGAAGGACATGCAAACCAAGTAATACCACTCCGAGTCCGTGAGGTCTTCAGGTGACAAAGCAGCAGAAGGTCTCTTAGCCTGCAGGTTACCGTCACCAGCAGAAAGCGACTCGTAAAGCTCCCTCAATTGCTCACTTCTCTGCAAACCCATTTGATCGGCATTTACTTCCATCTGTTGCATCGTTTTCCTCGTCTTTATGTCACCATTGTAGTAACCATCACCCCATTCCAACAGTCTATGAAACCCCATTTTCACAATAAGAAAGATGATAGAACAAAAGGAAATATAGAAAGATAACTTGATCTAAATTTCACCTCATGGATTAAAATTAAAATTCACCTACAGTTAGATATCAGGAAAAATATAAAAATAGACTGATCGTAATATATATATATATATATATATATATATATATATATATATATATATATATATATATATTGTCTCCAATGTTCATTATATGTTTGTGAGCAAAATCAAAAACACCTGTGTAATAATCTATAGTTATTCAAATGTTTACAACCTAAAAAACTTCATCTCTCCTCAGATTTAAATCAAGACAATAAATTTCAGGGGTTGCATAAAAAAAGTACTCATCAAACCACATGTAAAATGCACATTAATTTGTCCCATGAAAATTCAAGATAAAGGAGAAGATGAGCCAAGAAAAAGTTAGATTTCAAGACATCTGAAAGCCTGATCTAGCTGCAAAATAAAAATAAAAAGGAAAACAAATAAAAACATAAAACCAATTTTCATGTTAGAAAGCACATATATAATTACATACATAGTAGATCATTCCAAGTATGAGTAAGTCATTTTCAGGTTAGAAACCACATATAAGTAAACAATACCCATTTTATATTAGTTTTGTAGAAAAATTAAACAAACCCAGTTGTAAAAAATGGGTGAATAACAGTAAAAGGAAGAAGTATTATTTCACTTTAGAAAATTTCCAAACCTGATCAAAATAAAAAATGAAAAAACGGGAAGAAGAGCCTGCTCCATATACAAATAAGTCATTTCATGCAACTTTAGGCCTAATTGAAAAAATATCTTAAATAAATGTGGCATACTTGGGCTCGCTTTTAGGCCTAATTGAAAATCTTCCCATTTAGGTAATATTTCGGTAGGGGGTCGTTTTGGTTTAGTTCGGAAAAAATTCGAAAAAATTTTAGGAAAATTGCAGGGAGTACAAAAAAATAAATAAATAAATAAAATAAAAATAATATATATATATTATACCTAATACTTAATACTTATAAAAACCTTATTTACTTTTAAAAAATGGCTAACTTTCAAAAGAAATCATTAATTTAGCCGAAAGTAATGAACTTTCGGGGATTTCTCATTTTGTAGAAATCACTGAAAGTTTCGTCTGACCTCTGTTACGGAGAAGTTCGCCGAAATTTATCACTGTGATTGCCACCCCCTTGTCTTGGACAAGAAAATTTATTGAAAAATTTAAAGTGAAAATAAGAGAAAAAGATATATGATTACAATAACAATTAATATCATTCCAAAGAAACCTTTTTCTTTCTCTCTATGTCACCTCAAGCATGACCGAAAGAACAGTTAGGACGTAACAGCACCACCTTATATGTTTGTATTTATGTATCCTGAACTCGTTTACTGGGTCAACATCTAGAAATAATATTCTTCCGAGTTCTCTTGCTAATGTTATCACTCATTGCCCATCACCTCAAGATTTTCGTAGTCACAAAGCTGAGAGTCGGCAATAAATCGCCAAGGGTCTAAGTCTATAATAATTGGCAAAAATCGATCAAAGTGCAAAAAAATCGGCGATAAATATACAAAAATATAGAAATTTTGAAAAATATATCATAATAATTTCAAGTTTAAAATAATGATTTTAATGAACAAAATAGCACAAAATATTATAAAACATAAAGGTTTTTTCCCTTTTAAGTATAAGAGAAAAGAAAAGGAAAAAATCGGACAACATCACAAACATCATCGATTAATCGATTGACTCACCAACTTGGCCAATTAATCGGCGATGTAGTCGGGATGATGACTGCAAGTCGCCGACTTTTTTTAAAAGTCGGGGACTTTGTGACTACGGATTTACCGAGCACCAACTGAGCCATGTTGCCCATCTCCATTATCTTACTTGTGTTGGATGTCGTGTTATTAGGCATCATTGAATTAAAACAAAAAGAAAGTACGAAGTTTTGTAAGAAATCATGCGACCTGCATTATGTGAAATATTGAAGATTTCAGCGAAATAAAGCTCAAAGAACTGTTGGGCTGAGAGAGAGTTTAGGAATCTATACGGAAAACTGGAATTGTGCCTGTTAGTTTCTAACACTTTGTGACTCTTATCAGTTGCTAATAGACCGTGTTGGAGAGTAATGTAAAACAAAACAAGCACTCATAAAATCTATTCTTATTTTCTCTGTGGCTTGGGAATTTCATATGGCCAAATACTTCTCTAGCCCCCATAGTCACCAAGTAGGGGTACGGCAAGGTTAAAATTTGAAAAAATCCGGCAAAATTTGGCCAGTTCGGGGAAAAATTCTTAGAAAAAAAAAGATTAAAGAGTATAAAAAAATCTAAAGAGTATTAAAAATATTATATATTGAAAAAAAATCGTGAATTAGTCATGAAGTTCGTGAATTTTAAAAAACATACGATTGTTTCAAAATTTCGTGATTAATTTGTAGGACCTTAAATTCACGAATTATTCACGACTGTTTCAAAAATTCGGAGAATTTGGTTACTCTGCTAGTCCCAACCATCCTCTTAGCTTTGTGTTGTTTCATTAAAAGGTATTTGGTTGGAAAATTACTTGCATTTTATCTCATTCAAAATTTTCTAAGCCAAAACCAAAGTCAGAAAGTCAAAACTAGTCAACGTTATATCAATCAAAAGAGTGTATCATCAGCCACCCACATTCGCCCCAGTTTGTAAATGAGATAGGATGCAAATGGTGCACACAATCAAATGCCTCTTAATGAAACTATAAGAACAGGTAAGAAAGAGGGTCCACGTTGTATATAATATGAAGCAGTAAGAAAGAGTCCACATTATATATAATATGAGAACAGATTGATAAGTGATACATTTTTCTCGAGCACAGCTGGGAGCATCAGCTAAACAATATTGACAATAGATAGAAGACTAGAATATAAGAAACAAACACCTTAACAAATTTTAAATCCCTTATGGACTCTCAGAGTATGTACTCCGGACAATCAAACCCTATCTTGAAGCTGAAAGTAAGCAATTTGTAGGAAAAAATTGGAAGAATTACATCAGTATGTACTCCGGACCATCAAACCCTATCTTGAAGTTTCTGCATCACCATCACTCCAAAGACAAGGTAGACAGCTCAAGAGCACAAGAAAAAATGAAAAATTGTAGTATAAAAAAATCATTACAAAATCATATTCTGTGATGGGTCGTGGTATTGATCTGGTGCCATGTGGGCATACACAAGGGCGATCAATGACCATCTAAAATAAATATTAAAACATATATTCTTACATTGTTGATTTTAGGGTCAAAGGCGCAAATTTTCAATGAAAGTTTTTTGGGTGGATAGCCCATATCTTTGAGCCGTGAAACAAAATCCATAAAAGAAAATTTCTAAAACCCTAGAGGGAGTGGTGAACTCTTCAAGGATGTGGTGCAACTCACAATCACATGGCATGAGAATAAAGACTCTTAGTGTAGAGTTGAACTCCACACTCAAAATGCATATATATACAGGGTCCATCCCATTACAGTGCCATGTGGCACCACTTCCCAAGGGGTCACCCCTCCCTAGGGGGTTTTAGAAAAAAATTAAAAATAAAACAATATATATCCTTGATCTATATAAATGGAGACTTGATTTTCAATTAACCATTAATTTTTAAGGCATAACCACCATTGGCCATGGTGATGAAAATTATTTTTTTTTCTTTCTTTTTCTAATGGTTTTTGTACCTTGCACACATCCATGTGGCAGCCAAACATGTGTTTGGGTGCCACGGGAGCCCACTTGATGCTGTCCTAGGGATGAAATATAGGATGCTATAAAATAAGTTTTTCAACAAATTGAGTTTTATGTAACTGAACAAAGATAATACTCATTACATATTTGTTTTATACATAATAAAACAAAAATAGTTGTAAAAGGAGGTAAATAAAAATTAGTTCACAACTTCAGATCAAGAAATTTGCTGGCCTGATCAATATAAAAAATGACGAAAACACGCAAGAAAGCTTGTTTATGTGCAAATAAGTTATTCTGATGCAACCACGCAGATATAGCACCAATTATACATTAGGGATAAGATCTGGGCACATTTTAGTGTCATTTATATAATAATCAATCTGGACCATCTAATCCATTGACCACCTCTGGGAGGTGCCTATAGTGAAAAAATCAAAATCATTGGCAGCTCCACTATCAAATCAGTTGCCTATATTGGATGGTTTGTGAATTTATCTGCGACCGTACATTTTTTTCCGTTCTTTTTCTTTTTTATGGTAGGCTAGGATTGTACTAAGACTTCGTCAAGGTTGCATCAACGTACAACTTGTCCAATCCCTACTGTATACAAAATTAAATGAATGGTTGGAAACATCTCACAAAGTTGGGATATGGAAATAATTCGGGAAGGGATCAATTTCGAAAATTTTGGATAAATTTTGTAAATTTCGTAAAAAAAAAAAAAAAAATTCAACTTAGAAATAACTTTTTTAATAAATAAAATAAGTTATAAGGTGTTGCGATGCAAGGCAGACATCTAATGACAAAATCTATATAACCATATAAATGGATGTGCATGATTTGCCTCAATTAAATTAGGGAAAATTCTGGAAATTTGGCACACCCTTAATTTGGAGATTTTGTAATGTTTTTTCTAAAAGGAAAAAAAAAAAGTAGCTTTCATGACTATGTTGGTGAAGAGATTCTGATTTCAGCTGACGGAAATCAACTGTGACCCGAACCAACTGTGACTCCCTTTAATTGGAATAAAAACAAAAGTATTGATTCAATTAAAAAATTTGAAAACCTGATTGATTTTCGAAAAGAAAGAGAAAGAAATACATAAGACAAAGAAGGTTTGTCTTAACTCATCTGTAAGCAACTAAAGGATTAGTACCCATTTTTAGTATAAAATAAATAAAAATAGTTGCAAAAAAATTTAGTCTTAATTTTATTTTTTCCTTAAATGTGGTGAAGTAAGCTAAGATGAACCTGTGATCTCAAGGTCTTAATGAAACACTGAAAATGGAAAATAGAAAAGAAGGTTTCCCTAGTATGCTTAAGCCGTTTTCAGGCAATAAAGGAAGGAAACATACTACACAATTTATATTAATTTTTGAAAATTAAATATATGCATTTGTACCAAAAAATAAAAAAAATAAACAGAGAAGCAAAGAAATATTGAATCAACCTCAAATACAGAAAAGAAGGTAGCAAATTTGGCAAAAGTCATTTTAATGTAACTACTAAGCACACAATGAGCACATTGGAGATTAGTTTTTGAGAAATTAAACATACCAATTTGCAGAAAATTAAAGAAACAAACAAAGAAGAAATAAAATTTTGTTTTAAATTAACAAAATTTTTTTAAAAAAAGGGTCTCAAATATATTATATTACCCTTGTTGTCTTGTTGAAATTGACCAGAAGACTGCATAGCTCCATTGAATGCTCCTCATAGCAGCAGCTATTTGTCTTCTTAACTGGTTTTCAGGAACTCCTTCCTGCTTTTGGAGTTCATCACCCATACCCCAACTCATATCACAAAGAGCCCAAAAAAAAAACCAAGATATATTTATGAAACCACTCAATTCTGCCACTAGGTGAAAGCCACTGAATCCTAGTTTTTATCTACAAAAATTATACATCAGAAGCCGTTTTCTGACAAGAAGGGCTGTTTCTCAGAACAAAAGAACAAGACCCATATATTAAAACCTGAAAAAAAAAATGTGTTTTATATTTTTCTTGCACACATTCCTGGTTTTGAAACCAAGAAACAGACTAAAATTCATAAAAAACAGAAGAAGATTTAAGTGGGTTTTCTGCAATACCATCATATGGGTTTGTAGCCTAGCAGCCATATAAATCAATATTTAATCATTTGTCTTTTGACTGTAAAATCACAAATAACTGGTCCCACAAAAAGAAGACAAAAAAATTGGTTCTATTTTTTTTGAAGTGGATTTATGTTACTACTTCGCTAAAACCCAGTTTTAACAATAGTTTTAGCAGTTTCAAAGGCAGCCGACCCAACTCATAAAACCTCTATTCCTTCACAACAACCAAAACCCATGTAAAATCTCAGAGGTGAGTCGAGGAAATAAAAAATAGGTAGCAGCCGTAGAAGTTAACTGGACAAAAAGAAAAGGCTTCTTTCTTTTCGCTCTCAGTTTATTGAGCTGAGTGGATGAGGTTAAAAAGAGAGTGAAAGAGGCAAAAATGGACAGAAAGACACTGAGAGAGTAGATTAACACAGTGGCAGGGGCCCAGTTGATCTTTCAGAGAGAGACAAGAGAGGGTGTGGCTAGCTCCCACTATTGTGACCTGTCCAAGAGTGATTAGTCTTTTGTAAGCAAGGATCAAAATTCCGTCCGATATCGTAACGTATCAGTATTGGAGCTGAACGATACGGTACATTCAATGTACCATATCGTCCAATTGTACGGCGGATACTGAATGATACATTGAATGTACTGTTCGGTATCGGACGATACGACGATACGGATACGTATCGTCCGATACGTATCGTTTTGGAGCTCGGACGATACGTATTGGTAATCCGAGATTTTGACCCATATTTATAAGATGAGGCCGATCAGTCTCATTTTGAGAACGATCGCCCAGGAAATGAAACCTGGTCGGCCAGTCTCATTTCGGACTGATCGATCTTTATTAGAATAATAGGTATTATAATAATTAAAAGGAAAATACTTCAAAGTTTTAAAATGCACGTGCCATACATAGAGGGCATTTTCGTCAGCTAATTTATTCACTTAAATAAAATAACTCATGTCATATAACTTTTCCCTATTTACTAAATATGTAAAAAATAGTTATAAAACAAAAATAAGTTTACCCTTGCAAAACTAAAAGAAAAAAAAGGTTTTTAACTTTTTTTTTCATGATTCTTAAGGCTGTGTTTGTCTTAGCTTCCCTAGCCAAAGAGTGGCTCTTTGGCTCAGGCAAAGAGCTACTAAGCGCAAAGTACATTTGACACTCTTTGGCTCAGGCAAAGAGCTATTAAGCGCAAAGGACATTTGACGCTCCTTTATTTTAAGTGATAAAATGAGCTCTCTGTTAGAGCAGATAAAACCTATTCTACGGGATAACATTTAAAAGAATACACAATCTTTGTTGTTTGATCTAAAAGTCTAATGTAGCAATGCTGGCCATGGGCATCACTTATGCTAAGCCAATGCCATGTGCACAATGCATGCAAATGTGTGTGCCTTATTTATTTATAATCTATCAATACCTATGATTTATAAAAGATCCCCCACCCCCTTCTCCCTTATTTGGTCGCATACGTTTGACATAATTTTGAATCATGATTTTGGAGCTTTGTGTTAGAAGTTTTAATTTTAATGACTGTTATTATGGTCGATTCGTTAATCGGTGAATGAATTTTGTCATTTAATAGTTGCTAATTCGGTGAATTTGAAGAGAATAAGTAATTAATAAGTCTTTTAGTTTAGGGTATGATTGTAATTTTCAATCACAATATAATTAGTAATTTAAATTCTTAATGGGAAATGACTCATTGGCTATAAATATAATGGATGTTTGATCACAATGTTTGCTCAACACACTTCAACCCTCCTTATTAGCAAAAACATCCTTATTGTACTCGGAGGTATTAAAAGAGAGGAGATCATTGAAGATCGACAACTCACCTTTCATAGCTCACACTTAGGGTGCGTACATATATTTTAATTTATGAATTATTGATTTATTAATTTAATTAATCATGCGCCTAAATCTTAGGGTATATATTTGAATGGTCGAATCGATAGATCTATCAATTGATATTAAAACCATAATTGATGTTTGATCAGTTAAAGCATTAGTAAGTAAATTTTATCTCAGTATTTGATTTCTAGTTTAAAACCAATTTTGATTTTCCGAATCACTCATACAAATATAGTGGTGTTAATTTGAGCGTGCCCATTGTAACGACCCTAAAAATTTAAAACTGAATTTGTGGTGTTAGATTCATTTTGCACAGAGCGTGGTGTTAGTGCTCCATACCGGAACCTATCCTAGTTGAAAAAGTACACATTTTGGTTTTTCAAAAAGGTTTTATATTTAAAATTATCCTTATTTGATACAAGTTGTGTGGTGGCCTAGTGGTTGAAAGACTTTGGTTATAAACAAGAGGTCTAAGGATCAAATCTTACTACGTGAGTTTAAACTTCTATTTTAAACCTTGAAATAAAAGCCTATACACCCTTATTTAGTGCGACCGCCTAACACCGAATTAATGCCCATATATTATAAATAAGAAAGCTACGGAGAACCCTAAACCATTATTATAAGAATTCTTCTTAAAAACCCTAGCCGCCCTAACCGCCATCGATTCGCCGAGCACGCTTCAAGAGGTGGGTGCCCCTCGATCGATCTTAAAATATTCAACTTTTTATTTTAATAATAATAAGAATAAATATATATATATATATATATTAAATGAATATCTATTTATCTTATTTAGGTATTCAAAAGTTATATATACATGTATTTGATTGTATAATAACGTAAATCTATCATCTGGACATATAATAGTTATGATATATATAGATATAAAATGAATATATATAGTATTTTTGTATTATATATAGGTGTTTCGATTAGAGAGAGAGAGAGAGAGAAACTCTTCTTCTCCAATTTCGTCGATGAAGATAAGATATATTTAGGATCGGCTATAAATCACAATCTGGGTGATAACTTGCCCGTGCCTACTATTGTAGTTGGGCACTCTGAAGAATTTTAACTGATATGAATACTTTGGTGCAACCATTTTCCAGCACCATTGATTTCAAATGAAATAGATTCAAGGTTGGACTGGTGGGCAACCCAAGAAAAATAAACGAGATGGACCATCTCCACAAATTGAAATCCTCGAGACATCTAATGGTTGAACTAGAAATTTGGCCCAAATCAAGAAAATTAAAAGGCTATTTAGAGATCGTGAACATGAAGGATTTGACCCTTAGATTTGAGACATAGAGGTCAAAATAAATTGTAACGACTAATACCTTAGAATCATTTTCTTAAATATCGATGGTTTGATCTATTCAATCGCCATATGGTAGGTACACTAAGTGTGCACTTATTTTGCTAGATATACTTTACAAGATCTTCATACATAACTTCAATACCTAAATCAATAGATATCGAATACGATATGATTATTAATATATATATGTATATGATCAGTTGAATAGATCTATTATTTTAAAATGATTAAGGTATTATTTGGGATCAATTTATTTTGAAAAATAAAGTCGATAATCGGCGTACGATGGGCAAGTCACGATTACTTATTCGATTTGTGATGAAAAAATTATAGTTCTTGTGGAAGAACAGAGATTTAAAAGATTAGGGTGTTTAGAAAAGGTGGCTATAGAAGAAGATGGAGTGGTTTAAGAAGAATTACATAAAATCCCAAAGACACTATTGTTTAGGGTCCTTACACAGCCAAGCACTCACCAATCATTTAGATCTCCATCAGTTCTAATTCAACACACTCTACTTGTCATATGGACTGGTCAAGATCTGACCAAGATCAGCCTTTTATAGGCCAAGGTCAATGATTGGACACAAACCATTGGTTGGAGATTCACTTTAGTGAGAAATTTTGAGTGTGGCATGTGAAGGACTTTTGTGAAAGACTTTTTATTTATTTATTTGCCAACAAATTTGCTTTAATTTACTTTGTCTTTTAGTGAGCACTCTTGTTTTAAAGCTGTTAATTCATGATGCTTGGTGAGTGCGGTGGATAATATAAACCCCTAGTTAGTTATGACTCTAGTTCCTCTTTTGCATGACGGGTTAAACGGATCCACACATTAGACCCGTCATATACTTCCTATGCAATCGACTTGGTCGCATGTCTGACCCGACCCATTTTGTGACCCAGCCCAATTGATTATTCAGCCCATGATTAGGCTTAATTTTGACTCATATTATTTCTTACTCTTTTTAGATCATTTTTAGGCTATCTATAAGTCCAATTTTCGGACATTATCTATAAATTTTGACTTTTTCGAAGATTTCGGATCTGTTGTTGAAGTCTGTTTTTGAACTGGAGCTCTCTGTTGTGAAATTTTTATTACCTGATCTCTTTTTGACAATTTTTAATCAAATAATTATTATATATTTGAGTGACTTTAATTAGGGTTGAGTATTGGTGGTTATACTCTAGTACTAAGGCTGATACTTACATAATATTACTCATGATTATCATTAATTTTTAGCACTTACTAACAACATGAGTTAGATTTGATTACTTGTCTATCTTAAGTGACTTATTTTTTTTTATATATATATAATCACTTTTATGACCATCTAAAATATTATTAAACCCAAATAAGAAACCTGGCTTGGAAGGATTCTTCTACCGAACGATGATGATCTTTTCTAGTATCGTGGTTTTCATAGTGATATTTATTTTTGTACAAGATCGTGTTATAAATTCAGTGAAAGTGTGTAGTAAATGCTGACATCACAACTTAAGAGATTACTTTTGTCCAACGGTGATGAATCACTTAATATTGTGTGATGGTTGTATTTTATTATTCATTATTTTATATGTGAGTACTGCTAGCGTGTTGTGACTCGACCCAACGGAGGGTCATAACGATACAATTAGTATCACAATTGTTAATATAGATTGAGAAAGCGGCTAATGTGTTATGACTCAACCCAATAAAGTGTCATAATGATATAAATTGATTCTCAATAAAATCACATTAGTTTTATTTTTATTATATCCATTGATATAATTTAACTCTTGTGTAAAATACTGTAAATATAACTTTGTAGAATTTATAGTTACTACAATTGTATGTGGACATAATAAAATCCTTAATTATTGTGCAATATTAAACTTATTTT
This sequence comes from Chloranthus sessilifolius, assembly GCA_021018995.1. Taxonomy (NCBI): domain Eukaryota; kingdom Viridiplantae; phylum Streptophyta; class Magnoliopsida; order Chloranthales; family Chloranthaceae; genus Chloranthus; species Chloranthus sessilifolius. The sequence continues at coordinate 124,570,402 of CM037589.1, read as the reverse complement.
CTATTACTAATATGATTGGTAGAATTGAATCTTTGAGTGGCTCAAACTATGGCAAATATAAGAAACAAGTCCAACATGCTCTAAGTTGCATGGATCTTGAGAATGCTATACGATTTGATAAACTCAAGGTGCTCACTGCTGATGCCTCAGCTGAGAATCTGAAAATGAATAATATAGATTTAGAAAAATTGGATAGATCAAATTATATGAGCCTTATGATTATAAGAGTTCAATTATTGATGCGATCCGAGGAGGTATTCCTGACTCGCACAATATAAAAGAATACATACAAGCCATTCGGGAATAATTTTAAGGGATTTATAAGGCACTTGCTAATAGTCTTATTATTAATATAGGAATCATGAAATACAATGATCATAGTGGCGTACGGGAGCACATTATGAGAATGAGTGACATGACGACTCAATTGAAAGAAATGGACATAGGCTTTTCTGAGGGTTATCTTATTCACTTCATCATGACTTCTCTTCATGTACAATTTGACCCATTTAAAAATAATTATAGCACGTAGAAAGAGAAATTAATAGAAGATGAATGAACTAATCGCTCACTGTGTCTAAGAAGAAGAAAGACTTAGGACTGGAAAACCTGAAAGTGCTCATTACGCCGCTCTTGAACCGTCGAAATAAAATTTTAAGAGAAAGAAGGGACCATATAAAGTAAAGAACGTGAAAGCTTCTCTACCGGAAACCAAAAAGGAGAAGCTAGCGAATCTACTTCTGGCATCAAGTATCACTTCTGTAAAAAAATGGGACATATCAAGAAGAATTGTCAAAAATACAAAGATTGATTAGTTAAGAAAGGTAATGACCCAATCTTTGTGTGTTTTGAATCACTTTATGTTGATGCTCTACACAATACTTGGTGGATAGATTCTGGTGTAACTATTCACATAAGTAATTCAATGCAGTGATTTCAATCGAGTAGAAAGCTAAGTAAAGGCGAACGAACCATCAAACTCAGAAATGGAATAGAAGCAGATGTGGAGGTCATTATGACTCTCCGTCTTATTTTAGATAGTGGCTTGATTTTAGATTTAGTTGATACTATTTACGTTCCAAGTATCATTAGAAACATTATCTAATTTCTAAATTAGACTCATTAGGTTTTGAATTTAAATTTGGACATAATGCTTTTACTCTATTATTCGGTTCCGATATTGTGAGTAGTGACTCACTAGTGAGCAATCTTTATAAATTGAACTTAAATTCATCTTACGCCTAATTTTTAGTTTCTATGCATGTGGATGATCAAGTTAGTAAGAAATGAAAATGAGCAATTGACAAGTCCTTCATTTTATGGCATAAACGTTTAGACCATATATCTAAAGATAAAATGAAGAGATTAATTAAAGATAATATAATCAATGAGCTCGATTTCTCTGATTTCAATACTTGTGTTGCGTTAAAGGAAAAATCATGAAAACTAATACGAAAGGAGCTATCACGAGCATGAGTTTGCTAGAAATAGTCCACACTGATATTTGTGGACCATTTCCAACTCCTGCTATTAGTGGTTAAAAGTATTTTATTACCTTCACTGATGATTATTCTTGTTTCGGTTATATATATCTCATCCTTGAGAAATCTAAGGCCCTGGATATGTTTAAGATCTATAAAGCTGAAGTTGAGTTACAACTCAATTCGAAGATTAAAATTGTGAGATCTGATAGAGGCGGAGAGTACTATGGTAGATACTCTGTAACAGGTTGCAATCCCGGACCATTTGCCCTGTATCTACAAGAGCATGACATTGTTGTGCTGGGAACACCTGATCAGAACAGTATAGCTGAGCGATGAAATCGTACTCTTATGGATATGATGAGAACCATGTTATGCAAGTCTAAGTTGCTTATATTCTTGTGGGGATACGCCTTGAAAACAATGATACATATCCTGAATTGGGTTCCTAGTAAGGATGTACCCAAAACTCCTTATGAGCTATGGGTAGGAAGAAAATTGACTTTAGGATATTTAAATATTTTGAGCTGTTTGGTTGAAGCTGAAGTGTATACCCACAATTAGAAAAATTGGATCCTAAAACTATAAGTTGTCATTTCATTAGTTACCCTGATAGGTCGAAAGGCTATAAATTTTATTATCCCACTCATAGTACTCTGATTGTTGCGACTCGATATGCGAAATTTTTTGAGGACTATGAGAACACTGGGTGTGTTGAGCTTAGAAAAATCAATTTTGAGGAGAATCGGGTTATAATTCCTATTCATTTTATCCAAGAAAATGTGACACTAACATCAGTTATTCATTAAAGTGCCGATGCACTTGAGGCTATACCTATTGAAACACCCTACATTGAGGAGACTCTTGCTCCTATGATGACCGCCAATAATCAACCATTGCGTAAATCAGAGAGAGCAAAAAAGTCAGTCATTTTTTATAACTATATTGTCAACCTCAATGAGAGTGAGTATGATTTTGGAAAGGAAATAAATCTTGTTTCCTTTAACCAAGCTATAAAGAGCGACAAATTCACTCAATGACTCGAAGCTATGAAGGCTGAGTTAGAATCAATGAAACATAACTCGGTCTGAGATATTTGCGAGTTACTTGAAGGAATTAAGCTCGTAGGCTTTAAATGGGTATATAAAATCAAGCAAGATTCTAAAGTTAATGTAGAAAGATACAAGGCCAGGTTAGTCGCTAAAGGGTTCACTCAAAGGAGGGAATAGACTATAAAGAGACATTTTTTTCTATCTTGATAAAGGAATCTTTCAGGATAGTCATGGCATTGGTAGCTCATTTTAACTTAGAATTACATCAAATATATGTAAAAACTATATTTTTGAATGGTGACTTGCATGAAGATGTCTTTATGACACAACCTGAAGGTTTTCAAGTTGAGGGGAAGAACCATTTTCTGACAGCCTAATTTTCTTGTCACATATTTTTTTTCTTTACACAGATCTCCGAGAAAATCGGACCGCCAAATCGTAGATCACAATCTGAATACAGAATACTTGGTACATCCACACAAATGCAGAAATTAAAATAGATAAGACATATGACATAATTAACATCTCCAGTTTTAATATCCAACATGAATAGTAACCTAAAACAAACCATCGATGATGGCCAACCATCACCTAATAGTGGTGTGCAATAGATATATAATAGCGCGAATGTACCAAGTCCAAACTTACCAAAAACTACAATGTACTAAATCTATGACCCCAGAACTAGGGGTATAAATCCTCACACGAAAGACCTTCTTCCGGTATGTAGACTGGATCTTCCTCAAAGCTAAGATCTTAATCAATGCCTACACCTGTGACATATAGTAGGGGTGAGCTAACAGTCTAAGCTCAGTAGGGAAAACTGATACTAATATGCATCTCATCAGTCATGCATAGATTCAAAGACAAAGATAAAAATATTTTCATACTAAAACAGTTGACATTTTCATACTCAAAATAAAAATTGAATTCAAAGGCATTTTTTATCAAAACCAAAACAAATTTCCAAGGCATTTTCTTATCAAAATCGAAACTGATTTCAAAGGCATTTTCTTACCAAAGACATTTTCTTATCAGAGACATCTTCTTATCAAAACAAAAGTTCTAATCCTTTTCGTATCAAGGGCAATTTCGTATCAAAATAGAGTACATTTTCAAACTGAAGCGAAAAAACCCTTTTTCATAACAAAATTGAAGCTAAAATGTCATGGTCTTTTCGTACTAAAGAAGACTTCACATCAAAACAAAGTGTCTTATCTTTGATTTACTGAGTTCACTTCCATTCACTTACATGTCTTACACGTTCTTACATAGATTCACTTACATGTCGTACACATTCTTACATAGCTTACATAGTTGATTCACGGATATCCCTCTGTGTTGGTTCAATTCACGAGTTTAACCGTCATGTCGGTTCGATTCACAAGTTTAACCATCGTGCCGGTTCGATTCACGGATATCCCATCGTGCCGATTCGATTCATGGGTTTAACCGCCTTGCTGGTTCGATTCCTCCTTAGTAGTCCACGGTATACTTATAATCCTCCCATAGCGGTCCACGGTGTACTTATAATCTGCCCATAGCGATCCACGGTATACTTATAATCTATCCATAGCAGTCCACGGTATACTTATAATCCGCTCATAGCGGTCCATGGTGTACCTGTAATCCCCCCATAACGGTCTCCTTAATGACAAGACTTATTATTCAATTTACAAAATATATCGTCATGTCGGTTCGATTCACGAGTTCAATTTCAGGATTCATGTTCAATTCGGATTCAAATTTATATACATATTCGATTTGGATTCAATTTTCAGTTTACATTTGCTTCAAATTTAACTTCTAGGTTCGATTTAAAATTCGATGAATCACAGGGTTCAATTCCCGATCCAAGATTCAAGTTTTCAAAGATTTGAAAATAGTAAACATAATTAGTTCCAAATACATTTAAAAATCAAGTTTCCATTTTCAAAGCATCTATCAAAAATCAAGATTCAAGCATAGGTTTTGTTTCTTTTTCTTTTCCAAGAATGCAAATACAAATTCATCTTTCACAATTTTCAATTATTCAAAAGCAGTTACAAAATCAGTCAAACATGTCACATGATCTATGAATCAAAAACAAGAATGCACTTAAGTACATGAAGTTCCCCTACCTTTGCAAAGAGTTCAAATACTAATTCATGTTCAAATCAAAACTTATCACATTTCATTCGATCATATCAAACATCTATGAAATTAAATAAAAAATGCAATTGTGTATGAAACTTTTCCCACCTTGTTCACGAGACATGCAAGACGATGCAACTTTCTCATACAAACATTCTCGATTCTTAACCTGTATCACATTTATCATGATGCATTAAGGATTGATCTTAATTTCTAATAACTCCGATGCATCTAAGTGTTTTCTCAAAATCGATGAAGAAATGGACAAGTTCGTGCTAACTTAGAATTTGACCCAACTTCCCCTTTAATTTTAACCTATAAAAGTTTATATTTATGAAATTGTTAATTCACAAAAGTTGTAGATAATGTTGTCCTCTTTCCAACACCGTACGAATCACGTCAATCAGAGTTTGGAGCAGAAAGTTACGACCAAAATACCGAGACAGTATCGGCAGGCTCAGTCAAAATCGAATGATCAATTTTCAAATCCGATCGATTGATTTCTCCACAATTTTGACACTTTTTTGTTTTGTCAAATTTGATCGATCTGTTTTAAAACCGATCGATCAGTTTTGACAGACACAACTCATTCAAGCTTCTTTTTCTTCAATTCAAAACACCCAAAACCGGCCATTATATATACTCCAAATTCAAAGGATCTCCATCCTTTTTTTCACATACACATAAATCTAAACTATAAGGCAATTAATCTAATCATTAAAACACTAATTGCTCACCTTTCGGGGTCGTTTCCGCGGCTCGAGATGATTTCTATCGAAAGGGGGGTTTCAACGTCAAACGAGTGGTGTTCTACGTGACCCGATTCTAAGAAGGAGTTCAAAACGAAGGTCCTCGCTAGCACACACTATTCTTTGCTTCCTCAAATCGTGCATGACGCGCCTATGACGATCAATTCATGCTCATTTGAAACCACACTCTCTCACACTCTTTGATCTATCGATACCTAACGGTCAGGATTCTCTCCGAATCGGAGTCACTAAAAGGCGGGGCTCTTGCGATGAAAACAATGAGTTCTTTGCTAAGAAGACGAGATTTGTCGAGCGATTGCCACGATTGAATCTCACAAGAGGCTTTGAGGTGGGAGCTCTCTCTCTCTAGAAATCCAAACCCCAAGGCTTTGCAAACAGGTAGTAGCTTCCAATGAAGCTTTGCCCTTTTATAACTAAAGGGATTGATTCCCTTACAAAACATATACACCCTTTTGGGTGTTAGTTTTTTCCAAGGAACTTGTTCCATTGTGGAACAGATATGCCAAAATAAAGTGTTAGCTATTTTACAAATAATCTTTTGGTTCGGTGTGGGGCGCACACCCGAATCATAGATTACAGGAAATATCGTTAAGCCAATACACCACCACAGTGTATGAACTTTGGCCCAAAAGCCTTACACGAGGCTCAAACGAACCCGAAATGATCTCATTTAAAAAATCTGAAATGGTGACGCATTTCTTAACGGACACACACCCGATCAGGACCTAATGGTCCGGAATTTGGGTTTTTGGCACTTCTTCAGGTTCTAGTTGAGGCCCAAAGTCGGCCAAACTAGTCGGCCCAAATAGTCAGCTCAACTAGTTTGCTCAAATAGTCGGCCCAACTGGTTGGCCCAAATAGTCAGCCCAACTAGTTTGCTCAAATAGTCGACCCAATCAGTTAGCTCACATAGTTGGCGTATTATGGTAAATGGTCAAGTTCAAAATTTGGGCATGGGTTCGCGTGTAATATGCACAAACACACATACACTCTACATATGGTACGAGTTGGGACTTAATGTGCTTGGCACATACCTCCAATTATAACAAGTGGGGTTTGAGGCCACGATACCTAGGTCAGATATTTGACTCAAGTCAAATCAGTCAAAAGGTTGCAAATTCATCAAGGTCAATGATTCAACTTTTTCAAAAATTTTGGGCTATTACACATTTAGTTTATAGACTCAAAAGGTCTATGTATGGTTTAAATCAGGCATCTCGACAATGGTACTTAAAATTTCACGAAGTTATTTCAAATTTTGGTTTTAAGAAAAATATTTTGGATCAATGCATATATCTTAAAATCAATGGGAGCAAGTTTATCATCCTTATTGTGTATGTTAATGATATATTTGCGAGTAGTAGTTTGAGTATGTTACATGAGACAAAAAACTTTTGGGATTGAGATTCATCGAAATAGATCCCGTGGCATATTGAGATTGTCTCAGAGAGCTTATATTGATAAAGTTCTCAAAAGGTTTATATGCATAATTGCTCCGCTATTATTGCCCCTGTGATTAAGGGTGATAAATTTAGTCTACTTCAAAGTTCTAGGATTGATTTGGAGAGAAAGCAGATGGAGACAATTTCCTATGTATCGGCAGTTGAGAGTCTTATATATGCACAAGTCTGTACTCGTCTTGACATAGCGTATATAGTTGGCATGCTTGGTAGGTATCAATATAATCCTAATTTGAACCATTGGAAAGCAGCCAAAAAGGTTTTTCCCTATTTACAAAAGACAAAATGATACATGCTTACGTACAAAAGGTCGAATAATCTTGAAGTTATTGGTTATTCAAATGTCGACTATGTTGGGTGTCAAGACACTCGTAGGTCCACATCAAGTTATATATTTATGCTTGCAAGTGACCTTTATCTTGGAAGAGCGTTAAGCAAATATTGACTACTTCGTCTACTATGGAAGCATAGTTCGTTACATGTTTTGAGGCAACATGTGAGGCGATATGGTTAAGGAATTTTATCTCAGGGCTTCGAATTATTGATAGTATTTTAAGGCCACTGAGAATCTTATGTGATAATTTCACTGTGATAGCTATCTCCAATAACAAAAAGACTAGTGGAGGTTTCAAATATATTGTTATCAAATATCTTGTTGTAAGGGAAAAAGTTTAAAATTAAATTGTATATGTTGAAAAGATCAGTACGACACTCATGTTGGCTGACCTTTTCACTAAAGGCTTGCCTCCCAAGCTCTTTTTGGAGCACATTGCGCTCATGAGATTAAAGATAGTTTTGATAGCCTTTGAGAGTGGATGTATAAGAGTGAATACATTTGTTTAATTGATTCGAAAATAAGGATTATTTATTTACTTTTCTATTTTTATGCAAATAAAATTTTAAAAAATATGGTGCCAATAGATGGCAATAAAGTAGGACCAATAATAGATTGAGTTTACATATAATCACTATTCAATTTGTAAACTTGCAATCTATGTAAAATCATACTAGTTGGAATCCATGTCAGTGTTGAATTCTAATACGGTAACTAATAAACAGTTATATGTCACTGACATGATGCATTAACTACATTGATTTTGTATTAGTATTCTCATTGGACCGAACTGATTATAAAGACTTTGATTGAGATTGATTTGGAATTGTCATTCAAAGAAAGTTAGCTAACATTTGATAATAGGAGTTTATTAATATAGTGTGGCCAAGTGGGAGACTGTTAGAAGTTTCTATTTTTGTGGCTGTCACTATGGTCAATCCGTTGACCGGTGTATCGTGTAAGGTCAATCTTGTGATGTAATAGTTGTTAATTTGGTGAATTTGAAGAGAATAAATAACTAATAATTAAGTCTTTTAGTTAGGGTATGATTGTGATTTCCAATCACAATATAATTAATAATTTAAGCCCTTAATGGGAAATGACTCATTGGCTATACATATAAGGCATATAAGGGATGCTTGGTCCCAACATTGTTCAACACACTTCATCCCTCATTATTAGTAAAAGCATCCCCTTTGTGCTCGGAGGTATTAAGAGCGAGGAGATCCTTGAAGATCGGCAACCCACCTTCCATGGCTCACACTTAAGGTGCGCACATATATTTTAATTTATGGATTATTGATTTATTAATTTGATTGATCATGCATCTAGATCCTAAGGCAATATATTTAGACGATCGGATCAATAGATATTGAGAGCATGCGCCAATTTTAATTGGAGAGCATTGCTCTAACATAAGCTAACAGGTTAAATCAGTCCAGATAAGAGCAGAAACCAGATAAGAGGTGGGACACACGATGACCTGTGCCCCTTACCAGGCTAAAATGTTGAGTAGCTATATTTGCGCCCACCAGAACTTTAAAGCACCCACATGCCCCACTGTCAACTCATCTACAGGAGTGGTTAGGTGGGTGCGGGGTGCTTTTAGAGTTTTGGTCGGTGCAAATAGAGTTGCTTTTAAGGTTCGTTTCCGGAGTCCAAAAACACCGAGAATTTGAGTTGTTGACTCAAAAGATGGTGTTTTCCGATCTTTTCCTTTGTGAGTTTTTTGGGATCCATGTTTTTGAAGCATTTTCGAGTGAAAGTGATATATTCATTTTTTAGCAAAAGACTCAAAAATGCTCAGAATCTGAGCTCATAAAAGTGTTGACAAAATACCCTTTATAACTAAAAATTTGAAAACTCAAGAACACAAAAGTCTGACTTTTCTAATAAAAACTTAAAATTTTAAAGAGTTTGACCAAACTCAAGAACAACACTCAGAAAAAGTTAGGAATCTGAGTGCACTCAAATTCTGCTAGAATCGTAGCTAATCAAATTTTGAACTTTCTTGGGAAAAACTCATAGTCACCCAAACGAGCCCTTACGATGCCAACTTAGTATCAAAGTTAATTTGATACGTGTATTTTTCCATGCGGGTAATTTAATACACTCATCATAACTCGCATGAATGCTAACCACGGCTTTGAATCAGATGACAGAGATCACATTTTGTTTTAACCTTCCAGATAATGAATCTTGAGATCATAGGTGGGCCATCAAATGGTTGGATTTTAATTTCACGTGACACACATGACATTTCTTTTCCAAACAACTTTCTCTCAACTTATAGCCACTAAGTCGTTTGCGAATAAGTAGGCAAGAGAAAAATTTGAGAAGTTTTAACAAACAATTGAAAAGTTATGACATTGTAACTAAGGAATCAAATATCGGCCAATACCGATACGTATTGGTTTTCTAGCCAACCGATATGTATCAGGTATCCATCGCAGTATCTACATCCGTAGACAACACAATTTGCTCGATCTGTTGCACGGCTCGTGTTTCTGCACGAGTTTATGCGGTGTATCATCTTCCCATTTATTTTCTGGACAACATATATATATATATATATATATATATATATATATATAAATAATAATAATAAAAGATAGCTTTTTTTTATTGTTTGATTGTTAAAAAATGGCTTGGAGCCTCTGAGACTAGAGTGGAGTTGTAGAGGGGGTTATGGCGATATGGGTGAATGGTGATATGAAAAGGGGTGACCGGATGAGCCAGTTACTTTACTGGCACATGCAGTTGCTTGCTCTTTACAATTGTTTACAGTAGGTTTCTTTCATACAGCTGTCAATACTTGGGGATATGCATCGTCGGTACATGGGGAGAAATCTCCCGTTAACGACACGCGTCAGTAGAGCACGAGTGCGAACGGTCGGTGTTCAACTACTTGGGGAGAGAGAGCTGGTTGCACGCGGCGGCAGATACTTGATACATATACAATATATCTCCTTTTTTTTTTATTTTTTTGTTTTGCTTTTGTTTTTTCAAACCATGGTTATGTATCGGTATCGGCAGATACGTATCCATCCCCCCCCCCCCAAGACTGATACCCGATACCGAGTTTGACACCTTGATTGTAACACTGCTTGTATACAAATAGGGCTATGACAAGTCATATTTATGGCATCTGGCACACATATTCGATCAATCCAAGTAGTCTAATAACATATATAAGTTTCAAAATGCATTACCATATAGGAGTAGCGTTTCAGACAATGTTGAATTAGATGATACAGATCGTTTTTAGTGCCAATCTTTGGCCAAAGATATTTACACTATGACCTCCAAATCAGACAACTTAGGTGGTGTCCGCATGGCACATGTATAAAAAACTACCAAGTCTTTCTTCTAAAAATGTGCAACAACACAAATCTCATATGCAAATAGTTGCTTAGCATATTAATCTTTTGGATTATTGAAGGCACCTATGTCTAAAACCCCTTCATACAAATTGACTATTTGAAATTAGACGATGGGGATTGTTTTTGTTGTTTGGCTCTAATTTAGAGGTTGAATTATTGTTTGACTCTAACTTGAAGGACTTGCGATGGCTCAGTTACGTTTAGACTCTATATAAAGCTAGTTTCTTTTAGATTAGAAGTAGGATTTAGATCTCCTATATAAGACTAGTTTCTCTTAGATTAAAAGTAGGTTTAGATCTTCTATATACGGCTAGTCTCTCTTGGATTAGAATTATGATTTGTGTCTTCTATATAAAGGGAAAGCTCTTAGTCAAATTATAGAGTTGAGATATCATTGTAAAGCTTTGGAAAACCTATCTAGGGTTTTGAGGAGAGCTTTGGTGATGCTTGAGTGTTCTTGCATTTTTGTGTGATCATCAATATGGTGAATCATCGTTGCTCGTGGACGTATGCATATGACTGAACCATATAAATATTGTCTCTTGTGTGTTTGTAATTGATTTTCTTCTGTTTTTGTATTTTTATTTGATCGTTCATCGTGAGATTGTTTCTTAGTTTGTGTTCTTTCGCGCAATAGTTTTTCACTCCAATCTTCCATACAATGGATCTTGATCTTGAGACCATGAGCGTACTATCAGACATATAGCTTTTTATTCCACGTGGCACAGATCCCAAAAAGTGGCCCTAAAATCACGTGGCACATATCACCCTCAAACGTGATTTTAGAGCCATATTTTGAGATTTGTGCCCCATGGAATAAAAATTGATGGTCTATAGTAAGTTCATGCCTTGATGGCCTCAAGATCCGCTATATGGATGATTGGAGTGACGGAGTGAAAAACGATCTCCATCGTAGGCACTATAATCCTGTAAGCGCGAATGGAAGTGCCCTAATTTTTATTACTGGATTGTACATAAGAGAGAAACTTTCCTAATAATACAATGTTTGTATTATTATAATATTATCTAGTTACTCTTATTGTAACATTATTCAAACCTTTTAAATCTCTTTATAAGATAAGAGTATTTTCTCGACCCTCTCTACAAGTGTCGACCCATCGACCCATCATGGGTGGACACGGCTGTTCACACGTTCGTGAGCCTTTGTGACGGGTGGACAACCACGGTAAACTAATTCATTTTCTCTAAGGCCCTATTTGATAGCATTGAAACTCCAAAGAGGAAATGAAATTAATTTCTTAGTTGATTTCCTAGAAAATGATTTCCTCTAGAAAGGGATTTTTCACTGTTTGATTAGTGTGTTTGAGAAATAAATTTCATTGGGAATTGATTTCTCTTGTTTGATTAGTATCTTTGAAAATGAATTTTTTAATTTTGATCATTTATTATTAAAGTCAAATATTAACCAATATTTTTTTTAATAATATTCTATTATGTTACAAATTAATTCCATCATAATCACTATTTATTACTAAGTTACATAAGTTAGAGTTTGAAAAGTCAAACTCAAATAAAAAGTAAAAATTTGACCAAACTTAAAATTTTGATAAAAAAAAAATATGTAAAGCTAATTAACAAAGTTGTAAATTCTAGTATCTACTGTAAGTTGATATGTTGAAATGAAATTAAATTTCTATATAAGTCAAACTTTGACTAAAATTTTAACTTTGACCAAAAGAAAATTTTGCAATGTACCAACAAGTTATAAAAGTCCAATTATAAATTAATATAACAATATTCATATATATCTTTAGGTTACACTAGTCAAAATTTGATCAAATATTCACTTTTAATTAAAGTCAAACTTTGACTAAATGTAAAACCTTGATTAATAAATTTTTTTGACTAAAATACAAAGTTATATAGTAAATGCTAGTATGCATTATATATTGAAATAAAATTTAAATTTTAAACTTGAAGGAAAATTCAAATTATTTAAAAAGTCAAACTTTGACTAAAATTTTTAACTTTGACCAATAAAAAATTTGACAATATATCGCCAACCTGCAAATTAACATAACAGTATTTGTATCCATCGCTAGGTTACACTAGTAAAAACTTTGACTAAATATCAACTTTTAAAAAAGTCAAACTTTAACTAAATATAAAAAAGTAAAATAAAATTTGGTAATATACTAGAAAGTAATAAATTAAAAAAATGATAATCTCATTGGGGATACAAAAGTTCAAAAAAATCAAATTGTATTAAAAAGTCAAAGTTTGACCAAATATCAAACTTTGACTAATTAAAATTTATATTACCAAAATGTAAATAATAATAGTACTAATCAATATCTACTGTCAAGATACACTTCTCAACTTTTGACTAGAGTCAATATTTGAATAAAAGTCAATATTTAACTAAAAGTCAAACTTTGACGAATAAAAATGAGGCAATGTATTTTTAAATTATAAATGAAAATAATGATAGATATTTTTAATTATAATATTTCACTAATAAAAATTTATAACATTTTATGGAAAATTGAACTTTGGCCAAAAGTCAAACTTTGACCAAGAAAAAATTGTATTGATACGATATAAATTTATGTAGTAGTAGACTCTATCTATAAGCAGGTTTCAAGTTTGACTAAAAATAAAATTTGTGTAAAAGTCAACATTTGACCTAAAGTCAAAGTTGGACTAAAGGTCAAACTATTGACTAATCCAATTGAGAATCTAGTATCAAATTATACATCAATATGGTAATATCCTTTTTTCATCATCAAAATATTAGAGTCTAAGTTTAATAAAAAATAAATTTTAATTAAAAGTCAAAGTTTGACCTTAAGTCAATCTTTGACCCTTAAAATTTTGATAATATATTACTAACTTACAATTTATTATTATGTTTCAGTAGTCAAAGTTTCATAAAAAGTCAAAACTTTATATAACTTAGAAATCCAATTAAAGTTTGATTAAAATTCAAACTTTGACCAAAGTCAAATATTAGCTGAAAAGAGTATGATCTAGATAATGTAGTGGTCATAGTGATCGTACTGGTATGATGGTCATAGAAATTGAAGTTACTTTTTAATGGTCAATTTTTTTTATTTTTTTTGCTTTTAGGTTTTTTTACAAGTAACTTTAGATTTTCAATAAAAAAACATTATTATTTTGTAAGTCGGAAACTCAATTTCAGCTACTTGAAGGGTTGAAATGATTTCCTCCTAAAATGATTTGGTGTATGAAAATTCAATTTCCATGCGGGATGACTTAATTTCATTTCCATCTCCTTAAATAGCTATCAAACAATAACAATTGGAAACTAAGTTTCATTTCCACAATGAAATTACATTTCCATGTTATCAAACAAGGCCTTAATGAAATAATTGTAGATTCAAGAAACTTAGTGTTATTAGTGACAAAATTTGTTTTCCACAATATTTCGATAGAGGGTAATTTCGGATAAATTTCAGGACAATTTTAAAAAAATTCGTAAATGTTTTGAGGAGTACAAAAAAATAATGTATAAATTATATTTAATATTTATGCAATTTAAAAAAAAAATTAAAAATGACTAATTAAAAAAAATTATTAATTTCGGCAAATTTTGTTAATTTTATCAAGACTGATGAAATTATGACATTTCGAATAAGTCACTGAAATTTCACCGAAAGTTTCTTCCAACCTTGTTTCAATGAATTTTGGAGAATTTTCAAAAACATTTGTCACTATGGTGTTAATGTTCCACTTTATTGACAAGTGAACTTAGCATAATAGTGAGTTTGTTTTAACACAAAAAGGAAGTGATGGACCTACTGTGTTACTTTTAAGGACAAAATTGAGTTATGGATAAGACTTTGTCTATGATGGAAAGACTCTTCATGCTCATGGAAGCTAATTAGGTTCCCTCAAATATGTCTATTTATACTGTACCCCTATCTTTTATGTTTCCTTTACATATACTCCATTTCCGTTAAACGGAAATTAATTAGGTGTCATTTCTTTTATTGAATAACGCTTTTGCCCTTAGTGAACGTTATTTACGAAATTGTTATTGTATTTTTCAACGGTGATTAAACATCGATTCTTGCCTAAATTTTGTGGGTGGAATATGATTGATCTCCTATAAGTTACAGTGTCACCAGATTTTCGAATTGGGTGCCACATGCCAGTCACTTGGCTTGTGGAAAGTGTGTCACCCAATTTTCGGGTTGGGTGCCACATGACGCTCACTTGGCTCATGAGTAGCGTAAAAATACTATCCTGTTGGTAGGATCTCAGTCCTATATATATATATATATATATATATATATATATATATATATATATATATATAGATGGGAAAGGGCACCCGGGTATAAAGATATCTTTACGCCAATTGATATGGGCGCGACACATAACACCTTTTCTGTGAAGTGATAGGTGGAATGTGGTCCACTTTACTAATTAGGGTTAAACTTTTAAAATATTTAAAAAGTTATATTTCCTTTCAGCTGTCATTCTTGAGTTTTTTAAAAGTCTTTTTAAAGTATCTTTCCTCTCACTTCTCTCTCTTATTTATCTTATTTCTCTTTTTCTAAGAAAGTGTCAGACTTACTTTTTCAGGTATCTTTTATTCCAAAAATGTGAACGCCCGGTAGCGAAGCACTAGCACCTCGACAACGAAGAGCCGACGCATCGACGCCTCGTTTAAGGGGCGACAGCGCCTCTATATCAAGGTGCCGACGCTTTAATAAAAAAATAATTTTAGGGGCACCTCTATATAGAGGTGCTAACGCTTCGATAATATATATATATTATCGAAGCGCCGATACCTCAATATAGAGGCGTCGACGCCTCTTTTTTTTTTTTAGCGAAGCGCCAACACCTCGATATAGAAGCGCCGGTACCCTGGCGCTGACACCTCAGCATTAGGGTGCCAACGCCTCGCTATTGGGGTATCGGCGTTTCGTTGTCGAGGTGTTAGCGCTTTGCTACCGGGCGCTCACATTTTTTGAGTAAAATATACTTAAAAAAGTAACTCTGACAGTTTCTTCAAAAAGTGAAGAGAAGAAAGACAAAAAAGACTTTAAAAACGTCAAGAACGACGACTAGAGGGATATTTAACCTTTAAAATATTTTAAAAGTGTAATCCTCGTTAGTAAAGTGGTTCCTATACCACCCATCATTTCACAAACGGGTATTACGTATCGCGCCCATATCAATTGGCGTAGAGATATCTCTACGCTTGGGCACATATCCCTGGCCCTCTCTCTCTCTCTCTCTCTCTATATATATATATATATAGGTAAGGAGTCCCTGCATCAATGCCACAAACATTGAACGTTGTGCAAGGGCCCCATATCACATACCACAGGAATGTGATAAAAAAAAAATCATGTTTTGGGATCTCATGTCATATGGCATGTGATCTATAAAAAATTGAAAATCGGGTAACATGCCTTTTCCTTTTAAAGTCCACACCAACCTAGCTGAAACCCAATCCACAAGCCAATTGGGAGACACGCTACCCACGAGCCAAGTGAGGCCATGTGGCATTCAACTCGAAAATCGGGTGACACGACAACTTAGAGGAGATCAGTCATGCTTCACCCAAAAAAGTTGGGCAAGATTCAATGCTTATCTGGCTTTAAAAAGACGATCAAAGTTCAGAAAAATACAATGATAATTTTGTAAATAATTGTGATAGCCTGGATTTTTGCACCTGGAAACCCGTGTTGTCGAATGGTCAATAAGACAGATCCCGGAACACATCGAACACTTGATACATCCACACACAAAGCAAAAACAAAACATGCATTCTAACTAAGCAGATTGAGTCATCATAAAGAAAATAAATCTCCATTTCTATATGATGACCTAATCAAAATGTAACAATAGATAGTTCTAATCTCATGCTAACCGCATGAATAAAAGAATCGAACCGAACCATCAGTGACATACAGTAGTCACCCAAAGATGGTTCGCAAAACAAATACCTTACCACATAATTACATCAATTCTATCTTATACTGGCTGGACATACCAAGCCTTATAAATAAACCCTCAAAATACGCAGCGCTAGTCCATTAAAAGAATTCATCAGGAGGGGGCTTAGTCTCCTCCTCTGACACGTACTCTGGGTCCTCAGGATCTACGTCCTCAGTACCCGCCTCAATACCTGTACCTGTGACGTATAGTCGAAGGGTGAACTAACATCTAAGCTCAATAGGAAAACATAATGAACACACATATCTTTCATAATATAATTCAAAGCACATTTTGATTAATGAGTGTTATAATTTAAAAGTATTTAAATTGGCTAAAACAAATATCAGATGCACATTTCTAAGTCACACTTATCATAATTTCAAAATTTGTCTCATAACACACACACACTTAAAACACTTACTTAAAATGTTTTCTCGAGTATATATAGCATCGAGAGCCACAAAATTTACCGATGAAAAATGCCAACCATCGTCGTTCAGTGAATAATTTCACACACATATATTTCCCAAGTCCCTACGAAGAAGTGACTGGGCCGCACGAAGTGTTACTGCAGAATGGTAACCAAAGAACGGATATCCCACCGTATTAGAGCACACTTACGGATATCCTGCCATACCGGTCACAATTATATCGCTGCGTCGGTAGGGTATCACACATGAACCTTAAATCAAAGTGCTAAATCTACATATAGTTTATTATCGTGAGTTTGTGATAATTTATAATAGTTCGAAGTTTAAAGCTTGCATACATATACTTATTCACATCAATTACATATTTTCATCCCTCCGATGTACACACATATTTACATCCTTCTTAATTACATACATATATATGATGGCACACACACACACACACATAGTTTTTCTCATAGTGCTTATACATGCACAATTTACATGTTAAAGCTATAAAAGAAATTTAACTCGAAGGCAAAATCACAAAACATCATATCACTAAGTCAATGCTAGTTGTAATCAAATGCACATGTTAAGGAGGTTTCTCTACCTCAACTAGAAACTAAAACGAAGTTCTCTTACTTCGAGCTAGTTCCTTTCTCATACATGCATGCTCATACCTAAAATATACACATCATGATCCACACGTCAGAAGTGACATAAAACAGGAAGATATTAAGTATCCCCCAAGTCCTCTTATCAAAACAAAATAAAATCCTAAATCTGCCTAAATCGATTGATCGATTCCTCAAATCGATCGATTGGTTTTAAATCGATCGATCAAATTCTATTTCGATCGGTCGGTCTCTTAAGAAAACCATCTACTTTTGGTGCCACAATCCGTTCTATCGATTTTTGAATCGATCGATCGGATTTCAAATCAATTGATTGAATTTTATTTCGATCGATTTCTTCAGAAACTCTTTAACATACACACTATTTTCACAAATTGATCGATCAGTGTTCAAACTGATCGATTGGTTTCACATATAGATCGATTGAACTTAATTTCGATCGATTTCTCAAGACACCTTCATACTTTCGCTCTTGATAAAACCGATTGATCGATCACTTATTTCGATTGATTGATTTTATCAGATTCTTCACATCTTGGGTTTCAACTTTCCAAACTCAAATTTCTTGAATCGTAACCTCTTTTCTTCTAATTTTTCATCCACATGTTAATTAAATACTAACATACACATACAAAACACAACTTAATATAACTCTTCTTACGTCAAATTGGTCGATTCCTCAATCCATGAGCTCACATGTCAAGCTAGGGTTTCAAAGCTTTCAATTTGGGGATTCTCCTGGATCCTCAATCCTTAACTACACACCTAGGCTCAAACCTCACACACGTACACACACATTCAAGCTCACCTTCCTTCTCTCTCTTCTCAATAACTTCTTCTCAACAGCCATGGTGAGAGAAATAATTTCTCTTACTATTTTAACTTTTATACTTAAAAGCCATGAACTTGGGTGTTAAGCCAATACATCGTATCTCAGTGTATACCACACTATCTAATGGTCCATACACATCCTATTATCATTCTTTCTCACTTAAGACCTAATCCAACTTAACTTACTTAATATTCTTATATTTTATCTTGTTGGGTACGTGACCACTGAGACACGCACATCGAGATAGACTGTTCAAAGGTCAAAATTTTTCAGAACATCACATTCTCCCCTCAAGAATTTTTGTCTCCGAAAATTGGCTAAGGCCTTTTGTTTTCGGAGTGGGTTGTCATTCCCTACGGAGTCAAGCACACATGAACAAAAACACCTAATAAATACCATGGTTTCCCCTTTTAGAGAACCCAATCCTTTAACGAGGTCTTTATGAATTCATATCTTTTATAAAAGTTCCTAGCCAAGGCTAGGCCAACTCTTAACTCATCAACTAGGCATAAAAACCTCACACACAACATCATCACATTCACCATCACATGAAATGAAATCACACGTATATAAACCATTCAGGTCAATTTAATCCGCCTATCGTACCTGCACAAATATTCATTCACCATTGCATAACACTAAAGAATTTCATATGCAAATATGAACACTTCATAGAAAATGTATAGAATATCCACAACCACATACAAAAATTTATATAATATCTAAAGGTAAGTGGCAACCATGCCACGATACTTTAACCATCTTAAAAGTGGCAACCATGCCACAATAGTTTAAAGGATTTACCCCCCAATTTCCCTGTTTTAATTACATTAAATCCAAAAAGAAACATCCTTAGAACATGTCAAAAATATATACCTATACCGCATAGAATATCCGCTCAAACCGTCGCGTCACTAGGTTGTTCATCATCCTCGCCATCTGGCCTACCCGCCCCAGAACTCGATGCCTCTGGAATCCAAGCTCATGCTGCCGCCATGCTAGGGTTGCAACAGAGCCGAGCCAGCTCGACAACTCGGCTCGGCTCGAAAAATAAGAGCTTTTCTCTTTAGAGCTCGGCTTGAGAGCCGAGCCGAGCTGGGCAATTTGTAGCTCGAATGAATAGAGCCGAGCTCGGGCTAAGGCCGGCTCGGCTCTATGGCTCGGTTTATATATATATATATATATATATATATATATATATATATATATATATATATATATATATATATATAAAATTAACTTTGAGAGGTCTATTTTATCCTTCAAAGTAACCGTTTAAGTTTATTCAATGGTTACTTTGAAGGATAAAATAGAAACTTTTTGCCCACACTAGCCCTAATTTTCACTTTATATATTATATAGTACCCACTGTTACTCTTACCCATGGCTCTCAATATCACCTCCGTTTGAGAGCAAAATGAGATGACTAGCGAATCAAATCAAACTAGTGAAGCCATTTTTTTCATTTTATATTTTTAAAAAATAATTAGTATTTTCATCTATCATATTTTTTATTTTTTATTTTAAAAAAATAATTAGTATTTTCATCAACCATATTTTTCATCTTGACTTATATATTTTATTAAAGGAATACAATAGTTATCAAGCATATTTCAAGAGTTATGCACTCAACTGACTTCACTCAATTGATCTAATTTCATCAATGCTCATCATACTACATGAGTCTGAGAAAAATTTCAAACCCATCACTTGACTATCAAATTAACCAACAAGGAGATAGACAACAAGGAGATACAAATCAAATGATAAGTGCCATTCAAAAGGATATCTACTAAAAAGGTACGTGATTTTTATTTTGAGTTTATTTTTTTAATAGAACATGGCTCGAAGCTCGACTCGAGCTTGAAATTTTTTAGCTCGAAGAGCCTAGAGCCGACCCCAACTCGGCTCGTATAAGGTAGAGCCGAGCTAGAGCTTACTCGAGCTCGGGCTCGACCCGGCTCAGTTGCAGCCCTACGCCATGCGCTGTAAATAGTCGTATGGGTATATAAAGCGCATCGTCTCAACAAGCAAAGCATCATGATAGTCCAAACGTCGGCCCATCTGATGATTGTTCTCAGCCATGAGAGTGAGAACGTCATCAGTGGTCGTAGCAGAGGCACGTTGAGGTGGTGGTGGCACACGAATCTGAGCACGCCGCTGTGGTGGAGCTGCAGCAGCCGACAGATCCTGAGCTAGTGCGTCATGAGCTGGCCGTTCTTTGTCCTATAGGGCATGTGATCCGTGTACTTCTTCACGCGGTCTTTTAATCAATCGATTATGTGTTTTCCTCCATTCCTTAAGAGTGTAGGGGCTTTACATTGTCAGTCAATCGCGGTTCATCCCTCAAAAGCGTATACTCGCTACTACTGGCATAGTCTTCAATCATGGGAGAAAGAAGTCGGGCATAAGGCATCTCATCGGTGGGTTTTGCCACCCCTTCAAGCATTTTCCCTCTGGCATACTTTTTACCTTAAAAAATAACCTTAGGCGCACTAAACCATCGCCCATTAAATGTGGAAAACAACACCTATTGTTTCTCTCCAACTCTCTCTGTTTTATGCCTCAACGGATACAAATTACATTTAAAAATGGTGTCTCGCATCCAAATATCGCTCGGTAAATCCACTCTCTTTATAGCTACACCGGACCCCTGCCTGCCTTGGGTCATTTGTTCTTTTACAATATCAAAGTCCACTGTGTCTGGGAAAGGTTCCAATAAAATCAATCCCATCACCATACTGCACATAACACTCCATCGCATCAACTACATCGACATAAGTAAACTCATACTCCCTATTATCTTTTCTCGTACAAATTGTCTTCAGTCTATTACTGGCATACATGTTTTGGTAGAACAATCTTACCAAGCGAGGGTAGTAATATTCGTGGAATGGCTCAAATAAATTCTCTAACCCGGCCTTGCTGATGTATTGAAAGGCCCATTGAGTCTCACCTCAATGTTAGAAGAGTGTTTGATCAATGCTCCACTTGGGTTCAAAACCCTTCGAAGCCCACCACTCATTGGGCTGCTCACGAGGTGGTGGTGGTGGTGGCTGTTGTGGTGGTTGCGAAGAACCTGCTCGTGATTTGAGTTGCTTCGATGTAGTGCTCTTCGATGATTGTCGAGTTTTGGGAGCCATTGATACCACAACAATCAAGAAGAAACTAGGGTTTCCTGGAAGCTAGAAATAACTAAGTGTAATATCAGAAATCACAAATTTAAATCCCTAAATGTTCAAGGTTTACCTTTTTGAAGTGTTTGGATCTCAATCTTGAGGAGAATCGAACTCCAAAAGGTGTTTAATTGCAGTCTGGAAGTCTCCACACAAGAACACAAGAAAACCCCCAAAGAAAAAAAACATGTTTCTAATTTTTTGAAACTGAAATCGCAGGATCCCCTTATATAATATTGAAATCGATCAGTTGGTTTCCCTCATAAATGCACTAGCTGACTATTTCAATCAGTCGAATTCAAATCTTTTGGTTGGTTTCAAAATTTGATCAAACGGTTACTTATTTCGTTTCGATTGATTTTCTCAAATTGATCGATCGAACGTCCATTTAGATCGATTGGTTTTCATAAGGTTTTATCAATTCAAAACTTGCTCTCTGTTTTAACAATTTCGATCGATCAGTGTGCATTTCAATAGGTCGGTTTAAAATCAAGCGATCGGTTTTCACATACATAGCCTGCATCTCAGTTCTGTCAAATCGATCAGTCGTTTAGGTTTCGATCGGGCGGTTTGGACAAAAAACTTCAAAATTTGTATTTTTCATTTCAAATTGTTTGTAACTTCTCTAACTTTGATATAATTGGTCTTTATATGTTCATTAAGCTACAATTACATATCAAAATCTCAAGTTTATAATATCAAAAGAAATTTACAACTTTTACAACTTTTCTCAACTCTCAATGAACAACTGAGGGTATTGATCGCGGATCTCTGCCTCGCGCTCCCAAGTGGCCTCTTCCACTAAATAATTCTGCCACTTCATCAATACTAACAGAATGCCTTTCGTGCGCAATACCTGTTCTTTCCAATCAAGTATCTTAACCGGTTCCTCTCTCACGGTCCAATCTTCATAAATGTTAATCGGTTGATAGTCAAAGATATGGGTAGGGTCCTTCACATATTTCCTCAACATAGACACGTGAAACACGTTGTGAACCCTATCAAGTTGTGGGGGTAAAGCAATTCAGTATGCTACTTCACCAACCCAGCTCAAAATTTTATACGATCCTAAATAGTGTGAGCTTAGCTTTCCCTGCTTCCCAAACTGTATCGCACCCTTCATTGGTGAAATCTTAACAAATACATGATCGCCAACTTGAAAATCGACGCTTGTCCTCTTTATATTGGCATAACACTTTTGTCGGCTCTGAGCGGTCTTGATTCTATCTGATACTTGTTTGAAAACTGTTATTGTATGCAAACTCGATCAACGGTAAGTGTTGATCCCATGATCCTCTAAAATCAAGTATACATGCTTTGAGCATATCTTTTATTATCTGATTCACCCGCTCGGTTTGCCCATCCGTCTGTGGGTGAAATGTCGAACTGAAGTCTAATCACGTACCCATTCCTTCTTGGAATTTCTGACAAAATTTTGAAGTGTATAATGGGTTACGATCTGAAACAATGCTGGCTGGAATACCATGCAATCGAACTATCTCTTTCATATATAACTCTGCAAGCCTGCCTACCGTATATATCATATTGTATGGCAAGAAGTGAGCTGATTTGGTTAGTCGATCAACGACCACCCAAATGGCATTGTACTTCCTTGTTGTCAGTGGTAATCCCAATACGAAGTCCATAGAAATTGACTCTCATTTCCACTCTTGTATTGGTAGAGGTTGCAATAAACCTGCCGGATCCACTTGAAACATATTCAGCAACATCCTATTTCTAGTATCTTGATTCTATCACGAATCAAACGAACGTCCTCGGCATTGCTTTCAATAACTCTAGACCTAATATAAACTTTTCTTCGGTCTCTTCCCAATTGATCAGTGATCTACATCATCGTCCATACAACACTTCGTAAGGTGCCATAGCAATACTCGTTTGAAAACTGTTATTATATACAAACTCGATCAACGGTAAGTGTTAATCCCATGATCCTCTAAAATTAAGCATACATGCTCTAAGCATATCTTCTATTATCTGATTCACCCGCTTGATTTGTCCATCCGTTTGTGGGTGAAATGCTAAACTGCATTCTAATCGCATACCCATTCCTTCTTGGAATTTCTATCAAAATTTTGAAGTGTATAATGGGCCATGATTTGAAACAATGCTGACTAAAATTCCATGCAATCGGACTATTTATTTCATATACAACTCTACAAGCCTGCCTGTCATATACATCGTGTTTTATGGCAAGAAGTTAGCTGATTTGGTTAGTCGGTCAACGAACATCCAAATGGCATTGTACTTCCTAGCTGTCTGTGGTAATCCTAATGCGAAGTCCATAGAAATTGACTCTCATTTCCACTATGGTATTAGTAGAGGTTACAATAAACCTGTCGGATGTCTGTGATCCACTTTCACTTGCTGACACACTAAACATTTTAAAATATATTCAGCAACATCCTGTTTCAAACCTCTCCACCAGTAGTTCTTCTTTAGATCCTAGTACATCTTAGTACCACCAGGATGAATAGGGGCTTCGTCTAAGATAGTTTGCCTAAGGTCGGCATCGATCGGTATACATAGACCCCTCCTGAATAAAAGTGATCCATCCTCCTTGATAGAGAAATCTGACCTACTGCCATCACTCAGACCTTGTTTGATCTTTACTAACTCTGCATCTTTCATTTGTAGCTCATAAATATGATCAAAGATCATCGGTCGGATCGAAATGTTAGCCAATAAGGCTCCTGAAGCTTGTACCTCGATCTTCGTATCATACGAAGAAAGGTCCTCTAGCAGTTTCCATCTACGGATCCCCATAACAAGGCTAGACAATAGAGCCGAACTCTTCCGACTCAAAGCATCTGCTACAACGTTTTCCTTACCTGAATGATACTGAATGGAACAATCATAGTCCTTGAGAAATTCCATCCATCTTCTCTGCCTCATATTTAGTTCCTTCTACGTAAATAGACATCTGAGGCTTTTATGATCCGTAAAGATCTCAAAGGTCTCTCCATACAAGTAGTGCCTCTAAATCTTCAACGCTAAGATTACTGCTGCTGGTTTCAAGTCATGCGTTGGGTAATTCCTCTCGTGGTCCTTAAGCTGTCTCGACCCATAAGCAATAACATTCTTATTTTGGTTGAACACATAACCTAAACCATTGTGTGAAGCGTCACTGTACATACTAAACCCTCCACTGCCTGAAGGAATAGCCAACACTGGTATTGTAGTTAGTCTCTTCTTGAGTTCTTAAAAACTCTTCTCACACTCTTCAATCTGCTCAAACTTGATATCCTTTCGTATAAGTTTAGTGAGAAGTCCTTATATCTTTGAAAATCCCTCTACAAACCTTTTGTAATATCCAGCTAGACCAAGAAAACTACAAATCTCGATTACAGTCTTGGTTGTTCCTATTCTAATACTGCCTCGATCTTTGCTAGATCAATTATAACACCTTCCTCTGAGACTACATGTCCCAATAAACTCACTTTCTCCAACCAAAACTCACACTCACTGAGTTTCGCATATAGTTGGTGTTTACATAGCGTCTGTAGAGCAATCCTTAAATGCTGTTTATGCTCCTTCTTTGTCTTTGAGTAGATGAGAATGTCATCTACGAACACAACCACACAAGTATTGAGATGTGATTTAAACACCCAATTCATTAAGTCTATAAATGAAGTTGGTGCATTAGTCAATCCAAACGGCATCACCAAGAACTCGTAGTGTCTATATCTAGTTCTGAATGTCGTCCTCTGTACATCTTCTACTTTGACTCTTAATTGATGATATCCATATCTCAAGTCGATCTTGGAGATGAATCTTGTACCTTACAACTGATCAAACAGATCATCGAATTTAGGCAAAGGGTATCGATTCTTTATGATCATCTTATTCAACTGATGATAGTCAATGCATAGTCTCATCGACTCATCCTTCTTCACAAACAAGACCGGTGCTCCCTAAGGAGACACGCTAGGTCTTATGAACCCTTTATCTAAGAGTTCTTGTAACTGGTCCTTCAACTCCTTCAACTCAGTAGGAGCCATTCGATATGATACTTTTGATACTGACTCCGTTCCTCATGATAAGTCGATAGAGAACTCCACTTCTCTATCTGATGGCAATCCCGACAACTCATCCGGAAACACGTCCTGAAACTCGCGAGCAATCGGAATTTCTAATATCACATTCTTCTCTTCCCATTGCTCTTTTAGAAAAGCGAAGTATCCACTCCTGCTCGGATTGCGGAGATAAGCAGTATAAAGGTTGATCTCATTCCTAGAAACTTGAACGATTTATTCCTATTCGGTCGAAAGGTAACCATCTCCCTCTGACAATCAACGCTTGCACCATGCATGGATAACCAATCCATACCAAGGATTACATCGAATCCTTACATATCTAACAAGATCAAATCCACCACCAATTCATGACTTTCGTAATCCCTGATGGAAACAATAACGGACCGACACACTGTATCAGTACTGACTGCATTTCCCATTGGAACTGACACTTACAAAACAAAATCCAAGGTCTCGGGAATGACCTTCACTTTCTTCGCAAATTGTGGCGCCACAAATTAGTGAGTAGACCCTGGGTCTATCAACACTCTTACTTCATAACAAAGGTAATCATCCTTACCATACAGTTGTAACGTACCTAAGTAACCCTCATATTTAATCAATTACATATGCATCAAAGTGAAATATGTAAACATTGCAATCTAAAGACTACTTCTACAATTGATGCACTTTCTCTATCTAAAATTTTAATCAATGATATACATCTTGAATTTAAACCGAAATTTCACCTTGAATGATGCCATTACTGTTTTGGGCATCCTGAGTCGTAACAGAATATGCACACCCTTGTATAGTAGGCCTCGCTGTCCTGATAGGCCTTGGCGTCGCTGCTGATGCTGTCCTCTCCTTCTTTAATTCTGGGCAATCTGTAATCATATTCCTCATCTTTCCGCACTTAAAACATCCACCTATTCCTGGTCTACAAACTGAGGTCTTATGAGCCTTGCCACAGCTTGTACACGTCTCAATCAGGGTAGATGATGTTGCTCTAGAGAAATTCTGGGTAACTGATACCCCCTAGTCATCGCTGGGTCCTCATAACGGAAAGGTTTCACCGATGGAGGCATAGGTGGCCTAGAGAAATTTGTCGGTGTAGGTAGCCTCGGAATTGGTGCTATGAATCGCAACTTTTTGTTCACCGGCTCGTAGTTACTGGGTTTGCTCTGACCTGCCTTGCCCTTGTTCTGCTGGTCCCGTCTTTTAAACATCTCATCTTTATTCTTCTCAGCTACCAGCTCTTTTCCCATAACTGCCCCATAGGTCTCCAACTCAAATACAGAGATCCTATCTCAGATAATCGGCCTTAAGCCGCTTTCAAACTTGTTGGTCTTCATCAGTTCAGTGGCTACATACTCAAGAGCAAATCTTGACAACCGAGTAAACTCCGTGCTGTACTCTCGTACGGACATTGCTCCTTGTTCCAAAGTCGTGAACCTTGTTGCCATCTGGTTCCTGACTTGTTTCAGGAAATACTTCCTATTGAATATCTCAACAAACTCATTCCATATCCACAATCCGTCTGGATTGTCTTGTTTTCTCATTCTCAAAACTGACTTCCACCATTGATCGACTTCTCCATCCAATTGAAATGAGGCCCAACTCACTTTCTACTATTCTGTGCAAGGTAATCTCTGGAGGAGCTTCTCAATTTGGTTGAGCTACTTCTCCTCCTCAAGCGGATCCGTCTACCCATAGAAGCTAGGAGGTTTCAATCTTCTAAACTCAACGAATGATGAGGGTTGTGGTGGCATAGGAGGTGGTGTTGGAGGTTGCTGCTGATGGCCAGTGACATTGCTTGTAGCCATCAATGTTTTCTGTTGAGCCATGACATTTGCCACAACTTCCATGGCTTGCGCGATTCTCTGCCTCTCCTCTGTATCTTCTCTTTCTCGATTTCCTCTCAGGTCTCCTTCTTGGTTTCTCTCTTTCGGAACATCTTTCGAAATCTCCCTATTATCAACTGGAACTCTATTGGAACTGGTGGGAACCTCATCCCCTCTTCTCAAGTTCCTCCTAAAACTGCCTTTTGGTCGTCCTCGACCCCTAGTGGACATGACGCTCTACAATATGAAACCAAGAGTTTCATTAATAGAAGGTCTTTATATTCTAACACAATCTTAAACACATAAATCACGTCTAAGGCCTGTCAGAAATCTCTCAATCAAAATGCTTTGATACCAATTGTGACAGCCTGAATTTTTGCACTCGAAAACTAGTGTCATCAGATGGTCAATAAGACCGATCCCGAAACGCTCCGAACACTTGAAACATCCACACACAAAGCAAAAACAAAGCATACATTCTAACTAAGCAGATCGAGTCATCATAAGGAAAATAAATCTCTATTTCTATATAATAACCTAATCAAAATGTAACAACAGATGGTTCTAATCTCGTGCCAATCGCATGAATAAAAGAACCGAACCTAACCATCAGTGACATACAGTAGTCATCCAAAGATGATTCGCAAAATAAATACCTTACCACATAATTACATCAATTCTATCTTATACTCGCTGGACGTACCAAGCCTTACAAATAAACTCTCAAAATACGCAGCGCTAGTCCACTAAAAGAACTCGTCAGGAGGGGGCTCAGCCTCCTCCTCTGGCACGTACTCTGGGTCCTCAGGATCTACGTCCTCAGTACTCGCCTCAATACCTATACCTGTGACGTATAGTCGAAGGGTGAGCTAACATCTATGCTCAATAGGGAAACATAATGAACATGCATATCTTTCACATCACACATATTTTATGACATAATTTAAAGCACATTTTGATTACTGAGTGTCATAATTTAAAAGCATTTAAATTGACTAAAACAAATATCAGATGCACATTTCTAAGTCACACTTATCATGATTTCAAAATTTATCTAATAACACACATACTTAAAATACTTACTTAAATATTCTCTTGAGCATATATAGCATCGAGAGCCACATAATTGACCGATGGAAAACCCCAACCAACGTCGTTCAGTGAACAAGTTCACACATATATTTCTCAAGTCCCTACAAAGAGGTGACTGGGCCGCATGAAGTATTATCGCAGAATGGTAACCAAAGAATGGATATCCCACCGTACCGGAGCACACTTACGGATATCCCATCGTACCGGTCACGATTATACCGCCCCGTTGGTAGGTATCACACATGAACCTTAAATCAAAGTGCTAAATCTACATATAGTTTATCACCGCGAGTTTGTGGTGAATTATAATAGTTTGAAGTTTAAAGCTTGCACACACATACTTATTCACATCACACACATATTTACATCCTTCTGATGTACACACACATATTTGATGACACACACACACAATTTTTCTCTTAGTGCTCATACACACACACAATTCACATGTTAAAGCTATGAATGAAATTCATGCTAAATTGAAGATAAAATTACCAAATACACATACTCTTATCATATCACTAAGCCCATGCTAGTTGTAATCAAATGCACATTTTAAGGAGTTTTCCCTACCTCAACGAGAAGCTAAAACGAAGTCCTCTTACTTCGAGCTAGTTCCTTTCTCACACACGCATGCTCATACCTAAAACATACCACATCATGATCCACACGTCAGAAGTGACGTAAAATAGAAAGATATTAAGTCTCCCCCAAGCCCTTTTATCAAAGCAAAATAAAATCCTGAATCTGCCTAAATCGATCGATTGATTTTCCAAACCGATCGATCGGTTTTCAAATCGATCAATCAAATTCTATTTCGATTGGTCGATTCCTTCAAAAAACCATCTACTTTTGGTGCCACAATCCGTTCGATCAGTTTTTATATCGATCGGTCGAATTTCAAATCGATTGATCAAATTTTATTTCGATCGATCGATTTCTTTAAAAACTCTTTAACACACACATTGTTTTCACAAATCGATCGATCAATGTTTAAACCGATCGATCGGTTTCACATATTGATCGATCGAACTTAATTTCGATCGATCGGCTTCTCCAGACACCTTCATACTTTCACTCTTGATAATATCGATTGATCGATCACATATTTCAATTGATCGGCTTTATCAGATTCTTCACATCTTGGTTTTCAACTTCCCAAACTCATTTTTCTTGAATCTTAACCTCTTTTCTTCTAAATTTTCATCCACATGTTAATTAAATACTAACATACACATACAAAACACAACTTAATATAACTCTTCTTACCTCAAATTGGTCGATTCCTCGATCCATGAGCTCACGCATCAAGCTAGGGTTTCAAAGCTTTTAATTTGGGGATTCTCCTCGATCCTTAACTACACACCTAAGCTCAAACCTCGCACATGTACACACAAATTCAAACTCACCTTCCTTCTCTCTCTTCTCAATAAATTCTTTTCAACAGCCAAGGTAAGAGAAATAAATTCTCTTATCATTTTAACTTTTATATTTAAAAGCCATGAACTTGGGTGTTAAGCCAATACACCGTATCTCAGTGTATACCACACTATCTAATGGTCCATACACATCCTATTATCATTCTTTCTCACTTAAGACCTAATCCAACTTAACTTACTTAATATTCTTATATTTTATCTTGTCGGGTATGTGACCAGTTGGGCACACACCTCGAGATGGACTGTACAAAGGTAAAATTTTTTTGGGATATTACAATAATAATCACTAAGGGCAAATGTGTCATTCAATCGAAGAAATGATGTCTAGTTAACTGTCGTTTAACCGCAGGGTATATGTAAAGGAAACATAAAAGTAGGAGGTGCAGTGTAAATTGGCATAATTGGGGGGTTTTAAGCAATTTCAGCATAACACGAGGGGCTATTTGCAACAAACTCTAAGGGCCTGTTTGATTTCAAGGAAAATAAGGGGAAATAAAGGAAAACTCATATGCGGTAAATAAATTACCGAGATTCTCATTGTTTGGATGACATACGAAGGGTCGAATACTATTTCACATTTTCCGTCAAAATCCGAGAACAAATGCCAAGGGGGGTCCCTCGATTTTCCATCTTCTGAGTCTTTAGACTCTTCCTTCTCTCCAAAACACACCTAGTCTTATTAGAGTGTATCTTATTTGATAACTATCACACATCAATTATCTCAACAAATTGTAGTTATCTAAACCAATTGTAATCGCGGACGGTTATATTTGTAATCTTATTTATACACCTTCTGATAATTATATTTGTAAACAATGTAATCGATTGTGAAAATTTGTCTATTCTATCTTCTTCTTCTCTCGTTCATCTTTTTCTTAATTTTCTTTTTTATTTTATAATTTTAACATTGTATCAGAGACAGGATCGGCTCCGTGAAAAAAAATAAAAATTTCTTAAAGTTTCTTGATTTATAAACTTTTCATTTTCTTTCATCATGTAATTTTCATTTTTTTCTCTTCATCTCTTCTATATTTAGTAAAAGATGTCTTCTTATTCATGTTGATGTATTTTCTATATTGATTTGCTTGGTGGTTGTGTATTTTTCACTTTGGTCTTTAATGACCTTTTATATTTCATGTGGATGCCTTTTCCCATTTTCTTTGGATAATTTATGTGGATGGTCATTTTTGTGGATCATTTTTATGATATTGTAGCTAGTTTTTAATTTGGATGATCTTTCGTGGTATTATGGCTATTTTTTTTGTTAGGATATGCTATTTTTTTGCAATTTCCTGCATATGTATCCGAACACAGGATTTGATAAATCTTACATTTTCCCAATTAGCAATGTGGTTATCCAAACAACGGAAAACAAAGGAAAACAAATGAATCTCATGATTTGCTACAACTTAGGTATCCATGAGAAAATATAGGAATTTTATTTTACTTTCTCACGTTTCCGTGTTTTGATCCAAACAAGCCCTAATATTCTATTACTTTTCTCATAGTAGTTCCCTACTTTTGGCTTGCAATGGTCAAAGACAACTTTTTTGGTAGTTCCCTACTTTTGGCCTGCAATGCTGAGAGACAACTTATTTGGGTACTTTTGCTTGAGCCCATGTCTCAGACCTATTTAAAACAATCGATTGCTTCAGATTAGATGATGGAGATCGTGCTTCACCCCGATCTTCTACATAATATATCTCGAGATCATGATGGACCTATCAGACGGTCAATTTTTTATTTAATGTGTCACAGATCCCTAAAAAATGGCCCTTGATTCATACAACACACATTACGCTCAAACATAATTTTAGGGCCATTTTTGGGGGATCTGTGAAACATGAAATAAAAAATTGACTGTCTGATAGGTGCGCCATGATCTCAAGATCTATTGTGGAAGATCGGAGTGAAACCGATCTCCATCATTTGATTCGAAGCAATCAATGGTTTTCAAAGTGTCTGGGGCGTGGGCGCTTTCAGAGAATCCATGGGGTCAAACAGAGGTACCTTCTCAAAGGGTGCCAATACTTGCACCCCAAATATAAGTGCACCCCAAATATAAGTCAGTGCACCAATTTAAAATGAAAATAGGGAATTAAAAAGGGTGAAAGGTTTTTTTTTTTTTTTGATATGGCCATTTTTGAGGCAGCCTCGAGAACCGAGGAGCAGGCACGCATGCACATATGACAATTGGGGAGTAGCGTGAAAGAGCATCAACTACAGTGGTGAGGGTTAACTACCAGAACCCAACCCACACCTTATAAAGACGAGGGTAAAAAATATAATGGAGGATGAGTATCAAACCCACGACCTCCTCCCTCACAATGGAGGGAGGTTACCAACTGGGCTAATACCTCTTTGGTAAAAGGGTGCAAGTTATACAAATGGTGAAGTACATAAACCTCATTCTAAATCATTCAAAAATACTACAAGACGGTGCTGTCACGACCCGAAATTCTACCCCATCCCGAGGGCCTAGAATTCCGAGTTATGACCCGCACATATCCCGGATATGCTAAGCGGACATACACCTAATCAGAGTTCTCGTGCAATAATGGTTCCACGAAATCCGTGAAAGCCAACATACCAAAGTGGAATATAAAATAATCATAAATGCTGAATAAGTGTAATAAAATCACAATCCACCAATAAAATGTAAATCCAGTCGGAGACAAATCCGATAAAATAAACTATAAAATCCGTAGTACTAGTATCAATAAAACTCAATACCAAGTCCACAATGATCAGTAACTGGCACTCGAATCAAGATTAGCACCGTAGTCCTCCTGATAACCGGCAGCGTCACCCTCTAAAGGCTCCTGGTACTCAACGCCCGCGGAATCAATGAAATCAGCGTCGGCGAGATCTAGATGGCTACCTACCACTAGCGTAATCACCGTAATCGTTAGATTATCGTGGGATGAGTTTACTCGTCAAAACTCGGTGGATACACCACCAATCCACCCCATACTACTCAGGTGCATTGTGGGTGCATCTTGTGAGTGATAAACATAATATCTCAAAGCAGATAACAAAAGGAAGACAAAATCACGTGCATATCGTAAAACTCATATCATATCATAAATGCAAGACCATGATCTAAACACTCATATCCTAACGTGCCTTACCATATCTCATAACATATTATATCATGTCTTATTATCATTCTCGCACATACGTCTGTACATCGCGTAACTAACATACTAGTGAAATCCTACACGACCTGTGCCAGAGTCGCTGCTCGAGCTACTATGGGAGGGTCAACATAGTATCATACCACCATATTATAACGCCCTCGTGTCATACTCATACTCCACCACCCAGCCAATGGGGAGACATAATGGCCAAACTCACTCATAACTCACTCATACTCATAATCTCCCAGAGTTCCGTCTTGGCTGAAAGACGTTGTTGCCCTTACGGTGGCTACGCAAGGAACGGCACGTACAGAGACTTAAGTTCTTTATCTTTTGCTGGCCTACACAGCGATGTCTTATTATCGTACTCGTATCATAACTTATCTTATCTCATACTCATATCTTATCATACTCTTACACTTAATCCTATGACAAACTATAGTGAGGCAACCTTCCTAATTCACGCTTCTCAAGAAAAGGTTAGTAGTAACTGGATGTACTTCGTGTGATAGTTTATACTACCATAGAGGGGTTGCATCCGCATGGACGCCAATATTACGAGTTTCACGTGACCGTAAAAGAAACCTTACGCCTAAAGGCCCAACGCGATTCTCATATCATATCTCATATCTTATCCTCTCGTATTAAAACTCGTGATAGGATCATCAGATATGCCACCGTGAAGTTACACCGAATTCACACTCACCCGACTCTCATGGGTCCCATTCCACCATGAGTTGTCTGGCATGTGAATACGGTGTATCCCTCGCTTCGATCCCATCTCGGCGAATCACCACCCCCTAGAGTAGGCATGATCTCATGCACTCTCGTACTCATGATCTAACATATTCTTAACTCGTATAAATTGATTAAGTTGCAAATACAAAAGTATCACACATACAGAATGATTTATACTTAAATTCTGATTATGCTTATATTTATGTTTATTTACATACCACACCAATATAATTATAGAATAGAGTTATAAGTGTGATTTCGATAATCGTAAAAAGTCGAGTTGATTTCATAACGACATCGAAGTTCTAACACTTTGTATTATCAAAGAAGTCGCGTTGAAGCGATAAAATTGATATATATATATATAATAATTAGATAATTAAATTAAATAATATTTATACTTATTAAGTTATGATTTATCATGACCATCGATCGAAAGACCTTACAATATAATATAAACTGGCTCTACGGTCACGAGAATTAGAAAATAATCTGAAATTCGAATAGCCTTGATTTATTTAAAATTGAACCTGACTTGTTGCTCTATTTTGACCTTTAAAGAGTCAGATTCGTGAAATGGCTATTTCACACAAAGTTGTAAAGCTCGCTGTCTTCTTTCTAATGCCGCAAGAATCGCATTAATCCGAGGTCGGAGTAAAAAGTTATGGCCAAAATACCGAGACAGGTGCATCAATGGTCGCGAGGTCGGGTTCATGGACGTGAATTCGGGTTCGTAGCCGCAAGTTCGGACCCAAAACTTTAAGTTGGTGCAATCTATTATTTATTTAAATAAAATAAAAATATAATTAAATTTTTTGGGCTTAATTAATTTTAAATAAATAATAATATAAACTTGCAACAATAATATATATTATTATAGTCTTAGTAGAAGGATAAATTTATACTATATAGATTTAGAAATAAATAATATCAATATGATATTATGTCAATTAAGTCAATCTATCAAATTTATAAGTATTAAAATTTAATTAATTTTACAGACATAAAAGAAGAAGTAAACATATTAAATATCTGAGACTAATATAAGGTAGAATATTAATGGCTCAAACAAAGGAATTTTTGAAAAGAAAAGAAATAACATATAAACCAATTTACAAAATATATAACTTTCAAGGAAAGCATATATTAAATATATAGATCTATTAATTTATGAGATATTTGGGTTTAAATAAGATTTTAAACCCGTCGATCGCGATCGACGCATCCTACTGTGACGGAATCGAGAAGAACAAGATGGATTGATGGGTACCCACCTCTTGAAGCGGGAACGGAAGATCTACGGCGATTCGGGTTGAATAGCTCGATTCTCATGGCATTGGCTCCTCTAAGTCTCGAGAGATAATAATTTCTTAATATTGAGATGAGAGAGCTTTTAAAGTTTTATTTATAATGGTATGAAATTTTGGTCAACTCTAATTAACACTTTTCGTAGGAGATTTAATAGGATAGAGATTTTTACACGGAAGAATTCATACGTAACTTGGATAGCTTGAGAAAAGGTTTCGTTCCAGCGTTTTGCATAAGCACCAAACCAATTGGTGTTTCTCTCCCGAAATTACAATTATACCCTTTGACTTGCTTGATTAGTTAAAATGAGTATAACTTTTTATATTCTTGTCGAAATCGTCAAATTATATATCGTTGGAATCAGTGACGAGAATTTTGATATGGGAAAAATTAGAAATTTTCTATTTTAAAAGGTGGGTTTTCGATTACGATGAGCGTTAGACAAGACATAGTGTAGTGCGTCATCTACCACCGTTAAAATAAAATCTAAAAATCTGGGTTGTTACATTCTCTCCCCTTATAATATTTTCGTCCTCGAAAATTACGTACATGAAGCGATGAGGTCGGGGTACTTCTCCAAAGTCTCGGCTTCTCGTTCCCAAGTAGCTTCATTCGGTGAATGATGTTGCCACTGCACTTTGACGAAGCGAACAGATTTACCCTTAATGAGCTGCTCCTTCCGATCTACGATACCAACTGGCTTCTCTATGATGGTCAGATCATCTCTGACTTCAGTCGGCTCGATATCAAGGACGTGAGATGGATCGGGCAAATATTTGCGCAACATAGACACATGAAACACATTGTGGATACCGGCAAAGTGTCTCGGAAGTGAAATTCGGTATGCTACCTCACCGATGCGATCTGTGATAATGAAAGGTCCCACGTATCTCGGACTTAGTTTTCCCCGCATTCCAAAACGCATGATTCCCTTAGTTGGTGACACCCGAATGAAAACCAAATCACCAACCTCAAATTCTATCAAGCGTCTTCTACTGTCGGCGTAGGCTTTCTGACGGTCTTGAGCTTCTTTCAATCTCTGACGGATAACTCTAATCTTCTCGGTTGTGGTTTCTATGAGTTCCGGCCCAAGCATCTTTCTTTCACCAACCTCGTCCCAACAAAGAGGCGTCCTACAACTTCGGCCATAAAGAGCTTCGAAAGGTGACATCCCGATGCTTGCCTGAAAGCTATTGTTATAAGAAAACTCAATCAAAGGAGGTGATCATCCCAATTACCTCGGAAGTCTCTAACATGCGGTGCTCGAAGCATGTCTTCTATGATCTGATTAACTCTTTCAGTTTGACCATCGGTCTCTGGATGGAAGGCTGTACTGAAGTCGAGTCTCGTGCCCATTGCTTCCTGAAATTTCTTCCAATGATCAGAAGTGAATTTTGTGTCTCTGTCCGACACAATGCTCACAGGAACCCCGTGAAGCTTGACTATTTCCTTCAGATCGCTCTCACCATTTGTCTCCACTATCTGTAATCTTAAAAGGTAGAAAGTGCGCTGACTTAGTCAATCGGTCCACAATAACCCAGATGGCGTTGTGCTTCCTTGAAGTTCTAGGGAGTCCCACTATGAAATCCATAGAGATGTTTTCCACTTCCACTCGGGAATCGGTAAGGACTGCAAAAGACCGGCTTGCTTCTGATGCTCAACTTTCACCTGTTGGCATACTAAACACCTGGAGACGTATTCGGCAATCTCTCTCTTCATATTTGGCCACCAATAATAGTTTCGAATATTCGACATTTTGTGCTTCTGGTGCACGAATCAATATCCAGATTTAGCCTCCTCGAATTTCGCGCAATATTTCAACATCTCGGGACATACAATCTATCTCTAAAAGGAGGGTCCCCCAAAATCGTATAGAGAAATCTGTTTAGGGCCCTCATTAATCGCCCTTAATCTTCAAAATTTCGGGATCTAAGGATTGGCCATTTCTGATACGACCAACAAAGGAAGGCTTGACCATCATACTTGCTAGGTATACTCCCTCACCAATTTTGTCAAGTCGCAGATCCAACTGAGCAATCTCATCGAGGCTTCCAAGCCTTTTAGACGTGCTAGCAATCAAGATTTTCGACTTAGAGCATCAAGAATCATACATTTGCTTTACCCGGATGGTAATTAATAGAACAATCACAGCCCTTCATATATTCCATCCAACGCCTCGTCTCAAATTAAGATCTTTACGAGAAAATAAGTATTTGAGACTCTTGTGGTCCGAAAAATTTTGAAAGTCTCACAGATAGATAATGCCGCCAAATCTTAAGTGCAAAGATGACTGCGGCCAACACAAGGTCATGAACCGGATAATTCTTTTCATGCGGCTTCAACTGTCTTGAGCCGTAGGCAATGGCTCTCTTACGCTGCTCTAACAAACATCCAAGTCCACGCGCCAAGCATCCGTGTAGACTTCATAATCACCGGGTCCAAGGTAACGTGAGAATGGGATCGTGAGTTTACCTTCAATAGATTAAAGTTCGCTCACCGATCGGTCCACACAAATTTGTTGTTCTTGGGTTAGCATAGTGAGCGGAGTGCCAAACGAGAGAATCCTTCCACAAATTTATAATATCCGCTAAATCGAGAAAACTTCTCACTTCGGTGACATTCTTTGGTGTTTGCCAATTTGCAACCGCTTCAATCTTTGATGGATCCACAGAAATCCCTACGGCGGATATCACGTGACCCAAGAAAGATACTTTCTCAAGCCAAAATTCACACTTGCTCAATTTCGCATATAATTTGTGCTCGCGGAGAGTCTGTAGCACAATATGAAGGTGGTCATTGTGAGCTTCTTTCGTGCGAGAATAAATGAGAACATCGTCGATAAATATCACGACGAACTTGTCAAGAAATTCTCTGAATACGCGGTTCATTAGGTCCATAAACACGGCAGGCGCGTTTGTGAGCCCAAAAGGCATAACGAGGAACTCGTAGTGTCCATGCCTTGTTCCAAAAGCAGTCTTGGGAATATCTTCTGCTCTAACTTTCAACTGATGATAACCGGACCTGAGATCTATCTTTGAAAAGTAAGTAGCGCCCTGTAGCTGATCAAATAGGTCATCGATACGAGGAAGAGGGTATCGATTCTTCACGGTAACATTATTCAGCTGTCGGTAGTCGATACAAAGTCTCATCGAACCATCTTTCTTCTTTACGAATAAGACCGGCGCTCTCCATGGTGATTCACTACGGCGGATAAATCCCTTATCAGATAGCTCACGCAACTGAATCTCTAACTCCTTCAGTTCTGCTGGTGCCATTCGGTACGGGACTTTCGCAATCGGCAAGGTACCGGGCGCGAGATCAATCTTGAACTCTACTTCTCGGTCAGGTGGAAGTCCAGGTAAATCTTCCGGAAAGACATCGACGAACTCCCCAACTATAGGAATATCTGAGGGGTCCGCTTTCTCATCACGTTCACCGTCAAGTGTAGCAAGTAGGGCTGCTCCTCCCTTTTTAATACCGCGAAATTTGAACGAAGGGCTCCCAATCGGTCGGAAGGTGACTACTTTAGAAAAGCAATCAACTGAGGCATGATAAGCCGCCAACCAATCCATGCCGAGGATTATATCGAAGTCTTGGAATCCGAGTACCACAAGATCTGCGAGTAACTCATGTGTTCCAACTACTAGGACCGTAGCTTTACAAACTTTAGATGCCATCATCACTTCCCCTGACGGCGTAGAAATCGCAAGTGTACTATCCATCGATACGGGCTTAGCTCCGATTTCAGAAACAAAACTGGGTGTAACCAAAGAGTAGGTCGATCCAGAGTCGATCAAGACCCAAGCATGACAACTGGACAAATCGACAGGTCTAAAAACTTTTATAGTTCCTGAATTACACAAGGATTTATATGTGATCTAAGTTATACATGGCATAACATTCTCAAGAAAATAATAGATTAAACTCATGCACAGAATAAGTTATAAAAGCAATCATGAGGGAGTAAAGCTTAAAGAAAATTAGACAAGGAAAAATTCATACCCTGAACGACCTCATCGGTAGCTAAAGCGTCTCGAGACATGGCTAAACTCGACCCTGCGCTCGAGGTTGTTGCAGTTGTTGTTGCTGACCTCTAAAATAAATATCTGCGGCTGGGTCTCGCTCTGGGCAGTCACGAATAAAGTGTCCTGGCTTCTTACATCGGAAACACACACTTGAGTATAACAAACACTCACCCGGTTTATGTTTCTTGCCGCACTTGGTACAAGGTTGGTACGGAACAAAGTAAGGTTTCTGCTGGGTGTTAGCTGGAGCATTCTTGGGGTGTGCCGTAGATATAACACCTCTCTGATCAGCTGGGGTTGTAGTCGCCCCAGGGTGGGTGTAACCTGACGATGGTGCGACTCTCTGGTAACCGGATGCGGGAGCGACTCTCTGAACTGGACGAGTCTGAGGGTACGGTGCGAAGCGCTGCTGTCTCTGTACCGGTGCAAATCTAGAATGAGGTGCTCTCGGAGTAAGGGACGAAAAGCCTTCATGATTTGGTTTACCCCTCTGAGTTGTTAGACGGGCTACATGCTGAGCGCGTAGTTCTCCATTTTCTTGCTCTTGGATATGAGCTCGTTCTACAAGCTCTCCATAGGTGGAAATTTTCATTGCTGCAATTTTGCTCCTGATAACGGGATTGAGCCCCTTCTGAAAATGGTAACACTTTTCAGCTTCATCTGATACCAACATGGAGGCGAATCGGGAGAGTCGATCGAACTTCGCCTCGTACTCAGTCACGGATAGATTTCCTTGCTGTAGTGCTAAGAACTCGCTCTTTTTCTGAGTCTTGGTGGCATCGGTAAAGTATTTGTTATAAAATACTTCTCTGAACTGCTGCCAAGTCCAGTGTTCTTCTTCTTCCCTGTCTGCTAATCTTTTCGCTGATGTCCACCAATTTTGTGCATCGCCTTGCAAGCACATCACGGCCCAAGGCACTTTCTCATTTTCTGCTGGAGTAGAGACTTTGAAAATTTTCTATTTGTGTAATCCAATCGCCGCAGATCGTGGATCCAACCGTCTGTGGAAGTGCGGAGGTCGAGCCTCGAGAAAGTCACATATCCGTTATAATAGTTAGGACATCGGTTTGGCGGATTGATTCGATTCTTTGGGGCAATCGGGTCTGATAAGTTTTGATGCTTCATTGTTCGGTTGAACCCTTGGATCAATCTGGCGGTCTCTTCTTGCGATGGGCCTCATTCAATGGGCCACATCTCATTATGCTTGTCATTGCCAACTCACGTATACACGCTATTTCACTTTCATCTCCTTGGGATGAAGATCCCTCACCATTTCTTCGCGGTGCCATTGTAATCCTGTTTCAAAATTTCAAGGATTTAGAACTCGTACTAACTTAAATCCCAGAGTCCACAGAAAGTAAAGCCTGTTGCTCTGATACCACTCTGTCACGACCCGAAATTCTACCCCATCCCGAGGGCCTAGAATTCCGAGTTATGACCCGCACATATCCCGGATATGCTAAGCGGACATACACCTAATCAGAGTTCTCGTGCAATAATGGTTCCACGAAATCCGTGAAAGCCAACATACCAAAGTGGAATATAAAATAATCATAAATGCTGAATAAGTGTAATAAAATCACAATCCACCAATAAAATGTAAATCCAGTCGGAGACAAATCCGATAAAATAAACTATAAAATCCGTAGTACTAGTATCAATAAAACTCAATACCAAGTCTGATCGAATCGGCACTCGAATCAAGATTAGCAAGTAGTCCTCCACGATAGCGCGTCGCCCTCCAAAGGCTCCTGGTACTCAACGCCCGCGAAATCAATGAAATCAGCGTCGGCGAGATCTAGATGGCCAGCGTCTACTCCACTAGCGTAATCACCTGCAACTGTTAGATTATCGTGGGATGAGTTTACTCAGTCACGTAAACTCAGTGGATACACCACCAATCTACCCCATACTACTCGGTGCATTGTGGGTGCATCTTGTGAGTGATAAACATAATATCTCAAAGCAGATAACAAAAGGAAGACAAAATCACGTGCATATCGTAAAACTCATATCATATCATAAATGCAAGACCATGATCTAAACACTCATATCCTAACGTGCCTTACCATATCTCATAACATATTATATCATGTCTTATTATCATTCTCGCACATACGTCTGTACATCGCATGAGCGTAACTAACATACTAGTGAAATCCTAAACGACACATGCGAGTCAGCTCGAGCTACTATGGAGAGGTCAACATAGTATCATACCACCATATTATAACGCCTCGTGTCATACTCATACTCCACCACCCACCAATGGGGGAGACATAATGGCCAAACTCACTCATAACTCACTCATACTCATAATCTCTCCCGGAGATCCGTCTTGGTGAAGACGTTGTTGCCCTTACGGTGGCTACGTGAAGACGCGTCTGAGAGACTTAAGTTCTTTATCTTTTCTTTGCCTACACTGATGTCTTATTATCGCACTAGATCATAACTTATCTTATCTTATCTCATACTCATCTTATCATACTCTTACACTTAATCCTATGACAAACTATAGTGAGGCAACCTTCCTAATTCACGCTTCCCAAGAAAAAGGTTCCGTAGTAACCTGGATGTACTTCGTGTGATAGTTTATACTACCATAGAGGGGTTGCATCCGTACATGGACGCCAATATTCTGAGTTTCACGTGACCGTAAAAGAAACCTTACCACAGCTAAAGGCCCAACGCCCGATTCTCATATCATATCTCATATCTTATCCTCTCGTATTAAAACTCGGGGTGATAGGATCATCAGATATGCCACCGTGTCTGAAGTTACATCGAATTCACACTCACCCGACTCAATCATGGGTCCCATTCCACCATGAGTTGTAAGGCATGTGAATACGGTGATTCTTCGCTTCGATACCATCTCGGCGAATCACCACGCCCAAGCGTAGGCATGATCTCATGCACTCTCGTACTCATGATCTAACATATTCTTAACTCGTATAAATTGATTAAGTTGCAAATACAAAAGTATCACACATACAGAACGATTTATACTTAAATTCTGATTATGCTTATATTTATGTTTATTTACATACCACACCAATATAATTATAGAATAGAGTTATAAGTGTGATTTCGATAATCGTAAAAGTCAGAGTTCGATTTCATAAAGACATCGAAGTTCTAACACTTTGTATTATCAAAGAAGTCGCGTTGAAGCGATAAAATTGATATATATATATATATAATAATTAGATAATTAAATTAAATAATATTTATACTTATTAAGTTATGATTTATCATGACCATCGATCGAAAGACCTTACAATATAATATATACAGGAACTTTGGTCATGAGAATTAGAAAATAATCTTAAATTCGAATAGCCTTGATTTATTTAAAATTGAACCCGACTTGTTGCTCTATTTTGACCTTTAAAGAGTCAGATTCGTGAAATGGCTATTTCACACAAAGTTGTAAAGCTCGCTGTCTTCTTTCTAATGCCGCAAGAATCGCATTAATCCGAGGTCGGAGTAAAAA
Source organism: Chloranthus sessilifolius (assembly GCA_021018995.1). Taxonomy (NCBI): domain Eukaryota; kingdom Viridiplantae; phylum Streptophyta; class Magnoliopsida; order Chloranthales; family Chloranthaceae; genus Chloranthus; species Chloranthus sessilifolius. The sequence goes on along the minus strand of CM037589.1, from coordinate 124,527,680 downwards.
GTTATGTCCAAAATACCGAGACAGGTGCATCAATGGTCGCGAGGTCGGGTTCATGGACGTGAATTCGGGTTCGTAGCCGCAAGTTCGGACCCAAAACTTTAAGTTGGTGCAATCTATTATTTATTTAAATATCTTAATAATATAATTAAATTTTTTGGGCTTAATTAATTTTAAATAAATAATAAAATAAATTTGCAAGAATAGTATATATTATTATAGTCTTAGTAGAAGGATAAATTTATCTATATAGATTTAGAAATAAATAATATCAATATGATATTATGTCAATTAAGTCAATCTATCAAATTTATAAGTATTAAAATTTAATTAATTTTTAAAAGAAAAGTAAACATATTAAATATCTGAGCACTATATAAGGTAGAATATTAATGGCTCAAACAAAAGGAATTTTGAAAGAAAAGAAATAACATATAAACCCGATTTACAAAATATATAACTTTCGAGGAAAGCATATATTAAATATATAGATCTATTAATTTATGAGATATTTGGGTTTAAATAAGATTTTAAACCCGTCGATGCGCGATCGAACGCATCCCACGCGATTTTAATCCGAGAAGAACAAGATGGATTGATGGGTACCCACCTCTTGAAGCGTGAACGGAAGATCAACGATTCGGGTTGAAAAGGTCGATTCAGGCATTGGCTCCTCTAAGTCTCGAGAGAGAATAATTTCTTATTATTGAGAGAGAGAGCTTTAAAGTTTTATTTATAATGGTATGAAATTTTAGGTCAACTCTAATTAACACTTTTCGTAGGAGATTTAATAGGATAGGAGATTTTTACACGGAATAAGAATTCATACGTAACTTGGATAGCTTGAGAAAAGGTTTCGTTCCAGCGTTTTGCATAAGCACCAAACCAATTGGTGTTTCTCTCCCGAAATTACAATTATACCCTTTGACTTGCTTGATTAGTTAAAATGAGTATAACTTTTTATATTCTTGTCAGAAATCGTCAAATTATATATCGTTGGAATCGTATCGACGAGCACTTCGCAATGAGTCTAATTTTGATATGGGAAAAATTAGAAATTTTCTATTTTAAAAGGTGGGTTTCGATTCTGATGTGGAGCGTTAGCACAGTACATAGTGTGGTGCGTCATCTACCACCGTTAAAATAAAATCTAAAAATCTGGGTTGTTACAGGTGCAAACTCCTTTTTTTTCCTTGTTTAGAGAAGAAATAAATAGACTGATTCAGGAGTTACAAGTAAGTTGTTGGATGCGAGGAGAGGGGTCTCCTCCACCCGCACTCTGCATTCTGCATTCGTTTTCATAAATCTGCAACCTGATATGTTATCCTTTATTACTATCATAGCACTCGCCTTCATCAGAAATCGCATCTATAGCAAATGGTTTTAGAAAGTTTTATCCAAATAGAAAAGGCCACGTGGAATTGGCAGATAGGGATTGTGACAAAGTGGTGGTCTACGTGGGTCATGGGTTAAATGAGGCCTCCTTTGTTTTTAAATTCCAAAATAAATGAGGCCTCCTGAGTATGACCCACCTTCATATAAACACCAAATCGTGTTTAAATGATCTCACACCATTAAAAAGAGTACCTCTCTTTGCACCGAAGCATTTTTTGAAAGCGTATATGTCCCAGGCCTCTTGAAAATTATTAATTACATCAGATCATATGATGAAGGTCGTGTTCACACAATAGATCTTGAGATCAGGGGGCATGTATCTGACAATCAATTTTTTGTTCCAGGCCTCTTGAAAATTGTTGATTGCATCATATCATATGATGAAGGTCGTGTTCACACAATAGATCTTGAGATCAGGGGCACGTATCTGACAATTAATTTTTTATTCCATGTGTCACGATTCCCCAAAAATGCCCCTAAACTCACGTTTGTTTGAGCGTGATGTGTGCCATATATTCAAGGGGCATTTGGGAATCTGTGACACATGGAATAAAAAACTAGCTGTTTGATAAGTGCGCCATGATCTCAAGATCTATTGTGTGAAATATTGGAGTGAAACATGACCTCCATCATATGATCCGACACAATCAATAGTTTTCAGGGGTCTAGGTCGTGAGTGCAAACAATGGTTCCCCACTAAAATGTCACTTTTTTTTTCACACCATTGAGGTGTAATTTATCATTGTATCATGTGACACGCGCCAATGATCAATCTAAAATTTGCAAGTGTCAATCCATTGTTGAAAAATGTCCTAGCTAAAGGATCATGTTTATAAGTGGATGTAAACCATCTGATCAATAAACTTTAATTTCAGCCATCAAGATTAAGAACAATTGTTGATATTATAGTGCACAGATCGGATGATTCAAATCTCAAAAAGGTGTAAATTTTTTACTCAGCCCTTCAATTGATGATATGTTACTTTGAGGTTATGAATTATCAAGATCATAAGCTAATAAATGGAAAAGGATATTTAAACGCCATTTGATACTTAAATGGCGGTTAGGACAGTCGGTCTCTTAATTTATTAGGGCTGGTTTTTCTACTACACCACTTTATTTTAAGCCACTCACTTAAGAAGCGTAAAAAAAAGTAAACTTTTCTTTTTCTTGATTAAAAGTATTTGATTTGTTGTGTGAGATTTATTCATAAGATTATCCTCTCAATGTGATGTTCTATAGCCAGATCCTATCTGCGTGCATGTTACACAAATTACACGACATTAGGGTTTGTATGGCTTTATCAAAAATAAAAATAAAAATATAATAAATCGTAAGTCATGATAGGGTCACATCCTGAACATAATGCATTAAAATTTTGTTTGACTAATAATTTATAGATAATTTCCCTTCTTAAGATTTTTTTTAGATGGCATCTAATTGACAGCCGGCAAGTTATATTGGAACCCCATCCTCTCGGCTTGGGAGTCATTGGCACCTAACTGGTTCAAATATGCAAATGACTCATAACATATATATATATATATATATATATATATATATATATATAGAGAGAGAGAGAGAGAGAGAGAGAGAGGTGATAATCCTTTCACCCAAGTATTTTAGTCATACACGTTGTGACTCAATGCGACTTGTATGGCCTAGAGACTTGAGTCAGAAGTGACTCGAGTTATATATATATATATAGAGAGACAGAGGGTCAGGGCTATGCGCCCGGACGTAGATAAATCTTTATGCCTATTCATATGAGCGCCACACGTAGTGCATTTTTGATTGATTTTGGCTGAAGTGACATTCCAATCTTTTAATCATTTACCCCCACTTTAATCAGTATTATCACTAATAAAATCTGAAAAGCAAAGCAGTGTAAAGCGATTGGGGATACAGCGCCTGACATCAGGGGTTGGAATGACCATTATTACCCTCGGAAAAGACTATTTGAGGCGACAAATTTGTGAATATCTAATTCACAAATTACTTTTCATATTTGCTCCAATTGTAATATTTTTTTTCTGCGTTATATATGAAGCGCTAGCACCTCTATATAGAGGCACCATTGCTTCTTCGATGAAGCGCTCACACTTTTTTCATGAAGCGTTAGCTCTTCGTCAAGGAATGGAAGGCGCCTACTATATGACACGTGATCGGTGCCGAAATATGATTATATTTCGCACTTTAATCCCTACATTTAGCTGTCCGATGAAAACATTTGATGGTTGTTGTGAGGTTTTTATTGATTACAGGTGCTTCTGACCGTTGGATCGTTGAAGAGCGTAAAAAGAGATAATTAAAGGCTACATAATGGCTATGGACCAAAAGGTCAAAAGAAACACAAAAATCCGTGAAGCAACTCAACAGCCACCAAGAGAAAGAAGAGTCTACCCCTATGTGTCAATCGATTGACACATGAATGTCAATCGATTGACAGAAGAAGACAAGTGGCCCTTCTCAATTTTCGAATGCAAAAGTCAATCGATTGAGACTTCATGTAACAACCCCAGATTTTCGGAATCGTATAAGCCACATGCCACGCACGTGTATGTGTGGTTCGTAAGGAAACCTGGGTCAACATATACACACGGTGCGTATATGTGTATAACATATTATATTTTTCCTTTCCTTTCATTATATAAGTGAAAGTGGAGAGAAGTATCTCCCCTACGTAACATCATTTTAACCTAAATAGAGAGGAGGAAGATAGAGAAAGAGAAAAGAGAGACTTGTAGGGAGGAAAGGCTAAGGCCTGGTGGGAGTGTAAACCGGTGGAAGACCTGGAGAGAAGGTCGAACCAGAACCGTAGAGATCTCTTCGTTTCTAACAGGGATTCGAACGTTGGATCAAGCCGACTACGAGATCCGCCGATTTAGGTAAGAGATAATGCTTGAGAAGTGCTTAGGTATGTCTTAATGATAACCTACAATGTTTAGGGGCAATGGCCGATTAATTTTATTTAAGATTTAAGGAAATAGAATAGATTTCTTGCATAAAATCACGAAGTAAAGGTTTCGCCGAAGGAGATCTAAACGTCTCGCTCGAGCGAGGACAGAATATATAACCTGGGAATAGTGCGTTCTGGGCTCGCTCGAGCGAGACCTATATTGAAAGAATAGGCTCGCTCTAGCGAGGTAATCCGACACTTCGTTTTAACCGCGCGAGCGAGGTTAAGAGGTCACTCGAGCGAGGCTTCACGACCGCTCGAGCGAGGTTAAGAGGTCGCTCGAGCGAGGCTAAGCAACCGCTCGAGCGATACACCAAAACTAAAATTTAATTCTTTTATGTATACAAATATACCTCATGTGAACTATGCGCTCAAGGAGTGCTAGTGACCACTAATGACCTTTCTAAGGCATGTCTTTTCGCATGAAATGTAGATTGACGTGAGATCGGGATGTGTCATCACTACGAGAAGGGACCACTGGGTTTTGCCTGGAGGTAGGGAACCTTATCGAAACATGTACATTGTTCAGTTTCGCATATGTGTAGTACAGATTTAATTGCTAAACTAAGTACCTCATCATGTCACATAAATAGAGCGTGCGTGTGTTGACTTCAGAAAAAGAAGCCAGAGGTTCCAAAGGGACACAAGAACTACAAGATGAATACATACATGATACAACATATCAGTAGCATCCCAGGGGTGCAGATGAGAATTAGTGGGGAAAAGAAAGTAAAGTGGTAAGGCCTAATATATTAAAAATTAGCACAATCATGGTGAATAACTACATGTAAGGCACACTTGATATTTTTGTTATTTAAGGTTTGTTTAGAATACCGACGTGACGGGATACCCGACTCGGCGGAATATCCGTGACGATGCGGCGGTTAATCCAGATATCTGATAGCACATCCGAGGATGTAGATTTAACGATGAACCCCGCCACCTAGGAGAAAGGGGCTTGGCGATATTCGAGAATGCAAAATTGATAAGCTGTCTAGTTAGGCGGCGATGGTGGGTATTCCATCGGGGCTCGATGCTATATTGCTCGGGGACTATTTAAGTTAAAGAGTTAAGTTATTAGGCCGGAGTCACAACTAAACGAGTAAGATGAGAAAGAATAAAACCATGTAAAGTAAGTAGTGGTGTTCACCTTTTCCTTCAGTTATTTCGATTGCCTTCCAGATAGTGATAGCAGATAAAGCATACTTTTCTTTTCTTGCTATATATGTCAGAATTAATCTATATGTTCTTTACGTTTCCCTATTGAGCTAGGATGTAGCTCACCCCTTAGACTATACGTCGCAGGTGCAACACTCGCAGCAACACAGGTTTCAAGAGACGTTGATCCTAAGGGTTCGGATTTCGCAGACGGAGAAGAGTTAGAACCTCCTCCCGAGAAATTCTTTTAGAGGTGCTTTTCGTTTAGAAGTGGTGAGTAGAGAGTACTCGTGGCTTGGCATGTCAAGTCCTTTCTTTTAAATATAATTAAATACTATACTTTTCTTTTGGCAAACTATCGAAGATGATAAGATTATCATTTATGGGCCAAGGTAGTTCCTCTGCTCTTGAATTGGCATGGGATTGGAACAGTCTGTTAGTTGTTAGACCTTATTGAAACATGGAGACTTAATTAATTTGAAGCTTTGGTAATTTAAATTGTTGACTTTTAATCGATATGTGATGTTCCGCTTAGATTTAAGGTGCATGACCTCGAGGGTCGTGCTGATGGCAGATTTTTGAGTAACGAAAATCGGGCTATCACACTTCATCCTCAATCGATTGAGGCTATTAGGGATAGGGTTTGTGCGACCCTATGAAATGAAAGTTACGACTTTGCTTTGGGGGATTATTAATTCATTATTCATCATATTTGGTTTTCGACTCCTCTGGGCATTTTTCAAGGATTCTTATTTTCTTCTTTTTCTAAGGCTTTATCTGGGTAGATTGTACTTAGGTTTGCATTGTTTTTCTTTTATAAAATAATATATTGTATTTGGGAAAAGGCATTGTAAACAAAAGATCTTTTGGAAGAAATGAAAAGTGGAATGACTTTGAATGAACAAGGAGATCATACACCAAAGATGAGCGGCTAAATCAGTTGATCGGGGAAGATGCGATCCCCAGATAAGTAGCAATTTTTTATGATTAATATCGCAGTCAATTTATGTCATCATGGAATCGTTTTGCTTAAAGTATGTGTGATTGAATATATATATTGAATGCTTGTTATGACCGTTGATTGCGCATATCAATGGCCGTAATCGCTAGATCTGGACCTGCAAACTGATCTAGGCTGCAGAGCGATTATGTATTTACTGTCGTGATCTAAACATTATGAGATATGCTATGCTTTTTACATGACTCATATCGTAATGATAGGCTGAGTCATTGTTTTTAGATAGGATATGCCGGATTGATGATCATGTTTTATTACGAATCATTTTTCTAGGCAAATGATGGTGTGAATGATGCTTTAATGAAACTGTGGGTTTTAATGATAGAAAAGGGGTACAAATCTAGGGTAGCATATTCCTTGATCATATTTAAATATTGTTCTTAAATCCATCAGAAATTAGTTGTTTAGAGTAAGTTATTTTTCTTGCATTTAGGAAAAGTATGATAAATTTTTGGTAAAATTGAATTTGCCCTTTGGTACTTCCTTGGGGACGTTTTTAAATCTCTGAAAGAATTAATTAAAATTCACATTTTCCTGTGGGTTCGACACCCTTGTTCTTGCCATACTACAATAGATCTTGTGCACTTGCAAGGGTACACTTTAAAACTGACCAACACGTAGCATACTTTTGTTGACACGTAATACCTTTTTGTGCAAAGCGACATTTGACATTTTAATCATTTAACCCTGCTTTAACCAGAGTTACCGCTATCAGAACTTGAAACGAAAAGCGGTGCGAAGCGGCTGAGAATACGACGCCTGACATCGGAGTTTGGAATGACCATATTACCATTTGAAAAGACTATGTTAGGCGACAAATTTGTGAATTAAAAAATCATAAATTACTTTTCATCTTTGCCATAATTTTTCTTTTCTCAGAGCACAGTAAGGAAATATAGCGAAGCGACGACCTCCTTCTCTTTCTGAGATGAAGTGAATGTCCTTTTATTTTCATTCCGCTTCTGACTATATAGAGGCGTTGTCGCTTCCTGCACAGAGCGCTAACGCTTCATTAAAGAAGAGTTTGTGTTTATATCAAGAGGCGCCAATGCTACAACGTGGAAACAACGACACTCTTTTTTAATGTTTTCTTCTTTAAACTTTTAATTTTTATGATTCCTAGAGTTTCAAGATGGTTAGCAAGACTCCAGTGACTAAGGACATTATTGGGAAGTGTCGGTCGTTCCATAACGAGGCAACTGAACATAGGAAAATTTTGCTTTTGGAATCAGTCTTCAGGCCATTCTTGCTGGCACCAAAGGATGTGAAAAGCGTCAACAGCCCCTTGGATGCAATCATCAAGTTTTGAGTTAGAAAAAATGTCTGAAATTTTGGGAAGGGCACTATCAGATTTCGCCCACTGTATTTTTTCTTAATAACTGGTCTTCGAATGACTGATCCCGTCGTTACCCTCTCTCCAAGCCCCTTCTAGAATACTAGATGATCAGAAATAAGTATTTCAGAGGCATTAACCCTATAAAGAGGGGAGACATCCTCAATGCCATTAATGAAATAGCTGAGGGTGTTGACGAGGACTTCCTTAAGCTTTGTTTGTTGTTCGTCCTCACCACCATCCTCTTCCCAAACACAAAATACATCATCGATGACCCCTACCTTGTTCTCATTGATAATCTTTCAAATTTCAATGAATATCTATGGGGTGATGTGGCGTATAAACACCTGCTGCAGTCTGTCGACAAAGTGAAGAGGAAACGAGAAATAACAGAGAGGGCAAAGGTTGTGCAAGAATATAATATATATGGCTGCACGATTGCCTTGCAAGTAATGCTGTCTGCTCTAATTTTGAGGGTAATATGTCTGCTCTATTTTTTAGTTTTATTTCCTATGAAGTCCATAAAAATCTCATCAATATGTTGTTCTTTATATCTGGGCGTACGAGATCAACAGGAAGTGCACCCCAACAAGGCCGCAGGCCTCGCCTGCTTCCTAAGGCTGCTGAAATGGGAGGGGAATCAAAGTACGAGAAAATTCTACGTCAAAGACTTCGAGAATAAGGTAATTTTCAAACGAGGCAATATCGCTTTCTAGAAGATGCACAATTGTTTCACAGAAGAAGTAATGACACGGCTATGTTGAAGCACAATTGCTTCACAGAAGAAGCGATGACGCTACTATTTTGAGGTGCAATCACCTCACATAAGAAGTGATGACACTGCTATTCAGAGGATCAATCGCCTCACATAAGAAGCGATGATGCCATTTTTCTGAGGGGCAATCACTTCCTAATGAAGTGATGTCGATTTTCTTATTTCTTTATTATTCATCAATATTATGGAAAATCTATCTTCTTATAGGTCTTCAGGGAACTCGAGTGCAAACTTTATAGAGAGAGCCGACCTGTGATAGAGGAATTTCTATGAATAAGGTCGAAATTTGTAGAAGCAGGTGAAGGATCTGCAGTCCCTCCCACTATCGTGCGGAGGAAGAGGTCAGACATTGATGTTATTGACTAGAGGAAGAGAGAAAGGAAGAAGAAGAAGAGACGACAGAAGAAGATGAAGACGAGGAAGACCAAGAGGCTCCCAAAGCCCCGTAAATCCATGAAATCGGTCCCAGTTGTCGTTAAGCATGTGCCAGGGTCGCAAATTGTTGAAAAATGGATGTAGTATACTGATGCGAGAATTGCAGACTATGAGAGGTCAGTCAGAGAGCAGAGCACGAGCTTCGACGACCTTAGACTACAGGTTCTCAAACTAGAACATGAGAACCAGACTCTGAAGGAACAAAATGCCCATATCTTGAAGGAGCAGGACTATATGAGGCGACATACCAGCCTGATCCTGAAGGATCAGGCTCCTCTGAAGGAGGCCTTGACCAAAATATTGAAGGTATGCTATTTGTTTAATGCCTATAAGAGTTCACGCTTCCAAATGAAGCGCTATCGCTTCCACTAGAAAGAAAGCATTACCGTTTCGAATATGAAGCGCTACCGAAGTGTTAATGCATTGCTTATGAAGCGTTATTACTTCTAAATGAAGGCGTTGACGCTTTAGAATTTTTTATTTTGTTACTAATTAATACGTCTCTTTTCATATATTGCAGGATAATATTGTGGCGAGAAGCTTGCTGTGGCTCGCTGGGGAACATCCGACAGTTGTTTCCCAACGGAAAAGGTCTACTCCCACCTCCTGCTCTGTCGATGTGCATCAGCTACCCTCGATTTTGATCCAACCTCAAGCCCATCCTCCTACCCAAAGTAAACCCAACCTCCTACTCCTTCCAAACCCCAACCCTAGCCCCAACCTCTTACCCAAAGCAAACCCCAGCCGCAACCTCCTACCCAGCCCCACCCCTAACACCAACCTCATACCCAAACCAAACCCCAACCTCCTACAAAGTCTAAACCCCAACCTCAGCCTCAGCCCCAACCCCAACCGTAACCTCCTGCCCAACCCCAACCCAGCACCAACTTCCTACCCAAATCAAATCCCAACATCCTACAAAGTCCAAACCCCAACCCCAACCTCCTACTCCCTCCAAACCCCAGCCTAGCCCCAACCTCTACCTCAGCCTCCACCACCACCACCGCCACCACCGCCACCACTGCCAACTGCATCTCATGATTCCGGTCTTGAGATGCCCCTTACCTAACCATGAACTAAGGAAAAGTCTTCAGTGCAAGCTGAAGAAGATGGCGACGAAGATGGCCTAGCCGTCTTCAGGAGAAGTGAGAGGAACCGAAGTACAACCCCCCGTCATGATTCCTCTCCCTAAAAGAAAGGAACCCATTGTCTCTCAGCCCTGCAAAAGGATGGCAAAAATGAGGGGCCTCACGACATCAGCGACAACCTATATGAAGGTTATTTGGGTAAAGCCTAACAGTGAGAACGAGTAAGTATATCCTCTCACCACAGTTATCGTGGAAGTATATCCCCTTATGTTTTAACTTATTTATGAATTTGAACATAGGATTGCCATCTCAACTGTTGGGGGTCGACAGATTATCTTCAAGCTGTTGTGCAACCTACAACACAGAGAAAATCGAAAAACCAATAAGTTTTATTCGCTTGACTTCTATGTTTCAGTGTCAGCGTTTCATCATAGCAGCACAAGCGCTTCAACAGTGGAAGTGTCGACGCTTAGACACTGAAGCGCTAGTGCTCCCTATTGAAACGAATCGCTTATGTTATTCCATATTGATATTTTTACTCTCGTATGTAAATAAAGTCTGCGTACTTTAGGGTCATCAACAAGTGGGAGGACATGCAACTTAGAATTTCTTAGAAGACGTTCCGGATGTCCCTCGTGGCACTCAAATGCATGACCATGAACTTTAAAGCATTTGAGCTGAATAATGCAAAGAATGCGACTTTCATCCCAACCGACTTAAGGGGGCGGTGTAACGCTTATGCCAAATTTTTTGAAGCACAACATGGCACGAAGCCGATGCGGCATTTCCTCTTCAATAGGAATCGTGTCTTATCAGCGTTGGATGCTAAATTGATATTTATTCTAATTCATATTGACCATTCACTCCACTGGGTGCTTTCTTAGGCCACCCCCTCAATCTATATGGTCGTTTTCATGGACCGTCGCTCGGATAAGCCTCTGATGTCCAAATTTGGCAAGGAGATTAGAACTTTGGTAAGATTGAAGACCCTATGGATCACTTCTCAAAACAAAGCGGCAACGCCCTCCAATGACGCGCTAGCGCTTCTTAGTCGAAGCGTCGACGCTTCTTTCCGGAGAATCAACGCTTCAACTTTGGCGCTTCAGCGCTTGTTTGTCAGGGCATCACCGCTCCTAACTCTTCTTTTTCGAAGCGTTGTCACCCCTAGAATTTTTTTAATGTATGTGTAACCTTTGTCCATTTGTTTTTTTGACAGACGAAGTATTTGCCAACACTGTTATATATGTATGGAACAACCGATGCAATTTCTCGGGATTATCCTTGGAAGTGTATGGGTGCAAAAAATGTGTCACTCCAAAATAATGGTTATGACTGTGGGGTCTTCGTGATGAAGTACGTTGAGTGTTTGAGCAAGGACCTCTGACCCACATTTACATAGGATGAAATACCTTGTTTCAGGGCTGAGATTGGGCACGCCACTGCTATGCACGTTGAAGAGAAATAGGATCCGGGTGACAAGGTGGAAGCGTTGTCTTAAAATTGTTGTTATACAATGTAAACTTAAAATTTATTGTTATACCTCTTCTGTAATATTTATATAATGTAAACTTAAAATTATATAATTTATCTTTTTAGACATTTATACAATGTGATTGACACTTTACAATTTATCCTTGTAAGATTTATTCATTTTAGCTGACTTCATTTGTCTAATGAAGCGTCACAACTCTCGTGATTGGTAACGCAAGGAAGTCTAAGTCGAAGTGCTGACGCTCCAATAATTCCTATTGAAGCGTCAATGCTCCTCCTCCGTATCACTAGCACTCCTTGGTTGAAGCTTTAGCGCTCATTGGTAGATGCGATAGCGCTTATTAGTAGAAGCGATAGAGCTCCATTATGTTCATAAGTTAACACCATACCAAACTGAAGCGCAATGAAGCACCAATGCTCATTATTGGTATCCGTGTCAATAATCACGAAAGGCCAACAACCTATAATGATGGAAAACAAACAACCGCTGCGATAATGTTGGAAAATAAATAGATAAATCAATCAGCCATTAATTCTCCTTTGGGACAATACACAATAATGACTACAACTGTAGAGCGTTCACGGTAGCTTGCTATTTAAAAGGTTGCAACATGGAATTTTGTTTCAAGTCACGTCTCTCCTTATCTTTTCGTCTCCTCTCCTCTCCTATGCCTCAGCCCGTAGGATCGAAATGCAATACAATAGTTTACGGAGGGGCCACCAGCTGTCACGCCAGCGCTTCATAAATGAAACACCAATGCTTCATAAATGAAGCGGCCATGAAACACCTGCGCTTCTCAAACGCATCGTATTAGAAGCGTCGTCGCTTCACAGACGAGGCGTTGATGCTTCCCAGACGAAGTGCCCACACTTTATGTACAAAGAGTCGTACTTCAAAAACGAAGTGATTATGCTATTCATAAAATTGAGTCAAGGTGACTCTATGATATTACACTTTCCATCGTCCCTTGTTCTGTTTGGCTCTGCCCAGCGCTAGTAGCCATCATCCTGATTCTCTTTACCAGGCAAGTTGTGATTTTATGACCCAACTCATTACAACCATTACACTTTCTCTCTGTTACTTTATTGTTCAATACTAACCTCCATTCCAGACTTAATTTTATCATTGTTGTTTCGCTCACCTTTGGTGGCACATCATATTAGATATCATATTGTAATGTTGGCATGCTCTTGCAATGATATTCCTTGGCTCGGCTAGGGGAGCCGTCCTGAGAGGCTGATCAGTCACAAAATACACTAATTTATCACCCTTAACTTAGTGATGCTAGACCCTAGTTTGCTACTAACAAGTTAATGATGTGCAAATATTAAAGATAATCAGTAAAAGAGAACCAAAGTGTTAATCTTCATCAAAATAAACTCAAAAATCAGTAAGAAAGACGATTGAACGAAAAAGACGATCATACGCATGAATAAAGTCTAAAATCGTAATAGACGATGGAGCGCTATAGAGAAAAATGAGAAATCGTAATTTACGATCCTTCAGAGAAGACGTTCCAGAGGAAGGTGATACACAAAGAGAAAACAATCGTTCGTTCACATAATCGTCGAAAGAGAGAAAGCTATAAAATCGTGATTTACGATTTTACAGAAGTAAGCTTCTCATCACTGCTGATCATGTGAAGATCTACACCGCCATGCACCAATTTAGAAGAACTCTTGAATTAGAAGTTTGGCAAATCACGGATTTGAGAAGATTAATGAAGATAGACTCTTTAAGATCTAGGTTACTTAAATTAAGGAGAAAGTCTTGAACGCATAAACTATTCAAAGCAAGGAAAGCTATGATTAGAAGTAGAGTTATATTAAGAATATTTTGTCTTTAGTAGTTTCTTTTATTATGATTAGAACACTGTAAACCAACTCCTTATGATCTATAAATAAGAGAGCTCGACATAAGAATAATTTCATCGAAGAAATTCTCAGCATCAATTGATGACTGAGGTTGAGTTTTCTTTCGATCAAATTTAGAGTAGTTTAGTTTAGATATCCAAGGTTCCTTGATCATAATTGACAATTGGGATTGAGAGTAGGAAGACTAGTATATATATCCGTAGTTTCTCAGAAGCAATTGACGCCTGCGGCTGAGGGGTGAAAGATATATTTTACTTTACTTTCTAGTTTAGATTTATTTTATTGCAATTTACTGCTTTGTAAATATCTTCAAGTTTTGATTTGAATCGACGACTCAGATTGAGATTTGCAGATTAGTGTAAGGGTTTTACTTTTCCTTATTCAATTTTCTAGAATTTGATTGATGCCCAAGTTTTAGGAGATTATTGATTAGATTAAATTTGTATTGATAGGATTCTAGTTTTGATTAACGAATAAAGCTAGGATACTTGATATATGGTGTAATGATATTTTAATTTCATAAATATCTGAGAATAGAAAGAAACTGATTGGCAACCAGAATTCAAAAGTTTGAAGATTAGGATTTATTTTCTGTACTTTAGTTTAAGAAACCATTCTTTTATTCATATTTCTCAAGTAGTTTAGGACCTTAAAGATAAATATAAGTTTTCAAAAAATAAAAATAAAAACGTAGATAAATCACTTCCTCATGGGAACGATCTTATACTAGCATTACAATTTTTATTGTGCTTTTGCAATAGGTTAAGACTTAATTAGAACAACATAAATAGACAAGAACAAGTTTTTGCCGCCGTTGTCGGGGAAGCGGATTTTATTCTATATTTTTGTTTTTAGAAAATAAGTATTTATCTTTCTCTTTTATATATTTTCTTGATCACTTCTTAAGCTTTTGCAGGTTTATTTGACGCCAGTGAATCAAGGTTTTAACTTTTCCTGATCAGAGAAGCTAGAGGCTCAGATTTATTTATCTCTCTACTTTCTAAAATAAAAATCATATAAACTGAAAAAAATAAAAATAAAAATAATTTCGATTCTGGTGTATGCATCACACCCGATCTCGAAGTTTAGATTTCTTAGAGTGTGACCTTGAAATCGAACGAACTCTCTTGTGTAATCTCACGTAAATCGATCTTCTAGGAGAGAGTCCTTAACCATGGCTGACGACTGTTCAATTCAAGCACATTTCAGCCTGGTTGCTCTGACTACACCCTCCTATATAGTTATACCAGAGGTTGCTGCTGGACAAAATTATGAAATCAAGCTCAATACACTTCAAGCTGTACCTGCTTTTCATGGGCTTGATAGAGAAGATCCCTATCAACATTTAAGGGATTTTATAGAACTCTATACGATACTACAACTTTCAGTGGCTAATGAGGATTCAGTTAAGCTACGGCTGTTCCCTTTCTCTCTCAAAGACAGAGCGAAGGCATGGCTGACCTCACTACCTACCACGAGTGTAACCACTTGGGATGAACTGCAATCTAAATTCTTAAATGAATATTTTCTAATTGATAGAACTAACCAGATTCGCCAAGCAATTCAAGATTTCAGGCAACAGCCTGGAGAGTTGTTTCATGAAAGTTGGAAGCGCATGAAAGACCTACTGAGAAAGTGTCCCCATCATGATGTACCGAGCTGGTCGGTAGCACAATGTTTCTACCAAGGGTTGACTGAGACTAACCAATCGACAGTCGATGCCGTGAGCAGAGGAGCCTTTATGGCTCAAAATGGCTAGCAGTCCTGAAACTTATTCGAGAAACTGACCAATAACTCAAACCAAAAATAGGCTTTGCGTAGATCTGATCCAGATGTCACTCGTTACACTCCGCTCACGAGGGATGACCTTTACAATATCAGTAAAGATAGAGTAAAGAAGGAAGATAACATGAGCGTAAAAGTTTTGGCTCTTGAACAACAAATTGCAACAGTAATGACTGCCAAACCTAGCACTTCGTATAGACCCTTGACAAACTATTCTAACTGCCAGACTCAGACTTGTACTAAAAAGCCAGCTGCGCCATCATACCAGGAGGTGGTGGAGAATGAACAAGTAATGGCCTTTTAGAGGGGAGACTATGGGAACACATATAACCCAGCGTAGAGGAACCACCTTGGATTTAACTACGGTTCCACAGGAGGAGCACAACTAGCACCATAAGTTGTGCAACCTCGATTTCCCCAGACCCAAGTTTTCTATCAAAGACCTCAATTGCCAGCTGCACAACTCCAATTTGGACCACTGAGCAATGCACCTGATGCCTCAATTGTTCAAATCCTTTGGGATTTACAGTAGCAGTCGCATCAACACTCAAAAGATTTACATCAGCTTGCTCAATTCTCTCAAGTGCTCCATTCACACACTCAGTCCATTACGAAGTTGGAAAGCTAGATAGGCCAACCAGCTTCACAAGTGATGAAAAGAGAGAGTGGCCAATTACCGACGTAATCAATTAATAATCCTAGAGGACAAGTATTCTTGGGAGAGGCATCTGCTCCCCATAATCCTAATTGAAAACCTCAATGGATCGTCAAAATACCAACTCATCAGTAGCACCCTTTGTAAATTATGTAAAATTTTTTCTTTTCTTTTAAGTTTAGGCATTGCATTATGGGCCAAATCATTGAAAAAATGATGGAACGTATTATAATGCCTATTTTACACTTCTACAAACAAGCGTGTGGATTTACGATTACTCGTAAGTTTGGGAATGTTTATCAGTTGAAGCGTAGCTATTATGATATAACTGATACGAGAGTTCATATTTACCATTGCCGAAAGCTTAGAATAGACCAACGATTCTAGGTTAAAACACACGTGATGATCGATTCAGAGGTCGTCACTGAAATAGGCCTACATATTCGAGAGAGGATATGTCGGCCCCATTTTCGAACTCTCCATTTTTATCCATCCTTTCCCTCTATTTTTCAAAATTCCCTTATATACGACTCAACCATTTTTTTTCTTGCATCTCCCCTGCATTCTTAGTTTGATTTCGAAAACCCCAGTTACGTTCCAGTTGACATTTTAAAATTAGCGTTTATGAATTAATCGTGAGCAAGGCGATATTTTACTCTCAAATGAATGAGTATCTGTATATGATTTAGAATTTGTATCGAATAATCTTTTCTTTTCCCCATTTTTTTAGGTAAAAGAAGTTGTACAATGTCAAAGGCACAAGATAAGTGACAGAGGGAGGAAGAAGAAGAAGGTAACAACTTAGATAATTCTCCACACAAGCCATATTGCACGGTTTGCTGCTATTAAAGCTAAATCCAAAGCAACAAACCAACTTAAAAAGAAAGCTAAGTCCTCAGGGGTGGTTATTAGAGAAACTCAATCTGAAGGAGTGGGAATTGAATCAATACCTGCCCCTGAAAAGAGTACAAAAATGGATAAAGGCAAAAAGCCAATGATCTCTGATAGGACATTGGAACGACTCCCAAAATCAATGAAAAATCATCTGGTGGGAGCTGAAGTCTCAATAGACGTTGATTTTTGGAAAAATTTGAAATTAGTGGAGAGGCTATCAAATATTTGAAGGATGTTGGGCTGCAATATTTCCTGGAGCGAGAGTCACACCAGTCTATCCTAGAGTGGTGAGGCTATTTTATAAAACTTGACCAACAACAACAAGGGTCAGGTCCCAGATCTCTACACCAGTATTGACAGGCTACCAATCCGGATTACAAAGGAGATGATCGCTAGGGTATTGCACGCACCTGTGCAAATATCTGAACTATCATCTGACCATCCGGAAGCCCATATGTTAAGGATAACATATGGGCTTCTGGTGTTTGTTCAAATCACAACCGATCTACTAGCATATGTTCTCCCGGAGTTTGTTCAAATGACAACCGATCTACTAGGAAAACCTCCACGGGATAGATCATTTTTCCTTCATAAGAATTTGAAAGCAGGGAGTTTATCCCTTCACTTCTTAGATGTCTTAATTCATAAGACCATCCACTCCATTGGTCACGACACACAGAGGCGAGCACTTTTTGTGAGGGCATTATACTTGATGGCTAATCGTTATTGGTTTGATGTCCCTTCCTACCTTTTAGAAGTTATGAATACCATAAGCGAGAAATTGAATAGAGAGAAGTACAAAACAAATAAATAGAGTTTGGCTTTTGGAGGCTTAATTAACAATTTATTAATGAATGTGGGATATGAATTTGACCCCAAAGAAAAGGTTCTCCCTAGAGCAAAGAACCACCACTTATAGGAGAACCCTTAGCTCCGAAAATAAAAAGAACGTCCCTATCTCTACACAAAAAGTGGGTATCTCTTCTATAACAGAGACCACCCAAGGCCCTGTGGTAGATACAGAGGATCGGGAAGAACCAGTTGTTCAAATAACCAAAGTCCCAGAAGAACCAATAGTAGCAGCATAGGACATACTGATTCCACTAGCACCTGTTGAAAGTCATGATGATCTTTACGATCCGGCACTGGACTCACCAATTGGATCTACCTTGCCCCCTTCCACTGAGGCAGACACACTACCAATTGTTCCTGCAGCAGAACTGGTGTGCGCAGTTATCACTATAGCAGAAGATATCCTTCCACAAAGAGAGGAGAAAATTGCTGAAAAGGCTACTTCTAACCAGGTCTCTGCGCTTATTGAGTCCATTGGTACACTTATAATGCCAACCACTACAGAGCAACCTCCCGCAGTTCACGTAGCAGAGGCAAGACCAAAATTTGACAATCTAAGGGTGGGTTTCATAGATTTGATGAATAAAGAAACATCTCCTCCAGTCACCAGTACAACAACTCCAACATCCTTTAGAGAATAGCATGCCTTGGAGAGGAGATTGAGAGAAGCAGAATGGTGGTAAATCATAAATGCACCAAATTTAATGCCATTACCAGGTGTGGTGAGGAGACTAATGGAGGAATTCAATAGACTGAAAAGTAGAGTCACAAATTCCCTGCCCACTACTCAAGAACGCTGAGAAACATTAGAAAATATGCGACGAAAGGTTGTCAGAGACCACAATGCGCATTTCACAACAGACACTGCTAAGAAAGTCCAAGAAGCCATTGGGATTCTTCAAGCACAGATTGTGCAGTTGCAACAGGAAAACAACAAGTTGCGAATCAATCAACAAGCATGGTAGGTTGAGAAAAAAGAGTATGAAGATAAAATAGCAACTCTGATGGAGCAATTCGGCGAATTCATTAAAGACACAGATGCCAAAGAAACAGCAAGGGAAAAAGTCCATCAAGAGTACGAGCAGGCACTAAATGCTCAGCTGAATAAAAAGACTCATCAACTGACTGCAACAAAAGGAAACTTGTGCAAATTGCAAGAAGATAAAGATTCCCTAAGCCAGATTTACAAAGAAAAAAAGGATATTTTCTAATGTTTCTCAGCGTTCTGTGAATATGATGATTTTTTTTTGGAATTGTCTATTAAATATATCAAAATAATATGACATCCATGTTAGTAAATCATAAAGATGATTAAAGGCCATCTTTTGTTAACCAAAGCCAAAAAAGCCAAAATCCTGAAAATAATTTATCCTTTGAACCCATATTAGAAGCCAAAATCGAATTTCTTTGTACCATGATTTTATAAACCCTTAACTATATGTATTATCCAAATCTTTCAACCTTTAAACCTTACAATTTCTGAGAGTTTAGAATGCAAAAGAAGGGAAGAAGAGGGAGTGAAAGGAGTATAGGAAAACAGATAAGGGATATGCCGAAAAAGGGTATGACTGAGAAGAAATAAAAGAAGAAAATATAGGAAAAGAGTCAAAAATCGTACTTACGATTCTGAGAAAAGATAAGAGAAGCAAAGAGCTTCCAAGGCTGAAAGACAAAAGGATAGTTGAAGAAAAATAGGAAATAAAATAATGGGATTTACAGAAAGAAAAATGGGAAGAAGTTATCCAACTTTTTGGATACTTACTGAAATAAAATAAAAAAGAAGAGAAAAAGATAGAGGAGGAAGAATTAAATTCTCAAAAACCTTTAAATCCTATCTACCTTTCTTTGAAACCTCTTAACCCAAAGCCCCATTACAAGTCAAACAAAGGCTTTTTTGATTTACGATTTACAAAAGCATGAGTCTAGTAGAGATATATGTAATAGATACTATGAATAAACAATGAATCATATGAACATCATAATTGATTATCCATTCCATGAGATTTAATTGTCTTTTGAATTTATCATAAATATCATATTGAGAGAACCCAAAAATTTTGATTTTTTTTTTTAGAGTATGCCAATGGTGAGAGTTTAGATTAAAGTGTTTTCTAAATCTGCAGTTTAGAAAGATTTATGATGAATAAACTTTTCACTGGTACGCACACACTTCACGCTTTACAGGATTGAAATTGTTGAGTTCTGATCAAGGATAACTGTTATGATGGAAAGTAAGGATAAAAGAAATGTAATTTTTGAAAATCATAATAACCATATGATAATTTATTTAGCTAGCGTATAAAATTAGTTTAGATTTTTAATTTTTATTTTGTTTTGAAAAAGCTGAAAAATCTAAAAATATTTTAAAGTTTGTAGGTAACTTCATTGAAAACCTTCAGAAAACTACAACTCCTCCACTAGGGATCACCTAGGTTAAAGGCTTGTTGCATCTGTTAAATACAATCGTGCTCCTTATGAAAGTGACATTTAAAATTTTTAGATTAGTATTCCTTTGCTTGTTTGCTAGGGACTAGAAAAATGTAACTTTGAGGGTGTGATCAGTCACAAAATATACCAGTTTATCATCCTTAACTTAGTGATGCTAGACCCTAGTTTGCTATTAATAAGTTAATGATATGTAGATATTAAGGATAATCAGTAAAAGAGAATCAAAGTGTTAGTCTTCGCCAAAATAAACTCAAAAAGCAACAAGAAAGACGATTGAATGAAAAAGATGATCAGACGCATGAATAAAGTCTAAAATCGTAAAAGATGATGGAGCGCTACAGAGAAAAATGAGAAATCATATTTACGATTCTTCAGAGAAAATGATCGTTCATTCACGGAATCGTCCAAAGAGAGAAAGTTATAAAATTGTGACGTACGATTTTACACAA
Source organism: Chloranthus sessilifolius (assembly GCA_021018995.1). Lineage (NCBI taxonomy): Eukaryota > Viridiplantae > Streptophyta > Magnoliopsida > Chloranthales > Chloranthaceae > Chloranthus > Chloranthus sessilifolius. The sequence goes on along the minus strand of CM037589.1, from coordinate 124,507,073 downwards.
GTAAGCTTCTCATCACTGCTGATCATGTGAAGATCTACACCGCCATGCACCAATTTAGAAAAACTCTTGAATTAGAAGTTTGACAAATCACGGATCTGAGAAGATTGATGAAGAATGACTCCTAAATATCTCAGTTACTGAAATTAAGGAGAAAGTCCTTAACGCATCAACTATTCAAAGCAAGGAAACCTAAGATTAGAAGTAGAGTTATATTATAAATCTTTTATTTTTAATAGTTTTTTTTAATAGGATTAGAACACTGTAAATTGACTCCTTATGATCTATAAATAAGAGAGCTCAACATAGGAATACTTTCATCGAAGGAATTCTCAGCATCAATTGACGATTGGGGTTGGATTTTCTTCTGATCAAATTTAGAGTAGTTTAGTTTAAATATCTAAGATTCCTCGATCATAATTGACGATTGAGATTGAGAGCTAAAAGATTAGTGTAGATATCCGTAGTTTCTCAGAAGCAATTGACGCCTGCGACTGAGAGGTGAAAGATATATTTTACTTTGCTTTCTAGTTTAGATTTATTTTATTGTAATTTACTGCTTTGTAAATATCTTCAAGTTTTGATTTGAATTGACGACTCAGATTGAGATTTATAGATTAGTGTAATGGTTTTACTTTTTCATCTTTAATTTTCTAGAATTTGATTGACGCCCAAGTTTTAGGAGATTATTGATTAGATTAAATCTGTATTGTTAGGATTCTAGTTTTGATTGAAGACCAAAGCTAGGAGACTTGATATATGGTGTAACGATGTTTTAATTTCATAAATATCTAAGAACAGAAGGAAACTGATTGACGACCAAAATCCAGAAGTTTGAAGATTAGGATTTATTTTCTGCACTTTAGTTTAAGAAATTATTCTTTTATTCATATTTCTCAAGTAGTTTTAGGACCTTAAAGATAAATATAAGTTTTCAGAAAATAAAAATAAATAAATAAATAAGTCACTTCCTCGTGGGAACGATCCTATACTAGCATTACAATTTTCTTTGTGCGCTTGCAATAGGTTAAAACTTAATTAGAACAACATAAATAGACAAGAACAGAGGCAGTGTTGCTAGTGCGTATGCCATTCTCCTCTTCCCTTTTAATTGCCTCTATGCCTTCTAATAATTTCGTCATCCCTCCTAACGTATAATCTGCCAAGTGAGCTAACTGTATCCCCAACTAAATTAACTTGAGTCCGGCTTCTCTCACCTTCTATATTTTCATCGTAAATACACAATTGGATTCCTCTTTCTCACCAGCCCTTGAATATATAGTAATGTATCTAGCATCTTTTGTCCATCAAGGTAGAATGTACTTAAATGAAATTTAGTCTACCTATTTCTTATAGTAAATATGGAAGATGTGAGAACGCAGCAAGCCCTCGATCTTGAAGTGCTTGGAGTCACAAGTGGCCGAGGCATCTCCTCATTCGAAATGAACTTTGAATGTTCGACCGCTATCCTTCGTGCCATCCTCATCACTTCTACGCACTTTGTATACTTTAATTTCCCTGACTTCCTCTTCGACAACCTTTTGGGACTTAAAAGAGGCAAACTTATGAAACTCAATGTGGAATCTAACAAACATGGTTCTTATATACACACTAGCGGCATTTCTCTTGATTGAATTTCGGAACAAGAGATCCGGTGTCGTAGACATAGAGACAAAATCCTCTCTATTTTCTTTATCGCGACGAGATTGAACCGCAAGATCATATTGCTTGTTAAATTCCATCAAACCCATCTGGGCACTGACATAGGTATCGTTGAAAGAATTTATACTTTCACCGCATTGGGTAGTGGTCATACTAGCCCAAAAGGTATCGCTCAAGTAGCATCGAATGCATTTTCTTCTAAGACTATACATTTGTTTGAACCACACATTGTCTTGCAATTGAAACTCCTCGACGAGTTATGCCCATCTTCTTTCAATCGTATGACTTGCACTGATTGTACTTTCTGCTAAAATTCTTGTTCCATAGCTTCAGCTGACAGTGATGGTTTAGTTAATTCCTCCCAATATGCCATATGTAGAGGCGATGCATAGTTTCCGAAAGGACTTTGGAGATGGCTGTGCTCATCTCATTGCATTAATCGGTGATAATTGCATCAGGTTGCTTATCACCCATACACTTCAACCATACTTTAAAGAATAAAATGAATGTTTCATCCATCTCATCCACAAGCAACGCACATCCAAAAATTATCGTCTGCCAATGATAGTTGACTCCCGTAAATAGGGCAAAAGGTAGCAACAATTAATTTATTTTATAAGTGGTGTCAAATAGCATCACATCACCTAATTGTTGACCTGTGATCAACCCAAAATATATTTCACACACAATATTCTTCATCTAGTTCGGCTTCAAAGAAGAAACCATCCTCTTTATTCTGTCTATCAATGAAGGTTTTGATGACGGTCTCGGACGGATGCTACTCTCCTTTTTTATTTTCTCGGACGGATCCTCTTACCATCACACTAGCTTGTCCATCAAAACTCGATAAAATAGTAGAAATCTTCGAAGGAGGAATGATACCATCAAATGTTCATATCAAAGATTTATTTATCTCGCTCATCTTATTAGGAGATCGTAATTTCTTTACCTTTGTAGGTGAAAACAACTAATAAATACGCGGCTCTCTAAATTCCATTACCTCGCACAATGTTTGCTCGTCAATCATAATCTTTAACCTTGTCTCACATCTGCATCTGTTGTCTCTTGAACACTTTATATTGACATGTAATTTCTGCTTGTCTTGCTGCTTGAAACCTTCGAACGAACATACAAATTTAATCTTTATAATTTTCCCCTTTGCCGATTTGTAAGTGTTACATTTTTTAACACTAAAACTAACTTTCTTTGTGTATAAATTATAAAAGTTATATGCTTCGCCTTCAATTTAGAATTTCAAACCGATATGTGGCTTCCATTCCTCATGGATATTCTCAGACCCTCCCCAACAATCCTACATTTCAATATCCCTCTCACAACTAAGTGAATCTCCTTTTAAAGAAACAGTGTCAGGAGTGAGGTTTAAATCAATACCACATAAATTAAATTCTCCAAATAAGTCCATTACAGCTCCTGCATTAGAAGAAATGATCGATCAACAATGGGCAAATATGAAAATCGCTTCACAAAAGAAGCGATGGTGCGACTATTCCGTGGCATCATCGCTTCACAGAAGAAGTGATGGCTTGACTATGTTGATGCGCCATCGCTTCACAAAATAAGTGATGGTACCGCTATTCTGAGGCGCCATCGCTTCACATAAGAAGCGATGGAGTGGCTAGTCTGAGAATCCATCGCATCATAGAAGAAGCGATGGTGTGGCTATTCTGAGGTGCAATCTCTTCACAAAAGATGCGTCTGCGAAGACATCGATCTATATATTTTAAATGCTTATAATTTTATGATCTATAACCTATAAAGTCATCACGCTATATTTGGCGATGAAACAAGTTATTTTATAGAGGCTCTTATAAAAATGACGTTTTTCTATAGGTCCGAAATTTTAACATCATAGATCATAAAATTATAAGAAAAGTTGTACCGCATAGAGCATAGGTGAACGAAACGATATCGTCTCAGCGCTTAAATGTGACTGTTATGCCCTTCTATCGACTCAAAGCTCCAGAGAGAGGGAGAGAGACTTGTCTCAGAGATGGAGCGAGAGCTTTTCCACAGAGAATAGTGCAACAAAGCGAGAGAGAGAGAGAGATGCCAAAGATGGTGATCAGCCATCAAAAATGTATAATTTATACCTGAATCTCAGTGATGATAGGCCTCATTTAATTTCTATTATTTTCTTTTAGTGCATGATAGAGTGTAACAGGTTTTGAAGGCCTAAAAGCGCAAAAGTGGTTAAAAGAGCAAAATAAGGACGACTCGAAGACAAGCAAAAAATATCAGAGAGAAAGGAGGGCACCAATGTTTACATAATGATCTGCATGAACTGATAGCTATACCATTAGAAAGTAGAGTTTTCCAGCTTTCCAATGAGCCAAAAAATGCCTAATTCTGAGTTGTACATCAAAAGTTATGATGATATGAAGAACATAGAATAATACAGGAAATGTAATGTCGATCAGTCGAGATGGGATCTCGACCAGTCGGGATGGGAACTCAACCGATCGAGTTTGGACGAAATACAATAGTTGTTTAGACTGATCAAGGTTCATTTAGCTTTAGAAATTCAAAACTCGACCGGACCGGTTCAAATGAAAATTTGGACCGGTCGACATATTAAATTGGACTGGTCAAACTGCCATTTCGACTGGTCGAATATCAACAGAAAGTTAGCACTGCGAAGACTTGATAAGAATTATTAGTTCAACCGGTCGAGTTTTGATTTCGACCGGTCGAAATTGAGTTTTCATGCAAATTCTCTGGCGCGACAGGCTATCCAAGTTGGACTTCGAGAATCCTAGATTATCCCTCTTCTTCAGCAGATTTTTAGGGCAGCTTCCGAGATTTACCTCCTTCTTTGACTTGATTTTAGGATTGTTTTGGGGATTCCCTTCCATAATTGAAGATTATACTAGGGCCTTATGATCTATAAATAAGGACCCTAGGTTTAAGAATAACTTAGCTTTTAGCATAGGGCTTTTCACTCATAATTTTAGGTTTTCTAGTTCTAGGTTTAATTTTAATTCCATAAATGGAGAGTTGTCAGATTGTATGACTTGTAATTATCTCAGATGATCGAATCAGTGATGATGAAGATCAATCTGTTGATGCATGGCTAACTTGTCCAAGGTTAGGATCCCTTGTAAATTACAGATGAGTTTTTAATATAATTTCTATTCCTTTTCTATTTTGAATTCCCTATGGTACAATTGCATATTTGAGGTTTATGATTGTTATCGTAGACATGCCAGTAGCAATTTATTTATGTTTTATTTAATCCTAATGGCCTTGTAGGGATTAGGGTTAGATTTAATAGGATAGACACCCTCGGATTAGTGCTTGTAGCCTAGTTTCGGTGGTTACATGCAATTATATTTACTGTTTAGGTCACTAGTGATTAGATGGATCATATCAACTCAGACTGGTCTGTGACTATAAATAGGACTTGATTCTTATACCTCACTTTAGCTTGTAGCCAAGAGCAGGACTGTACCCAAAATTTAGAATAGGATATGAATAGGAGTTAGATTATTTACTAGTCTGTGATCCAAGAGGGATCCAGGTTGCTTTCTCATAGCTTTTCCAAATTTGTTTTACTTGCTTTCTTAGATAACTTAATTAAAATTATCCTTTTATAAAACCCTCTTTAAATAAGGTTTTAGTTTAGATAAATGATTAGTCCCTGCAATTCGATACCCTTGTACTCGCCCTAGTACTTCTGACTTGTGTACTTGCAAGGTTTCAGATTATAAACAATCAAGTTTTTGGCATCGTTGCTGAGGACTACGATTTTATTTAGATTATTACCTTTTGTTAGCATGTATTAGTAATTTTCTAATTCTAGTTTACTTTTTTCATATTTGGAGACCGAGGTCCGAGTCTACCAAAGCTTCGGAGGGGACACCCGCGAGAGGCCAAGGTACGCACCTTTGTTTTCATATTTAGTTAAGTTTTTATATTTGTATTTTCATTCTCTAGTTTTTGTCTTTGAGATATAAACTTTCCCACAAATTGATGCCCCCATCTTTTTATGGGTTACATTATGAAACTCCAACCACAATTGGGACGAATACGGGGAGCATTGTCCTAATTGGTAGGAACCAAATCAGGGTTATGAAGTAAATCAATTTTATATGGCAAATTTTTCAGACCAACCTCAGTTTGACCCACAATATTCACAATCCCCATGGAGTTCTGGTTTCGAAGAGCAAATGTTAACTTTGTTTGAAGAACGCCAATCCCAATCTGGCCATCTTGAATTAATCCACTCCCATACCTAGTCTATTGCGAGACTTGAACATCAAATAGGGCAGTTGATCGCTTCCATCACTAGGGAGGAAGACTCCTTGCCTAGTGAATAATTAAGTATCCCACAAGACTAGTATTTGAGAGGAGATCGTGACCCTTAGGTGCGAACATGAGGTATATTATAAGGAAGATGTTGTTGGCTGACATGAGATTGAAACAGTGGAAGATAGCCAACCAATTTGTGATACCCATTTAATACCAAAAGAATAATTGCATGAGGAGGATACAATTCCTTGTTTTACATTGATTGAGTAATTGAACATTACATATGAGGCATCTTATGTGCCCAGAGATCTATTTCTACAATGCTTAGATAGACCATCAAGTCAATTGGTTTTAAATAACGATTTATTCATTGCTCTCAAATTGCCAACACACACTGAATTCGAATATTTCATGGTTTATAGGGTGGATGAGTTTGTTGAAGTACCACTCACGAAAAGCCTCAAGACCTTAATTGATAAAAAGGGCACCCACAACATGCTATATGAACAACCCTTTTTCGTACCTCTCGTAGCTTGAGGGGTCCGGCTGAAGATAAAAAACTTGGCGCTTCTTGGGAGGCAACCCATGTTTGTATTATAGTAGTTTAAGTAGTTTTCTTTTAGTTTATTTTTATTGTGATTTAATGTGTTTGCTAATTTTCCAGGGTGTGTCTATTTAAAAAAAAAATAATAAAAAAAAATAAAAAATTTCTTACAATTTTGGTTTTATTTTGAGTATGGATAGAAAACTCACTGTTGGTTGTCCACTCTCGACCGGTTGAAATTCCATTTCGACCGATCAAGTTGAACTCTGATGTCCCAGGGAGAGAAGAGATAGAGAGCATATTGCTCTTTGCCTCCACTCGATCAGTCGAGTTTCGATCTCGACCGGTCGAGATTATTTGTGATAGAGAAGCCTACATCTCTATTCACTTTTGACCGGTCGAGGTACCTGTGTTAAAAATAAATAAATAAATAAGTAATAAATAAATAAATAAAAGTATTGAGATTTTACATCTCGACCGGTCGAGCTTGGATCGCGCCAATTGAGTTTGAGTCATTGCTTCAGATTGAAGTAGGGTAGAGAGTAGCAGAGAGTTTTTACTCTCTACCCCATTTTGATCGGTCGAGACTCCATCTCGACCGGTCGAGATATGACTACGAGCTGTGATCGGTCAAAATCCCTTTTCGACCGATCGAATCCCCTTCTCCTCTCCTCTCCATTCTCCTTCCTCTTTCTGTTCATTCCCCTTCATCGCGACCCCCATCTCCTTTCACCTTCACCACTCTTCACCCATTCATTCTCCACCCACTTCCACCCCCCTTTCACCCGACACCTTAGACTTCGGTGCCGATGGTTTTAGAGGCATGATGGAGGATGCTATCCATGATGGCGCTGCTCCTCCTGTGGACACACATTTTCTGCATACTCTTTTCGTCCACAATAAAACAACGCCTTAGTGCTTTTGAGGCATCCTAGACAGAGATTCATGCTCAACTCACCTCTAGGATGATCTTGTTGACTAAGGTATCGCGGGGGGTGGGGGGTGTCTATTCTTTTGGCCAGGGCAGGTCTGAGTGGGTTTTCCCACAATGATGGACTTGAGCCTCCTACCCGCCCTCCCCACCACCACCAGTCAGGGCAGGTCCGAGTGGGTATTCCTACAATGATGGACCCGAGCCTCCTACCAGCCCTCCCCAGTAAGCCCTTCATAGGGGATATGTTGGTTGTGGATGCTACTGCTATCTCGACGATGGAGCCTGCTGGTCCTGCTCCTCATACTTCACCAGAGGAGCCAGGGGCCAACCATTTTTCTAAGCACATGGACAATGAGGATACTACTACCTCACCCCCAGACATTAAGGGCGATGCCTCGAAGAGGGGCCGATGATTATGCATATTTGGTGCTTGTGCATTTATTGCTTTTTTTTTTGTGGCCCTATTGTCTTGTTTCATGCTTATTTCTTTTGTACAATGAGGGCATTGCACCATTCATGTTTGGGGTTATTTTATAGTAATTTATATGGTTTTTATTTACCATTGCATTCATCTTGTGTAGGCCATTACTTTATGTTGATATGCCATTGTTTTGATACCCCTAAAGTCTATCTTTTTAAAAATTTTGAGCCATCACACTTGCTATTTTGTCGAAGTTTTCAAAATTTAGTTGATAATGCATATGAGTTTTATTTTGAGAATATTGATGCCATATTTTGATTACTTGTATCTAGAATGATGAAATTTAATGTGATAATTTGAGGATAATTTTGAAATTCATGCTTAAAATCTTTTGCACTTTATATCATGCTATGATCTAGAAATCAAGGAACTTGTTTGAACTTTGAATCTTAAGATCATAGTGAAGACTAAATCCAGTGAGCTTTAAAGCCAATATCCTATCTTTGATGAGTGCATACATAAACTCGGAGTTATCTTTGAATACAAACTATTTTCGCATAATCTCATACATTTTGCATTGACTTGTGATTTTGTACAACATTAAATTCATATCATTGTGCTAGAACACATTATATTTTTGCTCAAGACAAATAGGCATACTTATCATCTTGAGAAAAAATGATTGAAGGCCATCTTTGGCTCGTTTGTATTCAAAATGTTTCACCTCATATAATTTTACCTTTTAGTACCATTTTTGAGCCTCACTAAATTTTTTGCCTTTATATGTTCTTTGATAAGCCATATTAACCATTACCCTTACATCATTTCTGAAAGTTTAAGTCTTACTCTTCTATTTATGATAAATTAGGAACGAGGGATGAGAGTGAATGAAAAGAGAGTAAGTGGAGAGGAATGATTATAGTGTTTACTAAGAGCATATAGTGGAAAATTCAGTGAAAATGGGAGAAAAAGAAAAGAAGAGTTTGAAAAAGAAGGAAAATTATGAGGTGTTTCCAAAAAGAAAAAAAGGAGTAAAAAGAAAAGAAAAGGAAGTTTTGAAAAAGAAAAAGAAAACCTTTGAGAGATTAGAAAAGAAATGTGGAAAAATTGGAAAAAAATCATGTTAGTTCCTTTTTCAATTTCTCAGAAACTTTGAATCCTAACTTTCCTTTCCTTCTTACCCCTACCTAAGCTCCATTACAACCTTAGAAAAGACCTTCATGATCCGATCTTGCATTGGTAAGTGCCTTGTGGAGAGTGAGTATACAATACCTACGGTGCTTGATATGACATGCTTAAAATATATAAGTATCTTTCTTTGAGATTCTCACATATGAGCGAAAATGAACCATCATCTGTGAACTTTTATTTTGAGAGTATATCTAAGGTGAGGTTGAGTCGAGACATGAGACCCAATGGTTCATGGTTTGGACTGATCCCGAGATGGATGGATTTTAGTGTTGGCATGCACACACTACACGTTCAAGCATGAATAGATAAGTTATTTGAGGATTGGAGCATTAGGCTAATTTGAATTCATGCAAACATGATTAGCATGACATTGATATTTGAAATTGAGAATTTGCATGTTGAATTGATTAATGGTTTTGTACTTTAAAAGTTATATATACATATGAAAACCAATTTTGAAAACTCAAATTTATTGATGGTTTCAAAAATTTTAGAAGTTTGTGGGTAACTTCACTAAAAACCCTCAGGAGACAACTCCTCCACTAGGGATCGCCTAAGGGTTTAAAGGCTTCCTACGTACACTAAATGTAATCGTGCTCCTTACGAAAGTCACATTAATTTTCGTAGAGTAGTTGTTATAGTTTCTAGTTTAAGTTTTAAATTTTTCCTTTGCTTGAGGACTAGCAAAGTTAAGGTTTAAGGGTGTGATTAACCTTCAAAACTGTATAATTTATACCCTAATCTCAGCGTTGCTAGGCCTCATTTAATTAATAATGTTTTCTTTTAGTGCATGATAGAGTGTAACAGGTTTTAAAGGCCTAAAAGCGCAAAAGTGGTCAAAAGAGCGAAATAAGGAAGACTCGAAGACACGCAGAAAATAGATGAGAGAAAGGAGGGTACCAAGGTTTACATAATGATCTGCATAAACTGAGGTCTATACCATTGAAAAGTAGAGTTTTTCAGCTTTCCAATGATTCAAGAAACGCCTAATTCTGAGTTGTACATCAAAAGTTATGACGATATGAATAACATAGAATAATGCATGAAATGCAGTCTTGACCAGTCGAATTTGAACGAAGCACAACAACAGTTTGGATTAGTCGAGGTTCATTTAGCTTTAGAAATTCAAAATTGGACTGGTTCAAATGAAAATTTGGACCAGTCGAATTACCATTTCAATCGATTGAATCTCAACAGAAAGAAAGCGCTGCGAAGACTTGAGAAGAATTGTTAATTCGACCGATTGAGTTTCGATTTCGATCGACAGAAATAGTGTTTTCATGAGAATTCTCAGGTGCGATAGGTTGTTCAAGATGGACTCTGAGAATCCAAGATTATCCCTTTTCTTTAGCAAGTTCTTGCGTCGACTTCCGAGATTTACCTCCTTCTTTGACTTGATTTTAGCACGGTTTTGGGGATTCCCTTCCGTAATTGAAGATTGCACTAAGGCCTAATGATCTATAAATAAGGACCCTAGATTTATGAATAGCTTAGCTTAGCCTAGGGCTTTTCACTCATAATTTTAGGTTTTCTAGTTCTAGGTTTAGTTTTAATTTCAGTTTCAGTTTTGGAGAGTTGTAAGATTGTGTGACTTGTAATCATCTCAGATGATCGAATCGGTGATGATGAAGATCAATCTATCGATGCGTGTCTAACTTCTCCACGGCTGGGATCCCTTGTAAATTACAGATGAGTTTTTAATATAATTTCTATTCCTTTTCTATTTTGAATTCCCTATGGTACGATTGCATGTTTGAGGTTTATGATTGTTATCGTAGTTGTGCGAGTAGTGATTTATTTCTGTTTTATTTAATCCCAATAGCCTTGTAGGGATTAGGGTTATATCTAATAGGATAGACACCCTCGGATTAGTGCTTGTAGCCTAGTTTTGGTGGTTACATGCAATGATGTTTACTGTTTAGGTCGCTAGTGATTAGACATATCATATCAACTTAGACTGGCCCGTGACTATGAATAGGACCTGATTATTATACATCGCTTTAGGTTGTAGCGAAGAGCAGGATTATCCTCGGAATTCAGAATACGAGTCTGTGATACAAAAGGGATCCCAGGCTGCTTTATCATAGCTTTTCCAAATCTGTTTTACTTGCTTTCTTAGACAACTTAATTAGAATTTTCCTTTTATAAAACCCTCTTTAAATAAGGCTTTAGTTTTGACAAACGGCTAGTCCTTGTGGTTAGACACCCTTACTCGCCCTAATACTTCGGACTTGTGCACTTGCAACGTTTTAGATTATAAACGATGAAGTTTTTTAATACTTATAATTTTATAATCTATAACCTGTAAAGTTAGCACGCTATATTTGTTGATGAAACGAGTCATTTTATAGAAGCTCTTATAAAAATGACGTTTTTCTATAGGTATGAAATTTTAATATCATAGATCATAAAATTGTAAGTAAAATAGTACCGCATAGAGCATAGGTGAATGGAATGATATCGACTCGACGCTTACCTCTGATGTCACTGTTCCTCGCTTCTATCGACTAAGAGCTCCAGAGAAAGAGAGAGAGAGAGAGATGTCTTAGAGATGAGGTGAGAGCCTTTTCACAGAGAGTACCGCAACAAAGCGAGAGAGAGAGAGAGAGAGAGAGAGAGAGAGAGAGGCCAAAATGGAGGGAGAGAGATGTCGTGAGAGTGCCTTTTTTGAATTCCTTTAGACTTGACATTTCTTTTGTAGGTGTAGCCACTTGCGCTACCGACCTCTATCAGGTGTAGCTGCTTGCCCCATCTACCTCTGTCAGCAAGATAAATATGAGATATCTCTGATGTCGCAAACCTAGGTTAATTGTGACAGGCCGGATTGTTCACAAACGGAAACCCGTGCCATCGGACTCCCTCTAGGGCGATCCCTGAATGAACCGAACACTTGGTACATCCACACATAAAGCGGAACAAAGCAGATATCTCTAACAATGCAGATAGAGTCATTATATTAGTAAAAGAAATCTCTAGTTCTACTATCAAAAGATACTCAAAATAACAGTTCTAATCCCGTGTAAAGATACATGGACAAAAGAATCGAAAAGAACCACCGATGATGGCCGTCCATCACAAAAACATGATTCACAAAACAATATTTGAATTAATTACATATATCCAAAACTCTAAACAACAAATGGCTAGACATACCAAGCCTGATTTACAAACTCTCGAAATGTAAGACCACAAATCCCCTTAGGGAAAAATTTGTCAGGCAGAGGCTCTGACTCCTCCTCCGGAACATACTCAGGATCATCTTGCTCGAGATCCTCAGTACCAGCATCTATAACTGTACTTATGACGTATAGTCGAAAGGTGAGCTAACAGTCTAAGTTGAATAGGGAAAATATCCATAGCATGCTTATCATCACATCCGACATATATCTCATGACAGATATCAAAATAATTGAGAGACATAATTTAAAAGGCATTTGAATCAAAATAAAACTGATTTAGATGTGGTTTCAATGTTAATCACATGATTGCCAAAGATTTTCAGATAACATACAAAGAAATTTAAATTGCTCACTTAACAACACTCTCGAGCATATATAGTATCGAGAGCCGCATATAAATCGATAGAAATACCCACCATCGTCGTTCAATGAACTATTTCTCATAATGCCAAGTCCCTAAGCTACGTTAATAGGGTCACTTGTGCTTCACATTGACCATTCGAGATCCACAATGTACGGATATCCCGCCGTACCGGATGCACACTTGTACGGATATCTCGTCGTACCAATCATGGATATCTCGATGCGTCGGTCACAGATATACCGCCGCGTCGGTTGGGTATTCACACATAAACCTTAAATTAAAGTGTAAAATCTAACTTATAATTTATCACCATGAGTTGTGGTAATTTATATCTAGGTTTAGAATTTGGAATTTGAAGTTCATACACACACACATGTACACATCTTGCTGAGTTCACACTCACACACACACACACACACACACACACACACACTGTTATATTTGAATCTATGTGCAAAGCTCGTGTGTATCGAATGACAAAGTTCACAATTTTTACACACACGTATTTATCATATCATAATTCCATGCTTGGTGTAACAAAAGTGCATGTTAAAGAATTTTCCCTACCTCAAAGCGAAGTCACACGAAGATTTTCTTATCGAGGCGATATTGCTATCACGTCCCCTCGAACACAACCTAAAACACACCAATTTATATCTTACACGTAAAAAATGATGAAGAAAAGAAAGTCTCAAAGTCTTTTTCTTCAAAACAGACAAGTGCCAGAATCTGGCCAAATCGATCGATCGAATCCCAATCCGATCGCTCGGTTCCCAAAATCGGTCGATCGAAATATTTTTTGATCGATCGATTTCCTTCGAAAAACACACACCTTTCTGTTTGTATAATCAACCCCACACTCGATCAATCAGTTCACAAACTGATCGATTTCTAAATTGATCGATCGATTTCTAAATTGACTGATCGGTTTATTTAGAAACCAATCCTTCTTCACATTTCATCCTGTCGACTCTACAGGAACCTGTTGACCTTCAGGAAACCTGTTGACAGTCTGTCGACAATTTTGATCGATCGAAATTTCATTTCAATCGGTCAGTTTCTCAAATTCGTCAATCGAATTTAGATTCGATTGGTCGATTTTCTCAAAAATTCTTCACATACTTATGTCCTGTCAAAATTGATCAATCAATTCTCATTTCGATCGGTTGGTTTTAACAAACTCTAAGCAACACGGGCTTGTCTTCTCAGGTTTATTTTTCCCAAAACTCATTATATTTATTTCAAATCCTTTATGGCATTGATTGTCAAGCTACAACCATAAATAGCATTATTTAGAAACACAATCTCACCTTAAAAATCAGAACCCTTGCACTTCAATGACTTAAATCTTTAAATCTCTGGCTTTTCTTTTCCCACACATCAAAGGTTTTGAAAACCCATCTTCTTGTGATCAAATTGAAGACACGAGATTAATTCCTCCTTGAATTAGTTGGAAGGAAGCAAGAGTTCTCTTCCCCTCTTTTCTTCTTTACTTACTAGGTTTCAAACAACAAGCAAAGAAACAATTTCTTATCCACGCTTGGCTTTTATCTTCAAGGTTTCAGTTTGGGTGCTAAGTCGGTATACCGTATGTCGGTGTATGTTATCTCATCTAACGATCATCTTTTCCTTAGTTTTCATTCTTGTTCACTTAACAATTTCAATTTATTATCTTGAACTGCGTGGCCAGTCGGGCATGCATACTGAAAGTCAAATTGGTTTGGAAATCGAAATTTGTGGGACGCTACATTCTCCCCTCCTTAGGAATTTTCGTCCACGGAAATTAGTTAAGGTCCTTTGGTTTGTGAGTAGGTTATCACTCACCTAACGAAAATGAAGGTTTCCCCTTTAAGAGAATCCAATCCTTTAACGAGTTCTTAACAAATTCATATCTTATATAAAAAGTTTCTACCTGAGGCTAGGCCAAACTCCGAACTAATCACCTGCATATAAAATCCACGCACAACATACACACATACTCCCCAAACTATTTAGTTAACTACTAATATTCACCATCACATCTAACATGTATCTAAACATTCCTAATGTTCATAGCCATATTCAAGTAAAGCAGGATTTCCAACAAAACGGTAAAATTAAATTGATATTGATATATCAACAGAGCCAAAAAGAAATATTTGAAGGTTTGCCAAGACCCAATAGTTCTTCCAATTATACAAAACATCAAAATCAAAATAACTTTAAAGTTCATCATCACTCCCTCTGGTCTCACGATCCCTGTGCTGCCGCTTCAGACTGATCCAAGCCACTTGCCTTCTCACTCTTGACCATTGATTGTAGGTTTTCTTCCAATCTTTGAACGGGTAGGGTTTTGCATTATCGATTGACCATGGCTCTGTTTCTGGAATCTCATATTCCTCTTCGCCATCATAATCTTCTATCATGCTCGAGATCAGGCGAGCATAGGATATCTTATCTTTAGGGCCCGCTCCTCCCTCTAACAACTTCCCTCTAGCATACACAATCCCATTTCAAACCACTTTTGGGGCATGAAACCAACGTCCTGTAAAGGCTGAAAATAGTGCCTACCGCATAACCCTGACCTGCTCGGTCTTGTGTCTCAACGGGTATAGATTGCACTTGAAAATGGTGTCTAACATCCATAGATGACGGGGCAAATCGGCTCTTTTTATCACTTGGCTTGATCCTTGTTTGCCATGGGTCATCTTCTCGATCACAGTATGGAATTCTATGGTCTGAGGGTAGGGTTCCATCAACTCTAAGTTAGTACCATAATCCGCATAGCACTCTAAAGCATCCGTAATACTATCATGGTCAAATTTATCAACCCTATTATCGAGTTTTATATAGATGGTCTTTTCTTCCTCCCCTGTATACATGTTTTGGTAGAATAACCTCACTAAACGAGGATAGTAGTAGTCTCCTAGGGGTTTGAGCAAATTATTAAGCCCAACCTTTTGAAGGTAACCTAACGCCCATTGGGTCTGTTCTATCTTGCTGAAAAGAGCTAGGTCGAAGGTCCATTCGGTTGCGAAGTCCTTCACTGCCCACCATGCGTTGGGTAATTCTAATGGTGGTGGTCAATGTGAAGAACTCGAATGTGTCGCGGGTTGCTTCGAAGTCGAAGGGTTCACGGGCTGTTTGTTCTTGGGTGCCATTGGTTTTCAAGAAAACAGAAAAACTAGGGCTTGAATTCAAGAAAAACTCTAAGAAACTCAAAAGAAAGGTACGATTTTACCTCTAGAAGAGATTCGAAGTCAAACTCGTGAAGAATCGAACTCCAATGGTTGAAGATCAAGGGTTGATCATAGGTTGAATACCCCAAAGCACAGTAACAAAGACCCAAAAGAAAAACCCCCAAAAGTTTTCATGCAATGAAAAATAAGAACCCGATTTCCTTTTATAACGCCCTATTCGATCGATCAATTTTTAAAATTGATCGATCGGTTTGTGCATTAAGTGAACCTGTCGACATTAAATGAACTTGTCGACTTTAAAACTTAGCCTCTCGACAAGTTTTGATCGATCGATTTTTGGTTCGATCGATTGGTTTACACATTAATGCAACTTGTCGAACAAAAATGTAGCCTGTCAACCTGAATGAAACCTATCGACAAATTTCGATCAATCGATTTTCAAATCGATCGATCGGTTTACATTTCGATCGATCGGTTTTAACCAATAAATACATGTTTCTCTGTTTGGTTAATTAAATGATCGATTTCACAATCGTTCAATCAGTTTCAAAATCGATCGATCGAATTTCATTTCAATCGATCAGTTTTGACAGAAAACCCTGAATTTGTTGAATTTTTTTTCTTTACTTGTTCTTGTGAGTTTGATTTCTCAATTATAAATGAATATTATCATTCACCCCACAATGGTGCCCTTACATAGATTACACAAGTTACATACTTCAAAACACCAAGTGTAAATTTTTTTTCGTTAATAATTACATGCCATAAAATTTTTTTGTGAGTCTCATTGAAACAAATGTGGGTATTGCTCGAGAATTTTTGCTTCACGCTCCAAAGTAGCCTCCTCTTTGGAATGATTCTTCCACTTTGCCAATACTAAAGGAATACACTTATTACGCAATATCAACTCCTTTCGGTCTAGTATCTGAATAGGTTCTTCCCTAACAGTTAAATCATTGTACATTTCAATTGATGGTTCATCGAGGATGTGAGCCGGGTCTTTCTCGTACTTCCTCAACATTGATACGTGAAACACATTGTGTACCCTATCAAGTTGTAGGGGTAGAGCGACCCTATATACAACTTCTCCAACTCGTCCCAAAATATCAAAAGGTCTGATGCAGCATAGACTTAGCTTCCCACGCTTCCTGAAATACATTACTCGTTTCAGAGGTGAAACCTTTAGGAATACATGGTCCCCAACTTGGAAGTCCACACTTGTCCGTTTTAAATCGGCGCAACTCTTCTGTCGGCTCAGAGCAATCTTTAGTCTCTCTAATCCAACATACTGCCTCAGTAGCCTTTTCAAGGATTTCTGGTCCCAAAATAAACTTCTCCCTTGTTTCTTCCCAATTGAGCGGAGATCGACATCGTCGCCCATATAAAACTTCGTAAGGAGCCATGCCAATGCTCGCTTGATAATTATTGTTATATACAAACTCGATCAATGGTAAATGTTGGTCCCATGACCCTCTAAAATCGAGCATACATGCTTTGAGCATATCTTCAATTACCTGATTTACTCTTTCGGTCTATCCATCCGTCTGAGGGTGGAATGCTGAGCTGAAATCCAATCTCATACCCATTCCTTCTTGGAAATTTTATCAAAACTGAGAGGTATATAATGGGTCACGATCGGAGACAATGCTTATCAAAATACCATGTAATCGGACGATTTCTCTCATATATGGATCTGCCAATTTACTCGCTATAGACGTAGTGTTATAGGGTAAGAAATGAGCTGATTTGGTTAGTCTATAAATGACCACCCAAATGGCATTATGTTGTCTTGCCGTCTGTAGTAATCCCAAAATAAAGTCTATGGATATTGACTCTCATTTCCACTCTGGTATCGACAGAGGTTGTAACAAACCTAATGGATGTCTGTGATCCACTTTTACTTACTAACATACCAGTCAGCTACATCTTTCTTCAAAACTCTCCACATATAATTCTTCTTTAAGTCCTGGTACATCTTCGTACCGCCAGGATGAATAGCATATATTGATTTGTGTGCTTCGTCTAAAATAGTTTGCCAGAGATCGGCATTGGTTGGTATATATAGACATCCTCTGAACACTAGCAATCCATCCTCTTTTATGGAGAAATCTAAATTTATACCTTCTGTCACCCCTTGTCTGATCTTCACTAACTCTGTATCTTTAATCTGAAGTTCATATACTTGATCAAAGATCATTGGTCAAATCGTAATGTTTGCCAACAAGGCACCTAAATCTTGAACCTCGATCTTTTTGTCATACAAAGAAAAGTCTTCTAATAGTTTCCATCTGCGAATCCCCATGATTAGGCTAGATAGTTGAGCTGAACTCTTCCGACTCAAGGTATCTACCACTACGTTAGCCTTGCCTGGGTGATACTGAATGAAGCAATCGTGGTCCTTTAGAAACTCAATCCATCTCCGTTGCCTCATATTCAATTCCTTTTATGTAAACAGATACTTGAGGCTCTTATGATCTGTGAAGATTTCAAATATTTTTCCATATAAATAGTGTCTCCATATCTTTAACGCAAAGATCACTGCTGCTCATAGTCCTTCAATTGTCTAGACCCATATGCAATGACCTTATGATGTTGGTTCAACACACAGCCTAGCCCACTGTATGAAGCGTCACTATAAACAACAAATCCTCTACTTCCCGATGGAATAGCTAGCACTGGTGCGGAGGTATGTCTCTTTTAAAATTCTTGGAAACTCTTCTCACACTCTCCAGTCCACTTAAACTTAACGTCTTTCCTTGTGAGTTTGGTAAGTGGTCCTGAGATCTTGGAGAATCCCTCTACAAACCTTCTGTAGTACCCATCTAAACCAAGGAAACTGTAAATTTTTGTCACAGTCGTTGGTTGCTTCCAATCTACTATTGCCTCAATCTTTGCTAGATCCACTGTGACACCTGCCTTAGACACAACGTGTCCTAAGAAACTCACCTGCTATAGCCAGAATTCACACTTGCTGAGATTCGCATAAAGTTGGTATTCACATAGCATCTGTAGAGTTATTCTTAAATGCTGCTCGTATTCTTCCTCGGACTTTGAGTAGACTAGAATGTCATCGACAAACACAACCACACACGTATCTAGATGTGGTTTAAATACCCTATTCATGAGATCCATGAATGAAGCTGGCGGGTTGGTCAACCCAAATGGCATCACTAAGATCTCATAGTGCCCATATCTAGTTTTTAAAAGTCGTCTTCTGAATATCCTTTATTTTGATCTTCAGCTGGTGATAACCTGATCTCAAATCGATCTAGAAAAGAATCTTATACCCTGTAACTAATCGAAGAGATCATCTATTCTTGACAAAGGGTATTGATTCTTTATGGTTAACTTGTTCAATTGACGATAGTCGATGCACAACCTCATTGACTCGTCCTTCTTCACAAATAAGACCGGTGCTCCCCAAGGAGATACACTAGGTCTTATGAATCCTTTATCTAAGAGTTCCTATAGTTGTTCCTTTAACTCTGTCAACTCAGCAGGAGCCATTCGATAGAGAACTTTAAAATTGGCTCCGTGTCTGGTGCTAAGTCAATGAAAAATTATACTTCTCTATCTGGCGGCACTCCTGGTAACTCGTTTGGAAACACATCCTCAAACTCGCAAACGACTGGAATGTCGATTATGACGTTCTTCTATTCCTTTTGCTCTTATAGAAAAGCAAGATATCCACTACACCCGTTCTTCATCAAGCGTTCTGCTCGATTCGCGAATATAAATGGTATGATGGTCGATCGTATACCAAAGAATCTGAAAGATCTACCTCCATTGGGGTGAAATGTGACTATTTTTCTTCAACAATAAACACTTGCATTATGAGCAGATAACCAATCCATACCAAGGATTATGTCAAATCCTTGCATATCGAACATAACCACGTCAACTGCTGTCTCATGATCTGTATAATCCCTAATCGCGATGACTACTGACCTACACACCGTATTGGTGCTCAGGGAGTTTCCCGTCGGAAGTGATACAACCAAGATAAACTCTAATGGCTCGGGAACAACTTTCATCTTTCGTGCAAATTGAGGTGTTACAAATGAGTGGGTAGACCCTAGGTCTATCAACACTCGAGCCTCATAGCAATAATAGTCACCCTTCTTGTACATTTGTAAGGTACCTAAGTTTCACACTCAAACATCTACTTAGATGTACACAAAATATAAAGTATGTCCAAACTAGCAATGAAAAAGGATAATGAATAGCCTTTATTCTATACTATCATGCACCTTCTTCATCTAAAATCTAATAGAATAGATTGATATCATATTTAAAGTCATACCTTGGATCACGTTGTTGGTATGCTAAGCGTCCTGAGCGGTGACTGCATACGCACGACCCTGAATCGTAGGCCTTGTGGCCCTCATAGGCCATGGTGTAGCAGTCTTCTCCTTCCTCAACATTGGTCAATCTTTGATCATGTGTCCCATCTTTTCACGCTTAAAACATCCGCTTGTACCCCGCCTGTGTTCTGTCATCTTATGTGCCTTGCCACAGAGGGCACAGGTCTCTACGGGAATGGATGATGCAACCTTAGAAATCCCCGCTATAATTGATACCCGAGTAGTAAAAGCAGGGCCTCCATAGCGGAAGGGTCTCACTTGAGTAGGCATAGGTGGCCTCATATAGTTTGCCTGGGTAGGTGGTCTCGAGAGTGGTGCTGTAAATCTCGGCTTTTTGTTCACCGATTCATAATTACCCGGCCTCCCTTAACTTGCCTTGCCTTTACTCTGCTGATCACGCCTCTGATACAACTCCTATATATCTCTCTCAGCAACTATTGCTTTTCCCATAATCGCTCCATACGTTTCTAATTCCAATATGGAGATTCTATCCCGTATATTCGACTTTAAACCGCATTCAAACTTGTTGGCCTTCATCAATTTCGTGGCCACATATTCAAGAGCAAATATTGATAATCACATAAATTTCATACCATATTCTTGTACGATCATCCCTCCTTGCTCTAAAATCATAAACCTTGCTGCCATCTAGTTCCTGACTTGCCTTGGAAAATACTCCTTGTTGAAGATTTCAACAAACTCATTCCATGTCTATAACCCGTCTGGGTTCTCCTGTTCTCTCCTTACCAACACAGACTTCCACCAAGGATCGACATCTCCCTCTAACTGAAATGTGGCCCAACTCACCTTCTCCTCATCGGTATATAGAAATCTCTGTAGAAGCTTCTCTATCTAGTTCAACCACTTTTCTGCCTCTAATGGGTTTGTCTGACCATAGAAGCTAGGAGGTTTTAATCTCCTAAACTCGACAAAGGATGATGGCTGTGGAGGCATAGGAGTGGTGTCGGAGGTTGCTGCTAATGGCTATTTGCATTGTTTGCTGCCAACAACGTAGTCTGTTGAGCCATAACATTTGTCACTGCTTCCATGGCCTATGCCATCCTTTGTCTCCCTTCTCTCTCTTCACCTCTTTCCTGACTTCTCTCTTAACTTTCCCTTTCCATAATAGTTGTTTCCGGAATCGCTCTATTTCTGATCGAAAGTCTATTCGAACTAGTGGGGATATCATCTCGACTTCTTAAATTCCATCTACGACCGCCCCTTGGCCGTCCTCTACTTCCATTAGACTAACTCAACGAAGGATGATGGCTGTGGTGGCATAGGAGGTGGTGTCGGAGGTTGTTGCTAATGGCTATTTGCATTGTTAGCTGCCAACAACGCAGTCTGTTGAGTCATAGCATTTGCCACTGCTTCCATGGCCTATGCCATTGTTTGTCTCTTTTCTCTCTCTTCATTTCTTTCTTCACCTCTTTCCTGACTTCTCTCTTGACTTTCCCTTTCCGGAATAGTTGTTTCCGGAATCGCTCTATTTCTGATCGAAAGTCTATTCGAACTAGTGGGGATATCATCTCTACTTCTTAAATTTCATCTATTACCGCCCCTTGGTCGTCCTTTACTTCTATTAGACAACATTCTGTAAACATGAAACCAAACTTTCATTAACTGACGGTCCCTATTCTCTGACAAATATCTCAAACACATAACATATGTCTAAGATAAATCAAAATTTTCTAAAGCTAGGCTTTGATACCAACTGTGACAACCCGAATTTTTCGCACCCGAAAACCCGTGCGGTCGGATCGTCGCTAGGGCGATCCCCGAACGAACCGAATACTTGGTACATCCACACACAAAGCGGAATAAAGCAGATATCTCTAATAATAAGATAAAGTCATCATATTAGCAAAAGAAATCTCTAATTTTACTATCAAAAGATACTGAAAATAACGGTTCTAATCCCATGTAAAGATACGTGAACAAAAGAACCGAAAAGAACCACTAGTGATAGTCGTCCATCACCAAAATATGGTTCACAAAATAATATTTGAATTAATTACATGTATCCAAAACTCTAAAAAACAAATGGCTGGACATACCAAGCCTGATCTACAAAATTCTTGAAATGTAAGACCACAAATCCCCTAAGGGAAATATTCGTCATGCAGAGACTCTGACTCCTCCTCTGAAACGTACTTAGGATCCTCTTACACAAGATCCTCAGAACCACCGTCTACACCTGTTCCTGTGACGTATAGTTGAAGGGTGAGCTAACAGTCTAAGCTCAATAGGAAAAATATCTATAGCATGCTTATCATCACATCACACGAATATCTCATAACAGATTCCAAAATAATTGAGAGACATAATTTAAAAGACATTTGAATTAAAACAAAACTGATTTAGATGTGGTTTCAAAGTTAATCACATGATTTCCAAAGCTTTTCACATAACACACGAAGAAACTTAAATTGCTTACTTAACTACACTCTCGAGCATATATAGCATCGAGAGCCGCATATATACCTATGGAAATACCCACCATCGTCATTCAATGAATTATTTCTCATAATGCCAAGCCCCTGAGCTATGTTAAAAGGGTCACTTGTGCTTCACATTGACCATTCGCGATCCACAATGTACGAATATCCCTTCGTATCGGATGCACAGTTGTACGGATATCCCATAGTACCGATTAAGGATATCTCGCCGTACCGGTTACGGATATACCACCGCGTCGGTTGGATATTCATACATAAACCTTAAATTAACATGCAAAATCTAACTTATAGTTTATCACTGTGAGTTGTGGTAATTTATATCTAGGTTTAGAATTTGGAATTTGAAGTTCACACACACACACATGTACACATCTTGTTGAGTTCACACTCACACACACACATTCTTATATTTGAATCTGTGTACAAAGCTCATGCGTATCGAATGACAAAGTTGAAAATTTTCACACACACACGTATTTATCATATCATAATTTCATGCTTGGTGTAACAAAAGCTCATGCTATAGGATTTTCCCTACCTCAAAGCGAAGTCATACGAAGATTTTCTTATCGAGGCGACATTCCCATCACGTCCCCTCGAACACAACCTAAAACACACCAATTTATATCTTACACATCAAAAATGATGAAAAAAGGAAGTCTCAATGTCCTTTTTCTTCAAAACAGACAAATGCCAGAATCTGGCCCAATCGATCGATAAAATCCCAATCCGATAGATCGGTTCACAAAATTGATCGATTAGAAAATTTTTCGATCGATCGGTTTCCTTTGAAAAACACACACCTTTCTGTTTGTATAATCAGTCCCATAGTTGATCGATCGGTTCACAAACCGATCGATCGGTTTCTAAATCGATCGATTTCTAAATCAACCGATCAGTTTATTCCGAAACCGATCCTTCACATTTCATCCTGTCGACTCTACAGGAAACTGTCGACCCTTCAGGAAACCTGTCGACAATTTTGATCGGTCGATTTCTCAAATCGGTTGATCGAATTTAAATTCTTCAGATACTTATGTCCTGTCAATTTTCGATCGGTCAATTTTCTCAAAAATTCTTCAGATACTTATGTCCTGCCAAAATCAATCAATCAATTCTCATTTCGATCGGTCGGTTTTGATAGACTCTTAGCAACACGAGCTTGTCTTCTCAAGTTTATTTTTCCCAAAACCCATCATATTTATTTCAAATCCTTTAGGGCATTGATTGTCTAGCTACAACCATAAATAGCATTATTTAAAAATACAATCTCACCATAAAAAGCATAACCCTTGCACTTCAATGACCTAAATCTTTAAATCTCTGTTTTTTCTTTTCCCATACATCGAGGTTTTGAAAACCCATATTCTCGCAATCAAATCGAACACATGAGATTAATTCCTCCTTGAATTAGTTGGAAGGAAGCAAGAGTTCTCTTCCCCTCTTCTCTTCTTTACTTACTAGGTTTCAAGCAACAAGTAAAGAAACAGTTTCTTATCCACATTTGACTTTTATCTTCAAGGTTTCAGTTGGGGTGCTAAGTCGGTATACCATACGTCGTTGTACGTTATCTCATCTAACGGTCATCTTATCCTTAGTTTTCATTCTTCTTCACTTAACAAATTCAATTATTATCTTGAACTGTGTGGCCAGTCGGGCACACATACCGAGTCGGATCGGTTCAGTAATCAAAACTTTCGGGACGTTACATTAATACCAAAGCCTTTTCCACGTGTTTGTTTCTCATTGACCGGACACAGAGATATCTCTACACCCGGGTGCATTATCCCATCTGCCATATATATATATATATATATATATATAGAGAGAGAGAGAGAGAGAGAGAGAGAGAGAGACTTGGGATGCTAATCACGAAGGTCATGTTTGGGTGTTACCTTTGAGCCAGTTGGGCACCTTGTGGCACCCAACTCATGGTTCGGCTGCCACAACAATTTGCCTAAGCTCAATTAGGTATCATCTAAAAAACAATTTAATAAGTGTATTTTTCCTTTGTTGAATATTTGATTAAAGTTGAAAAATATTCAATGCACCATGATATTAATTTAACCTTTGATTGGAAGGGAAAAAAGTCCAAAAAGTTTTTCTTGTTCTCTGAAACCCTAAGGGAACTAGATGAACCTGTAGAGGATACGATGCAACTTGAGATCACTTGCCATGTGGCACATAATGTAGCACTTAAACATAGCACTCAAACGCTACATACCTTCGTGGTACTTGAACATAGCACTCAAACCCTAAGTGAACTATATGAAACCGTAGAGGATACGATGCAACTTGAGATCACCTGCCATGTGGCACATAATGTCGCACTTAAACATAGCACTCAAACGCTGCGTACCTTCGTGGTACTTGAACATAGCACTCAAACGCTACCTTCACGGGTACTTCTCCCTTTGCATATATAGGCTTGGGATGTGCGTGCAAAAGTAATATTTGAACGCAGCCGAGTGGGTACCACATGACACACAATCATAGGATAACACCATTTCATGCCATCCTAGTTAAGAGTATCCCCTTAATGGTAAAATATCACCTGTTTGATACTTATGAGTTATGACTATGAGACAGATACATTTGTTATGAAAATTTTCCAACTTAAATAATAGCCGCCTTTTGTACTATTATTATTAATATTTATCATAACATCAAGTGTGACTGAAAGATCTCGATAAAATTGATTATTGTTAATATTATTATTATTTTCTTTCAATTTTTTTTCTTAATGACTAACTCTTTTTTCATACTT
Organism: Chloranthus sessilifolius; assembly: GCA_021018995.1. Taxonomy (NCBI): domain Eukaryota; kingdom Viridiplantae; phylum Streptophyta; class Magnoliopsida; order Chloranthales; family Chloranthaceae; genus Chloranthus; species Chloranthus sessilifolius. The sequence goes on along the minus strand of CM037589.1, from coordinate 124,481,743 downwards.
TTAGAATGCACTATGTTAGTTTATTTTTATTGTTTAGGGTAATGACCAATATTACACCTAAAATTGTTATTGTCAACACTGGTTTGTGTCATTGTCATCATGAGCAAGCCACTATAGATGCTCTTTGTACCTCGATAACTTTTTGTGATGCATGCTATGTAAAATCATTATGTGTTAGATGTGATTTAACATGCATGATATTGAGATCTATAAATGATTTCCACCGATCAACTGACATCTTAAATTAACTATATTAGTTTCACATACTAATTATTAATTTTAGATGTCATTTAAGTACTGCTTTGAATCAAATGATAAAGATTTTTTCATATGATCAATAAGGAAAGATTTTTTCGAACATGACATAGCAATCAGATAATACACATGTTGATTAGACATGGCACATCTCTGAAAGTGACCCTATTACTAAGTCACTTGGTGCTTGCCCTGCTAACCTAATGCTAACTCATACCCAAAAATGCTAATCATTTTCTTTTCTGAGGGGCTTGGGCTTGTTGCACAGTCATTGCAACCTCAAGAGTCAAGGTAGCAGGTTTGAGCATATCTTACTTCTAAAAAATGGAGTTAGTCTATAATGGGTGTTCACTCATCATCAATGGACATTCCAGTCCACACGTGACAGAGTAACTTGCACGGACTTCTAATGCTTGAAAATCTATGCAAGTCACCTAGTCATAGGGACCTGTGGACAGCCATGGCCGTTCATGATGAGTGGACTCCCATTATAGATTAAAAACCATTTTCTTTTTTCTTGGATGTTAGCTCCCTCCTTCCGTCTCTCTCTCTCTCTCAAACTTGTGCCACGTACCAGTCCAAAAGTCTAACTGCCTAACAATGATAGTGGGTAGCTATATTTTGCACCCACCAGAACTTTAAAAGAACCCACATGCCCTGCCATCAAATCATCAACCAGAAGGATTAGGTGGGTGCTTTAAGAGTTGGATACCACTATTGTCACCAATCTTTGGAAAAAAGGACTACACTATTTTTAACGGACAAAAGCCATTGACTGATTTGAATCAGGCAATGGAGAGTGATTTTTGTTCCAATCTTCCCCAAAATAGATCTTAGATTATGACACACTTATCAGATGGCCAGATATTGATTCCACATGGCACATGTCCCTAAGCTGAAGGTCAACTATTGTTCATGATCTAGGTCACTTTTGGGGAAGCGTCATGTGGAATCAACGTTTGTCCGTCTGATAGGCACGACATGATCTTAAGATCTATTATGGGAAAGATTGAAACAAAAAAAAATTTCGTCATTTGATTCAAATCAGTCAATGGTTTTCGTCGGTGAAAAATTGCGTGGTCCTTACTCCAAAAGGGGGTAAGAATAGTTGTACCCTTAGAATTTTTATATGTGTGTTTTTAGATACGGGTATCTTTGTTTACACTCGTCATAACTTGCATGAAGGCAAAAATGATGGATGGCTTTGAATCAGATGATGGAGATCATTTTTGGTTATAACCTTCCACATAATGAATCTTGAGATCATAGGTGGGCTATTAAACAGTCAGATTTTAATTCCATGTAGCATGTATCCTTTTAGAACAACTTTCTCTCATTTAATCATAGCCAGTAACTGTCATCACCCAAAATCCTATCCGATCTAAAGGGCCTAGAATTTTGTGTTATTACGCTTGTTAAGACAATGAGCGGACATACATACAATCCATAAATCATCTTAAGATAATGAGATCGCAAAATTTGAAAGAGCAATGTTTTATAATTAGCTCAAAAGTAAAAGCAGAATACGTCAACTACCAATAATAAGATAATCTCCTAACCATACATCTAAGATAAAAAAATAAATTGAAGCTTCACGGAAAGTAAAACCGTCCTATACGTAAACCGATGCCTCCACGTCCTCAATAGTAAAATAATCTGTGTTCTCATCTACAACTGTTAGATCTTGTGGGGTGAGTTTATTTAGTTGCGTAAACTCAGTGAGTTGCACAATCGACCTACCATAACTTACCCAGGTGATCATGTGTACAGTCGCGTGAGTTACAGTGATCCATGAAAATAAAATCGAGCAGCTATATATAACTACAATAATATCTAAGATCTCATAACTAATCATATCAAAACTGAAAGACATAGCATAAAATAAAATGAATATGATGCATCAATTTCTTATGTCTTTTCGTATCTACCTCGTCAGCTAATCCTCTTAGGGCCGCTGCTCGAGTTTACCACACGAGATTTCCCTGTAGATAATCACCCAACCTTTGTATCGCATTATATATCACCATCCTGCTCGATATTAGTGTCTCCTTACGTTTGAGATACTGTCATAATGTAATGTCCTTAAAACCCGTCTTGGCTGCCGACGTTGGATCTTGCGGTGACATACAAGACATGACACGTATAAAAACTTATTTCATATTTTATTGACCTTCACAACGTAAATAATTAATATTTATATCTTATCTTATCTTACATATCATTTTTTATCATTTACTTAAAACTTAATTTGGAGTGAGCCACGGTACAATAAGCTGCACTAAATTACACTTTCCAAGGGACGGGTTTTATAGTAACTTGGATGTACTTTGTGTAATAGCCCATACTCTTATAGAGGTATTACATTCGTGCATGAATGCTTACATTTCATATTCCACGGGACCATAAAAGAAATCCCACCATGACGAAAGCTTAAATGTCGTGTAATGAATTTTATTCCTTTTTAATCATGTATATGCCATGTCATAGTTTTCTACGTGATGCATGTCATATGGTGGAAGGAAATATCTGACAAATGAAAACTATTTCATATACCTTACATGTTTGTGACCATAATATAATAATAGAAATTTTGAGAGAACAAGCATTTCATACATAAATTTGGGAAACTTTTATGAGCCATTAGATCACTTATGGAGAGATCAGGCCTGCTGTTTTTATCGTTTTCTAGGATTTAAGTAGTCTCTGGATTGTCACCTTTTACTAGATTGACCCAAAAGCAGGTCAAACGGGAGTCAAACAACCCCTTTATCTTAGTTTCACAAGGGTTCATACCTCTTAATTTTTCCAACTTTCGGGTCTTGAAACACGTCCTCAAAAATTTAATGATTGCTTTATGTTCCGCTAGATCATATTGTATTATTATCGAGATTATTTTGAAGTTGGCCCTATGAGTCAGTTTGACCCTGATCCTCAAAAGTTAAGGGGGTCAAAGGTAACATGTGACATTATTCCATGTGACACAAGCGACTGCCGCCTTAGTGCGCAATATTTGTTTTTCTTTAATTTTTAAGCGGCACTAAGACCAATGTATATTTAGTCTTAGGAAAATTCGATTGTCCATGTCTTAAGGCGTCAATTATAACTGGGGTGATTTTTACTACTAAAAATACTTATATGGTAAGTTTCAAAACCTTACATTAAAATTTCAATAGTTCAAAAGGAACTTCGAAACATCCATCCTCTAATCTGGACCAGTAGATGGTCTGAAAATATAATTTTACATAAAATTGGGTCTCTTGCCTCGATCATGATCCGACCTCTAGCACCCTAGATCATCCCGTCAATATTTTACAAGATCTAGGAGTTACAAACACACTTGGGGTACCTACTATGAGGTGATCAGATTGAACAGACCTGAACCATCAGATGTTTAAGAAGCATAATTTTTGAGGTGTTAGGTCTTTGAACCTAATTTATTTCGACCTCTAAGACCTTAGATCTAAGGGCCAATCCTTTTATGGTCTATAGTATCCACATGATGTTTCAATTTCTTGATTTATATGTCGATTTTTCGGATTTTGAACTATTAGATGTCTTGAGAATTAAAATTTCAAGGGGAGATCCCTCCTTGTACCATTTCTTGGGTCAGGCCTACAAGGTCCAATTTTGAATATATTTTTTTTTTGAATCAAGAGTGCCAAGGGGGTGGTTACGCCAAACTATTTGTGGACTCCTCTAGTTCCATGGATGCACTCCAATGCTCCCGACTATAGTGATTGGTACAGGCAAGTTATCACTGGTCAATGACGGCGATTGGTCGGGCCGTTCCCAGATAATCAATTTATTTCAGCCCGGTTGTCGGCCAATCATCTTCGGTAGAGAACCAGAGGCCCAAAGTGGCCAAAATATTTTTTTCATTTTTAGTTGCAGAGGTGTAGGTTGGGCCTTCCCTGTAATTTCTCTCTCACACTCTAAATTTTTCTCTTTCTAAAATCTCTCTAAACTTTCTAGTCTCTCACCTTCTCAATTCGAATTTCCTCTTTTCTGTTTTTTACAGGTCTCTATTACACAGACGTGTGGGAGAGAATTAGGGCTGTGCATTTTTTGAACCGAATCGACCAAACTGATCGAACTGGACCGAACCACCGGGTTTAGTCCGGTTTGGACGGGTACCGGTTTGGGTTTGATTTAGAGAAAAGGAAAACCAAAAAGTTTGGTTTGGTTTCAATTCCAAGCCTCCCCAAGCCCAAACCGAACCGAATGTAGTTTGCAAGTATATATATATATATATATATATATATATATATATATATATATATATATATATATATATATAAGCAGGGGTTTTGATTAATTTTAAGGGCATTTAAGTAAAATGCATATTTTTTATATAAAACCCTACCCTTGTCTTTAACCTATTCCTAAATCCTAAAGCGGTAAAGTAGAACTTATAGGAAAATTAGTTGGGAAGTTGAGAAATTTTTGATGTGCAAGTAGAACTTATAGGAAAATCGAAACCGACCGAATCAAACCAAACCAAATCGAATCGGGTTGGTTTGGTTTAAGAGTTGGACGGTTTGGTTTTGTTTGAAAATATAGAAACCAATTAGGACCGGTTTGGTTTGTGATTTTGGTCCAAAACCGACTAAACCGAACCGAATACACCCCTAGAGAGAATAATGGGAGAAGGAGAGTGGGGGAATTAGATTTGGTGTAATCACCTACACATTTATATATGTATATATAAATGTCTATATGAATATAATATATTATTAAATTTAGAATACCTATATATAATAAATTGGTATTTATTTATTTGTGCATTTTTTTTTATCATCTTCTTCATCTCTAAAGTTGCCATTAATGAAGGCAAAGAATGAAAAATATATATTTTCTTTTATTTTAAAAAATATTTGAATATTTTATGATAGATTGACGGGCACCCACCTGTTGGAGCGTGCGCACGGGTTCGGGGTGATTCAAATTGAGGAGCTTTGGTGATTCAAATTGAGGAGTTTTGAGCCTACGCGTCAATTCGGTGATACGGCTTCGACGGTGGATCACTGTGGTTGTCGGTTGGATGCAAGAAGAAGAAGAAAATTATGGCAACAGTGGTAGTGTCGGGCAGTGTTTTTATAGAGAAAAGAAAACGAGAGAGGTTGAAGATGAAGAAAATTATGGCAACAATGGTGGAGCCGAGCTGCGTTTTTACAGAGAAATGAAAATGAGAGAGGTTGAAGATGAAGGCTTGCGATAGATGATATGCTTCCTTTTTACCTTGCTCTCGAAATTTAATAGGGGAAGTCGAAAGAAGGAGGTTCTGATTTCGCAAGTGACCTTGCACAAAGGCAAGAGTCCTTCCTAGACTCCAATTGATTCGGTGACAGAGTATTGCAGGAAGTTCGTTCAGAGTTATGGCACCATCGCACGACCTCTTACCCAAATGACGATGCTGAAACAGCCTTCTCAGCTCTTAAGCAAGCAATGACCACCACTCCCATTTTGGCCATGCCCAATTTCAATGATTCCTTCACCATTGAAACCGATGCCTCAGGAGACAGGATTGGAGCAGTTTTATCGCAGCAAGGCAAGCCTATTGCGTTTATGAGTTGAGCACTAGGGGTTACAAAAAAATCTTGGTCAACCTATGCCAAGGAAATGCTTGCAATTGTGAAGGCCATACGCTTATGGCATTCTTATTTACTGGGAAGAAGATTTTTCATCCTAACTGACCAGCGCAGCTTGAAGTATTTTTCGGAGTAGTGTGTGGCAACATGAAATTAATGGGCTATAACTATGAAATTACTTACCATCCAGGCCGTGAAAACTCAGCTGCAGATGCCCTTTCACGCAAGCCTCACAGCCCAGTTCTTCATCATCTACACGTGTGGGATGAGATTAAAGGAGCTTACGAAGGGGATTTTTATATACAATCCGTAGATCAGAGGGCCCAGGCTCAACCCAAGGGGCACTATTCACAGCGCCAAGGATTCCTTTTATTCAAAGGAGGAGCAGTTATTCCTTCTCATGAGGTGCTGCGGACCAAGCTCATACATGAGGCTCACGACAAAAAAATTGGGGGGCATTTAGGAGTGTTGCGAACTTTCAAGCGGCTGGCTCAACAATTTTATTGGCCTAAAATGTACCACACATTCCACGAGTACATCAAATTCTGGACACTCGCTGGGTCAAAAGAGAGAGATAAATTTGAGGAAGAAAGCTTAGTCTAGTGAAAGCGTTTACCCGCGGAGGAGGCCAAATGGGAGACAACCCAAACATTGCTTGCACAATTCTGTGGAACTTGCAGACAAGAGTCCACCAGAGGGGGTGAGTATTGTTAGGCCACGTCGTTCAGAGAGAGGCCTAAAGCCAAATCCCAAATATCTGGGATGAAGTGGACGTGAATAAAGAACGTGGTAGTCATGGGCAGTTGTTTCCCTTTATTTTCGGTATCATTGTACAGTGGCTTTGCTTATAATTTATCAATGGATCATCAAAAAAAAAATATTCATCCAAATTGTGATACGTTTATCACAACAAGAGAAATCAATTTACGTTAGCATCCACCATATTTGTTGGGACCCATGGGTCAAAATATCGGATTTTCAATACGTATCGTCCTAACCCTCAGGACGATACGTATCGGGTATCGTCCGATACATTCAATGTATCGGCGATACATTGAATATATCGATTTGATACATTCAAAACAAAAAAATCCCAAAAAAATATTTAAAAATCTCAATAAATTTTGAAAAATTATATTTATTTATTTTGTATTTATTTTAACTATTTTTGTTTATATTTTTGACTTATTTAATGCATTATTTAGATGAATATATAAGTAACATGCCTATTTTGTAACTTAACCCAAGTCACATGCTATTTTGTGACTTATTTTTGACTTAAGATCGTATTTTTGACTTAATGTAATAGATCTTCTAACATGATTTTTTACCAGCTGATCACATGCCTATTTTGTTTCCCCTTTCCCTTCTTGAATTCTCTGAAATGAAGAAATTAATATTGATACAAAATTGCTTCACTTTCATATATATTCTTAGAGCTTTTTAGAAGGAATATGTTATAACTGCCATTAAATCCTCTTAACTAAATGTTTTATCCTGACATATGGGTTTGTTTATATGTATAGATTATTTATTAACAATATTTCATAATTTGATCGACGCAGTCACGCATAAACTAAATTACAATGTATATTGATAAAAATAAATTATATATTATCAAAATTAATAGCTATGTTGATAAAAATAAATTTAATTGTACATGAAAAACTTACTTTAGAGCCACATTAAATTTCGTGGTAGTTCTTAGCCCTCATGATCATCATCATCATCGGTGTGCGAGCTTTCCGACCTTTGCCTATAATGTTGGCCATATTGATACCCATGATCATATGTGCCCCCTTGAAACTGAGGCGGTAGCAACGAATATGGCTCAGTGTAGTACATAAAGGCCGGTCCTCCAAAAATCTAACCAACGAAGTCATATAGCACCGGGTAGGTTTGTTGTGGCTAGTAGTATGGGTTACTGGTTGCTCAATCTTCGGTATTTTACAAACTGAATCCCCCGAAGCTAGAAGTCATATAACCCATATCCGTATTATCATGTGGACCTTGTGGTGGTGGTGTTTAATATGATTCCGATGCTCCTCTTCCTTCAACCCCTCCCATTCTAAATATAGGAGTGTCGAACAATGTTAACGGTGTCGAGTCATCGTCCCATGCCGCCATATCTCTATAAGGATCAAAGGTACCAATATCCTCCCCTCCACCACTAATGCCAACGTCCCTTCCACCATCATGCCCTCCACCATCATCCTCACAACTCCCATCATCACTATCGGGCTGCGTTTCGTCATCAGATTCAACCACTGAATGACTATTCAATCTTCTTTTTCGTCTCGGTGGTTGGGAAGCCCGCTCGCCATTTTTTTCAAAGATTGTCCGACCATTCAAAGTCTCTCATCTAAGATCTCTTCGATCCATTGATTCAAAGGGTCCATCATTCTTGAATATATAATCCAACTGGATGAGATAAAAATACTCACTGTCTGCAAGGTAGAATATGATAGATGAATTAGTATAATATGTAAGTAAGACTTCATACAATTGAGGAACTAAGACTTCATATAATTGCTTACCACGGTTGGTCCTCTGTATATTCCTAACTCTTAATCGCATGTTGTAGTGGCAGTAAACTAACTTTTCCAATCGTTCCATAGTTAGTTTATTCCTTGTCTTAGTATGAATGAGAGAGAAAGTTTTTCAAATTCGCTCACAGTTGGACGAGGAACATTTTTGCGACAATACCCTCATTGCTACCCGTCTCAATATCGGACCATCACCTCCATAATGCATCCACCAATCAGCGAGTTTTTCATGTTTAATTTGGGATTGCGCCAACGGGGTCCCAAATGACCCGTATCTCTTGCGAAACACGTTAATCTATAAAGATGAAATACAGTAAGCCACATATCAATAAACATATCATAATATCACATGACATTTGACTTTTTAGTTATAAAGTATGATACTATGATTACTCACATCTCTGATGGCTTGACCTTGGTCTGCCAACTCAGGGAGCATCCGTTGGATTACATTGAGCAAACCGGTATACACTTCATCAGTGTCACTCAACTCGAAGCGTCGCGTATACTGGAAGGCCGGATTCAAGTAGTGTACTACACATCAAATATGAGCAATTTCATCAGTATATAAAAATAATAAATAAATAAATAAAACTCACTACATAAGCAGTTTAACATGTTATACCTACTGTATGCAAGTACTGGTAAAATTGTGTATCCCACCTCTTGTCGATAATCACCCAGTATCGTTTATATTTTGTAGGGCATTTGATTTTGATAGCCAATTTTGCCTTATCCATTGACTCATAAACGTACCCCATCGTTGGTTTTTCATCACCATTAATCAATCTCAACACTTGCACCAACGGGGTAGTGACGGCGATCAGGTGGTCAACATCTGTCCAAAACTGCGTGTTGTAGATCAGGTCAGCAACTTCAGTGCAAGCTAGTCTCTTTGCTCATGGGAGTTTTATTTCATGTTTATTCCATTCTTCCGACGACACCATGCTTTTTAGCTCACGCCTATATCTAGCCAAACTCTGTAGGGCTAAAAACTGTATTACAAAACGTGTAATCACAGGTTAGAGCAACTCATTGTTCGTGAAGTCTCTAATTAAATTGACCAACTTATCACTGTTGTACAGGTAGGAAGTAATCATTCTTCCCTTCTGAATAGTTGCCTGTGCCTTGCTTCTCTTACCTAAATCCTCAAGAATGAGGTCTACGCAATGAGTGACATACGGGGTCCAGTACAGGTGACGTCTCTTCATCATTAGTTTTAATCCAGCGGCTTTGTAATTTATCGCATTGTCTGTTACCACCTGTACAACCCGCTGCTCTCCAACCTCTTGAACTACCTTATCCATTAGTTGAAAGAGGCAATCAGCAGTCTTTGCGTGTCTAGAAGCATCAACTGATTTCAAAAATACTGTCCCGACATCGCTGTAAATCAAAAAGTTGATCAAACTCTTCTTTGTGGGACCAGTCCATCCATCGCACATAATTGTGCAACCTCTCTCATCCCATACATCCTCAAAGCTTTGTACATAGACAGTTATCTTATCGTACTTATCTTTTAGTAAGGGCCCAGATATCTCGTATGCAGAAGACTTTTTAACTCCTGGACTAACTTCTGTACTTGTATTAATCATGCTTTTGAAATACGGCGACTCTGCTACTTGGGTTGGACTGTGGTTGTATATAAAAAACTTGGCAATTGATTTTCCAAGCTTCTTTCCCATTTTATAAAGTGAGATTGCACTCAATTTGGTTTGTTTGGAGTTTTCAGTGCGATACATGAATGAATTCATGAGACTTGTAGTACGGCCTCTAGTAGACGGCCTATAATCCCTCCCGAATGCTGACCTACGCAACCCGACAGTCTGCTCAACATCCTCATCAACATCCACAATATTTAGCCTACGAGTAGATCCATCACCAGCAACAGGCATAGATGGGTCCCTCAACTTGGACCGAAACCGATAATCGACTTCTTCCTGATCTCGCCGCTGTTGTGCTTCTCTGACACTCTCTCTCATAGCTCTCGCTATCTGCTTATCCTCATCCTCAGGTCCAGGTGATGTAAACTCTGGATTTGCCCTCCTGATTCTCTCATACATTTCCCTATTATGATTGGCTTCAGCTTTTTTCTTTCATTTTGCCGCTTGTAAACTAGCTCTAACATTTTCTTTTACTTCTCTGGGTACATTGGGACATCTTTTTGTCTTTCCCTTTATGTGAGCCAGATGCTCCTTTAACCGTGTGATACCTCCTCCTAACAGTTTTTTTCACAAAGCTTACACTCTATCCGTAGTCTATCACCATCTATTTTTATACCGTATTGCCATGATGGATTTGACGATCGTACCATATTTATTTATTTCACCTGCATGAATGAGCAAACGATTGGATTAAATTAAATATCTAATTTACACTTGAAAATAAAATTTATTTTTTAATTATTGTTATTTAAAAATATTAAATTATATTTTATTAAATTTATTTGATATTATTCTAATTTTTATAAAATTTAGATTACATTTAAAATTTTATTTGATATTATTCTAATTTTTAAAAGATTATATTATATTTTACCAAATTTATTTGATATTATTCTCATTTTTGAATATTTATTTGATATTATTATAATTTATGAATATTTATTTGATAGTATTCTAATTTTTGAATATTTATTTGATATTATTCTAATTTTTAAAAATTTATTTACTATTATTCTAAATTTTAAAAATTTATTTGAAATTTATTTCATATTATTCTAATATTTAATGAGACATATCCCATAATTATGGGACATACCCCATTATTTTAATTATTTTAATTACATGTGACCCATAATATTAATTATTTTAATTATATGTGACCCATAATTTTAAGGGTATATGTGACTGATATTGACCCATAATTTTAATTATTTAAATTATTTTATAATTTTTAGGGTACATGTGACCCATATTATTAATTATATTAATTATATTAATTATTTTGTGACCCATAATTTTAATTATGTAAATTATTTTATGACCTATAATTTTAAGGGTATATGTGACCCATATTATTAATTATATTAATTATTTTGTGACCCATAATTTTAATTATTTAAATTATTTTGTGACCCATAATTTTAAGGGTATATGTAACCCATATTGACCCATATTATTAATTATATTAATTATTTTGTAACACATAATTTTGTGACCCATAATTTTAAGGGTATATGTGACCCATATTGACCCATATTATTAATTATATTAATTATTTTGTGACTCATAATTTTAATTATATGTGACCCATAATTTTAATTATTTAAATTATTTTGTGACCTATAATTTTAATTATTTTAATTATTTTAATATCTACCATTAAATATGGTAGATCTTTCATATTTATCGGTAAATCTATCATTAAATATGGTAGATCTTTCATATTTATGGGTAAATCTATCATTAAATATGGTAGATCTTTCATATTTATGGGTAAATCTATCATTAAATATGGTAGATCTATCAAATTTATGGCTAGATCTACTATATTTAAGGGTAGATCTATCATATTTATAGGTAGATCTATCCTTAAATAAGGTAGATTTACCTTTAAATAAAGTAGATCTACCTTATTTTACCATTTAAAACGAAATAAAATGATAGAAAAATGATAAAATACGTACTTTCGGCGTTGATCCCAAGCTTTTTTGTGCGATTCGACAGCGATTTAGGGTGCAAATAATCAAAAAAGAAGAGTGCAAATGAGGAAGAAGAAGGAAAAAGAAGAGAGGAGCAAAAAAGTAAAAAAAAACACTCAAAACCGACCCTATAATCGGCTAAGTCGATGCTTGGCCCACGTCGTTCGTATCGGACGATAATTTAAGTTTTTTTTTTAAAATTTTTAGATTTTTTATATTTTCGAACGATAATATCAAATTATCGTCCGATAATTTCATATTGTCGTCCGATACAGACGATACGGGCAATACTTTACCCTATCGGACGATAATTTGGGTATTTTCGATAGGGTACGATACATACCCTATGTATCGTACCGTTGAGGTCTGAAACCGATACGTATCGGTATCGAACGATATTTTGACCCATATTGGGACATATCATAAAGGATATGTTTGGTTGCACGTAATGGTGCTGAAAGATGCACGTAAGGGGCAAATTATGCAAGTCAAACATGAAAAGTGCGTTTGATTGGAGATTTGATCAATTCGATGAAACGCGTCTTGTGTGGAAAGAGCTCTACGCCGTAGTCCAACCCCTCATTCATAGCTACACGGTTTCAATAGGGCCATTATTTCTTCTTTGAATGTGGAAGAAGAAAATGGAAGTTCAAACGTGGCAGAAGAACAGAAGAGATCAACCCACGTTTATTAATTAATTATTTTTCTGTTTTCATTGAAATCATCAATCAGAATAATCAGATGAAAATCGTTCTCAATTCCTATGAAAGGGTGTGGGTACTCAGTTTCGCTTTATCACTCTCTACAAATTTTATTTTATTTTATTTTTTTTCTCCTTTTTTGTTTTTGTTCATTTCTTTATTTAGTGAATTTGAAATGGATTGATTCCATTAAACGTCTGTCTTTGCCTTTGCCCTGCCTTTGCCCCTTACTCAGTCACAAGGTAAAAAAAACAAGGTGAGATTTTCAGAGGCATCATATTTCACAAAGAACATTTTTTTGCCAATTGAATCTAGTTAAAAGTTTATCAGGTGCCGTGAAATTAGTTGAATTTGAAATCAATAGCTAAAATGAGATATTACTTGAATTTGAAATCAATAGCTAAAATGAGATATTACTTGAATTTGAAATCAATAGCTAAAATGAGTTTAATAACCTAAAGATAATATTTTCGCCCCTAAGATATTAATAATATTTGTCTTTTAATTACTTAGAAACACAATTTTCTAATTCAAAGGGCCAGTATCCTCTTCTGTTTTTTATAAATAAAGGACCAGTATCCTTTTTAACAATGTCTTGGTAAAAATTCAAGGCTAGTTAATTATTATAGAACTTCGATCATTGATCAATCTCTATGCTTCGATCATTGATTAATTTTTATAGAACTTCAAGTGAGATATGCAAATTGGCAAACAACTTAAAAACGCCTCTTATGGCCCATAGACTGTTAATGTTCCACTTTATTGACAAGTGGACTTGGGAAAGGGTTAATAGCACAAAAAGGAAGTATGGACCTAATGTGTCTACATTAAGGACAAGGTTGGGTTATCAGTAAGGGCACGTTTGAATTGCCGTACTCCATAACAAGTTTTGCGGTTGTTGACAAGGCTGGTAAATGCCTTAACACGTTACTGATCAAACTAATGGACTTTAGAATATGTGTTTGAATAACTCCTTTTTAAACATGTATCACGTTGAAACACAGTTAGAAGCTTTGTTTGCTTGAACATTTGAATTTCAGGTAAGTGATCAATGGCAAGTGAAATTTAATTTCACCATCCAAACTGTAGGCTGCAATCAGGACGTGCTCGATTGTTCATTTCATCTATAATTTTGATGGCTCGCAATCCAAACGTAGTAGAATGTTTGGAGCAGTTTTTTTTCATAGTGCACATAAGCGATCAGGTCTTCATGGCCCTGTTTGGTTTGCACAAAAATATTCCTAAAATTTTCATTATATATGTACTACTTATTTCCAAGCTAAATGCATGATGCACTTATCACTGCCATTTATGTAACTATCACTATTAATAATTAATCCACATGTCATGAAGCGATAGAGAAGAGTTTATTTTTTCCAGGTGATCACTTACCTTAACCGGCTACATAGACAAAAATAAAGAGAAAATAAACACATAAAACTAGCACCAACACAAGAAACCAACAAAAAAGTGTCACACAACAATGTCTCCCAAGCTTATGGTCATTTGGACTCACTTGGAATATCAATGACCTCCGCCCTCCTTCGCAGCCAAGGAAGAGGATGTCCCATCTCTTTTTGGTTATTTGGGGTCGAAGAGAGAGTTCATTTTCCTTTCTTTGCTTCCTATGTAACTTAGCAGATTGTCTTTTTTCAGTGGCTTCGGCTCTTTCGGCCATAGTTGGCGCTTGTACTATTTAGGCTTTGGTACTCGTGGTAGTGAAACTCCTTCTTCTTCAGATGAAAGGTCTATTAATGGACTTTCGGCTGCCTCGTTGGCTATCGGCTCGCCATGATCTTGTGCCCGATTGGCACTCGTTTGGGCGCCTGTGGCTGTGAGGCCCAAAGGGGATGATGTGATTGTTCGGGTATGTGGGATATGCATGGTCCTTTTTGGATTAGAAGAGCTTCTGGCATCACTAATCTGAGGCATACCTCTTGAAAGAACCTGTACATTAAAGCTTCTAGAAAATTAGTTAAATTGACTTTGAGTTTGATTATTAAACAATAATATGCCTACTAAAATTCATATCTGAACATGCACAAACAACCAATATCATAATTTTCTAAAAAAAAAAAAAACTAATATCAATAAAAGCATTGTAGCTGACCAAAATGTCCTCATTTCATAAATAAAAAAACACTATAATAGACCATAATAGCCAAAAATTTAAGTTAAACTCTAAGCTGACCAAAAGGTCACATTGCTCTTCCACACAAGCTCCACATTGCCAGAGCTCCTAAACTCTAAGCTGTAAAAACTGGCTAATGAGTTTGTTGAAGGGGGTTAAAGGGCTTGTGGGAAATGGAGTGACTGTGCAGGAAGTAGGGCGTCTGTATGGGAGTGGAAGCTCTCCCAAACTACTTTTCAGAGACTCTAACACCACCTCCAACTCTCCAAACAGTCTGTTGGCCACCTTCTTATTTCTTATTATTATACCAAATCCCAACAACAAGGCCTTCTTCAATAATGGAAGTGGACGGTGCATCCAACATAGATAAATTTTAGAGTATCTATAAATACACCCACGGAATTGTTGAGTTTACTCATGTTGAAAAACATTGACTGCGTTGAATCAGACGATGGAGATTATTTATCCTCCCAATCTTTCACACAATGGATGTTGAGATCATGGGCGTACCATCACACGGTTAGTGTTTTATTTTCCGTGGCATACATCTAAGAAAAGTGACCTTAACATCACGTGCATGCTCAAAATTGACTTTAAGGTCACCTTTTTGAGTGTGTACCACATGAAAAAAATAACTGACCATCTGATAGTACGCCCATGATTTTAAGATTGATCGTATGAAATATTGGGATTATAAACAATCTCCATCATTTGATTCAATGCATTCAATGTGTTTCGGCATGGGTGAACTCAAAAATTTGGTGGGTGGATTTAAAGGTACTCTAAATTTTATCAATAAATGTGCTAGAATTAATTCGTTTTGGTCCTACACCATTATAAGGTTAGAACAAAACTAGTAATCTTCCAATTGCCCTTCTAAAGGT
Source organism: Chloranthus sessilifolius (assembly GCA_021018995.1). Lineage (NCBI taxonomy): Eukaryota > Viridiplantae > Streptophyta > Magnoliopsida > Chloranthales > Chloranthaceae > Chloranthus > Chloranthus sessilifolius. The sequence continues at coordinate 124,465,998 of CM037589.1, read as the reverse complement.
TGAGTAGGTTGTACTCAAGTGTATAAGGCTCCCACTTTCAATGCGGTCTTGGGAGAGGTAGATGGTAATCAGTCTTACCCACATTGTGAAGAGGCTGATTCCAAAACTCGAACTTGCATCAATTATATGTTGATTCCAAAGTGCCATTCTATGTGGGAAATTTAATAGATAGGCTACATCAATTATATGTTAGAAAATTATAAAAAAAAAAATAATATTATAAAACTTTTCTCACAATACTCCCTACTTTGGGATTGTAATGCGGAAATACTCCTGTGGCATAAGTTCTCATAATACTAAGGCGGCGTGCATAGCTCTCTGTTAGCTCCTGCCATAGTAGAGTTCACCTGTTTTAGTAGGTTCTCATCCTCTTGCTAACATCCTGCTACCTGCTTTAGCAGGTACCCCTTCCCCTTGATAACTCCTTGCATACCAAGATTTTATGCAAGATTTACCTGTTCAGCAGTTCTACCCTACTCTCTACTCACTCCTTGCTAAAGTAGATTTTATTTGCTCTGATAGGGAGCTAGTAAAGAGCAGGGAGGTTGCTACTAGAGCAGGAAAATCTTCCTTTGCAGGGAGTTAGAAAAGAGAATGAGAATCAATTAAAGCAAGTGAACTCTGCTGTGACAGGGGCTAACAAAGAGCTATGCCATACGCAACCTAAATCTTTATTTTAAATTATGTGCAAGGGCACTCATGTATTGTCTCTAACAATTATAGTGAGAAGACTACAAGTAAGAAGTTTTAGGTAGTAAGAAGTCTAAAATTGATAGATTAGAAGTAAGAAAAAAAATCATTTGTGCAAACTTGATGGTTGTTCTTAAAACCTAGCTGGTGTAACCATATATGTTAAGACTTAAATTTTGTAAGTAAATGATAAGTTGGAACTTAGAGAAAGGCCTAGGAATAAATGGTTCAGCGGAACAAGTATGAACTATGATTTGTTCAAGTTACTATAGAACCAAACGGATAATTTGAGAAACACATCTCAACTAGTGTAATAGCCCGAAAAATCTCGTTGAACTATGACCTCGGGATTCGTGTCCGATTGGTCTTAGGTTTGACCATGAGATAGTTCCTTGATGAACTTAGGGTGAGGTGAGCGGATGTGATGTGTGAACCAGTGTAGAAGAGTGGAGAGATAGAGGAGTGTGTAGAGTGGCATACACTGATGGGTGTGTATGTGCTCCACACCGAGAAAAGAGATAAGATAAAAAGGGTTGAAAACCCTAACTTTCATGTTTTGGTGGTTGAGAGAAGTAAAGAAGAGAGAGAAAGAGAGAGGAGTAAGAGAGGAGTTATTGTGGGTGATTGGAAGAAGGATTCAAGCATTAAAGAGGCCGGATTTGACGCAAGGAACTGCTAGAAACCAAAGTCGAACCCTAGCCTTCCAACCATTTGATTTGAAATCAACTTGAGATCTATTTAAGGTAAAATTTTGTAAATAAGATGCATAGATTATAGGGGTTAAGTTGCGCTTAAATGTGGGTTAAATCATAGGATAATGGCTTAGAAAAATAGAACAAAAGTATGGAAAAGATTGGAAGAATAGCTCGAAGGGTTGAATCGACAATTTGATTAATCGAAATTGGGTTTCATTAATCGAAATTGGCCGAAGTTGAAAGGTCGAGGACCCGATTTCATTAATCAATTTGATTTGATTAATCGACCTTGATTTCGATTAATCGATTTGGGGATCGATTAATCGATCGAGAACTCCAGTGAACCCCGGGGTTAAAGGAAATGACTTGAGGAAAATCGACTAATCGAAATGGGATTTGATTAATCGATTTTGTTTTCGATGTCGATTTGGAATCGATTAATCAACTTGTGAAACTCAATCGCTCGAACCGAGGGTCTACTTTGCGAAGAAGGATTTGATTAATCGAAATTGGATTCGATTAATCGAATGAAAACTCGATCGAAAAGGAATTTGCTTTGAAAAGAAGAATTTCGATTAATCGAAATTGGATTCATTAATCGAATGAAAACTCAATCGCTCGAATCGGAATGGACTTTGCGAAAGAGAATTTCGATTAATCGATATTGACCTTCGATTAATCGATTTTGGAAATCGATTAATCAAATCAGATTCGATTAATCGATTTTGGAATTCGATTAATCGACTGAGATAAAGTATGTTGACTTTTAGGTTTGACTTTAAGATTCTTGGGGGATCTTATACCTTCTTTATTGCATCCTTTGTGATGTGTTTCACCTGTGATGTGGTACCATAGGTGGTACGTGTGGACTAGTGCACAAGGAGCCACGTGGGACCTTGATGCATTGAACAAATGAAGACTTGAGGTAGGGAACACCTTGAACATGTACTTTATTTTACAAGAGCATGTATGTAGTGATATAGATTTCAATTCAATCATTTTTACTGCTTAAAGAATTGTGAAAAGCGTGTGTGTGTGATATTCATAAGAGTAAACGAATAAGCCATCCCCAGGGGATGAAGAAGTAAAGAGACAAGAGCATCAGATGTGATGCAAGTAAATGGATACATCCCAGGGATGTATCCAAAGATTGAATCATGTTTGATAGGGCCTAACTGATATAAGATAGCACACTTACACGGTGAATAACTATATGTAAGGCACCGATATTTTTGTTATTTGAGGTTTGATAGGTTACCCCACCGACGTGGCGGGATATCCACGACTAACACGGCAGGATATCCGGTGGACTACGGGCGTAAACCGTGAGGCCCAAAGTGAGGCTTATCCGACATATGAGACAAGTGAAACCCGCCACCAATCCCCCGGGAAAGGGCTTGGGTACTATATGGTATTCGGGAATACATTGAAACTGTCTATATAGATGACGATGAAGGGTATCTCATCGAGGCTCGATGCTATATTGCTCGGGGATTACTTAAGTTGAAAGTTTAAGTTTTGCTTTAGGCCTTTTCAGCATCATTCATGAGTAAATGAAACTATAAGTAATCAACAGTAAAACGAAATGCTTTTAATCTGTTTCATTAACAACTGCATAGATTCATCATGCATGGCATATCATGGAATACATGTGAGTTATAATTTATATGTTCAAACTGTGTTTGTTCCCTATTGAGCTAGGATGTAGCTCACCCTATAGACTATACGTCGCAGGTCCACTATTAGCAGCTGCGGCTTGAGGGCAGTCGGATCGTGAGTGGGACCTTCACCTCGGAGGACTTCTTCTAGAGGACTCCATTTGTGCCACTTTGAGGGATTTTACAGAGAGTTTTGTACGGCTTGGTATGTCAAGCCTTGATTTTGTGAAAACCATGTATATAAGGTTTTGGATTATTCTTTTGGGACGAACCATCCGTGATGATTTCTATCATCGATGGTTCGGATCGGTTCTCCATTCATGTAGGGGCATGAGGGTAGAACTGTCTTTTGGAAAGTTAATTAATATAGATTTAAATTCTGAAGTTTCATTTATAGTACTTTTGATGCTTGATATACCAGTGTTCCGTGCATAGCTAAGGGCACGGTCAAGATGATCGTGCTGATGGCACGGGTTTCGGGGTGCCGAAATCCGGGCTGTCACAACTGGGCTCAATATGAGGTAGATTGTTAGAGTATTGCACAAAGATTGACAGAAAATAGATCGAAAAATTGCTTCAAGGCGCGATTAGATCGCTGTCTTTAAGACAATATTTGCCCCCTATATGCAACGGGATATCGACAAATTCGCCTCCAGGATACAATGAAGCCTCGGTGAAGAACCGATCTGTCACACACTACGTTGCACTGTAGTGTGCGACCCAACGAAACGAAGACGCAGAATGCTCTGGTTTGCACACGAATTCTGAGGGCTCAGATGTAAGATTCGGAAATTGCAAGTGTTTAGAATTCCTCCTCTGACCTCTATTTATAACTTTCAGAGCACCTTTTCAGGGGCGGTTGTGTCTGTTGGTTGCTTGCAATCGAGGGCCCTGATCGATCCGATCAACGGTTGTAAGGATCCAACGGTTCACATCCGAACAGTTACATCTTTTGGTCAACTGATTTGTTTGAATTCGAAATCGTAACTGTTTGTTCGAATCCGAAATCCGACCGTTTCCTTGAACGGTCGGAAACTGCCTAATGCACACAAGTGGTGCACACGTGCGAAGTCAATCCGTGCCCGGTCAACAAGTCAACCGATCGGATCATCTCAGTTCAAATAGGAAAGGCTCCTCAAGCTCCTCGCGACGATGCGAAGTGCAAAGTGCGCCTTAAAAGTGCCAATTGCGCCATTCGCACATCGCAGCAGCAGCGTCTTGGCGTGTCGCAACCGCTATGGTATGTTATTCTTATTAAGCCAAACAATATGGAAGGTAAGTTTCCATATATAAGCCATAAATATTTCTTGTAAAATAGTGAGGTGGGACAAAACATTTACAACACTTTTAAACTTATGGTGGGAAAAATTTCCCTCCAATATTAATTCAAAATTCAAGTAATTTTGACTTGAAGGTTAAAAGCATCCTTTTAATATGGAACCAATCACTTTAAGGAACCATTTAAAAATAAATAAACATTATTAAATTAATAATAGATAAATATTATTAAAGTAATAAATATTTATTTGGTAAATATCCAACATTCCTCCTCTATTTACAAAATAAATATCCATCCTCCCCTATTTTGGAAATAAAGAAACTGAGAGTCATTCTTGAATCTGATATCCAAAAACAGTATATATATGTACCAAAGAAATTTGAGCATTTCTTGACTACTGTATGCATAAATGAAGGTGTCCTAATGAATTGAACCTTCACTTAGTGAGAATACATCAAAGTTGATAAAGAACTTTAGTGATCTAATTTCTTGAACTAATTTTCTTGTATAATCAACCGGATATATCACACATAAGTAATCTAAGTTTCATTTCATTTTAACAACCAAAGACGCTTTTATGGCCTTGTGCTTATACCCATTCATGAGTTGTATTTAAGAAAAGCCTTTATCTTTCTTGAGCGGCCACACTTCAGTAACTCATATAGGTCATTCTATCGAAATGCCCTTGTAACTTAGACATTTCAACATTATATGTTATAGGGATTAAGAGAAATACCTCAACCTCTTCCTTACGTGACAAGTTCCACATTATTACTTGAGATGGTTGGAGTTGTAAACTCGCACTTTTAATAATGTGCAATCACTACATATGATTTATTTTCCCATTGAACCTTTAGTTTCTGGACTTTAGAAAATAGGTCGGGTTACCATCATAGGTGATGTAATCTATTAGGCTTTAAACCCATCCCTTCTGATGTTTTAATAACTACATCTCTTGCAAGACCTTTTGTAAATGGATCCGCTAAATTTGCAAAGGTCCAGATTGAATTGATAGTAATTACTCCTTCACGAGTAATTGACTAACATAACCTGTCTTAAACTTATATGTCTAGACTTTCCATTATAAATTTTGCTATAAGCTTTAGATAGCGCAGCTTCACTATCACAGAATAAAGAGATTGGTGGCATAGGCTTTGGCCAAATAGGAATTTCTAATAGTAAATTCCTTAATCACTCTGCTTCCTTGCTCCCTGCCGCAAGAGCAATAAATTCTGATTCCATAGTTGCATGTGTTATGCATGTTTGTTTCTTTGATCCCCAAGAAACTCGGGCACCTCCAAGTGTAAATACCCATCCACTAGTAGACCTTGACTCATCTGTATCATTGTTCCAACTAGCATCTGTGTATCCCTCAAGTACAGTAGGATAACCAACATAATGTAAAGCATAATCCTTAGTTTTATTAAGATAACTTAATACTCTACTAATTGCTTTCCAATGTTCATGACTAGGATTACTAGTATATCTACTTAATTTCCCTACCGCATAAGCAATATCAGGTCTAGTGCAATGAGTAGCATACATCAAACTACCAATTACTCTAGAAAAGTCTAATTGAGATACACTTCTATTATCGTTGGGTTTTAATTTTATACTTGGATCAAAAGGTGTTGGTGCTAATTTTCCATTATGTTTAAATTTCTTTAGCACTTTTTCTATATAGTGTGACTGAGATAAAATAATATTATTATCTTGCTTAAATAATTTTATTTCAAAAATTACATCGGCTTCACCCATGTCTTTCATATCAAATTTTGAAGCCAAAAAACTTTTTGTATATATAATACTTTCTATGTCTGTACCAAAAATTAAGAGGTCATAGAGACAAATAATTATTCCTTTACCCTTTGATATCTTACTATAAATGCATTTATCGATTCATTAATCTTGAATCCATATGATAAAATAATACTATCAAATTTTTCATGCCACCCTTAGGAGCTGTTTTAGACCATATAGGGACCTAATAAGTTTACAAACTTTATTTTCATGTCCTTGCATGATAAAACCCTAGTTGATCCATATATACTTCCTCTTCAAGTTCACCATTTAAAAAGGGTCTTAACATCCATTTGATGAACTTGAAGTTTATATATAGAAGCAAGAGCAAATAAGATCCTTATGGAAGAAATCCTAGCTCGGAGCATAGGTATGAAAATAATCAATACCATGCTTTTGTCTAAAACCTTTGGCAACAAGTCTAGCCTTAAACTTGTTTATAGTGCCATTAGGATTAAGTTTTCTTTTAAATATCCACTTACAACCTATAGGTTTAGATCCCTGTGGTAAGTCTACTAATTTCCAAGTATTATTGGACATGATAGAATCCATTTCATCATTTATAGCTTCTTTCCAAAAAGCAGAATCAATAGACTTAACAGCTTCATCAAAAGTTTGAGGATCTTCATCGATATTAAAAACAAACTTCATTTTCTTAGTTTTCTCATTTCTGGTTCCTTCTACAAGATACACATAGAAATCTGACCCAAAATCGGTGGCTTTCCTAGGTCTCTTACTTCTTCTAGGCTCCATCTTTTCATCTTCACTACTAGAGAGATGAAGAGAATCAGAAGATTCATCTAATTTAGAGGATGCAAGAGGTTTAGAAATAGTAGAGAAAGTATTCTCATAAAATACTGCATCTCTAGATTCAAAAATTGAATCCTTTTCAAAAATATTATTATGCTCACATACTAAAATTCTGTATATAGGACTATTAATAGAATATCCCACAAAAATACATTCAATGGCTTTAGGACCTAATTTTGTACGTTTATAATTGGGTACCCTAACTAATGCTCTACAACCCCATACTTTTAAATAGTGTAATTTGGGAGGTTTGTTCTTCCAAATTTCATATGGAGTTTTAGAAGATTTTTTAAAAGGTATCCGATTTAAAATATAACATGCAGTAAGTAATGCTTCTCCCCATAAATTTGAATTCAAACCAGAATTTGTTAACATAGAATTTACCATTTCTACTAGAGTCCGATTTTTCCTTTCGGCAATTCCATTTGATTGAGGAGAATATGGAGCGGTGACTTCATGAATAATTCCATACTTGTCACAAAATTCAGAAAATTCATGTGACATGTATTCACCTCCCCTATCCGATCGTAATGCCTTAATTTTAAAATCTAATTGATTTTCCACTAATGCCTTATAGGAGATAAATTTACTAAATGCTTCATCTTTTAATTGAAGAAGAAAAACATATGTAAATCGAGAGCAATCATCAATAAAAGTGATGAAATATCTTTTCCCTCCTCTAGTAGTAATATTATTTAAACTACATAAATCAGTATGAATTAAATCTAATAGTTTAGATTGTCTTTCAACACTTTTAAATGATTTTTTAGTCATTTTAGATTGACGATATGCTACATCTATCTTTACCATAATTTATATGTATTTTAGGAAGAAGTTCTAATTTAATCATATTATCCATAGAACGTAAATTTAAATGCCCTAATCTATTATGCCATAAATAAATTGAGTCACACATATAAACCGAAGAAGCAGATTTTTCATTGATATTGAACTTAAACATTCCACAAGAGGCATACCCCTTGCCTACAAACATCCCTTTCTTAGAAAGTACAATGGAATCGGATTCGATCACAATTTTGAATCCATGTTTGTTCGTAATACAATACAAGATTTTTTCGGATTTCAGGAACATGAAGGACATCATTCAGGGTAACAGATTTTCCCGAAGTAAAGTGTAGAACAACTTTGCCTTGACCTACCACTTTGGCAGTAGTGGAATTTCCCATGAACAATTCATGTCCATCATGAGCCTCCTCATAGGATATAAAATTATTCCTATCAGAAGTAACATGCCTAGTAGCTCCAGAATCGAGCCACCATTCATTTCCACCATCTACCATATTGACTTCGGAGATCACCGCAATGAGATCTTCTTCACCCACAATGTTTGCCTGATTTTTATTTTTCAAAAATTCTCGACAATCACGTTTGAAATGGCCGGGTTTATTGCAATAAAAACAAGTACCCTTCTTTGCTTTTTCCTTGTATTGTCCTCTCTTGAAATCCTTCTTATTCGGCTTCAGTTTAAAGTTCTTCCCTTTGTTCTTCTTCTTCGATGTGGATGCATCTTCAACAATGTGCGCATTGGAGACGAGTTCAGTTTTCTCCTCTTCCTTGTCACGTGAGCAGCCTCTTCTTCTATGCGAAGATGAGTCAAGAGTTCCTCCATAGTACGATCTTCCTTCGTATGTTTCAAACTCTTACGGTAATCTTTCCATCCCAACGGTAATTTTGCAATAACCGCAGAGACTTGAAAACCTTCGTCTATTGTGCTTCCTTCCGTCACAAGATTGTTGAAGATAATCTGCATCTGGTGCACTTGCTCTAAAATAGGTTTAGAATCATACATCTTAAAATTAAATAACTCACTTACTAAGTATGTGCGCACACTGGCCTCTTCTATTTTGTACTTACGTTCAAGAGACTCTCATATCTCTTTTGCGATTTTATAAATTTGACAGACGTCAAAAAGAGAATCGGCAAGAGCGTTGAGAATATAGCCTTTGCATGTATAATTGTCGCTTTCCCATTTCGTACGGATTCTACCTTCTTCAAGCGTTTCATCTTCTTTCTCCAATGATGGTGAGTCCATAGTGAGAACGTATGCGACTTTCAAAGTTGTGAGTAAAAAATGTACTTTTGATTGCCATCGTTTGAAATTGGTGCCATTAAAGCACTCGAGTTTCGTGATCTTCGTGTTGGAGAGTTCCATCATCTTTTGTGCCATAGTAGTATTGTCATAAAATTGTTAGAGTATTGCACAAAGATTGACAGAAAATAGACCGGAAAATTGCTTCAATGCGCGATTAGATCGCTGTCTTTAAGACAATATTTGCCCCCTATATGCAACGGGATATCAGCAAATTCGCCTCCAGGATACAATGAAGCCTCGGTGAAGAACCGATCTGTCACACACTACGTTGCACTGTAGTGTACCCAACTAACGAAGACGCAGTAATGCTCGGTTTGCACACACGACGAGGGCTCAGATGTAAGATTCGGAAATTGCAAGTGTTTAGAATTCCTCCTCTGGCCTCTATTTATAACTTTCGGAGCACCTTTTCAGGGGCGGTTGCTTGCAATCGAGGGCCCTGATCGATCCGATCAACGGTCGGTTGTAAGGATCCAACGGTTCACATCCGAACAGTTACATCTTTTGGTCAACTGATTTGTCTGAATTCGAAATCGTAACTGTGGTACACACGTGCGAAGTCAATCCGTGCCCGGTCAACAAGTCAACCGATCGGATCATCTCAGTTCAAATAGGAAAGGCTCATCAAGCTCCTCGCGACGATGCGGTTGTCTTGCGGCGTCGCCTTAAAGTGCTAATTGCGCTTATCGCCATTGCGCAGCAGCGTCTTGGCGTGTCTTGAACAATATGGAAGGTAAGTTTCCATATATAAGCCATAAATATTTCTTGTAAAATAGTGAGGTGGGACAAAACATTTACAACACTTTTAAACTTATGGTGGGAAAAATTTTCCTCCAATATTAATTCAAAATTCAAGTAATTTTGACTTGAAGGTTAAAAGCATCCTTTTAATATGGAACCAATCACTTTAAGGAACCATTTAAAAATAAATAAACATTATTAAATTAATAATAGATAAATATTATTAAAGTAATAAATATTTATTTGGTAAATATCCAACATAGATGAGTGGAGATAGACAAGTGATGTATTGTGTGATCAATAAGTATCATTTGCTGTAAAAGATTGGCATAATATAATCTCTATCATATGATTCAATACAATCAACTATTGAATACAACCAACTGTTGAATTTGACGATGGGCTTTGATTGTAATGAATCACATGATTGGGACCATGTTTCATGCCAATCTTTTCTACCAAAAATCTTTATATCATGACTTTCAAATCATAATACTTGGATAGTGGTGGAGCCACATTGTTCAATGGGAGGTCCTGGGATCTCTCATCTCAAATTTTTTTTTCTTTAAAGTTTTTTAAGTTCCATCTTTTTAGGGGCAAGATCTTTTAATAAGGATACCCAAATCCCAAAACTTCTTAAGATATTTTAAAAACTTACGTTTTTATCCATAAAATTTTAAAATAGAAATAGACTTCTAAAATTCTCTCTCTCTCTCTCTCCAAATCCCATCCCAAAATTTTTTCTCGGTTCCCCAAGCCCAGCCACTCTCGAATCTCCATCTCACCCTCTCTCTCTCTCTCTCTCTCTTTCTCAAGAGTCTCCCCCCACTCCCAAATCTCAACGTCTCTCTCTAACTCAAATCTTAGTCACCCATCTCTTTTTATGATATCTCATTCACTCTCCGATCACCAACGCTAAGATTTCTGATTGTCGTCGATTTTTCGTTGAAGTCAAAGGGATGCTATAATTATAATTTTTTAATAAAAAATAAAAGCCCTAATTTATTATTTTTTAGTGAGAATTGCTTCTTTTTTAGAATTATTTAATTATTACTATTATTTTCTATTTTGTGATTGTGATTTGATAAAGCGAGTGTGACAAAATTATTACTATCTTACAACTATAAGAGATATCTTATCAGAAAAATCTTGACTCCGCCACTGTGCTTAGATGGTGTTTCCATGAGATAAAAGTCCAAAAAATATCAAGTTTATCTTTTAAATAGAGTGCATGAGCACAATTTTTAAGAGCAAGTAGTTGCTCCCTTCACCCACTGTTACAAAGGGATAGATTACTTGCAAACGAGATTTGTATCGATGTACATAGTTTAAAAAGTCAAATATAATATTTTTAGGATATATTGCACATGAAATAGCATATAACCCATCTAATTTGAATTCTAAAGATCTTTGGGGTCAAAAAGATAAACACAATATCTATCATTTCATTCGACACAGTCAACTTTTCAATTAAAAAATGCCACGTGGAGTTGGCACATAGGGAGTGTGACAAAGTGGTGGTCGATGTTGATGCAACTCGTGGTTAAATGAGGCCTTGTTTGCTTCTAAAGTGGTAAATAGAAGAGGAAGACGACACTACTCTCTAATTTAGTTAGAGGTTGTTTCATTTCATTCAAATTTGAAAGCTATGTGGGACCATTTAACAACTCTAGATTTGATCTAAAAAAGAAAATCCAAGTTTAGATTTGAACTGGGGATATTTTAAAGGGCACTTCCGAAAATAATGCTTCAAAAACAAACTTTTTAGCAAAAAAAACTGATTTCAAATGTTTTAGAAAAATGATGCTTTCACAGAATTTAGGAACTAAAACGGTGCTTTCATAGTTTTCTGAAGTTCCAAAATCTGTGAAAGCGCATTTTTTCTAAAACGTTTGAAGACGGGTCTTTTTTGCTAAAAAGTTTGTTTTTGAGGCATGTTTCTCTAATTATCCCTATTTTAAATGTGTAACTTTAAATGTGCTCACACATTCTCTGAAAGCACCCATCTTTGAGACCCTTTGAAAACAATTGATTCGTTCGAATCAGATAATAGATATCGTTTTTCACCCCGATCTTCTACACAATAGATCTTGAGATCATGTCGCACCTATCAGACAAGCCATCGTATACCATCCCTGTTAAGAGTATCACCTTCATGGTAAAACATCACCTATTTGTTACTTCTCAGACAATAACATCTGTTATGGAATCTTTCCTACTTAAATAATTTCGTTTTGTACTATTATTATGGATATTTATCAAAATATCAAGTTTGACTGAAAAATCTCTAAAATATTGGTATTTTGTGGGTTTTTTTTTAATGAGCAACTCTTTTTTCCTACTTCTAGAGTCTAATACGTTAGTGATGTTTTTATTGTTTAGGGGAGTGGCCAATATTATACATATTGTCATTCTCAACACTGGTTTGTGTCATTGTTATCATGGGCAAGCCATTGTAGATGCTCTTGGTACTTGGGTACCTTTTGTTATATGTGCTATGTGAGATCATTATGTATTAGATGTGACTTAAATTAACTAAATATGATTTACTTACTAATGTCAATTGTAGATGGTATTTAACTGCTTTGGATAAAATGATAGAGATCTTTTTCATCTCAATTTTGTTCCAGGAAAGATTTTTAGAATATGATGTACCAATCAAATGGTATGCATGTTATTAAACATGACACATCTAAAAATATGACCGAATTACTAAGGCTACATTTAGCATAACTCCTTATCAGCTTCTTGTCAGAGCCAGATATACTTACTTTAGAACCCCTCCTCCCTCCCCTTCTCCTTATTAACTCTCTGCAAAGCAGAATTTATATGCTCTACCAGCTACCTCCCTACTCTCTGCTAACTCCCTGCTAGAGCAAATAAAATCTACTCTGACAAGGAGTGAGCAAAGAGAAGGGGAGAACTGCTGGAGCAGGTAAATACTACTATGCGGGGAGTTAGCAAGGAGAAGGGGTTCCTACTAAAGCAGGTAGCAAAGACTTAACAAAGATAAAAGGAACCTGCTAAAGCAGGTATGCTAAATCTATGGTAAACCCTACTTTGGTACGGAGTTAGCAGAGAGCTATGCCAAACACAACCTAAGTCACTTGGTGCTTGACCTACTAACCTAATACTAACTCATGCCAGAAAATGCTAACCATTTTCTTTTCTCAGGGGCTCGTTGCACAATGGAAGGTTAACAAACTTACAACTTGAAGGTCATAGGTTCAAGCCTAGCTTGACAAAAAAATAAAAAAATAAAAAACAAAAAACATTTCTTTTCTTTGCAATGTTAACCCCTCTCTCTCTCCTCCATAACAACTATAGTGCAGTTTGTGCACCAATGAAAAGCACTAGCATAACATAAAGTGCACCTTGAGAATATAAAACACACTCTGAGCTAAAGAAGTATAGTTTCAGGAGAAAAATACTGCACTAGGGTATATGACAGTGTAGTTTCAGTGAGGTTTCACATATGATCTTAGCCATCCAAATGCGGTTGGAAATGTAGCTCATGGTCGATAAATGCAATATGATCACTGCAATTGAACTGGAAATCCAATGACTGCTGAAGTTTTGCTTACTAGGAAGGCAATTGCAACTTCAATATTCGAAGTGTAGTTTGCGTATCATAAATTACACTTTGAGTGATCCTGACTGAACTAGGAGATCCCCTGTGGGTTTACATATGGTTATTTAACAATTTAAAAGAGACAGTTAGCAAAGTACCGTCAATACTGTAACGATAGGTTCGTCAATGCACTATTGTTGGCATGGACCACATCAATAATATAACAATCAGAATGAATATTTCAAACCTTGTTAAAATTTTTTTTACTCATTTGTAGGGGTGCCTGTGCGCTACGCTCACTCTCAGTGAATAAAATATTGCGTGGACTAATCAAAACTTCATGATGGTTGCTCAAAGTGCATTTTTTTCTAACATAGAGTGCACTTTCTATGAAGAAAACTGTACTACGATAACTACAACTGCACAGTGTCCAGTGGCCATAGTGAGTTTCCTTACTAGGAAAGCAACTTCAACTTCAATATGAATAGTGCAGTTCACCAATCATAAATTGCACTAGGTGTTCTCGTAGGAGATGACACATGGTTATTTAACAATTTAAAATAGACGGTGACCAACATCTTAACCCATCAATACTGTAACGATAAGTTTTTTCAATACACCGCTGTTGGCATGGACCACATCAATAATACAATAACCAAAATGAATATTGATCATCTTAAAATGTGACCTTACAAGTGCACAAGTTCAGATGTCTTAGGGTTAGTAAAAGGGTGTCGAACCACATGGATTTTTCGTTTATCCTAAAGCAATAAAAGAAAACCTAAATAGTTTTGAAATTGGAGAAGAGAAGGCGGTCTAGAATCTCTCTTGGATCCTAGATTCGTATAAAATAAACCCTATTTCTTTCTATAATGAATCTGAGGTACCCCCGGTCTAGGCTACAAGCTCTGTCGCTTCGTATATGAATTAGAGAAATCTAATCATCAAGGCACCATTGCACGAACCAATAAAAATTACCTTACAAGGCCTAGTCCGTCAGTGAGATCCTATCTAAGCTAACCCCAATCCCTACAAGGCCACTGAGATTATTCTAAATACGATTACAACATTACCATTCCATTCTTGATATATTCGAAACCTCAAACATTCAATCGTACCAAAAGCGAAATTCAAAAATATAAAAAAGAAATAAAAATTTATTAAAATACTTATCTGAAATTTACAAGAGATCCCAGCCTGAAGCTTTAAGCGTGCATCGATTCAGAGACCTTCATCATTGCTAAATTAGGCTCTGATCGATGATTACATTCAATCTCCCTCTATTTCAAAACTAAACCTAACCTAAACTATGGAACTCACGCCAAAAACCCTCTAGAAAAGTCTGTCATGCGAATCCACCTAAACCTAAACTTAGGGTCCTTATTTATAGATTACAAGGCCCTAGCACAACTATACTAAGCAAGAAACTCTATTGGATCCCTAAATATCCTCCAAGAAAGAAGAATCAGGAAAGAAGTTTGCACGACTTGAGTTATCCAGCTTTTAGAAGAGAATTTCGGAGAAGATCTCGGTCGTCGTAGCTATCCACAGCTGTACCTAGTTTTTCTCTTGAAAACTTTGTTGTGATTGGTTGAAACTGGGTTCTTGATCGGTCGGGCTTCAGATTTGGTCTTCAAGTTGGAGATGCTTCGCGGGGCTTCATAGTAAATTGAATCTCTGACCAGTTGAACAAGTTCTGACCAGTCAAAAAATATATATGTTCATTTTAAGTTTTCTGCTTACTCAGTTCTCGACCGGTTGACAAGTTTTGACCAGTCCGCTTTAATATTTCTAAAGCTGATGAGAGTGCTAACCGGTCGAAACTAGCATTTCGATTGGTTTATTTAGATTTTCTTCTTTTCCTCTATTTTTCTCTTAGGAGTACTCTCTGTTGCGATATCCTGACCTGTCGAATCTTCAGTTATGACCGGTCAGAGAGACCTTTCAGTACTTCCCTTCAGCTATTTTCCTTGGATTCTTGCCTTTGCTTTGGGTTTCTTCTTAACTTTAGTCTTTTAATGCATTTATCGTTTATCCGGCTTTTATACCTGTTGCAACACAACACGAACTAAAAACACAATTAGTAGTCAAATGAGGGCTAACAAGGCTGAGATTCAAGGATAAATTATACTACTTTTAAGGCCAATCACACCCCAAACGTCAACTTTTCTAGTCCTCGAGCAAAGGAAATTTTAAAACATAACCCAAGAGCTAACTTTCCTAATAATATACAGAATACTCTAAAAAGTAAAAGTCACTTAAGTAGGGAGCACGATTGCATTTAGCATATGTAACAAGCCTTTAAACCCCAAGGTGATCCCTAGTGGAGGAGTTGTGTCTCATGAGGGTTTTCAATGAAGACGCTCACAAACTTCCAAAACAATTTTCAAAACCATCAATAAAAGAGTTTTCAAAATCGATTTTCATATAGATACTTTTACAATAAAAACTTGTAATCTCTTCAGCATGCCAATTTCATTTTCAAATACCGACGCAAAATAACTCAATGCTCCGATCCTTAGACAAATCTTTCATCCATGCCTAGAGTATCGTGTGTGCATGTGCCAATGCTTACATCGTTCTATCGCCGGATTAATCCAAATCGGGAATTATCGTATCCCAAGTCTTGACTCAATCCTCACTTTAGGTATACACTCACAACAAATTCACTCTGATGAATGAGTTACTTTTTCTCTCACATGTGAGATAGAATTACAACACAAATTAAAAGATCTCACATAAAATAAGAAATACAGTACATCAAAGAATTTAAAGACAATCTCATAATGAAGGATGCTTGTATCCTAAGCATGTTATATCAAGACACCACAGGCATTGCATTATCACTCTCCACAAGATATTTACCAACCGAGATTGGATCACGAAGATCTTTTTCAAGGTTGTAATGGGGCTTAGGTGAAGGTTTTAAAAGAAAGGGAAGTTGGGGATCAAATTTCTCTGAGAAACTGAAAAAAAAGAAACACATTGGATTTTTGCATTTTCACTCTCCTTTTCTTTTTGAATTTTTCATAATTTTCATTTTGCTTTTTTTTTTTCAACTTTCTTTTCTTCTTTCTCCTTTTTTTTCTTTTTGGATACCACCTCATGTTTTTTCTCCCTCTTGCACGTATACATGTTTTTCTTTTTTTTTTTCTTTTTCTCTCCTTTTATTCAAATATAATTTTTGCCATATGCTCCTTGCAAGCATTACTACCATGCATTTCTACTTTTTTTCTTGCTCTCATCCCTCTTTCCCAATTTCTTAAAGATTGAAGGGTAAGGTTTTTGCATTTATACACTGGTGTGATGTATGGTTGATATAGCTTATCAAGAAACATTTATAGGCAAAAATTTTCAACAAGGCTTAAAGGGGGTGCTAAAAGGTAAAACAATATGAGGTGGGGCATTTTGGGCACAAGTAAGCTAAAGATGGCCTTTGATCATTTCCTTTCAAAGTGATAACGATGCCTATTTATTTTGAGTTCAAACGCAATCAGTTCTAGTGCAATAATATAAAGCATGCAAAATAAACAAACCGTGATGAAACGTATGAGATTTGAACAATTAAGCATGAATTCCAAAGATCCTCTGAATTTATTTTAGCACTCATAAAAAATGAGGTAAAAGTTCTAAAGCTTTCCGGGTTAGTCACTTTCTTAAAATCCTCAAGTTCCGGATTCGAACTAATCTTTTGATTTTCGGACCTAAGCATGGCAAAAGTGTAAAATTTTTTCTAGACATGGAATTCAAACCGATTCTTAAATGTTCACAAAGAAATTAATTATCCTAACAATAGCAGTTTTATCATGGCATGAATAATGAAAAATTAAAATTTACATTCATCTGTGATTAGAGTTTAAAAACTACGGCAGAATAAGCAATGATGGTTTGAAAAACTATTTAGAATTAAGGTAATGAAGGTGTATTTTAGGCGATGATTCAGCATATAACTGTAAAAATAAAAATTAAAGATCATGAACCACACATTTGGCACAACACCTCCAAACCTAAGTGGTGCTATGTCCTCATTGCATAAAATAATAGATATGTACAACAGCAATAAGGCAGCAGAAAAATAGAAAATCAAATCAGCATAAGCACCAAGACACACCACTTACCTTCCCTTATGCTTCCGAGTAGACGAAGGAGGAGAAGGCGGAGGTACAGTGACACCCTTCCCTTGTGAGGAAAGAGGCATCCCGCCTAAATCTGCATCATCGACATCTAGAACAATGAGGGACAATTGGTTTCGTAACTTATTCATTTCTCTCTCCCATTGTCTCTGTGCCTCTGAATGTTTCAAGGCAGCTTCTGCAAAAGATCAAACATCTTTCTCGCAGTAATACCACTCATAATTCCATTTAAGTTTCATCGCCTCATAATCTTCTTTTAGTGTAAACCAATTATGCCTAAGAAAAACTGTCAACGATTGCTCGGCCACTAAGGCGGCATTAGATCGATGAAGTTCCTCCTCAAGGGCATCAACATACACGCCCAAAGCGTGAACAAAAGTGGAATCAACAATACTTGAGACCGATTAGGTTCTCCCTGATAAGGCACGATGGCCTAGGTCAAAGGATAGGACGCAAACCCTCGTTGTGCACAACCAAAGCAAGAGAGGTCCCATCATTGGGCACCCCCACAACATTCCTCTCTGTAATTGGGGAAGAGGAGCTGAGGTCCTCAAAATCTACAGGCCTTGGAGCAATGCTGACCCTTGGCTCTCCTGATGAAGATGCGGGAGTCGGATCAGCAGGCTCCGAAGTAGGGGCCTCAAGCGGGGCCATGGCCGAACCCTCATCCATGAAGGGCTCATCAGCAGGAGGTGTAGGGGGAGGACTAGGCAGAGGTGCAGATCTGTCATCATGGGAAGACCCACTCAGACCCATCCTTGAAAGTAATAAAGAAAGTCCCCCTAACACCTCATGTAATAGCCCCTCTCATGGAAGCGAGCTTGACCCGAATCTCAATCTGCCCACCTCTATTGTATGGAGGCACTGTTCCATCGTGGATTGAGATGTGCTCGAGAAAAATGACTCCACTGATGGGCCAGTGCTCCCATGAATGGCCTCGTTCAAGAGGCTACTATAACCACCGACACCGGTGTTGAAGGTGTCAGCAAAGAAGGTGGAGGAGGGTATGAAAGTGATAGCAATGGATGGGGCGGGTACACGCTCCTATGTAATGATAGGATCCGTAAAAAGTACGGTGACCAGAGCTGTAACAGAAGATGTAGGTATGGAAGAAGTCTCGACCCAAGGGAATGGAGACGGAGGGGAGTGATAGGCATCCCCCGTCTCAAGTGGTGGTGATAGTGAAGGCGTAAAAGGTATGGGTTGGGTATAGGAGGGTGTGGTGGTGCTAGCTGTCCCAAAAGCAAATCCAGCAAGGTCAGGGGCGGAAACAACTGATTTCTCCGTCGAAGGCACAATCGGAGAAGAAATCACAGCAGCCTACTCTACAACAGTGGGCATGGATTTTCTCCATTAGCTCGCCTCATAGAGCTTAGGCAAAGTAGTCAATGGCGGCTCCTGCGGGTCGATCTTGTACCCCTGAAGGAGTAACAACCATGTGATTGCTCTCCCGTACGGCAGTTGAATTGCCTTCTTGTGGGAGCGCGGTGTAGCAGTTTCTTAAGGGTATCTAGGAGCCCATAGAAAACTAATTGCACTGGTGCCACCCACCAGCCTTTAATGACGACGTAAATGACCCATAGAAGGTCCCCATGGAATTGGGTCTTATGTGAAATTGGACATAGTATTTTATATAACATTACGTCCGCAAAACATGAAATTGGAGATAGTGTTTTACTCCAACGAGGTTTATATTATTGTTGGCCTTGGAATTGCGGGGGTTGTGAGTTAAATGCGGGCCTAAAAGGCTAAACAGTACCTTGATCCGCATTACTTTTCCAGGCCAAGTTCGGGTGATTCCTCCAACTTGGATTATAAGTATTTCCGAAGTTGTTTTGATCCGACCTCTAGAAGGAATTTGCAACATTTATGTGCTCTTGTACCGTCTCGGGGTATAATGGTGCAGCCGGACAATGGGGAGGGGAATGAGCTAAGCTTTGGCATATGCCACAAACCTCACTTACTTGAGCAATTGAGTGCTACTTAGCACTCAACATGGATTTGAATTTCTTCTTCAAGGCCTCGACCTTAGAAGAAATATCCGTCATAGGTTTCAGTTTGTACATACCTCCTCGCTTAGGAGGTATGGTCCGTGAAACCTCAAGATCGATCTGATTCGATGCATCTTGTTGCACCGAATTCTCACTTAAGTTCTCAAATAACTCCCAAGTGTCATCCGTGGTCTTTGTGAGAAACGTACCCCCACAAGAGGCATCTATCATCTATCGGTTTGGCTCAGTCAGTCCTTGATAGAAGCCTTGCACAATTTGTCAATTTGGAACCCCATGATTGGGACACTTGCGCAGAAGTTCGTTTAAGCGCTCCCAACTCTCGTGAAAGGATTCATCTGATTCTTGCTTGAAGGACGTTATGGTCTTCCGGATAGTGTTCGTCTTACCAATCGGGAAGTACTTGATGAGAAACTTGTTTATAAATCTTCTCAAGTGGTAATCGAATCACGAGGCAAAAAGTTCAACCACCTCTTTGCCTTATCCATTAACGAGAACGGGAAGAGCCTCATACGAGCAGCCTCTTTTAACAACGTGTTTATTTTAAACATAGTGAAAACTTCTAAAAAGGTCGTGAGATGATCATAGGGATCTTCATTACTAAGCCCATGAAAACTTGGAATCATTTGAATCAGATTGGGCTTAATTTCGAAGTTCCCATTATCGATAGCTGCGGGTAATCTTATACATGAAGGAGTTGTAAGGGTGGACGGTGTATAATATTCCTTCAACGTTTTAGCCACTTGCTGGCCTTCTCCCGTCATATTAAATCAAATTGAGGGCAGGGTGGGGCGGCTAGAACGTTCGAAACTTACGACGATTTGAGAGGAGTGAGAGCTAGTGTGAATACGCCGGCACGTCCTCTCGAGCTCAAGGTTTAGCCACTCAAGAGAAGGAAATTGTGACCTCAACCTTGGCATAAACAGAACGTAAAAAAAAAATAAACTAGTTAACCTAATAATTGGAACCGAAGACATGTACCTTGGCCTCTCGCAGCGTCCTGTGAAAATCTTTAGTGTGTTCGAGTTTTCAATCTCCCAAGCCTAGAAATAAAAACCAAAGCAAACTACGGTTAGTATAATGATACAAAACTCAATAAAATAGAAATCAAATAAGATAAAATCGACATCCCCTGCAGTGGCGCCAAAAACTTAATCGTCTTAAAGTATGACCTTGGAAGTGCACAAGTTCAGATGTACTAAGACAAGTACAAGGGTGTCGAACCACAAGGATTTATCGTTTATCTTGATTTAACTTCTGTTTTATAAAATTAGTTGTAAAATTAGATTTCCTAAATTATCCTAAAACAATAAAAGAAAACCTAAATAGTTTTGAAATAAGAGCAGAGAACGCACTTTGAAATCTCTCTTGGATCTCAGATTCATATAAAATAAATCCTATTTCTTTCTATAGTGAATCCCAAGTACCCCACTCCAGGCTACAAGCTCTGTCGCTTCGTATATGAATTAGAGAAATCTAATCGTCAAGGCATCATTGCACGAACCAACAAATACTATCCTACAAGGCCTAGTCCGTCGGTGAATATCCTATTTAGGCTAACCCCAATCCTTACAAGGCCACCGAGATTATTCTAAATAAGATTACAACATTACCATCCCGTTATCGATATATTCGAAACCTCGAACATGCAATCATACCATAAACAGAATTTAAAAATGGAAAAAAGAAATATAAATTTATTAAAATACTTATCCGAAATTTATAAGAGGTCCCAGCCTGAAGCTTTAAGCACTCATCGATTCAGAGACCTTCATCATTGCTAAATCAAGCTTTGATCGATGATTACATTCAATCACCCTCTATTTCAAAACTAAACCTAACCTAAACTACAGAGACTCACGCCAGAAACCCTCTAGAAAAGTCTATCGCGTGAATCCAGCTAAACCTAGCGTCCTTATTTATAGATTACAAGGCCCTAGCATAGTGATACTCGACAAGAAACTCTAAAGGATCCTCAAAAATCCTCCAAGGAAGAAGAATCTGGAAACAAATCTGCACAGCTTGAGTTATTCAGCTTTTAGAAGATAAATTCGAAGAAGATCTCGATCGTCGAAGCTATCCACAACTATACGTGGCTTTTCGCTTGAAAACTCTATTTTGACCAGTCGAAAATGGGTTCTCGACCAGTCGAGCTTCAGATTTGGTCTTCAGGTTGAAGATGCTTCGCGGAGCTTCAGAGTAAATTGAATCTCTAACCGATTGAAAAATATAGGTGTTCATTTTAAGTGTTTTGCTTACTCAATTCTCGACCGATCGACAGGTTCTGACCGATCCACTTTAATATTTCTAAAGCTGATGAGAGTTATGACCGGTCGAAACTAGCATTTCAATTGATTCATTTGGACTTTCTTCTTTTCCTCTATTTTTCTCTTGACTGGTCGAATCTTCAGTTGTGACCGGTCAGAGAGACCTTTCAGTACTTCCCTTCAGCTATTTCCTTGGATTCTTGTCTTTGCTTTGGGTTTCTTCTTAACTTTGGTCTTTTAACGCATTTATCGTTTATCCAACTTTATACCTGTTGTAACACAACACGAACTAAAAGCACACATTAGTAGTCAAATGAGGGCTAACAAGGCCGAAATTCGGGGATAAATTATACTACTTTTGAGACCGATCAAATATTCCAAACCTCGTTAAAAAAAAATTCACTCATTTGTATGGGTGCTTGTGCACTTTATGTGCGCTACACTCACTCTCGAGGAATAAAAATTCTGCATGTACTGACCAAAACTTTAAGATGGTTCGTC
This sequence comes from Chloranthus sessilifolius, assembly GCA_021018995.1. Classification (NCBI taxonomy): domain Eukaryota; kingdom Viridiplantae; phylum Streptophyta; class Magnoliopsida; order Chloranthales; family Chloranthaceae; genus Chloranthus; species Chloranthus sessilifolius. The sequence goes on along the minus strand of CM037589.1, from coordinate 124,443,731 downwards.
AAACTACACTTTTTTTAACAAAGTGCACTTTTTTTGAAGAAAATTGCACTACGATCGCTGCAATTGCACAGTGTTCAATGATTGTAGTGGGTTTGCTTACCAAAACTACAGCTGTACCTTCAGTATTGTAAGATAGGTTCGTCAATGTAAAATAAAGTCCACCAGGGATTATTAAAATATGAAAATATAGTTCAACATAATGAATTTCCCATAAAATGGAGGCAAAACTGTGATTATAAAAATTGAACTTGTTGTTTCATAAATACAATACTCACTATGTCAACAGATCGAACTTAGAATTTTCAATGCATCTGTCAAATACTACATAAAAAGATTGGCCTCTCACATCATCAATCACACAATTATCCTGCTATATAAATTGCGCATGTTTACCATTGTATAAAAGATTAAACACAATATATATGAATATAACACCTGCTATCAATAGCCAATACTTGACAACTCCGAATACAACAATTAATTAATTAATAACATTATTGATAACCTTCAACGCTCTACTATACAATCATCTCCATACTTGATGCCGCCAAAAATAAAAACTGATTTCTCCAATCAATTGATGTAACAAACATGACCTCACTGGAAGTCCTGCACACCAGTGAAGAGCGCGATGACAAAAGAAACATTTAGTAGTTTTCAAAAATAATAAGCATTCATCACTATAAAATGCAAGACGAGATATTATGCGACATATTTTACCTTCGTAGAAGCGCACTTTAGCGGTCTGATACTGGTAAGTGTAGTATTTTCAACTCTTTACCTAAGTGAAAGCGTATAGTACAATATTTTTAACTCACCACTTTGTGATCTCTAAGTTTGGTTTGGGTCTCCCTGATTGAGTTTTTTAAACCCATAGTGCATTATTTGTTCTCAAATGTTAATTTCAGATTCTAAAGTGCAGTTGTTTTAACTCATAAAATACTAGGTGATCTCAAAGTACAGTTATTTTAAACTCTGACTGCATTGTGAGATCTCCAATTGTAGTTTGGAACTTCATAGTCAAATTTTTTAACCCACAATACAACGTGGAACACATAACATTAAGCTAGAATGGCACAGATAGCAGTTTGCGTCATGCTAGTGTTGTTATTAGTGCGACTGCACTGCGAGTAATCCTAGTATATTTTACTACCTCATTTTGCACTTTGGAACACTCAAAGTGCACTTATTAGAAACCTCGTATAGTATTCTACTACAAATTGCAATCCCAGATTCTCAAAGTGGAGTTTTAGGTGCAAGAAGTGCAGTGTAACACAAACACTGCACTCTCCAGCTCCATGGAGGGCGAAATCAAGGCTCCAACCAGTAGTGCCTTTTTATTCCCACTGCCAAAAATAATTTAAGCACATCTAATACTTAGGGCTCATCTTCCTAAACCAGAAACCCTAGTTTTACTTGCATGTGTAGTTTTTACCTAATGTGTGGAGAGAGAAGAGAGAGAGAAAGAGATGACCACCTGAGAGGATGGATGACTGCTTGCAAAGGTGAGGAGTTTCAACGATGAGCGTTTTAGGAAGAATGAGAAGGGGAGGGAGAGAAAGAAAGAGAAAAAGAGCTGGAATGAGGTTTTAAACGACTTTTATATGAAGAATAATTTTGTCCAAAACTACACGTGTGAAGAAAAGGGACTCTCGTATGATATTTTTAACTAAAGGGGGCCATAAGAGATAATTCAAGATTAAAGGGAATTTTTCCCAAAAATCGTCCTATATATATTAAAATTTCAGAAAAATTTAAAAATTGGAAAAACTCTAAGAAAGATAATTAGAATAGGTAAAAAATATATATATTTTTAATCTAAAAAAATATTGTAAAAATTATATTTAAATTATAAATATTAAAGTAAATATTTATGGTTGAGGAAACATTTAGATGACTAAGTTTTAAGTACAGGATGTATTAGATATTTATAAAAATATGGGGAGGATTTACAAAGTAACTTTAAAGAGCGGTGATTTTAGAAATTTTCCCTATCCTTATTAGAAAGATAGTTAGAATTATTTAAAAAATGGTTTGGTTTTAAAAAAAAAAGGAGAAAAAAGTGGAAAAAAAATCACCTTTTATTCACTACATTTGTGATTTTTATTTTCGAAAGTCAACTTTTATAAAATAATTCACCCATTCGGTGCTTAATGGAAATGGTTTGTTGGCATCAATAAGTCTCTCTAGCAGAGATATTTAGTCTCAGTAGATCTTAAATTATGATGGTAACGGAAATACTGAAATTCTCCAAACTAATTATTTACTTGGAGATAAATCAAGTTAGCTTTAAATCTACAAAGTAGCATTTTATGGATGAAAGAGGCTTGGGACTTTACTCCGGAGCGTAGTGTCAGTGTAGCAAAAAATACGCTACACTCGGGTGCCAAATCATATGCCACATGGCATGATCAACTCAAAACAACACTCATTTTGGTTTATCAGTAATGGGTCATGCTATAATTTTTTTTTCTTGTTTACAACTTTTTTTACCTCTATTTCTTTGGTCAAAGATATGGTAACGCCCAACCAACTAGGTGCATTGATTTTAGACATCTTTGACCACATTTTTAATGATGGATATGCATTGAATAGAGCCCAAATTATTTGAGCGATACCTAATTGTTATTATCCAAGTTGGCGTCACACTTGATCCTCGTGATTGGTGCCATGTGATGCCCAAATGATCTGAGTATAGCATTCTTTGCTACACTCAAGCGTATATAGCCTGGGGCCTGTAATTGAAATAGTTTTCTCTCTCCTACCTGAAAAGCAAGATTTTGGTCCATATAGTCAGCTCCAAAAAAGGAAAGAAAAAGAAGAGAAAGAAATCCATGGCTTGATGAAGAATGTCGACAATTAAAGTGGATTTCCATTTGAACAGGAACCAAAAAGGGCTCACATTACAGCTCTCATCAATCAGTTTGGCCAAATTATGATGAAGCATAAAAAGTTTCATCAGGCAGTTTAGCCTCATATATCAAATTATGATGAAGCATAAAACCAGTTAGTTTTAAAGCCGGAAAATTTAAGCCATTGGATCTATGATTTTGGCCTACCAAATGCGTCCTGAAGACCATGTGAGTGAGGGTGCACCCTGGTGTCATTGCCCTCTATACATCGCACCTACCAAATATAGAATAATTTTATTGCCCTCTATACATCGCACCTACCAAATATAGAATAATTTTATGTAAAGATGAATTCTACGTCCCGAGATCATGGAATACGGAGGAGCTTGTTCACGGCCGAATTCAGAGCATCAACATTTCTTCTCAGCATCTTTCTTAACAAGCGTCAAGGAGCAAAGCAGCTAAAGAGAATTACTTATGTTTCGGTAGATCAGGGCAGAGATATCTTTCAACAACTAAGTGATTTTAAGTATTTCTAGGACTGTAAATAGATGAGATCACTCTGAATATATATACATATATCTATCTGTGTGTGTGTGGGAGCCTCAACTTGCACACGAGATTTGTAAAGTGGAACATGATTAAAAAGGAAGAATTATTTTTGGGATTTGTCTCTTGATGAGACACCATCTAAGCCGTCTGATTTGAAGAGCATATTGTAAAGACCGTTGAGGCCAAAATTTGGCACGAAACATGATCTCTGTCCTCTGATTTGTTAAAGCCAACGACTGAATCAGATGATTTTCTTTGACTGTATTCAATCAAATGATAGAGATTATGTTTCGTGCCAATCTTTGGTCTCAAAGATCTTTTCATCATGGACTTCAAAGCAGACCGATTGGATGGTGTTTCACGAGGCACAAATCCCAAAAATAATGAAGTCTTTTCTTTCATACCATGTACCACGGTACAAATCTCGTGTGCAAGTTTCATCTCCCTATATAACACACACACACACACGCATGTGCGCACACGCGTGCGGGAGAAGGGTATTGATGTGATGCAGAAAAAGAACATGGAAGGTGATAGTTCATCCTCAAGTATCAGATATAAAGAAGACCAACACAAGCAAGAAAAGATTTAATTGATGGATTGCCAATAACACAAACTGGGCTAGCGTGAGTCTCAAAGAACCAAAAATGTCCTATATAAGCTATAGCCGAATTCCAATCAACACCATACAGTTGGTAGGATACCCTTGGATGAGCCATATCCTGAAAATGATGCTACAGATGATCCTTAACCATTGGATGATTCTTGTGGACCATTCCCCATAACTTTATTGGCTATTAAGATGAGGTGATTGATTGAACACAAGTAGAGTAGGAACATCAAACCATGGGTCAAAATATCGTCCGATACAGATACATATCAGACGATACGTATCGGTTTGGGACCTCAGCGGTACGATACATAGGGTACGTATCGTACCCTATCAAAAATATCCAAATTATCGTCCTATACGGGCAAAGTATCACCCGTATCGTCCGTATCGAACGATAATATGAAATTATCGTTCGATAATATAAAAAATCTGAAAATTTAAAAAAAAAACTTTAATTATCGTCCGATACGAATGATAATTTGAAATTATCGTCCATGGGCCCGAGCATCGACTCAGCCGATTATAGGGTCGGTTTTGGGTTTTTTTTTTTACTTTTTTGCAGCCATTTTTTGCTCCTCTCTTCTTCTTCCTAATTTGCACTCTTCTTTTTTGCTTATTTGCATCCTAAATCGCCGCCGAATCGCACAAAAAAGCTCGGGATCAACGCCGAAAGTACGTGTTTTATCATTTTTTCATCATTTTATTTCGTTTTAAATGGTAAAATAAGATAGATCTACTTTATTTATGGGTAGATCTACCTTATTTAAGGATAGATATATCTATAAATATGGTAAATCTACCCTTAAATATAGTAGATCTAACCATAAATTTGATAGATCTACCATATTTAATAGTAGATCTACCTACAAATATGAAAGATCTACCATATTTAATGGTAGATATTAAAATAATTAAAATTATTAAAATTATGGGTCACATGTAATTAAAATTATGAGTCATAAAATAATTTAAATAATTAAAATTATGGGTCACATATAATTAAAATTATGCGTCACAAAATAATTAATATAATTAATAATATGGATAAATATGGGTCACATATACCCTTAAAATTATGGGTCACAAAATTATGAGTTACAAAATAATTAATACAATTAATAATATGGATCAATATGGGTCACATATACCCTTAAAATTATAGGTCACAAAATAATTAATATAATTAATATAATTAATAATATGGGTCAATATGGGTCACATGTACCCTAAAAATTATAAAATAATTTAAATAATTAAAATTATGGGTTAATATGAGTCAATATCAGTCACATTTACCCTTAAAATTATGGGTCACATATAATTAAAATAATTAATATTATGGGTCACATGTAATTAAAATAATTAAAATAATGGGATATGTCCCATAATTATGAGATATGTCCCATAAAACATTAGAATAATATGAAATAAATTTCAAATAAAATTTTAAAAATTAGAATAATAGCAAATAAAATTTTAAAAATTAGAATAATATCAAATAAATATTCAAAAATTATAATAATATCAAATAAATATTCAAAAATTAGAATAATATCAAATAAATATTCATAAATTATAATAATATCAAATAAATATTCAAAAATTAGAATAATATCAAATAAATTTGGTAAAATATAATCTAATCTTTTAAAAATTAGAATAATATCAAATAAAATTTCAAATGGAATCTAAATTTTATAAAAATTAGAATAATATCAAATAAATTTAATAAAATATAATCTAATATTTTTAAAATAGCAATAATTAAAAAATAAATTTTATTTTCAAGTGTAAATTAGATGTTTAATTTAATCTAATCGTTTGCTCATTCATGCAGGTGAAATAAATAAATAAGGTACGATCGTCAGATCTATCATGGCAATACGGTACAACAATAGATGGTGATAGACTCTGGATAGAGTAAGTTTTGTAGAAAAAAATTGCTGGGAAGAGGTATCACACGGTTAAAGGAGCATCTGACTTACGTAAAGGGAGAGATAAAAGGGTGTCCCAATGTACCTAGAGAAGTAAAAGAAAATGTCAGAGCTAGTTTACAAGCAGCAAAGGAAAAGAAAAAAGCTGAAGCCGATCGTGATAGAGAAATGTATGAGAGAATTAGGAGAGCAGATCTAGAGTTTATATCACCTGGATCTGAGGATGATGAGGATGAGGATGAGCAGATAGCGAGAGCTATGAGAGAGAGTGTCAAAGAAGCACAACAACAGCGAGATCAGGAAGAAGCCGATTATTTATTTCGGTTCAGGTTGAGGGGCCCATCCATGCCTGTTGCTGGTGATGGATCTACTCGTTGGCCAAATGTTGTTGATGTTGTTGAGGATGTTGAGCAGACTGTCGGGTTGCGTAGGTCAGCATCCGGGAGGGATTATAGGTCGTCTACTAGAGGTCGTACTACAGGCCCCATAGATCCATTCATGTATTGCACTGAAAGCTCCAAACAAACTAAATTGAGTGCAATCTCACTTAAAAAAATGGGGAAGAAGCTTGGAAAATTTATTGCCAAGTTTTTTATATACAACCACATTCCGACCTAAATAGCAGAGTCGCCGTAGTTCAAAAGCATGATTGATACAAGTGCAGAAGTTGGTCCAGGAGTTAAAAAGCATTTTGCATACGAGATATCTAGGCCTTTACTAAAAGATGAGTACGATGAGGTAGCTGCCTGTGTACAAAGCTTTGAGGATGCATAGGATGAGAGAAGTTGCACAATTATGTGCGATGGATGGACTGGTCCTACAAAGAAGTGTTTGATCAACTTTTTGATTTACAGCGATGCCGGGACTGTATTTTTGAAATCAGTTGATGCTTCTAGACACGCAAAGACTACTGATTACCTCTTTCAACTAATGGATAAGGTAGTTCAAGAGGTTGGAGAGCAGCGAGTTGTGCAGGTGGTAACAGACAATGCGGCAAATTACAAAGCCGCTGGATTAAAACTAATGATGAAGAGACGTTACCTGTACTGGACCCCGTGTGCCGCTCATTGCGTGGACCTCATTCTTGAGGATTTAGGAAAGAGAAGCAAGACACAGACAACTATTCAAAAGGGAAGAACGATTACTTCCTACCTGTACAACAGTGATAAGCTGGTCAATTTAATGAGAGACTTCACGAATAATGAGTTGCTCGACCTGCGATTACAAGTTTTGCAACACAGTTTTTAGCCCTACAGAGTTTAGCTAGCTATAGGCATGAGCTGAAAAGCATGATGTCGTCGGAAGAATGGAATAAACATGAAATAGAACTCCCACGAGCAAAGAGACTAGCTTGCACTGAAGTTGCTGACCTGATCTACAATACGCAGTTTTGGGCAAATGTTGACCACCTGATCACCATCACTACCCTGTTGGTGAAAGTGTTGAGATTGGTTGATAGTGATGAGAAACCAACGATGGGGTACGTTTATGAGTCAATGGATAAGGCAAAATTGGCTATCAAAACCAAATGCCCTACAAAATATAAACGATACTGGGTGATTATCGACAAGAGGTAGGATGCACAATTTCACCAGTACTTGCATGCAGCAAGTATAACATGTTAAACTGCTTATGTAGTGATTTTCATTTATTTTTTTATTATTTTCATATACTGATGAAATTGCTCATATTTGATGTGTAGCACACTACTTGAATCCGGCCTTCCAGTATACGCGACGCTTCGAGTTGAGTGACACTGATGAAATGTATACCGATTTGCTCAATGTAATCCAACGGATGCTCCTTGAGTTGGCGGACCAAGGTCAAGCCATCAGAGATGTGAGTAATCATAGTATCATACCTTATAACTAATAAGTCAAATGTCATGTGATATTATGATATGTTTATTGATATGTGGCTTACTGTATTTCATCTTTATAGATTGACGTGTTTCGCAAGAGACATGGGTCATTTGGGACCCCGTTGGTGCAATCCCAAATTAAACACGACAAACCCGCTGATTGGTGGATGCATTATGGAGGTGATGGTCCGATATTGAGGCAGATAGCAATGAGAGTATTATCGCAAACATGTTCCTCGTCCAACTGTGAGCAGAATTGGAGCACTTTCTCTCGCATTCATACTAAGACAAGGAATAGACTAACTATGAAACGATTGGAAAAGTTAGTCTACTGCTACTACAACATGCGATTAAGGGTCAGGAATATACAGAGGACCAGCCGTGATAAGCAATTATATGAAGTTTTAGTTCCTCAATTATATAAAATCTTACTTACATATTATACTAATTCATCTATTACATTCTACCTTGCAGGCAGTGAATATTTTGATCCCATCCAATTGAATTATAAATTCGAGGAGAATGACTCTTTGAATCAATGGATCGAAGAGAGAGAAGAGTCAGTCTTGGATACTGAGAGCACTGAATAGCTGAATAATGCTGAAAGAGTAGCGGAGCAGCAGGCTTCCCAACCACAGAGGCGGAAAAGAAAATTAAATCGTCATTCAGTGGTTGGATCTGATGACGAAATGTAGCCCAGTAGTGATGATGGGAGTGGTGAGGATGATGGTGGAGGGCATGATGGTGGAGGAGACATTGGCACTAGTAGTGGAGGGGAGGATGCTGGTATCTCTGGTCCTTATAGAGATATGGCGGCATGGGACGATGACTCGATACCGTTAACATTGTTCGACACTCTTACATTTTGAATGGGAGGGGTTGAAGGAAGAGGAGCGTTGGAATCATATCAAGCACCACCACCACAAGGTCCACATGATGATACGGATATGAGTTATATGACTTCTAGCTTCGGGGGATTCAGTTTACAAAATACCGAAGATTCAGCAACTAGTAACTCATACTACCAGCCACAACAAACCTACCCGGTGCCATATGACTTCGTTGGTCAGATTTTTGGAGGACCGGCCTTTATGTACTACACTGAGCCATATTCATTACTACAGCCTCAGTTTCAAGGGGGCACATATGATCATGGGTATCAATATGGCCAACATTATAGGCATAGGCCGGAAAGCTCGCGCACCGATGATGATGGTGATCATGAGGGCCAAGAACCACCACGAAATTTAATGTGACTCTAAAGTAAGTTTTCCATGTACAATTAAATTTATTTTTATCAATATAGCTATTAATTTTGACAATATATAATTTATTTTTGTCAATATATATTGTAATTTAGTTTATGCGTGATTACGTCGATCAAATTATGAAATATTATTAATAAATAATCTATATATATAAACAAACCCATATGCCAGGGTAAAACATTTAGTTAAGAGGATTTAATGGCAGTTCAAACATATTCCTTCTAAATTTGTATAAGCTCTAAGAATATATATGAGAGTGAAGCAATTTTGCATCAATCCTAATTTCTTCATTTCAGAGAATTTAAGAAGGGAAAGGGGAAACAAAATAGGCATGTGATCAGCTGGTCAAAAATAATGTTAGAAGATCTATTACATTAAGTCAAAAATGTGATCTTAAGTCAAAAATAAGTCATAAAATAGGCATGTAACTTGGGTTAAGTCACAAAATAGGCATGTTACTTATATATTCATCTAAATAATGTATTAAATAAGTCAAAAATATAAGAAAAATAGTTAAAATAAATAAATATAATTTTTCAAATTTTATTGAGATTTTTTAATATTTTTTTGGGATTTTTTTTTTTTTTGAATGTATCAAACCGATACATTCAATGTATCGCCGATACATTGAATGTATCAGACGATACTCGATACGTATCGTCCTGAGGGTCAGGACGATGCGTATCGGAAATTCGATATTTTGACCCATGCATCAAACCACCCACCTTTTGAGCTGCCCGATCCAAGAGACAACGACTGCGTATGGCATAACTCTCTGCTAGCCCCCACCACAGAAGAGTTCACCTGCTTTAATTGGTTCCCATTTTCTTTTCTAACTCCATGCAAAGGAGGATTTACCTACTCTAGCAACAACGTCCCTACTCTACTAACTCCCTACTAAAGCAAATAAAATCTGCTCTGGCAAAGAGTGAGTAGAGAGGAGGGTAGAATTGCTGAATAGGTAAATCCTGCATAAAATCTTGCTATGCAAGGAATTATCAAGGAGAAGAGGCACCTGCTAAAGCATGAAGCAGGACATTAGCCAAAAAGATGGGAACCTGCTCAAGCAGGTGAATTCTGCTATAGCAGTGGCTAGCAGAGAATTATGCCTATGCCATACGCAGCTAACATAACTCTGATTGATTGGCAGATATGGTTTATATGAGCCAACAGTTGTAGAAGTACTCACCACGAACTCTCCTATTCTAAGAATTGTCAAAGTCTCTCTCTCTCTCTCTCTCTCTCTCTCTCTCTCTATGCACTTGGGCATAGAAATATTTACGCATATTGATAGGAGCTCGACACGTAGCGCCTCTGTCGCTGATGTCACAGTCCCTCATTTTCCTAATTTCACTGCGCTTAACCATGGTTAACACTGACAGAATAAGAAAGGCAAAGTGTGGCGAGGCGCTGAGAGTTCGTGCCTGACATCGTGATTTTGTCATGATTATATTCGAAAAGACAACAGAAAAAACCACCTGAATCAAAGCACTTACGCTTCTATGAAGGAGGCGATTGCACTTACTATACAACACTATCGCGATGTTTGATATAATATCATTAATTAAAAACGGCGCATGATATCGTGATTTTGAATGGTAATCATTACATTTGGGAGATCGCTTGCGCACGTTGCGTTTTCTCTTCTGAACGTTGCATTTACGCGTTGGTACGAAGCGCTTACGCTTCGGTACAAAGCGTTTGCACGATTATATCGAAGCGTTTATGCTCCCTTTGTGAAATGGAAGACGTCTTCCTTATGACACGTAGCGCGTCCGACCTTATTCCATTTATTACAATCGTCATAATATTAAATGAGAAGCATGGCATGACTTCGTGGTTTTCAATGGTAATCATTACCATTTGAATTGACTGTTTGAGAGACTCCTTCGGGGAGTCCATTGATTGGCGAAATGTTTAACATTTATTGCTCGAATGTTGAACATTAATGACCTTTCTATCAGAGGAAGTTTCACTCCCCCTAAAACGCATTAACGCTCAGGTAAGAAGCGTTGACGCTATTTTCTGTTAGCGCTTCCGCGACGAGAAAGAAGCGTTAGCGCTACCGTACATGATACGAAGCGCCCCAAAATTTGGCACGTAGCAACATTTTGTGCGAAGCAACGCTGGAACATATTTCATTTATTACTATTCTCATAACATTAAATGAGGAGAGGAGCGGGGTGAGACAGGATTACGGTGTCTGACATTGTGTCATGCAATGGCCATCATTCCCAGTCGAGAAAAATATTTAAGGCAAGAATTTTGTAAATTACAAATTCACAAATTACTTTTCGCCTTTGCCCTCCCAATTTTCATCTTCTCGGGCAGTAAGAAATATTAAAGCGGTGAAAACCTATTTCTGCATCTAGTAACAAGGTGAGTGTCATTTTATTTCCCTCCCGTTTTTAAAATGACAAATAGAAGCGTCATCCCTTCCATAGATGGAGCTTTTGCGCCTCATATATGGGTGGGGGATGCCTCACCGCTTAGAGCGTTAGCGCTTCAACATTTGAGGCGTTTGCGGTTGTACATGGAAGCGACGCCTCTCATATTATTAGTATCTTCTTCTCTAAATTTCTCAATTTTCTATGTCACATATTTTAAAGATGGTTCTCAAGACCTCAATGGCTAAGTGCACCATCAGAAAGTGTCGGGTCATTTATGATGCATCATCTGAGGAGAGGAAAAATCTGCTTAAGGATTCGGTCTTCGGTGTATTCTTTGTGGCTCCAAAGGGTGTGATAAGCATCAACAGTCTCCTGGGCGCAATCATCAAGTTCTGGGATCATGACAACGTTTGGAATTTTGGGACTAGCAAGTCTGTCATTTCAGATTTTGGGCCCTTGATTTTGCCTTGATAACTGGTCGTCGAATGATCAACCCCCCTGATTACCCACCGAAGGAGGAGATTTCTGAAGAACGGACCATTAGATATAAGTTTTTTAGGGGCCTCAAAGATGTAAATAGGGCACACATCGAAAAAGCGATTCACAGTCTCAAGCAGGATGCTGACGACAACTTTCTGAAACTCTGTCTAGTGTTCATCCTCACCACCGTCCTCTTTCCAAACTCACATTACACCTCGAGAACTCCCACCTCGACCCCATTGATGATCTCCCCAATTTCAACTTATATCCATAGGGCTGTCACGCGTACAATCAACTTCTAATGTAGGTGGACAAAGTGAAGAGAATAAGGGATATAGCTGAGAAAGGAAACAAAGCACGTGTTTATAATATTTACGGTTGCACTATTGCCCTGCAGGTAATGCCGCCTCCCAGAATGTCCTGTTTTATTTCCTACAAAGCGCTGACGATTACGAATGTCATCAAATATTTATTTTATTTTTCTCATATTTGAGCGTAAGAGATTAACAGCAGGTGCGCCACACCCAAGGTTGCTGGCACCGTCTACTTCCTAAGGCTGCTGAAATGGGAAGCAAACAACAAAACAAGGAAATCGTACATCATGGACTTCGAGCACAAGATAAATTCGAAACGAGGCGATATCGCATCCAAATATAGGAGCTATCGCTACAATGTAGAAGCGCAACCACTTTCAAATGAAATGATGGCACCTCTAAAAGACAAGATTCGCTTCTAAATGAGGCGATGACTAACACGCGCGCAATCGCTATGAAATGAAGCGATGACGCCTCTATGTTGAACACAACCGCTTCTTAAGGAAGCGGTCGGGTATTCTCAAATTCTTAATCAATCGAAAATAATGTGGAATATCCATAACTTGTAGGCCGCCCACGTTCTGCAACTGGAGACCACACCCTTTGAAAGGACCATGCCTGTGATAAAAGCCATATTGAGAACAGGGCAGAGACCTGCGGAATCGGGTGAAGGACAACTAGTCCCTCCCATTACTATGCGGATGAAGAAAATGGGCATTGACGTTATTAGCGTGTCGGACGAGGAAAAAGCAAAGGAAGAAGAAGAGGCAGCGGAGGAAGAAGAAGAGAGAGAAGAACTCAAATCCCATAAGTCCGCGAAATAGCGGATTGATGAAAAATGAAAGCAGTCTGCTGATTCAAGAATTGCAGACTGTGAGAGGTCAATGAGAGAGCAGAGCAAAGGTTTCGATGACCTCCGTATAAAGGTTCTTCAGCTGGAACAGGAAAACCAGCAACTGAAGGTAAAGGTTCTTCAGCTGGAGCAAGAGAACCAGAAACTGAAGGGCCTGAACGCCATTATCTAAAGGGAATAAGGTTATATGAAGAATCAGTTCGCCCTCTTCCGAAATGAACAAGCGTGTCTATCCGAGGTATGCTTCTAATCCATGTTAGAAAAATGTTGAGCTTGAGAAAATCTAACGACGAAGCGCAGGCGCCTCTCTATGATGCATCGACGCTTCGACTATGAAGCATCGACGCCTCCATATCTAGCGCTGGCGTTTCTACAGGAGGCGACGACGTCTCTCTATGATGCGTCGATGCTTCGGATATGAAGCACAAATGCTTCTACGGGTTAACCTAGGAAGCATAGATACATCTAAATGGATGTCGTACCCGTATCCCATACATATCGGATACAGGTACTGGTGGGATATGCCTGCATGCGTATCCCACGAGTTTCCCAAAAAAAATAAGAAAAAAAAAATCGGGTACGGGACGGGCAGGATACGATTAGGATACTTATTTGATTTTTTTTAATTATTTTAATCCATATTTTTTAGGGTTACATTATTAGGGGCTGAAATCGGTATACGACTGATTTGATCGGGCTCTTTTTTAGGGTTGCAAAAGGAAGGGAAAAAAAACGAAGAAGAAAATTAGAAGAGAAAAAGCTCTGATTCTTTTTTAGGGTTGCAAAAGGAGGAAAAAAAAGATAGCAGCAGTAGAAGAAGATTAGACGAAGTAGCAAGGAGCCAAGGACGTACCTATCTGCTGCGATCCCTGCGAAGGGTCGCTGCTTCTCAAATCAGGTACTTTTCCTTTCTTTCTTCTCTCCCTCATTTTTCTCTTGAAATCTGATATCGAGTTCTGCTAGCTGCTCCGCCAGTTTCAGATTTCATATTTTTTCTTGCAAAAATGCTAGAGAGAGAGAGAGAGAGAGGAGGGTCAAATGAAGATGGCATGATGCATGAGTCATATTTATTAAGAGGAGTGAAATATGCAAGTTTGCACATCTGAATCGTTGAAATTTGAGATCGACCACAGTTTGCTTATGTTGACGACGACTGTGGGACCAAATTTTTTAAATCAGCAAGTGGACAAATATGAAGCACCGGTGGCCCACAGTTTGCCTTTGTTGACGTTGACTCGACTTTGGGACCAAATTTCTTTAGAGTACCTTTAATACCATCCAACGAATCTTTGAGTTCACCCACGCTATTGAAACCCATTGACTGATTTGAATCCGACGATGCAAATCGCTGTTCATTCCAATCTTTCACATATTGGATCTTGAGATCATGGGCGTGCCATCAGACAATATATTTTTTATTTCATGTGGTACACATCCCAAAAAGTGACCTTATTTGAGTGTGATGAGTTCCACGTGATGTTAAGGTCACTATTTTGAAAATGGACATCATTTAAAATCAAAAACCGACGGTGGATGGTATGAGCATGATCTCAAGATGCGGCATGTGAAAGATTGGGGTAAAAAACGATTTCCATCATCAAATTCAAAGCAGTCAATGGGTTTCAGTGTGGGTGAATTCAAAGATTCGGTAGGTGGATTTAAAGGTACTCATTTTTTTATTAAGCATTAGCCTATTAGGTACATGACCCGAGTAAAAGGGTTGGCACTTGTGTCAACGCCCCTCTCAGAATCTTGATATGGTGTTTAAATGATCGCCGATCTTAAAGCGTGATTTTTTTATGGCTAATATGGTTCTTAATTTAAATGATCGTCGATCTTAAATCTCCTTAATTTTGATAGTGTTCAAAACCAGCCATTAAAAATTAAGAACCACCGTTCCAAGATCATAAGCCAACAAATGGTGTAAGATCGTTTAAACATCATTTGGTGCTTAAATGACCGTCAGGATAGTCGGTCCCATAAAACTTAATGTGTGATTGGTCCAACTCACATGACTAGATTTTTGAAGGGCCCGACTTACGTGATTGTTATGCATACCCAAAATAGATGTGCGTCGTTTTCAAAATTTATCCTGCCAAAAAGAGCGCCTCTCCCCGACACCGGGATGTCATCTACTTGTCGTCTTTAGGAGGGTAGGGATAGGTTAAGATGGGGAAAGGGATGGAGAGTTAGAGGATGGGGTGTAGGGCGTGGGGAGGATGTGGTAGACGACTCAGCATTATCCAGAATGCGCCGTTGTTGGCGAAACTGGCTCTCCTTCTTGGTCAAAATCGCTTCAAGCGCGACCTTTTGCCTTTGAATCAGCCTCTCCTTCTTGGCCAAAAGCACGTATATCTCGTATTTTTCCCTTTCGATCAGACGATCAAGGGTTTCACTTATCTCGGACCATCTGAGTTGTTCCACCATGGTTTAGGGTTTAGGGTTTAGAGAAAGGGGTTTTGGAGATGGAGGGCGAAAGAAAGGATATGGTTAAAGACGGAGGGCGAAAGAAATAAATAAATCTCAGACCATCTGGGTTGTTCCGCCATGATTTAGGGTTTAGGGTTTAGGGTTTAGAGAAAGGGGTTTTGGAGAGGGAGGGCGAAAGAAGGATATGATTATAATGAATAAATGGTCGTACTGCAAAACCACCTTTTTATTTGTTTGAAATAGAAAAAGTCGTCGTTTCTGTAATGTTCAAAGAGACTGCGTGAAAAGAAGTATTTTTACTGGGATACAAACAGCCGCTACAACAAATAATATTGGAAAATAATGCACGAAAAGACAACACTCCAATTTCAAAATCTTCGAAATTCGTAACAAACGAAATGCCGCTTAGGTAAAGAAGCGTCACTGCCCATGATTGAAGCGAGATGACACTTCGACAATCGTCTGACTGAAGCGATGGCACTTCTATGAACAAGCGACATGGGTAACACCAAACACGACCCGCTTCTTATTGGTATTCAAGAGAAGTTCATGGAATACGCTACTTGCCACAGCTCGAAATTTATTTCGAAGTGACGTTTCAAACCCTAGCCTTTTTCCCTATAAAGTCATGACCCGTCACAAACCCTTCCCATTCCAAACCCATCGTATTTCTTCATCTCCTAGCCCTAACCCCATGGCGAAAGAATCAGACCACGGCGAGCTAAGTAGAAAGGCTTGATCGAATCCTTGAAAAGGTTGAAGTGCCACAGACCCATTCCAGACGCTGAATCGTCTACTAAGACCCCCCATTGCCATAAACCTCGTCTCAAAACGACCCTCTTTTCCAACTTCTCACCTTCTCCCACTTCTTCACAATCTAACCGTCAAATGTTGCGTCCTCAGTGTAAGTTCCTCTACAAGGATGATGGGTTGGAAATCTATAGCAAGAGGGAGCCATCTCTCGTAACGGAGCAAAAAATATAAAGACTACGAGACCGATCTCCATCGCAAACTTTAGCGTCTCTTGGTCCTCCCTTCATTCACTTCTTCATCCGCCTCAGCCTCCTCATCTCCACTGTCTCGGCATATCTTTTGTGGTATTTTGCCGACAGTGTAATCCTTGCTTCTACGGATCCTTGCGATCACCTCATCAATGGCTGAATGAGGGAGCCATATCTCTTGATGGAGCCAAAAATTTACAACAAACTACGAAGATGGTGGGTTGGAAAGAGGAAGGAGAGAGCCACCTCTCTTCATGAAGCAAAAAATTTGAAGACCCCCGCACAGATCTCCATCGCAAACTTTACCGTGTCAGTCATTGTCTAGATTTTTCCTAAGTTAATCTTTTATGTAGTCAGCTTCTTTGTTAATCTTATAAATATTAATTTCCATATTAATAGAAATTTTCTTTTTGTGTATATTATCCTAAAAGTTAAAGATTTGTAAATAGACTGGAACCATTAGCGCACAGTTAATTGAAGCGGTGACGCTTTAATTAAAATTCGACGATGCATCGAGTTACTATCGACTACACATCTAGTTAGAATAAACAACGCATCCATTTCGAAGCTATGACGCTTCGATTTCGAAGCAATAACGCTTCGAGTTAAAAGCGATGGTGCGTCTAAATAAAGCGAGCTGAATATTAAGGCCTGCTTTTTTATTAGGGATACTAATAGCCGCAGCAATAGATAATGTTTATCTTGAGGACGTCCACGCTTCAATTAAGAGGCAATAATGCTTCATTAACTGGTTTAGAGGAAGGGGTTTTACAGACGGTTACGGTTAAGAGAGATGACTCCATCTTGCTAATTAGGGATAACATAGTGTTTCAACCAAGCAGCATGAAAATTAGGGTTAGCTAAGGCGTTGCCGCTTCAAACATTAAGTGACATTCGACCCTTACCAGAACGAGAAAAGCAGAGATTGAAATCATATAAATGAGAAGAGCTCTGCGATGGTACATCAGCGCTTTGAAATTTGAGCGTCACCACTTCGACAATGGGGCATTAGCACCTAAAAAATGGGGCATTAGTGCGTCAGCGCTTTGGCAATGGAGCATCAACACCTTGACATTGGTGCGTCAATGCTCCCTTCTATTTTCTAAATTCGCCTTGGGAGAGTGACGTTGTCGTTGCACCAAGCCAAACAGACGATCATGACTGCGGGGTTTTCGTGATGAAATACGTAGATTATTTAAGCAGAAATCTCCCGCCAGAATCTCCTGAATGAAATATGTAGATTACTGCGGGGTTTTTGTTAATATGACTTTACGAAGCGCCAACGGACTTTTTTTGAGGTGTCAGTGCCTCCAAGATGATGCACCATCACCCTTCATATGTAACTGTTTCTTTGAGAGAAGTAAATAAATTTCGATGTAATATATTTGCTTCTTTTATTATTTGGTGTTGCTATTTGGATATGATATTTTAGACTTGGGCCATGAATACAAACATCACCTGAAGACGATCAAGGGTATGTGTTTAACACATGATTTGTTGTCACAATACGATAAACGAAGTGTGGATGCTTTACATAAGCGATGTCGCGCGCGGCGCTCCTTAGCGACATGATTATTAGGGCTACCAGAACGAGAAAAGCAAAAATCGCATTAATTTAAACAACAAAAGCATCAGTTCCTATTAATATATTCATATATTAAAAAAAAAAAAAAAACCTGTACAAGACAAAGAAAAGAAACATAGGAAAGAGGAAGGAGAGACATCAACAAAACTGCCTGATAAGCCATCATTTAGGGGTAGACGACTCCTTCGGACTGCGTCATACTTCGCGCAGCCGCCCCTCAAACTTGGCAAAAATGTCTTCAATCGCGGCTATATCCGCTTTAATCTCGTCCTTCACCCTTTGAAACCACGCATTCGTCGCTATCAGAAGAGAGTTGTTGTTCCAAAACATCCGCCTTCAAACATTCAATAATACGATCGAGGAATCTGAAGGTTTGGATAATCTCGGAGTTGATTTTTTCCGACATGGTGGAGGGGGTTTGGTTTGGGGACGGGAGGCAAAAGAAAGGATACGATCAAAAGATTAAACTGATGGAGGGCTAAAAGACATTATTATATTTTTTGATAAATAAGACATTTTTATTGGGATACGAATAGCCGCTGGAATAATTTTTTTTTTATAGAATGGCCGCTGAAATAATTAATGTTAGATAAGACCGGGCGAAAATACAACGCAATCCACAATTTCAAGCTCCTCGAAATTCGTAATAAATGAATCACCGATTATCGTCAATTTATAAGCGATGACGCTTCGAAAATTGTTTTACTGGGACATGAACAGTCGCTACAATAAATTATGTTAGAAAAGACTGCACGAAAAGACAACACAGTCTATAATATCAAAGTCCTCAAAATTCGTAATAAATGAAACGCCGCTTACGACAAGTGTCCCTGCCCGCAATTGAAATGATAACGCCTCAAATTAGAAGCGAAGACGCTTTGACAATCATCTAACTGAAGAGCTGACACTTCGAAAAACAAGCGCCATGGGTAACATCATACAGCGGCGCGCTTCTTATCGTAATTCGAGAGAACTTCTTGGAATACGCTACTTACCACCGACCATCGATATTTATTTGGAAGTGACGTTTTAAACCCTAGCCTTTTTCCTTATAAAGCCATGTCCCGCTACAAACCCTTCCCATTCCAAACCCAACGTCTTTCTCCGTCTCCTAGCCCTAACCTCATGGCGGAAGAGCCAAATCATGACGAGCCAAGTAGAAGGCTTGATCGAATCCTTGAAAAGCAAAGGGTCGAGCTTCTGACTGCAATAAAAAGATTAGAGAAGTTGAAGCGACATATTTTTCGACAGATCTTCTAATGAGACCCCGGGTTGCCATATGCGTCGTCCAAACCGACCCTTTTTTCCAACTTTTCACTTTCCCCCACTTCTTAACAATCTCACTGTCAAATTCTCACCTCAGTGCGAGTTCCTTTACGAGGACGGTTGGTTGAAAATCGACCAAGCCACCCCCCTCCATTGCTAAATTTCTTTCTAACCGGATTGCATTCTCTTCACCGGCCAGCTAGGGATATTTAGAAGACAGGGGGTGCGATCCAAGTAAGAGGGAACCATCTCTCTTGACATAACGAACAAATTGAAGCGTCTCGGTGGTCGCTGTTGGTAGCCCTATCTAGATTTTTCCTAGGTTTATCTTTAACATAATCAATTTATTAATTTATCTCTATAAATATTTCTTTCAATATTAATAGAAATTTTCTTTGTGTATATTATTTTCTTTTGTGAATTATTTTCTTATGCCCAGTGTACTCAGCACTATGATAAATTTTGTGGTATCCTCTGGTTTGTTTTTATTCTGAGTAATACACACGTAGCTCCATAGTCAATGAAGCAACAACGCCTTGAATATTAGGGCCAACACTTCGACCAATCGTCATGAATATTAGGGCTAGCTGAGGCATTGCCGCTTCTAACGACGCTTCGAGTTTGAAGCGACGACACTTCGATTTAGAAGCAATTACGTTTAGATTTCTTAGCGATGACGCTTCAACTTATAAGCGACGGCGCATCTTATTGAAGCGAGGTGCATAACAAAGCTTGTTGAGGCGCTAACGCTTCAAATAATAAGAAAATATGCAGCCATAATGAAGCTACAGCGCCCGGAATCTTAGGGATTGGGCCCTGAATATTAGTCACTGGATTTGTTACGGTCGACAAGGCATCACTTTTAATTAGAAATAACTTATTGTTACTATAACGCCATGATTATTTGATGTCATATGGTTATTTGATATTATTCTTAATTTCACTCCCCATTCAGTGAGGACAAAAGTTCTCAAATTCCAACTTATTAGGGTTAGCGGAGGCGCTACTGATAAGCGATATGCGTCTCCGACCAGAATGAGAAAAGCAAAGATTGAATTAATGTAAACGACAAAAGCTGAGATTGTATTACTGTATTCATACATTTTTTAAAAACAACAAACTGTACATGACCCAGAAAAGAAAACATAGGAAAGAGGAAGGAGAGACATCAGCATAGCCGCTTGAGAAGCCATCATTTAGGGGTAGACGACTCCCCCTTCGGACTGCGTTGTAGTTCGCGTAACCGCCCCTCAAACTTGGCAAAAATGTCTTCAATTGCGGCTATATTCGCTTCAACCCCTTCCATCACCCTTTGAAACCGCGCCTTCGTCGCTGCCAAAAGCGCGAGCTGTTGTTCCATAATCTCCGCCTTCTCCCTTTCAATCATACGATCGAGGAATCTGAGTGCTTGGCTAATCTTGGAGTTGTTTTGTTCCGACATGGTGAAGGGGGTTTGGTTTGGACATGGAAGGCAAAAGACAGGATATGGTCAAAGATTAAACTGACGGAATATTAGGGACGTTTCAAACCCTAGCCTTTTCCCCTATAAGGTGCTACGTATTGTATCGCACAGAAAATGTGCTACGTGTCATCACACAAAAAAGGTATTATGTGTTAATACCCTAACGATGGTAATAAATGAAGTAAGGTCGGTCGTCGCTTCGCACAGAAAGGTGCTACGTGTCATATCACACAAAATTAAAAAGTAATGACGCTTCAATTTAAAAGCGACGACGATCTAATTAATTCAAGCGATGACACTACATGTTAGAAGCAATGACGCTTCAAGTTTGAAGCGATGGCCATTGTATTTGAAGCAAGGACGCCTCGAGTTACATATGCTGACTCGTCTTATTGAAGCGAGCTAAATATTAAGGCTAGCTGAAGCACTACTGCTTCAAACAGTAAGAAGACATGAATATTAGGGATAGCGTAGCGTTTCAACCAAGCATCATGAATATTAGGGCTAACGGAGGCGCTGCCACTTCAACCCTTAAGCGACATGCGACCATTATCAGAACGAGAAAAGCAGAGCTTGAAATCATAGAAACAAGTAAAAAAAAAATAGAAATCATAAAAATAAGAAAAGCTCTGCGATGATCTTCTCCTTTTCATTTAAACGAAAAGTTGTGAGATTGAGTTCATATAAACGAAAGATATTTTATTCTTATAGAGTACTACTTATAAAATTACACAATAGAAGAAAGAAGAAGAAAACCTAAGAAAAGTCTATAGAGACAGACAGACACTAGCCTAGCTCAGCCACCTGAGACATCAAGAGGGTGGAGAGGTAGATGACTCTCCATTTGGACTGCGTCGTAGTTCACGTAGCCGCATCTCCAACCTGGGAGAAATCTCTTCAATTGTGGTCATATTCCTTTCAATCACATCCATTAAAATTTGAAATCGCCTTTTCTTCTAGGCGAGAAGGGCGACATGTAGCTCAATATCCTTGGCCTGTGACCTTTCAAGGGTTCGATCAAGAAGACGAAACACTTCGCTAATCTTGGACAAGTTGGGTTGTTCCGTCATGCTGAAGGGGGATTAGTTTGGGGACACGAGGCAAAAGAAAGGATATGGAGTGAAGATGAAAATGACGATAGCCTAAAAGGTGTTTTTATTGGGATACGAAGAGTCGTAGCAACAAATAATGTTGGAAAAGACTATGAAAAAACAACACACTCCACAATTTAAAATCCTCGAAATTCGAAAAAAATAAAACGCTACTTACCATAAAGAGGCTCATCGCAGGTAATTGAAGCGTTGAAGCTTCTATTTAGGAACAATGACGCATCGATTTAGTGGCGATGTCGCTTCTAACGATAAGCGTCATTGGTAACATCAAACAACAGCACGTTTCTTATCGTAATTCGAGAGAAGTTCGTGGAATACGCATGACCGATGCAATAAATAAGAAGCGCAAATATTTACGAAATCCCTCTGTGGCGGCAGTGCACCATAAGGACTACAACTGTCTATTTAATGAAATTGCATGACAAATTGCTATTTAAAGGGTATCATAGCACCCAAATTTTTTCATCTTCTGTTGCTCCTTCGATTAATTGTTTCATCTTCCTCAGCTGAGACCGAAATGCATCCTAACGGTTTGAGAAGGAGCCACCACCTAGCGCGCAAGCGTTTTATCAGTTCCCACGATGGTTTGGTTATTGGCATCCCCAATGATAATGAATTGGTTGTCGTCCCCGACAACGAGCATGTGGTTCCCCCTCCTCCTGAAGAAGTTATCGTCATTCTGGACGGTGCAGACCTTCCTGTTATATTGTCGGTGGTGGGCTTCTTCTCCCGGCTCCGAAGTTGGTGCTTCTTCTCTCGGCTCCGCAGCAAGTTCTTCCGCCTCCACTTCTTCCTCTTCCACCCCAGCCACAACCACCGCCACCATCTCCAACTCAACTTTCTCATCCACCTCCGCCAACATAACAAACTCCTCACATCCGCCTACACCTCTACCTCCATTTCCAACACCATTTCCACCTCTACCTCCATTTCCGCCACCATTTCCACCTCTACCTCCTCCACATCCACCTCCTCCACCACCACCTTCCTCACCGTGTGCGTCACTGCCTCGTCGACCCGTGATCCATCCCCTGCCACCACCTCCAACATTTCCATAAAATGTGGCATCCTCCCCCAACCAACCACTGTTATCACCATATCCACTCATCCACCATATCCCTTTCGTCGCTCCACCTCCCTTCATTCTCTTTCCTTCTTCCGCCTCGGACTTAGCCCCCTAAACTCCGTTGTCTCGGCGTGTCTTTTGTGCTATTTTCTCGACAGTGTAATCTTTGCTCCTACGGGTCCTTGTGATGACCTCATCAAGGGCTGAATCAAAGTTCGCTAGATCGTCCAATGCATCAGAATCATGTTCAATTTCATCAGACCCATTTACGATAAAGAAAGACAGTATATAGGAAAACAGTGTAAAGAAAGACAGTGTAAATGAGAAGTGACGTCACAGAAATGGGTAACGATGTCACATCAACTAAAAGGTGATGGCGCTTCAACTAAGACGCGATGACGCTTCAGCTAAAACGTGATGACACTTCAATTATAAAACGATGACGCTTCGACAACAAGACCCATTTATGATAAAGAAAGACAGTGTGAAGAAAGGCGATGTACAGAAAGATAGTGTAAAGAAAGACAATGTAAAGAAATTGTTTTGATTTATGAATGAAATCTTTTGTATCTTGATTAGTAATTATTTTTTCTTCATAAATAGCTCTGAGAAATAAAAACGAAGTTCCATGAGTATAGAAAAATATCAATCCACAAGAGTGCGCTCATGAAAAGTTAACATTATCAATGGTTCCTACTTGAATCGCAGGTGCTTCACTCACCTAGGATCCAATAGGTGCACGGGATTAAAAAGCGCTGACGCTTCAATAAAGAAGCTCCCACGCTTCAAAAACTTAACGTTGTCGCTTCCTTCACGATGCGTCGTCGCTTCTCGTATGAGGCGTCGTCGCCTCTAAATGATAGTCACGAAACGTAGAAATCAATCCTTAAATCACTGAGAATGAATGGATAAAAAAGATAAATTCAACACATAAACAGATTACTATAGGCTAGTTGTATGATAACAAATATAGCTTAAGTCAGATAGGCGCAGATGCAATGTATCGAAGCGTCAGTGCATTGAAAGAGAAGCTCCAACTAATCGAAGAGACGTGCCCACGCTTCAGCTACGAAGTGATGATGCTTTAAATGTGAAGCGTCTGCGCTTCCTAAGCCAAGCGATTGCGCTTTTCATGAAATTGAATCAGTGTGACTTGGTGAAACTGCACGTTCCCTCATCCCCTATTCTGTTTGGCTTTGTCCAACACTATCGACCATCATCCTGACCCTCTTTAGCAGGCAAGTTGTGATTTTATGACCCAATTGACCACAACCATTACAATGGCTATCTTCTTTTTTTATTATTCAAAACCAACCTCCATTCCAGACTTCATTCTGTCATTGTTGTTTGACCTACCTTTAGTGACACATCTTACTGGATCTCGCACTATAATGTTGGCATAGTCTTGCAATGAAATTCCTTCGCTAGGTTGGAAGGAGCCGCCCGGACAGGACGCGATACTAGTCGTTCTTTCATTATCCTCTTCCGTTCTAATGGCCTCTATGCCTTGTAATAGTTTCATCACCCCTTCTGACGTGTAATCCACCAAGCGATTCAATTCTATCCCCAAGTGAATTAACTATAGTCCGGCTTCTCTCACCTTCCATATTTTCATCGTAGAGACAGAATTGGAATCCTTTTTATCACTTACTCTGAAACTTACAGTACTGTATCTAGCATCTTTCGTCCATCGACGTAGAATATATTTAGAAGGAATTTGGTCTACCACTTCCTTTAAGTAAACTTTAAAGATGTAAGAACACAACAAACCCTTTATCTCGAAGTGCTTGCAATCACAAGTAGCCGTGACATCTCCACATTCGAAACAAACTTTGAATGTTCGGCTGCTATCCTCCGTGCCATCCTCATCACTTCTATGCACTTGATATACAATAGCTGCCCCGGCTTCCTCTTCGACCACCTTTTGGGGGACTTAAAAGAGGTCAACTTTCGGAACTCATAGTGGAAATTTATCGAACATGATTCTCGTATACACAACAGCGGCATGCTTCTCGATTGAATTTCCGAACAAGAGCTCCGATGACGTAGACATTGAGACGAAATCCTCCCTATTTTCTTTATCGCGACAAGATTGGACAGAGAGATCGTATTGCTTGACAAATTCTGCCAAACTCGTTTGGGTATAGACATAGGTACCAAAGAAAGAATTTATACTTTCTCTGCGTTGCGTAGTGGTTATGTCGGCCCAAAAGGTATCGCTCAAGTAGCATGAAATCAATTTCCTTCTAAAAACATACATTTGTTTGAACCACGGGTTGTCTTGCAATTGAAACTCCTCGACGAGTTCTGCCCATCTCCTTTAGAAATCACCAACCATTTGACTGAACTTGCACTAATTGTACCTTCTCCCGAAATTCTCAAACTTTACCTTTAGCTGAGAGAGATGGTTTAATTCATTCCTCCCTATGTGTCATATGCAAAGGCGATGCGTGGTCCCCGGAATAACTTCAGAGATGGCCTTGCTCATTTCGTTGTATTAATCGGTGATGATTGCATTAGGTTTCTTATGACCCATGCACTTCAGCCCCTTGTTAAACAACCAATTGAATGTCTCCTTCGTCTCATCTGCAAGTAACACACATCCAAAAAGCATCGTCTGCTAATGATGGTTGACCCCCGTGAATGGGGCGAACAGAAGCAGCAATTTGTTTGTTTTTTAAGTGGTGTCGAATACAACCACATCACCGAACTGTTGATATGTCATCTGTGATCTGTGATCAACCTAAAATATACTACACATACGACATTCTTCGTCTAGTTCGACTTCAAAGAAGAAACCATCTCCTTTATTCTGCCTATCAATGAAGGTCTTGATCACGGTCGTACACATCGGATTGATGTTACTCTCTTTTCTTATCTTCTTTAGGTAATCGCGAGTTTGTTGAAAGCTTACCGTCACGCCAGCCTCTCAATCCAAACTCGACAAAACAATAGAAATCTTTGAAGTAGGAATTATGCTATCAAATGCTCCTATCAACGATTTACTTGCCATGTTCATCTTATTATGCGATCGTAGTTCCTTCACCTTCGTAGGATTATACAATTCATGATTATGAGGCTCTCTGAATTTCATTACCTCCCACAAATTTTACTCATCGATCCTAATTTTTAACCTTACCTCACATCCGCATCTGTTATCTCTTGAGCACCTTATATTGACATGTATTTTGCGCTTGTCAGACTGCTTGAACCCTTCGAACGAATATACATATTTTCTCTTAATAATCTCTCCCTTTACGGATTTGTAGGTGTTACGTTTCCTAACGCTGAAACTAACTTTCTTCGTGTATAAATAATAGAAGTTATATGCCTCGTTTTCAGTTAGAATTTCAAACCCATATGTGGCTTCCATTCCTCGCTCGTATTCTCGACACCTCCACAAGAATCCAGTATTTCGATATGCCTATCACCACAAAGTGATACTCCTTCTAAAGAAACCATCTCAGAGGTGAGATTTAAATCAACACCACCTACATTGAATCCCCCAATCGAGTCCATTACAATTCCTGTATTAGACAAAAAATAAATGAACGGGCTAATAAGGAAAGATTCACAAGGAAGCAATGACGCAGCCTTACCAAGCGTCAACACTTAAATATGGGAGTGATGGCGCTTCTCAATCGTTGTGCCGTTGCTTCTAACTCGTAGCGTCGTCGCTTCCTCTCGCTTCAAATAAGAAGCGTGTGCTTATAATTTATATATTTTCGAATACTTATAATTTTTTTATCTCCACCCTGTAAATAAGTGAAGAGATCCATCAACTACGCTCCCCTAAGAAAACCGATTTGCATACAAAGCGTTGTTGCGTGGACGCGGAAGCGACGACGCTTCTAATGTCATATATATTTGAATGTTTTGTAAGCTGAAAATAATACTTACCTCAAATGTCACTCTTCTGAAAAAGTTATCTCTTCTGTGCTTCTATCCAGTACGAGCTCCAGAAAAATAGATAAAGTTATCTCTTCTGCGCTTCTATCCAGTACGAGCGCCAGAAAAGAATGAAAAGTTGTCTCTTCTGCGCTTCTATCCAGTACCAGTTCTAGAAAAAAGGAGAAAGTTATCACTTTGCGCTTCTAATCCAATTAGAGCTCTAGGAAAAATAAGAAAGTTGCCTGTTTGCGAATCTATCCAGTCAGACCTCCAGGAAAAATGAGAAAGTTGCAAGCCAAAGAGAGGAAATAAAATAATAGAGGGAATGAACCTGAATAGGGAGGGAAAGAGAAGGAACCTATATCAATTTTGGAAATATTTTACGGCCATTACATTCGACAAAACCTTCGCCTTGGGGCCTACGCTTCCTTCCTCCGTGAGGTTCCTCTTCCTACCTAGACCTACTTTACCTACCACTGTCAGTAGAAAACCCTAATGTGGCTAACCCGGGTTAGTGCGAATGCACTTTCCACGTGTCTGCTCCCCATTGGGGGAGCGTAGAGAAATCTTTACGCCCGAGCATATTTTCCCTTTTCTCATATAGAGGGTCGGGGATATACACCCGAGCTTGGAGATATCGTTATGCATATTGATAGGAGCTCGACAAGTAGTGCCTCTGTCGCTAATGTGACAGTCCCTCATTTTCCTAATTTCACCGCGCTTTAACTATGGTTACCACCGATAATCGACATAATCGTGAAGGCAAGCGTATAGACATCAGAGTCCATTTTGTCATAATTATATTCGAATAGACAACAGAGAAGATCACCTAATTCGAAGCGCTTACACTTCTATAAAGGAAGCGAGTGCGCTTCCTATACGACACTATCGCGATGTCTGATAAAATATCATTAATTAAAAGTGGCGCATAATATCGTGGTTTTGAATGGTGATCATTACATTTGAAAATTACCAGTTAAGGCGCCTCATCGGAGAGAACGTCTGCGCACGTTGCGTTTACTCTTCAGTACGAAGCGTTTGCGCGACTACATCGAAGCGTTTGCTCTCCCTTTGTGAATGAAAGTGACGCGGGACGATAACCCTAAAATGCGGAATATGATTTTAATGCGATTTGCCGAAATTAATTAGAATTTAATCAAGCGTAATCTCAAAACTATCTTAAATACCTTAGGGTTCAGAGAATTCAGGTTGGTAGATCACACGAGATCCAGTTAGGGTCCAGTCCGATGCGCGAGTACTATTAGATTTGAGGCAAGATCGGCCTAGAGATAGAACTCTAGCTTTTCCAGGCTTAGGCGCTCGTCTTCGATCCGATGTAGATTCACGGTTCGAACCAGGGTGGCGGAATTAGGTTATGGGTTTGTAATAAGTTTTGGTTTTGTAACAGGTTTATGGTTTAGAAAAAAAGGTGTTGGCTATATTTGATTTAGGGTTTCAAAAGGCTTAGAGTTTTGGGATCGAAAGGAAACAATTAGGCTACGGTGTAGGGGAAGCAAACACAGATCGAGAGATAACCAATATAATAGAGAAGATAACAATGGCTTTTAGGAATCACTCCCTTGGCCTCACACCAAACCCATCTCAGGCAAAGAATATTCAAGCATAAAAGCATTCAAAATATTCAATAACTAATTAAAAAGTCTTTACAAGCCTCTATATATAGGCCACCAATAATTAAAATTCGAAATAAAGAGTTCTAATAGAAATAAAACACAAAAAGGCAAGTTTTCGCTAAAAAAAACTCAAATTTCGGAAGCCCGTCACGACGTCCACGGACGTCCGTAGTGCCCCACGGACGTCCGTGACCTACGGACAGTGAAGGGGCAAAATCATGGACGTCATCCTTTATTCATCACGAACGTCTCATTACCGTTTCACGGACGTCATCACGTTCACATGAACAGTAACTTTTTTTTCCTCTGAAGTTGAAATTCTATTGCGGTTCAACTTCAATACTTTCAATCTTGACGTTCCCCGTCATTCTCCTCCACTCAAAATGTTTCATCACCGATGAAACACGCATGTGGTACTCGGACTCGGGCTCCCTCTCCTCTTCTTTCGACGCCGATAATCTGTTATGGCCCCAAATCCAAGGCTCCTGAACTTGGCGGTGCCCCTCATTCTCTTCCCGTTAAAATGTTTCATCACCGATGAAACACGCACATGGTACTGATCAAGTGTATCAGAACTCGCACAGGAGAACTCCTTGCAACTAGCCCAAACAATCTCAGCTCCTGCTGACGTATGATCTGCATCTTGGTTGATTGTGGCGAGACGCACACGGTAATCCTCTCCTTGATGAACCAAATAACCCGGCTTGCCAACCCACTCTAACAAATATTTTTGAAGCTTCTCATCAACTCTCCCGAACCTGAAGGAATTCATCCCCGATGAAATGTGATCGCGATATCGGTTGGGATGACGAGAACTCAAATGGCAAGCTCTTTCATCATTGGTCCATGTACTCTCGGTAGGCGAAGTATCAACAGATAATTTGTAGTGATTGTTGCTTGAATTAATCTTGTATTTAATTTCGGCATGCAATGCAAAATGAAACTCAAAACTTGACTCACAACAAGACTCGGAATGTGAAGCGGAATGCAACTCGAGACTATGATGTGTGAGTGTATCTATGGATTCGATACTCTCATGTGCATGCGACTCGACCACCGACAAGGACTCGTGCACACCGGGTTCTACGGGCACCAACACATCATGCATATGCGACTCAGTAGATTCTTGTGTGGGTGACTCGGTTGACTCATGTATGGGAGACTCAATATTACTACTCACAAGGGAAATAGAGGTTGTTTCAACACAAACTAGACTTTCGTCAACTTTTTCCATCTCCTCTTCACTCATTACGATACGAGGGTCGTACACTTCTTCCACTTCCCTATTCTCAGGCTCCTTAGGATTCACTCTTTTGGGCAATAAATTCGAAGTGAGAAATTTTGTGGGGCATTGGTATGCAAAGTGTCCAAACCCTTGACACTTAAGACAATCAGGACACTTATTTGTCTTAGTTCTCAAACTCTGTAGAAGGTGACGGTGTGTGAAAGGAACATATTGTTCGATAAGTTCCACCTTCATGTCCTCCCATGTGGAGATGACTTTATTCCGAAGAGACTCAGTGCGACATTCTAAGCGAGTCCAAAAAAATTTGGCATTACCCTCCAACTTTGTTTTCACTAACCTAACTTTATACTCATTCGGTACGTCATACCAATCAAAATACTCTTCTACACTCGACAACCACTCCACAAAGGTTTTGGGGTTTAGCTCTCCATCAAAACATGGAACTTCATCCCGAATAGATTTTAGAAACTTTTCAGGATCGCATCGTTCACGCTGATGAGGGTATTCCCTAACTCTAGTCTCATCGCGACTGTTGAGACTTTGCCAAGAATTTGGTGTGCAACGGCTCCTATTATTTATTGCACACATTTGGGCTTTGATGTCCCTAAGGGCATCGACAATCTCGCTCATGCTCATGGTGAACACGACTTATTAACACAGGTGCTAAATGCCATGCAAACATGAACCACAATGGATGAGTAATTTTGTCAAACACATGACGTGCACACATAAAAATTGAAAGAAGATGCAATGAAAATTAAAGTGACACACAATATACCCTAACCTAGAAAACCTAGGGCTCTGATACCAAAACTGACGCGGGACGATAACCCTAAAATGCGGAATATGATTTTAATGCGATTTGCCGAAATTAATTAGAATTTAATCAAGCGTAATCTCAAAACTATCTTAAATACCTTAGGGTTCAGAGAATTCAGGTTGGTAGATCACACGAGATCCAGTTAGGGTCCAGTCCGATGCGCGAGTACTATTAGATTTGAGGCAAGATCGGCCTAGAGATAGAACTCTAGCTTTTCCAGGCTTAGGCGCTCGTCTTCGATCCGATGTAGATTCACGGTTCGAACCAGGGTGGCGGAATTAGGTTATGGGTTTGTAATAAGTTTTGGTTTTGTAACAGGTTTATGGTTTAGAAAAAAAGGTGTTGGCTATATTTGATTTAGGGTTTCAAAAGGCTTAGAGTTTTGGGATCGAAAGGAAACAATTAGGCTACGGTGTAGGGGAAGCAAACACAGATCGAGAGATAACCAATATAATAGAGAAGATAACAATGGCTTTTAGGAATCACTCCCTTGGCCTCACACCAAACCCATCTCAGGCAAAGAATATTCAAGCATAAAAGCATTCAAAATATTCAATAACTAATTAAAAAGTCTTTACAAGCCTCTATATATAGGCCACCAATAATTAAAATTCGAAATAAAGAGTTCTAATAGAAATAAAACACAAAAAGGCAAGTTTTCGCTAAAAAAAACTCAAATTTCGGAAGCCCGTCACGACGTCCACGGACGTCCGTAGTGCCCCACGGACGTCCGTGACCTACGGACAGTGAAGGGGCAAAATCACGGACGTCCGTCACTATTCATCACGAACGTCAAAATCGTTTTTCCAGACGTCTCCTTTATTCACATGAACAGTAACTTTTTTTTTTTTTCGTGACGTTGAAATTCTATTGCGGTTCAACTTCAATACTTTCAATCTTGACGTTCCCCGTCATTCTCCTCCACTCAAAATGTTTCATCACCGATGAAACACGATGTAATACTGACTCGGCTCCCTCTCTTCTTCGCTTTAAATAATCTTATGGCCCCAAATCCAAGGCTCTGAACTTTTCATCACCGATGAAACACGCATGGTAATCTTGATCAAGTGTATCGAACGCACGGAGAACTCCGAACTAGCCCAAACAATCTCACTCCTGGCGGCGTATGATCTGCATCTTGGTTGATTGTGGCGGGACGCACACGGTAATCCTCTCCTTGATAAACCAAATAACCCGGCTTGCCAACCCACTCTACCAAATATTTTTGAAGCTTCTCATCAACTCTCCCGAACCTGAAGGAATTCACCCCCGATGAAATGTGATCGCGATATCGGTTGGGATGACGAGAACTCAAATGGCAAGCTCTTTCATCATTGGTCCATGTACTCTCAGTAGGCGAAGTATCAGCAGATAATTTGTAGTGATTGTTGCTTGAATTAATCTTGTGTTTAATTTCGGCATGCAATGCAAAATGAAACTCAAAACTTGACTCACACCAAGACTTAATGTGAAGAATGCAACTCGAGACTATGATGTGTGAGTGTATCTATGGAGTCAATAATCTCATGTGCATGCGACTCGACCACCGACAAGGACTCGTGCACACCGGGTTCTACGGGCACCAACACATCATGCATATGCGACTCAGTAGATTCTTGTGTGGGTGACTCGGTTGACTCATGTATGGGAGACTCAATATTACTACTCACAAGGGAAATAGAGGTTGTTTCAACACAAACTAGACTTTCGTCAACTTTTTCCATCTCCTCTTCACTCATTACGATACGAGGGTCGTACACTTCTTCCACTTCCCTATTCTCAGGCTCCTTAGGATTCACTCTTTTGGGCAATAAATTCGAAGTGAGAAATTTTGTGGGGCATTGGTATGCAAAGTGTCCAAACCCTTGACACTTAAGACAATCAGGACACTTATTTGTCTTAGTTCTCAAACTCTGTAGAAGGTGATTGCGGTGTGAAAGGAACATATTGTTCGATAAGTTCCACCTTCATGTCCTCCCATGTGGAGATGACTTTATTCCGAAGAGACTCAGTGCGACATTCTAAGCGAGTCGAAAAAAATTTGGCATTACCCTCCAACTTTGTTTTCACTAACCTAACTTTATACTCATTGACGTCATACCAATCAAAATACTCTTCTACACTCGACAACCACTCCACAAAGGTTTTGGGGTTTAGCTCTCCATCAAAACATGGAACTTCATCCCGAATAGATTTTAGAAACTTTTCGGCGGGATCGTACTCGGGTTCACGCTGATGAGGGTATTCCCTAACTCTAGTCTCATCGCGACTGTTGAGACTTTGCCAAGAATTTGGTGTGCAACGGCTCCTATTATTTATTGCACACATTTGGGCTTTGATGTCCCTAAGGGCATCGACAATCTCGCTCATGCTCATGGTGAACACGACTTATTAACACAGGTGCTAAATGCCATGCAAACATGAACCACAATGGATGAGTAATTTTGTCAAACACATGACGTGCACACATAAAAATTGAAAGAAGATGCAATGAAAATTAAAGTGACACACAATATACCCTAACCTAGAAAACCTAGGGCTCTGATACCAAAACTGACGCGGGACGATAACCCTAAAATGCGGAATATGATTTTAATGCGATTTGCCGAAATTAATTAGAATTTAATCAAGCGTAATCTCAAAACTATCTTAAATACCTTAGGGTTGGAGAATTGAGGTTGGTAGATCACACGAGATCCGATTAGGTCCAAATCTGGAGCAGTACTATTAGATTTGAGGCAAGATCGGCTACTGAGATAGAACTCTAGCTTTTCGGGCTTAGGCTGTCTTGATCCGATGTAGATTCACGGTTCGAAGCAGGGTGGCGGAATTAGGTTATGGGTTTGTAGTAAGTTTTGGTTTTGTAACAGGTTTATGGTTTAGAAAAAAAGGTGTTGGCTATATTTGATTTAGGGTTTCAAAAGGCTTAGAGTTTTGGGATCGAAAGGAAACAATTAGGCTACGGTAGGGAAGCAAACATGATCGAGATAAAGAAGATAACAATGGCTTTTAGGATTCACTCCCTTGGCCTCACACCAAACCCATCTCAGGCAGAAGAATATTCAAGCATAAAAGCATTCAAATATTCAATAATTTATTAAAAGTCTTTACAAGCCTCTATATATAGGCCACCAATAATTAAAATTCGAAATAAAAGAGTTCTAAACGAAATAAAACACAAAAGGCAAGTTTTGCTAAAAAACTCAAATTTTGGAAGCTCAATCACACGGCGTCACAGACGTCCAGAGTGCCTAGACGTCCGTGACCTACGGATGAAAGGGCAAAATCACGCGACGTCTCATCATTCATCACGGACGTCTCATCGTTTCACGGACGTCTGCCACCTTTATTCACATGAACAGTAACTTTTTTTTTTTTTTTTTTCTGAAGTTGAAATTCTATTGCGGTTCAACTTCAATACTTTCAATCTTGACGTTCCCCGTCAGAAAGACACCTTCCTTATAACACGTAGTGCGTCCGACCTTCATTTATTACTATCGTCAAAACATTAAATGAGAAGCGAGGCATGACTTCGTGGTTCTCAATGGTTATCATTACCATTTGAATTGACTGTTTAAGAGATCCCTTCGGGGAGTTCATTAATTGATGGAATGTTTAACATTTATTGTTCGAATGTTGAACATTAATGACCCTTCTGTCAGAGGAAGCTTCGCTCCTACTAAGAAGCACTAGCGCTTAGGTAAGAAGCACTGACGCTATCTTCTGTTAGCGCTTCCGTGACGAGAAGGAAGCGTTAGAGCTACCATACATGATACAAAGCGCCCCAAAATTATATATATATCACAACTCTTTCTTTTCTCACTCACTAATTTTTCTTTTATTTTTTATGTCATCACCCTATACCCCATCCATGTCATAATTTTTTTATTTTATTTTTATGTTCGATCTTTCAACTCACCAGTTTCCACTATCACCGACCTACCCCAATAAGATTCCTCACCGGCATTGTTCTCCTTGACAGCCTCCATTTCATGGACATTAAAAGTTTAAAACAATCCGCTCAACTCCTCGATGGCTCTGAATGAAGACATCACATTCACCATCTTCTCTGAATATCCAAAAACCCAAGGAGGCTCCAAGATCTTTATAGCAACGTTAAAATTGGAGCGTTGATTCAGTTCCTCCACCTCCAAGAAGTGACACCGATTTTCCCCGTCCGAGATCTAGAGAACACGCTGGATCACGACAACTAGGAGCATCAGATTTTGATTCTCATCTTACAATGTGCAGCTTCCTTTTCTTCCTCTCTCAAATTCTCGTAGAACGCACGATCTCACCACCGCTCGTCTCTAATCTCCTGCCATCCTTTCCAGGCTCGATGTTATTGAATCTTGACCATTTGCTTTTATTGTTTATGATCGTCTTGCTTTTATTGTCTCTGTCCGGCCATCCTTTCCATGCTCGGTGTTATTGAATCTTGAGCATTTGCTTTTATCGTTTATGATCGTCTTGCTTCTATTGTCTCTGATCAGTGAACACCATAATTCAATCAGTCATCATCCCTTGATACTGATTGCAATACCCTTCAATTCCTCATTTAATAAAGATTATGTTTATTCTTTTATTAATAATAAATATGAATTATTGACAATGCCGCCATTAATGAAAATTAATTACCCTTATTATAGAATTGAAAATTAATAGGTTCTGTGGGAAATAGGATCACACGGATCTCAAAGTTCATCAATTGGTGATTCAGTGATTATATCTCTCAAAATCTATTTGCAACTAGATCTTGTAGCTATGAGAGCTAGGCCTTTAAAAAGGGAACCCAAAACTAAATCCCCATGATCCATATAAAATATAGGCGTAAATGCAAGTGTTGGACCATAATTTATATGAATTAACACCATAGAAAATAATGCATGCCAGAAAGCATCCAAGAGAAATGAACAGAAATGAAAAAAGGAAGGATACAATTGCATAGCTAGACTTTCAATACCTTTCAATTCCTCATTTAATCTGCAGCCAAAAAATAAAATAAAAATTATGAATGTTTGCCATCTCAGAAGAAGAATTACAACAATAGAAAACATGTGGTTGCTATGGAGCGTTCCTGTGCTGAATCACCAATCAAAATTAATGAAGTTGAAGAATTTTATCTAGCAAGAAAAAATACATTATATATTTTTACGACCGTGAGAACATAACAGCTTTTTTTTTTGGATAGGTAAGCTGGGAATGAACCTACCATCTGATATAGAAACACCTCTAGGAAAATGGACGATCTGATATAAGTAACCATGAGATAACATCCTACAAAGTAAGTAATTCGCATTTATAATCTCTTTTCCACAATTTGAAGATGACCCTCACAATCTTAGTCATCAAATTCTCCGAATTTTTACAAAATTCGGGAATAATTCACGAATGTGAGGTTCTACGAATTAATCACTATTCGCGAATTTTTCAAAAAACTGCGTGTTTTTTAAAATTCGCAAATAATTCATGATTTTTTCAATAACTCGTGATTTTTATTGCTGAACCCCAACTTGGTGACTATGCTCTAAATAGTCCAATCGACAGGTCATAGGCCTCCTCTTCGATGAGCCATGGCACAAAAATCACACTAACCTCTTGTTATTAGCAGTCAGATAAATCAGTAGCAATTGGACGATCAATGAAGTTACGAACAACAGTCCACAAAGAGATTTGTTCAGATAGTATGGTCATAATGGTATTTGTTCTTCACTCCTTTGTTGGTGATGCAATTAGTTCTATTTGTGTGGGTATGTTTAGTCATATTGAGTGTGTGGAGAGAGTACATAAACTTACTCCGGTTTGCATATTTCCGTATTATAGATACACGTGATGTAATGTAGATGATATATAAGATATTAATGCATTGGGGAGTGTGCTAAGCCTAGCAACTCAACCCTAATTTTCTCCTATCTCCTTCCTCGCCAAACCCTAACTTAATCACAATCACGTAAATTAACTTCCTATCGACATTACAAGGTTACTCCGTTTTTTTTTTTTAATTTCGTCAAAAAACACCTTTGTTAGACACTTGCCAACAGCTATTAACATATAACTGTACTCTTTTTCTTCTACATTCTAGTCTTGTCTGTGAAGGAATTATATAGGTATAATACTTTAATGTGTTTCTGTTTACAATATATGTTGCTATATTATTTTAGGGAAATTGACTTGTTGGCAAGATATCTACCTCGGGATCTATGCCATGTATCAATCCATACATATCGTGTATTGGCCGATAGAGATTTTTTTTTTTTTATTTTAAAGGTAAAAGAACTTGCAAAAAATTAAAAAAAATTCAAATCAAGTCTGTATCGACCAATACCACCAGATACCGATATGACCCTGATACTGGTATCAATGTAGGTTTCGATCAGTTTTGGTGAAACCGATACATATCGCCGATACTTATCGGTATTAGCCGAGTTTTGATACCATGCTCGTTGGTACCTCTTTTGGTTAATAATTCCAAAAGACACTGATAGCCAATAACTAAAACCAGTTTCTTTTGTCAACAAAGGATAATAAATAACTTTTGTACCTAAAATACCTTATTTTGCATCCTACCATGTTTTCATGTTACGTTCGTCTTCACCAAAGAAAGGTTGCTGTCTAGGAAAAGTAAAGTGCGTACACTTTTCAGTTTAAAAACAAAAAGAACAGGGATTTTCTTCTAAACTTAAAATCACATTCTTCTGTCAGAAGGTTTGTTTCTTTCTCTTATACTTACGTTCTCCATTTATGTGCAGGTGAAAGGACTTCCTTTTGCTTGGTCCTGGAAAAACCACTCAGATTTCACTACCCTTTTGCAGTTTTTGGATATTGAGATTTTTTTTACAGAATTTAATGGCTTTGAATTAATTTTGAGGGTTTCTGAAGTGCGTTTTGAAGAAAATGTGAGAATTTGGGAGGTGTTGCCGTTGATCAATAGTAAAAATGAGTTATTGTTTGTTGGTTCAGGGTTCAGGGCTTCAGACTTTGCTTGAGCAAGTAAAGCTCTAGGGGAAGAGAGACAGAGAGGAAGCCCCGGGAAGAAGGGGGGAGCCAATTTTCTTTTAAAGCAAGGTTAGTTTAGGTATATAAGCTTCATATTTTAAAATTGTTGACTGAAGGAGCTGGTTTTAGCCATTAGCTAACTTTTAGACTGTTGTTTGGTATTACCAACCAAAAGTGCCATCAATGTGAAATTTTACCACTATTTTATCGGTATATGAACTAATATATACACAACAATATATCTTTCTCCATCATCAAATAATTGCAGAGATATGTTGACATGTCTGCTTTTCCAAAGGTTGTTTCATGGACTAGTCGGCTATTGACATATCGTGTCCAAGTAACATCGAGGACCGTGACGTCAGCAATCTGATGGATTCTGTTACGTTGATCGATGTTGATCGTGGCTTCTTCTAGGCTCTAATACCAAGATAGATTTTGTTAGGTTAGGGTTAGGTGAGGAGGAAGAAGAAAGAGGAGATAGAGATGGAGAAGAATTAGGGTTAGGTTGTGTTACCTCAACTTTTCTATTATTAGTATTTATAGTAAGGTATACAATCTCAGGTTTCTTGAGTACATCGATAAATGTGTAAGCACTTAAGTGGCTAGTCCATGACTCATTCACCCAATGAATCTAGTAGCACCCATAGACTGAATACAATATACTTCCTGACAGTAAACTATTTCATATGCAGTAATTAAGGTTGTGCTTGGATGCACGTACTCTGTGGGGACCGTTACAACTAGATCTCAACTAGATCTCAACTAAAAGTTTCAAGTACCGTTGTAATGACTTTAATTATGGTTTGCAGCTAAAAGCATCAAACGGTTATGTTTTGACGTAAGCTATGTCCCATTTACATCATAAAAATTTGAGAGAATCCCACCCCTTGTTGGCCACTCACATGGAGATATTTCTACTGATTGGTACGTGTGATGTAAGGGTGTTGCACATACCCGAGGACTTGGTCGTTTTCTCTAAGAAGCCGAATACCCCATTATTCAAAAAGAAAAAACAATTCGAAAGAATCTTGACAAAGTGGTACAAATAGAGTGTCATGTGAGATGGCAATGACCATAAAAAGTCAAGGATTTACTGTAGAGATGTGAGATTTCTAGGTATTGGGGTACGATTAAGAAGATGATATTTAAGTTAAGGGAGAGAGAGAGAAAAGACAAAGAAGAATGTACGGTAGAATAGCTTACTGAGTAAAATGCTCCTCATTAGCTTTTATACTTCAGAAAGAAGTATTACATAAACAATCACTAATATATGAGACACCACATATCCAATATAAAGAACATACACCTATACTAACAAGCACCCTCAAGCTGGAGCATGAATCTATGCATGCTCAGCTTGACAGTAATATCCTGAAGAATCATAGGTCCAGCAGGCTTGGTAAAATCATTGGCTAATTGTTAGGAAGATGAAACATTAAAGAATTCTAGAGTATGATCTCCAACCTTGTCCCTGACAAAATGAACATCCACTTCAAAATGTTTTGTCCTCTCATCTATGATGAAATAAGATGTGATCTTCTCCGCAGATTCATTATCACAGTGAAGATGCATAAAACCACTAATGGGAAATCCCAACTCGAAGATATGAAAATGAAGCCATAGGAGCTCACAAGCTACATAAACAATAGTTCGGTATTCTGTCTCAGCACTAGAGCGAGAAATCGCATGTTGCTTCTTGCTCTTCCATATAACTAGATTGGCTCAGAGATAGACACAACCATCATAATATCCAGATGTAGAGCAACGATCATTAATAGCACCAGCCCAACCATTATTGATATATCTAGAAATATGCAGATGACCATGAGTGATAAAGAAGACGACAACCAGGACTTTATTTGATATATCTCAGAATACGATGAACCACTGCAAGATGCGAAGTGTATGAGGCATCCATAAATTGACTAACCAAGCAGACAACATATGTGATATCTGGTCAAGTAAGAATGAGATAGATTAGACGACCTACAAGATGTTGGTAATGTTAGGACATTAATTGAAACCATAAGAAGATTGAATTATTGTGGTTCCTCCGATCCAGCTAAAGCTTTCCAAGAGGCATGCATAAACTGACTAACCAAGCAGACAACAAATGTGATATCTGGTCGAGTAAGAGTGAGATAGATCAGACGACCTACAAGATGTTGGTAGTGTTAG
The DNA here is from genome assembly GCA_021018995.1 of Chloranthus sessilifolius. Taxonomy (NCBI): domain Eukaryota; kingdom Viridiplantae; phylum Streptophyta; class Magnoliopsida; order Chloranthales; family Chloranthaceae; genus Chloranthus; species Chloranthus sessilifolius. The sequence goes on along the minus strand of CM037589.1, from coordinate 124,403,924 downwards.
GACATGAACCGTAACCAAAAGAAGGTTGAATTATCGCGGTTCCTCCAATCCATCTAGGGCTTTCTAAGACATCTTCACTCACATGAGATCTTTGCCCTAACCTTGCTTATATAAGCATAGATGGATGGCTACTCCACTAAGTGGCCTCAATGCTATTCTTATTCCCCTACATATTTAACGGTTAATGCATTAATGTTTGCACGAGGCCTTCATGGCCACATGCTAACATCTCCAACTTGGCCATAAAGGTTGAACATACGATTGCATTATAGCGTTCACACAAAAATGGCTTCATATCTAAGGCTACAAATATCTTTCGCCTATGATCCATTTATTATAATGCATGGCAAATGGACTTTATAGTTCAATATTGATTGCTGAATGATGATATTGTGTGATTTTATTGCAATAACGATGACGTGTGTAACCTTAACATACATTTCGATCTTAAAATGTATATCATAATAATCATGATGATCAGTTTGTATCAACCTCTCTATAACTTCCAATGATATATACTTACAGTATTATATTATCATATATAGCTAGGGGACAAATATCACACTTACATACTTACGAAGTGACCCTAAGTAATGTGTATTGAATGCCTGGTGTGATGTTGTATGCTAATAGATATACCATAAAGTTATATAAGTAAACTTGAATCAAATATAGTTGTGTGAATTGCGGTTATTGTTTAAGCATCAATTATCTATAGCAGTTGACTAATGCTTGTTTGAGCATAAGCATATATACATGAATACCTACACAATTATCAAAATGACAAACTGATATTTTAAAGATCAAAGTATAAGAACTTCTCTCAAAATGAGTTTTCAAAAGGAATATTGAGAATCATCAGAGGATGATAATTATTGAAGAATTTTTTTTTTTTTTTTTGGAAGGTAACAAACATTATATTAGAAAGAAGAAAAGTTATCGGGGTACAGAGAGCATACCTTGGGGGGTAGTAAGAAACTGCCCAAAGCAAAGGAAAAAAGAAAACTTGGAGAACATCTTAAACCGAATACCCCCCCCCCCGGCCATCAGGAAACAGGACCAGCAGCGGTAGAAGCAACACCCAAAACCGCCAATAGCTGACCTCACCCCCCTACATGCAGCAGTCCTCCCATAATCTCAAAAAATATTTGGTCCCATCTTTTGAAGCCGTGATCTTGCAAGCGTTTCAGCTAACCACCATATCTCTGATTTCTCTAATAACTAGTGAGAAAGGTCTTGCTTTACGATTAAAAATTATGTTATTTCTTTCCAACCAGATCGCCCAAAACCCCGCATACACCGTTAGCGGCCACAACTCTTTCCTTGGATCCTCGAGCGTACTCTCTTTCCACATTTCTATCATTTGCGTTGGTCACTGCGGCGTAACCCAATCAATCTTGAATAGTTTAAAGATATTACTCCAAATTGACCACGTGAAGGGCAATGAAGGAAGATATGATCGATCGACTCCGTCCCCCTCATATAAAGCATACATTTGTTGATCACCAGGATATTTCTTCTGAGGAGTTGGTCCCTCGTGAGAATTTTTCTTTTAACAAGAAGCCATGAGAAAAAATTAATTTTTGGCGGCATCTTTATCTTCCAGAACCCGGTCCACATAATATTTTTGAAATTCCCTGTTTGTCTCTCCTTTTGGTTGTTGTAGAAAGATTTGACTATAAAGCGTCCTTTAGCTGAATACTTCCACTCCTTGATGTCTTCATGACCTGTGTTTGGACTCAAGCCTCCCAGAGCATCCATCAGCTTGGAGTATTCTTCCTTCTCCCATTCCCACAATCTGCGCCATAGCTGAATATTCCATTCCACAGAATTTCCGAACATTTGGAAAGAGCTGCTGACCTTGGCATACTTGTAGATTGCTAACCCAAAAATGATTGGAAACCTTCTATACAGCGGTTGGTCCTCAGCCCAAACGTCTTTCCATAACCTTATTCTCTGACCGTCACCCCACCGAAATCTAGTCCCCTCAAAAACATCATGTGCACATCCTTTGATAGCCTTCCACCATTCCGATCTATGGCCATGGTTCGAAAAATCCTCGTCCAGAGCCTCGTATTTAGCAGTTGTGATCTCACACCACAGCTTATTTCTTTCTCCTTCCTCTCCCATCTGCCACACCCACTTGGCAAGGAGAGCTTTATTAACTAGCCTCAAGTCTCTGATTCCAAGACCACCTTGCTCTTTAGGTTTACAGAAATCTTCCCACCTAACGAGGTGTAGCTTCTTCCGATCTCCCGCTCCCTCCCAAAGGAAATCCTTTACTATTTTTTCCAATTTGAGAATCACAGCAGTCGGCGCCCATAAGAAAAACATCATAAAGACCGGAATGGAAGCTAAGGTTGATTTGATGAGGTTCAGCCTTCCACCATAGCTTAGCAATTTACTCTTCAAGTGGCTAATTTCTTTTGAAATCTCTACACCACCCTATCCCGTAATCGCACCCTTCTCCTCCCGAATCCCGTAGGGATACCTAAGTACGAGATCGGTAATGTCGCAGTAATACACCCCATCTGTGTAGCCACCCAATCAGTAACCTCAGCTGGCATGTTTATCCCAGACATACTGGATTTGTGGATGTTAATCGGCTGCCCCAAGACCGCTTCGAAGATCGTTAGAACATCCTTTGTCGCCTTAATTTCCATGTCTCCAATGTTCCCATTGCAGAAGACCAAAGTACCATCCGTGTACTGAAGGTGCGATACTGAAGGGCCTGAGTCGGCCATGGCAAAACCCCTTATGAGATTTAGCTCATCTGCCCTCGCGAAGAGTTTGTGTAGCACCTCCCCTACACAATTGAAGAGTAAGGGTGATAGGGGGTCCCCCTGCCGTAGGCCTAGCTTACTTTTGAAGTATCCATGTGACGTACTATTGACGAGAACCGAGAACCGAGCAGACGCATAGCAACCTCTCATCCACTTGCCTCTGAACCCCATCCTTTGCAGCACATAATCAAGGAACTCCCATTGCATCCTATCATAAGCCTTTTCCATATCTCTCTCGAACACCCAACCTTCGTCTTGCCGCGTCTTGGCGGAGTGCAACATTTTAGAAGCCGCAACCACAATATCCATAAGTTGTCTGCCTTGAATAAATGCCCCTTGGACATTAGAAATAAGGTGGTCGATGACGAGCTTTAGTCTATTAGCGAAGACCTTCGAGATGATCTTATACGCACATCCAATAAGGCTAATAGGTCGGTAATCAGTTATATCAGTCGCACCTTCCCGCTTCGGGATCAAAACTAAGAAGGTGGAATTAATGCTCTTATTAATCTGTCCCGTGTCCATAAAAATTATGCATCATGGCCATGAAGTCCTCTCTGATGGTTGACCAGCAGGTTCTAAAGAACTCCATGGTGAAACCATCTGGACCCGGCGACTTATTAAATCCCATACTTTTAAGAGCCCTTTTAACCTCTTCTTCATCAAAAGCTTTTTCCAGATGATTGGCCTCTTCCTCTGTTATAGTGCTAAACTGAATCCCATCCATTCGGGGTCTACTGATCGGCTTGTTTCTGAATAATTGTTCGTAATAATCTGCAATTCTGGCAGGGATAGTATCTAGATCCTCAAAGCAGTTCTGGTTAATGATAATAGAGGAAATGTAGCTCCTTCTGTTTGCAACGAAATGGAAGAAACGATTGTGCTTTGGATTTCTGATGTCAGTCATGTTCCTCTTGTAAGACGATCCTATCGAACTCGAGCTTCAGGGCCGTTCTGATGTCTTTCTCAGATTCAGACAACGCAACTGCCTCTTCTGCTTTGTCAATCTCCATTATTTCGGCCATAATCCTCTCACGGTTCTGACTGGCTTTTCCTAAATTTTGCATGTTCCACTCCTTAATCTTGACCTTTAGATTTTTGAGTTTGGTAGAAAACACAGAAGGCGCAGTACCGGTAGTTCTGTCTTGAGTTCACCAACTCTAGATGTGTTGCTTGAAGTCGTCGTTATGTAACCAGGAATTACATAATCTGAAAAGTCGTGACGTCCTTCCTTCCCTCGAAGGTGCCCCAGAGGAAAGTAAAATTGGTCTATGATTGGATATAGTGGTGGAGCAGACCATAACCCGTGGGTCGTTCGCCAGCTCAAGAAAATTTGTCTGACACATAAACCTGTCAAGCCTGCATAACGTCGGTTAATCCTGTCCGTTGGACAATGTGAATCTCCCCCCCATCATTCCCAAATCAACCAGAGCCCCTTGATTTATACAGTTCACGAACAAGTTAGTAGCCGTAATGTCGAGACTCCCTTTGTTTTTCTCCTCGTCATTCTTCATCGCATTGAAATCTCCTCCAATGCACGTCGGGGACTCCCATCTGCTTAGTATCGCGGTAAGCTCGAAGAAGAAATCCTTCCTGTTCCTGTTGTCGTTAGGGCCATAGACAGTTATGGCGACCCACTTCTTACCATTTCTGTGATCCTCGATATGGGCAACGACCGTGAAGTTGCCCATTTCGGAGTCAATCACTATGTAATAGTCTCGTACCATCGGCTTCCATAGCAATCCAATCCCACTCGGAGCTAGGGCGCATTGATTTGACAAATGAGTGATGAACAGGAACCAAGGAAGGGGCAAGTGGATTGTCGCAAGGAAGGGTGACTGGATGTGGAAGACTTGTGGAACACTAAACTTCAGAAGGAGAATCAGATGCTACTCGACGGGGTGCGATGCACATTGGAGCTCGGGGGAACCAATATCAAACTCACATAAGTTTTGGATGATGAACAAGGGAAGGAACATAAGTTTTAGGGTGGTCCCGGTGATATCGAGATTACAAGAACATGACTTACAAAACTGATGGACCATGACGGATTTAGGCTATGCATTTATGGATTACCACCTTATCTCAGGATCAATGAGGTGCTAAGTGGGGATTGGACGAGCCTGCGGAACTTTCATTGTCGTCAACTGCATTACTACTCAGATGACGGACCTCCGATTCGCGAGGATTATCATTCGCACATCGAATATTGCCGACATCCTGAGGTGGGGAGTGCTCTCCCCGTCGGCTTCCAGGTAGCACCATTTCGTGATTCTAGATTTGTCCCCCATCTCTACGTTATTTTCGCCACCGGAGTAGCTATTCCCTTTGAAATATTACCCTCTGGTCTGATCATCATCCTATCGCTCAAATCTGTTACCCTTGCCTAGAATGACGAGTTTATCCCTTTATATCTTTTCCCCACAATGGTCCATCCGTTTTGTAAGTCACGATCTTGTAATCTCGATATCACCGGGACCCTAAAACTTACGTTCCTTCCCCTGTTCATCATCCAAGACTTATGTGAGTTTGATATTGTTTCCCCCGAGCTCCAATGTGCATCGCACCCCATCAAGTAGCATCTGATTCTCCTTCTAAAGTTTAGTGTTCGACAAGCCTTGCACATCCAGTCACCCTTCGTTGCGACAATCCACTCGCCCCTTCCTTGGTTGTTCCTATTCATCTAGTCACCCTTCATCAATATGATCCACCACTGCTTGAGTATGTGTTTTCAATATTGTAAAAGATTTAGGATTATAGATCGTAGAGAGGGTTTGTTGCTAGGTGATTATCACACAGCCAATTATTGAAAATTTTCAGGGATAGACCAGGTGAACACCAAATCGCCAAGTCAAGAAGAGACATTTGAAGACTTGTTGGATTAATAGTTGACAAGATTGTTGAAACTTTCTTTTGTTCAAATGTAAGAATTGAGGAATATCTATTCAACAATTGATATAATACTTTGAGATTATCAATGAGAAATCTAGCCGAAGTTACTTTTGTTATTTCAAGTTATGACGTGATTTTTCTTAATGCATAACATTGTTACATCAATTTACGTGTTGAGCATTGTTGTCATATGCGATCGCCACTGCTGTCATAAGCGATTGCTTAAGCGATTTTAAGCTACCAAATCGCATAAGCCATGATGGCTGCTTGGAGCACTTTTATATATATATATATTAATTTTATTTATTTATTTTATTTTTGAGGTCCCATTGCCTCTATAAAAGGGTGGGTTGGGTCCTCTACTCCTCACACAATTATTTTGGCTTAAACTTCCTCTCTAATCTCTATTCTTTACTCTCAATCTCCTCCTATCTTTCCTATCTAGTTTTTTATTTTATTTTATGCTTTGTAATCTTTTTTTTAGTGGATTAAATTGTTGTAAACTTATTAATATTAGTGTTAGTGTGTCACAAAACCTCAAAGGGAAAGATCAAGGAAATTTAAATTTATTATTTTTATTTTTTTTATTTTTTTTAACAAAAAAAAAAAAAAAGTATGTCATGGCTTAAGCGATTAAGCGATTCGCTTAAACGAAATGGAGCCAAATCGTTTAGCATCGCTTAAGCCATTTGACAACAATGGCGCATATACCATTATGCAATCGCATATGCCATCAGAAAGGGTTGGATTGCATATGGCATCATGGCATATGCGATCCAGAAAGTATGCCATCGCAAACAATGTATGTCATGGCAAACTTCTCCAACATTGATATATATATATATATATATATATATATATATATATTGGCTTTTAGGCTTCCCCAAGCCCTATTAATAAGGGGTTTCTCTTCCTAATGCATACCACAACTCTCAAAGGTATGTTTTGGATCTCTTTCCTTCTCTTTTGTATGGTCCACTTTATTTTTGTACTAGTTGGACTTATTTTTTATATTTCCCTTCTAACTTCTGGGTTATATACTTTTATTTCTAATTCTAGACACTACAAAATTAATAGAGCACAAAAATAATACAAACATGTTACTTTTCAATATGGGGAACTTTGGGAATTTTTGGGGATTTTTTTGAAAATTTATGCCATGGCATAATGGCATATGCGACCCGCATATGCAATGGTCCTAGGCCATCGCATAGGGTCGCCTATGCCATTTGACTACATTGTTGTTGAGATTAGTCATGGGCAGCCGAATTTGAATCACTAGACGATTCATACAAGTTGATTTTTAGCAGCAGACAAGAATGTGATGGTCATTGAGGTTGGAGAAAGAGAGAGGAGTAGGTCGACATGGAACAGTGGGCCCGAACTTGCGACCTTGAGGTTGCAAGGGAGGAAGATTTGTTATTCCATGATAAGAGGGATCCAGTGGCCAAGGGTGGGCGATTGGATTTGTGGCTGGAGACGCAACGTCAATTTCCGACGCCGCACGGTATGCCACCGCTATGGCTGCGATGCATCCCAATCATTAGGAACGACTGTTAAATAGGTCGACGATAGGATTCCCATGACGAGGAATTCACGTCAAACAATCCTAAACGCGTCGCAGTCACGCGATGTCCAACTCGGTTGGTCGATTGCCGGGAAGAGGTTTAGCCAGGTGAAGGTTGTGGAGGATCCGACGAAGGAGGTGATCGACCACTAGTCTGTTCGGTCCTTTGTCGGGATGGTGGGGCAGTATAAGAATGAAACTGTCGGTGTAAGTGGTCCCTCGGTTCCGAGTCCCGGGACACTAAGTTTTGACTCCGCACAGTTTCATTCCCTCGCCATTAATTTTCGCCATTATTGGGTGGTCCTATACACTAATAAAGACTATATCTTTATTTTCATTACACCGGTGGATTACTACAAAGTGGGACGTTACAGAGAGACCGGCAGCATCTACTATTTCCAATACAAAGTGTTTAATGTGGTTCAGGGATGAGAAGGGTGCTATGGATGTGTGCCACAAAAAACAATTCTGCATTCACGATTGTCCGGTGGTATGCCAGCCATGGGAACCTACAGTGGGAGATCTTCAAATCCATAGGGAAAGAGAAGGGGTGTGGCTCCCCATCTTCGGTCAACCGGTACACCCAGAGGTGTTGAAACGGATCGGTGACCGGTGTGGCCGGTTCATTCTGGTAGACCGATGCACTGCGGATCTCTGGGACACGGGCCATGCCAAAATCCTCGTCGGCGTCGACTCGTTGGCCAGCATCCCCAAATGCTGTGAAATTTTGATCGACGGCCAGAAATGTCAACTCCTCAAAGAAATGGCGTGGTTGGAGAGGGTGCTCATCCCGCATCAGGTCGGCAAAGAAACCAAGGGGTCCCGGAGAATTGACGTCAACATCTGCGGTACTTCCACAGAAATAGTTCAAATGCTCTCCAATCCAATCGAAAGGGGAGTGGTTAAGACTGGCTAGATGCCGGCGAGAGGCTTGGAGAGGCGCTCGGCCACACACTCGCCGTTCGGTCTGGGACCACAAAGGTCGTTGGTCGGGCCGGTGAGGGACTGTGTCCCCTCTCGAACGTTGGGGGTTGTTCATGATCGGTTGTCGGGAGCTGTCAAGGGCTTATCTGGAGGTGAAAGACCTAACGACAACAGAACTGAGGAAGAGGTTGAGGAGAGGTTCTCTGACGAGGATCGGACCTCGGTCGGAGAAGATAACAGGAGCTTGAGTCTTCCGGTACTGGCGGATCGTACGCTACTGAGGGATCCTACAATCGATACACATTCGTACCTTCGATGTGACAACATGCGACATCCTTCTCAGGGGAGGGGACAACTGTTGCCAACGCAGATGACAATGTGCACCGACTACGGCGATAGCTGGGATCCCATGGAGATGGAGGCAGAGAACTTGCCTTCAAAGGAAGTAACCAGAGGTAATTTTAGAAGATTCAAAGTGTATACATGCAAAAGGAAATGTATATACTTTTGTCTTAAAGTCGGCGAAGAGTGGATGGTCGACACGTATGTTTCCTCGTGGGTCGTGCTCTGGCAAAATGGCAACACATCGACACCTAGAACCATCTCAGGCAAGGAATCCGACCAATTGTATAATATATACCAGGTGCTAGGCGGATAGCGAGTTTTATCTCAGGCTGGGAGCTAAGCATATCCTAAGGTCGACACGGGTTGGGTTGATGGCCAAGGGACTCCACGTGGCGACTAACGATTTCCTTTGCCTTTGGCCCTGGGGGACTTGGAACTTAGGTTATTCGGGCCAAGAAGATGGTCCTACTATGTTTCAGTTGCGGGTTTGCCCGATTTTAACGGACCAGATTAAATGAGCGGAGGGGGACCCGGCATATGAGTTTTGGGTTGCTTAGGAGAAGAATGAGGATAGTAGGGCCTTTTCTTCCATTACCAAGAACCCGACGATGGTTCTCGAGCTCTTCACTGATATAGTCGCCTCCCCCCTTTTGGAGGAGCAGACTATGGAGTCGGACACGGAATGCCAAATACAGCTCCAATTGGAGGAGCAGATTCTGGAGTCGGATACTAGCGTCCTTCTTGTTCGCTCGGCATGTGAAGTGGAAGTGGAAGAAACCCAAAGAATGCCTCACCGACTAGATGAGAAGGACAACTCGGCAGAAATTGATAGACTAACTGGGTTGGACGCCAACTTGGTATGACTTTCAAAGGCCCCGAGGAGGCACTGCGGGAGGTTTTCCGATCTATTGTGGTGGCTTGCAGTGACAGTAGGAAAAAAAACGGCGGACGGGTGCTCGAGAACTTGCGCGATTGGAATGGGGTATGACAGACGGTAGAGGGATGGGGGTTGACTGAACCCTAGCTGCCTGCTTGGGTGGGTGATCAATTGTTTCTCTTATGAAGATGCTTTCATGGAATGTGCGGGGTATTTGCGATGGAGTTAAGCGTGTTGTGGTCAAGAGACTTATTCGTTCGATTCATTCGGCGGTTATCACACTACAAGACTAAATGGGGCTCTTGTGATGAACGCAAAGTCGCTTCGATACTATCAGGAAAGAACTGGGAATGGACTGGAGTCGATTCGGTTGGAACTTCGGGAGGCATTCTGGTGGCTTGGAGACCATCCTTGTTCGAGAAGATTGACGAAGAGGTGGGGATTTTCTCTGCTTCGATGGTCCTCCGGAATATAGATAACGGGAAACGGTGGACTTTCGCTGGCATTTAGGGGTCGCCGGATAACTCTCTCCGCAAGGATTTCTAGGATTAATTGGATGCGATTACTGCCAAGTGGGAGTACCCAATTTGCCTGGGAGGTGACTTCAATGCGATAAGATGGGGGTATGAAGGACCGCCAGATGTGGCGGTAATGACGAAGTTCAATACTTGGATTTCATACTAGGCTATGGAGGATGTCTCGCTAATCGGACCTCGTTTCACCTAGTCTAATCTTCAAGATCAGCCCTCCCTTAGCGATTGGACCGATTTTTATGCAACGTTGAGTGGATGGAGATGTTCTCGGCTATCAGGCTGGAATGCTTAGCAAGGGCTACCTCCGACCATCGGCCGGTGTTGTTGACGTGTGATGTGAGGGGGAAAGGGCCGAGTTCGTTTCGGTTCAAGAACATGTGGCTGTTGGATGACCGTTTCCGTGCGGCAGTATTGCAGTGGTGGAGAGAACTCAAACCTAGCGGAACGGCAGCCTATAGATTCATATCGAAATTAAATTAGACGAAAAAAAGAGCCATTGAGTGGAATAGAGAGGTGTTTGGAAATCTGCAATCCAATAAAGATGTTATTCTTTTGCGGCTGAGGGAGCTCGACGATTTGGAGGAAACCAGGGCACTTGCAGTCAATGAGCGAGAAGAACGTGCTCAGAATAAACAAAATTTCAACTCTATTGCTAGAGCTGAAGAGGTTGCTTGGAACCAAAAGGCGAAGGTTCGGTGGTTGAAAGAGGGTGACCTAAATACCAAATACTTTCATGCCGTTGCCAACGCAAGAAATAAAAGGAACTACTTGAGCTCTGTGACTGTGGAGGGGGTGACGTCGGTCGGTTATGACCAGATACGCGATCAGATTGTTCGTTTTTACTCGAAGTTGTATGAGGATGAAGGTATGTTGCGGCTTGAGCTGGATGGGGGGCCATTAAATTCGATCGCGGCTGAAGATGGTGTTGAGATCAGAAGGCTGTTTGAAGTAGAGGAGGTATGGAATGCCATTAAGAAAGGGGGTAGGAAAAAGTCTCGGGGACTAGATGGGTTTTACATTCGAATTCTTCCGGGTGTTCTGGCCGGTACTCAAAGACGAGTTGATGGAAATTTTCCATGAATTCCACAATAACGCTTTTATTGAGCGCAGCCTCAATTCCACGTTCATCATTCTCATTCCTAAGAAAGACGAAGCCTAGGATCTCACTAATTTTTGTCCGATTTGTCTCATTAATTGCCTATATAAGATCCTAGCTGAGGTGTTGTCTAATAGGTTAAGCCCCTTAATGGGGAAATTGATTTCCGACTCGCAGGGGGCCTTTATGAAGGGGAGACAACTGATGGATCAGGTTGCGGTGGCCCACGAGATTATCCATTCTGCTCATTTCGACCGAAGAATACCGACAGCTCTTTGGAAGGTTGATATGGAAAAGGTGTATGATCGTATTTGCTGGTCCGGTCTCAATTACATGCTAAGCAGGTTCGGTTTCGAAGTTAAACGGAGGAACTGGATGCGGTGGCGCAACTCAACTTCATGGTTTTCTGTACTGATTAATGGTTCTCCGGCGGGCTATTTCAAAAGCTCGCGTGGCATCCGTCAGGGAGACCCTCTCTCCCCCTTCCTCTACAATCTGATGGGGGAAGCCTTTGCGGGGTTTATTTCTTGTGCGCGATACCTGAACCTCATCTCGGGATCAGAGTGGGAGCTCACGACCGAACCATCGCGATTCTTTAGTATGCTGATGGCACTATCCTTTTTGGTAAGGCTAAGGTGGAGGAGTTCAAGAACCTGGCGGAGGTGCTTACCATGTTTGAGACAGTTTCGGGGCAGCACATTAACTTCCACAAATCCAAAGTGACGGGCATCGGGATTGATAATACAACCATACAGGAATTGGTGCTCGCAATCAATTGCGGCAGCCAAGACCTGCCTATCAAGTATCTTGGGCTGCCTTTGGGATTGCGCAAACCGACGGCCAGCTCTTGGGAGTCAGTGATTCAACACTTTCAGTAGAGGTTATCTACTTGGAGAGGCAAGTTTCTCAGCAGTGGTGGCAGACTGATTCTGCTCAAGCTGTTCTTTCAAGCCTTTCGATCTTCTACATGTTGATGTTCAGGTGCCCATCTGGCATCTTACATTGGATCAAACAAATCCAACATAATTTCCTATGGGAAGGGTCGGGCTTGGAGAGAAAGTATCATCTTGTTAATTGGGACACTTGTTAACTACCGATGAGCAGTGGAGGACTGGGAATCCACAGTGTGAAGTGGACCAACATAGCCCTACTTGGCAAGTGGTTTTGGCGTGCAGGAAACGCGGATGAAGCGGAAAGTTTATGGCGAAACGTGCTGGTGGAGAAATATGGTCCGTCTGATTACAACTGGGGTGTCAATACCTCAGTTACTAGAGGTACTTCTACCTGGTGGAAAAACATCTGCGGTACTTGGATGCACTTCTCTAAGGGGATTCAGTTCAGCTGGAGTGGTGGCACCCGAATACAGTTCTAGGAGGACAATTGGGCAGAGGAGGGGAAGCTTAGTCAGTTGTTCCGACATGTTTACTCCATAACTTGGAACCCAACGGAACAAATTATTGATTTTCTTTCGGAGTCCAATGAAGCTAGAGTGTGGGAAGTGGTCACCCGGCGAAATCTGCGTACTGATGAAGAAGAAGAGTTTGCAAGGCTCCTACAGATGTTGTACGAGATCAACCCGAATTCGCCTAGTCTTTGTTCCCACACTCTAGCTGAACTGGGCCCCGAGTAAAAATGGCATGTTTAGTGTAAAATCGTACTACCGAATGTTGACGCGTCGGCCGCTTATCAAATTCCAAGGAGCTATGCTGTGGAAGACTAAAATCCTGTTAAAGATCAAGTTCTTCGCCTGGTCTTTGTTCAAAGAGAGTGCTCACGATGGATTTGCTCATTTCTAGGGGAAAGAATATCACGAACCGCTGCGTCATGTGTTATAGGGAGGAGGAATCGGCCGTGCATTTATTCATCCATTGCACGGACGCCTCCGAGATCTGGGGTATAGTATTAAATCTTTTCCAGATGACATGGACAACCTAATTAGGAATAATTGGAGAGTGTCCTTCGCTGTAATCTGGAGTATCTGGAAAGAGAGGAATTTGCAGATTTTCGAGCAAAAGAAGAAACCTGTGGGGTTTATTGTGAAGGCGGCCAAGGATCTAACCACTCTATGGCTATCAGCAGGAGCTAAGATGACTTCGGAACCTTGGGAACTCGGGTAACTACACTATGGTGCTCTTGCTGATGTGAAGTATCCCTCGCATGTGGGGGGTGCTTCGGCTTTCTCGCTTTTTTTTTTTTTCTTGTTTCTTGTTTGCTGTTTTCACTTTTTGGTCGTGTTGTCTTGTATTGGTCCTCCAGCACCTTGCCGGCTTTCAATATAATTTTCATTACCGATCAAAAAAAAAAAAAAAAATCTAGCCCGAATTAGTGTTACTTTCGCGTACGTTCCCAATCGTATATAGAAGATTAGGGTTCTTAGCAAACAACTAGATCTCTTAGTTTTAGGGTTTCGAACGAACTCACAAGTGGGTGCTTTCGATACCGAGCAAAATAAAGGCAAATAATAGGTTTAAAGATGAAGTGGATAGGTTAGGGTTTAAACACTTACGCAACTCGTAGATCAAGAAAGATAGAAAGGAGAGAAAAATTGGCCTCGCACCAAACCGCACGCAGGACGTAGAATCGCCTTCGGTTGAGAGAATCACACCCTCACAAAAATTTTTATCAAAAGCTCTCAAAGTTTTGCAACAGCAATAATATATTAACCATCAATCATTAAAAGTGTTTTTACAAGCCTTTAAATAGGCCAAGCAAACCCTAACTCGAAATTAAAGAGTCATAAAAACTTAAAACACTAAAATGACAAGTTTTGCCAAAGAAACCCAAAAATCTGTAGTTTGACAGACTTGCTTCATGGGCGTCTGTCCTGTAGGAACGGGTGTCCATCGCCTACGATGCGAAACAAACAGTGAGCTTTCGTTTTCACAAACGCCTGCCCTGTAGCCACGGGCGTCTGTCACCTTCAATGTGAATTAAAACAGTGAGGCCTCCGTTCTACGGATGTCCGTCCCATTCCACGGACGTCCGTGGATATGGAGTCATGGCACGGAAATTCGTGGGGTTCTTCTGGAGCACTTTCACATTCTTCTTTCGCCTTCGATAGGTTACGAGTGACTACTTGAATTAGATGTCCCCATCAATTCTCCCCGGGTTAGAAGGATTCATCCCCGATGAATATTGGTTGTGATAGAGATCGAGGAGATCTGGATCGAACTGTTGAAATTCTTCCCTTGTTATCCACATATTCTCCGAATCAACTTAATTCTTCCACTTGACAAGGTACTTCTGAAGTCCCCCTTGGTTGGTCGACACAATTTGATCCTCCAAGGGGGTAACTTCGGATGTGGAAGGTTCAAAAGGGTTGGGTGATATATGTAAATGGCCATGCAATGAAACGAGATCCTCCACGTTGAAAGTTGTGCTAATACCCAATTCCGGCAGTAAATCTAGGACATAATGGTTAGGACCGGTACGCTTCAAAATCTTATAGGGTCCAACACCACGAGCTTGTAACTTCTGAGTAACCCCTTGAGAGAAATGCTCAGGTCTATTCCAAACCATCATAAAATCTTTCTCTTTAAACTCTTTGAACCTTCTATGAGAATCTACAAAAAGTTTGTATTTTTCATTGTTCACATAATTCGTCTTTTAATCTCAGCATGAAGTTCATGAATGCGATGTACAAATGCAGATACAGACTCTGACAATCTTTGATGAACTGACATCGGGATTAGATCTACAGGCGTCCTAGGTTTGTAACCATGAACAATTTGAAATGGACTCATACTCTCTTTAATGAATCCTTTCTAGAGAAGTTCATCAACTTGCCTTTCTAACTCCAAATGTGTGGATGGATTCATGCGATAATGGGGCAAGTTAGGTAACGTAGATCCAGGAACCAAGTCAATGGCGTGTTAGATGTCCCGTAAAGGTGGTAATTCATTCGGAAGCTCTTTGGGAGAACATCCCAAAATTTGCTCATCATGGGTTCAACCTCCTTTGGAAACTCAACACTTGACTCTTTGGGTGACTCCATTGTAACAAGGACATAGACAATGTCATCGGTCTTAGCACCTCGTTCAAATTCTAAAGGGTTAACGATGTGAGCGACCTTAGATGTCTTCTCTCTCTCCATTTGGCCTTTATCATTTGACTTGTTCGTTTTCACAGTAGGTGCTCTAGGAGGTAAAGGATTTATCTTTATCTTATTTCCGTTGTGCGTGTTCAATCTCTCAAACAATGTAACGTCCATATCATATAACCACGGCCTCCCAAGGATGATATGCCGCACATTCATAAGCACAACATCGCACCAAAAGGTGTCCTTATAAGAACCGAATTTTATAAGAACCTAACACCTTCGTGAAACTGGGATTGATGATGAATCGACCCAATCAATTTTATAGGGTCGCGGATGAGCTATGGGTGCAAATCCAAAGTGAGAAACTGTACTTTCGAAAACAACATGGTACAACTTCCACTATCGACTATGATTCGACAGGGTTTCTTACCACACTTAGCAACGGTATAAAAGATGTTATCCCGCCGCCAATCATCACTCTCCTTAGATTGGGCTAGAGCACATCTAACCACAAGAGCCCGCGAGGTATTACCCTCCTCAATAGGGTAGGAAATTTCCTTAAGACAAGCCACAGTCTGTTCCCCTGCAAGATCTTCCTCATCACCAAAGAACGATTCAGGCTCATAGACTCCTTCTCCATCATCTTGCTCATTCTCAGTGTCCTCGGTTATAAACAAGTTTCGGGAGGGACATTGTGCTGCAAAATGTCTTATGTTATGCAACTTGTAACACTTGTTTTGACCACCACTCTTGGGGCTTTCGAGCATTGAACCTTTACCTTATCAACTTTGGTTACTGGTGTAGAAAATGAATTAGACCTAGCTGACGAGGTATTGAAGTTGGGTTTTTGACTCAAGAGTAGCTAGATCTATAGCCGGACCCACTAGTATCGAAATGTTTGGTTTGAGGGGTCTTGAGATACTGTTCTAACTCTTCGACTCTGGAGAAACACTCATCTAGATCGGTAATGGGGTATGAAATGAGTTCCCTTTGTAGTTATGGGCGAATGCCCATCCGAAATCGGGATAAGGTAACTCTTTCAGGTTCATCCGCATTGGCCAGGGGCATTAGGTCTTCAAACTTATCAATGCACTCTGTGACCGGTGAATTCCTTTGGCGCAGTGATTGCCACTAATCAAGAAGGCGTTCATAGAACAGAGGAACATACTTCTCGTTCAGTTTGACCTTCATATCATCCCAGGTGGAAGTGAGAAGAAGACCCTGGGACTGCCTACGACGGTTTATCCCCATCCAGTAAAGCCTAGCTTGACCCATCACCTTGACCTTGGCAAACTAAACTTTATGCTCCTCAGACATGGCATACCATTCGAAGTAGTTTTCCATGCCATTCACCCACTCGAGATAGACTTTAGGTTTTCTTCTCCCATCAAAAATAGGAGCGTCTATTTTAACGGACTTCATGATTTTGTTGTCCTAATTGGTTTGGCGATCATGCCGGTGAGGACCATCTCTTCTACGGTCATTAATGTGGACTCGATAATGATCCACAGTGATGACCTCATTCATCTCTTCAACATGGATTACCAAAGCCTCATGCTGAGCTTGTTGCTCAAGCAATTGGTTTTGCAATTGGCTATGGTGATCAGTCATCTGGACTTGGAGATTGGCTTGACTCGTAGTCAACTTAGACACAAGTTCCTTAATGAGGGCTTCTTAGTGTAATCCATTACTATGCAGGAAAACAATATGAACCCTAGAACCTATATGAATACTGAAAAATCTCTGATGCCAAATCTGATGCGAAAACTTACACAATGCAAATGCTAGAGCTGAGATTAATAGAAAATTAAAATAAGCAATTAAAATGAAAATTTCCTTAATACTTTGTCACAAAAAATAGCAAAAGTTCCAATTAAATGATATAAATCTAGCCCAAATTAGTGTTACTTTCATGTACGTTCCCTATCGGATCTAGAAGATTGGGGTTCTTAGCGAACGACTAGATCTCCGACAGTTTTAGGATTTCGAACAAACTCACAAGTGGATTCTTTCGATACCGAGCGAAATAAAGGCAAATAATAAGTTTAAAGATGAAGTGGATAGATTAGGGTTTAAAACTCACGCAACTCGTAGATCAAGAAAGATGGAAAGGAGAGAAAAGTTGGTCTCGCACCAAACTGCATGCGGGACGAAGAACTGCTCTTCCGTTGAGAGAATCACACCTTCACAAAAAACTTTATCAAAAGCTCCCAAAGTTTTGTAAAAGCAATAATGTATTAACCATCAATCATTAAAAGTATTTTTGCAGGCCTTTAAATAGGCAAAGCAAACTCTAACTCAAAATTAAAGAGTCCTAAAAACTTAAAATACTAAAATGACAAGTTTTACCAAAAAAACCCGAAAATCCGTCGTTTGGCGAACTTGTTTCACGGACATCCGTCCTGTAGGCACGGACGTCCGTCACCTATGATGTGAAACAAATAGTGAGACTTCATTTTCACTGACGTTCGTCCTGTAACCACGAACGTTCATCACCTTCAATGCGTATTAAAACAGTGAGGCCTCCTTTCTAAGGATGTTCGTCCCATTCCATGGACGTCCATCCTGAATCCGTGGATACGGAGTCGTGGCACGGAAATCCATGTGGTTCTTCTTCCGAAGCACTTTCACATTCTTCTTTTGCCTTCGATAGGTTATGGGCGGGCGGCTGCTTGAATCAGATGTCCCCATCACATCTTGTGGACCAACCTTGGACATCAATGTGAAGAAGTGTGGCCCTTTTAACACTAAGGTATTCATGTGGAAGGAAGCATGGGGAAGAATTTTGGTGTATGTTCCACTTTGTAAGAGAGGAATGGCAGTGTCAAGCAAGTATAGATTTTGTGGTAGGGAGGATGAATCAGTTGGAGATCTTTCTTGTGATGTGAGCTTGTGACACAAATTTTGAATTTGTTCTTGACATAGTTCAAGTTAAGCAGCTGCCTTATTGAGTCTTCTGCTTTGGTCACGGCCTGATGGTAGAAAATCCTTTCGATGGGGACACTACTGGCAGCGAGATTCTAGGAAATTTGGAAGAAAGAGGCGATCTTCTAGGAAATTTGGACAGAAAGAAATAGATGGAATTTTTATTGCAAGTTTGAGAGTCAGATTCATTATGGATTCCATAACTAAGGATTGGAGTGGTGGTGTTTGGCGTCTTTTTCCTTCTTGGCTACAAAAATTATGGATATTATATTGGAGTGGGAACATAACAGATGTAGCATTATGTTAGTGGGTATGTTTAGTCTTATTAGGTGTGTGTGGAGTAAGTACATTAACTGACTCCAGTTAGCGTAATTTTATTTCCTGAAACCCATGATGTAATGATGAACATATATTAGGTGTGTGTGGAGTAAGCTAAGCTAAGCACAGCCCTAATTCTCTTCTTCTCCTTTTTTCTTCCTCCTCATCTAACCCTAACCCTAACCCTAACATCACATATTGAACGTTTACTTGGTATCAGAGCATTGATCTACATCTGCGGGACCCCGACATTGACATCATCAGGTCAAATGGTTGACCTCGAATGGACATGACAAGGGTACCAAACTGATCAGTTTTGGATTCTGAACAACTTTAATTCTTGGATCGAAGGAGTTTGGGATACAGCTTGGAAGAGTCGAGAGGTTCTTTACAATCTTTTCCCCACTTGATTTTTCACGGATTTCTGAGGTTCTGCTTCGCAAGAAGGGGATTTCTTATATTTTTTGGATTGGATTGGACTGCTGGATAAGCATCTCTCACCCTTTCATGATTTAAAGCCTTTTTTGGATTTGTGGCTTTTCGTTGTTTCTCTGTCGTGAGACAGATTCACGGTTTTCTGAGTTTCTGAATCCCCTGGCTGGACTTTAGGGCTGAAGCCTATATGGGTTTGGATCTTCTTTCAGTTGTGCACCTTATGAATCTTAGATTGTGTTATTCTGACAAATATTGAACGAGTTACGGTGATTTATGTCTCTGGATGTCTGAGAAACCTGTCTGATAACTATACTGTGTGTCAGAATGATGTGCTGTGACAGATCTGTGACCTATATCTATTTTGCACAAATATTTTGTTGATGAGACAGGGTGCAGGTCCCTTTAACTGTGTTGAGAGGAGGTTGTGGAATCTCCTTTGGGTCGTAGGACCAGCTTGGAAAGGGAGTGCATCCCATGAATATGAAGTAATTGAGACTTTAGGTCTCATTTGTTTGTGATTGTGTGAGTGTTTTTCTCGTCAATTAAATATTCTAAGAATGAAGTAAAGCCTAATTCTATGTATGGTCGAGAGAGCTCTCATACCCTACAGACTGTAAAGTTTGATGGCAGCAACTACTTGGTCACAGTCTGCAGCCATGTATTTGGGAGCAAAGAGAAAATATGATCCATGTTCTTGGAACCATACATGAGCAGCACTCACTGATAAAGGTTATTAAGATTGGAAGAGTACTGACTTGACTGTGATGATGTGGTTCATCACTCCATGTTAGCTTCAATCAGTAAATCTTTCATGAAGGCAAAAATTGCAAAGAGCTATGGGACTCCTTAAGTGATGCATTTTCTCGGACAGAGAGATCTGCTCTCCCCTCCTCCTCATTTGGTTGTGGTAGTGATCGATCTGGTGGAAGAGGGGGAGGCTGTAGAGGCCGTGGTGGTCTTTCCAAGGAAGAAAAAGAAAAATTGGAATGCACCCATTGTGGATTTCCAATGAAGAAAAAAAAATTGGTATGTACCCAGTGCGGAAAGAAGGGGCACACAAAAGAACGATGTTGGGATCTTCATGGAAAGCTTAGATTCCGTCCTGGTCATGCCTTTCAGACTTCTACTGATGACGGAGCCTCCTCTGGCATATCTCCTACTCCTACAGTTACTGCCCCAACTCCTACTACAGATTTACAAAGCTTACATAGAGAGCTTCAGGACATTCAGGGTCAGATACAGAGGATGACGACGACCCAGGGCCAGGCATCCTCCTCACAAGTGGCTGAGTTAGGTATCTATGGATCTGCCAATGTAACTTCCACCTAGTCCCCTTGGATCATTGATTATGGGGCTAAAGATCACATGCCTGATACGTCTGAGTTATTTCACTCTTTGTCGAGTTTATTTGATTCAAGTCATATTCATGTAGGGGATGGTTCTCTTGTCCCTGCTAGGGGAAAGAGAACAATCCATTTAGATGACTTATCTCTTACGTCCACTCTTTTTATTCCAAAAATGCCTATGAATTTATCTGTCAGTAAAATTACAAATTCCTTGAATCATATAGTGACCTTCTTCCCATCTCATTATATTTTTCAGGACCTGACATCAGGGAGGATCCTTGGACGTGGTACTGAGGAGAAGGAGCTCTACCTATTTGAAGCAAACAAGACGAAGATTCCCTCCATAGCTGCTGCTGGTTTATTTATTGACGAAGCTTGATTGTGAGATGCTCATTGTTGCTATGTTCATTTTAGTCGTTTGAAACTCTTATTTCCTGAATTTTTTTCTAGTTTTGATAGCTCTTTATTTCAGTGTGAGACTTGTCAACATTCTAAACATGTTCGCACTTTGTATCCATTTGAGTCCTAGTAAAAGCAATGTCCCTTTTAAACTTATTCACTCGGATGTGTGGGGACCTTCCCAGTTGTTGCTTTGCGTGGTTATAGTTATTTTGACACTTTTATTGATGATCGTACTCATTTTTCAATGTTATTTTTTATGCGCTCCAAAGATGAAGTTGCAGCGATTTTTCCTGTGTTTCATAAGTTGGTGTACACTAAATTCCATGAAAATTTGAAGATTCTCTGATCTGATAATGTTGGTGAGTACACCTCCCACCATCTTCAAACTTACCTTCGAAATCATGGCACTGAGTGGCAATCAACTTGTCGTTACACACCTCCACAGAATGGAGTGTCTGAAAGGAAAATAGGCACGTTCTCGAGGTAGCGCGCTCTCTACTTCTTGCATGAACGTTCCAAAATATTTGTAGGGTAAGGCCATTCTCAGTGCTACATATCTAACTAACCCAATGCCTACACCCATTCTCAATGGAAAATTCCCATTTCAAATTCCATTTCTCGACGAAGGTCCATCCTTGTTCCTCTTGGTGTTTTGGGGTCCTTGCATTTTGCCCATGTACAAAATGTCCATCATTCCAAGTTGGAGCATAGGGGCACTTGTCATATCTTTTTTGGGTATCCCTTTTCTCAAAAGTGGTACAAGTGCTTGATCACGTGTCTCACCACATTGTTGTGTCCATGGATGTTACCTTCTTTGAGGATACTCCTCTTCATGCACCTCAGTGCCCCCTTTAGGGGGAGAATTGTTCTAAGGTGGAAGAGAGCACTAAGATTCTTCCTGTTATTGATATGGAAGAAGGGAATGAAGGAAAGGAAAGAAGTGATGAGGAAGGTAATGCTGCACCTCAATATGATCGCTATGGAAAAAAGTGGGTATATGAGAGGAAAAAATTCAAAAAAAATTTCTCAGCAAACTACTGAAAAAATCCGGGAGAAAGAGAGCTTCCTCAGTTCATTGACCAGGATCCCCCATCCAATGAAGGTTCATCCTCCTTAAATCTTGATCTCCTGATTGTTGTTCCCAAAGGCTCTCGATCATGGATCAAAATATCGTCCGATACCGATACGTATCGGTATTGGACTCGAACGATACATTGAATGTATCGTTCGATACATTCAAATGTATTGAATGTATCGAACGATACATTCAATGTATCGTCCGATACAGACCGGTACCGATACGTATCGTCCGATACGTATCGTTTTGGAGCTCGGACGATACGTATCGGTAACCCGATATTTTAACCCATGCTCTCGATCTTGTACTCACCACCCCATCAGTAAGTATGTGTCATATCAAAATTTGTCTACTCCTCATTATTCCTTCATTTCTTCCTTAGATTCTATCAATCCTCCTACCTCTGTTTCGAGTGCTTTATTACAGCCACAGTGGAAGGAGGCTATGATTCAAGAGATGAAAGCCCTTAAGCAAAATAGACATTGGGATGTTAACAATCCTCTAGAAGGGAAGAAGATAGTCAGCTACAAATGGGACTACATTGTTAAGTATAGAGAGACAAGGGGTGCAAGTGGGTTTACCCAAACCCAAGGGATTAACTATCAAGACACATTTGCTCCTGTCGCAAAGTCATACTATCAGGGTGTTACTGTCACTTGTCGCATTCAGAGATTTGTCGCATTCAGAGATTGGCCTCTTACTCAGCTTGATGTGAAGAATGCATTTCTTCATGGAGATCTCAAGGAAGAGGTGTAGATGGCTCTCACCCTGGTTTTGTTAAAGAAGGTGAAAAGGACAAAGTCTGAAAGCTCAGAAAATCCATCTACGATTTGAAGCAATAACCACATGCCTGGTTCAAAAAGTTTAGTGACGTGGTTATGGGACATGGATATCAAAGGAGTGACTATGATCACACTTTGTTCGTAAAGAAAGGGGTGCATACTACTGTTACCCTCATGTATGTGGATGACATTATCCTAAAAGGAGATGATAGTGAAGAAACACTATGCCTGAAAGACCACCTCCGCAGGGCCTTGGAAATCAAGGATTTAGGTCCCCTTAAGTATTTTCTGAGAATTGAGGTAGCAAGGTCGACGAAGGGAATTGCACTGCCACTGAGAAAATATACTCTAAATCTTCTTTACAAGACAGGTGTTTACCAGTGCAAACGTGCAGGTAATCCCATTGAGCAAAATCACAGGTTGAATGTAGTAGGTGAGCTTCTCAAAGATCATAAAGTCTATCAGAAAGTAGTAAAAAAAATTATCTATTTATGACTCGGTCTGATATTGCCTATGTTATGAGTGTGGTGAACCAGTACATGCACTCACCCAGGAACAGTCATCTTGATGTTTTTTACAAGATCCTTAGATACTTGAAAGCAAGTCTTGGAAGAGGACTCTTGTATGAGAATCATGGTCACTTAGACAATGAGATCTTTCACAGATGCTGACTGGGTTGGATCTCTGGATGATAGGAGGCTCACTACCGAGTCTTGTACCTTCTTGGGTGGAAACTTGGAGATCAAAGAAACAACATGTTGTTTTCAACTCTAGTGCAGAGGGAGAGTACAGATCCATTTCCCAATGAGCATGTGAGGGTATGTCGTTGAGACATATCCTGGTTGATTTAAAAGTTCATGTGACCACACCTATTACTCTTTATGATGACAATGAGGCAGCACACCACATAGCAGAAAATTCACTTTATCACGAGAGGAGAAAGCATATAGAGGTTGACTGTCGTTTTATCTAAGAAAAGGTTGAATCCAAGGAAATCACCTTCTACAAGTTCGCTTTGAAGATCGGTTGGTTGACATCTAATCAGGGCTAATTAGTTACGCAAATTAGCCCTCAAACTTGTATGGCTAAGACTTAAGCTAGGAATAAGATACTAAAACTGGTGTTTCTCGCTCGAGCGACCATCAGTGCTCGCTCGAGCGAGAATGCTTCGAGAAGTAGCTAAAACTTTCGAGTAAAAGTCACTTGAGCGACTTTGGTTCTCGCTTGAGTAACCTCACGCGAAAAGTTAAGGTGTTGACTTTTAGAAGGAGCCCTAAACGTCAACTGGGTATATATAGAAGCTACAAAGAAGAATGGAGGGATGGCTGGAGGCTGAGAAAAGAAGAGAGAACCCTAGCTCTTGAAGAGAAAGGTGAAAAGATGAAAGACTTGATGGAGACTTTGATCATGCGAGGCTAAATCTGCCGGTTTAGGGTAGTGACGAAGCGTAGCTTTGTGCTTGGTTTTTGTATACACTATTTTGAGTTTTAATGGAGTGATATTCTTGTAGTTTATTGTTCTTTTTCTATCTGTCTTTGGTATCTCTTGTGGTTAGTTTCAGATTTGTGATCTGCAATCGACTCGTATACCACTAGTGTGTATTGTCCCTATTGCTTTGCGAGTAGGATGAGATTGGCTGAAATCGTGTAGTCATCATTGATTGATGTACTGTACAACATTTGGAGTCTCATACTACAAGGAAGGAACCAAAAGATCCTGAAATCCGAGCAGAGCTTATAGCTCTGCGAAGGATACTTAGTTTAATCAAGCAAAAGTCGAATCCAACTCACGATAGCAACGTGGAATCGCGAACCCTAGATTCTCTCTTTCTAAATTTCACCCTAGATCTCACTAGTAGTTTAAAATCTTTATTTCTATTAAAAGTTTTCGGTTCACAAACACTTTGCGTTGAAAAGTGACTACCAGTCAAGTCTATTTCCGAGACAATCCCTGTGGAATCGACATTTGGACTCAAGTGTTATACCATACATCGTCACTTGATAGTGTGAAACAGATCGAACCTAAAAGTTACGATCAAATTTTGGCACCACTGTCGGGGATTGGTAGAGAAAATCACCTAGTTGGTAGTCATTTTTCTGTAGATAGTCTAGTAGGATTTTATTTTCTCTAGGAATTTTTGTGTTTCACAATCATTTTATTTTCTTTCGTGTTTTCTTATAAATTACATAAACCAACCACGCATTCTAATTGGAGAAGCATCTGAAGCTTCAACAACCCGCGACGGTTTGAGTTCCTTTAATAATTTTTGTGTGCTTTGTCTATCTTGTTAATCTTTTCCATCTAATTCCAGTGCTTCCCGTGTCTAGAGTCAAGTTAGGTTAGGACTCGTTTAGTTTTTATTATGTTTGTGAGTGCATGCGAGGGAGACGTTCACAGTTCCCCCACATTGAACATCTCAACCTAAAACTTGAGCGAACAGTCCATGTTAAGTGGACATCCGTGCATCCTTTGATTGAAAATCAATTAAGCCATCCCAATCCTCTAATGGCTGAAGGAGGTGTCGGGCCCGGTGGGGAACCACTCCCTCCTTTATGGTCTTATTATGCTCCTACAGCATATGTCTCGCCCTGTTGTATCCAACTGCCCGTTACGGGGAACCATCAATTTGAGATTAAGCTGTCTACAATCCAGATGTTGCCATCATTTCATGGGCTTGCCAATGAAAACCCATATAAATATTTGGATGATCTTATGGAGGTTTTCACCACCATTAAGTTGCAACATCATTTGGATGATGCAGACTTAGGCTTTACCAATGGGATCTATCACCACCTGGGCACAAATGCACCAGGAATTTTTGAAAAAGTGCTACCCGATTGGTAAAACCAATCAAATGCGAAAAGCAATCATTTCCTTCACCCAACACCCTGGAGAACAATTTCATGAAGGGTGGAAAGATTGCTTGAGCTGACTCATCAGCATCCGCATCATGCCGTACCGCGGTGGCAATTGGTACAAACGTTTTATGACGGGCTATCAGAAAGGAACCGCCATATGGTGGATGCATCATGTGGAGGCGCTTTTTTATCAAAAACCAAGATGAGGGTTGGCAATTATTTGAGAATCTAAGCGAAAATTCGCTTCAACAAGTCGCTATGAAGCAGGGCCATCTGGCCCTATCATTGCCTCCTGCAAGGTAAATGCGATTGAAGTTAATCAAATCGAGTTGTCTAACAAGATTGACTTGTTGACAAAATGATTTGAACAATTTGTTATTCTTGAACGCTCTCCCACCTCAAGTAATGTTGAAGCATGTCTTTTATGTGCTAGCCAATCCCACTCCTTAAGTGAATGCCCGTCAGCATCCCAGTATCCGGAATTTGTTCAAGAGAATTAATGTCGCGCAAACTTTCCAAAGGCCGGGGAATAGTCCATTTTCCAATACATACAACCCCAGTTGGAAAAGAAATCCAAATATGTCATGGAGAAATCAAAACCAGGCCACGAATTTTGCACCCCCTCCTCGGCCCAATAATCAAGGCAATCCACCTAGTTTCGATAACACAATGAGAACCAACGAATTCCCAACCTTCTCGTGAACCCAATTTTGAAGATAAAG
Source organism: Chloranthus sessilifolius (assembly GCA_021018995.1). Lineage (NCBI taxonomy): Eukaryota > Viridiplantae > Streptophyta > Magnoliopsida > Chloranthales > Chloranthaceae > Chloranthus > Chloranthus sessilifolius. The sequence goes on along the minus strand of CM037589.1, from coordinate 124,378,002 downwards.
TCTTGTCAGCATTACAAGAACTTCAATCGCAATCTCAAATTGTGTACTCTCACACTCGATCTATATCGAAGCTAAAGTCTAAAATAGGACAGCTAGCTAACGCTATTAATAGAAGAGAAGAGGGACGGTTGCCAAGCCAACCGGTGAATAATCCCAAGGGACAATTCGGAATGGAGGGTTGCACCTCCAATGAACATGCTCTCTACGGTAAAATGTGGAGAAAAGGAGGGTGATCTAACACCTGAAAAGGAGAAGTTGAACAAGGATACCACAAAAATGCCAAAGTTTGGGGCGAATACTTTAGTGTATCAAAGAAAGCAACCCGCTCCTTTGGCTGGGACATCTAGTTCTAATGTAATTCCCGATGAACCTTATATCCCAAAGGCACTGTTTCCTCAATGCCTTGATAAGCCTTCCACATTCGACCAAAAGGGCATCAAAATGGAGTTAATGGACACCTTCCGTCAAGTGCAGATTAATTTCCCGTTACTAGAAGCTATCAAGCACGTGTCAGCATATGCTAAATTTCTCAAGGATTTGGGTACCCAGAAACGCAAATCAAGGACACATGTTTCAAAAAAAGTCCTAGTGACTGAGCAGTTAACTCTATCCTGCAACATGACACCCCACCCAAATACAAGGGCCCTGGTGTACCAACCATTTCTTGTGTCATAGGAGACCACTCCATTGACAAGGCCCTTTTGAATTTGGGTGCCAGTGTAAATCTGCTACCTTTCTTGGTCTATGAGAAATTGGGCTTGGGCGATCTTCAACTCACTTCGGTGACTTTGCAGTTAGCCGATCAATCCATTCGGAAACCTCGTGGAATGGTTGAAGATGTGTTGATTCGAGTGCATCAGTTCTATTTCCCAGTCGATTTTATCGTTCTTGATATGGAAACCACTCCGGGACCGTTCCATCAAATCCCGGTTATTCTTGGTCGTCCATTTTTTAAAATGGCCAACGCTTGCATAAATTGCCGAACGGGAGTGATGGACGCCTCATTTGGAAACATGAAAGTCAAATTGAATGTTTTCAATGCTTCAAATCAGCTACTACTAACTTAGAAGCCGATTGTTTTCTAGTTGATGCTTTGGATGAGCTAATTGAGAATGTCTTCCCAAGATGCCCTTGAGCTGGCTTTGTTCCATTACCGGATAAATGATTTCGAGTTAGGAACAGCAAATGAGAGACAAAACAGGCTTTAGCCTCTTCCTCTCTCGTAGATTCACCATCATGGAAGGTGAAGGTAGAATCACTACCAATTCTTAAGAAAATAGTTCTGAAACCTTCCATAGAAGTCCCACCCAAACTTGAGTTGAAGTCCCTCCCGGCTACACTCAAGTATGCTTTTTTGGGCCCACAACATACGCTCCTCGTTATCATCTCCTCTTGTTTGTCCACCAAACAAGAGCAACAATTAATGGAGGTACTTGATTGCCACAAGGAACCTATTGGGTGGACAATTGCTGATCTAAAAGGAATTGATCCCTCTGTTTGCATTCATAGGATACACTTGGAAGAGCAATTTAAGCTTGTTTGTGAAATGCAAAGGCGATTAAACCCGAATATGAAGTGGTGAAGAAGTAGTTAAACTCCTTGGCGCGGGTGTCATATACCCAATATCAGATAGTGAGTGGGTCAGTCCCACTCAAGTGGTCCCGAAAAAATCAAGAATTACAGTCGTACGCAATTCTGAGGGCACACTCGTGCCAACCATTGAAACCACGGGCTGGCGCGTATGTATTGATTACACACGACTAAACTCTATGACTAGGAAGGACCACTTCCCGCTGCCATTCATTGATCAGATTTTAGAAAATTTGACTGGGCAAGAGTATTACTCATGATTGTCAAGGTCATGCAATAGCCTCGCCATGGCGAATGGCGATAGGAAACACCATATATGACGAAATAGGCATGATGGCTAATTAGCGACATCATAGCGTCACCATGGAAGAATAGCATTATGGCGTCGCTGCACACGCAATTTTATTTTTTGGATAATAATGTATAATACTAATAAGTTATGACATTTTTATAATATATAAGTTACAAAAGTTAAGTTACAAGTCACAAAACCTCAACTTATAAGTTAAAATCCTTGACTCTCTCTCTCTCTCTCTCTCTCTCTCATCACAGTAGCTACCAACGCCAACGCCAACGTCACCGAAACCTCAGCGTCGGCGACACTACCGTATGTGTACTTAATATTTCATATTTTATATTTCATATTTATTTATTTATACTTACTATGCTGCAAATTTGTTGATGTTCCATATTTAATTTATATCTATTTATATTTGTTTATCCCTAGAACATGAAATCCGCAATATTAGAATCAAAGTATAATGCTTTAGTAGTTGAATTTTTTTCATCCTATATTTTTTTTTCTTATATAAAAAATAAATACTACTAATTAATAGATCAAATAATTTTTTTTTTAAATTACAATAATAAATAGCTTCGTCATGGCTTCGTTATGGCCACACCATAGCGCTGTGAGCCTCTTCGCCATAACCTTGTCACTCCGCCTTAACAACCTTGGTATTACTACTCCTCAATGGCTACTTTGGGTACAATCAGGTACCTATCTTCCCTGAGGACCAAGAGAAGACCACATTCACATGTCAATTCGGTACGTTTATGTACCGTAGAATGCCATTTGGACTTTGCAATGCACCAACGACATTTCAACAGTGCATGCTAGCCATCTTCTCTAATATGATTGACACCTTTTTAGAGGTGTTCATGGATGACTTAGTGTGTTTGGGTCATCATTTGATCAATGTATCCAAAATCTATCTAGAGTCCTTGAGAGTTGTAAAGAGAAGAACTTGGTTCTAAGTTGGGAAAAGAATCATTTTATGGTTCAACAAGATATTGTTCTTGGGCACATAGTGTCGAAACGAGGGATTGAGGTTGATAAGGCTAAGGTTGACCTTATAGAGAATCTACCACCATCCACGATTAGGCAAATTCGATCTTTTTTATGCCATGCCGGATCTATAAGCGCTTCATAAAAGATTTGAGTAGAATTACGCGCCCTCTAAGCAATCTTCTTGTAAAAGATGTAGTCTTCAATTTTGATGACGAATGCTTAGCTGCTTTTGAAACACTCTGGACATTCTTATCAACCGCTCCAATCATTCACCCCCAAACTATTCCCTCCCTTTTGAGGTAATGTGCGATGCCTCTGACTAAGCGATTGGAGCAGTTTTGGGACAGCATGCTGATAAAGTGCCTCATGTTATCTTTTACGCAAGTAAGACTCTTTTTGATTCTCAGATCAATTATACTACGACTGAGAAAGAGCTTCTTGCGGTGGTTTACACTCTAAACAAATTTACTTATTGGGTGGGCACTAAAATTGTCATTTTTTCCAATCATTCAGCTTTGCGGCACCTTCTATCGAAAAAAGATACAAAGCCCAGATTGGTCCGGTGGATTCTTTTACTCCAAGAATTCAATTTTGAAATCAAGGATAAAAAGGGCGTAGAGAATGTTGTGGCTGATCATCTATCAAGAATCTTGGGTGAGAACCATGCTAATATAGAGCCTATTCATGATTCATTCCCCGATGAGCAACTTTTTGCTGCATCGGGTGTATTTCCACCTTGGTTTTCCCACATTGTTAACATCTTGTTACGGGACAGATCCCCTCCCAAAGGTCCAAATTGATCCGGTGGATTCTTTTACTCCATGAATTCAATTTTGAAATCAAGGATAAAAAGGGCGTAGAGAATGTTGTGGTTGATCATCTATCAAGAATCTTAGTTGAAAACCATGCTAATATAGAGCCTATTCATGATTCATTCCCCGATGAGCAACTTTTTGCTGCATCGGGTGTATTTCCGCCTTGGTTTTCCCACATTGCTAACTATCTTGTTACGGGACAGATCCCCTCCCAAAGGTCCAAATAGGACAAAGGCCGCTTCTTCAGCCAAGTTAAATACTTTTACTGGGAGGATCCCGTTCTCTTTAACAATTGTGCAGACTAAGTGACTAGGATGGTTGTGGCGGGCATTTTGAAGGACGGAAAACGGCCACTAAAGTCTTACAATGTGGATTCTATTGGCCTTCACTTTTTAAAGATGCTCACGACTTCCAAAAGTCTTGTGAACAGTGCCAACGTCTCGGCACGATCACACGTCGTGATATGATGCCTCTTCTGCCTATTCTAATCTATGAATTTTTTTATGTTTGGGGAATAGACTTCATGGGTTCATTTTCACCTTCGAATGGAAATTTGTATGTCCTTGAGGCAGTGGACTACGTGTCTAAGTGGGTTGAAATCATTCCTACTAAAGCCAATGACTATAAAGTGGTAATTCAGTTTGTTAAGGACCATATGTTGCTCGATTTGGAGTTCCGTGGGTGATCATTAGCGATGGGGGCGCTCACTTTTGCAATCGCTCTTTCGACGTTTTGCTTCAAAAATATTCTGTAAACCATCGTGTCGCCACCCCTTATCATCCAGAAACTAGTGGACAGGTAGTAGTGTCCAATCGAGAAATAAAGACAATTTGGGAAAAGACGGTTCGTCCGGATATGAAATATTGGTCCCAGAAATTGAATGATGGCTTGTGGGCATATCAGACTGCCTACAAAACACCGATTGGTATGTCTCCATACCGATTAGTGTATGGAAAGGCATGTCACCTCCCGGTGGAGTTAGAACACCGTGCTTTTTGGGCCACTCAAATGATAAATTTTGAAATGGACAAAGCCTGGTCTGACTAGGAAACTCCAACTCAATGAGTTGGACGAATTGCCAAATGAAGCATACGAAAGTTCCAAATTTTACAAAGAGTGGACGAGATCTTTTCACTCGAAATCCATTCTTCGGAAATCATTCATGCCCAATCAAAAAGTTTTGTTGTTTAACTCGAAACTCCATTTCTTTCCAGGAAAGCTCTAGTCTAGGTGGGATGGGCCATACATTATTACACAAGTGTGTCCCCATGGAGCTATTGAAATCTCTAGCCCAATTACTAACCGCACACTTAAAGTGAACGGGAAGAGATTGAAACCAATGATCCAACAGTTAAACCACAATGGGGTGATTGATTCCACCAATCTCACCACCCCACCCAATTCATAGAATGGATCCTTATTGTCCGGCTGATGACATTAAACTAAGCGTTATACGGAAGGCAACCCATGTTTTGTTCAAAAAAAAAAAATCGCTCGAGCGACTTCAGTAGTTTTTCCTTCAAAAGCCTCTTTGGAATTTTTCTCTCGAGCAACCATTGGTGCCCGCTCGAGCGAAATCATGTGCTTTTCCTTCAGAAAACTTTCTGAAATTTTTTGCTCGAACAACTTTCCCTATGTTCCCTTCAAAAAACTTTTTGGAATTTCTCCCTCGAGCGACCATTGGTAACAGCTCGCGCGAACTCCTATGCTTTGCCTTCATAATTTTTCTATGTTTTTTCGCTCAAGTGAGATTTGGTTCCCGTTCAAGCGATATCACGAGCGGCCCTTTGTAATTTATAGCCTCGCTCAAGCGACAACTAGTTGTCACTCGAGCGACCCTGTCAATTTAAATTGCCTCAGCAACCTTTCCCATTCATTCTTCCCCCACGATTTTGTGCTCTTTAAATTTGAAAAACTTTGGTTGTTTTCCAATGGCACCTAAAAAGGCGACATCTTCGAAGCGTACCCGGAATGACCCTCCATCCACAAAAGATAAACCCGATTAATGGTTGAGTGGGAAAATATTTGAGACCAAATGGTCATTTCAGCAGGATTTCTTCATTGACGAGGATTCAACACAGTGGGCGATGGACTACCTTGTTCAAGCCCAGTTGACGACCCTGCTCACCCGATTCCACTAACATTATTACCCGCACCTGGTCAGACTTTTCTACCAGAACCTTGAGCAGCACGGCCCCACCCTCATCACGAGACTTGATGGTCAGGTGTTGCACTTTGATGTCAAGGATATTGCGGCAGCCATGGGATGCCCTTCGGTTTTCATTCAGGATATGGGTCTGGGAGCTCCGGCTTCTAAAGCACCATTTGCCACAATCATCGCAGAAATGGGCCGTGGGGAGCAAGGATCAGGCCAATCGGTGCGAAGAGCCTAATTGCCATCCCATAAGTGGTTGTTGGACATCATTTTTAAGAAGAACCTTTATCCAGTTCGCCATGAACAAGAGCGTGTGGGCATACTTTTATAGGCCCTTTTCATGATCTTTCGGGGGCGTTGGTTCAGTTCTCCAATAGTTCTCCTTGAGGGGCTGACATACCCCCATGGTGCTATGCTTCCCCCTTCATCAAAAAAGAAGCCCTTGGCATCAATGCCTTATTCTCGTCTTTTCAACGATTATGAAGACGAGTTTAATGAATTTACTGTGTGCTCTGATGAGGAGAGGAGAACTGATAACATTGGGTCTTATGGAGAGGATGAGTGGGGTTTAAGTTTTCATAACTTGATGAAAAGTGTCAAGGATCGGGAATTCCAACGCATGGCCGCATGTACCCAGCCTGACCCTGCGGCCCAACCACAGGTGCCCCCTCCTCAACGACCCTCGTTTCCAAACTGCGCCTACCTCACATGGTGATTGGGTCACCCGGGCCGAGTTCAACCGTCGGATGGATTTTCAGGATGCATTACTCATGGAAATTATGAGATATATGTTTCTGACGGAGTCCGCTGCACGTTGTGAGGGATCGCGCCCATGCTGCTGGTTCATCTAGTTCGCAGCCCAGAGTTGGTGTCGAGGAGGAGGTTGATTGGACGGATCATGAGGCAGCCCAATAGTGTCAGTTGTTTTGTTGGTCATCATGTTTTGTGTTCTGTTTTTTTTTTGTCTGCTTGGGGGGGGGGGGGGGGGGGGGTTAGTTACATAAGATTTTAGTCGAGTCTAATCAAGTCTAAGGTCCTGTGTCCATTTAACACCAAAAAAAGAATCGCATGTGTCCATTTAACACCAAAAAAAAAAGGTTCAACCAAGGTGATTAGTGTCGTCAATGAATTGAGTAAAATACAATCACACTTCACTTCCTTCGATAGGGATGATCTCATAACATCTAATCCACTGAGCCTGTCAAACCTTGTGCCAAAACATTACACTCATTGCACTGGGACATGTGCGGATCAAACTAAGGATTTGTCACTAACTTGGATGTTTCGATGATTTCGATGGCATTGAGATTATTCAGATGCGATCCTTATTCTTTACTGATTCATCAGAAAACAAAAAACATAGTTTTTCATTGAAAGTTTAATCATTGAGTAACCAGGCTCCTGCCTTAGTAAGCAAAGAGTGTTCGCGTCAAAAGATAAGAAAACTTGAAGTGACTCATGTGTAATGGTTACACCAATTTCATAGCCTAGTTTCGAGCTAATAAATTCGTAGGTGTGTCTTTACAACTAATGCCCCAAACCATCTGGTGTAGGGAGTCATTGATCTATTACTCGTTACACGGGTCAACTAGAAAGCTTAAGGGAATTGGTATTGCACTAACCATTTAAAAAAAAAAAAAAAACGAGAATTTTCTAATAAATAAGTAAAAGAATCGAGTGATCGCCCTCATAATCACAATGAAGTCTTAAGAAAAGAAAGATTGTGTTAGGAACAAGTCTACAAGTTGCGTCTCACATGTACCGCACTCACTGTACAAGAACTAAAATAAAATGAGGTGTGAATCAGTGTTGGATCAAGTGAGAATTACCCAAAATGATTGTGATAGTGGGGTATGATTGTACGAGCATTGTTTAGTCTCAACCCGAAAACCTTTGGTTGAAATGGTTAAGTTGTGAAATGGACATTGGGCGACAAGGATCCTTATTGTGAAAAATTTGTGAGTAACTTTGCTGGAAACCCTCAGGAGACCCAATTCCTCCCCTAGGGATCACTTAGAGGTTTAAATGTTTGTTACATATGCTAAATGTAACTGTGCTCCCTACGAAAGTGGCATATTTTCGTGTACAAATCTCTTCGTTTGTTTTGCTTTGGGATTAGCAAAATATCGATTTGCGGGTGTGATCAGGGCTAATTAGTTATGTAAATTATGTTAGGAATTTTACCCACACTACGAACTCCCTATAGCGATGAATGCGAAAAAATAAGAAGATGCAAAAGAGGAATCACACACACAACATAAAGATTTACGTGGTTCACCCAATCCAGGGCTACGTTCACGGGAGTATATGCACTATTTATGAACGTTTACAACGCACACACTCTCTTCTCTCTAGTGCACTCTCAATCAAGATAAAACACAATCTTACACAGCAAACATGCCGTAAAAACAAGGACGCGGTCCTTCAAATAACAGAGGAGATCTGCCGGAATATAATAACGATTCCGACACAAGAACGGCTTCAATCAGACTTCAATCCCCAAGCAATTCTTCAATACTTTTTCTCTCAAAGTATTCTCCACCAGTTTTCTCTCATGATAAATTTTCTCAAACAACGCATGAAACCCCTAAAGAAACCTTCTGCTAATAGGCTCCAAACACTTTAAGAAACATTGGCTACAACAATCTTCCAAAATAGCCAAGTATTCAAACCTGCGGATCTAGATCCGCCCAGAATCAATCGATTGATTTCTCAAACTCAATCGATTGATTTTCCCAAAGTTAATCGAATGAAACCTGTGGTTAGGATTAAACCTTATTCAACAATCTCCACCAAGGTTTCATCCACAACCGCACAACCGCCCCAACAGGCATTAACATATTCGACAAGTGTTAATCAAGTTTAAGCAATGCCTAAACTTATTCAACGTAACCAGCTTGGTCAACATGTCCGTTGCATTCTCTTTCGTATTGATCTTCTCAAACGATATTTCCCCATCTTATATCATATCTCTGATAAAATGATACCGGACATCTATATTCTTTGTTCTAGCATGAAAGACCTGGTTCTTTGTTAGGTGAATGGCACTCTGACTGTCACAGAAGATATCGGTGCTCTCATCAACCTCACCAAATTCACTGACCAAACCTTTAAGTCATGAGGCTTCCTTAGCTGCTTCTGTAGCCGCTATATACTCGGCCTCTGTAGTTGACAACGCCACTACCCCTTAGAGCATAGACTTCCAACTGATTGCTCCACCTGCCAAGACGAATACGTACCCGTGGTAGACCTTCTTCTATCAAGATCACCAGCATAATCGGAATCGACGTACCCCCTAGCGATTCAATTTGCTTGTATCTCCACCTTCAAACATCAAACCATGTTCAGTTGTACCTTTCAGATATCTCAATATCCATTTCACTGCAAGTCAATGTTCCTTACCCGGATTCGACATATACTTGCAAACCACACTCAAGACCTGTGCTAAATCTGGACGTATACTCACCATGACATACATCAAACTCCCAACAACATTTGCATACGGAATATTTTTCATGTATTCCCTTTCTTCATGTGTGGACGGACTCATCTTCTTTGTGAGTTTAAAATGCTCTGCTAGAGGAGTTGATACAGGCTTGGCATCACTCATATTGTACTTCTCAAGGAGCTTTTGGATAAAGGTCCTTTGAGTTAGCCAAAGCCTCTTTTTCTCACGATCCCTCATGATTTCCATACCTAAGATCTTATTTGTAGAACCAAGATCCTTCATCTCAAACTTCTGGCTCAATGATTGCTTCAGCTTGTTGATTTCAACCTTGCTTCTTGTTGCTATCAGCATATCATCTACATAGAGAATTAGGAAGATTCTCTCCCCTTTATCATACTCTTTCTAGTAGACATAATAATCATATTGTCCCCTATGATACCCTATGCCTAACATATATGAATCAAACTTCCTTTACCACTGCCTGGGTGCCTGCTTGAGACCATACAAGGATTTCTTCAATCTGCAAACGAGTGATTCTGATCCTTCTGCTTCAAATCCTTATGGTTGTTTCATATAAATCGCTTCCTGAAGATCTCGATGAAGGAAAGCTATTTTCACATTCATCTGTTCTAGTTCGAGATCTTTCTGAGCAATGACTGCTAACAACGTGCGAATCGAAGTGTACTTCGCAACCGGAGAGAATATCTCATTATAATGGATACCTCATTCTGAAAAAACCCCTTTGCAACTAGCTTTGCTTTAGAGTTCGAAGTTTCACTCTTATCACCTTTCTTTCGAAAGACATATTTACAACCAATGACTCTATTCCCATTAGAAAGTTCCATGAGATCCCAAGTCTCATTCTTCATAAGTAACTGTTATTCTTCTGTCATAGCTAACTGCCACTTTACTGCATCTGTATCCACCCGAGCTTCTGGAACTGTGCTTGGTTCCCCATTCTTTGTGATAAGTGCAAGTGTTAAAGGAACCATATCCTTAAACTTTTCAGGACGCTTCTTCGTCCTTACTGACCTTCTCAAGATAGTCTGAACCAGAGCCGATACCTGAAACTACAAGTCTTGAGAAACTGTGTCATCATGCTCAATCTCAAAGTCCTCTTTCTCATCTTGTTCATATCTTTCAACATCAACTTGTACTTGAGGTTCACCAGATGACTGAGGTTTGTCTTCCGCCTTTTTCATAGAAAGCTCATCTTCGTTGAAAGTAACATCTCTTTCAACTATCACTATGTGAGATTGTGCATCCCACAAACGATAACCCTTGACTCCTTCGCCTAGCCAATCAAGACACGCTTTTTGAATTTTAGATTCAACTTGGATCGTTGACTTCCCTGAAGTAATGCATACGCTGCACATCCAAACACCCTCAAATGAGAGTAACTCTCGTGTCTTCCATACCAAACCTCATCTGCAGTTTTTGAGTTCAATGTCGCTGAAGGCGACCGATTGACCAAGTAATATGTCGTCTTCACTACCTCTGCCTAAAACCCATGACTCAAGCCGAAATGATTCAACATACACCGCACTTTTTATAATAGTGTTCTGTTCATCCTCTCTGCTACACCGTTTTGCTGAGGATTTCCAAGAACTGTTAAGTGCCTAACAATCCCTTGATCTTCATAGTAAGCCTTGAACTCTAATGACAAGTATTCCCCACCATTATCTGATCTGAAAATCTTCACCTTTCTGTTTGTCTGCTTTTCAACCATACTCTGCCACTGCTTGAATTTCTGAAACACATTCAACATATTTTTAATCGGATACACCCAAACTTTCCTGGAGTAGTCATCTATAAATGACACAAAGTAGTTGACTCCACCTACTGAAATGACTTTAGCCGGTCCCCATACATCTGAATGTATGTAATCAATCAGTCCCTTCGAAGTATGTTTTCCAGTAGAGAAACTTTCTTCTGCTTCCCGAAGATACAATCTTCACAAAAATTCAACTTACAAGTTTGAATTTCAGAAATTGTCTTATTCTTTATGAACTCTATCAGCCCACGTTCACTCATGTGACCAAGCCTCTTGTGCCACAAATCTGAGAGGTCCTTCAAATCTTTTATAGCTGCAACACCACTACCGCTAATTGTGTTCCCTACAAGAGTATAAAGATTCCCCATCTTTTCACCTTTCATCAAAGTCATAGCACCACGTACGGCATTTAGTTTCCCGGATTCTAGGATGAATCGACATCCTATCTCATCCAATGCCCCCAACGAGATTAAATTTTTCTTCAGATCAGGCACATGCCTAACCTCAATAAGAGTGCGAACACAACCATCAAGCAACTTGATTTTGATAAAACCGATACCACAGCTTCACATATACTGTCATTCCCCATCAAAATTGTCCCACCATTGGCTACCTTGTATTGGTTAAACCAATCCATGTACGAACACATATGCTATGATGCACCAAAATCTAAGATCCATCTACCATCAAACTGACTGGAGCTTAACAATGCACATAATAGGTCTTCACCGGAATCTGACTTAGCAATACTAGCCTATTGCGAAGTCCTTTCATCACCCTTATTATTATTCAATCTTTGCTTGCAATATTTACGAATATGTCCAAATTGGTTACAGAAGCAACATATAACATCCTTTCTATCACCCCTAGATTTAGACATGTTTCCACTCGTTGATTTATTATCTCCTCTGGACTTGCCTCTTTTGCAATTATGGTTTCGACCACTTTCGCTCAAGAGACTAATCCCTTCGGAGTTAGATTCAGATTGTTTTCTCAATTCGTCGAAAAGAAGTATAACAATCACTTCTTCGATGGCAATAGTATCTTTATCATAAATTAATGTGGTAACAAGGTGCTCAAAAGATGGTGGCAATGAGGTGAGCAAGAGAAGTGTAAGATCTTCTTCAAGTTTCACCTCAATGCACAATAGTTCACTAACAATTTTATTAAACGAATTCAAATGGTCATGAATACGGGTACCAACCTTCATACGAAGGGTGTAGAGTTGCTTCTTCATGAAGAGTTTGTTTGACAATGACTTTGTCATATAGAGATTCCATCTTCTTCCACAGATCCACTGGCGTCTTCTTGTGAAGAACATTATACAAAACTTCATCGGTCAAGCATAATCGGATAGTGCTTACGGCTCTCTTATCAATAGAGTTCCACTCTTCATCGGACGTCTCTGCCTTCTTCCCTATCTCCTTTCCAAGTAGAGCATCATCAATGCCTTGTTGGACAAAGAGATTTGTGACCTTGACTTGCTACAAAGCGAAGTTATTCTTCCCCGAAAACTTCTTCACCTCGAATCGTGCATTCGAGACATTCATCGCCATTGTAGCGTAACCCATGCTCTGATACCACTTGTTAGGAATTCTACCCACATTATGAACTCCCTATGACGATGAATGCGAAAAAATAAGAAACGCAAAAGAACAATCACACACACAACACAAAGATTTATGTGGTTCAGCCAATCGAGGGCTACGTCCAAAGGAGTATATGCACTATTTATGAGCGTTTACAATGCACACTCTCTTCTCTCTAGTGCACTCTCAATCAAGATCAAACACGATCTTACACAGCCAACACGATGTAAAAACAAGGACGCAGTCCTTCAAATAACAGAGAAGAGATCTGCCAAAATATAATAATGATTCCGACACAAGAACGGCTTCAATCGGATCTTCAATCCCCAAGTAATTCTTCAATACTTTTTCTCTCAAAGTATTCTCCAATTTTCTCTCATGATAAACTTTCTTAAACAATGCATGAAACCCCAAGAGAAACCTTCTGCTAATAGGCTCCAAACACTTTAAGAAACTTTGGCTAAAGCAATCTTCCAAAATAGCCAAGTATTCACACTTGCGGATCTGGATCCGCCCAGAATCAATCAATTGATTTCTCAAACTCAATCGATTGATTTTCCCAAAGTCAATCGATTGAAACCTGTGGTTCGGATTAAACCTTATTCAACAAATTAGGCCCCCAACTTGTATAGCTAAGACTTAGAGTAAGCTAGGAATAAGATACTAATGTGTTTGTGTGTTCGTAGGGAATAAAACCTCCAGGAGCAGAATGGAGAATAAATGTTGAAAGAAGTGCTCAAAGAAGCCAAAGCTGGTGTTTCTCGCTCAAGCAACCATCGGTGCTCACTCGAGCGAGAATGCTTCGAGAAGTAGCCAAAACTTTCGGGTGAAAGTCGCTCGAGTGACTTTGGTTCTCGCTTGAGCGACCTCATGTGAAAAGTTAAGGTGTTGACTTTTAGGAGGAACCCTAAATGTCAACTGGGTATTTATAGAAGCTACAAAGAAGAATGGAGGGATGGTTGGAGGCTGAGAAAAGAGAAAGAACCCTAACTCTTGAAGAGAAAGGTGAAAAGATGAAAGACTCAATGAAGACTTCGATCATGCGAGGCTAAATCTACCGGTTTACGGTAGTGACGAAGCGTAGCTTCGTGTGGAGGGTTTGCATTTGCTTGATTTTTGTATATAGTATTTTGAGTTTTAATGGAATAATATTCTTGTAGTTTATTGTTCTTTTTCTTTGTCTTTGGTATTTCTTGTAGAAATAAGAAATAGAGATAGATCACTTGTGGTTAGTTTCAGATTTGTGATCTGCAATCGATCCATGCGCCACTAGTGTGTATTGTCCCTATTGCCTTGCGAGTAGGATGAGATTGGCCAAAATCGAATAGTCATCATTGATTGATGTACTGTACAACATCTGGAGTGTCATACTACAAGCAAGGAACCAAAAGATCCCGGAATCCGAGTAGAGCTTGTAGCTCTGCGAAGGATACTTCATGCAGAAGTTTAATCAACCAAAAGTAGAATCCAATTCACGATAGCAACGTGGAATTGCAAACCCTAGATTCTCTCTTTCTAAATTTCAACCCTACATCTCACTAGTAATTTAAAATCTTTACTTCTATTAAAAGTTTTCGGTTCACAAACACGCGTTGAAAAGTGACAACCAGTCAAGTCTCTTTCCAAACCAATCCTGTGGAATCGACATTTGGACTCAAGTGCTATACCATACATCTAGTCACTTGATAGTGTGAAAGAGATCGAACCTAAAAGTAACGATCAACAACCTCACCAAGGGTGTGTTGGGGGAAAGAGTTTGTTTGACATCGCCTCCAAGTTGGGTATGATTGATATACACACCCCAACTTGAAGAGGAGTGTTAGTGATGTAGTTAGTATTATGTTAGTGGATTGTTTAGTCTTATTGGGTGTGTGTGGAGTAGTAAGTACATTAACTTACTCTAGTTAGTGTACTTTTATTTCCTTGAAACCCGTGATGTATTGATAAACATATATAAGGAATCAACGCATTAGGGAGTGTGCTAGGATAAGCTAAGCACAACCTTAATTCTCTTCTTCTCCTCCTTCCTCCTCACCTAATCCCAACCCTAATAGTACACATTGAACTTTTATTACAGATAGGTGTATTGTCTATTAGTTTTTCTCAGGCCTGGGTTCGGTCGTCCTGTATTTACTTTTTTGTTTCTTTGTTTTCCTTTTTTGATTTTGTTTATTGTGGCAGAGCAACTCATTGCGCCTTCTTTGACCCGCTGTAACTTCGCTATGAATTAATGAAATTACAGCAGCAACCCAATTTGAAAAAAAAAAACTGTTTTTAAATCAAGACTGGATGGGTGGTTCAACCAACAACTCTCCCTATCGCAGCCCAGCTCGAAGCACAGATCCGTGCCAAACAACTGAACTTTCTGGTTTGATCGCTGTATTTCACAGGCCAGATGGTTTTATCGAAACAGGCTCATTTTGTGCAGCAGATATTTTCTAACCAAAAACTGGTCGGAAAACAGAGCACACACACAAATAAAAATACAGCTGAAAACAATCGAGTTTACTGCAAGGGTAGCCTATATTAATTTCGGTTTTCCCCTATCAAATTTTTACCAGAGACAGCTTCCAGCAAGTGTTACAGATTGACCATTAAATGACCTAGTGGAAATGAGAGTGGCTGTCAGATGTTTGATCTGATGTGGCTACTGATGGAGTTCAGCTGTAGAGGGAAATATGGGGGAGTCACGCCTATAGTCACCAAGTCGGGATTCGGCAAGGTTAAAATTCAGAAAAAACGGGCGGCAAAATTTGGCAAATTCTGGGAAATATTAGGACAAAAAATTTTTAATAAAATAAAAATATTAAAAATCACGATTCACTGAAAAAATCATGAATTATTTGTGATTTATTCGCGAATTTTAAAAAAAAATCACGAATAATTTGTGATTAATTTGTAGAACCTCACAAACGCAAATTACTCGTGAATTTTTCAATAATTCGGCGAATTTTGTGACTATGGTCATGCTGAAGAGAAAGGAAAGAGAGACCCATTGTTTTACGAGATTGAGCTATGACCTTCGTACCAATGTGCATGTGTATGTGTGGTATGCGCGTGTGTGATGTGAGAAAAGGAGAGACAAAGTGGGGAAAAAAGAAGAGATGTTCAAATATTATAATATATATAAACTAATGTACAGTATTAAACAGGAGCATGCACATATGGTGTATGCAAACAATTCGACCAACGATAAAACCACAATCAAACAAGTTTGAACCAGGCTAGGCCCTTTTACGGTTTGGGCTCCAGTTCAATTTTAAAAACACTAGTTTACATCATTTGAAGAAGGCATCGAAACAGACTTAATATTGGACTGCAACTTGTTTGACAAAGAAATTATTTCATATGATAATTTGCTGGTACATCAAAACACACCTTAAATGTTTGGACTTTGGAAGACAATTACCAACAATACAATACACAATCAAAGTGACAAAATAATGGAATAATACGGTGAGTGAGAAAGTCAGAAAAAAGGCAAAAAGGGCAAAAAAACAAAGGGGAAAAATTGAAAGGTAAAAAACAGTAAAATACGGAAGACAAAAAAATAGGGAGTGAACTGGAGAGGAACAAACGGACGACAATTAGAGATGACGGCGTAATAGCTGCCGTTCGGATAGGACCCGATGAGATAGAGCACGCGGCGAGCACTAGCGGCAAAGTTCTCGGCGAGACGCGGGAGATTCACCGGAAAATGCAGGGAAGGGATGGGACGAAGTTCCCACATCTCTAGGCTCGAGGATCGGGTTCCATCCGGTTCAGAACACTGCTACGTACCCGGTTGGCTTGATTCGGGGGTCCGATCGGGGGGAGAGGACGACGTGGCATGATGAGCTGGCGTTGTCAAACCCTAACTCTTCGGTCTGGAGGGACCACATATGCCCGGTAGCGGCAAATGGAATTTCGGCCGATGAGATGGATAAAGACGGTGGGTGGGTGACGAAACAGAGGGAGACAGCTAGAGATCGACACGCGTCCACTGCGCTGCCCGATGTTTACACCTTAAATTCTGATGGGGATGGAATGGTAACTTACAGGCTAAACAGGGAAAAAGCTGAGCAGCATGGGGTTAAGATCGCGACACGTGGCGGGAAAAAGGGAAAGGAAGTGCGGTCGACCATCATGGAAAAGGGTGGATGTGACGGCCACTTTTCGGGGTCAAAGGACACATATCCGTCAAGGGAGACTAACTCTTGCACTTCCATGAACCGTGACAGTTCATCTGGTTACTCGAAGACTAATGGGACACCACACATTGTTACATTCGAACCAAATGGGAAGGGAATCTGGATCAACGAAGAGATATGCCACAGCAGCCCCGTCACCGTTGGTCTTGAGGATGCTGTCATGCGCCCACATGCACAGAACTGTGCCCACACGCTGGGGGGGGCAACGTGGGCTCCCATAGGAACCGACCGTCCGAAGTTTGGGCCGGATCAGAGGGCCCAATACCAATACAAAGGGCCTATTGGGCCAGTTTAATTCCGGCAATTTTAATTTTAATTGTGTTAACCCTGGGCCTTCAAGACCCAGGGACAGTGCTAATGAGATTTGTGATTTGGGCTTTCAGGGACTTTGTAATAGGCCAGGTTATAGGACCTACTTGCAGAGAGAACACCAACCGCCGATAGCTGATCTGAGAAGTTCGGATCTGGGAGAAAATCAGCCGGAGTTAGTAGAACAATGGGTTCCCAATAAGGAGACCGATGATAACAGTAACACGATAGCAACGGACACAATATCAGAAGCTGAGAGATTGATCAAATTTGGTGCGGAGCTGGGGATCACGTATCACAACGATAGAAATGGTCTCTTCAAACCATATGGGGAGATAACCGATAGGGGGAAACAGGAACCAAAACCTGAATGCCAAAAGGCTCGAAAGAGTCGAACCAGAAGGAAGTTGGGAATTAGATCAAAATGGGGACTCTTCTACGCCAGAGCGAATAAAGGTCAGCGGAAAGGGAAGGGACAAATAGGATCCTCACAGGGGGAAAGTCGCAGGGGACCACCATGAGGTGATCTGCCAGGGGGATCTGAGATTAAGATTCGTTAATGATTTTTCTAAGCTGGAATGTTCGGGGGTTAGCCTTATCCAATAAAAGAGTGTTGGTGAAATCGCTAATTTCAAACTATAGGCCTGAGGTCATTGGGTGCAAGAAACTAAATGGGGCGCAACAAATACCTCAATTGTTAAATCGGTGCTCCCCAGCTCCGAGTGGGATTGGATTGCTATGGAAGCCGATGGTACGAGAGGAGGAATTCTACTGGCGTGGAACATAGACTATTACAGATTGATTGACTCGGAAATGGGGAACTTCACGGTCGCTGCCCATGTCGAGGACCGCAGAAATGGTAAGAAGTGGGTCGCCATAACTGTCTACGGTCCCAACGATAACGGGAACAGGAAGGACTTCTTCAAACTTACCGCGATTCTAAGCAGATGGGAGTCCCCGGCGTGCATTGGAGGAGACTTCAATGCAATGACGAATAATGAGGAGACAAATAATGGGATTCTCGACATTACAACTATTAATCTGTTTGTGGGCTGTATAACTCAAGGGGCCCTGGTTGATTTGGGAATGATGGGGGGGGGGGGGATTCATGTGGTTCAATGGACAAGATGAACCGACTTTTCGCAGGCATGACAGATTTCTGTGTCAGACTGATTTTCTTGAGATGGCGAACGACCAGCAGGTTACGGTTTGCTCAACCACTATATCCGATCATAGACCAATTTTGCTGTCCTTTAGGAATCCTTCGAGGGAAGGAAGGACGGCGCGACCTTTCAGATTCTGTAATTCCTGGTTACAGAATGACGATTTCAAGCAGCTCATTCAGATTTGGTGGACTCAAGACAGAACAACCGGTACAGCCCCGCTTGTGTTTGTGACCAAACTCAAAAATCTTAAGGTCAAGATTAAGGAGTGGAACTTGAAAATTTTAGGAAAAGGCAGTCTTTACCGAGAGAGGATTATGGCCGAAATAAAAGAAATTGACATTGCAGAAGAAGCGGCTGTGTTGTCTCAATCTGAGAAAGACATCAGAACGGCCCTAAAGCTCGAGTTCAACAGGATCGTCATACAAGAGGAACAGGACTGGCGTCAAAAATCCAAGGCACATTGGTTTAGGGAAGGAGACGGGAACAGTCGTTTCTTTCATTTGGTTGCAAATGGAAGGAGGAGGAACTACATTTCATCTATTATAATTAACCAGAACTGCTTTGAGGATCCTGACACTATCCCTGCCAGAATTGCGGATTATTACGAGCATTTATTCAGAAATGAGCCGATCAGCAGACCCCGTATGGATGGGATTCAGTTCAGCAATATAACAGAGGAAGAGGCCAACCAACTGGAAAAAGCTTTCGATGAAGAGGTTAAAAGGGCTCTTAAAGGTACGGGATTTAATAAGTCGCCGGGACCGGATGGTTTCACCATGGAGTTCTTTAGAACCTGCTGGTCAACCATCAAAGAGGACTTCATGGCCACGATGCATAATTTTCATGACACATGACAGATTTATAAGAGCATTAATTCCACCTTCCTAGCTTTGATCCCGAAGCGGGAAGGGGTGACTGAGATAACTGATTACCGACCTATTAGCCTTATTGGATGTGCGTATATGATCATTTCCGAGGTTCTAGCAAATTGACTAAAGCTCGTTATCGACCACCTTATTTCCAATGTCCAAGGAGCTTTTATTCAGGGCAGGCAGCTTATGGATATTGTGGTTGCCGCCTCTGAAACGTTGCACTCCGCCAAGAAGCGGCATGACAAAGGTTGGGTTTTCAAGATAGACATGGAAAAGGCTTATGATAGGATGCAATGGGAGTTCCTTGATTATGTGCTGCAAAGGATGGGGTTCAGAGGCAAGTGGATGAGAGGTTGCTATGCGTCCGCTCGGTTCTCGGTTCTCGTCAATGGTACGCTGCATGGATACTTCAGAAGTAAGCAAGGCTTACGGCGGGGGGACCCTCTATCTCCCTTACTCTTCAATTGTGTAGGGGAGGCACTACACAAACTCTTCGCCAGGGCAGATGAGCTAAATCTCATACGGGGTTTCGCCACGTATGAGATTAAGGCGACAAAGGACGTTCTAATGATCTTCGAAGCGGTCTCAGGACAGCTGATTAACATACACAAATCTAGTCTGTCTGGGATAAACATGCATGCCGAGGTTACTGACCGGGTGGCTACACAGATGGGGTGCATTACGGCGACTTTACCGATATTGTACTTAGGAATCCCTACGGGATTCAGGAGGAGTAGGGTGCGATTATGGGATAGGGTGGTGCAGAGATTTCAGAAGAGATTAGCCACTTGGAAGAGTAAATTGCTAAGCTATGGCTGGAGGCTGACTCTCATCAAATCAACCTTAGCTTCCATCCTGGTTTTTATGATGTCTTTCTTATGGGCGCCGACTGCTGTGATTCTCAAACTAGAAAAAATTATAAGGGATTTCCTTTGGGAGGGAGCGGGAGATCGGAAGAAGCTACACCTCGTTAGGTGGGATGATTGTTGTTAAACCTAAAGAGCATGGTGGTCTTGGTATCAGAGACCTGAGGCTAATTAATAGAGCTCTCCTTGCCAAGTGGGTGTGGCGGATGAGAGAGGAAGGAGAAAGAAATAAGCTGTGGTGTTAGATTGCGGCTGCTAAATACGGGGCCCCGAATGAGGATTCTTCGAACCACGGCCATAGATCGAAATGGTGGAAGGCTGTCAAAGGATGTGCACAGGATGTTCTTGAGGGGACTAGATTCCGGTGGGGTGACAGTCAGAGAATAAGGTTATGGAAAGACATTTGGGCTTAGAACCAACCGCTGTATAGAAGGTTTCCAATCATTTTTGGACTTGCAATCTACAAGGACGCCAAGGTCAGCAGCTCGTTCCATATGCTCAGTAATTTTGTGGAATGGAATATTCAGTTAAGGCGCAAATTATGGGAATGGGAATATTCAGTTAAGGCGCAGATTGTGGGAAGGAAGAATACTCCAACCTGATGGCTGTTCTGGGAGGCTTGAGTCCAAACACTGGTCATGAAGACATTAGGGAATTGAAGTATTCAGCTAAAGGACGCTTTACTGTCAAATCTTTCTACAACAACCAAAAGGAGAGACAAACTGGGAATCCCCAAAATATTATGTGGACCGGGTTCTGGAAGATAAAGATGCCGCCAAAAATTAAATTTTTCTCTTTGCTGCTAGTTAAAGAAAATTTCTTACGAGGGATCAGCTCGTCAGAAGAAGTATCTCAGTGATCAACAAATGTATGCTTTGTATGAGGGGGACGAAGTCGATCGATCATATCTTCCTTCATTGCCCCTACACGTGGTCGATTAGGTTATGCCACATTGGTGTATTATCTTCAAGCTATTCAAGATCGATTAGGTTATGCCGCATTGGCCAGAGCAAATGATGGAAATGTGGAAAGAGAGTACGCTCGAGGACCCAAAGAAAGAGTTGTGGCTGCTAACGGTGTATGCGGGGTTTTGGGCGATCTGGTTGGAAAGACATAACAAAATTTTTAATCGTAAATCAAGGCCTTTCTCGCTTATTATCAGAGAAATCAGAGATATGGTGGTTAGTTGGAACGCTTGCAAGATCACGACTTCAAACGACGGGACCAACTACTTTCTAAGATTATGAGAGGACTGTTGCATGTAGGGGGATGTGGGCTGCTATTGGCGGTTTTGGGTGTTGCTTCTACTGCTGCTGGTCCTGTTTCCTGATGGCCGGGGGGGTGAGTTCTTGTGTGATTTGCCGAGTTTTTTGGTTTTCCTTTGCTGTGGGTAGTTTCTTACTACCCTACAAGGTATGCGCTTTGTACCCCGATTTCTTTTGTTCTTTCTAATATATTGTTTGTTACCTTGTCAAAAAAAAATAATAATAGGGAAAGAATGAGATAATATTAATTTAATTATTTTTTGAAGCTATAAAACTGTTTTTTTAAAAAGACAGTAAAAATACGAGAAAAAATGTTTAACACGCAAAAAACGCATTTAATATGCGAAATAAGCGTATCATATGAAAATACGTATTTTATTAAAAAATAAGGGTATTATACGTGCTTAGTACGTTGTGGCAAATAAGCTTGTATTATATGTGTATATTTAAAAAAAAGGGCGTATTTTGTCACAATGATCTCAATACTAAACCGCATTGACCAATCTTAATACGATAAACAAAGAAACAAAAAATTATGGAGCAGAACATACTAGTGGCCCTTTCATATATAAAATATGTCAGATTCAACAAAAATGCGCATTCTTTAAAATACTAATTACTTAAGGTTACAGAAGTTCACCATAGGGTTGAGTTAAAACCCTTAAAGCACCACATTTTAGGCCACATGGAGCACACTCTTCACCAATCCTAGTCATTCAAATGGCAATCCATCATTTGAACTGATCACTGCCCAAAAATCATCACACACTTTGGACCAATGTTCGTATCAACTGTAGGGTGGTATCAGTATCGGTATCGATATCAGGTATCAGTCCATCTTGGACTGATACGTAACGACTGATACGGATATGGTATTGATACCGAATCGTAAAAATAAAAAATGAATGTATATCGACCGATACTGACCCGTATTGGCCCTATATCGATACTGATACCGATACTACCCTGACATCTGTATCGGTACTCGACGAAACTGATACATATCCCTGATAGGTATCGGTATCAGTATCGGCCAAGCTTTGATACCATGGTAGGGTCCATATTAAAGTGATTGGATCAGATGACAAAAATCTGATGATGGCCAAAAATTTTGGGTTGAGTTGAGCTCAAATGCTGGCCTGCAATTTGGAAGACTTGGGTTGGTCAAAAATATGTATCACGTAACCTAAAAGATAGACATTGAGAGTGTTCTCTCAGCCAGATGTTAACCAAACAGTGAATCTCAAAAACATAAAGAGAATACTGTTGCTTTACAAATTCCACAAGCTTTCATTAATATAAAAAAAGAAAATGGAAGAAGGTTAGGAAATAGAAACCTCAGACATGAATTTATATAACGGTTTCCTTTGCTTGCTGCATCCAGTGCTGCAAATAAAGTGGGAAAATATAAAATGCTGATTAGATAAAGCATTCGATGAAAATATGGGATAAGAAAAACTAGTTCCATTCAGTTTCTGGAAACATACATATATACATATAGGAGAAAGAATCCCTGCCTCAGCCCCCCAGCGTTTGAACGCTGTTGAAGAGCCGAGATCACATGCCACGTGGCATTGATCTAAAAATAAAACTTTTTTTACCATAAAAAAGGTGGTCAAATACTGGGTTCTGCCCAACATACCACGCTTTCAACACTGAATAAGATTTTTTTCAATTTTTTTTTTTGGTTATGGATGTGATCAAAATTGTGAATGTTGCCTCGGCACCTGATCTTCGGATTAGGTGCCACTTGGCATCCAAACGACACTTGCACAGGTTCAACGATAGGTGGCTAACCCAGCGTCTCCGCTTCCGTAGGTATATATATATAACAGCTCCATTACCACCATGAGTGCTTGAGGGGTGCATGGAATATAGAACAAACCTCTGGTTTTTTACACACAAAGTGGCTGCTCTCCGGACTCAAACCGGCATCTTCACGCTTGACAGACCAGGCCTTTTACCATTGCACCAAGCAATGGCCCCTGTATACACACACACACACACACACACACACACATATATATATATATATAATCTAAGGAAACATGCCAAAGACTAGACAATATGAACTCTGATATTAAAAAAAAAATCAAATTATCATTTTTAAATCACAATATATCTGATCTCTACTAACTTTTTTAAGCAAGGTATATTTTTAATGGAATGGGAGCAGTCATGAAAATTAGATATGAAAAAAGATTATATAAACAGGCGGGCAGAAAAATTGCCTTCATAAAGATACAATAACATAATGCAAGAAGAAGACACATAAATTACCAAGTTCAAAAATAATAATAATAATAATATCTATCGTAATATATTTCCGGTTAAAAGTAATGGTTTTAATGAACAAAATGGGCAAAATCTAAAGGTTTTTTATGAACAAAATAGCAGAAAAGCTAAAGGGTTTTTTCCGTTTTACAAGTAAAAAAAAAATACCAAAACAAATCGGACATCACAAACATTGCTGATTAATTGGCTGAGTCGCTGACTCGGCCGATTAATCGGATATTTAGCAGGGATGATTGCAAGTCGTTGACTTTTTTTATTTTTTAAAATTGTCAGAGACTATGGTACAAGTAACTATTTGATAGCTCCATCCTTTAATGAAGGACCTCTAGGCCCACAACCAATGTTAAAGGAGGCCCCCAATACAATGGTTATCTGATGGGTCTGCACGCCGCAAAAAAGCCACCTGTACAACCTACCATAATTGATGACTTGTTCTTTTATATGCCAGATGGCAGCATTTAATACCCAAAATAGCGTATTATATAAAAATACATGTTTTATTCAAAAATACGGGTATAATACATGTTTAGTACATTCTAACAAAAAAACCCGGCATTATACACGTATTTTTCAAAAAAACGCTGTATTTTGTCACAATGGTGCTGATTGATGGAATTAGTAGTATCTTAGTATTTTGGGACACAATGCCATCCTATTTGGAAATGTGATATAAATCCCAACCCTAGTATACAGAATTTCTAGCAATATTAGTGTCTGAAGCCTCAGACAAAACATAATCCAATACACTCAGCCAGCTCCTCTGGAAATAACAGCTTGCAATGTTAGGAAAGCAAATGCTACCTTCCAGTTCACTAGATTCAAGCGTAGTACATTACACCATTTCTCTAACCCTTGTGACAAACTATGGCTATTTTTAAAACACATGCATATAATATGCATTTTTTTCTACAACATACAAAACACATATAATACCCATATTTTTTAGTAAAACACATACTTTTGTATAATATGTGTATGTCGCGTATTAAACGCATTTTTCAGGTATTAAATGTTTTTCTCCCATATCTTATCATATTTTTGAAAAACTATTTTAAAATTTTTTGGAGAAAAATTTCATATTTTCTCACTTTTTCCTGATTTTTCCGTTTTTTTGTCTTTTGCAATTTACAGTTATTCTACCTTCCAATTTTTTCCTCTTTTTCCAACTTTCCGCTCACCATATTAAATCCGTACCCATTTTTTGTTACTTTGTTTCAAACTACTTAATATTATTCAAAGAATTTATTATAGGTCTACTTAACTGCGTGGATATCATTAAACATGCATAAACACAAATAGACATTTTTACAAAAATTTGATTTACCAGATTCTTGTAGTTGGCCTGCTACATCATTGAAGCATCGCATGTGTTCAACTGATGTGCTAGTGACCTACAAGAAAAATGTTAATACATGAATACCATATGTCAGTAGAAGAATATAGTACAATGAAAAAGTTCAGATTTCCTTGTACAAAATCTATGATCCAGTGATGTATGCCAATTTTTAGTTTAGGCTTGTTTCCCTTTTCAACCGTTCATTGCCACTTTGTACATATGATAAAGTAGTAACTTGACACCGACATGTGTGTTAACTGTTTTGACACAGATTCAAGCTGCCAGACAATAGACCCTAGAAAACTAGAATCAATTAGGGCTCTCAACGAATCGAGCTTGGGTCAGCTATAATATTTTCGAGTCAAGCTCAAGCCGAGATCATTAATATTTGAGCTTACACCTACGCAGCTCGTGCTTGGCTCTATTGAGTTCAAACCGAGTTCGAGCTGAATAATATATAAGGATTATTTTCGATAATTTTTATTTAACTTTTGTTCTTGAATTACATTTTGATTTCTTTCCATCTTAGTAATTAAAACTTCTAATCTATTGATCGAAGTATTTCTCTTTTTTTTTTTGAAACGGTAACAAAATATTGTATTAAAAACAAAAAGGAAAGGAGAACATACCTTGACAGGTAGTAAGAAACTACCCAAAAAAAGCAAGCCCCCAAAAAAACTCACCCCTGGGATGGGAAGAGGTCCGCAGAACAAATCAGCCCCCCATCGCAAACCAAAAGCAGCGATCAAAGCTCATTAATCGAAGTATTTCATATCTTAACAAATTAGCATAACAAGACTAAACATATGATAACATAACACATGAATTATATTTCCAAATACAATCAACTATAAACAATAATCCCAATAATCAAATAAAAATTGCATTTGGAGAAATTTAACTTGTCATATATGATAACACGAAATTTAAAAAAATTAAATAAATACAAAATATTGAGATGTACATTGCATACCATGTTAGCATAACACCTTTTGCCCCTTTTCATCAATCAACGGTGTAGGACTCTTCATTTTTCTATTTTCAATTTCCAAAGCTCAAAGCATGGGTTTGCGTTTTCACACAAACCCATGTAGCATGATAAATAATGATGACATCATATTGATTTAGTAATTAGATATTGAAAAATGGTTGAAAAATGATATTACTAATTATATTTTTAATTGAGTTAAAGAAAATGCATCTATATATTATTTATTCTATTTTAAATAACTTAATAAATTATTCAAAAAAATACACTATATTATTCATATGGTGAACATATTAAAAATATGAAAAAATTTAAAATTTATAAACCAAAAACATGCAAAAATATATTCAATCTGATTTATTGGTCAACACTATCCGCTATTAATTGAAGAGGATATTGAGAATCATTTCAGTTCGATAGCCATGCATGCATTAATTGAAATCGAACCCTCATAGTTCGTATATTTTTTTTTGCATATATAGCTAGTGAATGGAGAGACAATATATCCAATTGTTCTCCACGTAGCTCTTTATGCTTTAAATCATTAAGTAGAAGTTGGAAAAAAAAATTGAAAAAATTAAAATGCATTTTAAACTTTTTGAAAACATATTTTTTTTAAATATATTGTCCCCCTACTTGAAGTAAACTAATCATATCAATTCCCTTTCAGTGTCAATTATTATTGGCAAATAGGCGATTCCTTTTTCCATCAACTTACAACGAATCCAATCTTGTGAACAAATAAAAAACTCTACAGTTTTTCGAAGTAAACTACGCCTAAATTGGTCAATAACCCTCCCTCCTGTGCTAAATACAGATTTTAACGCAACTGCTGTAGCAGGAACTGCTAAAATATCTTGAACCATTGTTAACAAAACTGGCCATTTAGTTGAATTAGCTTTCGACCAACCAAAAATATCAAAATTCTCTGAACCTGGTATTGTTTCTTCTTCTAAGTACATATCTAACTCCGATTTTTTATTATTATTAGGTGTTGTATTTTTATTTTGTAGTTGCTTCCACTTTGAATATTTATCTCCTTCAACACTAATGGTAGGAACCCTAATCTCAACTCTCATGTTATCCGCATTTTTGGTAGAAGATTGACAAAATTTAGTTTCATATTCTTCAAAAAGTTCCCTAGCTAATCTCGTCACTGTAGTTTTTTTTCTCATTGCTTACATCTAAAGCAAAATCAAAACAATCGATTTTCAATTGAGGATTAAAACTTACGGCAAATTGAAGAATTGTATTTGTAGGACAATCTTTCCAATATTTAATAAATTTATTTTGCATCTTTAAAGCCATAGTTCTAACAAAATCACATTCATGAGATAATTTTTCATTAATTGTAATATTAACTTCATACAAAAATAAAGAAGATGTTGGATACTTACTTCCACTTATCATATTTGTAAAAATATAAAAATTCTCTAAAGTTCACAAACAAACTATTTTAGCATTTGACCAATCTTGTTTTGAAATTTGTATTTCATAGCTTGACTCATATAATGGAAAATGATCGAGTACGTCTTTATATTGAAATGCCGATTGCAACACAAGGAATGTAGAATTCCATCATGTACTAACATCTAAACATAATCCCTTCTCGGTACGTATACCTAATAAGCTAGCAACCGCTTCAAATTTTTATTTTCTAGATGGTGATTGTTTAATAAAGTTTACATTATTACAATTTCTTTTCTAATTGGCTTTATTTCAAGTAATCATTCATCTACGAAAAGGTTAAGAATATGTGTGGAATAATGAACATGAAATAATTCACCCTTCAATGGAAGTGAATCTTTTCGAACGAGGTTCTCCATAATTGTTTTTTTAACAGAATTATTATTACTTGATAGAAGTGAATCTTTTCGAACGAGGTTCTCCATAATTGTTTTTTTAGCAGAATTATTATTACTTGCATTATCAAGAGTAAGCCATGAAATTTTGTTATCAATTTTTCATTTTACAAGACATGATAAAATAAAATCAGCAGAGCATTCCTGTATGAGGTGAAGGAAAAGCAAATAATACATTTTTGTTAAGTCCAATTTGAATCTATGAAATGTGCAGTAATAGCAAAATATCCAAGATCTTGATTTGATGTCCATATGTTTGATGTGAGGCTAAGCTGAACCTTCAAAAAATTGTAAGAAATCAGCTCTTATAGTGTTAGGGGAAACCATTTTATATAAAGGCTGCATACCATGACAAAAAAGAATAAAACCTTCAGATTTAACAATACTAAATGGATATTCATGTAAAACTATCATTCTTGCAAGATCTTCTCGACATCTTTCTTGACTAAATTTATAAGGGGTGATATTATCACCGAAGGTAGTTAATTGTGATTGCTTTGGATCCCATTTTAGATTTTTTGGACACTCTGGAATATGTCTATGATAAGTTTCACATTTTATTTTTGAAACTCCTTTTATAAGTACTTTCTCAAAAAAATCTCAAACTTTTGAATTAGTTTTTCTACGTTTTGAATTTGGACTATCTACCTCAACTTGTTGTATAGAACTAGAGGAAGGAAGAGGAGCAGCAGTGGGAGTAGAAGTGGGAGCGGGAGCGGGAGTGGGAGAGCCGGTAGAAAAGGCACAAGAAGATTACAGGGTTGGAGGCATCAAGGAAGACGATGGGATTATAACTGCCATGTTCTACACCAATATTAGACATTTTTAAAAAGTTAGTCTGATTAAATAAATAAATTAATCAATAACAAAAAAATCAATCACTAATAGTCTTTAAGAAAGAGATTTGGAAATTATACGGCAAAAGTGTAACTATGAGAAAATTTTATATTCTAATTTAACCACTAACCCTAACATTCAAAAGACTAAGAAATGAGATATGCAAATATTGGGATAAAAATTAGCAAAAAGAAATGATATGAGATTTGCAACTATTGAGATAAAAATTAGGAACAAAATAATATATGCAACTATTGCGATAAAAAATAAAAAATATGAGATTCACACATACTGAGGCAAAAAATAGTAAATATGATATTTTAGTTTAGAATATGCAATATTGAGAAAAAATTAAAAATAATTGTAAAGGTAATTTTTTTTTTTAATCTCAAAAAGTAAAAACTTATAAATAAATAAAGATTGAAGTGTAACCGAATACCCAAGCGGAATACCAAGCTCCAACTTATTGTAGAATCGTGTGTGCCGATCGAGATTGATTTTATATTCGTGTGTATCCAAGAGCGTGGACGGTGGACTGATTGTAAATCATGTGTAGCCGAAGCGAGCTTGGGTTTAAGTTAGTGAAAAAAATAGAAAGCATGTTGATGAAAACATATAGAAAGCTTGAAAGTTGAGAGAGAAAGAGAGCAGTTGGGAAGAAGAAGAGATAGAAGTTGAGAAGACACAACTTTTAGCTTTTGCAAAAAGAGACGATTTAGGGTTTTACTTTTTTATGGGTCTTCGGTAATTCTTGGGTTGGCTTATTTAAAAGACAAAATTGTCCTTAAAAAGTAGTCGTTGGATTTTTTCCAACCGTACTTTTTGGGAAAGTTTTGTCATTTAAATAGCATATCCTATATATAAAATAAAATACATCTATAATTGAAATCAAGCCGAGCAGAGCTGCAGGGTGCCCAGCTCGAGCTCGGCTCAAACAAATTGAGCTGCAGTTATGAACCTTTTTTTTTTTAGCCAAGCTGAGTGAGCTGACGAGCTGGCTCGGCTCTTTGAGATCCCTAGTAACAACAGAGGAACCCGGAGAAGCAAGAGTTTTCTCGATGTTTGAACGAAACTTATAATCTTAAATTATAATCAATGATTGATTATTGGTCAGATATCAAACATCCATATAAATATCAGACTAATATCAGAGTGAAGCTATACTAAAAATGGTACAGTTATCCGCTGCCACAAGTACAAGTAAGTCTATGACTCATTTCACTGTTTACTATTACAGTCCAAAAGTTATACCATTTAATATTTACATATTTACAAGCTTATGGTGTACAAACAAACGATACCTTTCAAACTCATACACAACTAATCAGTCCCAAGTCTTTAGTACTTTCAACAACATCATGGTTATCACCAGTCACTCTTATATAAAGAACGTGATGAAGAGAATGGGCCTAACGGCTGAGTAGATAGCTAATAATGACTGTAAGGGTCAGTTGATAGTAGGGAAACTTCAAATAGGAAATGAAACTAATCTCCTAATAGCTAATAATGACTGTAAGGGTCAGTTGATAGTAGGGAAACTTCAAATAGGAAATGAAACTAATCTCCTAATTGGTTTCTTCTGAAATGATTTCATATGGAAAAATAAATAAATAAATAAAATTGTAAGATTAGAGTGTTTGAGAAGTGATACCATTGAAAATTGATTTCTCTTGTTTGATTAGTATGTTTGAAAAAAAATTTGGAAATGATTTTTGGTCTAAACATAAGAGCTAGTTTGGCTAAAAACTAATATTAAAAAGTGACTGAATTTGCATTATTTTCCATCATCATTTACATTTTTTAAAGAAGTTAGTTTGACAAGTATTTAGTGTTAAAAAAAAAAAAAAATTAGTTTAAGAAAACAACCACTCATCAAGTCGTGTTACACTAGTCAGAGGTTGACCAAAAAAAAGTTTTGATCAAAAGTCAAAGATATATGTTTTGATTGGATTAAAGTCAAATATTGACCAATAAAAGTTTTAATAATATTCTGGTATGTTACAAATGAACAAAACAGTAACCACTAACAACTTCCATTAGTCAAAATTTCAAAAGCCAAATTCTAATAAAAATCAAACTTCGACCAAAAGCCAAACTTTGATAAATAAACATTTGAAGGGCTAAATAACAAAGTTACACTGTAATAGGTAGTATCTACTGTAAGGTTACACTAATCAAAGTTTGGAAGACAATTGAATTTTTATTAAAGTCAAACTTTTGACCAATAGAAAATCTGGCAATGTACTATCAATGTGCAAATGGACAAAACAGTACTCACTATCCACTGCTAGCTTACATTGGTAAAAGTCTAACAAAATATCATATTTTAATTGAAAGTGTAACTTTGACAAAATGTCAAAAAATTAATCAATAAAACATTTGGTAATATACTATCAAGTTATAAATTAACAAAATGGTAACCTATATCGGGTTACACTAGTGACAGTTCGAAAAAAAGTCAAATAATGTGAAAGTAAAACTTTGACAAATAAAAATTTACACTACCAAGTTACAGATTAATACAATAATAGTCGTTATCTATTATCAAGTTATACTAATCAAATTTTGACTAAATTCAAACATTGACCAATAAAACAAGGCAATAAACTGTAAAGTTACATATTAAAACAATGATATCCACTATTCATTGAAAAGTTACATTATCCAAAATTTGACAGATTGTCAAATTTTGATTTAAAAAATCAAACTTTGAACAAGGAAAATTGCATTGGCAAATTAAAAATTTGCCTAGTAGTAGATTCTATCCACTTCCAAGTTTCACTAGTCAAAGTCAGACTAGAAATAAAATTTTGAACAAAAGTCAAAGTTTGACCAAATGTCAAACCATTGACCAATAAAAAAATTGAGAATCTATTGTCAAGTTTTTTAACACAACAACATCCAATTTTCACCATCAGGTTATTTTTTTTCGCTAAGTGACCATCAGGTTATAATAGTGAAAGTTTCATAAAAAGGGTAAATTTTGACTAAAAGTCAACTTTTAACAAAATCAAACTCTAACTAATAAAAATTTGGTAATGTACGACCATTTACCAAGTTACAAATTAATGGAGCATTTTTCTATTCACTATCAGGTGTTACTAGTTAAAGTTTGACTAAAAGACAAACTTTAAAGAGCATATGAATCTTATTAAAGTTTGATCAAAATTCAAACTTTGACCAATGACTAAAATGAGGACGATATAGATTTTGTGGTGGTCATAGTGGTGTAGAAATGAAAGTTACTTTTTAAAAGTACAAAGTAATTTTTTGGTATTTATTTTAAGTTGATTTTTAACTTCTTATAAGTAACTTTAGAATTGAAATAACAAAAAAAATATTATTTTGTTAGTGGGAAACTCAATTTCAGACACTTGTGAAGTTGAGATAATTTCCTCGTAAAATAGCTTCATATAAGAAAATTGAATTTCCATACTGAGCCCACTTAATTTCCTCCTCATATTTGGCATTTCAAGTTATTAAACATGGCCTTTAAGCTCTATTTTTGTTTAATAACATTGCAAAGAGATGGAAATGAAATTAAGTGGGCCCCCACGGAAATTCAATTTCCATACACTAGGCCACTTAAAGAGTAAACCATTTCAATATCTCAAGTGGCTGAAATTGAGTTTCCAACTAACAAACTAATGATTTTTTTGTCATTTCAACTCTAAAGTTACTTATAAAAAGTAAAAGATAGACTTAAAACTTCATTCATAAAAAAATCAACTTAAACTAAAACAAAAAAAAAATGTTTTTAACTTTTATTTCTATGACCATGATACCACCACCACCACAATTATAACTATCACCTTATCTATAGCGTACTCTTTTTAGCTAGGTTTGACTTTGTCAAAGTTTTAATTTTCACCAAACTTTCATAAGATTTATATACTCTTTAAAGTTTGACTTTTGGTCAAACTTTGACTAGTGAATAGTGAATTGATGTGTTAATTTGTAGCTTGGTAAAAAATTTTATTGGTCAAAGTATAACTTTAAAAAAATCAAAACTTTACTTTTTATTAAACTGATTACTTTAACATAATGTTAGAAAGATGGCACTACTATGTTAATCTACAATGTAATACTAGATTCTCATTTTTTATGGCCTGAGGTTTCACTTTTGGTCAAACATTTACTTTTGCTCAAAATTTACTTTTAGTCAAACATGAAACCTGATAATGGATAGAGTCTACTACTTATGGTTCAAAATTCTCCCGGCATTATCAAGATTTTGGCTGGAATGTTCTAGTTCCGGCAAGGAGCGGAACTGGAAAATACTAAATATCACCCCCTACTTTTGACTAAAATTCCATAATTCCAGTAGGTATTTTGAAATTTCCGCCCATAATTTCTGTGATTTTTTTAGATTTTTAAAAAATTAAAAATAAAATTGTACCAACCGAACATTGTCAGAATTTTGGTCAAAGTTTCACCGGAAAATTCAAAATTCCAGCCGGAATTTTCAAATTTTCGTTTAGGGGTCCGACCGGAACATTGTAAAAATCTGAATTTTTGAATCATGCTACTACTACGGAAATTTGTTACTTGGCAATGAAATTATTTTTAATCAAAGTCTGATTTTTTATGAAAATTTGACTTCCTGTCAAATTTTGACTAGGGGAACGTTGCAATGAATAATGGTTATCGGTGTTTTAATTTGTAACTTTGCAATCCATTGCCTCAATTTTATTGGTCAAAGATTGACTACAGTCAAAATTTGATTAGTGTAATTTGACAATAGATAGTGGTTATTATTGTGTTAATTTGTAATTTAGTAATGTAAATTTTAAATCAAACTTTGAAGTTCAGTCAAAATTTGCCTTTATAACACAATTTGATTTTTCAAACTTTGACTAGTGCAACCAGATAGAAGTTACCATTTTGTTAAATTATAACTTAGTAGTACATTACTAGACTTTTTATTGATTATTTTTTAACATTTGGTCAAAGTTTGACTTTTAGGGTTTAGGGTTTATTGATTACTTATGATACATGGTCAAACGCTGATTCATGTAACCTAGCAATGGATAATGAATATTGTTATGTTTATTTGTAGTTTGGCGTTTGTAACTTAACAGTAAA
The DNA here is from genome assembly GCA_021018995.1 of Chloranthus sessilifolius. Lineage (NCBI taxonomy): Eukaryota > Viridiplantae > Streptophyta > Magnoliopsida > Chloranthales > Chloranthaceae > Chloranthus > Chloranthus sessilifolius. Next base: position 124,344,269 of record CM037589.1, on the reverse strand, counting down.
TTTGCCAAATTTTCAATTGGTCAATGTTTGACTTTTAAAAAAAATCAATTTCCTATCATAGTGTAACCTAACAGTAGATACTAGCAATTACTAGGTAACTTTGTAAGCGGGCCTTGCAAACTTTTATTGATCAAAAGGTGTACATTTGGTCAAATTTTGACTTTTTATTAGAATTTAACGTTTCAAAATTTGACTAGTGTAACTTGGTAATGAATAGTGATTACTATTATATTAATTTGTACCTTAATAGAATATCAATAAAAAATTTATTGGTCAATATTTGACTTTGGTTTCAAGAATTGACTTCTGATATATAAAAAAGAGAGTCAAACTTTGACTAGTGTAACACGAATTAATAAGTAGATGTTTTCCTAAACTAAATTTATTTTCTTATTTCTCACTAGTTATTTGTTCAAACTAACTTCAACTTCCTATAGGCAGAAACGATAGAAAATAACGTAATTTGAAAGTACTTTTGATCCAAACCTGCCCTTATGTTTGGACAAAAAAGTCATTTCCAAATTCTTTTTCAAACACACTAATCAAACAAGAGAAATCAATTTCCAATGGAAATTAATTCTCAAACACACTAATCAAACAGTGGAAAATCCATTTTCACAGGAAATCAACTTGGAAATTATTTCATTTCCTCTCGGGATTTCATTGCTATCAAACAGATCCTTACGTTCTTCACCCCAAGGAAACTCTTGTCCCTTCTTGCTTCTCATAATTCAGTTCATATCAAATTCCCCGAGAAAAGAATCATAAATACCCAAATCCAATGCACCTTTTGAAATCAAAGACTTAAATAGGTGTAAACAACAAATTTGTGTAAAATACAAATCTAACACAAATCAATCATAACAAATTTTTCCTCGCTAGGAGAGGGTTTTATTGAAAATGGCGGACTTTACACTTCCGGGTATCGCAATCGATTCCCAGTTAATTACATCAAAATTGAATACCTCTTATTAAAAGCTACTAAAGATAAGTAAAGTAATTACATCACTCAATAAATAAGATAAATCATAATGTCTATGTCTTCATTAATATCTTCATCTTCACGGTACGAGATGGAGGCGCAGTATGCTTTCGTCGTCAGAGACTCGGGCGATGTGAAATAAAGGACGTCGCAGACGAGAACCCCTTCTCCGGATGTTAGACTCATCCGATCGATAGGCATGGTCAAATATGGGTATGAGGAGTTCGTGGATGAGTCTCATAATAAATTCATGATCACTTGTCTGGAAGACGAATTTAAACACCGGGTTTATTTTCTGATATCTGATCATCCAAAGAATTAACTCCTTTTGGTTATGGGGTATCAAATCACAGCTCGGATATCATCAAATTCCTTAGGATTTGATCATAGGTTATTTTACGATGATTTCCCCATTAGATCATGTAATGATCTTATAACACAATCATTTTAACGTAAAGTTAATGAATTCACTGTTGGATTTGACCAAAACAATGAAATTTGATCAATCCATGATAAATCCACAGCTGGATCTTATTACGATCATGTATTATGACCGTTTCATTAAAAGTCAACTAATTCAGCGTTAGATTTGACCAGAATCAAAAGATTTGGTCAACATGTAACAAATCCACCGTTGGATCTCGTTATGATCTCGTATTATGATTGTTTGACCAAAAGTCAACGAGTCTACCGTTGGATTTAATCAAGATCACAAGATCTGGTCAACACGTAATAAATCAATTGTTGAATCTCGTTATTATAACGACCCGAAATTTCCAAGCCGGAAGATATAGAAATACCAGATTGCTAGATCATAATTCATAATCCATGCACAGAATTTCTTTGGTATCAATGGAAGTCAACATAAAAAAGAAATTGCAATAAATGTTTTCAATGTCAATAATGAAGATTATAAGTATAATGATACCACCGGTGACGGTCATACGTCACGCAAACAATGGCACTTACATCAAATATCCGAAAAGATAAGCTGTAATCATTTCAAGGAAAACTCATTTAAAATTGTACCAAGTCCAAATCACCAAAAAATTTCTAAGGATAAAACTCCTCGGGTGGAAGATCTTCCTCGTCTTCTGGTACAAAATCGGGGTCCTCATCAGCATCAGTACCTGTGACACATGTGTCGGGGTGAGCTAACAGTCCACATGCTCAGTAGGGCAAACCCAATAACCATTCATACTGTAGCCATCTAACACATAGCTCTTACTGATTCTAATGGGAGTCATTATAATTTGCATTCTAAGATGAATATTTCCAAGTACAAAATCGAATAAAAATATATTTTTCGGTGGATTTCAGATGTCATATTCAGAGGGTCCAAATGTAAACTTCATGCACATGTTCCAATACGATGCTATAAGTTGATGTTTTATTCATTTCGTATATCATTTCTTATATTCATGCAGAACTTAAATAATATAACTTAAAAATCTCTAACTCGAATATAGTGTTAGAGCCGATGTCAATGCCAATGGGAATCCTAACCACTGTCGTCCATTGAATAATTTTTCAATGAGCCCAAGCTCCTGCGTTGTGAGGAATATTTGTGCGCTTCGATGGGCCGTTGTTACGGTTCAATGTGTGCAATAGCATGGTTCGATGTGTGCCAAAGCATGATTCGATGTTCGATGGGTGTGCCGTCGCACAAGATTCGTTCAAATGAATCGCTTTAAATCACATGCATAATTCTAGAACATAGTATAGTATTCGTATTACATAGATAGTTCAAGAGTCAAATTCCAAATTTCCAATGTTCTAAGAGAGTTCGATATTCAATGAGTTTTCAGATATTCGATGAAAATACAATGTTCGATGAGTTTCAATTTATTTACTGAGTGCACTATGATCGACGAATTTCAATTATTCCATAATAATACAACAATCAATGGGTTTCAATGTTCCAATCCTAACAATAAAACCATTTTCAAACTTATTAAATCACTAACAACTACAAGTCAGAAACATACAATACAAGTTGATCATTGAAATTCCCCTACCTCGGTCCTAGCGTTGCAAGAAGGAAATGAGATGAACCCTATCAATAGCGACCGATTCCCTCTTCTACAACGCACACATACAATTTATAAGTACTTATTTCAATCAACAAAAGAAAAACTAAGACAAAAGGGTTGAAAAAGATAGGGGTCGATATGACCCCCTCGAACGACGAGCGATTCTTGCTCGAGCGACTTACTCTAGAGAGAATTTTTGTGCAATCTTCAACATTACTCGCTTGAGCGACTTATTCCAGAAAAAATTTTGTTCATTCGTCGATATCTCGCTCAAGCGACTTTTGGCCGAAAGTTGGCCTTATTCCTGAAGCGTCCTCACCCGAGCGACTTTGTACGAGTACAATGAGAAACTCCTTTTTCTAGTCCGAAATCGAAGTTCCAAATTAATAATTAAAGTTCAACAATTAGGGAACTACAATCTGAAAATTAGAAAAATAGAATATGAAATGAGGGATGATGATATTCACCAGTTGAAATGTGATTGACGATTCTACGATAATCTAGGCCTGAGGAGGTCGACGATCAATGCTATCGTCCGTCCGATGTTCCTATCTTCTCCCTCCTTGATCTTGATGGTGGAAAAGATCAGGGTGACTCTTGTGGAGAAAACACCCAAAAGGTTTTAGGGTGAAGTGAAGAAGAAGATTGAGGAAGAAGAGTGGTGACGGCTAGGGTTTTCTTAAGAAGAAGGAAAGAGAGACGGCTAGGTTTTTCTTAAGCTCTATTCTTAAGAAGAATTCTTAAAGAGATTATGACTAGGTTTCTCCGTAACATACCTTCTTATAACCTAAATGGAGTTTATCTGGTGTTAGGTTGACCCACCAAGGAAGGGTGTATAGGCTTTGACGGGGACGCCACATATATGGACATCGGATTTGGACCGCACTGGTTCTATCGGTGTCGGAAGAAGCGTAGAGGAAGCCCGAGTACCGTAGCCTCAGAGGAGGAAGGGACACAAACCGTGAGGAGAACAATGCTGCACGCGAGGGGAACAGCGCTATAGAGAACCCTCACGTGAGCGAGTACTTAAACTCGCTCAAGCGAGCCTCGCGCGAGCGATCACTTAAACTCGCTCAAGCGAGCCTCGCTAGAGCGATGATAAATCTCACGCGAGTGAGCCCGTAAGACGGGATTTCATGGGAAAACTTCCTTTTTGTGTTTTATTAGTATTAGAACTCTTTATTTCGAACTTAATTATTGGTGGCCTATATATAGAGGCTTGTAAAGACTTTTAATTAGTTTATTGATTATTTGAATGCTTTTATGCTTGAATAATCTTTGCCTGAGATGGGTGTAGTGTGAGGCTAAGAGAGTGATTCCCAAAAGTCATTGTTATCTTCTCTATTCTATTTGCTACTTTTGATCTGTGTTTGCTTCTCTAAACTCCAAGCCTAAATTCTTCCTAGATTTCTGAAACCCTAGATTTCCGAAACCCTAAACCCGTTTGAAGCCTAAATCTCTCTAAGCCAACACCCTTCCAAACCACAAACCAATCTAGAAGTCATAAGCCTTTTACAAACCCTAATTTCATTCCATAACCCAATTTGGAATCCGTGAATCTACATCGGACCGCAAACGAGCACCTAATCCTGGAAAAAGCTAGAGTTCTATCTCTAGGCCGATCTTGTCTCGACTCGAAAAGTACTTGCGCATCAAACTGGACCCTACTTGGATCTCGTGTGATCTACCAACCTGAATTCTCTGAACTCTAAGGTATTTAAGATAATTTTGAGATTAAGCTTGATTTAATTTTATTTAATTTCGGCAAAATCTGCATAAAAATCATATTCTGCATTTTAGGGTCGTTGTCCCGCGTCAGTTTTGGTATCAGAGCCAGGTTTTCTAGGTTAGAGCATCTTTGCTTGTCATATTTATTTTATTGCATTATTTTTGTGAGTCCATATTGCATACCATATTAGAACCCTAATAGGCCTTGTGATCACCATGGACTCTAGTGCGATTCTCAATGCATACCATATTTATTTTATTGCATTGTTTTTGTGAGTCCATATTGCATACCATATTAGAACCCTAATAGGCCTTGTGATCACCATGGACTCGGCATGCGAGAAGAGTTGGGTGCGATTAGTGCACGTCTGAATACCATTGAGCAAGCCCAAGCATCCCTAGGAGTTGGTAATGATAGATTACGTGATCGAATCAACCAACTGGAAGCGATGGGTGGGCTGGAAAATCAACACCAAGAGCATAAATGTCCACACTTGGAACGTAATGGTCGCCTAGACAACCGGAACCGTAGGGATCATCGTAGAGATGACTATGACCCCGAAGTTCAACTCCTAAAGAACGTTCGAGTTGAGATTCCTACTTTCGATGGAAGAATGTACCCTACCGTCTCCCTCGATTGGCTTTCTGACATGGACCAACACTTTGATTGGTATGCCATGAATGACGACCGTTGCGTTAGACTTACAAAAATGAAATTTGTTGGTCAAGCTCGACTTTTCTGGCTCAATGTTAAGCGCATTAGGGTAAACGCGGATTGTCCTCCCATTACCCGTTGGGATGACATGAAGGAACGACTTACTGAGAAGTATGTTCCTTTATCATACCACCAATGCCTCCTCAACCAGTGGCAAAATTTTAGCCAAGGTGGTATGCCCGTGACCGATTACATTGCCAAATTTGAAGAGTTCATAATGAGGGCAAAAGTATCGGAAGACCCTGAAATCACTCTCTCTAGATTCGGCACCGGATTGCGACTTGAATTGTAAAAAGAGTTGATTTCTCACCCCGTAGAAACTCTTGAAAGATGTTATGCCGTTGTGCAAGATCTCGAACGATATTTAAAAACTACGGTGGTGAAAAGAACCGAGTCATAATATAGTAACTAGCGATCCAGTGAGAGACGATTCAATCCTCCTCCCAAACCTACACAACCTGCCTCTACCAATTCTAGGTTTGAAAAGGGAAAAGGTATAGTCGGAGACTCCTCAAGGGTTAATTCTCAAGTAAAATGCTATAAATGTCATAAGATGGGACACTTTGTCGCCCAATGCCCTACGAAAGAACCCCAAAGGACTCTCTTCATTGAGGGAGAGGAGGATGATGATGAGGTAGTGGTTGAAGAGGAAGTATTTAAACCGGTTAGCACACCCAGTGATGAGGAGGGTGATGCTATTGGTCATGCTTTAGTTGTGAGGTGGTGCCTTGCACAGCCTCAACGGGATGAAAAGGATGACTGGCGTAGGGAGAACATCTTCCACACCTACGCCAGATTTGGTGAAAAGAATTGTAGGGCCATCATGGATAGCGGTAGTTGTACTAACATAATATCAACTCATGTCGTACGCCGCTTAGGGCTTACACCCGAAGCCCACCCGAGACCTTATAAAGTCGCATGAGTCAATTCTTCATCCATTCCTGTGTCAAAAAGGTGTCGTGTACCGATTCAGTTAGGTGCTTAGTCGGACACCTTATGGTGTGATATGGTGCCGATGGATGTGGGCCATATCATTTTGGGAAGGTCGTGGCTCTACGACATGGACGTGACTCTTTCTGGTCGAACAAACATATGCACGTTCATGCATAAGGGCAAAAAGATCACTTTACACCCTTTGCCTCCCAAAACACCATCGACCAACACCGTCGAAAATAAGGGCGAGTCTTCTAAATCCATTAATATTGTGAGCCCTTCTGAGTTCGAGAAAGCATCGAAAGATAACAGTGTGGTGTACGTAGTTGTCACCGTAGAGAGTGCTCCCGAGTCGGTGAGCGAGTGTCCCCAGGAAGTTGAGCCGATTTTAAAAGAGTTTACGGATTTCTTCCCTGAAGACTTACCAAATGAACTCCCTCCCCTGCGTGATATCCAACACGCAATAGACTTGGTTCCTGGATCTACCTTACGGAACCTGCCCCACTATAGGTTGAATCCGGTTGAGCACACCAAATTAACTCGGCAAGTCAATGAGCTCCTTCAGAAGGGGTTCATCCAAGAAAGTCTGAGCCCGTGTGTCGTACCTGCCCTACTCACTCCTAAGAAAGATGGTACGTGACGCATGTGTGTGGATAGCCGTACGATCAATAAGATTACTGTTAAATATCGGTTTCCCATACCAAGGCTCGATTGCATGCTTGATATGATGGTTGGTCCACAATCTTTTCAAAGATAGACCTTAAGAGTGGCTACCATCAAGTCTGCATCCGCCCCGGTGATGAGTGGAAAATCGCCTTTAAGACTAAGGATAGTCTTTATGAGTGGATGGTCATGCCATTTGGGCTTTCTAATGTCCCGAGTACTTTCATGCGACTCATGACCCAAGTGTTGAGGTCGTTTCTAAGCAAATTCCTTGTTGTTTATTTCGATGACATCTTGATCTATAGTCAAGACAAGGATCAACACTTGACCCACCTTAGGCTGGTTTGTGAAACCCTCAAGGGCGAGAAGTTGTTTGCCAATCTCAAGAAGTGCACTTTCATGCAACCTTCCGTTGTCTTCTTGGGATTCATTATCTCGGCCAATGGAATGGTCGTGGACCCCGAAAAGGTTAGAACCATTGTGGAGTGGTCCGAACCTTAGAACATACACGATGTCCGCAGCTTCCATGGCTTGGCTACTTTTTATCGTCGCTTAATCAGAAGTTTTAGCACCATAATGGCCCCAATTACAAATTGCATGAAAAAGGGAGACTTTAAATGAGGCAAAACGGCGACAAAAGCCTTCGCTGAGATCAAACAACGAATGAGTAGTGCACCCGTCATGCGATTGCCGGACTTTTCTAAAGTCTTTGAAGTCACATGCGATGCATCAGGTGTAGGCATAGGAGGAGTGCTTAGCCAAGAGGGTCACCCTGTGGCCTATTTTAGTGAAAAACTTAATAAGGCGAAGCAAAAATACTCCACCTATAACAAAGAGTTTTATGCGGTCGTCCGATCTCTTTGGTATTGGAAACATTACCTTAGACCGCAGGAATTTGAGTTGTTTTCTGACCATGAAGCCTTATGCTTTCTTGCTTCACAGAAGAAGTTGAACCCAAGGCACGCGAAGTGGGTTGAGTACCTTCAAGGGTTTACATTCGTGTTAAAGCATAAGGCTGGTGCTGAAAATAGGGCCACTGATGCACTTAGTCGGCGAGTAGTGACTTTGCACACAATGAACACCGAGGTCGTTGGGTTCGAAAAGTTAAAGGATGAGTACCCCGAGTGCCCAGATTTTGGGGTTGAGTACACTGCTCTCCTTAGTAACCCGACCAGCACACACTCCGTGTACAGTGTACACCATCCAGGATGAGTACTTGTTTAAAGGCAATCGCCTTTGCATCCCTCGCACTTCATTGCGTGATTTTTTCATTTGGGAGTTACATGATGGAGGGATGGCTGGACATTTCGGGCGAAATAAAACTGTTGCGCTCGTAGAGGATAGGTTCTTTTGGCCTAGCCTAATGAGAGATGTCGCTCGGGTTGTCAAACATTGTCGTACTTGCCAAGTTTCAAAACAGACAACAAAATACCGGCTTGTACACCCCATTACCCGTGCCACACACACCGTGGCAAGACCTCTCAATGGATTTCGTGCTTGGACTTCCTAAGACCCCTAGGAAGCACGATTCCATCTATATCGTAGTGGACCGATTTTCCAAGATGGCCCACTTCATTCCTTGTTCCAAAATCTCCGATGCATCTCATATTACTAAACTATTTTTCACGGAGGTAGTGCGTCTTCATGGGTTGCCCAAAACCATTGTGTCTGGTAGGGATGTTAAATTTACGAGTTATTTTTGGAAGACCCTTTGGCACATGATGGGCACATTGCTCCAATTCTCTACAGCTTACCACCCTCAAACGGATGGCCAAACCAAAAGCACCAATAGGAGCCTTGGGAATCTCCTTCGTAGTCTTGTCGGTAATCATGTTAAGACTTGGGATACCATCTTATCCACAGCTGAGTTTACATATAACAATTCTGTCAATAGGTCCATAGGCATGAGCCCTTTTGAGGTAGTGCATGGTCATAGGCCTAGGACCCCATGTCTGCATCCCATAGCGTCAGAGTTAGCCGATGCATTTGCACAACACATTCATAGTTTGCATGCCGAAATTAAACAGAAAATTAATTCAAGCAACAATCAATATAAATTATCTGCAGATGTTCACAGGCGGTCTAAAGAATTTAACGTGGGTGATTATATGATGGTCCACGTTTGGCTTGAGCGGTTCCCATCGGGATCCGCAAAGAAGCTCCAATCTCGAGGCGCTGGTCCTTTTAGAATTTTGGCTAAGAGTAGTCCTAATGCATACATGCTCAAGCTTCCTCCAGGTACGAGAGTTAGTTCAACGTTCAATGTGGAGGACCTGGTTCCATGGGTCAAAATACCGGGTATCGGATACGTATCGTCCGAGCTCAAAACCGATACGTATCGGACGATACGTATCGGAATAGTAAAATACCGGACGATACATTGAATGTATCGTCCGGGTATATGCATACAAAATGGCGATACGGTACATTGAATGTACCGTATCGTCCCAGTCCAAAACCGATACGTATTGGTATCGGACGAAATTTTGACCCATGCCTGGTTCCTTACTTGGGTTTCACCCCACCTCCTGAAAACCCACTCCAGCCACCCCTTAATCCCAGCCCCAATCCAACCTTGCAACCTATACCTCTTCCTTCCCCACGCAGACAGAGATCAGATGAGATAGAAGATATAATCAACGATCATGCTGTCTCTACACATGACGGGAGATTTCAGAAGTACTTGGTTAAATAGGTCGACAAATCGGAGTCCGAAAACACTTAGGTCCACGAGAATGAAGTTCGCCGCTTGAACCCCGACCTGCTAGACATCTACCACGATCGCGTTTCATCGGTGATGAAACCTTTTTGGTCCAGGGGAATTGACGAGGACGCCACATATATGGACATCGGATTTGGACCGCACCGGTTCTATCTGTGTCGGAAGAAGCGTAGAGGAAGCCCGAGTACCGTAGCCTCAAAAGAGGAACACAAACCATGAGGAGAACAACGTTGCACGCGAGGGGAACGACGCTGCAGAGAACCCTCGGGCGAGCGAGTACTTAAACTCGCTCGAGCGAGCACTTAAACTCGCTCGAGTGAGCCTCGCGCAAGCGATCACTTAAACTCGCTCGAGCGATGATAAATCTCGCGCAAGCGAGCCCGTAAAACAGGATTTCATGCGAAAACTTCCTTTTTGTGTTTTATAAGTATTAAAACTCTTTATTTCGAACTTAATTATTGGTGGTCTATATATAGAGGCTTGTAAAGACTTTTAATTAGTTGATTGATTATTTGAATGCTTTTATGCTTGAATAATCTTTGCCTCATATGGGTTTGGTGTGAGGCCAAGGGAGTGATTCCCAAAAGCCATTGTTATTTTCTCTATTCTATTTGCTACTTTTGATCTGTGTTTGCTTCTCTAAACCCCAAGCCTAAATTCTTCCTAGATTTCTCAAGCATAAAAGCATTCAAATAATCAATCAACTAATTAAAAGTCTTTACAAGCCTCTATATATAGGCCACCAATTTTCCGAAACTCTAAACCCGTTTGAAGCCTAAATCTCTCTAAGCCAACACCCTTCCAAACCACAAACCGATCTAGAAGCCATAAGCCTTTTACAAACCCTAATTCCATTCCATAACCCAATTTGGAATTTGTGAATCGACATCGGACCGCAGACGAGCGCCTAATCTTGGAAAAAGCTAGAGTTCTATCTTTAGGCTGATCTTGTCTCGACTCGAAAAGTACTTGCGCATTGGACTGGACCCTACTTGGATCTCATGTGATCTACCAACCTAAATTCTCTAAACCTTAAGGTATTTAAGATAGTTTTGAGATTAAGCTTGATTTAATTTTATTTAATTTCGGCAAAATCTGTATACAAATCATATTCCGTATTTTAGGGTCGTTGTCCCACGTTAGGCTTTTTCTTCAAAGTCCAAAATAAAGGTTCAAACCTTGTGTATCGCGTTTCAAACCTCTGACCTATTACCTATAACTCAAGCCTTTAGCTAGCAGGCTGTCTCATAGCTTTGCCAAGTATCGGCAAAAATAAAAATTTGAAAAGTAAAGGCTTGCGGTGTATTTGTTATTAAGTACAAATAAATAACTCAGGTGTATTATCGATATGGAAAATTCAAGTCGTTGCAACTACGATATTGTATTATGATCATTTGACCAAAAGTCAACGAGCCTACCATTGAATTTGACCAAAATCACAAGATCTAGTCAACATGTAATAAATCTACCATTGGATCTCGTTATGATCTTGTATTATGATTGTTTGACCAAAACTCAACGAGTCCACCGTTGGATTTGATAAAAATCACAAGATTTAGTCGACATTTAATAATTCCATTGTTGAATATCGTTACGATCTTGTATTATGATCGTTTGACCAAATGTCAACAAATTCGCCGTTGGATTTGACCAAAACCATAAGATCTAGTCAACATGCAATAAATCCATCATTGGATCTCGTATTATGATCGTTTGACCAAAAATCAAATGATCCGCTGTAAAAGAATTTTCGATCTCAAGGTTGAGATCTAAACCCTACATTTGAGGGAGTGGTGACTTGAACCGCGAGGGAAACTTTAATTTCGGAACATGATTCAGATCCGATATATCTGATGGTTATGAGTTATTGAAGATGAATATTTCGAGGGTTGGGGTCCGGAATCATTCTTTGAGTTCGTGATTGCAACTCGTACAAGTATCAAATTTGTGGTTGCAATCCGAGCATACTAAGAGTTATGCAAAAGGTTGTACCCACGTAACTTAACTATCTCTAAGTACACAAAAAATTGGGTATGTGCTGTAACGTGTAATCCCAAATTGTAACCCTAAATCATATTTAGGTAAGAGTCGTAACTCTTACCTTAAGTGTATCACCTTTAGGTATGGGTTGTAGCTCTTATCCTAAGTATATCAATCAGGACTTGTTCCTCCCATAAACTCTACAAAAAAAAAAGACGGAACGGAAAGAATCTCAGAGATACCATAAGGTCTCTTGCAAGAGAATCCAAATAAGAAACGTTTTCTATAGCGCTCTCGCCTAAGAATTTTAGGACCCTTAAAAATGAGAACGGATCTGCTATTTATAGATTCGTGGTAGCAATTATGGGAAGTTATAAGCCTATGGTTTCCGGACGAGTTTCACAAAAATCAAAGGTTGTGAGGGCTGTGTGGGTCTTAGCTTTCACGTGGATTGAGAAAAGATTATTCTCCAGATATCTCGCCTACGCAAGTAATAATTTGTTTAAGCAAAGAAAATAGAGGGCCCATGTTCGAAGGAGATAACCCACGCAGGCACGACCTTGGCAGACAGGACCTACGCAGGCATAACTACCTATGCAACCATAACAACCTATGCAGGCATGACCTACGCAGGTATAATTACCTACGCAGGCATAACTACCTACGTAAGTACAACCTGCGCAAGTATGGCCTGCTCGAAGGACACGACCTATGCAGGCTAACTACCTGCGCAGGTATGGTCTACGTAAGCCATATTTAAAAAAGAAGAGGAAAATAGATAAATAAGATGGCATGTGTGGGTGGATTTCTATTTATCTTCACTCTTTTTTCTATATATATATTTTATATTTTATTTTATCCAAAAAAAAGGGCACAAATAATGTGTATATACAGATCTATATCTGTAAATATTCAAGAAAAAGACACAAATATTTTGTCTACAATAGAAAATTTAGTTTCTTATATCCGAAGTTCAATTCTTATATTGGAAATTCAAATTGATGGTGTCCAATTAGAATTCTTATATCAAATAGTCTGATCGCCACTTCAGGCTCAAAATACATTCCTGTATCAGACTTTGGAACACATAGGAATAAATTCGAATTCAGAAGCATCGAGATGCATATCAAAATAGGCATCGAAATGTAGTTGAAGTCAATATCATAATGCTATCAAACTCAGTACCAAAATGATATCGAAATCAGAGTTGTAAGATTACTAAAATCCATATCGAATCTGTATCAAAATGCTACTGAGATATTACAAAAATCTGTATCAAATTGTATCGAAATCAATATCAAAATTTGTCAGGATTCATTATCGAAAAGCACTTTTTGGGGCAAGACATCAACTCAAATGAGAGAAACTTGTCTGAAATATGATGCACCTCTAATGAAGTACGCATTTGTTGCTTCTCAAAACGGTGTTTTGGAGAAGCAACCTAATGTTGCTTCTCAAATATGCATTTATTAACGAAAGAAGAAGACAATGTTGCTTCTCAAAGAAAACAACATGGTGCTTCTCAAACAACATTTTCCCTTGAAAAGTGCATTTTGGAAAACTGTTAGCAAATTAGAAATTGAACAAAAGAAAAGAAACTCCTTCAACTTCTGATGCCTGAAAGCTTTTGAGCTTGCATTATTTATAAGCTGTCGGATGACTTCTTGTTGTCAGTAGTCAAAGGATAAGATAAGATTTTCTATTTTGAAGATAAAATTTTCTTGATTGAAGATAAGCTAAAGAGAAGTCTTTACTGTTGAAGACAGTGATACTGTTTAATTAAGTACAACAATAGCCTCGCCACGTATCCTGGATAAAGGTGAAGTCGATCAATATGAATCTGAACAAAATCTTTAGGATATTCTTTTGCACCTTTCAAGGAGTAACGGCAACAATGAGCTCTTCTAAAAGCTCAAAATTTTCAGGTAAATCACCAACCCAGTCTCCTACAAATCAAAATAAAGGTAAATCACCTTCTCCTTCGCACTGAAGCAGTGTTTATCAAAGACATATTCCAGAGTGTCCAAAAATTCCAAAATGCGAACCAAAGCAACCACAATTAACTAACTTCGGTGATAATATCACCCCTTATAAATTTAGTCAAGAAAGATGTCGAGAAGATCTTGCAAGAATGATAATTTTACATGAATATCCATTTCGTATTGTTAAACATGAAGGTTCTATTATTTTTTGTCATAGTATGCAGCCTCTGTTTATAATGGCTTCACCTAACACTATAAGAGCTGATTTCTTACAAATTTACAAAAAAGAAAAAAGTAGACTAATACAATTTTTTGAAGGTTCAACTTCTAGAATTAGCCTCACATCAAACATATGGACATCAAATCAAGATCTTTGATATTTAGCTATTACTGCACATTTCATAGATTCAAATTGGACTTAACAAAAATGTATTATTTGCTTTTCTGCAATTCCTTCACCTCATACAGGAATACTCATTGCTGATTTTATTTTATCATGTCTTGAAAAATGAAAAATTGATAACAAAATTTCATGCCTTACTATTGATAATGCAAGTAATAACAATTAAAAAATAATTAAGGAGAACCTCGTTCGAAGAGATTCACTTCCATTGAAGGGTGAATTATTTCATGTTCGTTGTTCCGCACGTATTCTTACCCTTGTCATAGATGAAGGATTACTTGAAATAAAGCCAATTATAATAAGAAATCGTAACAGTATCAAATTTATTAAATCATCACCATCAAGAAAACAAAAGTTTGAAGAGGTTGCTAGCTTATTAGGTATGCGTACCGAGAAGAGATTATGTTTAGATGTTAGTATACGATGGAACTCTGCATTCCTTATGCTCCAATCGGCAATTCAATATAAAGACGTATTCGATTGGTTCCCATTATATGAGTCAAGCTATGAAATACAAATTTCATAACAAGATTGATCAAATGCTAAAATAGTTTGTGAATTTTTAGAGAATTTTATATATTTTTACAAATACAATAGGTGGAAGTAAGTATTCAACATCTACTTTATTTTTATACGAAGTAATTAAAATTAATACTAAAATTAATGAAAACTTATCTCACGAATGTGAATTTGTTAGAACTATGGTTTTAAAGATGCAAAATAAATTTATTAAATATTAGAAAGATTGTCCTACAAATACAGTCTTCTATTTGCCGTAATTTTTAATCCTCAATTGAAAATCGATTATTATGATTATGCTTTAGAAGAAATATATGGAGAAGAAAGTAACGAGAAAAAATCTACATTGATGAGAATAGTTAGGGAACTTTTTGAAGAATACAAAGTAAACTTTGTCAATCTTCTACAAAAAATGCGGATAGCATGAGAGTTGAGAGTAGTGTTCCTACCAATGTTGGGGGAGATAAAAATACCAGACCTATTAAGAATAAAAAATCACAGTTAGATATGTACTTAGAGGAAGAACCAATACCGGGTTCAGAGGATTTTGATATTTTAGGTTGGTGGAAAGCTAATTCAACTAAATGGCTAATTTTGTCAATAATGGTTTGAGATATTTTAGCAGTTCCTGCTACAATAGTTGCCTCAGAATTTGCATTTAGCACTGGAGGAAGGGTAATTGACCAATTTAGGAGTGGTTTACTTCCAGAAACCGTAGAATTTTTTATTTGTGCACAAGATTGGATTCGTTGTGAGTTGATGCAAAAAGGTATCGCCTATTTCCCAATAATAATTGATGCCGAAAGGGAATTGATATGAGTAGTTTACTTCAAGTAGGGGGACAATATATTTAAAAAAAAATATGTCTCGAAAAGTCTAAAATGCATTTAAAATTTTTCATCTTTTTTCCAACTTCTATTTAATGATTTAAAGAATAAAGAGCTATGTGGAGAACAATTGCATATATTGTCGCTCCAATCACTAGCTATATATGCAAAAAAATTACGAAGTATGAGGGTTCGATCCATTTCAATTAATGGATGCATGGCTATCGAATTGAAATGATTCTCAAAATCATCTTCAATTAATAGCGGATAGTGATGGCCAATAAATCAGATTGAATATAATTTTAAATTTTTTCATATTTCTAATATGTTCACCATATGAATGATATAGTGTATTTTTTTCGAACAATTTATTAAGTCATTTAAAATAAAATAAATAATATATAGATGCATTTTCTTTAATTCAATTGAAAATAAAATTAATAATATCATTTTTTCAACCATTTGTGAAATATCTAATTACTAAATCAATATGATGTCATCACTATTTATCATGCTACATGGGTTTGTATGAAAACTCAAACCCATGCTTTGAGCTTTGGAAACTGAAATTAGTAAACTGAAGAATCCTACACCGTTGATTGATGAAAAGTGGCAAAGGGTGTAATGCTAAAAATGTATGCAACTTACATCTCAATTATTTTGTATTTATTTAAATTTTTTTATTTCATGATATCATAGATGACAAGTTAACTTTCTCCAAATGCATGTCTTATATAGTTTATGATATAATTTTTATTTGATTATTGCAATTATTGTTTATAGTTGATTGGATTTGGGCATATAATTCATGTGTTATGTTATCATATGTTTAATCTTGTAAAGCTAATTTGCTAAGATAAAAAATACTTTGACTAATAGATTGGAAGTTTTAATTACTTAAATGGAAAGAAATAAAACGTAATTAAAGAAAGAAAGATAAATAAAAAGTATCAAAAATCATCCTTATATATTATTCAGCTCGAACTTGGCTTAAGCTCAACTAGAGCTCAATAGAGTCAAGCATGAGCTGGGTAGGTTTAAGCTCAAATATAAATGAGCTCGGCTTGACCACAAGCTGACCCAAGCTCGGCTTGAACTCGGCTCGTTGAGAGCCCTAGATATGCATATATGCCAAGTTTCACAGCCCCATATCGAAGTGTTCACAACTACATGAATGAATTTACAGATGTAAAATTGCTAACAAGTTATTCATCAAAGCAAAAAAACTAGCTATTTAACCATCAGCATTCATAAATTGCAATAAAACCATTGTCGATATGCTTAAAGCATGCTTCTCTCGACTCAAATTGTCAGCTCTCAAACCTACGTGACTCACATAAAGCTGGTTATAGCAGCATGTATCATGCATAATCACATCCACAAGGAGAAATAGAACAATGGAGAACTCAAAGAGTATAAATAAGAGAGTCAACATGAAGAACAGCAATCTAAGGATCAATGATGCCTCAAATGTCGAAGAATTTTTCCCAAATGAGACAACGATAGGAAGCTTGTATGCTACGACACTTCCTTGTAACTAAGATCGGGAATGATCATATGGTGTAAATCAAAACATCGGGTAGAACTCAATTGTTGAATTTTTTTTTCTGATTCAAAATCTCCAACTCTTATGTGTATTTTTTTATTAGGGTACCTTTATTACACCTCAAGATTCATCATTCTCAACTTGGGTTTCACGTGCTTAAACCGTTAGACTGCTTTGAATCAGATGATGGAGATTGGTTTTCCTCCTAATCTTCAACATAATTGATCTTGAGATCATGGGCCCACCATCAGACAATCAGATTTTGATTCCACGTGGCACACATCCCAAAAATTGAACATTAGCATGTGCATAGATCAAACGTGGTTCTCAAATTGCCCTGTGGCATCCAAATCTGACTGTTTAATCGTAGGACCATGATCTCAAGATCTATTCTGTCGAAGGATGGCACGAAAAATGACCACCATCATCTGATTCAAAAAATAAAATTACAAACACTATCATCAACAAAGTAATATTTGAATAGAGTTGTTTGTGCATCCAAAAAGGCCCTTAGATTAGAACAAAATTGAAATTTCCAAATGTGGGTTTATCCCATTTCATCCAAAGTGAACAACTAGCCCCAAAATCATGAATGAAATTTTTTCAAGTAGGAATCATCAAAAAAGGCAGTTGTCCAATAGTAAAAGACAGCTACCATTTTATATTGAAAAGAAAAGATTTCAAAAGGGTAGTGAGAGAAGTAAACACTGACCTCAGAAAGAGCGAATCGAAGGGAAGAGAAGAGAGATGTGAAGCTTTCGGCGATGGCAAACGAATCCCTCTCAACAACCTCTATGGCTCTGAAAATTTCGCCACGATCCAAGTAGGGCTTCTTCGATTCGCAGAGATGAGATGTTTCTTCGGGTGTCGATGAATCGGAGAGGGTACTTCGATCGGGTTCTGAAATTAAGGTTTCGGCGGCATTTGAGGCCTCTTCTTCTTCCATTTCGTTATAAAAAGCTTAAAAAAAAAAAAACGAAAAGCTTACGATTGAGAGAGAGAGAGAGAGGGAGAATAGTTGCTGCTGAATTTTGGACACAGAGGGCTCTCATGGGTTGGCTCGGGTCGGGTCGGGCACAATCCAAGTCGACCTATGGGGTCTCAATCGACCCGGCTAGCAATGGGCGGGGTATAGGCTAAGGTTCGTAAGCCTAGTATATAAATGGGCTAGCATGGCCCAGCCAATTAGTAAGATAGGGTGGGCACGAGCTAGTTTCAAAAGCATGATTCAAAAATTTTCGGACAATCCGTCGTCGCCAGAAACAACCAATCTCGCCATGAGCTGGGTTTTAGGGATCTCAACGGACCAAGTCGAGTGGGGCCGCTTTGGGCTGGACCGCACCTTAAATGGGTCAATTATAATCAGGCCTCTCAGAACTAGCCCATACCCGACTCAATTACTAATCAGGTTGGGTTAGGCTGGGCCTTTGTTTTAATCGCCCCTGCCTACTGCAGCCCATTTCGAGCCTTGTAGAGCCGAGCTTCGAACCGCCTGACAATTTCTATGTAATTAATATATAGATAATCTCAAAGGATCAGGCGGGGCCAGATTTGGGTCGAGCTTAAACGGGTAGATTTTTATTCAAGCTTTTGGGAGTAGCCTAGACCCGGCCTGACTACTGCTCAGGTCGGGCCGACCCATTTATAATTCAGGCCAGCCTACCTTAGCCTATCCTATACCTAATCCATTTTGCGGGTCGAGCTCAAGCTTGACCCATTGAGATCCCTACCAGGTATGGGCTAATAGGCTTGATTCATATATGGGTTCGCCCAGCGCAGCCCATTGAGACTCATGGAACTGATCCAATTTAGGCGTCTCCATGTCCCAACCTTTTGGGTCGGGTGCTTGAAGACCTGACCCGACTTGATGGGCCAATGATATACATCTAACCATGTTTTAAAATCAGGTTGGGAGATTTGGATCATTAGCCAAAGTGGGTAATGGGCCTTGGCTAATGAGCCAACTCAGACTCATTAATAGTCGCAAGTCTACTGCTCTTTTAACCAGTCTTGTAGGTCACCTAGCAATCTGCCATTAGTGCATGTCTCGTCCAACAAATCACGCTTACATTAAAATATTTTATCAATAAAGACAAATATGGACCATAAAAAACATAATAATAAAATAAACCCAACAATCAATATTGATTAGTATAGATCGAACAATTAGCTCCTAAGCCCAGATGAGAAGAGGAGGGATTTTATTAAGTTCATAACTAGCTGTAAAAAACTTGTCAAATTCCTATGATGAGACCTATTATGAACATGTTTTGTGGCATCACCTACTAGTGACATAATGCAATGGACCTCGATTGTAGTGAGAAATCGATAAGTGTTGGCTCGAGCGTCCCTTGTTTTAAACAACGCTCTACAACAGTCACGACCCAGAATTCTTACCCGATCTCGAGGGCGTAGAAGTCCGTGTTATGACACTGCACACTTATTAAGACGATAAGCGGACATACACATAATTCTTAATTCAATCTAATATATGTATCGAGGCATTTAAGAAAATAGTTTAAAGATAAATGACTCATAAATCAATAAAGAAAAACGTAAATAACAATAATAACGTGTTAAATCCTAATCATGCATTTATGATAGCAAATAAACTGAAGTTTTACGTAGAATAAAATTGTCTCAAACGTAAACCCGTAAAAAGTACTGATAAATAAAAGTAACCAATAATAAGTCTCTCATGAAAGCGATAAAGATTAGAACTAAAGAATCTCTCAATGCTCAAAGTAGTCTACTGAATTTACTCCCTTGTCCAGGTGGTAGCCGACGTCCTCACCCTCATACGCCGCATCAGGTACAGCAGCATCCACATCCTTAGTGATGGAATAGTCAGTGTTTTCACCTACAACTGTTAGTTTTGAGGGTGAGTTTACTCGGTTACGTAAACTCAGTGGGTTGCATAATCGATCCACCATAACATACTCAGGTGATCGTGTGTGCAATTGTTTGAGTTGCGATGCATCTTGAAATTTATGTATAAGACCTGTGCCAAGGCTGCTGCTCGAGTTTATCACGCGAGGTTCACATATAGATAATTACCTAACCTCCGTATCACATAGTATATCGCCATCCAGCCCGATGAGGTTTCATGCATTTAAATCAGTGTCTCCTTACATTTGGGACACTATCGTATCGTATTGTCCTTAAGACCCGTTTTGGCTGTAAACGTTGGATCTTGCGGTGGCACGCAAGATATGACACGTGTAGAAACTTATTTCATATTTTGCTGGCCATCATAGCATAACTTATATGTATTCATATCTTACCTATCATTCCTTATCATTTACTTCTGACTTAATTTAGAGTGAGCCACGGTACAATAAGATTCGCAAAATCACACTTTTCAAAGGTCGAGTTCCGTAGTAACCTGGATGCACTTCGTGTGGCAGTCCATACTCCCATAGAGGTGTTGCATCCATACATTGATGTCTATATTCCAAATTTCACGTGGTTGTAAAAGAAAACCCACCATGACGAAAGTTTAAGAGTCGTGTGACGTAACTTATTCCTTTTTAATCATGCGTATGCCCTATCGTAATTTTCTACATGATACATGTCATATTATGGAAGAACTTATCTGACTAAAATAAACTATATCATATACCGTACATGTTTGTAACCATAATATAATGATTAAAATATGGAAGGAACAAGTCTTTCTGCTATAACTTTGAAAAAATTCTGTGGGCCATTAAATAGCTGATGGAGTGATCAGGCCTGCCATTCTTAAAGTTTTCTAAGGTCTATGTGGTCTTTGTGTCGAGACTTTTTACTAGTTTGCCCCAAAAATTGGTCAACGTGGCTGGTCAAACAATTCCCTTAACCTAGTTATACAAGGGTTCTTATCCCTTACCAAATCTTCCAAACTTACAGGTCTCAAAACACGTCCTCGAAATTTTAGTGATACTTTTCTGACCCGCTGGATTATATTGTGTTATTATCGAGATCGTTTTTAAGTTGGTCATATGGGCCGGTTGGGCCTTGAATTCATAAAAAGTAAGGGTCAAAGGTAACCCATGGTATTATTCCACGTAGCACCTAGAGTTACAATCACAAATGAACTTCTACCCATCCATCATTCAATCTAAAACATTAGATGGTCGGACAATATAAATTTACCTAAGGTTGAGTCTCTTATCTCAGGCATGAGCCGAATTCTAGCACATTAGATCTTTCAGCCAACATTTTACAAGATCTAGGAGTTACGTGCACACTTAGAGTATTTACCATGTGGCGATCGGATTGAATGGACTTGACCCATCAGATACTTAAGAAAGATGATTTTAAAGTGTTAGGTCATTGGGCCCAATTTATTTTGGCATCTAAAGCCTCAGATCTAAGGGTCAATCCTTTCATGGTTTATAACCTCTAGATGGTGTTTTCATCTCTTAATGTATGTATCGATTTCTCTGGGTCTGAACTGTTGGATGTCTCGAGAATTTCAATTTGAGGAGACGGCCCATTTCTGCACCATTTCTTGGGTCGGGCCCACAAGGTCCAAAATTTAAACTATTTTGTTTAACATTAGTGGTGCTAAGGGGTGGTTGCACACAATTAACCATATCAGTTAAGTTCTCCAATGCGCCCAACTACAATGGTTGGCACGGGCAAGCTAGCACAGGCATTGTCAGTGTTTGGTCGCGTCGATCCCCGAAATTCATTTTATCCCGGCCCGAAAAGATTTTATATATATATATATATATATATATATATATATATATATATATATATATATATATATATATATATATATATATATATACATCAATAGAGGAGGGGCTCTTGTGAGCTTCTCTCTCTCTCTCTTTATCTCTCTCTAAGCCTCCGCTAAACCAAGACATAGGTCTCTTTCTCTCTCTAGATCTCTGTTAGAAGCTTTGCCTCTTTTTCACTCTAAACATTTAGTTGGGTTTTCGCCCTGTTCTCTCTCTAAATTTTTAATTTAACTGTAAATTTAACCATCGAGCAGCTATCAAGCAAGGAACACACATATCAAAGGTTTATATATACTTATATAAATATATTTATAAAGCTCTACATCTACACACGTATTTATATACTATATATATATAATTATATAGGTGTTGTTTTGCAAATGCATGAGTGGAGAAGAAGATGGTAGGGAGGTGGGAGGAAGAGACTAAAAGAGCTTGGGTCAATCTCCTTTTCTCTCTCTACAAACTATAGGTATTCACTCTCTTAGACCTTCTCTATAGATTTATCTCTCTACAATTTCTCTTGGGCCTTCCCTCTCTCTTCAATTTAATTCCTCTAGCGTTTTTTGTTAACCGAAGATTGAAGGAGAGGAATTGGGATTGGGTCTCTCTCTCTAGAAACTAATTTTATCACCCTCTTTCTCCCATTATGAGAGTATATATATTGTATATATATGTATAATTTTGATCACTATCCGTGATTTCAGTTGCAGAGATGCGGGAGCAATTAGAAGAACTACAAAAATGGAATGGATTCATTACTAAGTCCACACACCAATTTCATATATATATATATATGCATCAGTAACCAATATTTAAAAACCTTTCCATTTGTCTATACATATGCTCTTGTTTTAAGAGATGGACCAGTGGAGGAGGAGAACGTTGGGAGGTTGGGCCTTTGCTCCCTGCTTTCTCTCTCTCTCTCTCTCTCTCTCCCTCCAAACACTCACTTCACTGTATCCATATATATATATATACACAATTTAAAATAAAATATACAACTATTATATATATATATATATATATATATATATATATATAATTTCCCTCCCCATTTGTTTTGAAAAATCTCTGTTGCAGAGTCATGTAAACTCATGGGAAAGGGAGAAGATGGAGGGAAATTGATTTGGTGTAGACATGATACATACTTATAATGCATATATGTTTATATTATATATTATTAGTTTTTAGAGTACCTATACGAAATAAATAGGTGTTTATTTAATATTTTCGTCATCTTCAACAACACAGGAGCACCATTAATGGAGTTTGAAATAAAATATATTTTTATTTTATTTTCAAAAAAAGAAACTGAATATTTTAAGATCAATCGAGGGGTACCCACCTGTTGGAGCGCGTATGTGATTTTTCGGGATGACTCCGATCGATTTGGCAATGCGGCGGCCTACGCGTTGATTTGGCGATGCGGCAGCCTATGCTTCAATTCGACGATGAGATTACGGAGGTGGGTCGGCATGATGGTCAGTCAGATGCGAGAAGAAGAAGAAAGCATGGCAGTGGTGGTGGTGTCGACTGTGTTCTTGCCGAAAGAAGACGAGAGAAAGAGATAGATGAAGGGGGAAAAAGGCATATACGGGATTTATAGAGAGAGGGTAGAAGCTTAGGTATGTTGACTTGTTCGATTGGGAAAATGTCCAACTAAGGATTTTCCTTCCAAATTTAAAAGAAAGGCTACAAGATTACATAAGGTGAGTTGGAATTTTATTGCCCCAAAGGAAATTCGATTATGTGGGATGTGGGTGCATTATAAGGCTAGTATCTATTTCCTATTATATGAATAATTTTTGTTTCCTAAAGGCATCAGATGCCTTGGGATTTGGATGCAAATCCCAAGCCATTACAATTTTAATGGGATCCAAATCCCAAGCCATCTGTAAATTCAAATTGTGTGTGTGTGTGGGTTGAGTTACAGTATGGAGCACTCACACGGGGCTTGGTGCTCCATAATATCTAAAGCCATCGAATGACCATCCTATGATCCGGGTCATAACAACAGCAGATCCCGAATGTGGTGAGAAATAGGTAAGATAAGTTTGGGCATCCTTAGAAGCAACAACAACAAAAATAAGTTGAGTGCAAAGTAGGAAAGGGTTGACTAGGAGTGCTCTCTCACTACAATAGAGCCCAAACTTCCTAATAATAGGTTAGGGCTCCAACATTGACATAGATGTATGTGGGAAAAGAAGGTCCTAAAGCTGCATATGACATTTTGAAATGTTGGTAGTTAAATGGGGAAGAATGTTGAACTCATGGATTATAATAAGGAAAATTAATGAAATGTTCTTCCAAAAGGTAAAATGAAAAGGGTAAGCTAGATTGATGTCTACACCTACCCCTTTAGGAAGTGATGAGCTTATTATTCACATCGATGCATCTCAAACTAGGTTAGGGTGTGTTGATGCAAAATGTAATGTTGTCACTTATGCTTCTACACAATTAAAGATTCACAAGTAGAACTATCTGACACATAGCCGATAACTAAATAATGTTTGCTTTGAAATTTTAGAGGCATTATTTTTGTGGATTCAGTTTGAAGTTTAATGACAAAACTATTTTGAAAAAGAGAAGCAACATGCCAAGGAGAAGAAATTAAAGAAAAGTTTCCTCAATTGTTTTATCGTTGAACGAATTTTTTGAGGAGTGGATGTAAAGACTCAACTCAATTCGAGGTTGCAAGGTACCCTACTTTAGTTTATATGAAGTTTATAATGTGTTTAAGTAAACCAAAGAGCCGATAGCCTAGTTGGTACGCTCCCTCCAATGTGGGCGTGTAGGTCGTGAGTTCGATTCTCGTCCTCCACGTTGTTTCCCACCCTTGTCTTTACAAGGTGTGGATTGGGTTATTTTGTTAATCCTCACTACATAGTTGGTGCTCCCTCACACTGCTCTGCAACTGTCACGTGTGTGCGTGTCTGCTCCTCGGTTCTCGAGGCTGTCTCGGTTGTATGGCTATATCAAGAAAAATAATAATTAATAATACAAGGGCAGGAGGGAGAGAAGACGAAGAATGATATAAGAGAGAGGCCCGGACACCCAGTTTATCTCGTGCTAACTTGGGGCTCACACATGCCCCGGCGATTAATCGGGTCTTCTAATTGTGCTACCCAGAAGACCATCTGATTCTCTAGAAAGGATCAGTTGAAACCCCCTAATTGTTTTTGCCAGACCAATAGATTTTTCTGGAGAACCAGTAAAGACTTCTGCTACGAAGAAGGGTTGTGAGAAGAAACACTCTATGAAAGGTTTCGGGTGAGAGGAAAATCAAAGGAGCAAGAGCTAGAGAGAGGTTGATTTGGAAAGAGAAGATTCAAGAAGAAGATGAAGGGAAAGAGGAATTCTCAGAGCTTCAAACCCTATATATGAAATTTCATTGAGGCAAGAATCTTATCTATCACTTTATGATTACACTCTAGTTCCTATTTTTTTAAACATGTTATCTTGGGGCTTTCATGTTAAGTTAGAAAATTTCTAAAATTCTATCCCTTGATCCTATTTTTGTTTCTTGAATAATCATGTATCCACTATTATTTGCCTCGCCTTACCTTCATGTTCTGGATATAAAGCTACGTGCATTTTTAGAATAGTCATCTACATCCATGAAGTGGGATAGAGTGTGTGCCTTAGGAGAACATCTAAAGAAGAAAAGCATGATTTATTTGTTGTGAATAATAAAATTTCACATCTAATCTTATTCGAGCAACCACTTATTATTATTAATTTTTCCTTCTTATTCTTCTTCCGTAACTCCATTGATAACTCATCTCAAATCAATCAAAATAAAATTTACCAAATTCCTGATAGAACTCTTTGGAATGAAATTCATAAAAAATCTACCAGAATAAAGCTCATAAAATCTTCTTGAAACCCTAGTGGACAAAAAAGCTTTTTTTTTTTTTTTTTTAAGAAGCGTTTAAAAACGCATCTGTTTGAAAAGAACGAAAGAAGGAAAAAAAAATGCTAAAACGTCTTTTTCAAAAAAACATGTTTTCAAGCAATTTTTTTTCAAAAATATGTTCCCCATTTTTTTCCTATTTAAAACTCGTGTGGTCACAACTGGGTCGGTTCGGGTCGGTTTTCATGCAAAACCAAAACCAAACCGATAACTATCGGTTTCTATTTTATGAAACCGAAATCGAATCGATAAGGTTCAAAACCGAAACCGAACCGATAGTTATTGGTTCGATCGATTTCTAAACCTCATTATTTTAACTTTTTTTTATTTGTAGCATTAATCGAATTAAATCAATTTTTTCAATTTCAACTTAGAGTTTTAAGAATTTATACAAACCGAACCAATTTATATAAATTGTTTTTGCAAACTCCTATGATAAAACTGATTTAAAAACTTTTGGTGATTAACAAACTAAAACAACAGCAGTTAGCTTTTTACAATAAGCCTCACACACCATCAAACTCAAACATAGACATACTATAATCCATATATATACTACTATCAGTTTCTTATCGGTTCGGTTTTGATTTTTTAATGTTAAAACTGAAACCAGACCGAAATTTCGGTCAGTTTGGTCGGTTTTTTTGCATAGCCCTAGTTACAATATATATCATTTTTATAATTATTAGTATTAAATAATATTTAAAATTTTGAAATTTTCTCTTTTTTTCCTTTTTGAAATTGCCGAAATTTACTTTTTTTTGTATGCTTTCGGAGAAACCAAAAAATTTCTTGAAACCCACATAAATCAACCTAAAACCCTCTTCAAATTCGTATAAAATCGTTGATACTCACAAAAATGAAATCCTCTTGAAACCCTCATAAAACACACACTAAAATTTGTTGTTGTTGTCATCGTTGCTCTAAGAAAAGGATGCCATCATTTGAGATAATGTTGTCGTCATCGTTGCGACTCGCCAAAGATGGGAAGAGGAAAAATAGGGTGGTTCGAATACATAATTGAGGGTGCATATTTTACGATAAATGATGAAACATACGCATGAACTTCTCCAATAGTAAATGGATAGATGTCTCTACCTATCAGACGGTCAGGTATTGATTCCATGTGGAACACATCCCCAAAAGTGATGGTGAACCCAGGCATACCATGAGAAGGTTCCCGCATTACTTTTTGGGATGTGTTGCATGTGGAATCAGCATCTGACCATCTGATGTGAGGGGTCATTATATAAAGATAAATTTTGTTGAAAATTGAGACGAAAAAGAATCTCCATCATCTGATTGACAGTGAACGATTTTAATGATGAAAATTGTATCCTTGGAAGATAGAATCTTCGATAATAATTATTCGTACACAAATTTGACTCCGGCTTTAATTTTTCTCATGACGTTTCATAGATTAGATTGAATTATGAGTACCTTTATTGCCACCCACCTAATCTTGCGATCCACCCACTCTCCCACATGCAATTGAAAAAAAAAAAAATTGCACAGAAATTCGTGTGCCAAATACACCCACCCTTTCCTTTCCTTCCACCCACTTATTCATGCATGCAAACTCCACGCTCCCGAGCTCCTCTTCTTCTTCCTCTCCTTCCCGCGCTACGACCTCTTTGAACACCAAGCATTCCCCAAGCTTCGCCACTCATTCTTCTTCGCTTCGTTCGACACCGACGACCATCTTTTTCTTCCTTTCGATACACCCACACTTTCTTCCTACCCTCATTTTAGTATCGATATGGATTCGAAGGACATGGATGATAACTCCGAAGATTTGGAGTTCACCCAACTCCCTGAGAAACAATCCCAACCTCCTCTGCAAGTAAATAATTTTTTTTCATTCTATTGTATTCATTTTCCATTATAACCTATTTTTCATTTAATTTGTAATCATTTTCATTCTATCATTATTCATTCTATAATAATATAATTTCCATTATATTATTTTTCATTTGAAGTAAACTTAGGGTTTGGTATTGGGGGTAGATTTATTTTAGATTCAAGATTAGATATATTTTTCATTATATTAATATATTATCGGTTAATTCTATTTGTATTTATTATATTTCGTTCTAGTTTGATTCTATATCGTTCTATTTTAAATTTTGGATTATATTTCATTCTATTTAAAACGAATATTTGTCAATATATTTGCATTAGTTTTCATTCGTTCTATTTAAAAGGGTTATTTTTTAATATATTTGCATTAGTTTTCATTCGTTATATTTTTTATTCTATTTGTAGTACTATTTCATTATATAATTTTTCAATCTAAGTAAATTTAGGGTTTTTATGTATATGTATTAATGAAAAATGGTTTGCTAGAGGTTCATATAATGCAGTATCATTTTACCAAGTGCTAGTACTATTTGTATTAGTTTTCATTATATAATTTTTTAATCTAACTAAATTTAGGGTTTCTATGTATTAATGCAGTACATGTAACTTACTTCGCAATCCTTTTTTAATCAAACCCAATCCAATTTGAATCAAGGCAATCTATTTTGAAAAATATATTAATGAAAAATGGTTTGAACCAAGCAAAAATTGATTGATTTGGTTCGAAATGGATTAGCTCAAAATAAAAAAAAATGATTGTGAAGTAAGTTACGAGAGAGATTCGTACAAAAAGTAACGAGAGGGTATATATGTTTTTAAAATAGCGATTATTTGCATTAGTTCGTTCGTTCATTTCAATAGTGATTATAACGTTATATTATTATATACAGGTGGATGATATGCAAACACAGAATACAGACATTACTCTCCTTATGACCATAAATGAGCTCTTTAGCACCCGAGAGGAAATGATAGAGTGGGCTCGCGATGTCGTAAATAAAGCGAGAACTGTGTTAATGATACAGAGATCTGATAAAGGATTTCAAGGCTACAGTGCTAGGGTGAAGTTAGCTTGTGAGAGAGCATGCAGCTTTCATAATTGTAAGAAGGGACAATCCAAGACCCCAACAACGAGAAAAATATTTACGAAAAAGTCAGATTGTCCGTTCTCATTACGAGGAACGGAAATTAAATAAGAAGGGAAGTCTGTATGGAAGATTGACTTGATTTACGGTGTTCACAACCACCCCCCGGGGCAATTTGGGGAAGGTCATTCATATGCGGGACAGTTGAAAGAAAATGAGAGAGATTTTGAAAGAGATGCCAGTTGTTAGGGTGAAGCCTAGTCACGTATTGTATAGCATTCGAAAGAAGGATCCGAAAAATTATTCAACCATTCAAGCCATCAATAATGCGAGGCATGCGATGCGGTTGACTGAGAGAGAAGGGAGGACTCATCTCCAACAGTTGATGTTCAGGTTTCAACAAACTAAATACGTATGTTTTCACTGTAAAGATCCGAAAATAGATGAATTGACCGACATCTTCTTCGCTCATCTGGATTCGATAGAGCTAGCGAACACCTTTTCTCAGGTGTTTGTTTTGAACTGCACATACAAGACCAACAAATACGAACTTCTGGTATTGAGTATCATCGGAATGACCTCCACACAAAAAAGCTTTTACGTTAGTTTCGTGTTCATGCCATAGGAGAGAGAGAATGCTTATGTGTGGGCATTGCGATCATTAAAATCACTTTTCAAGGGAGGCGAGCTTTCGTCTCTATTCGTGACCGATAGGGAGCAAGCATTCATAAATACGATTGAAGTAGTTTTCCCAGACGCCAAACACATTTTATTTGTATGGCACATAAATATGGGTGTGCTAAAGAACTGTAGAAAAGTGTTTAAAACTACAGAAGAATGGGATGTCTTCTACGAGGCATGAAATCGTGTGATGTACAGTTCATTGGTAGAAGATTATGAAGTCGCGCTAGGTACCTTGGTCCATAGGTACGCGGAGCATCAAAGTATCCTCCACTATTTGTCTGCCACTTGAATAGAATTGTACAAAGAGAAATTCATGTCAGCATGGACGAATGAATATATACATTTCGGTAACACGACTTCAAACTGAGCGGAGAGCTTGCATGCTCAGATCAAGCACAAGTTGAGATCTTCGATCGTTGACCTTTTGCAATCGTGGGAGAAGATTGATGGCATCGTTAAGATGCAACTTATACACATACGAGCGTCATTTGAGGAAAGTAAATTGAAGATGGGGCATCAATTTTCCTTCAATTTCTACGAGCTCATAGTCGGTCACGTTTCTAGAGCCGCGATGGAAATTATTGAAGAAAACAGAGTTGCAGTTATAGCGCAGCCTGTTATTGAGTCTTAGTGCACTCATGTACTGTGCAAGACACATGGGTTTCCATGCTTGCATGAACTCTCTTCGTGGCTATTAGCGGGTGAGAGAATTCCTCTTGAATCCATTCATCCACAGTGGAAAAAACTTTACCACCTTAAAGTTGGTGCATCATCAAGAGGTGTTGAACTGTTACAATGCTTTTATCGCATATACGAAAGATATGAGAGGTCCAACAGTATTATCCAAGTCCAAATTTATACACAATTGCATGAGATGACAGACCCTACTATGACTTACATGGTTGAGCCAAAGTTATCGCAGAATAAATGCGGCAGGCCTAAGGGGAAGGGGAACAAAAGAAAATATGATGCGTCCTCGAAAAGAGAGAAATCTGGGATTGAGCACGTAATGAAAGAAGTTAAGTTGAAGGAGAAGACAACGGAGAAAGGGAAAAAAGTTGCAGTCGTTGAAGTTTCAAAGCTTCAAGAAAGCCTTAGAATGAAATTATATCTGAAGATACTCCCTGAGTTTGTACGTCCTCTCGTAGCTGATATCATGAAAGTAACGGCGGATGGGCACTGAGGATTTAGAGCTGTTGCACATTGCTTAGGGATGAGTTACGATGGGTGGAAGGTAGTGCGAGTTGATTTGTTGGCTAAGTTGACCTCCCGCGCGATGAATTATTTATCGATTTTTGACAACGAAGAACGAATTAATCAGATACGTACGATCCTAAACTGCTTCACTGATAATGCTTGGAGTGCCTACTGGATGACTGTGCCGGACATGGGATACTTAATAGTGTCATGCTGTCGTACCTCTTTAGTCCTTCTTAGCACTCAACTTTGTATGACATTTTTCCCACTGTGGACAACAGCAGACACAAAAGTTGATTTGCATCGCTCATGTGAACAACTGTCACTTCGTCCTAGTGATCTTGACAAAAGATAGTCTCATTCCATCATCGACCGCTGTATGGAGGCACTATCGAGATGATTGTGCAGCTAGATGGCCATCTCAATTCGCGGAATGATCGAAGAACTTCAACTCTGGCAATGATGATGAGAAAGTTGTGACCGAAGATTATCCGGTCATTGACCTCGATTGATAGTTTTTTTAGTTGGGGTATATTTATGTAAATGAGGGTGGGGTATATTCATGTATACGGTGAAAATATTATAATCATGCCAGCATTTTTTTATATAACTGGTATGAATAAAGATACTATGAAATGATACGGAAATGAATAGAAAGAAATTTTTTTGTTAATGATCTCCATCATCTAATTCGATGAAGTCAATTTTTTTTACTTTGCTTAAGTGAGGTGGCTGTAATTTTCTTTTTTAATCATCTAATAGTTTGAAGGGTGGTGAAGAGGTACTACTTAGATGCTCATTCAATAATTTCTCTATAACCCAGTTCAACTAAATTCAAAGTGAGCTCAAGTTATACAACTCCATTAATCGAACCATATCTAAGTGAGGAACTTTTCCTTTCAGTGACTTACCAGAGCTTCGAGTTACTCTTGCGAATGCAAGCCTCGATATGTAGGATGTAGAATCCACGTGGAGAAGGATACCAAAAGCAGTAGCAAGTCTTCCAAGGCTATTAGGGGGCCAGAATTGAATTGGCAGTTTGATCCAAACAGGTGGCTGTAATTTTCTTTTTTAATCATCTGATAGTTTGAAGGGTGGTGAAGAGGAACTACTTAGATGCCCATTTAATTATTTCTCCATAACCCATAGAGTATAATTAAATTAATCTGTAAGGGGCCCCTTAAAATTAAACAAATGAGTTTTTAATAAGAAAAAAAGAAATAATTAATATAATATAAAAAATCTAGATCATTGATCTAAAAGAATTAAGTTTGACCAATCTAAGACCATTGGATTGTGAGACTTAGAGAATTCATGAGTATCAATATTGGAATATTTGACTTATTGACTAGGCCATCTAAGGCCTTTCATTTGGTCCAACAAAATGGAGGGTTGAGATTCAACCCTACACCCTTCAAACCATGCACCAAGTAAAGGGAATAGAATCTTGGCTTTCACCTTGAGAGAGGGGCACCTAAGAGACCCAAAGTCCACAAGTGGACTTGATAAAGGGCTGGGAAGAGTGGTCAACATGGGTCAAAAGGGTGGGATAGGGAGCTAATGCCTCCTATAATAGCCACAAGAAGAAAAAAAAATTACAAAATTTCTGTTGGTCTGACGATGGGTACCCACCGTTAGTGTTTACTGGCTGATGGTGGGCACCCACCGTTAGTGTCTAATGACTGACAATGGGAACCCACTGTCAGAGTTTACTACATGACGGTGGGCGCCCACTGTCAATATGTAGGCACTGACAGCAGGCCCCAACTACCAGGCCATCAGAGCCCATATCCAGTGAGGAGCCCTGATGGCCTTGCGGTGGGGGCTTGCTGTCAGCACCAACTACCAGGCTATCACTGGAAATGGGCTCTGATGGCCTTGCGGTGGGGGACTTGCTGTCAGCACCTATATACTGACAGTGGGTGCCCACCGTTAGGCCCAATTTTTTTTTTAAAATTTGGTCTAACGGTGGGTACCCACCGTCAGACCAACAAAAATTTTACAATTTTTTTTTTCTTCTTGTGGCTATTATAGGGGGCATTAGCTCCCTATCCCACCCTTTTGACCCATGTTGACCACTCTTCCCAACCCTTTATCAAGTCCACTTGTGAACTTTGGGTCTCTTAGGTGCCCCCTCTCTCAAGGTGAAAGTCAAGATTCTATTCCCTTTAATCGTTGCATGGTTTGAAGGGTTTAGGGTTGAATCTCAACCCTCCATTTTGTTGGACCAAATGAAAGGCCTTAGAGTGCGGAGCTCATTTACTAATGACTGATATAATTCAACATCCGATCCAATCATCCAATCTGCACACACTAATACCAACCATTGTTTTTACTGACTAATGTTAAAATTCCCCACTTAGATATGATTCACATCCAATTATAGGCTTGACTCTTTAGATGATGTATTACTGGTTGGACAATTTAAAGTGATAATAATACACCCCGCATGCCATAATAGTAAGCCATATTTTTTATGTGAGAAGATAAAAAAAATTGACTTCATCGAATTAGATGATGGAGATCATTAATCTAAATAATGTCTTCATTTGCATTAATATAAACAATGTATTCAGTTACATTAAAAGTTAATATACATATACAAAAAATTGATATCTTCAAGCCCTAACACTCCAACTCTCACTCCATACATAAAAAAGACTACATTCCATAACACTCCAACTCTCACACCAAGTTTCACTTCGATAGACTTCTTTTTCGTGGAGGATTTCGGCGTGAGGCTGTCGGACTTGAAGTAGCAGTTTGTGAGGAGGGTAAACGGTCGAATTGGAGCTCATCGCGTACCCTCTTCATGACCTCGATCACGTACCCAATATCTTGATTTACACCAATAGCTATCGAATCCTCTAATAGCATTAATGTCTTATCTCTGTGGTGTCGCTACATTCAAAATGACCGTGAGACATTATATAAATTTTCATATATGGTAACAGTTATAAATGAAATACATCATGATAACATAAATACGTACTCATTCCTCCAAGACATCGTCGATATCATCTCTACTTTGGACATTATCTCTACTTTGGGAGGATGACCTCAAGCTCCTGCGATGGTTGGCGTCCACGAGGTACAAATGAGACGACTTCTTGTACCACTCCATATAACCCTGCACAGTGGCCCCACTAAACGTTACAGCACCACAATCCTCTACAGATAATTGGTGACTGCGATGACGTTCAAAGTTCTCCGGAGGAGATTTGTAGTATACAGTATATGTCTTCGCAGTTCTCCCTCTAATGCTCCCTTCTGTAGGTGTTATGGGTGTCAGGGGGATTGATTGCACGTGTCCCAACTGTCTCAACACCCGCTGGGTGTCTGACTCAACGATGTCGAAGCGAGCAGACATCCGTGTAAAGCGAGTGGTTTCTAATCTTACAATATGGATCCCAAGTAACCTGTACGAGAGAGAGTTATTAAAATTATATAGGTTCACGTAAAATAACTAATTATGATAATACCTGATCCATTCGTAAGCCATCTAATGCTTCATGTAAAAGAATCAACTTTGATTTGGGATGCGCTGATTGGCTTAAAAGTTGTTGCCATCTAAAGGCCATAGGCAGATTATCAAAAGACCTTTCTACCAACGCTGGATGTTCAAGGGTTAGGCGCTCATAGCTCCACGCCTGAAAATACAAATCATATAGTTTGACATCAACACATATCAACAAATATTAGAAACGAAATTTAATATACCTCAACCAACGTAAGCAGCCCAGATATTTGCACGACCTTCTTTCTTGATGAGATGCCTAGCTGCCTATAAATATAAGCGAGTGCAGCTGCTCCCAAGCATAGTCTCCAATGGTCTTCAGATCGACCAACACCCTTACATACGAAGCCGACACCATACTACTTGATTTATCGGTAAGGATTGTGCATCCGAACAGATATAGAATGTATCCCCTTGCAGCACAATTAATATGCTCATTAGAAGCATCATCAGGTATCTGGCTCAAACGAGCATGCAACCATTCCAATCGAAAGCTTTCCCCTTACATCCTTTATGACTCAATTCTTCCATCACATCGTCGGTGCCAATACCGAATGCTCGAACACACATGGCAACCAATTCAGTTGTACTGCAAGGATTTGGGACAACTACATTGCCTACTACAGATAGGCCAATGAGATGCTTCACGTCGTCAAGAGTGATAGTCATCTCACCGGTAGCAAAGTGGAATGTATTTGTCTCAAGGTTTCATCTCTCAACCAAGGCAGATACTAACACATGATTGATGGTCTTGAATGCAACCCTACTCAGTAATCAAAACCCTGTCATCTTGATCCTACGTTTTAATTTGGGGACATTTTAACACTGGATCAGACTTTAAATTTGACTGAATGTTAAATGCAATAAAGCGTACCTCGATCCTACATCAACCAACAATAAAATTAGTAAGAAATTTATAATAAATTTATAATTATGTACACATAAAAATAAATACGTTACATAAATTGAATGTTGTTTCTTACTTACTTTGTCAACCCATATATCGTGGGCAACATGGTTTCTATACCATCGTAGAAGTAAAGTTTTCATAGGGCGTCCAAGAAATGGTGCCACATTATCCTCAA
The DNA here is from genome assembly GCA_021018995.1 of Chloranthus sessilifolius. Classification (NCBI taxonomy): domain Eukaryota; kingdom Viridiplantae; phylum Streptophyta; class Magnoliopsida; order Chloranthales; family Chloranthaceae; genus Chloranthus; species Chloranthus sessilifolius. The sequence continues at coordinate 124,309,159 of CM037589.1, read as the reverse complement.
CTCTAGTTTGGGTTGGCTCAACATCAACCTCTTTAACTTTTCTCTTCTTTTTCAGAACTTAAATTTCTTCTTCTTCGCCTTTAACTACCTCCTTCACCATCTCGGCTCCCTCACCTTCACCCGCTCTCTCTCTCTCTCTCTCCTCCTCCACCCTCTCATCTCCCTCGTCTTCACCCACTCTCTCTTCCACCACCCTCTCATCTCCCTCACCCACTTCCACTCTCTCCTCCACTTCCACCACTCTCTCCTTCACCCTCCTCTCAGCTCCCTCACCCACTTCCACTCTCTCTCCTCCACTCTCCTCTCAGCTCCCTCACCCACTTCCACTCTCACACCTTCACCCTCTACTGCCACATCATCTACCCTTCCCTCTACTGTCCCCTCAATCGCACTCCCCTCTACTACTCTCTTTTCTTCTACTCTCTTCGGATGCTCCTTCGATTCGAGATTTCGTAAGCCTTCTTCTATAGGAAGCCATAGGTCATTTATGAAAATCATCCATTTTGCACTCCGACTATTAATCCAATAACATCATCGACAGTTAGTTTGAAAAAATAACATAAATGAGTACCTTTAAATCCTCCCACCAAATTTTTAAGTTCAACCAAATCATTGTGCTTTACTGTGAGTGAATTCAAAGATTTGTTTGGTCGATTTAAAGGTACTCAGAATATAAATGTAACTAAATATCAGTACTTTTAAATCCACCAACTGAATCTTTGAGTTCACCGACGTTGAAATCTATTGACTGGTTTGAGTACGACGATGCAGATCATTACTCTTAAATAAGGTCACCTTTTGGATTATGTATCACATGAAATAAAGAAAATTTTCATCTGATGGTATGCCCATGATCATCATCGTCAAATAAGGTCACCTTTTGAAAGATTGAAATGAAAAACAATCTGCATCATCGGATTCAAATCATTCAATGGGTTTCAGTGTGGGTGATCTCGTGAACTCATTGATTCAGCGTGGGTGGATTTAAAAGTACTCCTAAATATAACGAAAAAATCAACAAACCCTATCAAGAACTTCAATTTGAGGCTCCAATTATATAAAATAAATAAAAAAATTTAAATTACCTAGAACAGTTGTCTCAAAGGGTTTGTTTGCCGCTATTCAAATCGCCTCAGTCCGTTCGTCGCGTTCTTGCAAGGCGAGAAAAAGATTACAGCCACGTAAATCTTAATTTTCGTTGGGGAAGATAATGTGGGTGTACAGCTATAGACAATTGATCAATTTAAAAGAGGGAAGACGATGCGATGTGAGCGTGCAAAGCGCAGAAATTCAAATATAGCGCGAGCGCGGGTAGAAGGAGAGGGAAGACGATGTGGGTGTATAGCAAAAGAACGTGGTGGGTGTATTAGATCGTTGGAAAATCGAATTGAATATGTGGGTGGAAGGAAAGAATTTGTTTTCATATGTTACGCACCCACATAAGTGGGTGGATAGCAAGATTAGGTGGGTGGAAATAAAGGTACTCTTGAATTATTATGTTTTTAGATGTCACGCCACAATAAAAGTGTAATGGCAATAAGTTAAGGGTAGCTCTCCGCGCGTCCTCGCGTTGTTTGAAATTGCCCATGTGTGCAACCCCACAAAAATAGTTGATTACATTAGAGTTGATGATGGATATCATGTTCACCTTGATCTTCCATACAATGGATCTTGAGATCATTTCACACCAATCAGGCGGTCAATTTTTATTCCACATATCACAAATCCCCGAAGATGCTCCTTCTGTGCAATGGCACACATCACTCTTAAAAGGGATTTTAGGGTCATATTTTGGGGATCTGTGACCTGTGGAATAAAGCACTGACCGTTTAATAGGTGAGACAAGGTTATGACTCGGGTCTTAGTAGACTAATTTGATGGTGTTAGATGTTCAGGAGCACCAAATTTCGTATGGGAGCCCCACACCCTGTCACTACTCACAAAGAAAGAAAGAATTTGAATTAGACTTGGACACCAAGCTGGCACCCGAATTTTATATTTTTCATGCTATGTTTTTGACATCTAAATTCTAGAGAGAGAAAGAATCCTTTTTGGACTCTTCCTCCTTTTAGCTAACTAAGCCCAATATAATCCCATAAATTAAGAGATTTATTTTATATTTGTAGCAAGATTACCCTTGATTTCAAATCATTAGAGTCCCTTTGGACTCTTGTTTCTTTGGGATTGGGGACTAGCCCAATCGGGTCTCGTCTCTCTACACTCCCGAGTGCAAGAGAAAGCCTCATCTCTCTCTCCATTGATCTCTCTCCCTCTCTCTCTCCAACCGAGAACCTATCTTCCTCCATACGGCCTCCATTACCGTAGGTCTCAAGATTTCTGCTACCACCAAAATAGCAGCCCATCCATCTCTCCCTCCATCAACTTCAAGGCATTGGTTATCTCTTCCTTCAAAGATTTTCTACCAGGATTACACTCGAGCATACCCACACTCGCGATGCTACCTATGACCACCTTTCTCAACGCTTGATCAAGTCGCAACGAGGCGCTCATTGTAGCAGAAGAATCACCACAAAGAAAGGTTGGCACTAGGAAGGATTTGCGTGTGAAATAAGTCTTTTGGGACTCCGAAAACCATCTATCCAAGAACCAGAACCGTTGCGACGCGACAATCGAGGTGGGTGCCCTCTTATCTTCTTCAATCTACCAATTACACGTTTTCAATCATAATTAATTTAGTTAAATTGATGAAGAATTAATTTCTCTAGTATTCCTGCTATATTACATCACGACAATTAGATTCCACTTCATAGATCTTTCGACATTTTCAGCCTACCTGTGGTACTTCTAATAAAGTACAAGAACCATATGGATGCCGTATCTGGGTTATTTAGAGTTTGTATATCTGCAATTTTTGCATCATGTGAAACAAGACACTTTGAAATAAGCTATATTTTTATATAGAAAATGGTAATGGCCGAGGTGATCCAACAAATGTGTAAGAAGCAAATCAACGGCCTGTATGTCAATTGGCGTACTTCCTCATGGGCAAGATTTTGATGTTACATTGGGCCATGAGATGTGCTTAATAGTTTATTTGTTTATATCATGGTTACCAAGTTAGATTGAATCCTTCACACAGTGTAAACAAGTCCAGGGACCTAGTTAACCAATTTTGTTGTTGCACATTTAATTTCATTGGTAAACTAGCAAACAATGAATAGGAAACTGCAAACCTAGTAGGTTGGTTTAACCTATTTTTTTGGGTCTGCATAGTTTTATTCATAGCTTTAAAACTCAACAAGTTATTGAGTAACTCGGCCGAGTTGCTCTACTCGTTGGGATCTTGAATTGTGTCTTAGTCGAGTAGGGTCGAGACTTCGCTAGGATGATGCAACTAGGCTACATATATGGGCTTTAGCCCTTCTGCAAGTATGAACACCTAGCCTGGGGGGTCCAATTTGACCTCTTAGTGCACCTAAACTATGTACCTCTAGTCCGAGCCCCACAATGTATACATGTGATCACCTGACCATCTATGAATTGAATGGTCAGATTCCCCAGATGACGTCTAAATCTGGACTGTGTGCCAAGTGAAAATTGACAAAAACCTATACGTACACTAGGACAATAGCTGGTGTGCCACACACCTAAGCCTAGCCAAATCTGTGATAACCCGAATTTTTCCAACCTAAAATTTCTGAGAAATATATTTTTTTTTTCTTTAAACCAAATCAAATGGAAAACTCAGACTGCCAGATCGCAGATCACAATCTGATACAAAATATTTGGTATAAACATAAGGTATAAGTAAAACTTTCAGTTCTAATATTCAATACGAATATAAGTAAACAGACACCAGTGATGGCCAACCATTACATAACAGTAGTGTACAACAGTACAAAAGTACCAAACTTAACTTACCAAATTCAAAATATTTGTAATCTACGATCCCAAAATAGAAGAAAAAAGGCAAAAACTCCTATTTTTCAGTATGTCGACTAGGCCTTCCTCAAACCTATATTTGTGACGTATAGTCCGGAGTGAGCTAACATCTAAGCTCAGTAGAAGAACATCAATAACAGTTATATTTTACTAATGAAAGAGTTTAAAGCAGAAGCAGATCATATATTAAAAGACAAAATTTAAAGATTTAACAGATCAGACGTTTGATGGCAGAACAAAAGTGATAACAAATCAGACATTTGATGGCGGAACAAAAGTTTGTATTTTCTTATTCGTTATACTCAAATCACTTCTTCTTGTGTTTACTTTACCCATTGTGTTCACATCACTCACTCAGTATTCACTTCACTCATTATGTTCACTTCACTCACTGTGTTTACTTTACTGCATTCACTTATGTATGCAATGCAATGCGTACGGATCGCCCCGTACAGACCCACTATGTATGTTATGCACTGTACACTGTGTACGGATAACTGCCGTACTGATCCACTTATCAATATCCACTCATAGTCAAATATTTAGATATGTTCTTGATATTCTCATTCACACTCAGATACAAAGTTCAAGGTTCAAGTCTCTTGTTTCTAAGGCTCAGAGTCCAATATTTCACTCTAATTTCAGCAAGTACAATTCAGATCTACGATTATCCCTCATTTTAAATAAAAGTTCTTAACATAATCATCTTCCCTATTGTCTTAATCTTAACTAGAATGGGTCACAGTGTGATAAGTTTTACCAATCACGCTTTTCAAGGGATGGGATCTGTAGTAACCTGGATGTATTTCGTGTGACATCCCATAACACCATAGATAAGTTGCATCCGTACATGGACGCCTATATTTCAAGTTCCACGTGATCGTGAAAAAGACCTCACCATAAGTCAGACTTATAACTTTTCAAGGATTCACATGTTGTCAGATTACTTCTATTCAATTTGTCAAAACAGAGTTTCATTTTCATTCAATTCAAAGTTCATATGCAGGTTAGACAAGATGGATCATAAACAAAATAGAACGAATCAGATTAGAGCATACTGAGTAGAATGAATCAGATTCAAAAGTTGGAAACAGAATAATTATATCATATGCAGAAACAGGAATGAAAAAGAACATATCAAAACATATGTAGAAACAGGACAAAAATAAAATATTTCAGAACGAACACAAAGCATCAGGTCGAATATCAAGGAAACTATGAACCAAATTCATAAAATATAATTTTCGTTGATTTTCCCCTGCCTTAATCTCAGAGCCGTTCCAAAGCAATCCAAATGTCCTTATCTACAGTCTCTAACTCTCAATCTACATCACACATACGATGGTGTATTAAGGACTAATTCTAATTACTAACAAATTTGACGTATTTATATGATTTCCAAAAAATGAGGCGGGGATGGGCAAATTCGTGCTAACTCAGAATTTGATCCAACTTCCCACTTGATTTTGTCAAAACATTGGATTCATGAGTTAGTTAAATCATAAAAGTTATAGAGATCATTGTCCTCTTTCTAACGCCTCAAGAATCGCATCAATCGGAATTCAGACCAAAGAGTTATGGCCAAAATACCGAAGTTCTATCGGTACTTCAGTCAAAACATGCTAACTTAGAACTTGGCCCAACTTTGCTCTTTAAAACAATTTATTCATCAGTTGGTTAATTCATAAGAGTTGTAGATTTAGTTGTTCTCTTTCCAACGCCGTAAGAATTGCCTCATTCAGAGTTCGGAGGAAATAGTTATGGCCAAAATACCGAAGCAGTGTCGGCATAGCCAAACTTGATCGATTGGATTTTCAATTTGATCGATCGGATTCCAAAAAAAGTCATACCTTCTGTTCTATATATATATATATTATACAATTTGATCGATTGGATTTTCAATTTGATCGATCGGATTCAAACTTGAACGATCGAATATAATTTGATCGATCGAATTTCAGATTTGATCGATCGAATTCCAATTTGATAGTTTGAATTTCGACGAGTTCATAATCCTTTGGGTATTTTCATCCCGATTTCTCACAATGAACTCAAGATGACATCATTCATCCTTATGCATTGATCTTAACCTCTCCCAAACACGGAAAACGATCGCGAGATGATCGACGCACACTCGATTCAAATTCAAGGGTTTTCAATGGTTGGGATTTGATAGGAAATGAAACCCTTGTGGTGATCGATGCCAAGCATTTTGCGAAGAGTTCGGAGTTCAAGGCACGATCGCAATCTTCTCTCAAGCTTTCTCTTTCTTTCTTTCCCTCTCTCTCTCTCTCTCTACAGAAAACCCAAAACGCCAAGCAATTCTGCAAATCGGTGAAGCTTCGAAGTTAAGCTTTGTCTTCTTATTAGCTAAAGGGCTGGTTCCCTTGTTAAACATATACACCCAAATGGGTGTTAACCTTATCCAAGGGCCTGGTTCGGTGTTAGACGCACACACCAAACACTTGTGTTTAGTCTTATCCACTTATCCTTAGGGTTTAAATTCGGTGCTAAGCGACACACCGTGAGTTGGTGCACAGCTTTTCCATTAAAGATCCAAACCAACAATTTAACGTTAATCTGTTCCATACAAAGTAATCCTAATATCATTTAATGATTTATTACTATATAAATGCCATGGTGACATCGGTTTTTGTGTCGAACACGTACAAAGGGTCAGTTGAGTTCAGGCTCGAATTTTTTGGGTCATTACAAAATCCTTATACAATTTATGTGCTGACGCATAAACTGTTATCATGGTTGTTCGAATTTGTACACTACGATATAGATTATTTTCTTCTAGCGGCTAAGATTAAAGCCCATTGATTTGACCCATCCTCCTACGAGTGAGACTCTTAAACTGAGACATGGTTCCCATCCTCTTACAGGTGGGACTCTTAAACTGAGACATGTTTCAATGCTTGGCAACCACTTAGAATGTTTAGATTTATTATAGGTAAGTACCAGGTGGCATGTCGAGGGAGTGTATTTGAATGGTGTAAGATCAAAGTTTTAATAGGCCCAAGGGCCTCTATCTGAACTAAGTTTGCCCCACTTTATTAGAAAACCTGAGTTCTGACTCCATTATTTAACTTATATCGGACTCATAGCCATTATTCCTTCCATTCAATTTGAATTGGGCAAAAGGCCTTAGCCCATTATTGGTTTGAGTTGGGCCCAAAGACCCTTAAGTTGTGCATCGGACCAGACTCTATCCCTACGCAATGAGTCTAGCACATTTAGCCATTTGCATTCTTATGGCTCAGACCTCTTTGATTTATTTGTGTGTAAGGCCCAAGACCCCGATTCACTATCTGTATCCTTTAGTTAAATAATTAACCATTAAAATATATATGAGTCTTCCCATGTGAGCCTGTCTAGTCTATAGACCCGTAAAGGCTCCTATACCATATGTAAACTTTTCAAAAATTCTTAAAAAATCGTGAGCCGAACCTACAGAGTAGGCCCAACCCACTTAGAATTTTTAGCCTCAGATAGATAAGCCCTCCACTTACGTTGTGGAGAGGTGTATATGCATGATCGTACGATGATACGATCTTGACGAAAATCCTGGACTATTTAGTTAATGGTTTAAATGATCAAAGCAATAGTGGCAAACATAGGGTATCTAAATATCCATTACACTAATGACGTCGGTGGGATTAGATTATTCAAAACTTGATCACGTTCACCTTAAAATGAGTGTATCAAATATTCGATGACTTATAAGTGATTGAGTCATACCGAAATTAAATCTTATTCGAATCATGTAAATGACCAGTCGATTTTCATCAGATCGACAAAACTCATTTGATGAGATCAATCTAACATTGCTTTGTGATACGTATTTTAGAACTCATGCACCTTCATTGTACATCATCTTTTCCTCTCTCTTAGTGATGAGCGAGGTGCCCGGAAGTCAATCTTAAACCTCAAGCTAACCCTAGAAGGTTTTCGAGTTTAATATAATATCTGGGAACTAAAGTCTAACTCAGTCTTTTACAGATACCGATTTGATATTAGTATTTATAATATCTCTCTATGATCGATTTGTATGTTTGAATCATAGTATGAAATATTACGAGTAATATTAGCCTCTTTCATTTGCTTTGTGTGACATTCATCACTTAGAAGTACGTTAGGGTATATATGATAAAAAATAAGAAAAAAAAATATGATACACGACATATAAGCCTGCGTCACGGTAGAATTTCTTTCACGGTCACATGAAACTTGAAATATAGGTGTCCATGTATGGATGCAACCCTCTATGGTAGTATGAGATGTCACATGAAGTACATCTAAGTTACTATGAAGCCCATCCCTTAGAAAGCGTGGTTTGTGAAGCCCATCTTAGCATGACCCATTCCAATTAAGTTTTAGAAAAGATGGAATATGAATATGTTAAGCTACGAGATTTTAAGAAAGTGGGGACTTAAGCCTACGCAAATATGAAATCAGGGCGGGGACCTAAGCCCAGAACCGAATAATATTATAATATGTTAAAACACGCTGTGAAGGTCAGCTGAACATGAATTAAATTTCTATATGTGTTATACCTTACGATCCCCCGTAAGGGTCTAATGTCTGCAGCTGAGACGGATCTTAAGGACAATATGATATGATAGTATCTCGACGTAAGGGGACACTGATTTTTATGCGGGCAACCTCATTGGGTTGGATGGTAATTTATGTTATGATATGTAGGTTAGGCGATTATCTAAACGTGAACCTCGCGTGATAGGCTCGAGCAATGATCCTGGTATAGATCGTTTAAACAAGTTAAGTAAGATACGAAATATGTTATGTAGGCGTATGAAGTAATAATAAGACTTCCGATATATCACGTAAGTTAAGTTGACAAGACAAGTAAGAAAAATATTAAACATCATATGCATTGAAATATGCTATGTTCTTTCAGTTTTATAGCTTTATAGATATGAAATATTTATGAAAGCTTTTATTATGTTGTTTATATGGAATTGTAAAAGATTCACTTCTATCAACGAAGTTGCACTCACGATCACCTGGGTAGATTGTGGATTGTGGTGAATCGGTTGTGTAACCCACTGAGTTTACGTGACTGAGTAAACTCACCCTCCTCCCAAAAACTAATAGCTGCAGGTGAAGATATAGACTACACTACCCGATGAACTTGATGCGTTAGTAGACTATGCGGTTTATGAAGGTGATAACGTGGAGGACCAGTTAGACGACATCAGATATATATTAAATATTTGGAAAGGTTTTCTAATAGTTGATCGTACTTTCATTTATGGTCATTTAGTATTGTGGACTCCAAATTCAATGTAAACATAATAAGAAAATTTTTAATGTAAAAAAAAATTTGATTCACGATTTTTCGAAACTCAATTTTATATAAAATCTAATAAGATATATATGTCTATTTATCGCTTTAATAAGCATGCGGTATTATAACACGAAATTTTAGGTCCTTGAGATTAGCTAGGATTTTGGGTTGTGACAGATAAATTCTCGAGATCCTTTGTGTAGAAGATTTGAGTGAAAAACAATCTTTATCATCTGATCCGACGCAATCAAGGACTCTTAAGAGTTTCGATGTAAGTCCATGTGCGGCTACCCATAAGTTAATTGTTTGCCATTGCAATGTTATAAAGTAAATGTATTAGAAAACAGTAGCTTCCATACATGTACATTGTTTGAGAAAAGGATTCAATTATTATCCCATTTCAAACAAATGATGCTTTCAATTTAGTGATGAGATGGCATATATATTTGTCGGGTGGGGACTTCCAAAAACAGTCCACTTCATCTAAAAGACAAATAAAGCTTTAAATGTACTATTATATACAAAAGGGGCCATTACTTGCACGCGCTTTTTAAGTGAGTGGACCGAGGTTAAAAAAAGACTGTATTTTAGGGACATATGACATGTGAAAATACAATCTGACCGTCTAATTTAAAGTTCATAATCTATAGATCTTTAGTAGGTGGATAAGATTGACACGAAATATAATCTTTATCATGCGATTAAATGTAGTCAAAGACTATTATTTGATTCAACGGTTGACAACAATAGATTATATGATAAATATTATGTTTTGTTCCATTCTTATCCACTAGAGATCTATAGATCATGAACTTTAAATCAGACAGCTTAGATTGCATTTTCACATGTCACATGTCCCTAAAATACAAAGTCTTTCTTTAACCTCAATACAATCACTTAAAAAGTGTGCTAGTAATGGCTCCTATACAAATAATAAAGCTTTTAAACCGACTTGACTCGCAATTTGAAAACTTGACCTGACCCGACCTAGTTCAAAACCCACTTACTTCCTTGATATTATATACAAAATATCGGGTCGGATTCTTCGTGTCTGACCCAACCCAACTGGGTTGCACTAAAACATACCAACTTTATAAACAACACGATTTGCTAAGTAAAATTTACTATTTGCATTTGAGGATTCCCTAGAAGGGAAGAGGGACAACTGACTAGGGCTGTCAATGGGTCCATTGGACCTGATACCCCACCCAACGATATTTTACCAGTTCGCAGTATTTGAACCGTTGGGTCGGGCATGAGACATTAGACCGATCTTCGGGTCAAGCCGTTCCGGCGACCAAGAGGTCTTGTCGGTTCTAGTCACGTCAGGTTGACCTGATATTTTATATGCAAAAAGTATATAAACACTACAAAAATAAGGGGTTTTAACGACACTTGCCGTTAAGGCAATTTTTGGTAGCGACAATACTAATAGCAGCAGTGTTTTGGTAGTGACAGGACTAATAGCAGCAGTTTTTTGTTAATAGCGGCTTTTTTTAACTGCTACTAAGAGTCTTATTTTTTGTATTGAAAAATAGGGGCTTCTCCGATCGAGCCGGGACCTAACCTGTTGACAGCCCTACTACCGAATGCAAAAGTTGTATCAAATAAAAAGTAAACAATAAATTAAGGGTACCTTCATTTACACCCAAGATTCTTCCCTCAACCTGTATTTCACGTGCTTAAACAGTGTTATGTTTTGAATTAGATGATGGAGATTGCTTTTCGCCCCAATTTTCCACGTGCGTCCATGGCCAAGTTCACTTTTTGGGATGCATGTCACGTGGAATCAAAATCTGACCGTTCGATGTTACGCCCATAATTTCATATTGGGTCAAAAACAATTTGCATTGTCTGATTTAAGACAGTCAACTGTTTAAGCACTTGAAATGCAGGTTCAGAGGGAAGAATCTTGAGTTGCCTAAATAAGAAAAAGAATTAATTGTTTAATCTATAGTGAAGAACAAAAGTACCTAAGAGAAAGGCATGTGAAGACATGTTAACATATGAAGTGCATCCCTAGCTACCAGGAAAAGTTCTAATTAGGAAAAGGTAAATGACACTTCATTGCTTACTCTTGGGAGTAAATTTTTATTTGCCTTTGCATTCCTAAGAAAGCGGAAACAGCAGATTGTACAAATCTTGCCAAATCCTTATCACTCTTCAAAAAATGGTAAAAACCAAAGATTTTGTGTAATCTCAAGGCTAAATAATTTGTTTCTTCGGCTTTGAATACCTGAAAGTTACATTTTCCTAGGATTTTGCAGCTAATAGGTGTTTGCGATCTTTTTAAAAGGAATTAGACACTTTAAACACCTCACTAATCCTACGAAGAAATATCTAACAAATGGAGCAAGAACATTAGTGTCCCTTTCTGTAGGAATAAAAGAGATCTTAAAAGTGCTGAACTTATGAGCCATATGATGAAACTCTGCGAGATAGTAGTGGATCAACTTCTAAGACAATAATAAAATATTTATAAGAATTAGTTCAAATATACTAGGAAATTCAAGAACTGGACCAGTTTCTTATTCAGACAACTTGTGGAAATGTTTGGAGAGAAGAAGAAAAGTGTATATATATATATATATATATATATATATATATATATATATATATATATATATATATATTAGTTTGAAGAAATATGATCAATTTTCGACAAGGATACTTTCGGAGATGTTGAGGAGGAAATAATTAGTGTACAAAAAACATGTAGAGAGACAACTACGTTCCTTAAGTCGTTATTTGTTACATTGATCATGAATGAATTGATGGTAGAAAACACAACATAAGGTCCCATAATAATATTGTTTGCAGATGATGTGACACTAATTGGTCATACAAGAAAATAAGTAAATAATAAGGTGAAACTTTAGAGAAAGATTTTAGAATTAAGGGTTTAAATATTAGTAGATCAAGGACAGAATGAATACATAAAGTATAACCTTAGAGAACGTGATTTCTAAACAATGATTTGCATATAACAGAAAACCACATGGTACCGCAATGATTTTGGTATTTGGCCTCTACGACACAACATGATAGTGGTTTCAATGGGCAAAGTGGAGACATATAAGTGATGTGTTGTGTGCATGGATCAAAATATCGTCCGATACCGATACGTATCGGACGATACGTATCGGTATTGGACTCGAACGATACATTGAATGTATCGTTCGATACATTCAAATGTATTGAATGTATCGAACGATACATTCAATGTATCGTCCGATACAGACCGGTACCGATACGTATCGTTTTGGAGCTCGGACGATACGTATCGGTAACCCGATATTTTAACCCATGGTTGTGTGGTCAACAAGTCTACTGAATGAATTTTTTTACATGGTGGTAAGACCAACATTTCCGTATGGCATCAAGTGTGAGCTATAAAAAACCAAAAAAAAGACAGTTCATGCGGTTGAGATGCATATGCTTAGGAGGCCATGGAGCAACAAGAAATGATAAAATTAAGAACATATATAAAATAGAGTTTAGGAGTGGCTGTAGTAAAAGAGAAAATTAAAGCGTGTTGCTTTGGGCATATATCTACTGGAGACCTAATTAGCCCCTATACAATGGAATGAAACAGTAGAAATAAGAGGAAGAACAAGAAAAGACTTAGAGAGGGGTATTGAGATATGGCACGACGGAATGGGAGGTAAAGAGAGTTTAGGGCCGAAAAGAGTGGAGAAATAAGGCTCATATGGCCGACCCCCAATAGATGAGACAAGGCGATGATGATAATGATGACATGGTGAAAAGATAATTGAATTGGGATAAATCAGTTGGCCGCTCAAGGATCCTTTGAATTGGATGTATCAGTTGAACTCCTGAACTTGACCGTAGATTTCATTGCCGTCAGTTACCAACAAGGAAATCGGATACTCGAGCTTCTTGCTCATGAAGTTGCTCATCTTTGAATGGAAGCTGCACTAACCCAGTATCTCCAGGATTTAAGTGCATTCTTTTCTTGTATCCTTTGGGCTTTCTGGCTTATAGCTTTATACACCTTAACATGCATTATAGAATATTCAGAATGGCAATTTTTTTTCATCAAGTATGCGATCTTCGCTATGGACAGCCCAGAAGTTAGGTCCTTACTTAGAAATCGTGAGCAGTGTTCTGAAAAAAATGGAACTGTCCAATCGAAACCGCGATAGTTGCACGTTTCAGTCCAGCAATGAACTGCAAGCATGGTAACAAAACTCACCTGATGTCGATACAGATCAGCGACACGTATCAGTTTAGTCGAGAACAGAAAAAATACCAACCCAATACAGGTATCGCGGTTGTACCAGTATCATTGATAAAAAAACAAAGGTTGTATCAGTATCAGTATCAGTATCGATATCAGGTCGATACGGGTTAGGATTGGCTGATATTGACTGATACAAATTCAATTTTTATTTTTATTTTTTACCCTTTTTTTTCAGAAAGGAAAAGACCGATACTGAATCAGTGATACTGTATATACGGATCTGTCAAAGATGGACCGATACCTGATAACGATACTGATACCTTGACTAGAAGTCTAAAAATTTCAACTACGAATCTGGACCGATACCTGATCCCAATACTGATACCTTGACTGGAAATCTAAAGTTTTTTTCAACTATGAATCTGGACCGAATGTTAAATGCATGGACTCTGTATGGCTCAATCAATTCCGACTGAACATGCCAGATAATAACACAACCCAATTCGGGTTTTTTTAGTTGTGCCGATTTTTAGTTATAAATAAATAAATTATTTAAGCACAAACAAGCAATAGTCAAAATAAATGAATTGTGAAATTTCTTTTTTCCCATGCTGAAACTTTCCATAACCATTTACTCCAAGTTCAACAGCCTTAAAATCATGTCTTAAACTTCATGCGAATAAAGATTTAACCTCTTCTAAATTTTAGCCTCCTTTCTCTCTAGATAAATTATGAAATTCTTATTCTGAAAATGTATGATAAAGTATTGCTAGAAAAAAAAAAAATTCTACTTTTATTTTCCAGTTTGTAAAATAAAAATCAACAATAAAAAATTAAAATTTAAAAAACAATGCATTTAATAAAATATTTTTGGGTCTTTATTTAGATTTCATGCACATACATTTCGATTTTCCCTGGCTTTTATCATGCTTACCACATTGCAAACTGAATTATTTCGAAAGCTGATGTCCACGGATTTCAAATTCCCTAAAGCCATGACAGTCAACTATTATATATAACAAGTTTGCGTATATCCCAAAAGTTATTTATATATGTATTACATTTAAAAAATATGAACTAAAAGCATGCATATACAGAATAAGTACCTTATCATCTTTCCAGTTGATCTATTTCCTTCTCCCAGTTAAGTCCGAACATTTGACGTCCAAAAGGAGCAATGAGATTATAACGAAAAACCTGGAATTAGTTGAATCAAACTCAATTTATACCTCCATGGAACATCTTGTAGACATTCTATTACTAATACTGATTCAAAGTTTTTTTCTTAATAAGTGGAAGTTTACCTTTAAATTCACCCACCGAATCTTTGAATCAGACAATGGAGATCGTTTTTTGTCCCAATCTTTAACGCGGTCGATTTTGAGATCATGGGCGTACTGCTAGACAGTCAGTTTTTTAGTTCACGTGGCACACATCCCAAAAAGTAATCTTAAAATCAGGTTTGAGCGTGATGAGCTCCATGTGATGTTAAAGGTCACTTTCCTTTGATGTGTGCCATGTGAAATAAAAACTTATTGTCTAACGGTACGCCCATGATCTCAAGATCCATCGTTTGAAAGATTGGGATGAAAAATGAGCTCCATTGTCTGATTCAAAGCAGTCAACGGGTTTCAGTGGAGGTGAACTCAAAGATGCGGTCAGTAAATGGAAGTGTATCATTTTGATGCAAACTAGAGTTGGGTTGGTTCAAAATTTTGATTGCTCGATGGGGTACATACCCAACCTTACCCGACCAAACCTGATGGTCAGGTCAGAATGTCAGATGCTTCATGGACAACCCAATTTCAATTTTATGTGCCCAGCCCTGTTATGGATTCATTAATCAGTAATCACAGCTGTTGGGCTATAATCCGTTCACATAAATATAACATCGGTACGACCTAAATACGATACGGATTCGTCCTAGAAATGCTATTAGTGCAACACATGCGAAATGAATGTGATATATATGATACAGATACAACATCGGTACTTCTTTTGTGTAACTATATATGAGAATTATAATTCTATATACTATTCTTTATATTTTTAAAGGGTTTCTAGGTAACTATGATTGGAACCATCTGATCAATGCACTTCAACATCAACAGTTAAAAAAATATGTACAACCATTTAATCAGAGTGCATAGACAGGATGTTCAAATTCCTCAACGACCATGATTTTGGGAACCATTAAAGTTAAATATATGAGCTACCACTTTCATGACTAAGAAGACTCAAAAACATGTACTATGTGGCCTAAGAAGGGGTGTTATGACTCTATGTGTAATGAGGCAGTCCCGCCCATTTATCTATATAAACAATGAAACTCTCCCTACTGACATCAGAAGATAGCCAATCCGACCGAGTACCGATGCTTACTCAAGGCAGGCTTTCCATCAAAGTTGAAAGTCACATTTTTCAGAGGCAATGATCTATAGATCTTTGTCGCAAAAGATTGGTACAAAATTCAATTTCTGTGATATGATTGAAGGCAGCCAAAAGCCATCATCTGATCGACGATTGATTGCATTGAATCATATGATAGAGAGGTCGTGTTTCATGCCAATGTTTTGCACCAAAGATCTTTAGATCATGACCTTCAAATCGGGCAGATTATATGATATTCCCACACGCAGCATGTCCCCAATATATCAAGTCTTTTAAATCGTGTGCAAGGGCAACTGTGTGTGTGTGCAAGTAATGACTCCCTATAATAACTGTTACCAAACAGCTTCCAATCATGATACGTTTAAACGACTAACCTTATCATTGATGACACGCATCTGCACCTTCAGAGCCTCCGCAGCTTCGTTCCATTTAGAATACTCACCATTTGATCGATCAGACCAAGCTCTCTTAAGGGCTAGCCGCCATTTGTTGGCATCAAATCGTATATCCTTGTTGAGTTCAATCCACTCAGGAGCGCATCCATTTTTGGAGAGAATTCTATACAAGGTGTCTTCTGCAGGATCTGCGTAAGGGTTTGTATTGAACTCAAGAGGTTTCCCCTTTCCGGGCAAATTCTCAAACTGGCCTTGTTCCATTGAATGCCATATTCTTTGCTCCACTACATTAACAATGTCGGTTTCAGACCTGTCAAAAAATGAGTCTTCAAGATTACTAATCAGTTATTACTGTCCTCGTATATAGCAGGAAGATAATTAACGGAAACAGAATACAAAATCGTGAAACCTCTATTTCACGTGAAACCCAAATGATCAGTTACACATCATTTTATCACCATTCTCGAAACAGGTGTTAGGGGTGGAAAAAAACAACGAAAAACCGAAAACCGATAGCACCGAACTGATAAAAACCGACCTGATACCGAACCGAACTGATCCAAAACCGATTTTGGATCGGTTAGGTAGCAGTTTTGGGTGTCGAAAACCGATATGGTAGGAAGAGTAAACCGATTAAAAATTGAAAAAACCGATTAAAACTGATAAAAACCAATAAAAATCAAAATTTCCTTTAAAATATAAAACAGTAGAAAAAACCAAACTGAAGCGACCAAAACCGATATGGATTTGTTCAGCTTGATTTTTTGGTTCTCGGTTTACCGAAACCGATAAGTTTCGGTTTGGTATCGGTTTTGGCCAATCCTACACCGAAACCGAAAAATCAGATTTGGTTTATCGAATTTCCACCCCTAACGGGTGTAGTGGGTAACTGGGGAGAAGATTCCGGTTCAAACAATACCATGATCAACCTTTGATTCAGCTCTGAAAATTGTGGATGCTCAGAAAACCGTGAAACACATAAACCACAAAATATCTTTGAAACTTCAAATCTATAGTACGAAACCCCAAAGTCCCTTCATTAAAGTTGTAGGGAACCTCACACCAGAATGTGTGCCTTTTCGTCATTGGAGGTAAAAGATTTAACTTGGCTGATGTTGGCCTGACA
Organism: Chloranthus sessilifolius; assembly: GCA_021018995.1. Taxonomy (NCBI): domain Eukaryota; kingdom Viridiplantae; phylum Streptophyta; class Magnoliopsida; order Chloranthales; family Chloranthaceae; genus Chloranthus; species Chloranthus sessilifolius. The sequence goes on along the minus strand of CM037589.1, from coordinate 124,291,829 downwards.
CCACGCTGATGTCAACAGAGAATTTAAGGTTTCTAATCAAGACGTGGCTCTAATACCAACTTGGCTCAAAGTGTTAAAATACTTGACTTACAATATTAATATGAGGGTCAATGTAGCCAATTGGCACATGCGACTCTATGTGATGGCATGCCCTCATCGCATATGCGATTGTGTCATGGCACAAATTTTTTTTTTTTGTCAAAAAATCTCCAAAATTCTCAATATTGAAAACTAATATATTTGTGTAATTTTGTGCTCTATTAATTTTGTAGAATGAGAAATAAAAACATATAACCCATGAGTTGGAAAGGAAAATATGAGTTTCATTGATTTTAAATAAAATAATACAAAAATGAACATAGGAACATACAAAAAAGAAGGAAAAGAATAAAGAGAAAAATTATTATCTAAGTAAAAGTACGGAGCCCTGAGTATCTAAACATTTGTTCCTACTTCCTAATGGTGTTGTGTACCGTCCAAAAATTCTATACAATGGTCTAACCCACAATGGTGCATCTCCACCTCCACCATCTTCGTCACTTGCATTATCGTCATTATCCGAATCGTCTCATTCTTCAACATAATCTTCTTCCTCATCGGTATCTTTATCTTCCGATCTCACTAAGACAATATCTATATCGTCTATGGGTGCTTCTTTTTGTATCTCGTCTTCTTCTTCTTTTTCTAGTTGTTGTTGTTAATGCGAGCGTGAGCTACCTTCCGCCGCCGTCGATCTTCTCCTACGCCCGGTAGGAAGCTCATATCCAAAAGCGGCCCCTTCCACGTAAAATCCTTATCAACAAAGACTCGTTCGTTAGAGGCATCCGCCATCCAAGGAGAATCGGATGACAAGTCTTCGAGAGAGACGGGATCATAGTGTCCCGAATTTTTCTGATTTTTGAGGAAGCGATCTCGTAGCTTTTGGTTGTATTGCACAAAGACCAAATCATTGAGCTTTTTTCGCTCAAGCTTGTCACGCTTCCTCGCGTGTATCTATTTAAGAGAAACATTTAATAAATATTAATATCTATTAAAGTTTAAATAACAATTAAATTAAAATTATAAGACTAATAATGAAATAAAAATAAACTAGTTACTATCTCAAACGTGCTCCAATTCCATTCACATGCCAAGGCGGCACATGTAAGGCCAAGAACCCTAACGACCATCTTCTTCAATAATCCATATTCTGTCACTGTATCTACTCCATAGGACAACCACCAATCGGTTATAAATAATAGTATTAATTAGATATATTTATACAAAGAGATGGGTTATTTAATTAGAATAATGAAATGTAATAAAAATTTAATTATAAACATGCTTTCTAGGTATTTTGGATTCTCTTAGTCAAACAATAATTTCTCTTCCGAATATCCCTTGAGCATTCTTGTATCGGTCGAAAAAGTTGCTAACTCGATCTTGCTCGCCTTGTCCGGAATCATCTTTTCTAAAACGTCAAGGAAACCACTAATATGTGTTGCTTCCGCTGCTACCCGATTCAGATAAGAGAAATAGACCGTGGGATTTAGGAGGAATGCGACGGAACACAACAGACTAAACATTTGGACACCCTCAATTTCTTATCAAGTATGTCAATAATAAGTGATAAAGGTTGCATTTGTATATAATATTAAATTTAATTTTTTTCATAGCTTTCTTCATAAAACTATAGATGTAGCCAATAACGGGCTTCTCATCATCATCAACCAATCGTAGTACTTCTACAATTGGTTGCGAGTCTCTAAGTGATTGGGCAACATTATTCCAAAAAGAGTTAGTTAATATGGTTTGTGCCACCCACTTCCCTTCTCCCTTCTTTAACCAAGCTCCACTCCTCCAATTGGTGGAAGTTACGAACCTTTTAAGCTCTTCTCGTTTAGCATACGTGCTTTGTAATGTCAAGAAGGTCATAGTAAAACGGGTGATGGCGAGGCGTTGCAAATTACCTCCAGTTGCTTTATGTATGGGGTGGAGTAGAAGTATATGCTTATACATATACACTGCTACCTTCCTAGCCTTAGCTATGGTTTTAATGTGTACTTTTCTTATGTCTTCTAAGAGTAAGTCTAAGAAATGAGCCGCACATAGGGTCCAATATATGTGTAGTCTCCATTCCATTATTAGTGTTCCCATGACCACTAAGTTTGTTGCATTATCCGTGACAACTTAGACAACATATTGTGCACTAATGTCCTCTTCTATCACCTCACCTATGAGGAAAAATAAATATTCGGCCATGTGATAATGGGTCGAAGCATCTACGGATTTAATGGACACAGTTCCGGTAGGCAATTTGCCAAAAAGTTGATGATTGATTTACCGGCCCTTTCAGTCCAACCGTTGGTCATCAGTGAGCACTCATATGTCTTCCAATCCTCTCGATACTCCTCGAGAAAGGCTTTTGTGAAGTCTACCTCCTTTTTAAGACATATATGTTTGATCTCATGATATGAGGGAACTTTTAGGTCGGGTCCAAATTGTCCAAGAGCTTGAACCATTACTTTGAAACACTTTAACTTTATGGTATTGAATGCAATACCGGCTTGGCACATCCACTTAGCCACGTATTAAATGGTCATGGGTTGGTCCTTAACTTTAAACCTATTTTCTATAGTGGTTTGGGTCGGACCCTTACCCCTAGCGTCTACCACATCCTTGGGATGTAGTCTACACGAGAAGAATTTGTCTATTCCCTTTTATTTTTCACCACATGCTCTTTTAGGGGGTGGTGGTCTTACACTATGAGCCGTGAAGGAATAGATTTATCATGTTTTTCTTTCTCATCTTCATCAACATCATAGTATTGTTGTAAAATCACTTTCTCATTATGTTTCGACCTTAAAGTCTTATCCATCAATTGCATGATCTCTTTTCGAATCTCTAGCGTGACATTTAGACATGCCTTCACATTCGATCCGGGTTGCCAAGCAAGATGTTGCTTATGCCTCCCTATTCCCCCACGCTTACATGAGTGCATTCATTGGACCTTATTTTATTCGGATACACTCTTTAGCGTCCATATTCCAACCCAGATCGGAAGAATTTGTCGGCCTAAAAGTGTCGTTCGAGGACATAGACATAATGAGAACATAAGTTAAAGAAGTGGGTGGAGAGAGAGATTAACAACCACACTAAAAACAGAAAAAAAAAATGAAAAAAATGAGGTGTAATGAGGAAAAACAATCAAAACTTTTTTAATAGGAATTATAAAATAATTCTAACTCTGGTCTCTTAATTCTTGATTCTTGAAGTGAAGTGATACTTCCCTCTTTGCTTGAAGAATGATGGAATGCCAATGAAGATTGAAACTCTTTGCTTAGTTAACTACAAAATAGAGCAAAACAAATTATCAATAAAGATTTAAGAATGAGAGAGAAAGAGAACACTAAAAACTCAAAAAAGAGACCAAAGAGACACATATCATACCTTAGATGGATATGGCATGGATTAGGATGAGGAATCTCTCATTTATAGGCTTCGGGGATGCCTAAAAAACAAAAAACAAAAAAAAATGGAAGAGAGAGAAATATGACAAAAACCTGTATGCCATCGCATACAGGTTTCTGTCGCATATGCCATCATGGCACATGCGACAACACCATTTGGAATTGCATATGCGATCGCATATGACAACACTGATTAGGGTAGATTGCTCGGGGGTTGGGGTTGGTTAGAAAGGAGGAAGAGAGAGAAATAGAGAGATGGAGAAAAGCAAATGACCTAAATAGGGTTAAGATCCCTACTGGCCTAAATCCAAATGACTAAAATATCCTTTAGACCTTTACAACACACACACCCAAATCATTACTTACACACCACACCATTTTATACATGCATATCCTAGTAGAAGTAACCCAGCTCCAACAAGGAACACAAACGTCTTTACACATTTTTCTTATATTAATTACCGCCTTTTTATTCATGTCCTAAATTATATTAAATATATTCACTTGGAATGCATTTCCTTCATAACAATCACCAGATAAAATTGTAAACAATATGCAAATTTGTTTCGCTTATCTCTAAATTTTCCATAAGTTTCCTTAACAAGAAAAATTGCTTTATTTGTTTTACCTGACATTAACCCAAGTTGGATCTCAAAACAATTTGGTTCTTACCTTATTTGCTACTCTACTAGTCACTCTGAAAGTTCAAAGTTTAACCTCTTAATAGTTGGTAGAATTTTGGATAATCCATTATTCTTATAAAAAGAACAGCAGAGCTTTTCTCCATTCTTCTGGCATTTTTCTTTTTCTAAATATCTTGTTTGAACAAAATTTGATAAAAATTAAAAAGCTCTCTCCCTTTCCTCCATCTGAAAAACCCGTTTACTCTTATAAAAAGGACAACATAGCTTTTCCCCATTCTTCAGGCATTTTTCCTGTTTTGAATTTTCCTGTTTGAACAAGTTAATCAAAATTAAAAAGCTCTCTCCCTTGTCTCCGTCACAACCTGAACCTCTATAGTGCTTTCACTTTCTTCATCTTATTGAGATCTGGACTGTAATGAGAGAGAGGGACCTTTGTTCTTTGAACCAAAGTGTTCAATAAGATATTGAGAACAAGAAAAGGAAATATAATAGAAACATATGTTAATAATATATACAATGTCCAACAAGTTTAACATTGTTGAAGAATCTGTTACCATTGCTTCAGAAATTACTTTTATCTACCCATTGGTATTAGAGGACCCCTAGGAGCACAACTCATACTAGAAAAGATAAAATAGGATCAGAGTTGATGAGAAAAATAATAACAAAAAATCAAAACAACAAAGCAAAATGTAACAAAGATGACCTGTTTCAAGAACAGTCAGATCCTGATATCAACTCAGGTTTAATCAATCAATACTTACCTACCCCCTCCCCTCCACACACACACACACACACACCCCAACCCGAAAAAAAGGACTGCCCTAGGATTCTTCTTTGCAAGAAGGTTGGAACAGAATTTTGGTCAGTAACGAACTTTGTCGGTAAAAACGATAACAATTTTTTCTTATTTTATTTTTATGATGAGCGACAAATTTTATTGCTAAAAAGGATAAAAAGAATGCAAAACTAGCAAAAACAGACCAAGCAAGACGCTTGAAAAAGAAAAAAACAACAAAAAGCAATATAAAATATTAAAAAAAAAAAAAAATCAATAACAGACCAGCTACAAGGATATTTGCTAGGATTCATGAGACATTTCTGATAGCTCCCTCGTTTGCAAGCTGGTCCGCCTCTACATTTGCATCCCGACGAATATGCAAAAACAATGAGCGGATGGTACGTAATGGGTCTTCTGCTTGATCAAACATGAAGAATTGGTCTCCAAGTTACATTAGCAGTCTCTTGCAACCATGCGACGATGTAGATTAAGCACACAATAGTAGCTCAAGTTTCCTTCAAAAAACACCTTCTCTTTTCAAATTCAACAGATACTCTGAATTCCTTCCAACGCTGCATGTAGCTCAGATTCAACACTAACACAAGTCCCAACTGATCCCAAGAACCTTCTAATGACTACTGTCAGAGACTTGAAGAAGTTCGGCGGTGCCTACTATCCCCAGATTTCCAAAGGAACAACCACAAAGTTTAGCTTCACATATCAGTAAGTAGGTGTCTAAATAGCTCTGTTTTTACCTTAACCAATTCGTTGTTAACAACTTTAATCCAATCCCTAGATATGTCGTACGCTTTCACAATTTGGAGCAAAGTGACAAAATATGGGTGAGCGAGAAAGTCGGAAAAAATAGCAAAATACAGAAAAAAGGGGGAAAAATCAAAAGGTAAAAAATTGTAAAATACAGAATATGGAAAAAATTGGGAAAAAAACAAGATATATAAAAAAAAATAAAAAAAAGCTTTAAAACAGCTTTTTAAAAAATACTATTAAATACAGGAGAAAAGCATTAATACGTAAAATATGCATATTATATGAAAATATAGGTTTTATTCAAAAATACCAATATTGTACATTTTTTTTTGATCAATCAGTATTGTACATGTTTAATACGTTGTGGCAAAAAAACATATTATATGCAAGTTTTCAAAAAAAAGCCTATTTTACCACAATGATTGAAGGATTTCTATGCCGTTTCCCAGGAAATGATATACAAGTCTATATGGGCATTTAGATGTCCATTGGGATCCCTTTCGGTAAAGGTTCACTCATAATAGACCACAGAATTCTGCCTCGTTTCCTAAATGGCTAGTTCCCCAACTAGTAAGTAAATTCTCAACCAACAGGCTTAGGCAGCACCCACTGATGAGAGATGGAGAGAGAGAGAGAGAGAGAGAGAGAGAGAGAGAGGATTGGTTTGGACATGCTACACACAAACCCAAGATTGAGTAGGATTCGTCATCCCGATTGGGGAATGTGACTAAGATCCAGCAGGTCGAGTAGCTGCTTCCCTCTACTATTCCCTTCAACCATTTCAGCCACAACCTGATTTTATATAGGAGCTAGTCTATATAGCTGATCCGATCAGATCATAGCGAGGAGTCACGACTCTAGTACTATTTTATCATGCCTGATTGGGGAATGTCACTCGGATCCACTAGCTCTAGTCTAGCAGCTCGTTCCCTCCATGGTATCAAAACTTGGCCAATACCGATACGTATCGGAGATACGTATTGGTTTCATCAACAACCGATACCGATACCACCCCAATACAGGAATCATGGTGGTTTTGGTATCATTATCGGTATCAGACCGATACGGGTCAGTATCGGCCGATATTGTCTCGGTATCGATTGATACTAACCGATAGAAATACTTTCTTCTTATTTTTATATATATGCCGATACCGTATCGGTGAAATCGCATCCGTATCGGTCGATATGTATCGGACCCAGATCGACCGATACCCAATACCAAGTTGGATACCTTGTTTCCCTCTACTATTTCCATCATTTTGGCCACTACTTAATTTTTGAATAACCATTCTGTAGAGATGATTGAATAGGACTCACAGTGATTCATTTCCTAGCCAAAATTTCCCAAAATGTCGTAGGAATACCATCTGCAACTTTGAAAAAAACTTTCCATAAACTTCATACTGGCCTCCAAAACTAGAGCCCAGTGATCTATTAGCGTTAACAGGCCACTCTCCCTTCATAGCGCCTTACTTAGTAATCTGTTGCCTCCACTGAGATTCTTACAGGTTGAAATTCTACTTTTCTTACAGGTAATAAGGAGATTTGTCTCTAATTATATTTCATAATTAATTCCAAACTCAAGAATTGATAAAACTCTTCATTTGTATGATGATCCTTTTTCATTAAAGCAGATCACTTGTGTCAGATCGTGATCTTAGAAACATTATAGTGGAAATTTCATTATTTTTCACTTCCATTAGGTGTAGCTGCTATATTAAACTCTTAAACTTGTTAAATATTACGTCTTTTAATCAATAATCGAAAATATATTATAGATAAATAGAAAGTGATAAACACACAAGCACAAAATCATGTCGCTCATAAGAAGCATGAAGGGGAAAAAACAATGGACAAGCAGAAAACCAAATCTATAGAACTACATGAGTTAAGGAATTGTTGATCAAACACAAGCTGAAAATGGAAAAGTTCCGGTAGTCATAAAGTTATAGTAATGTGACACTATATATTGCATAGTTATAGTTGTAGAATATTATTCCTTAATCATCTTGTTCAATCACTCATAGTTCACAACTTTATTTGCATTGAACCTATAATTATAAGCAAATAAATTATACCTCAACTCATTAATGAGATGCCAATTCATCATCTTGTTTAATCACTCATAGTTCAATGCCCTCTTCAGGGGCAGAAGTCTACTAATGAAGAAGAGAGCAATTCATCTCCTCCAGCCCCATTACCTATAATAACAAGAAGATGCAGATGATGTTGAGGTTGAAGCGGAAGAACTTGCTAGTGCCAGAAAGTGGTCGGATTTGATAAATTTGGGAAAGGGAAGACCTACGTACGAAAGAGGTGACACCTCAAGCTCTAACATCTCTCCAACCAAATGTCTCTTCCCAAAGAAGGTCCAAGAGAATCCCCTTATATTCTAATTTGGATCTCCCAATAGTGCTTCGGAAAGGTAGAAGAAATCCTATCAGTAAAATCCCCTTATATTCTAATTTGGATCTCCCAATAGCGCTTTGGAAAGGTAGAAGAAATCCCATCAGTAAATTTGTATCGTATCATGCCTTGTCTTCTTCCTATTCTAGCTTCATCTCTGCCTTAGACTCTGTCCATGCCCCTAACTCTCTCTGAAGCTTTAACTCAACCACAACGGAGAGAGGCTATGATGCAGGAAATGAAGGCCCTTGATCAGAATTATACATGAGAAATTACCATCCTTCCTGAAGACAAGAGAGCTGTAGGGTGCAAGTGGGAGTACAGTGTGAAGTATGATCCTGATGAGATACAAAGTCAGAATGGTGGCAAAAGAGTTCACACGACACCAGGCATAGACTTTCAATATATTTTTACTCCTGTGACAATCATTTCAATAAGTGTTCTTCTGGCCTTAGCTGCGCGTAAGAGGTGACAGTTGTATCAGTTGGACGTAAACAATGTCCTTCGGCATGGTAATCTAGAAGAGGAGGTGTACATGTTGCCTCGTAGTTTTTTCTCTCAAGGAAAGGAAGGTCAACTGTGCAAACTAGGAAAAGTCATCTATAGACTAATTAACAATCCCCACGTGCTTGGTTAAGAAAGTTCAGTGACGATGTTGTTAAGATTGGGTATGAAAGAAGTTATTATGACCATACTCTGTTCACAAAGGACAAGAGTTGGAAGCTTGTATAGTCTGCGTTGATGATATCATTCAGTGGATATGATAGTGAGGAGTAAGTAAAACTCAAGTATTATCTCAGTCGGGTGTTTGTCCTGAAGGACTTGGCCCTCTTCAATACTTTATGGGAATTTAAGTTGCTAGATCTCAGAAGGGTATCATTCTATCACAAAGAAAGTATACGTTAGATGTACTAAAAGTGGCTTGAATGTTGGGTTGTAAGCCTATAGATACCCCATGGATCATAACCATAGGATCAACACTGGAGATGGGATCCACTCAAGGATGTACAAACAATACCAGAGACTTGTTGGGAAGCTTATCTATCCGACTATGACTAGGCCAGACATAGCATATGTTGTTAGTGTTGTGAGCCAGCATATGCACTCCCCAAGAGCTCCTCATCTGAACACGGATTCTAAGGTACTTGATCATAACCATAGGATCAACACTGGATCATAACCATAGATACCCCATGGATCATATCCATAGGATCAACACTGGAGATGGGATCCACTCAAGGATGTACAAACAATACCAGAGACTTGTTGGGAAACTTATCTATCTGACTATGACTAGGCCAGACATAGCATATGTTGTTAGTGTTGTGAGCCAGCATATGCACTCCCTAAGAACTCCTCATCTGAACACGGATTCTAAGGTACTTGAAATCTAGTCCTGGAAGAGTTTTCTTTTATGGAGACAATGGCCACCTCAACGTTGAAATATTTACTAATGTAGATTACTCCGGATCAGTGAGTGACATACGATCTATTTCTGGGTACGCTACTTGGTGAAAAAATTTAGTTATGTAAAAGAGTAAGAAGCATGTCGTTGTCTCTAACTCGAGTGCTAAAGTCAAATATAGGGCTATGTCTCATGGAGCTCGAGAAGGGATGTGGCTACGTTTTATGTTTTCTTATCTTGATATCTAAGTTCAACTTCCTATGACACAATATGGGGACAATGAGGCTGCATTACACATTGCTGAGAATCCGGTCTTTCATGAAAGAACTAAACATATTGAAGTGGATTGTCACTTCATAAGAGAAACGCTGGAAGCTAAGGTGATACGGAAACTAACACAATGCAAATGCTAGGACTGAGATTAGTAGAAAATTAGTATAAATAATTAAGAGACAAATCTCCTTAACAGTATATCACATAAAATAGCAATAGATTTAATTAAATGATTTAATTCTAGCCCGAACTAGTGTTACTTTCGTGTACATTCCCTATCGAATCTAAAATATTAGGGTTCTTAGTGAACGACTAGATCTCCGACAGTTTTAGGGTTTTGAACGAACTCACAAGTGGGTTCTTTTGATACCGTGCGAAAAGAAAGGCAAATAATGGATATAATGATGATATGGATAGGTTAGGGTTTAAACACCTACGCAACTCGTAGATCAAGGAAGATAGAAAGGAGAGAAAAGTTGGCCTCGTATCAAACCGTACGTGGGACGAAGAATCGCTCTTCGGTTGAGAGAATCACACCCTCACAGAAAACTTAATCAACAACTCTCAAAACTTTACAAAAGCAATAATATATTAACCATCAATGAATAAAAGTGTTTTTACAAGCCTTTAAATAGGCAAAGTAAACCCTAACTCGAAATAAAGAGTTCTGAAAACTTAAAACACTGAAATGACAAGGTTTGCCAAAGAAAATCAAAAACTCGTATTTTGGCAGACGTATCTCGCGGTCGATTGATCGATCGAATATTTAGAATCGATCGATTGAATGATAAATAATAAATTCGCCCGAAGAAGCTGTTCACAATCGATCGATGGACTGAGAATAATAAGTTTGTTAAAAGAACCTGTCCTCAATCGATCGATTGAATGTCTAGAATCGATCGATCGACTAAAACAACATTAATTCTGTAAATCTGTGCGATTCTTCTATCGGAATGCTTTGACATTCTACTTTCGCCTTCGATAGGTTATGGGCGACTGCTTGAATCGGATCTCCCCATCAATTCTCTCAAGGTTAAAAGGATACATCCTCGATGAATATTGATTGCGATAGAGTTCGAGGATATCCGAATCGATCTGTTGAAGTTCTTTCCTTGTTATTCACGTATTCTCCGACTCAGCTTTGTTCTTCCACTTGATAAGGTACTTTTGAATCCCCCCCTTTTCTGGTGGACACAATCGGATCCTCAAAAATATCTTCAATGATCTCAAGAGATGGTGTGTGGGTGGAGGTAATGGGATGAGGAGGGAAATAGGGTAACATCAGATGTGGAAGGTTCAAACGGGCTGGGTGGTAAATGGAAATGGCCATGGAACGGAACAAGATCCTTCGCGTTGAAAGTATAGTGCTAATAGCCAATTCCATTCCGATGGTAAATCTAGGACATAAGCATTAGGACCGGTACGCTTCAAAATCTTATAGGGCCCAACACTACGAGCTTGTAACTTCTGAGCAACCCCTTGAAGGTTCAAACGGGTTGGGTGGTATATGGAAATGCCATGGAACGGAACGAGATCCTCCACATTAAAAGTTGTGTTAATACCCAATTCCATTCCGACGGTAAATCTAGGATGTAAGCATTAGGACCGGTATGCTTCAAAATCTTATGGGTCCAACACCATGAGCTTGTAACTTTTGAGCAACCCCTTGAGGGAAGCGATCAGGCCTATTCCGAACCATCACAAAATCATTTTCTTGAAACTCTTTGAACCTTCTATGGGAACCTGCAGAAATTTTGTATTTTTCATTGTTCACATTAATTCGTCTTTTAATCTCAACATGAAGTTCATGAATGCGATGTGCAAATGCAGATGCAGACTCTGACGACCTTTGATGAACTAACATCGAGATTAGATCTATGGTTGTCCTAGGTTTGTAGCCATGCACAAACAGACTCATACCTGTGGTTCTATTAACCGAATTATTATATGCAAACTCCGCGATAGGTAAGATAGAATCCCAACTTTTAACATGCTCACCTACTAGACACCGAAACGAGCTACCTAAATGATGATTCACAACCTCAGTTTGCCCATTTGTTTGGGGGTGATATGCTGACGAAAACTGAAGTCTAGTCCCCATTTTATGCCACAGTGTCTTCCAAAAGTAACTGACAAACTTGACATCAAGATCAGATACTATGGTTTTAGGTAAACTGTGCAGAGGAACAACCTCATTAAAGAAGAGTGTAGCAATGTTACTGGCATTTGGGGTCTTCGAACATGCAATGAAATGGGTAATTTTCGAAAAATGGTCCACGACGAAGAACACCGAATCGTACTTGCGGAGGGTTTTAGGCTTAGTTGCATGAAGCGGGAGCGGGTGCGAAAGCAGATTCGGAAGCGGTAGCGACGAAACGACAATTTTTTAAAATCTAGGAAGCAGGAGCGCCTATATATATAATTTTTATTGATCAATGTAAATGGGCCATGACATTAGGATCTGTTTTGTCAAAGATTGGGGAGAGAAAAGATTTCCATCATTAGATTGAATGCAATCAAAGGTTTTAACAGTGGAAACCACAAGCCAGATGTAGATATTTGGGCTGTAAAATGTCACTTTTTATCTTACACCAATGAAGTGTGATTTATCATTGTGTTGTGTGGCACATTTCTATGATCAATCTAAATTGCTCAAGTGAAAATCCATCGTTGGAACATGTCCCAACCAAAGGATCATGCTATAAGTGGATGTAAACCATCCAATCGGTGAACTTTAATATTAGCCATCAAAATTAAGAACAACCGTAGATGTTATAGTGCACTGTCGGATGGTTTGAATCTCCCAAAAAGCGTCATTTTTTAACCCATAGCCCTTCAATTAGTGATATATCACTTTGACGGTGTGGATTTTCTAAGATCATAAGCCAATAAATGGTGTAAGATCGTTTGGTGCTTATATGACGTTCAGGAGAGTAGATCCCTTCATGGGATAATGGCTCCTGAGTCTTGACAGACATTTAAACACCAAATGGTGTTAAATGATCTTACACCAATACAATGTCACTTTTTATCTCACACCATTGAAGTGTGATTTATCATTATGCCATGTGGCATACACCCATGATCAATCTAAATTTCCCAAGTGGCAATCTATGATTGGAATATGTATCAGGCCAATGAAACATGCCGATAAGTAGATGTGAACCATCTGATTGACAAACTTTAATATCAGCCATTAAAGCTAACAACAACGGTTGATCGACAAATTGGATGGTTTGAATCTCCCTAAAACACCATTTTTGGGCCTGTGGCATTTCAACCTATGATCTATCATTTTGACGGTTTGGATCACCCGCATCTTAAATCATTAATGGTGTAAGATCATTTAAACACCAAAATGTTTAAACGATGGTCAGTATATATTATATAAAAAAATTTTAAACGTGCACCCAACCTTAAAGGGAAAGGGTATTAATATTAAAAACCTTTTCAAGGTTTTTACGTTAAAGCCCCCTAGCTTTAATGTTAAAACTTACTATTATAAAGAACCCTAGCCTATTCATTTGAAAAACAAAGGGGCATTCATTATAAAAACCAAGGGTATTCAATTAAAAAACTCAACGAGATGGGTTTTATATAGAAACCCTGCGTATTTGGATTCTATATTGTAGAGAGAGAGAGAGAGAGAGAGAGAGAGAGAGACTCATGGATCGCCAAGATCTCCGTGACGAAAAAAAATTTATTTGAAGGTATGGTCTTAGATTTTAGCGGCATCGTCTTAGATCTCCGCGATGATGCCACGAAGATCTCCGCGATGAAAAACATATTTTTTGAAGGTATGGTCTTATATCTCCGCGATGATGCCACGTAAAAATGAAAACCCTAGAGTGTAAGGTTAAAGATTGACATTTCTTTTTGAAGGTATGATCTTAGATCTATGCTTTTTAAGTTTTTTTTATGTTCTATATATATATTTTTTCAATTTTTTAAAACTGTTTAGCAATTTTTTAAATTTATTTTCTGATGATGACGAAACCCCATTTCTGCTAGCATTTTTTTTTTTGCATATATAATTTGATAGGTGTATAACTCAAACACCATATACCACTCTTTCTCTCTCTCTCTCTCTCTCTCTCTCTCTCTCTCTCTTTACGCCAAAAGCGTTGGAACCGTAGTTCCTACTTTTTGGAACCGCGGTTCCTATGCAGGTCCGTTTCCGAAATGGAGAATCGCAGTTCCCCAAAGAACCGTGGAGGGGTTTGGGCGTTTCTTGCTGCTAGGGTCTTAGGAAGGCCTAACACAAAGTCCATCGAAACGGGGTGTGTGGCATAGGTAAAGGTGTGTATAACCCAGTGTTTTACCTCCTCTATTTTGCCAGTTGCCAAACACGACATTGCTTGATGATTTTGACAACATCTCGGGTGAGATTAGGCCAATAAAATCGGTCTTCAACCAATGCAACAGTCTTGTTGCTACCAAAATGACCGTCACCCCTCCAGCGTGTAATTCCCAAACAAGGAAATCTCGTAGAGAAATATGGGAATACACAAGCGGTGTTTCAAGAATAAATACCCATTCTGTAGGGTATAATTACTTCCTTTCACTGATTGTTCACTTAGAAGTGAGATGCACTCTTCTCCAAAATTCAGACATGTAGAATAGTCATCTACGAGACGAACAAATCCGGTCACCTCATGTGACAGCCCGGATTTCGGTACTTCGAAACCCGTGCCATCAGCACAACCCTCTAGGCCGTGTCCCTGAAGTCTATGCGGAACATTGGTATAACCAAGCAACAACAAATCAAGTAAAACATATGCACTGAAACAAACATGAAATAAAAGTACGCTATCCTAAAACAAAAGCTCAAAAGACAGTTCTACTTCCATGCCAACACATGGACAAAAGAACCGACCCGTACCATCGGTGGCCAGCAGGATCACCCCAGATGGTTCGCCAAAAGAATATATCATTTAATTACATTTTTTTCAAAAATAAGGCTTGATATACCAAGTTGTACAGAAAGCTCTCAAAAACACTCTCAAAGTACGCACGGGTCTCCTAGAAGAAGTCTTCAAGAGGTGGCTCCAACTCTTCCCTGGGCACGCAATCCGAATCCTCCGGATCTTCGTCTCCCGAAGCCTCAGCAGCCGCAAGAACATGACTTGCGACGTATAGTCTAAAGGGTGAGCAACATCCTAGCTCAATAGGGAAACAACACAATGAACATATAAGTCAAGCTCTCACATATTCTATGATATTAACAACATGATGTATTATGAATTTACTGGGAAAACAACAGTTTAAATGACTGAAAAATAAATGCACTGAGTGTTACTGTTATTGCACATATTCTCATTGTTCTCAACTTTCCACTGATTTGGCCTAACGACTTAAATCTGTAACTTAAATATTCCCCAACTTACTATAGAGTCGGGCGCCCGATGGAATACCCTCCGTCGTCGTCTAACTAGACAGTTTTCATATCACTGTTTTCATTCATCATTTCTACCCAGGTCCCTTTCTCATAGGCGACAGGGTCTAATACTCATATCAACATCCCTGGGATGTGCAACTGGTGTATGGATTGGACGCCGTACCGGTCACGGATATCCTGTCGCGTCAGTCGTGGGTATCCCGCCACGTCGGTGGGGAATTATGTTCAAATCTTAAATAACAAAAGTATCAAGTGCACTACATATAGTTATTCACCGTGTGATTGTGCTAAACATAATAGATTAGGCCTTGTCAGTTCTCATTCATTCTTGCTTTACAATTTCACATACATCCCTGGGATGTCTAAATCAATGCATCATACAAATGATTTTATCACATTCTCATCCCCTGGGGATGCCACATATTCACTTGTTTATTTTGTGTCACTCATACACACATTTACAATTTCACATTTTCCATGCATTTGAATTCATTTCTATATCACTACATTCATGCTTTTGAAATTAAAATACATGTTCAAGGTATTCCCTACCTCAAAGCCAAGCCATCTTTTAACGCATCGCCATTCCCTAGGGAATCAAACGTATCTAACACACACCAAACCTACACTGCATGTGCCAAAAGTACCCTCAGAAAAGTCCCTAAGAATCTTGGGAACTATAGCTTCCAAGAACAATAATACATTAAAATAAGGTGAAATTCTATGTAATACCTCGCGCGAGCGAGCACTATTCATCGCACGAGCGATCACTATTCATCGCGCGAGTGATCACTATTCATCCCTTGAGCGGTTATAAGCAAGGTATCATCCCCGCTCGAGCGATTTGAAACAAGGCCTTTTGACTTTACGCGACCCTCGCTCGAGCGATCTTCCTCTTCACAAAGTTCCTCGCTCGAGCGACCAAGAACTTTTTCTCTTATATATTTTATCCTTCCTCGCTCGAGCAAGCTATTTTAACCGCTCGAGCGAGGAGCGATGACAGTAATTGCTCGATCATTTCAAGAACTACCCCCTACCTCATTTAATACCCTATTTAAACATCAAAACAAATCTACCTAACAATTAATACCTTATCTAAATCACATATAAACATTTACATACCTTGGATTAATGGGAACTCTTATAGATTTGATCCAAGATCAACCATACCAATGAGGGTTTCAAAATCCTTCTTCCAAACCCTTTTTTCTTGATCATCAACTAGTTCACCACCCTTAGATCTTCTCAAATCTCATCACTACACCTTCCTCATCTCATGTATTAAGGATCTAAGAGGTGAATCTCACCCTTTTCTCAAGAGGATTCTCTATTTCTAGTTCTCTTTTAACCAACCCTTTTTTCTTTTCTTTCTCCCTATCTCACCCTCTCTCTTCCTCTTTAAACTCAACAAGGAGTGTCACGTATGAGAGACTCCTCCCCTCTTCTCTATCTTACTTTGACTAGTGTATTAACCACATACATTCATATTTGTGTTTTGCATCCACATAGCTTACCTACTAAACATATACACTTAAGGTGTACATAGTAATTGTGATTCCCTTGTGAACCACAAATACACAAGTGCTGCGTGCGTCGTGCGTGACGTACACTGTTCCCAAAATCCGGGGTTATTACATTCACTCCATCTTATAAAATTTTCGTCCGCAAAAATTGACAATACACAAAAAAACTAACTTCAACTAGTAACAAGGTCTTCGAATAGGCTAACCATTTAGCCTAATCATCTAATTAAGCATTTGGTCAAAATGGCCCGTAATCAAACCTGCATGAAGGCAAAACATAATCCACTCTATTTGTACAAAACAATAAGGTACTCATCCCAAGCAACCTGAAAATATAAAAACTCATTTAACCGTCATGATCACAATCAGTAGGATACTCATTCTAACTCAACCAACGAGCACCTGCATAAGAACTACACACAACCACACATTCGAATACAACTAGACACATTGCGCCAATTAGACCCAAATGACAAAAATATATGCATAGAGCTATCACCATGTTCACTAGCAAAATTGTGACAATCATGTCACCACAGTTTAAAAAAACTCGACATTCACCTCAAAACCAAAGCAATAAAAAAAAAAATATTCACATCAAAATATGTAAAAAGTATTACATTGCTATTTTCAAAAAGAATTTTAAATGTTAGATGACGACCTAATCATCACCCTGCTCATACTCCTCATCATCGTCATCTCCGTCGTCGTCGTCATCATTATCGTCACCATCGTCACCAACCTCCCCGTGGTAGTGGCACCAGCTGTAGTCGCCCTATTAGCAGGACCCGAGCTAGATGCGCCAAAGATAGTACCTCGAATAGTACCGATGCGCTCCCAATACGTCTGTGGAAACGCATGGCCCATGAGGTCGATGAGGAGCGACTCCTGAAACCGTTGATGTAGCCGAATCTCCCGCCCTTATAGGAGGATCTCCCGCATCATGCTACTGTCGGTGGTTGGGAAGGGCTGTGAAGACGGAGCGGAGGGAGTAGTCGGTTCAGTCGGTGGGGGTTGTGCCGCTTGCCAGGCAACTTGACGATCCCTCTTCTTGTTTAGACTATTTTGGAGTCTTTTTAAGTTTCTACTTAAGTGCTGGCCTAAGAATGGGACGATGTTATCAGTGAGGACGGGCTCGTCTGCTCTCATGTGGAAACCATCTTTCTCGTTGCACAAGTCAAAGAGGCAGGAAATGAGACGGGCGTACGGTAGGCGATTTATGGGTGGTGGAATAGCACCCTTCATGTTTCATTTAAGAGCATGTATAATGCCCTTGAGAACCACCCTAGGTGCGCTAAACCACTTCTTGTGAAGAGCAGAGTGCAGCGCCCTTAAAAATGCGTCACGACGCTCTTGGTCGTGGTCCGCTGGGTATAAATTCTTTTTAAAGAAAATGTCAAGAGGCTACATATGGGAATGAGTGATAGATTCTCCGTCGCAGTGCCAAGAATGAATGTCAACGCGATTGTCTGGAAAGGTACTTCTTGGGCAAAAGGTGGTTGTGAATTGGGTTCTCGGGTGTAGGTGTGAGGGCAATTCATGGCGAGCGAAATGTCGGCCTCGTCAAACTCAAACAACCTTTCGTCTATTTCAACGACGAGAATGTTCTCGTCGGTAGTGGTTTTAAGAGTTTGATAAAATAATTTAACGAGCCGTGGATAATATCGATTCCCAAACGGCATCAATAAGGATCGCATGCGATTTTGCGTGAGAAAATCAGAAGTCCATTTGGTGGACGTAGGATCCCGAAAGCAAGTGGGGTGGATTTCCCACTCGGTTTCAAAGACTTTGGCCCCCCCACCAATCATTCAATAGGACCGGTGCCCCCATTTGAAGTGGTGGTGGTGGAGGTGGTGGTTGTGGCGCTTTGTTGAGAGAAGATGACGATCGGATCGCCACCTTCTTTCTAGGTTGTGGGTTAGGGCTTGTAGAAGCCATTAGGGTGTCAAAAGGAGCTAGATCACTGAAATAAGGTGGATTTAGGGTAGGATTTATCTTTTAAAGCGTTTTTAACAGATCGGATTCTTCGAATCCGGGTTGAAATCGCACTGAGAACAAGATAAATTCCTGTGGTAGTAAATAGTGTTTCCAATATTTGAGAGATTGCACTACCATATAGAATTCTTTATCGTAGGTAGAGTATTTTTGTCTGGCCTCATTTAGCTTCTTACTAAAATAAGCTATCGGATGACCCTCTTGGCTTAACACTCCCCAAATACCTATGCCTGACGTGTCACACGCTACCTTAAAGACCTTAGAAAAGTCAGGAAGGCGCATGATAGGAGCTTCAGTCATTCAAGATTTAATCTCTTTAAAGGCTTTTGCTGCAGCAGGTGTCAATTTAAACTCCCCCTTTTTGATGCAATTGGTGATATGGGATGTTACCGTACTGAAGTTACGGATGTACCACCTATAAAAAGTGGCTAACCCATGGAAGCTAAGAACTTCATGAATGTTTTGAGGTTCAGGCCATTCCACAATAGCCTTGACCTTTTCCTGATCTGCAACCATTCCTTTAGAGGTTACGACAAACCCTAAGAAGACAAAGCTTTGTGACATGAAAGTGCACTTCTTTAAGTTCGCGTATAACTTTTCTCCTCTGAGAGTCGTACAAACTTGCCTTACATGGCTTAAGTGTTGTTCCTTGTCGTGGCTATAAATCATGATGTCATCGAAATAAACAAGGAACTTGCCTATGAAAGGCCTCAATACCTATGCCATGATTCGCATAAATGTGCTCGGGGCATTTAAAAGCCCAAAAGGCATGACAAACTACTCATAAACCATCTTTGGTTTTAAAGGCAATTTTCCATTCATCCCCGGGACGAACTCGGATTTGATGATACCCACTTTTCAAATCGATCTTCGAAAATATAGTGACACCAACCATCATGTCTTACATGTCGTCTAGTCTCGGTATAGGGAACTGATACTTGACCGTAATTTTATTAATGACGCGACTATCAACACACATCCTCTAAGATCCATCTTTCTTAGGTGTGAGCAGCGCTGGCACGACACACTGACTCATACTTTCCTTAATGAATCCCTTCTGGAGAAGTTCGTCAACTTGCCTTTTAACTCTGAATGTTCAGATGGGTTTATGCGATAATGGGGCAAGTTAGGTAACGTAGATCCAGGGACCAAGCCAATGGTGTGTTGGATGTCCCGTAAAGGTGGTAATTTATTCGGAAGGTCTTTGGGAAAGACATCCTGAAATTCGCTCATCATGGGTTCAACCTCCTTTGGAAACTCAATAATAGACTCTTTGGGTGACTCCATTGTAACAAGGACATAGACAATGTCCTCGGTCTTAGCACCTTGTACTCTAAAGGGCTAACAAGGACATAGACAATGCCCTCGGTCTTCTCTCCCTCAATTAGGCCTTTATCATTTGACTTGTTTTCACAGTAGGTGCTTTAGGAGGTAAAAGATTATCTTTATTTTATTTCTGCTGCGAGTGAAAGAACATACGTTCAATCCCTCGAACAATGTCAATATCATACAACCACGGCCTCCCGAGGATGATATGCCCTACATCCATAGGCACAACATCACACCATAAGGTATCCTTATTCAAACCGAATTGTATAGGAACCTGACACCTTCGTAAAACGAGGATTAATAATGAATCGACTCAAACAGTTTTATAGGGTCGCGAGTGAGCTACGGGTGCAAGTCCTAAGTGAAAAACTGTACTTTCAGAAACAACATTGGTACAGCTTCCACTATCAACTATGATTCGACATGTTTTTTACCACACTTGGCTACGATATAAAAGATGCTATCCCGCCATCAATCATCACTCTCTTTAGATTGAGCTAGAGCACATCTAACCACAAGAGCCCCGCGAGATATTACTCTCCTCAACGGGATAGGAGATTTCCCTAAGACAAGCCACATTCCGTTCCCTTGTAAGATCTTCCTCATCACTAGGGAATGATTTAGGCTCATAGACTTCTTCTCCCTCATTTAGCTCATTCTTAGTGTCCTCGGTGATGAAAAAGTTTCGAGAGGGACATTGCTGCAAAATGTCCAATGCCATGACACTTGAAACACCTGTTTTGACCACCAATTTTGGGGCCTTCAAGCATTGGACTTTTACCCTTATCAACTCTGGTTACTAGTGTAGCAACTGAGTTGCACCTAACTGACTGGGTACTGACATTGGATTTTGACACATAATAGTTGATAAGTGTCGAAATATGATCATATTTCACACCCTAAAATGTACACTTAGCCATCCGATGAGAGTAAACTAACGGTTTCTGTGGAGTTTTAATGATTTTAGGAAATTCTGACTCTCGGATCAAATCAATAGTATAAAGGAGTATAAAGACGATATACGCTGGAATGTAGAACTAAGAGAGCATCAAGCACAAAAATCTGTGGAAAAGAGATCGATCTAATCTAGAATCGATCGATTGAAGCATAACGAAGAAATTTCGAAGCTGAGTCTGTCTAGAATCACTCGACAAAACTCAGAACCGATTGATCTAATTTAAATAAATAAATCTCGTACAAGATTCTGTCCATATTCGATTGATCGAAATATGAAACCGATCGATTTTAAGTGAATTGAAATGCGGCAGGTCTCAGTTCAAAATCGATCGATCGATTTTAGTGTTTTGGCAAGGGGTTAGGGTTTCGAAATAAGATCCTATATAAGCTAGATTTAGAGTTACGATTGCTTCTTCTTTTGGAGAGCCATCTTCTTTTTCTTAGCAATTTTTATCTTTCTAGGGTTCCTTTCTTTACCTTTTAGCATTCTTTTCTTATTTCCTAGCCTTTAGATAGTAGATTAGAAATTTATTTTGTGAAAGAAAAATTGTTGCTGATAGATTCAAACGTACATTGGAATTGTTTAAAGCTTTTAACGGTATTTTAATGCATTATTTGAGTTTTATTTCAATCGTGTTGTGTTTTTCCTTAGCAATGTCTAGCTAAATCTTCTTGAGATTTAGGATCTAATGAAATCCGATTTGAGGTATTCATTTATGATTATAGATCTGTGATTGAAATTTTTTTTTAGATGCTCTGGAATTCTATTACTTATTTGTTCATGCCTATTATTGTGAATCCGATCACCATTCTAAGATATGGGAACTAATCATGCTTTTCCCATGAACTCGAATCTGTGATTTGGAATTCATACCCTGTTTTTGCATTGCAAAAAATTGAGGCATTTATTTATTGTGATTAAGAAATTCTTTAATACGATGAATGTTTTTCCTCTTCTCTTATATGGTTTTGGAAGGACATAATCCAAAGATTATTTTTGTGGATTGAATGTTTTATTTTCCATAAACTATTGATTGATTTTGATGTTTATGTGATTTAACATCTTTAAATTTCCAACCAGTTAGATCTATAATTTTGAATGATAATCAGGGATGGGAGGATTTAGTATCTTAAACCTCGCCTGTTTTTCTTTGATTAATATTATTTAGTTTAGTTTATTCTTCTTTTACAGCCATCGAACTTGTTAGGCTAGATTAATATTGTGATAATTCTAGAGAGTTCTGTGATTGGTAGTTATTCCTCTTTAAAAATCTATTTAAAATCCTTGTTGGAACGACCTCGTACTCTGCACCCGTTTACTACGGTACGACTCGTGCACTTGCGAGCATTACACATTTAAAATCACAAGTTTTTGGCGCCGTTGCTGGGGATTGCAAATAGAAATTTTAGGAATTGAAAAATCAGTTTTAGGAATTTTCTAGATTTAAATCAATCTTTCTATTAGTCCTTAAAAAAAATTTAAAAAAAAAATTGTTGGAGCTATCGGTAAACTCTCATGTCAATGCATGGGTTCAATTCAGAATCTTGTGCTATTTGTGGAAATCCAATGCACATTGCACCTATGTGTCCCCTTAACAATCCTAATCTCTACTCTGAACAAGTTTACCCAAATCCTGTTTGGAACAATTGTGACTGACAGAATCCACCCAGTGACATATGGGGGTTTAATCAACCTCCAATGTGTAATATGATGCCTTACTCTGATCAGAGTTCTTACCCGAACAACTTCCGTTATGAGTTTTCACGGCAAATTCAATACTTTCAAGACACAGAACCATATAAACTAACCCAAACTTACTTCGAAGAATATTTAAAAAGTTGTATATACACCATAAATCAAGCACTTTCTAGGTTACAATCTCAAGTTAGTCAGTTGGCCAAGCGCTTGCAAAATGAGGATGAAATAGAGGAGTCCATTATTGACACCAATCTGAATGAAGAACATCTTCAAGAGGACCTCTTTGATTTCGTTCAAGAATATGAGCATGACCAATTGGTCACTACGCTTGAGACTGGCACAATGAGCGTTGAGGTAGTCCGAGTGCGGGAGAAGACGAAATGGAATGGAGCGATTCTGATGTCGAAGAGGAAATTGAGAATCAAATTGAGTCGAGAGAGGTAAAAAAAGGAAACCCTTACAAACCCGTTGGAAGCTTATCTACCCAGCTTGACTGATGAGTTCAATGTCGAGTCAGCACCAGAAGGAATGAGGGTCATGTTAGTTGAATATCCACTCTTAGAAAGTTGCGATAAGGGAGGCATAACCTTTCTGATGAATGTGAATTCGGTTTGGGGGAGAAAGATGAATTTCTAATATGTTGTCCATTTATTGAATACATAAATAATCAACAGAAGACAGAAAAAAGGCTAATGGGTTTGAATCAGGAGTGCAATCATGGGGATGTAAAGTACATGACAGAGATTAAAAGGTTAGAGAAGGACCATATTGGTGGAACTTGGGCACAACATGGGAGTGTAACCAAGTCCCTGATCAGAGAAATGCATGGACTATTAAATAAGTCAATGATCCTTCTCAGAAAAAATTTCATGCATATTTGGGATCCTGGTGGACTTAGATTGTCATTACACCTTGTCGATTAGTTTCACAATTTTCAGTTAAAAAAAAATAAAATTCTTTTCTTTTAAATAGCCATCGGATCAATTAGGCTAGTTAAAGAATGCTTACGATAATTACGATTTAGTTCATTGTCATTGTTTTGCATTTTAGGATTTAGTTTCCCTTTTGTTTTAGGATTTGTTAGGTTTCTTTCGTAGTTTGCTTTTAATAAGTGTAATCACACTTTTAAATTCATAAAATTTTAGTTATTTTACGTTGTCCTTGCATTGTTCCAGAATACTCCCAATGCTACCATACATTATCTCTATCTTAGGCACATTGATCTTTCAATTTTGGTGGCAAAGAATAATTACTACAGGTTTGGGGGAGAACTCTGCTGATTGTACATGCCTACACTTCCATTAGAAACAATGAGGACATTGTTTTATTCAGGTTTGGGGGTGTCATGTGTTTATTTCACGGTCTTTATTTTGCACATATTCATCTTTTAGTAGGTCCGAGCTTTATTTTAAAATACCAATGTTTTGATAATACCCTTAAATTTCAATCAATAATACCCTTAAATTTCAATTAAAAAAAAAAGAAATTTGAGCTGCTATCACATGCTATTTCGCTGTAATTTTCAGACTTTAATTGATGATGCATGTGAATTTAATTTTAATAATATTGATGTTATACCTTGAATGCCTGTATCTAGAACAATAAAATTTAATATGATAATTTTTTTGACAATTCTGATATTCATGCTTAAAATGTTGTGCACTTATACCAAGCTAGGATTTAGAAATTGAATCATAGGTTCTTGGTGGAGACTAAACCCGGTGTGCTTTAGATCCAAATAACCGTCGATGAGTGCTTACATAAACTCGGAGTTTTTCTTTAAATACGACATAATTTTTCCTTAATCTCATATATCTTTGTTTTGACTTCCGACTTTACATGAAATTGAATTTCACATCAGTGTACTAAACATGTTATATGTTTGCTCAAAACAAATAGGGAAGTTTACCATCGTTTGAGGATATGATTGAAGGCCACCATTGGCTTGTTTGTGCTTAAAATGCCCCACCTCGTATGATTTTATCCTTCTAGTACCCCATTGAGTCCACTGAAAAAATTGCTTTTATACATTCTTTGATAAGCCACATTAACCTTTACCCCTACGCCATTTCTAAAAATTTAGCCTTACCCTTCTTATTTATGAGAAATTAGGAACGAGAGATGAGAATGAATGAAATGAGAGTATGCGGAGAGGTACCGAGTTGTCGTGTTTACTAAGAGTGTATGGCAGCAAGATTAGTGAAAAAGGGAGAAAGAAAAATTGAATGAAAAATATGAGGTGCTTCAAAAAAAAAGGGGGGAATAAGAAAAGAAAGAAAAAAAAAATATTTTGAAGAGAGAAGTTAGAAAGGAAGTGAAGAAAAAGAAAAAATCACAAATTAGTTCCGTTTTCCATTTCTCAAAAGTTTTGAATCCCAACTTCCTTTCTTTCCTACTCCTTACCTAAGCCCCATTACAACTCGAGAAAAGACCTTTATGATCCGATCTTGTTTTGGTAACTGTCTTGTGGAGAGTAAATACACTACATCTATGGTACTTGATGTGACGTGCTTAGAATATGCAAGTATCATTTTCATGAGATTCTCAGTTGTTCATTAACTACATCGTGTTTCCTTTATCGTGAGACCTTTTCATTTGCTTTATATTAATCTCTCACATGTGTGCGAAAATTGACCCATCATCGGAGTGCTTCTATTGTTGAGAGTATACCTATTGTGAGGATTCAGTCAGGACATGGGATCCAATGGTTTACAGTTTGGATTGGTTCCAAGATAAATGAATCATAGTTGTGGTATGCACACACTTCACATTCAAGCATGAGTGGATGAGTTATCTACAAATTAAAACATTAGACTAATTTAAATGGATACTAGTATGATCAGTGTGGCATTGATATTTGAAATTGAGAATTCGCATGTTGTATTGATTAATGGTTTTGTGCTTTAAAATTAAATATGTTATGAAAATCATACTTTTGAAAACTCAATTTTACCGATGGTTTTGAAAATTTTGGAAGTTTGTAGGTAACTTCACTGAAAACTCTCAGGAGACAAAACCCCTTCACTAAGGATCACCTAGCGGTTTAGAGGCTTGTTGCATACACTAAATGCAACCATGCTCTGTACGAAAGTGGTCTTTATCTTTATTTTAGGATGTTAGTTTATTTTCCTTGCTATGTTTACCCTTGCCTTTACTCGAGGACTAGCAAAGTGTAAGTTTGAGAGTGTGATACGTATTGAAATATGATCATATTTCATACTGTAAAATATATACTTAGCCATCTGATGAGAGTAAACTAATGGTTTCTGTGAAGTTTTAATGATTTCAGGAAATTCTGACCCTTTGATCAAATCAATAGTATAAAGGAGTATAAAGACGATATACGCCGAAATGTAGAACCACGAGGGCATCAAGCACAAAAATTCGTGGAGAAGTGATCGATCAAATTTAGAATCGATTGATCGAACTCAGAACTGATCGATCTAATTTAAATAAATAAATCTTGTACCAGACTGTCTAGATTCGATCGATTGAAATATGAAACCGATCGATCGATTTTAAGTGAATTGAAATGCGACAGGTCCTGGTTCAAAATCGATTGATCGAATTTGAGAATCGATCGATCGAATTTGAGAATTGATCGATTGATTTTAATGTTTTGGCAAGGGGTTAGGGTTTCGAAATAAGACCCTATATAAGCTAGAGTTAAAGTTAGGGTTAGTTGCTTCTTCTTTTGGAGAGCCGTCTTTTTTTTTAAGCAGTTTTTATCTCTCTAGGGTTCCTTTCTTTAGCTTTTAGTATTCTTTTCTTATTTCCTAGCCTTTAGATGGTAGATTAGAAATTTATTTTGAAAAGAAAGATTCTTGCTGGTAGATTCAAGTGTACATTGGAATTGTTTAAAGCTTTTAACGGCTTTTAAAGGTATTTTAATGCATTATTTGAGTTTTATTTCAATCATGTGTTTTTTCCTTAGCAATGTCTAGCTAAATCTTCTTGAGATTTAGGATCTAATGAATCTGATATGAGGTATTCATTTATGATTATAGATCTGTGGTTGAAATTTCTTTTAAGATGCTTTGGGATTTTATTGCTTATTTGTTCATCCCTATTATTGTGAATTCGATCACCATTCTAAGATAAGGGAACTAATCATGCTTTTCCCATGATCTCGAATTTGTGATCTAGAATTCATACCCTGTTTTTTCATTGCAAAAATTTGAGGCATTTATTTATTGTGATTAAGAAATTCTTTAATACGATGAATGTTTTTCCTCTTTTCTTTTATGGTTTTGGAAGAACATAATCCAAGATTATTTTTGTGGATTAAATGTTTTATTTTCCATAAACTATTGATTGATTTTGATATTTATGTGATTTAGTATCTTTAAATTTTCGACCAGTTAGATCTATAATTGTGAATGATAATCAAGGATGGGAGGATTTAGTATCCTAACCCTCGCCTTTTTTTCTTTGATTAATATTATCTTGCAGTTTATTCTTCTTTTACATTCATTGAACTTGCTAGGCTAGATTAATATTGTGATAATTCTAGGGAGTTTTGTGATTGGTAGTTATTCCTCTTTAAAAAGCTATTTAAAATCCTTATGGGAATGACCTCGTACTCTGCATCCGTTTACTACGGTATGACTCGTGCACTTGCCAGTATTACACATTTAAAATCACAACAATAGTTAAGACCTATAACCGGATCCACTAGTATCGAAACGTTTGGTTTGAGGGGTCCTAAGGTACCGCTCTTAACTCTTTGACTCTAGAGAAACACTCATTGAGATTTGTAACGGGTATGGAATGAGTTCCCTTTGAGGTTCTGGGCAAAGGCCCATCCGAAATCGGGATAAGGTAACTCTTTTAAGTTCGTCCACATTGGCCTGGGACATTAAGTCTTCAAACTTATCAATGTACTTTATGACCGATGAATTCCCTTGGCGCAGTGATTGCCACTGATCAAGAAGAAGTTCATCATAGGAAAGAGGAACATACTTCTCTTTTAGTTGGATCTTCATATCATCCCATGTGGAAATGGGAAGAACTTGAGACTGCCTACGACGCTCTATCCCCATCCAGTAAAGCCTAGCTTGCCATCAGCTTGACCTTGGCAAACAAGACTTTACGCTCCTCAGACATGGCATACCATTCGAAGTAGTTTTTCAAGTCAGTCATCCACTAGAGATAGACTTTAGGTTGTCTTTTCCCATCAAAAGTAGGAGCGTCCATTTTAACGGACTTCATGATTTTGTCGTCCTGATTGGTTTGGATATCACGCCGGTGACGACCATCTCTCCTACGGTTATTAATGTAGCCTCGATAATGATTCTCAGTTATGACCTCATTCGTCTCTTCAACACGGATCACCAAAGCCTCATGCCGGGCATGTTGATCACGCAACTAGTTTTGCAATTGATTGTGGGGATCAATCATCTGGGCTTGAAAATCGGCTTGACTTGCAGTCAATTTAGACGCAAGTTCCTTAATGAGGGCTTCTATCTTAATGGGATCCATTACTAAGCAAGACATATCAAAATGAACCCTAG
Organism: Chloranthus sessilifolius; assembly: GCA_021018995.1. Classification (NCBI taxonomy): domain Eukaryota; kingdom Viridiplantae; phylum Streptophyta; class Magnoliopsida; order Chloranthales; family Chloranthaceae; genus Chloranthus; species Chloranthus sessilifolius. The sequence goes on along the minus strand of CM037589.1, from coordinate 124,263,687 downwards.
AATCTATATGAACATCAACAACCCTAAACTGACAAATCTCTGATACCAAATCTGATGTGGAAACTGACACAATGTAATTGCTAGGGCTGAGATTAATAGAAAATTAGTAGAAACAATTAAACAAAAAATCTCCTCAACAGTTTATCAAGAAAATACCAATAGATTCAATTAAATGGTTTAATTCTAGCCCGAACTAGTGTTACTTTCGCGTACGTTCCCTATCGGATCTAGAAGATTAGGGTTCTTAGCGAACGACTAGACCTCCGACAGTTTTAGAGTTTTGAGAACTCAAAAGTGGGTTCTTTCGATACTGTGCGAAAAGATAGGCAAATAATGGATTTCATATGATATAGATAGGTTAGGGTTTAAACAGTTACGCAACTCATAGATCAAGGACGATAGAAATGAGAGAAAAGTTTGTCTCGCACCAAACCGCACGTGCGATGAAGAATTGCTCTTCGGATGAGAGAATCATACCCTCATAGAAAACTTAATCAAAAGCTCTCAAAACTTTGCAAAAGCAATCGTATATTAACCATCAATGAATAAAAGTATTTTTACAAGCCTTTAAATAGGCAAAGCAAACCCTAACTCGAAATAAAGTGTCTTGAAAACTTAAAACACTGAAATGGCAAGTTTTTCCAAAGAAAATTAAAATCCCGTCTTTTGGCGGACGTATCTCGCGGTTGATCGATCGATCAAATATTTAGAATCGAACGATCGATTGATAAATAACAAATTCGCATAGGAACCTGTTCACAATCAATCGATCGAATGCTTGGAATCGATCGATCGACTGGGAAGAATAAGTTTGTTAAAAGAACCTATCCTCAATCGATGATCAAATGCCTAGAATCGATTGATAGACTAAAACAACATTAATTTCGTAAATCTGTACGGTTCTTCTAAAAGAACGCTTTCACATTCTTCTTTCGCCTTCGATAGGTTATGGCCGGCTGCTTGAATCAGATGTCCCCATGTTACTTCTGAAGATCAATTTATCGATAAATTCACAAAGAAAGTTGGGAAAATAAGGTTGACGACAATTACCTCCAAGTTGGGGATGACTGCAACCTATGCACCAACTTGAAGGGGAGTGCTAGAATATATATTATATGGGCGTTTATATTATTAGTGGGTGTGTTGTAAGTAAGTAGGGTATAGGTTTTAGTTCTTTTCTCTTACTTCCATAACACTGTAATAGGTGAAATGTAAGTTTCCCTATATATAATATTAATGGAATGGGCTTGAAACAATTCTCTCAACCCTAATTCTTCTTATCTCTTCTTCCTTTTCCTTCTCCAAACCATAACCATAATTTCTCAACCCTAAAGCTAACAGTTTTGACTAATATCTCTCCACTCTGGTGATATGGATAAATTGTTGTTTTCAGCCTCTTTAGGAGAGAGTCCATGCGAAAAAATAATTTTGTACAAAGCATTCGAGTTGAAACAAAGACAAATCCTAGGTAACCTACAGATCCCTTCAGTCATACCAACCTTAAAAAGTTCACAAAAAATCCTTAACTAAAGGTCCCGACACTGGTACCTATGGCCCGAAGGCACAAGAATTGTGTTGGGTCGTCCCAGTCAAGGATCGAAAGACTTCGAAGCAGAGATTGGAACACTCCGCTCTGCTTCGAGGTATCGCGGATAAGAAATATTGTCCGACAAGCACCAACCATTGCGTAATAAGAACTTCATTAGGATTAATAGGAAAAATGAGTGCATAACCTCATTGTGATCGTGTAATACTAAAAGAGCTTCCCGCATCCACTACTACTAGTTGGGTATTGATTCAACCACCCTCCCAGCAATTCAAGTAAATCAAATAATCATGGTCATATCTCGATCCCATCCTTCCCTTGTTTGTGTGAAGGAGGTCGTCCTACTCGCGAAAAGGTTACTACGGTCCGCACCACGTCCCACGTGCCGAATCAAAAGAGGAAGAACCACCCTTGCTTGCATCTCTGTCAGCTCCACAAGTTGGTTTGCCACCAAAATTGGTCCTTCCCATATAGTGAGGGGACTCATAGTGGCTCAAGAAACTACTAGAATAATTTAATTGACACAAAGAAAGTAATTTAGTGAGGGTACGTATTATGGTCTCAAGCACATGTGGCATGAGTTAACATGCACAGTCACCAAGTCGGAGTACGAGAATAAGTTAGCAAGTGAAAATTTCTGAAAAATTGGCAAAAAGATGTAAAGATTTAGTTTAGACATTTATTCAAAATTCTCAACATATCTTTGAGAAAAAATAACCCATTAGTGAGCATTTATAGATGATAACATATTACCACAGATAATTATATATTCTATTAAAAAATTTCTAACAATCAAAATACCTTCGGGCAAAACAACACAATATTGAATATTTACAATGATCGCATGCTTCTACCATAGTCGAAAAAAGGCGTTCAAATCGAGATATATTTTTTTAAAAACATTTTTTAATATTGTAGTTAAAAAGACACATTTCAAAACTGAAACACAATTTTAAAAAAAAAACGGAGCTTTTATGAATATAATTACATCTCATATCAAGTAATCCTACACTATACAGTTCACTCAATCGCTCCACAGTCAACTGGAGTGGCTACTCTGGACACTAGACGACAAAACCTTGATAAGAAGTACTTAAATATCAGTAACTAATGTCAATCTTCTCTATAAAACAAAACATCTTAATCATTTAAGTGACCAAGGTTATCTCAACATCTCCTTTTGTGTCTCCCATCCTCTCCCTCGCAAATATTAAGGGATGGTCAACAAACACCATCTCAATGACGGATTAGCTTGTTATGCTCTCATTAGACAAGTTAATCTCATTAAACACGGGGTCACTCTCCTCACTAACATCATATGATTATCAAGCTTATGAATAACATTTTTGTTAAGGATATAACTAATATGCGAAAAATGCCAAGGCATTATTAATGGAGTGGAAAGTTAGGCCCTTATTGCTTTTGGGTCATAACATACCAACACGCTCTGAAAACGTAGTGAACAAGTCTCGAAAGTGGGTACCACACAAAAAAGGGTATAAGAGTGAAAGCCATCACAGAGGAGGCTTCCACAACAAAGTTAAGCAACACGTTAATCTTATTAAACAAAGTCATAAGAATGTCAAGCTTATAAATAGACTCTTAGCCATCAATTCGGGCCAAAATCTGTCTTTCACACTTTTCAGTGGCACTGTCAACCATAGAAGTTAGCTTTTCACTGAAGTGAAGGAATAAAAGGGCTCTTCATAAGCTTGATAATCTTATTATGATACCGGTAACGACCTATTAATCCTTTAAACAAATTATTTCATAATCAATAGTTAGCATATAACACATCCTCGATGCATTATCAAATCATCATAAATCAAAGCAAATAAATAATGAATGAAAGAATATCCATAAACATTCTTAAAAATAATAACAATGATAATAATAAATAAATAATAAAAGTCTCACGGAGAGAAAGACCACATAAAAAATCCAACATGTCAAGCCTGATAAAAATCATTTTTTGTTGTCTTTCTCGCACCATCATAAATATAACGTGAAAAAAAGGAAAGGAAAAAAGATAACCGCATGTTTTAGAACAAGAAACCAAGATCCCAGGATGTGGACGCAGGGTTAAATCCTTTGGCGGAACTAATTGGGTGCCATGAACGCAGGGTTAAATCCTTTTGGCGGAACTAATTGGGCGCCACATGGCATTCTAACATAGATGTGCACAAGGTTGATCCAAGACTATAAACAAAATGAAAAAAACATTTTAATTCAAGAATTATTAAAATAAATATTAACTTGAAAAATTAAGTTACTATTAATTTTCATATTGCTAGATAGGGCTGCAACCGAGCCAAGTCGAGGCCAAGCTTGGGTCAGCTCTAGCTCGGCTCTATCTTATATGAGCCAAACTCAAACTAGGTTCTAGGACCTTTGAGCCTTGAGCTCTAGCTTAGCTAACCGAGCTTGAGCCTAGTCTAGCTTCGAGCCAAATAAGTTCTATTATAAAAATTTTCTTGCTATTGATTTTTTAGAAACCTTATTTTTTCCTTTTCATGAGTTGAAAACCCTACAAAATTTAATAAATGAAAGCACTAATCTCTTTTAATCCTTTATTCGATTTTGGAAAAAGAAGAAGTTTAATGGATCAATCAGAACTGAGATGGTTGATTGAAGAAATGTGTTTATATTTAATGTATTAATTATTGATTAAAAGCCTAGTTGTGTAGGTGCAGCCAATATAGAGTAGCCGTATAGGTGTGTGTTCTTTCATTGGTCGATTGTCCTGTTGCTTGATGGTGGTTGCTCAGACAAGGGAGAGCACGAGATTTAATGGTTGCAAAGAGAGAGACTAAATTGAAAATGAGTTTTTGATGATAAAGGTTATATATTTAATTACATAATTATCTAATATAAATAACTGTTAAGAGGAAATATAATAATTTCTTATATTGATAAAAAGTAAAATAATAATAATAATTATACATAATAAAAAGTAAAATAATATATATATATATATATATATATATATATATATATATATATATATATATATATATATATATTATCTCTTTAAAATTAAAAGAGTTGGGAACGGATGAACCTTAGGAGAGAAGAGTGTGCCACATAACATATGAGTGCCACGTGGCAGCTCAAAAGGACACCATGAGGGCACTTTTCCTTGAAAATAATAATAATAGTTAATTATAAAAGTAACGAATAAATAAATAATAAAAAAAGTAGAAGGAGAGAGAACCTGATTGAGTTGGGTCGGGCGCGAAGTTGAGGAGGGAGTTTTCGATTGTTAACGGCGTCTATCACCGCAGAGAGACGATCTCCGAGTTTCTTCTCTGGCTTCGACTTGGCCTTCGAATTGGGCTCGTGTTCCGACCCGGCCCATGAAGAAGCCCGTCTAGCTCCAATGAGTAGTGGCGATGCAAACCAACTCCTGATTCTCCCCACTCCTCCCATCCTTCCAAATCCCTAACTCACTCTTCTCACTTGTCCTTAAAAATGAATGACGGAATAATGAAGGAAGGGTACTGGTATTTGCAACCAAAGATTCTTCTTTCTCAACCTAGATTCTTCTTTCTCAACCTATGTTTGACGTGTTTACATAAGTGGATGCTTTGAAATAGACTATGGAGATCAATTTTGTCCCAATCTTCCATACAATAAATTTTGAGCTCATGTTCCTATCATCATAAGATCAGATTTTGATTCCACATGAGACACTTCCGAAAATTGATATGAGAACCATGGTTGATTATGACATGTTCATGATCAATTTTCTTTTGTGCGCCACCACAGATCAAAGTTTGATTGTGCGATTGGAGAGCCATAAACTCAAGATATATTGTGCTAAAGATTCGGACGAAAAACAATTTCCATTGTCAAATTTAAAGCAGTCAACAATTTAAGCTTTTGAAACCCGAGTTGAGAAGGAAAAATCGTGTGTTGTAATCATGACATTTACCGGTCACTTTTAGGGATGCGTTCTATATGAAATCAACATCAGACTGTGTGATAGGTGAGTATAATCTTAAGATCTATTATATAGAATATGGGGACGAAAATGTTCTATGATTCAAGGCAGTGGGCCCAAAAACAATCTCATTGGACGATCTTAAGCATTCCATTTATATATGAAAAAAATGAACTGCTTATAGTTTATAACAGATGTAACTAAATAATAAAAGATGCGATGGCCCAGTAGGTACACTACTTCCGATGTGGGAGAGTAGTTCATCGGCTCGATCCTTGTCCTCCATGTTGTTTTCTACACCAAGTTATAATCTTAGGGTGATTTTTTTTTAAAAATGTGTTAGAGTACCTTTATTTGCACCCATCGGATCCTTGAAAGCACCCATAGATCTTTCTTCATCCCAATCTTCCACAATGGATATTGAGATCATGAACATACTAGTTACGTGGAACACAACCCAAAAAATGATTGGAAAATCATGTGTACATTTCACGCTCAAACATGATTTTCAAGTGACTTTTTGGGATGTGTGTCACTTGGAATTCAACAACTAACCGATTGATGGTACGCAATGATCTCAAGATCCATTGAGTGGAAGATTGGGACAAAAAACAATCTCCATATTCTAATTCAAAGTAATCAATGGTTTTGGCGTGGGTTCCCTCAAAGGTTCAATGGGTGCAAATAAAGGTGCCTAATGTGCTAATCATGACTTGTTAGTTGAACTACCTTTTTTTAGGATGCCGCCGGGCATAGACGTCCCAGATGTAGTGCTTGTGCGAACTGCATGCATAGAGGAACTATTGTTAGCGCAGGACATTGGGAGGAGACCCGCACAACGGAAGAGAATACTGGTTGAGCAATACTCAACTGATTAGTTGAACTACTTTGATTATCGAACATGTACGCCACGTGGCCTGAAAATAATGTTCATGACATAATTTGTTTAAAGGCAGTTGTATGAGTTAACATTTTAGATAATTAATGTCACACAATTAAAGGTGCAAGATATTGGTCCTATCAAAAAAAAAAAAGAGGTGTAAGATACTGGCAATCCAAACAGTTAAAGTGATAGCTCATACATTAAATGGAAATGGGCCCAAAAATACACTATTTGGGAGATTTGAATCATCCACTTTGTGCCTAATTTTTAATGGCTGACATTAAAATTCATCGATGAGATGGATCACATCCGTTTATAGGTTTCATTATTTGGTTTAGATAGTTTGCATTGACCCCTAGTTTTTAGATCTTTGACTATTTGACTTTTGCATGAATTCTAACCATTTTTTGCAGAATTTGGACTGTTTTCTAATTTTGATTGAAAGTCAGCTCTTTGATCAAAAGTCAACCCTTTGACCACCTGTTGATGTGTCAGCACAAACTCTCTCAGTTTCACAGAGCAACTTATCATTCTGTGTGGCACAGTTTCACCCAATTCAGGTGACTTAAAGGCTATTTTAGTGACTCTTTGACTGACTCGTCAATTATTGACCTAAAGTCAACTTTTTGACTTTCATAGGTGGATTCTAAAACGCACCCACATACCTTTTGGCAGTGGCTAGCTGCTCTTATAGGTTAGACTAGGTAATCAGTGAGACCTGGTGTGCCCCCTAACAATTCTTAAACTTAAATTGGGATGCACTTAGAATATCCTTTTAAGTTGGTGTGCTTGTAGAAAGTTTTAGTGACTGCTTCAAGATGCTTGAATACCCTTTTATTCTATTCGTGTTTAACTCCTTAAATGATGTTCTAACAATCTCTCTTTTAACAAAAATCTCATGCGCATGAAATCTCTCCCAACTCTTCTTAAAAATTTGAAACTCTCTATATTTCTAATCCTTAAAATCCTAAAGCCTTAATTCGGGTCCAATCTTTGACTCAAACCCTAATTAATCTAACCCGTATAAAGCCATTTTATTCCTAAACCTAACCCTAATCTCCACTATTTCCTTCCTCTCTCGCACGCCCTCTTCTCGCCTCAATCTCAAGCTCTACCTTGCAACACCACAAATAAATAAAAAAATAAAACAGCCCTTGTTGCTGCACTTATGAAGAAGAAGATTCAAAGACAAAGAAGATTTGAAGAAGAAGATTAAGTATCGACCTCAATCTCCATTAAAAGAGATCTAAAACTTTCGAGATTGCACCCTCAAGCTTTGGGAATTCATCCAAATCATCTTCCGAGGTGAATGCCCTCACATCACTTCCAAACTGCCCAAAAAACCCCCGACTGGAGGCCGAAATCCGATAAAAATACCTTTTTATGCAATACAATCAGATTTTATATGGATTTCGGGGACTGCCACGGTCAACCTATTGACCCAAATGATCCCAATTTTTTTTTGGGATTTCCTAATACCATAATGATTGTTTGAGCTCAGATGATGATGTATGGGCTCAAATGATCTAAAACAAATGTTTTGGAGCCCCAAAGGGCCAAATTTGCTGAAACTGTAGAATTTTAACTCTTTCACGGATTTTGGGGGCCATCGGGATAAAACTATTGACCCAATGACCCCCAAAATTTTTGTGGGAGTAGGTTATAATATGAGGATCATTTGAGCTCAGACAATCCGCAGGTTAAAACAATCTAAAAGATGTGTTTCAGGGACCCAAAAGGTCAAAATTTCTAAAAGTACATAATTTAGGCAATTTCCATGGATTTCGAAGGCCACAGTGGAACCACGCAATGGTTCCCAAATTTTTTTCTAGGTATATTTTAATAATATGAACATTTGAGCTCAGAAGATGTGGTGCAGGATAAAATGACTCGGGCTAAGACTTTTGGGTCCCGAAGGGCCCAAAAGCATTTTTATACACAACCACTGGGTTGCGAGTGCATTGCAGGCCAACAACTAGGAGCCTGGCCGGTTTAAGTTGATCTTAAGCGAAATTCTCACTTTGGGGCCCTATTTCAAATAGTTAGTGGCCCAATAGGTAAGAAAAATTTATTTGGATCTGAAGTTGACCTGGCCCACTTCACCTAGATACTACCTCTATTATTTTATAATAGATATTAAATTTGATCATTTATATTAATTTATCATAGATATATGTGGCTTGTTGTGGGGTTTTGGACCTCACCTGAGAAAACATTTCAATGAGAGTCATATTTATTTTTCAAGACCTAACTGCCCTAGAAATTTCATAAATTTCTAAGTTGATTTGACCGCTTTTCTCCATCAGAATTTTTTTTGACTATTTATCACATGATCAAAATGAGTGAACTAACTCCAGATCAAAACTGAGAAATTTTATATCTTAGTATCCTAGTGATATGTACGAAGCGATTAGTCATATTCTAATCATAAGATCAGACGTGGTTTTTTTATCGTAGCAAGTCGATCAAACTTTGACTATTAATATCGGGACAATCTTATGGCGGAATTTCGCATATTAGTAGTTTAAATCGATCAGATCGATGTGATCTCTTCAACCATTTCGAAAACAAATCTAGAATTGACCTAAAGATTGCTCAAATATATATTATGTAGATCATGAATTTGATATATTACTAAATTGTTAAATATACATAGGGACACTCCGTATCTCAAATCATAATAGGATCTATGTTAAAATCGTCTTTTACCTAACTAATAATGTGACATGATTTATAATGCTTATTTTATTCTTAAATCTATTGATTCATGATATAATGATTGAATTATTGATGTTACATAAAATTTTATTTACTGTCATATCTATGTGTTTGCATCATATTCCATGTATTAACATTTAACCTATTTTACATGTAAGAAATAATATGAGAAAAGTTTACCTGTTTACCGATGGTGTAGTTACCATCGCAAGATGTCACAAGACTCGACTTGTGTCATCTAATCCGGAAGTTTCCCTTTCATACCACGAGATGTGAGGATTGCTTCCATGAGAAAGGATGCTAGTTGGGTCGAGTGACATATCCTATGATCCTTACTGCATTATCGGTCTCATTGAGATAGAATGATTGTTTTTATTTTATATTTTTGTATGTTATCCGCCTTTGTATGTTTCATGTATTTTTGTCTTTTGCTCTATATGTTTGCATCACATAGAAACCTGTTATGGCATCCTGAGTCTAACACGTAATATACAACTAGTACGCATGCCTTTACTTGGGTGTGGTTTCAATTGTGATGACATCGAAATGACCATGATGAGTCTATCACATGTCTCACAACATATGATGGTATGGGACGCCATGTCGAGTGTGAGTGTGATTCCTTTATCACGTCGGTTTGAGGTGTGATTAACGATTCTCAATAACATTTGAGTTCTTATAAACACTGAAAAGATTATCTGTCTCTCATGTTCTTGAAAACTTGTAATGTTGTAACTCTATAATATCCTGTAACTGAAAACACTGTTGTGAAGGCCAACTAAATCTGAAATATCCGAATCTAAATCTATACGTGTCATGCTTTACACCTAGTCACTGTAAAGACTCAACACCTATAGCCGAGGTGCGGTGTGACAGCCCGGACTTCGGCACCCCGAAACCCGTGCCATCAGCACGATCATCTTGACCGTGCCCCTCAACTATGCACGGAACACTGGTATATCAAGCATAAAATAAATAAGAACAACTTGCGGAATTTAAATCTACATAGAAATACTTCTCAAAAGACAGTTCTACCCTCATGCCTCTGCATGAAGGGAGAACCGATCCGAACCATCGATGATAACCATCATCATGGATGGTTCGCCCAAAAGAATACACTGATATCCATATACACAAGGTTTAATCAAAACCAAAGTGCTTGACATACCAAGCCGTACATAATCTCCAACTAAAACTCCTCAAGGTCGCATGCAGAGTCCTCTAGAAGAAGTCCTCGGAGGTGGCTCTAACTCCTCGCCGCAAGGTCCACTCACCGGGTCGGCGTCTCCGAAGCTCGGCATGCTAGCAGTGGACTGACGATAGTATAGTCTATAGGGTGAGCTACATCCTAGCTCAATAGGGAATGTAACACAATTGAACATATAAAATATAACTCACATGTATTCTATGATATGCATGCATGATATGTCTATGCATTTATTGATGAAAACGATTAAAAACACTTCAATCGGTAGATTACTCATGTCTTTTAGTTAATCATGAATGATGTTGAGAAGGCCTAAAGCAAAACTTAAACTTCAACTTAAGTAATCCCCGAGCAATATAGCATCGAGCCCCGACGAGATACCCTTCATCGTCATCTATATAGACAGTTTTAAATGTATTCCCTGGGAATATCAATAGTACCCAAGCCCCTTTCCCCTGGGGATTGGTGGCGGGTTTCACATCTCATCAACACCGCAGACGGATAAGCCTCCGTGCCGGCCTACGGATTAGCCGCCGACGGATCACGGATATCCCCGCGTCGGCCGTGGTTATCCCGCCACGCGTCGGTGGGTAACCTATCAAACCTCAAATAACAACTATATCCGTGCCTTACATATAGTTATTCACCGTGTAATTGTGCATTCTTATATCAGTTAGGCCTCATCAAGCATGATTCAATCATGGATACATCCCTGGGATGTATCCATTCACTTGCATCACACCTGATGCCTTTACTTCTTCACTTCATCATCCCCTGGGGATGGTTCATTTAAGTTCTCTCCTGAATGTCACACACGCACACTTTTCATAATCATTGAGTAGTAAAAACATTTGAATTGAATTGATATCACTACATACATGCTCTTGTAAAATAAAGTACATGTTCAGGGTGTTCCCTACCTCAAGTCTTCACTTGATCAATGCATCAAGGTCCCACGTGACTCCTTGTGCACCAGTCCACACGTATCACCTATGGTACCACATCACAGGTGAAACACATCACAAAGGATGCCATAAAGAAGGTATAAGATCCCCCAAGAATCTTAAAGTCAAACCAAAAGTCAACATAGTTTACTACAGTCGATTAATCGAACTCCAAAATCGATTAATCGAATCTGATTCGATTAATCGATTTCCAAAATCGATTAATCGAAAGTCAATATCGATTAATCGAAGCAATTTCGATTAATCGAAATTCTCCTTTCGAAAGTCCATTCTCGATTCAATTGAATTGTCATTCGATTAATCAATCCAATTTCGATTAATCGAAATTCTTCTTTTCGCAAAGTAAATTCACTGTTCGAACAGTCGAGTTTTCATTCGATTAATCGAATCCAATTTCGATTAATCGAAATCCTTCTTTTCGCAAAGCAGACTCTTAGTTCGAATAGTCGAGTTTCACAAGTTGATTAATCGATTCCAAATCGATTAATCGAAGTTATTTCCTCCAACCCCTGGGGTCCACTGGAGGTTCTCAGTCGATTAATCGATTCCCAAATCGATTAATCGAAATCCAAAGTCGATTAATCGAAATCCAAATTCGATTAGTCGAAATCGGGGTCCTCTGACTCTTCAACTTCCTGGCCAATTTCGATTAATCGAAACCCAATTTCGATTAATCGAAATTGTCAGATTCAGCCCCTTTCGTGCTGTTCTTCCCAATCTTTTTCCATACTTTTTCTTCTATTTTTCTAAGCCATTATCCTATGATTTAACCCACATTTTACTGCAACTTAACCCCTATAATCTATGCACCTTATTTACAAAAATTTTACCTTGAATAGATCTTAAGTTGATTTCAAATCTAGGGTTGGAAGGCTAGGGTTCCAGCTTTGGTTTCTAACGGATCCAAGTCGCGTTGAATCCAGCTTTTATCTCTTGAATCCCCCCCCTCCAATCGGTTGCAATAACTCCTCTCTTACTTTTCTCTCTCTCTCTCTCTTCTTTACTCTCCTTCAACAACCAACAATACACATCTAGGGTTATTAAACCCTTTTATCCCCTTTTTCTCTCTTGTGTGTTGAGCACATACACCGCGGTAGGTGTATGCGACTTCACATTTACAACACACATCACATAGGCATTCTATTTTTTCACATCTCATCCGTTCATCACACTACATACTGACTGTTGGCCTTCCATTTGGTCAAACCTATGACCGATCGGGCACGGATCCCGAGGTCATAGTTTGTGTGATTTTTCGGGCTATTACATCCTCCCCACCTTGGGAATTTTCGTCCTCGAAAATAACCCAAAGTTTGTGTCTCTGTGTGTCTGTCTCTCTCTCCACACCCTCAGGTGAGGGGATCCAATTTCGTTAGACGCATTTAAGTATTTACACATTCTCACATATAAGCAAGGAAGAAGAATCAATTTCACAAAAAGAAAAAATTTAGGATTTGTATTAACGAGTGAGTAATTTTACAATGCCAAAAATTGGCGTACACAAAAATACATAGGTATCCAGCAAATGCAAAATACATTGGTCGACGGTGGCTGGCAGGCTGGTGTCTGGTCTGAGCTGGGTGGCCGTGGGGGCGGCCGGGCCGGTGGGATGTGGATGTGGAGGGAACCGCGTCTGTGGTGGGATGGAAGACGGGTCCTCTATGGAAGGCGGTGCGTCCGGCCGTCCATTCTTCTTCGCGGGCCAGCATATCCATGTAGGTGTGGGGGTAGATGAACTGGAGGGTGTGAAACATGAGGAAATCAATTCTCCTGTTCATCCTCTCGTTATTCGCTTCCATTCTGGCCAACACGTCCTCTATGGTAGGACCGGATGGAGCGGCGCGCCGGCGGTAGGATGAGGTGGGTGTCGCGGGCGCGGAGTGTGCAGGTGGTGTCGGCGTGGCTGTGGTGTGGGAGGGAACCCTCTCCACAGATGGCTCTGCTGCGGCAGGGTGTGCCCCACCCTCAAGTGGGTCCTGCTGAGGTGGTGGGGGTGGTGGCGGTGCTACTGCTGGCGGAGCGGGACCCGAGCGGTAGGGTCCGCTTTAGAAGGTTGTAGCAGGGTCCATGAAGACTTTTGTGAACGCCTTCACGCTGATCCGTAGCCCCTCACCTCGTGGAGGTGAAATAGTGTAGGAGGGCTCTTGAGTAACACTCCAACATGCTCGAGATGAGTCGAGCATACAGATCTTCTCCTTGGGCCGCATGTTGCCCTTTCATCACTTGTTTCTTGATGTACCGTGATCCTCAAGGATGACCATGGTAGCATCAAACCATCGCCATGTAACAGAAAGTGCATGTTGCACTTTATCCACGCGCTCCGTGTCGTGGCGCATCGGGTAAAGGTTGCATTTTATTATGGAGTCGAGCATCCACATGTAGGGTGGAAGATCGACCTCTTGATGGACGTGTTGACCCTTCTTCCTGCTGGTCATGCGAGTCATGACCTCTTCAAACGGGGTTCCTTTTCAAAGGGTGGGAATAGGGTAGTCTCGGAGTAAAGTCGAGGTAGCATTCAAGCACCTCATGTATGTGTCGCATTTAGTGATCGTATAGAGACGCACTCGATCTTGGTTATGATACAATCGTCGCTAGGGCCATTGGTTAGCCCTTGGTAGAACAATCTCACCAATCTAGGGTAATAGGAACCCCGGATTGGTTTGAGAAGGTTGCCGAGTCCGGCACTAGTTAGGTAGTTCTGAGCCCATTGGGTCTCGCCCGGTAAATCGGGATTTGTGAATAGGGTAGGGTCGATGGTGTATTCGACCTCAAAGGTCTTGGCAGCCCACCACTCGTTTGGTTGCTCCACGTTGGTGGGTGGTGGTGGCATGGGGGTGGATTCGCGGGGAGACTCGCCCGTAGATGCGCTCGTCGAACCGGAGGTGGTCTCCGATTCCGACGGTGATGGAGTCCTCACCGGCGATGGGGTAGGTGGTGGTGGTGCGGCGTTCTTACGCCTAACCGGTAGCTTGGAGGTTGCCTTCTTCGAAGACAAACGGGTTTTGGGCGGCATATTGGGAAAATCTAGGGTTTTCTAACTCAAATTGAAAGGAAAACACGAATTTAGGGTTTACCGTGGGTTTCGATCCAAAAGTAGGCGATCTTGGTCCGGAATCGTCGAAGAAACCCCAAAACCCTAGCACGGATGAATGGCCGAAGAAGAAGGAGAAAAGGCGCTCGAAAACTCAAAGGGTAAATGATTCGAATGGGGAAGAGAATCCCTAATTTCATATATATAGGCTCCGGCTCGATTAATCGAAATTCTGTTTCGATTAATCGAAATTTAAAACTAGGTTAAGCCGCGTAAAATCGATTAATCGATTTCCCAAATCGATTAATCGAAAGTCAAATTCGATTAATCGAAAATATTCCGATTAATCGAAATCGTGTCTGTTTAAAATTTCAAATTTTAAGCTCATCGCTTGCGATCGATTAATCGAAATCCATTTCGATTAATCGAAATTCCAAAATCGATTAATCAATTTAGTTTGATTAATCAAAATCGCTATAACTTCAACTTTTTCTAAACTTTCTTAAGTATTCGATTAATCAAATCCATTTCGATTAATCGAAATTTCAAAATCGATTAATCAAATCACTTGATTAATCGAAATTATCCATTTGACTTTAATATCTCTCAAGTCCTTTAAGTAACTCGATTAATCGAAAATCCAATTCGATTAAAAAATCGATTAATCGAAATTATAATTCGATCAATCGAAACTTCATTCTATGTATATTCTAACTCAAATTTTTCATTTCGATCCTTGGCACATGCCAGTCGACTAATCGAACAAAATCGATTAATCGGAATTCCAAATCGATTAATCGATTTGAAATTCGATTAATCGTTTTTGTCCAATTTCTCCAGAATTTCAGTCTCTTTGTTTCTTTTACTATTCTTGACAATTTATATGATTGGATCAAAATTTCCATTGAATTTCAAGTATAGTGGAAATTTCACAAACGTTTGTGGTTTACATTGAATTCTCACGTTGTTGGAAACAAGGCGTCGATATTGTTCTTTCACATCGGCCTCTCGCTCCCAAGTAGCCTCTTCTTTTGGATGATTGTTCCACGAACAAGCACTAAGGAATCACTTTAGTGCGCATGATTTGCTCTTTTCGATCCGAATTTCCACTTGGTTCCTCTATCATGCTCATGTCCTCACACATCTCTATAGGTTGCTTTCCTAACACATGAGACGGATCATTCACGTACTTTCTGAGCATCGATATGTGGAAGACATTATGTACTCGATCAAATAGCGGTGGTTAACCTATACGATATGCAACTTCACCTAGTCTTCCCAAAATTTCTAATGGTCCCTCATGTCGTGGACATAACTTCCTCTCTTGCCAAATCTCATTACACCTTCATAGGTGACACCTTCACAAACACATGCTCGCCCACATAGTAGCCAACACTAGTCCGCTTCACATCGGCGTACCTTTTCTGACTACACTGTGCTGTTTTCAACCTTTCTCTGATAATTCGGACAACGGTGGCGTTGTCTTCAAGCAGTTTCGGTCCTAATACAAATTTCTCTGTTTCTCTCCCAATTGAGGTGACTTGCATCGTCGCCCATCTGAGCTTCATACGGTGCCATGCCAATGCTCGTTTGAAAACTGTTGTTATATCTGAACTCGAGCATCGGTAGATACTCATCCCGATCCTTGCATATCAAGCATGCACGCCCGAGCATGTCTTCTATCACTTGATTCACTCGCCTGTCGCCCATCGGTTTGAGGATGGAAAGTGAACTAAAGTCTAGTCGTGTTCCCATTCCTTCTTGAAATTTCTTCCAAAACTTGGACGTATATAGTGGATCACGATCAAACGATGTCGCTTGGAATCCGTGTAATCTTACAATCTCCTTCATGTATAAATCCGCCTCTTCCCGCGGTAGATATGTGGTATTATACGGCAAAAGTGCGTTGATTTGGTCAATCGGTCTCTGACGACCCAAATGGCATTGTGTCTCTTGGCAAGACGGGTAATCCAACAATGAAATCCATTGAGATCGATTCCCACTTCCATTCTCGGTATTGGTAAAGGTTGCAATAGTCCCCAGGATGTCTATGATCAACCTTCACTTCGACAAGTCAAACATCGTGACACATACTCGCCACGTCTTGTTTGATCCTCTCCACGGTAATTCTTTTCAAATCTTGGTACATTTTGGTGTGGTGGATAGCATAATTTGACTTATGAGCTTCATCAAGAATTGTTCGTCTTAGATCGGCATTGTCCGGGATGCATAGACGGCCTTTAAACAACAAAGAACCATCTTCTTTTACTGAGAAGTCCGACCTGATGCCTTCATTCACGTCTTGATGAATCTTTGTTAATGTCGGATCCTTCATCTGTAGATCGTGGATATGCTCAAATATCACTGGCTTTAGTGATATGTTAGCCAAAAGGATCCAGTGTCCTTTGACTCAATGTTCGCGTCATAGATTGCCAGGTCTTCCAATAATTTCCATCGGTGCATACCCAAAATCAAAGAAGCTAACTGAGCTGAACCTTTTCGACTCAATGCATCGGCTACTACATTCGCCTTGCCTGGATGGTATTGTATAGAGCAATCGTAGTCCTTGAGGAATTCCATCCATCTGTCTCATATTGAGCTCCTTCTGTGTAAACAGATATCGGAGGCTCTTATGATCGATGAAAATTTCAAATGTCTCACCATACAAGTAGTGTCTCCAAATTTTTAGCGCAAAAATGACTGGTGCTAGCTCCAAGTCATGAGTCGGGTAATTTTTCTCGTGTTCTTTCAGCTGTCTTGATCCGTAAGCTATCACCTTCTTGTGTTGGTTGAGCACACAACCAAGGCCATTGTATGACGCGTCGCTGTACACTGCGTATCCTCCACTGCCTGAAGGAATTGCCAACACTGGAGCCGAAGTGAGTCTCGTTTTGAGTTCTTGAAAACTCTTCTCATGCCTCACTCCACTCAAACCTTGAATCTTTACGTGTCGACTTTGTGAGAGGTCCGATATCTTTGAAAACCCCTCAACGAAACGTCGATAATAGCACGCTAAGCCCAGAAAACTTGGACATCTGTCACATCTTTGTTTTGCTCCCATTTAACTCTGCTTCTATCTTTCTTTGGATCTACCGTGACGCCGTCTTTGAGACGACATGTCCCAAAAAGCTAACTTCTTCCAACCAAAACTCACACTTACCGAGTTTGGCGACAATTGGTGTTCACGTAGGCGTTTGTAGAGCAATCCTCAAGTGTTCTTCGTGTTCGCCTTGGATTTGGAGTATATTCGTATATCATCAACGAACACTACCACGCAGGAGTCCAAGTGTGGTTTAAACACTCGGTTCATCAGATCCATAAATGACGCTGGAGCATTCGTTAATCCAAACGGCATCACAAGGAATTCATAGTGTCCATACCGTGTCCGGAAAGCTGTCTTCTGTATGTCCTCAGCTTTAACTCGCAACTGATGATACCCAGATCTCAGGTCAATCTTAGAAAAATACCTTGCTCCTTGCAGTTGGTCGAATAGATCGTCTATTCTAGGCAAAGGGTAGCGGTTCTTCACAGTGAGTTTGTTCAATTGCCGATAGTCAATGCATAGCCGCATTGACCCATCTTTCTTCTTGACAAACAAGACCGGTGCTCCCCATGGAGACACGCTCGGTCTAACAAACCCCTTATCCATAAGTTCTTGTAGTTGTTCCTTTAATTCCTTTAACTCAGCGGGAGCCATTCTATAAGGTGCTTTCGAAATAGGCTCCGTTCCTGGTGCTAAGTCAATGGCGAATTCTACTTCTCTTTCTGGAGGTAATCCAGGCAATTCTTCTGGAAACACGTCAGCGAAGTCTCGCACAATTGCTATCTCAGAAATGACGTTCTTTTCCTCCTTGTCCTCCTTTAAGAAAGCTAAGTATCCACTGCATCCCTTTCTGATCATTTTCTCAGCCCTTACTGCTGAGATCAGTGGCACAGATGACGACCTCACTCCTTGAAACCGAAATGATCTTCTTGTGTTGGGTCTGAAAATGACTACCTTGTTCAATAATGTCAGGCCAACCAGTCCATGCCAAGGATCACATCAAACCCTTGCATGTCTAACAGTACCAACTTTGCTTCCAATTCATGCACTTCTAAGTCTTGAACTGCTACGATGATGGATTTGCAAGCTAACTCCGTGTCTACTAACTCTCCAGTCGGAATAGACACAGATAGGACGAAATCCAACGTCTCTGGAACAATCTTCATCTTCTTAGCGAAACGTGGAGTGACGAATGAGTGGGTAGACCCGGGGTCTATCAACACTTTCGGCGTCATATCCACCAAGCATCCTTTTCATATATATTTAGAGTACCTATAGTATACATACACATACAATAATTTACATTAATTTACACCCTCAATTTACATACTGCTTTTGGTATTGTGAAAAATCTATATAATCCCCTAATGCATGCTTCTTCTCTATCTAAAGTTTTAACGAAAAGAAAATTCTCCTTTAATTTTAAAAGGAATCTCACCTTGATTGACGTCATGCACGCTTCCTCGCTTCGAGCGGATCGTGCATAGCTCTCCTCGACGATTGGTTTCCTTGCTTGAATTGGTCGTGGTGCTGCAACTGAAACCGTCTTTCTCTTATCCGTCTCGGGGCAATCCTTGATCAAGTGGCCCACCTTGCCACATCGGAAACGACCCCTAGTTCCCAATCTGATCCTTTGTTCTATGAGGCTTGCCACACTTTGCATAAGTCTCCGAGGTGCGGAAGAAAGCGACGAGAACCCCTGTGATAGTGACACCGATGAGACATGGCAGGCTCTCATAGCGAATAGGTCTCCCCGACGCAAGTAATGGAAACCTCTGTTGGTGTTGTTATTCTTTGTTGTTGTTGGCGGTCTTCCAAAACCTCCCTGAAACTGCGGTCTCTGACTCTGACCCACGAACCTCGGCTTTTTGTTCACCGGTTCGTAGTGCGCCGTTCTTCCTTGTTCATTTCCTCCTCTCTGTTGTTCCCTCTGTCTATATCTATTATTGTTCTCCTCTTCTACGACCAACGCCTTGCTCATGACCTCTTCATAGGTCCTTAGCTGAAATGGAGCTACGCCTCCTCTAACCTCAGGCTTCAAACCTTGCTGAAACCTCTTGGACTTCATCACTTGAGCGGCGTAATCCGAGCAAAACAGGCAAAGTCGTAGAAACTCTACCCGTATTCTCTCACCGTCCATCCTCCTTGTACTAACTGTAGGAATTGTATTTCTAGTTGGTTCCTCACCACTTCGAAAATATTGTTTGTTGAACTCCTCAACAAACTCCTCCCAAGTCCGGGTCTCCTGAGCCCGAGTCCGTATCACGGACTTCCACCAAGGCCCAGCCTCTCCATCCAACATGTAAGCTGCCCATCTTACACTCTCTCTTCCGTGCAAGTTAGCACGCTAAAGACTTTCTCCATCTCCATCGGCCAATTCTCGGCCGCCATTGTATGCCGCCAGGAAAATGAAGGAGGTCTCATCCTTCTAAACTCAGAAAGAGCAACGCAGTCCTACAGTGGTGTGTAGGTGGCTGCTGTTCTCTTGACGCATGAGCTGCAAAGGATGCTGCTTGTTGTGCCATGGCAGCTGCCATAGTCTCCATAGTGTGCATCATCCTTTGTCGCTCCTCTCTATCTTCTTGTCTTTCTCTCAATCTTTCTTGCTCTCTTAGATCTTGATCCTGATGATCTCGATCCTCTTCCTCATGTCACTCGCTTTTCACTGGGGCCTCGTTACCTCCTAAAGGCACTCTATTGGTAGGAGAGATGAAATCATCTCCACTACGCAAACTCCTTTGATGGCCTCCCCTTGGTCGGCCTCTCCCTCTAGCTGACATTGCGGCTGCATTTGAAACTAAAGTTTCGTTAGCAGAAGCCCCTATGTTCTGACGAAAGAACCCTTGTCAGAATTGCTAAAAGAAAATGGCTTTGATACCAACTGTGACAGCCCGGACTTCGGCACCCCGAAACCCGTGCCATCAGCACGATCATCTTGACCGTGCCCCTCAACTATGCACGGAACACTGGTATATCAAGCATAAAATAAATAAGAACAACTTGCGGAATTTAAATCTACATAGAAATACTTCTCAAAAGACAGTTCTACCCTCATGCCTCTGCATGAAGGGAGAACCGATCCGAACCATCGATGATAACCATCATCATGGATGGTTCGCCCCAAAGAATAATCGATATCCATATACACAAGGTTTAACCAAAAACCAGGCTTGACATACCAAGCCGACCAATCTCCAACTAAAACTCCTCAAAGTCGCACAGCAGAGTCCTCTAGAAGAAGTCCTCTGGAGGTGGCTCTAACTCCTCGCCGGCCGCAAGGTCCGACTCACCGGGGTCAGCGTCTCCTGAAGCCTCGGCAGCTGCTAGCAGTGGACCTGCGACGTATAGTCTATAGGGTGAGCTACATCCTAGCTCAATAGGGAACAGAACACAATTGAACATATAAAATATAACTCACATGTATTCTATGATATGCATGCATGATATGTCTATGCATTTATTGATGAAAAACAGTTAAAAACACTTCAATTACTGGTAGATTACTCATGTCTTTTAGTTAATCATGAATGATGTTGAGAAGGCCTAAAGCAAAACTTAAACTTCAACTTAAGTAATCCCCGAGCAATATAGCATCGAGCCCCGTCGAGATACCGTTCATCGTCATCTATATAGAGCTTTTAAATGTATTCACAGGAATATCAATAGTACCCAAGCCCCTTTCCGGGATTGGTGGCGGGTTCACATCTCATCAACACCCACAGGGTGTGCTTACTCTGTCTGGATAAGCCTCGCATCGCCTACGGATTAGCCGTATCGGTCACGGATATCTGCCGCGTCGTCGTGGTTATCCATACGTCGGTGGGGTAACCTATCAAACCTCAAATAACAAAAATATCGGTTGCCTTACATATAGTTATTCACCGTAATTGTGCTATCTTATATCGTTAGGCCTCATCAAGCATGATTCAATCATGGATACATCACAGGATGTATCCATTCACTACATCACACGATGCCTTTACTTCTTCACTTCATCATCCCACGGGATGGTTCATTTAAGTTCTCTTGAATGTCACACACGCACACTTTTCATAATCATTGAGTAAAAACATTTGAGTTGAATTGATATCACTACATACATGCTCTTGTAAAATAAAGTACATGTTCGGTGTTCCCTACCTCAAGTCTTCACTTGATCAATGCATCAAGGTCCCACGTGACTCCTTGTGCACTCCCACACGTATCACCTATGGTACCACATCACAGGTGAAACACATCACAAAGGATGCCATAAAGAAGGTATAAGATGCCCCAAGAATCTTAAAGTCAAACCAAAAGTCAACATAGTTTACTACAGTCGATTAATCGAACTCCAAAATCGATTAATCGAATCTGAATCGATTAATCGATTTCCAAAATCGATTAATCGAAAGTCAATATCGATTAATCGAAGCAATTTCGATTAATCGAAATTCTCCTTCGAAAGTCCATTCTCGATTCGAATTAATTGTCATTCGATTAATGAATCCAATTTGATTAATCGAAATCCTTCTTTTCGCAAAGTAAATTCACTGTTCGAACAGACGAGTTTTCCTTCGATTGATCGAATCCAAGTTCGATTGATCGAAATTCTCCTTTTCACAATGTAGACTCCCAGTACGAGCAGTCGAGTTTCACAAGTTGGTTAATCGATGCCAAACCGATGAATCGAAAACTAAAATCGATTAACCGAAATCCCATTTCGATTAGTCGATTTTTTTCCTAAAGTTATTTGCTCCAACCCCTGGGGTCCACTGGAGGTTCTCAGTCGATTAATCGATTCCCAAATCGATTAATCGAAATCCAAAGTCGATTAATCGAAATCCAAATTCGATTAGTCGAAATCGGGGTCCTCTGACTCTTCAACTTCCTGGCCAATTTCGATTAATCAAACCCAATTTCGATTAATCGAAATTGTCGATTCGATCCTTTCAGTGTTCTTCCCAATCTTTTCCATACTTTTCTTCTATTTTTCTAAGCCATTATCCTATGATTTAACCCACATTTCTTGCAACTTAACCCCTATAATCTATGCACCTTATTTACAAAATTTTACCTTGAATAGATCTTAAGTTGATTTCAAATCTAGGGTTGGAAGGCTAGGAGTTCGACTTTGGTTTCTAACGGATCCAAGTCGCGTTGAATCCAGACTTTTATCTCTTGAATCCCCCCCCTCCAATCGGGTGCAATAACTCCTCTCTTACTTTTCTCTCTCTCTCTCTTCTTTACTCTCCTTCAACAACCAACAATACACATCTAGGGTTATTAAACCCTTTTATCCCCTTTTTCTCTCTTGTGTGTTGAGCACATACACCGCGGTAGGTGTATGCGACTTCACATTTACAACACACATCACATAGGCATTCTATTTTTTCACATCTCATCCGTTCATCACACTACATACTGACTGTTGGCCTTCCATTTGGTCAAACCTATGACCGATCGGGCACGGATCCCGAGGTCATAGTTTGTGTGATTTTTCGGGCTATTACATGCGGTCCCCGTATATGTGAGGGCATTCTGTTCCTGTTGGGTACCCTTCCCAATAGGCTGCGTGGAGAAATGAACTTCCTGACTGGATAAGTTTAGTGGCACTTCATTGTGCAGTGGTTGATAATCTAACATACATGGTCTTTTTATGTGTTGGGCTTGAGCAATGAGTTTGGCACAAGTCAAATTCCTGAATCCTGTTAAGAGGACTACGTGATGTATAGACACGTGAAACCATTAATAATAAAGACTAATCCTGTAAAATTCTATTTGTACGCCTGACTAATAGGATTTAGACTTCAGATTAGGTGTGTAGTTACATTGATGATACTATGCATACATGATCATGATGTCTGCTAGATAAACATACCTGCATATTATCTTAATCTTATCATATTGATATTATTTTGATATCTTGCTTAGATACTGTTATCACTTACAAACCACTCACTGAGCACCTAGCAGTTTGAGGATGGTTGGTTGTGTCACTTACTGAGTGATGATTTATTTCATTACTCAGCCTTTTTGTGATATTGTTGCTTTTAGGCTATCTGAAGGATGCACTTGACCAAAGAGCGTACATAGATGATGGTTACGCTTATGACGGCCAGATTCTGGGTGAGGGAGTGGCTCAAGTGGATGAGATAGATCTTGATGATGTGCATGAGTATTGAGCTCATGTGATTTTATTTAATTGGACTTTCTGTTATCGCCAGACATTAGATTATGTGATTGAATTTTAGATTTATTTCTTTAGATTAATTGGGTTAGATTTTAGTAGGTTTATTTTTCCTGCTATTTTATATTCCTCCATGGATTATTTATTAGACTTTGTTTTAGATATTTATTTAGACTTATCATTCGATATTTAATTTGATTGTCATTAGTTTGATAGTGATGATATCTTGATGATAAGATGAGATTTGATAAATTGTTAAGATAAGATCTTACAATAAATTCAGGATCATAGATTTATATTGAGGAACTCAAACGTAGATGACCATACACGTTATCACGAGTTGTTCAATGTGCCAATCATTGATTTAATGGTCATTACCATATTAAGCTAGATTAATAATTGAAGTAACTGACCATCCTCACTAGTTGTAAATGAATAATAAAATAGAAAAAAAATCGGCTCATAATTTAAGGACTAGTATTGAAGCTTCGATTAAGTTCTGCCTGTCTGCTTATTGCATTCACGTGCGTGCGGGTCATGACAAGAAATTTAGGCCTTTGAGATAGGATTAGTATTCTGGGTTGTGACACTATCACCGTTACTATACCCATCATGTAAACTTAAACTGGTACACCACTTAGAACACATTTGTGATCAAAAGTGTACTTAATGGTGTTAGATCATCAAAACACATTTTTTCAATTTAAAAGTTGGTCAAAACTCTATCAATCCATTAGGTCCTGTTTGGATCTAATGACTTTGTAATTCAGGGAAAGCTTAATCCAAAAATAAATTTGTTCGTGGATTATTTTAAGGATTGTTTGGGTAATATTTGAGACTTCTCAATGAGCTTTTAAGTACACTTGGACTCTTTAGTTTGATCAAGATGTGTGCTGAGTGGAGTAATAATAAAGTGTACATTAATGGGTAAGACCAAAAATACACTTAATGGTGTGAAGGTCATTTAAATATACTTTTGAGTTTAAAAGTCCGTCTAAACTTATTATTTTATCAAATTATTAATCAATTGGGACATGTTTTAATCCTATCTTTTTAATTCAATAATAGTTTAGCACGAAAACAAATATATATGTTTGGGTAATATGTGAGACTTTACAATGAATAATAAATATATTGTTTAGGTAACATCTGAAACCTCCTCACGACTCATTTGTCTAGTGTTTGATGGTGATGAAGAGGTGGTCCTAGTGGTAGTGGTGGTATAGTGATGGTGGTGGAGAAGGTAATAGTGCTAGTGGTGATGGTGGTGGTAGTAGTGTTAGTGGCGAGAAGTGGTGGAAGAGGTCATGGTGGTGATAGTGGAGAAGGTGATGATAGTAGTGGTGATGGGGCAGCAGTGGACATAGTGTAGTGGTAGTGGTGTGGTAGAGGGAGTGTTGGTCTAGTAGTAGTGATGATGGTGGTGGAGAAGGTGATAGTGGTAGCGGTGTGGTGATTTGGTAGGAGTGATGTAAGTGGTGGTTAGGTGGTGGTGGTCGTGATGGTAATGCTAGAATTGGTGGTGGTGGTGATAGTAGTAGTGCTAGTGGTGGTCGTGGTGTGGCTATGGTGGTAGGTCGTGCCAGAGGAGGTGGTGGTGGTATTGTGATTGTGGTTTTCGTGGTGGTGGTGGTGGTAGGAGTGATGGTAGGGGTGAATGGGGTGGTGGTGGTCGTGATGGTAATGCTAGAATTGGTGGTGGTGGTGGTGGTGGTGGTAGTTGTAGTGCTAGTGGTGGTGGAGGTAAGTCGTGGCAGAGGAGGTGGTGGTGGTAGTGTGGTTGTGGTTTTCGTGGTGGCAGTTGGTATTGGTGGCAGTTATGGTGGTAGTCGGTGATCGTGGTTGTGCTGATTAAGGTCATAGTGGTGGCAGTGATGGTAGTGTTCAAGATCGTAAAGTGATGGTGTTGGTAGGGTGGACGTGATTTTGGAGGTGGTGAAGGGGTGATGGTGGTGGTTGCAACTACCCGACAAAATTCATCCAAAAATAGAAGTGATATTTTGCATCGTCACTTACATATCTTAGCTTGCAAGCATAAACTCTGAATAATAGGCATAGAGACAATTTTTAAAATATAAAATGAAGTATAATCATAAATCTAATTGAAATAGAAGTGAATAATTAATTAATAAATGTAAGCAATCATAATAATAAAATAATAAATTTGTATCCATAAATCTACTCAAACAAGATCTGATAAACAAGGCTAATGTTAGTAGGAAGGAAGTTAGTCATTCTAATGTTCATCAACAAACTTTGTATCTTCGACAATATGTCTTCGTGATAGTCTTCCGTAGCTAAAACATCATACTCTGCCTTGTCATAAATTATGTTGATGCATAAGCGATATGAGCTACAAACAATAGTAGGAAATAAATTATTGACAATGGCCTAAAGCCAACAAGTCAAAGAATTGTGTCTTTATTATATCTTTTCATAACATTTGACATACATCATAAGTTAATGAATTTTAAAACAATAACATTACACATATTAACATAAAATGTTAGACTTAAAAAATACTTATGAAAATGAAAGAATGCATGATTTATGAAAATGATTTATATAAATGAACGATACACGCATCATCATTGATCGTCTTAAAATATGACCTTACAAGTCCACAAGTCCGAATGTACTAGGGCAAGTATATGGGTGTCGAACCACATGGATTTATCATTTATCTCTTATTTAATTCCGTTTTACGAAGTCTTTTGTAGTATTAGATTTCTAAAATAAATAAAGAAATCTATATAGTTTTGGAAGTAAGAAAGGAGAAAGCAGATTAGAATCCCTGGGTCTATCAAGACTTGTGCCTTATGACAACAATCCTTTTCTCTATACAGTTATAAAGTACCTACGTTGTGACACATAATAAGTAATTAAACATACATGATGGAATTCTAATATTAAAATTTACGTAAGAATTAAAGATCATTCATATCTATGCACCTTCTTCATCTAAAAATTCTTAAAGAAATATATTAACAATTGATGAGAAATTTCACCTTGGATTATCTCATTATTTTTCTAGGCATCATGGGCATTGATCGTGTATGCATGTCCTTGAATTGTAGGCTTCGTGTATCGTGTAGGCCTAGGTGTAGCGGCTGACGATACTCCTTCCTTTCTCAACTCTAGGCAATCTCGGATTATGTGCCCCATCTTTCCACATTTGAAACACGCCCCTGTACCACATCGACACTCAGAAGTCTTGTGTAACTTCCCAAAACGCGTACATGTCTCCACAGGCATAGACGATGCAACACGTGAAAATCCTCGAGTAATCGATGCCCCCGACGTGAAAGTAGGACCAAGCGGACGATAAGATCTCGTAGGTGGAGGCAAAGGCAGCCTAGAATAATTACTCTAATTCGGTTGCCTTGGCACTAGTGTCATAAACCTTGGTTTCTTGTTTATGAGTTCATAGTCACCCGATCTTCTTTGATTTGCCTTTCCTTTAATTTGTTGATCCCGCCGCTTGTACATGTCCTCAATATCCTTCTCGATGACAATTTCCTTTCCCATCATGACCCTATAGGTTTCCAATTCCAACACGGAAATCCTATCTCGTATGTTTGGCCTTAGACCACGTTCAAATTGATTTGCTCTCATTAACTCAGTAGCTACATACTCTGGGGCGAACCTTGATAATCTGGGTGAACTCCGTACTATAGTCTCATACGGACATTACACTCTGCTCCAAATTCAAACTTTATTGCCATTTGACTTCTGACCTGTTTGGGAAAGTATTCCTTGTTGAACACGTCCACAAACTCTTCCCAAGTCCACATCCCATTGGGATTTTTTGTTCTCTGATTCTCAGCACGCTCTTCCACCACGGATCAGCTTCACCTTCAAGTTGAAAAGAAGCCCAACTTACTTTCTCTTCCTCCGTACAGTAGTCTCTGAAGAAGATTCTCGATCTGATTTAGCCATTTTTTTTACTTCAAGCGGATCATTTTGGCCATAAACACTCAGAGGTCTCAATCTCCTAAACTCCACAAAGGTTGACGTAGTAGGTAAAATCAGAGGTGGAGGCAGTTGCTGATGATTGTTGGCATTATTCACTACCAACAACATAGTTTGCTGGGCCATAGCACTAGCCACGACTTCTATGGCCTGAGCCATCCTCTCACTTTCACTTCTCTCTTGACTTTCCTCCTCTTCAGGAGGGTTCCTTTGGCCAACAGGGACACGGTTAGAACTCGTGGGAATATCTTCCACACGTCTTACACCTCTTCCTCAACTGCCTCTCGGTCTACCTCTATTTCTTGTAAACATACTGCTTCGTAACATGAAACAAATGTTTTATTAACAGACGGTCCCTATCATGGATCAAAATATCGTCCGATACCGATACGTATCGGACGGTACGTATCGGTATCAGAGGTGGACGAGACGGTACATTAAAAGTACCGTATCTCCCTTTTATATGTGTAATACCGGACGATACATTCAATGTATCGTCCGATTTTTTATTGTTCCGGTATGTATCGTCCGGTACGTACCGGTTTTTTGACCGGACGATACGTACCGGTTTTCTGACATTTTAACCCATGGTCCCTATTCTCTGACATAAACTAAGAATCTAAGTCTAAGTCTTATCAAAAAATTTTAAAGCCATTGCTTTGATACCAACTGTGACAACTCGGATTTCCGAACCTGAAAACCCGTGCCATCATAACACCAATAGGCGGTCCCAGAACACACAAACACTTGGTACATCCACACGAAGTAGGACCAAAGCTGACATCTCTAACTATGCAGATAGAGTCATCATATATACATGGCAAAAGATATTCTAATTTGACAAAATAATAAAATGACGGTTCTGTCCTTATGTAAACCATAAATCTGATAGAATCGAAATGAACCACTAGTGATGAACAATCATCACCCAAATCAGTAATTCAAATTAACCATTTACATATCATTCTAAACAAAAAAAAGGGCTGGACGTACCAAGCCTTATACAAAATTTCAAAAATATTCTTAGAGTCCCCTAAGGGAAGCAGTCCTCTGGCAGAAGATCCGATTCCTCTTCTGGTATATAATTTGGATCTTCTTCTAGGCCATAATTCTCATAAGGCATCAACTTTTGTACCTGTAACGTATAGTCGAAGGGTGAGCTAACATCGAACCTCAATAGGGGAATATCACTAACATGCATAACATATTTCAAAGCATAGATCTTATGACTGAATTTAAAGCACATATCGCTAAACTGAACCTTTAAACACTAGAATTTGAATTAACTAAATTTGGAGTGTACACATACACATGGATAGTTTCTTAGTTCTTACATTCTCACTCAATTTGTTTTCATATGCTTTTCATGCTTCAAAATGACTTAAACTTAACTTAAATAATCTCCCAAGCGTGTATAGCATTGGAAGTCATAGTTATACCGATGGGAATCCTCGAACCATCGTCGTTCAATGAATAATTTATACAAGTGCCAAGCCCCTGAGCTAAGTTAACAGAGTCACTTGCACCACAATGCCATGCCCCTGAGCTAAGTTAATAGGGTCACTTGTGCCACAATGACCGTTGGCCGGTCCATATGTACAGATATCCCGTCGTACCGGATACACGATGGGGATTCATTTCCACGAAAACCTTAAATCATTGTGCGATTCTAATTTATAGTTATTCACCGTGTAGTTAATCAGTGTGATTAATTATAGCTAGGTTTTGAGTTTCACATGTTTGCTCATTACATTTACATACACACTTACTTATAACACATTCCACAATTTCTTATCATATTTACGTATACAAGTGAGCTTATCACACTTATCACATTAAACACATTGCTTATTTCGTTCACACACGAACACACATGCTTGTCATATTCACATAATCTATATAATTCATATAGGAAGTCATGATATTGAGTTCCCTTACTTCGTACAAGGTTCATGCCTATGCACGCAAGAACAGAGCGAAAATCTTTAGGCGTTAATCCAAATCACACCTATATTTTAGGGCATTCAAAGGTCATTAACTAATGTCTAAAATACCACACACACAAAAGATTTGGAGAGTTCTCGAAGAAAAATCCAAATTTGCCTTAACTTGCTCAGTCGCGCGAGCGAGTTATGTTGCACCTGACAGTCACGTGAACCCTATACTTGGTGTTTTACCCTTTTCTTATAACTTGGGTAGCTTCCTTGTGAAGCACAAACACCATACTTGGTGTTTCACACCACAATCTTGGTTCACTTGTGAACCCTATACACCCAACTTAGGGGTCATTTACACACATGCTAATGAAGTATCCTAAATTCGAAAAGGTATCACGCACTGTGCCGACACATGTACCGAGGTGGTCTACACGTGTTCTCATTTTGGGGTTGTTACAGTCTCCCCAACTTATAAAATTTTCGTCCGCGAAAACTGATTACACAATGTTGTTTTACCTATAAAGTATCCATCTAACTCCTTATACATTCAGATGTCAGACAAGGTACAACCAGCCGATATACTAACATCATAGACAATACATACACATGTTGAAGTGTGCATGCACACGCAATTTCATTCACAGTCATAACTTGTCACGATAGACACATGAACACACATAGATAGGCTCTTGCACATGCACATCAATAGACCATTCTTCATAACCACAAACCATACACCTCTCATTATCCTTGACAATCAAACCGTTCACAAAACCCGGTGATGAACTTAACCATGCATGAATCATCAGGTCATGCACACATTGAATATACATTATACACAATTTAAGCATGACCTAGTTTGAACAATCATGCCTAATGCAATACATACACATTATAATAACCACACATTATACTACACGCTATCCTCCAATTTGTTCACGTTCAAATGAATTAGCCATTTCTAATTTCCCTGAGTACCTGCCATGGATAAACAATTCAACACTTAGGTGTTCACTCATTTAAACTATAACTATCCATGAAAATAAGGGACATAGCTAACTACCATTCATTGAATCCTAAATCACCGCATGTACAACTGCTATAATCCATCACATCCCACATTCATAATTACCACTATATATAAGTGTTCAAAAGTAAATTCACATATCCAAAATTAACCATTTTCATAGTATATGTTCCAATTATCCAAAAATGTACAAATTTACATATCCCAAAACCAAAAATATCCCGGCAACCATAGCCTCTCGGCTAAACCTCATCGCCACCCGGCTGGTCCTCATCATCATCATGAGCTGATCCTTCGGTTCTAGAGCTCGACGTTTCAAGTACGTAAGCAGCCATACGCTGGAGGTAGTCAGAAGGATAGACATATCTCATCACGTCACTGATCATCGCCTCATGGTAGTAGAGCTAGCATATATGCAACTCGTTTTGCTGTTGTATCTGCTGGAGTGCGATGTCTTGGAGGTCCATCCACCTGAACAACTCGGCTGCGAAATCGGCACCACCATATGGAGGAATTGATGGCTGTCCTTGGGCTTGATGTGGTGGCATTGGGTACTGAGCCGATTGGTCTGGCTCGACATTAGATTGCTGAGGTGGTGGTTGTTGTTGTTGTTGTTGTTGGAGGACCCGCTGGGCCAGCTCTTCGGTTTGATGGCGCTTGATGGTCTTCTCTAGACTTGTCAGGCTACCTTTCAATTCCTCATATTTATACACTTTGAGATTTTCGGTTATACGTGGTTCCTTAGGTGACATTGGAAATTTCTCTCCATCTTCATTTACATGGGTCTCTGTCATGTAAGTAATCAATCGAGCATAGGGTAGCCTTTTGAGAGGATTCTTCTAGGAACCCTCCCTAGCATTGTTCCTGACATATATGTAGACACCCAAATTTGGTCCAAGGCCCGATCGAGACACATTTCGATAGAGGCTTACCTCGGAACTTTTGATGGCATATATGGAACCCTTAGGACCCCTTTAAAACCCTTAAGAATCATCTTAAATCCCTTATAAACCTTCCCGAACCCTTAGAAACCAATCCCAAGCCTTAGAGCCCATTTCGAACCTAAGCCTAGCTTCCTCGAGCAATGGATGAAGGATGGTGCACCGGGACCAGCTACAGCCTTCTACTATGATCGAATCTCATACCATTGAAAAGTAGAAGTCGTCAGCTTTTCAACAGTCTAAGAATCACCCCAATCGGAGCTGTGCATGCAAAGATATGGCGGTCCGAATCCAAGGGACAAGTAGGTAATTTCAAATGAATCCCCTTAGGGATTTGGCGCAACTAATAGTTGCGCCAGTTATAAGTAAGCTTGGCGCAACTATTAGTTGCGCCAATCTCTCCCTAGAAATGGCCTGGCGCAACTAATAGTTGCGCCAGCATTAAGGTGGACCCCACCTCGGGGAGCCAACTTTCAAGCACTGTGCGTGCACTATTTTTGCCTCGAAAATCGAGATTGGGGTTTGACTTGTTGACCATCTTTATCTTTGGGGGATGTTTTGCTAGTTCTATTGCACCCTTTTAGTGTTTATTTGCAACTCTTAAGTGATTTGAAACACCAACCAATCATCCACTATTAAAACTACCTTCACACCTTTCTAAGCTCTCAAAATCCTAGGAAACCTTAGATTATGGATTGCCTAATTGCTAACCCTAATTAGTACCTAAGTAGCCTCTTAACCTACCATTTTCCTATAAATAGGGCCCCCCTCCCCTTGGGTTAAAGGTTGAGAAAATTACCTAAGAGAGAAAGAGCTTAAAGTGAGAAGATCTTTCTCCCTTTGGTGCACCATTGCTCATACAAATTATAGAATCGATAAACCTCCCTCCTTTCAAGACTTATCTTTCATAAAAAGCCTCTAGGTTAGGTGTGTGCTATCCATTTGCCTTCCCTCTCTACCTCTTAGCTAACAAGCCTTAGAGGTTAGAACTCCTTTTTTCACCATACAAGCCTTTAAAAGCTCATCAAAGCAAGCCAACGCAAGGCTCCTCAACGATGCAACAAGGGCTTGAGAGCTCCTGCTCTCTCCTCTATTCCTCTACCTTCTCGGTCATTCCTCCATCCTCCCATTTGTGCTGTTATGCCGCCAAATTTTCGATAGGAACGAAGGGGCACAAATAGGATTTCAAGCCCTTTGGGCAAGATAAATCCTTTTTCTTTTCTTTTATATTATTTTTATTTTGGCCATAAGTAGAGACAACATTAAGCTAGTTGATTAGGTGCCTAATACTTTTCCAATCGATAACTGAAGCTCCTACCCAAGAACCTTTGGTTTGGACCAGATTCAGAGTCATATTTGTGACACTTCGGTGCTTATAAAAATGATATAGGTTTCCCAGAATACCAAAAGCTCTGGGTGGCGACTCTATATTTTTATTAGCGAGCGCATCGTCGCGACGGGATCGTCAAAAATCTCACGGTTGTACAGATGGCGACTCTGTTGGGGAAGTAGCTTGTAGAGCTTCCCCTTAAACTTCGCCTCTTTTTTCTTTATTTTACTAACCCTTTTATTGCTATTTTTTATTTTATTTATATCGCCCCTCCGATTAAGTCATTTTACTTACCCCTACTTTTACGTCATTTACGAGCCTTAGCCGATTGGCGGGCCTACATGCGCATTATCTTTTAATTTTCTTTACTTTTCGTCATTTTAGTGGCTTAGC
The DNA here is from genome assembly GCA_021018995.1 of Chloranthus sessilifolius. NCBI lineage: Eukaryota > Viridiplantae > Streptophyta > Magnoliopsida > Chloranthales > Chloranthaceae > Chloranthus > Chloranthus sessilifolius. Next base: position 124,230,582 of record CM037589.1, on the reverse strand, counting down.
TGATCGGCGGGCCTACTTGTACATTGTCTTTTAATTTTCTTTAAATTTTCATCATTTAAAGTGTCTTAACCGATTAGCGGGCCAACTTGTGCAAGCATATTCCAACAATGGACGCCGTCCCGTAGTGGCGGCACGAGATCATCACCCCCGATCTTTGAACTAAAGAAAACTTCCATAAAACAAAAGGCTTTGAAAAAAATTAAAATTGAACCAAGATAAGGCACTTAATCAATTTGTTTTTACAAGGTAGATTTTTAAAGGGTTTGGTTTAGGCACGCATACAACTACCTGGGTCTTAGTATGGCGGCAACCCCTAGTGGTGATGATCCAAAAAAGTTCCAACCCACCTAATATCTGAGAAGACACATGCATCAGAGGTATATCGGGTAGATCACCTATTCCTACAAGCTTAAAACCCGTTGGGGAGCGTGCTAGTGAGTTATACCGGACTCAAACCCTTAGGTTCGGCGAGGAGAGAACGATTTAGTAAAAAAATCAGTCAGTTCTCAGAAGCCGAGCTTCCACAAAAAAGCCAAAAAGAGACTCAATTCGGGCTGAAGTAGCTGCTGTCAAGGGTTCTGGAAACCCACTTTTGCCTGGCATAAGTATTTGCGCCAGCTTTATTTAGGAAATTTTTGCTCTGGCGCATGTATTAGTTGCGCCAGTATTGTTATGATCAACCCAGCCCGATTTTGTGGCCTTTTCCACATCTCGAGTCCCCCGATTAGTGTCTTAGTGCCTCGGTTTGGGCCCCGCCACCTCCAACACCTAATACGCCCCAGTCGGTCAAAAGAAGGTAACTTCTTTTTGACTAATTTTGGGAGATCGGATTGTTTGCCTCAGTTTTCGTGTCTTTAATAGATCAAAAGTCTTCCTTTGATTCTTCCGAAGTGTTTCGGAATTGTCGCCACGGGTCCCAAATTAGGGTACGAAAGCCACCCGAGAAGAAAATTCCAAGGCCTCGAAACCTTTTTTTTTACAAAAAATTCTTTCCAAAAAAATTTAAAAAGAAAAAAAAACTTAAAAAATAGAGTTCTTGTGATGCCAACACAATGGCATCATCTTGCCCTCCATCGTCCCGTAGGAGAAGAAGGAGGATAGTTTTCGGGCCTTATCCAAGGCACCCATACCTGGCCCGATATCGAGACATGTCGTGGGTAGTGGACCCGACTTATGCTGATCCCGATTCATCCTCACCACATTCTCCAACCCACGCTCATTCGGGAGAAGTTTTTTCCACCATCCCCCTCACCTAATCACCTTTTACAATTATCGAGTCCTTTGGTACCCCCATTTTCCCAACCACCACTTTCCAAAATATCCAAAATCAACCGCCCCCCACCCATTCCCCATCTTTTGCCCAAACCATGCCTATGCCCCCTCCCATATCCATGCCAAATCCAACACATTTTTCATCCACATCCATGGCCCATGTTCCATCTTCCCCATATAGGCTCGATCCACCCTCATTCACCTATGTCACCTCCACCAAATCCAGCCCCCCACAAATCCTCCCATCTACCTGGGTCATGCCCATTTTTATCGGGGCCATGCCCGAATTTTCCCAAACACCCACACTTTATCCTTCATCATCCCTAAACATTCCCAACCCATCCCCCTTTGCCAATGCCCCACATCATCCCTCCAATCCACCCCATATCCCATCCGTTACCCGAGTCATGCCCGATTTTATCGGAACCATGCCCAATTTACCCACCACATCCACCCTATCTACATCTCATCCCTTAAATCCACCATCTCCATTCGACCCTCCTTCCATGACCATGATGGAGGAGATGTTCCAAGCGTACTCCATATGAAAGGCTTCCCAAAATGCCTCATCTCCTCCACACCTCATATCCATGAACCCATCCCATACCCTAGCCAATCTCCATGCCTCACTCCCCCATGACCCCCATCAACCCCCCATCATCCACACCATCCAAACCCCCATTTCCTACATGCCCCAAGGCCCATTGGCCCAAGCCCCCATTTCCCACATGACCCAAGGCCCATTGGCCCAAATCCCCATTTTTCATATGCCCCAAGGCCCATTGGCCCAAAACCCTACCACCCACACATACCAAGGCCACAATGGGCCAGACCCATAAGGCCTAATGTGCCAAACCCAATAAGGGCCCATGGTCCAGACCCAACAAGGCCCAATGGGAAAAAACCATCAAGGGCCCATGGCCCAAACCCATCAATGGCCCGTGGCCCGAGCCAACACTCCCAAGGCTTCATGGCCCAAACCCAAGCCCAAAACCTTGGAACCTTGCACCAATACCTCCCACAATACCTCCAAAATTTCACCCACCCCCAACCTTCACACCCGGGTCAAACCCAAACCGTACCTCAAACCCAATTTTCCCATGGCCCCACACCCTAAGGCCATCTCTGAATCTTCCCCCATGCTCAATGGCCTCATCAGGCCCCGCTCCAAAATCTAACTTCCACTCATCCCATCACCCAAAAAACTTTCTCTCATCCCCAATGGGCTCACCCAACCCCTACTCATGTCATTGCCACTCAGTCCATGCAACACCAACATGAGAATCCCACCCTCACGACGCACTATGTCGACCAGTAGTATGAAGAGGATGAGATTAGGAACAACGGAGCCTATGTTAGGGCATTGACCAGCCTTAACCCTCCCCCAATCATTTCCCACTTGGTAGCACAAAGTGAAATCCAACAAACTGCAGAGAAAGTGCCCCCCATATCTAAGGAGTCAGAGAAGCTGAAAGAACAGTTGGACAAGATCTAGAAGCAGTTATTGAAGATGGGTAGTGTTGAAATTCATGCCACAGACTTCACAGACTTGTGCCTGTTTGCTGAGGTCCCCTTGCCTCCTAAATTTAAAATGCCGGCTTTTGACAAATACAACGACACTGGCAATCCTATTGCACACCTTAAGTCCTACTTTCGGAACATGTGCCAATATGGAGGAGATAAAAGACTGTTGATAAAGGTCTTTTAAAAAAGTTTGACGGGTCCGGCCCTGAGGTGGTTCAGATCTTTGGAACCATCTATGATAAAAACGTAGAAGGTCTTAACGCACTTATTCCAGAAATAATATGTCTATAATATTGACAGCGAACCGTGTAAGTCTGACTTGACCCGATTAAAGCAAAACCCGAATGAGACCTTCAACGACTATTTGGGGCGATGGAGAGCACTAGCAGCTCATGTCAGAAACAGGATACTTGACGATGAACAGATGAAATGATCTCTAAAAATACTCTGCCAGTGAACTCAGTTTTTTTGGTGTACCAGCAGCAGTTCAGCTTTACTGATTTGGTGAGGAATGCCAATCGTTGTGAGGATGCCATCAGGGAGGGTCGCTTGAATAAAAATGTACCAAGTGGAGCCAGTGGGGTTAGAAGGTTTTCAGAATAAAGGAATGAGAAGAGAGCAGGGGCCGATGTTCAGAATATTGCCAATACCAAGCCCAATAATAATATAACCCCGTTCAAATTTCAAGCAGTACAACCAGTGCCAGTCAGAACTGAGCAGATACAGAGAGCAGAAAATGGTCAAGAAATACAGATGACTCCGGAGCAGAGGAGAGCCCACTATGATCGAGTGTTTACACCCTTGGGGCAATCACTAAGTGTACTTTTGCCTTTATTAATAGAAAAGGGATTAGTTACTATTCATCAATCGTAATCTCCTCCTCACCCAATCCCAAAGAACTATAGCCCAAATACCCACTACAATTTTTATCAGGGTCCGGGTCACCCGACTGACCGCTGCTTCCCATTGAAGCACGCGATCCAAGATTTAATCGATGCCGAGAAAACCAATTACACCAGCACCTTCGCAAGTGAACCAACATGCAAATATCCACCAGGTGCCATTACCCCCACATCCTATTGGAGGAGCAGGTCCCAGACCCACCATCAGCATGATAGAGGAAAATGAGGAGGAATTTGAGTTTGATCCGTTCGATTATATTAGTGATCGGGAGAGCTATGTGGCGCTATGTTGAGAACTGGAAAATACCATTTTTCACCCCTCAACCTGAGTCTTGATAGACCTTTGAGAGAACTAAATAAGTGTTCTAAGTGCTTGTGTTTCAGCTAACAATAAAGACAGGCTTAACCATAAAAGCAGCTTAAAAGTGTCAAAAAGATGATAATCCATGTCGATCCAAAGGAAGAAAGAGAAGGGACAACCTCACTAGCTGTTAAAAGGTCTGAACTGAAGAGGCAAAGACCTGGTCTCAACCCAGAGAAGAAGTATGGAGCAATTCGAACAGAAAAATGCACTACAGAGTAACCCCTCATAGCACAAAGCGAGTCTTGGCCGGCTGTTGAAAAAATGGCCCCTATGTCCAAAGAATTGGAACAGTTAAGGGAGCAACTAGACAAGATCCAGGAACAATTATTGAAGATGGGTGGTGCTGAAATCTATGCCACTGATTTTACAGATTTGTGTTTGTTTGTCGAAGTCCCCCTGCCCCCCAAATTTAAAATGCCAGTGTTCGACAAGTACAATGGCACGGGCAACCCAATTGCACACCTCAAGTCCTATTATGGGGACATATGCCAGTACGGGGGGGATGAGAGATTGCTAATAAAAGTCTTTCAGAAAAGTTTGACCGGTCCAGCCCTGAGGTGGTTCACGTCTCTTGAATCGTCCATGATGAAGACATGGAAAGACTTGACGCATTTATTCCAGGAACAGTATGTCTACAATACTGATATTGAACTGTGCAAGTCTGATTTAGCCAGCTTAAAATAGAATCCCAACAAGACCTTCAGCGACTATTTGAGGCATTGGAGAGCACTGACAGCTCAAGTCAGAAATAGAATACCGGACGATGAGCAGATAGAGATGATTTCAAAGAACACTCTGCCAGTAATTTTCGATTTTCTTGTCTACCAACAGCAGTCCATTTTTGCTGATTTGGTAAGGAACGCCAACCGCTGTGAGGATGACATCAGGGTAGAATGGCTCAGTAAAAATGCTTCAGGGGGACCTTGCGGGGTTAGAAGGTTTGCTGAACAGAGAAACGACAGGAGGCTAGGGACAGAGGTGCAGAATGTGACCAATACTAGGCCCAATAACAATGTAGTCCCCTTTCAGTTTAAAACGGTGCAACCAGCTCCCGTCAGACCAGGGCCAGTGTAGAAAGCAGGGAACGAACACGGGGCACAAATGACCCCGAAAATGAGAGCCCGTTATGATCGTGTTTTTACGCCCTTGGGGCAATCTTTAAGTGTACTTTTACCTTTATTAATTGAAAAGGGATTAGTAACTGCACTCCAACCACGACCTCCTCCTAATCTGATTTCATATAATTTTGACCCGAATGCACATTGTAATTTCCACCAGGGTCAAGGTCACCCAACTGATCGCTGCTTCCCATTGAAGATCATTCCCCCTGCACCCACCCAAGCAAACCAACGTGTGAATATTCACCAGGTGCCTTTGCCACCACACCCTACCGGAATAGCAGGTCCCAGACCCACCATAGGGATGGTGGAGGAAATTGAGGAAGAGTATAAATTTGACCCCTCTAATTATATCAATGACAGAGAAAATTTTGTGATCCCAAGGCAGCGAGACTGAGAAGAAAGAACTATTGGGGTGGTTGAGCCCTTGAATCTGGCAGATTATTTTCCTACCCCTACACCAGCAGTAGAGCCCCTAGATCTTAGGGCCTATTTTCCACCATCCACCCCCATTAACTACGTACAAATAAATGCGTATCAACCATGTTCCACCACCCCCATCAATTACCCAATAAACCAACAGGCCCCTAATCCTCCACCATCAATAAACTACCAATGGCTTGCGCCCACCCCATTATCCCTGGTTCAACCACCTACAAACTTCACCACCCCTGTCAATTACCTAATGGCCCATCAAACCCTCGATCCCTTGCTCGCACCTATCAGCTACCAATGGCCTACTTTTACCCCCTTTCCTCTAGTACCACCACCCTCAAACTTCGCCACCCCCATTTGGCCCAAATTTGCCACCCAACCAGCTACCATCAAAATAAATCAAGTATTGACCACACCTCTTGAGCCATCAGTACATGCACTTTAGGTGGCGGCAGCCATCCCATTCCAGCTCTCAGGACCAACCTATGATCCACATCAGGTCTCGCTGAGCTATGAGCAAACCAATGCTAATGCCAGCAACAACAGCAGGGAGGGGGCAGTGGACTTCGTTACCAAATCAGGAAGAATCTCGAAATAGCTCGAGGCAACAACAACAACAACTACAATAGTATCAGCACTAGCACGACCAGAGGGAAAGAAGGACAGTGCAGTCCACCCATTTGAGAAAATAAGCCGGGAGCACATTCTCGAGACTCAGTCTAGAAGGATGTCAGCCCATATCACTGTCTGAGATCTTTTGATGACGTCTCCACTCCATTTCCAAGCTCTAATGGGGGCGTTAAAGAATGCACATGTGTCCCAACAGGTTAGCCTAGACGAGGTCGGGCAAATAATGAGACAGGTGATGGCACCCAATGCCATTTTGTTTTCAGACGCAGATCTACCCGAGGAGGGGAACAACCATGCCAAATCCCTCAATATCACTATCGAATCCGGGAACATGATAATTTCCTTAGTTCTAATTGATAACGGGTCGGCTCTGAATGTGTGCCTATTAAGAACTGCCACCAAAATCAGCATGGACTCCTGTATGCTAAGACCGACAAGGACTAACGCTCGAGAATTTGATAATAAAAGAAGAGAAATAATGGGAGAGGTCGATTTGGAATTAGTAATTGTGCCCATGACCTTCTCTATACCTTTTCAAGTGATAGATATCAAATCTTCTTTTAATTTGCTGATAGGATGCCCGTGGTTACATGAGGTCGGGGCGATACCTTCTACTCTCCATCAAAAGTTAAAATTCATATCCGGGCAGAAAGTGATCACCATCAATTTTGAAGGGCACGATGAGAAAGACAAGGCCACCCACAGCTTTGAAAATCCTAAGGTAGTGGATGTGCCACATACTTAGGAAGACACCGACCTCCACACTTTCGAGTGTGAGGTGTCAGCAGTAGGCCCGAAACCCCCGAGAAACATCACAACCGACGGCGGAATGAAAGCAGCGGTGGCCATGCTCTAGAAATGGGGCTATAAGAAAGGCAGAGGACTAGGGCCCAGATTGCAGGGCAGAAGAGAGCCAGTCATTACCAAGGGGCAGAAGGTTCGATTTGGGCAAGGATACAAGCCCATAAAGGAAGAGGTTCGAGAGGCCAAAGAGAAAGCCAGGGTCGCTGTAGCTGCAAGAGATCGAGGAATCAACATAGAAGAGAAACCTCGCTCTACGCCGCACATCAGGGAATCCTTTGTCAGTGCTGGGGTCATAAAGATCGATTGAAATGGGATAACCCATTTGACCCCACACAAACCCATAGCCCCTGTCCATCCCATCAATCCCCACATCTCCCTTCCCAACCTCGAAATAGATTTGGCTGCCCTATCCCTATTTGAGGAGCAACATTCCATACTTGAACAAACTCCTCCGGTGGTAAACCGCCACAAGACTGCTGACATTTGAGGATGAAATCTCAGACGAACCTATGGTCAATATGATGGAGACCGGGCCAGAAGAGTCACACTCGCCAGCTCCTACATCCAAAAATTTAAAGGGGCAGCAAGTCAGGTATGCAATTGGGCATCTTTTCCCTAAACTTTGGAAGTAGGGAGTGGCCTACAATTTGGCACTTGTTTCCTAAAAAAAATAACCTATAAAAAGTGAGATAAGCCCTTGGCAGGCAATACCTTGTATATACACAGACTTGCGCTGCCAAGGGTCCGTCTTCAAAGAAATACAAAACCTCAAAAACATTAGAAAAATACAGAACCTCAAAAACATAGAAAAAATACAAAACCCAAAAAAATTATCATTTAAAATTCCAGATAAAGTCCCACAAAATGATGCCTTAATCGAAATACCCGTCCCACGTAAAATCGACCCCTTTCCTATAGAAATACAAGAAGAGGTAGGGGTTACGAGTCTGGACGAGGATAGTCCTTTGGAGGAGCTCCCCAATAAGCTCCTTGACCAATTTGCCGAATTTGAGCATGGCCCTACCCCCATTGTCGAAGAAACCAAGGACGTTAATCTAGGGACTGAGGAGAGTCCCACATTACCAAAATCAAAACGTCACTATCTCCCAAGGAAAGAAAAAGCATGATCAATTTTCTTCGATCATACCAAGACATTTTTGCCTAGTTATACGAGGACATGCCTGGTCTGGACACCGATTTGGTTGAGCATGAGTTACCTCTCTACCCTGATATGAAGTCGGTTAAGCAGAAGCTGAGAGGTCTCCGACCTGAGTGGATGTTGAAAGTCAAAGATGAGGTCATCAAGCAATATGATGCAGGGTTTCTCATGGTATCCAAATATCTGCAGTGGCTAGCCAATATCGTGCCTGTTCCAAAGAAGGATGGAAAGGTCCGCATGTGCATTGATTTTTGAAATTTGAACAAGGCAAGCCCGAAAGACGATTTCCCATTGTTGCACATCGACATCTTGGTCGATAATATCTCTAAGCACAAGATGCTTTCTTTTATGGACGAATTCTCTAGATACAATCAGATAAAGATGGCAGAGGCAGATTGAGAGAAGACTGTGTTCATCACTCCTTGGGGAACCTTTTGCTACATAGTCATACCATTTGGGCTGAAGAATGCCGGGCTAATGTACTAAAGAGCCATGACTGCGCTATTTCACGACATGATGCATTGAGAAATTGATGTGTATGTCGATGATATGATAACCAAGTCACTGGAGCGAGGCGATCACTTGGTAAACCTCCAAAAACTGTTTGAGAGGCTGAGAAAGTACAGGTTATGTCTGAATCCATAGAAGTGCGTTTTTGGCGTTATGTCCAGAAAATTGTTAGGATTCATTGTCAGCAGGAGAGGGATCGAGGTTGACCCAGTCAAAGTCAAAGCAATCATAGAAATGCCACCGCCGTCTACTGAGGAGGAAGTCAGAGGGTTCTTAGGCAGAATACAATATACCAGTCGGTTCATTGCACAACTAACTCTAATCTGCACACCGATCTTCAAGCTACTAGGGAAGAACTCGCCTGTTGAATGGAACGGCGACTGCCAGACAACATTCGATAAAATCACAAGCTACCTCCTTAATCCACCTGTGTTAGTACCACCCGAGCCGGGGAGACCACTCTTGATGTATCTCTCCACGACGAAAGTTTCGATGGGATGCATCTTAGGGCAGCATGACGAGACAGGAAGAAGAGAGCAGGCCATTTACTATCTGAGTAAGAAGTTTACTGATTATGAGATGCGCTATTCTCATCTGGAGAAAGCATGTCTGGCTCTTGTATGGGCTACTCAGAGGCTTTGCCATTACTTGCTATGTCAAGCCGTTCTACTTTTGGCTTGAATGGACCCATTGAAGTACCTTTTCGAGAAGCCAGCCTTTACTGGGTGGACTACACTTTGACAACTCTTATTATCTGAGTTTGACATCATGTACGTCACTCAGAAGTCAATTAAGGGGCCAGGCACTCGCTGATCATCTTGCCGACAATCCTTTGCCAGATTATGAGTCTTTGAGAACTGAGTTCCCCGATGAGGACATCCTTTTCATGACAGAAGAAGATTCAAAAGAAGTAGAAGAATCATGGGTAATATACTTTGACGGGGTAGCCAATGTCGAAAGTCAGGGAGTTGGTGCCATTCTAATCTCACCAAAAGGATTCCATGTACCAGTTTTTATCAAGCTCAACTTCCCTTGCACTAATAATATGGTTAAGTACGAGGCTTGTGCCGCCGGTCTGCAGGCGGCTCTCGATCTGAATGTAACTCACCTCCAGGTGTTCGGCGATTCGTAGTTAATTATATGCCAGACGAATGGTGACTAGAGGATGAAAGATGAGAAACTGATCCCTTATCATGAGCACCTTGAGGATCTGATAGCTTGCTTTCAAGACGTGACATTCTCATATGTCCCCCGAATAAGGAATCACTTCGCCGACGCACTAGCGATGTTGGCATCAATGATAGAAATTCCGTATGGTGCTGAGATGAAGCTGATCATGATCGAGCAGAGGAATGAGCCGGCCTTCTGCCTCCAGATTGAGGAACCTACAAAGCCTGATGATGAGCCATCTTGGTTCTCAGATATCAAGAATTTCCTCGAAACACTAACTTTCCTTGAGGGTACATCCAAGACAGATCGACGAACCATTCAACGTCCAGCAGCAGGCTATGTCATTTGCAAGGAGTGCCTTTACAAGAGATCCTACAATAACATCTTACTCTGGTGCTTTACAGAAAGTGAAGCAACCAATATCATGAAAGAGATACACGAAAGAGTATGCGGAGCCCATGCCAGCGGTCACATGCTTGCTAAGAAAATTCTGCGATAGGGATACTTTTGGACTACTATGGAATCAGATTGCTGATAACACGTTTAGAAATGCTACAAGTGTCAGGAACACTCCGGTCTGATACGCGCTCCTGCCATCGATCTTCACTGCATGACCACTCCTTGGCCATTTGCTACCTGGGGCCTTGACGTCGTCAGATTGATTAATCTGAAAGCATCAAATGGGCATCGATTCACCCTTGTTGCCATTGAATACTTTACCAAGTGGGTTGAAGTGGCATCATATGCCAACATCACAGCCAGTCACGTCGAGAAGTTTCTCAAGAGTAATATTGTGTGCCGATTTGGAGTACTCAAGGATATCATCACAGATAATGGTACAAACTTTGTGAATTAGTGCATCCGAGTCTTCTGTGAGCAATACAAGATCAAGCACCATCGCTCGTCACCTTATCGGCCTCAAACTAATGGAGCCATAGAAGCTGCTAACAAGATAGTCGTCCACATCCTTGAGAAGATGGTTATCACTTACCGATATTGGAGCGAAATATTGCCGTTTGCTTTGTGGGCCTACAGAACGTCAATCTGTACCGCCACATGGGCAACACTATTTTCCCTTGTGTATGGAACTGAGGCCGTCCTACCAGTTGAAGTTGAAGTACCCTTGCTCCGAATTCTTATGGAATCAAGCTTACCCAAAGCAGAGAGAGGGAGATCCCACTTCAAACAATTAAACTTATTGGATGAGAAGAGACTCTTAGCCTTGTGTCACACTCAAATTTACCAGGGGCGAATCGCACGCGTTTACAATAAATGTATCCGTGGTCGAGATCTAAAGGTAGGAGACACTGTGTTGAAGAAGATCTTCCCATCCCTCCATGCCGATCCGAGAGGGAAGTTCAAGCCGAACTGGGGAGGACCTTATGTCGTCCGAGAAGTGCTACCAGGATACGCCATCCGCGTTGCCACCATAGACGCAGATCATCTTCCTGAGTCCATCAATACTGGATATGTTCGACGGTTCTACGTTTAGTCTATCACGATAAGGTAAGTATTGGTGAAACAGATACGGTGCTGCTTAAGAACCACCCAAAAGAGGCCATCATTCTAAGCACAATGCCAAAAAGCATTCCTAAAAATGATGATATCCTTTGCTACCCCATTTTGAGCCTAGGCCTTTCTTTCAATGAACCACTTCCCTGGAAAAAAAAGAATGTACATATATAAAAAAAAAGAGAGAGGAAGTAAAGTCCCCATCAAAATTTAAAAAAATAGAAAAAAGTAAAACCTCAAAAAGAGATTGTCTAAAATAAGATAAAGAAAAAAGAAAAAAATAGAAGAATCATGGGGCATGTACAGTACAGCCCACAAGGAAGAAAGTATGTTGAGAAAACTGAAGCCATATCAAGGAAACCCTTTTAGCCCAGCATACCTTCAAATCCTAACCTAACCCATGGCCAAGCTACACCTTCAAGAAAGCCCTCTTTTTAGGTTCACAACCAGTCATAATATCTGTTAAGTCAACACAAGCCGAGTTGTGAGACGATACCAGGACCTCGTCCAGCCGGCTATAACGAAATCGATGTCTATGTCATGGCTTTTGAAAAAATAAAAGAAAATAAAAGAAAAAAAGGAAAAATAAATAAAAAAATACAAGCTCAAAGCAAGATGGACGTGGTGAAAACTCGAAAGGGCGCTACGGATAAAAACAATGAGTTTGTGCGGACCAGGTGAAAACCCGAAAGGGCGCTGGGGTAAGAGAGCTAAAGCCATGGACGTGGTGAAAACCCGAAAGGGCGCCACGGGTAAAAAAGGGAGATAAGGAAGAATTAAAAAAAAAAGAAAGGTTTTGACTGATTGAGAAGATTAATGTTTGAGGAGCCCTCTTGGTTACTCTCCCTGATCCTCTTTTCTGGGCCGCTCATGCTAGTTCAAATCGGGTCCCAAGCAAGTGTGTCTTCAAAACTGCTTTGTCAAACATATGACTCAAGGTAAGGAGAAATGTTTAACTCAATCCAAAGGGATGGACATTCCAGTATTGGTAAAACTGTTGAAACTCTCTCAGACTCAACCAGTCGAAAGAGGGTTTGACCATGCTCAAAAGAGGACCCGAGGTCTCACCCACCCAAAAATACACAAAACAAAAAGAACAAAAAAAATCTATGTAGATACATATAATAAACTTTCCTTCTTTTACTAATGCACAACTTACACCACATCCTAAAAAAATAGCCGGTGTCATGACTAGCTTTCTTTCTTTCCTCTTTTACAAACAACAAAAAATAAAAACATAAAGAAAATATGTATACAAAAAAATGTGTGTATCTCTAAAAGGGGTTTCTTACGCCCCTTTTCTATGTATCTGCTATGTGCAAAAAGTTATGTGTGCAGGAAGGAATCAGCGGCCCAGCTCGCGCTTCAAGGCACTAATCTCAGCGCGAAAATCATCTTTCCGGACATTTCGCTCAGTCAACCAACGACAATGCAAGCTCTTATACCTCTTCGGAGAAGTATCAGTGGCTCCAAGGGCAACACTCAAGGATCCTTTCAGACGAAGGACCTCGCTCTCTGCTATCTCTGCCCTAACTTTTTCCTGCGCTAAAAGCTTGTGCAGGACCCTCTTCTCATCCACTAGCAGCTCAATGCGGGCTCGGAGTACCGTCTCTTTCTTTGGCCAGGGGCCTCTCGTGTCAACACTCTCCTCTTGCTCCAGATGATCAGCAATAGGCTGCTCAGTCAATAACTAGGCCTCATACTTGGGAGAAGATTGAACCAAATCTCCCTGCTCCATATCACACATTAGCGTCGATTGACGCATCTTCCAAAGAGCAGCAATCCGGTCTATGTCCCTAGAGGACCCCCTAGAAAAGACCAAGTCACATAGAGGGGGTTTTGTCTCACTAGGCACCTACTGAGAGCAACCGAACTAATGCAACACCCGGAATGGGAAGTAGAAGGTGCTGCCAGTCAATCCTAGAAGGGTGATGCCCTCATGATCTCTGGAACGAACTATCAGAAAGGTCCGGTCCAACCAGGGAAGCCTCCAGATCAGCTCAACGCTAGTCAACCAAAGCTTCAGAGTCGACGAATCGCCCTGCGAAAGAAAGTGGTACCAACCCAAAAAGCACTGAGCCGCCTCACCTCGGGCAATATGAAAGCGTGGGACAGGCCCCAAGATAGCGAGATGCTAGCCTAACCAGGCCTGAAGCAGTAGGGGACACCCCCGAAGGCCCTCCACCTTGCCCAGAGCAAATGCATCAAGGCGTTGGTATAGTTCAGCAAGGACCAGGTGCATCACGGATCGGCCCTCCACCAACTCAGTGAAAACATCGCAAAGAGCCAGGGAGAAGCTCTCTCTCCCAGTAAAGAAAAGGGCTTCTGAAATGAGACCGAGGCCAAAAGCTTTTACGTTGAAGATGTTCCTAATTGGCAATTTCTGGAGACTTTCGGCACCGAAAAGTTCTTTGAGGAATTTTAGCGAACACCTGGTGGCCCCCCCAATGAGACTTTTATCATACTCAAATTTCTTCAAGCCGAGAGTAAGGTGAACGAATTTAGAGTAGCCCAACCGCAACGTAACTCTTGCGAGGCCCCTATGAAGCTTCAGGCCAGATAGATTGGATAGCTCCTCGAGGGTTGGAGTTTGCTACCGCTTCCCAAAACGGAATACATGAAAATTTACATCCCAAAATGAAGCAGCAGCATAAAGAAGGTCCCAACGTGGAAGAACACCGAGGAAGGAGGGGAGGCGAGATAAGCCGAGCCGCTCGAGCTCAACAAGCTCGCTCTCATTTAAACTCCCAAACTAAAGGGGATGAGTAAATTGGGTCCGCCCTCCATGTAAGGGAGGGTTGGGAAGCGGGTCCATAGACGTACAAAGATCTTTCAAGAATATGAAAATCGATGTATGGTGATGGACTCGCCTTTGGAAAACAAGAACAAAAAGAATCAGTCAAAAGGGCCAAGACGAATAGAAAAGAGCAGGATTCTAGACTGGTTCGGTTATATAAGGACCCACAACTCCCCAGGTCAAGGTTGGCGCAACTAATAGTGGCACCAGTGCTTTTTGTCCCAAAAATTTACCTGGCGCAACTATTAGTTGCGCCAGTGCTTTTTGTCCCAAAAATTTGCCTGGCGCAACTAATAGTTGCGCCAGCACAAAATTCCCCCATCCCTTTTCCTTCAAATTTTTGGGAATTTTTGTGAGCCATTTCTGGCCCCACAGCTTGCTGACTTGTTTTACCTGCTTTATAAAAATGGTTGCACTTAGGAAAAAAAAAGGGGGGGGGCATCTAACAGTAGCAATTAATTTGACTCTTGTGCAGGAGAAGCCCACACCAAGACGTGCGGCATCAAGGGCCACTTTTTACGAGTGACCATCAAAGATCTTCCTGCGAGCAATCAGATATATGCGAGCAAGAGACAACATTCCAACCAAAAGAAAAGCACTAAACATGTCCAAACATAAAATTATCTGGCCAATGCCACAAATATCTCTTACAAAACTTTGTGAAAATCCCAATAAAAGTTATCTCAAAAAGTGCTAAAATGTCTAAATTGTTCAAATGCAGAAACTAAGGCCTAATCCTTGTTTACGCCCTTCGACTTCTTCCACCGACGAGAGGAGCCCTGGTAATTCTGCATATCCCCCACCCGGAACTAGGCCTGAGAAATCCTACTAAGCAAAGTTCGCGACTCCTTGGCACGTGCCCGCTGCAAGTCAGGGCCAAAAGTCAGAGGTCAGGGCCAATTGACGAACAAGAGCGAAAAGTGAAGGAACCAATGACAAGAAAAGAGGAACAGCAAAATACTCACTGTCTCCACATCCCGAAGCTCCGCAATGTTACAATGATATGCCGCGTACTCCATAGCCGAATCAAAGTCCTGCATTCAAAGGGATACAATGTCAGTTATCAGGGCAATCATAAAACATGTGTAAAAGGAGGCCGAAACAAGAAAGAGATGGGTCATCAGAAGGCTTACCCCTGGGATCACCTCAGGAGGAGGGACACGGGCCGCTTCAGCGGAGATATGCGCCTGCCTTTCTACGTCGGCACACAAGCCCGAGAGAAAGTTGTCATCAAGGCATCGGAAGGTCCCGTAGACCATGGTCGAATCACCCCCAGGGGCACCAGCTTGAGAAATACCCGATGGATCCGCACCAGAGGGGCCCTCACATGAAGGACCCGCCCCGGAGGAACCAGCGGTGCCCGCCGCTGCCCCGCCTTCATTATCTGAGCCATCCCCTTGAGCAAACTACGAACAACACAAAAATCTGCTCAAAAAGAACAAAGGCCAAATTAAACTAAAGGAGACTAATCTGAAAAAAGAAAGGAGAGTTACCTGCTTGAGTGGGCCACCAAATGAAAGAAAATTAGCGCTAGGGACGAAGCGCAGCAAGATGAACCGATGCGGTAGACACTCGTACCATATGTGATAATCTCCGGGTACAAGAAGGGCATTGATGGGAAGCCCATTATTGAGGAAGGCCATTGTGAGCTCCTCAACACTACCCACAGCACCCATGACATCGGCGGGAGGATCCATGGGTATGGCGTGATAACCCTGATACTGGTGCACCACCCACTCCCCCAAATTATAAACCCTCGCCCATGCCCTATAAAAGAAAACAATGCGGCGGTTGTTGAGAAGGCGCGATGAACCTACGGCTGCCTGGTCCCAGAAGGCAGAGTTGAGATACGGATCATGGAGGATATGTCCAAGTCAAGAGATAACCAATCAATCAGACAAGTAGCATAACAAATTAGGGAGAATTTCTGAGCTGAAGTAAACAAAGTTAAAAAGGGCTTTACCTGCTCAAGGACCATCTGGTCAAGTTGGGGCCTCAAGCCCATCTCTAAGTGCTTCAGGCCCACATCACGACGCCGGGCATGGTTCCAGTTGCTAAGAAGAGGATAAGTGAATGCATCCGAGTGGAGGAACGGGCACCCAGGATGAAAGTGGTGATACCCCCACACTTAAGAAAAGCAGTGCATAAGAGAACAAGTCAGTAACATACAAAAACCATCCAAGTAGAACTGATAAAAGCAAAAGGTAGGGGATTACCTCTAGGGCCACCCAAAAGCCAACGACGGATTTGGCTTCCCCGATAGTGGCCCGAGCTATGCCATACATCAACCAGGCGTATCTCGCCCCGCCCCAGTCATACCTATGGGCGTCGCCCCAATTGTCCATGACACTTAGCAACGCTAGGCTAACTCGGCCACCGCTTGCATTGGTAAAAAGGGTCTTACCCAGCAGAAGCAGGAGAGTGATGCGGGCTAAGACGATCGCCCGCTCGGACATAATATAAAGCACCCTATCTGGCTGCCCCAGATCCACTAACTCATCAGCCGTTTAGAGCGCGGATAGCCAGGTCATCTTGACCTCAGTGCCATGTATCTGCCCATGAGGGGGATACACCCATATCATCCGAATAATATCCTCCTTGCTTGACATTGCGAGACTAGCTATCGGCATGCCCCCCACCCAGATGCCAGTAATCATTGCCTAATCAACGGGCGTCAAGGCCATCTCAGCATACGGCATATGAAAGGTCATCGTCTCAGGGCGGAACCGCTCAATCAATGCCTTCAGATACGCGACATCGGCCCTTATAGCAGGGCAAGACAGAAACTCCCCAAAGCCTACCTACGCCAGTAAGAACTTCACCACAGGGGGGACATAGAGGTAGAAATCATGATAATCAAGTCATCCCCCGCAGAATACGATAGAGGGAAAAGCGCATCAGATCATGGAAAAGAAGCGGAACTGCACAAAAGAAAGAAATTGAACCTATTTCTTACCCTGCCTGCTATGCCAGAATTAGAAATGCAGATATACTGTTGATGTAGGAGGCCGATTCGGGTAGCCTCGCTCTGCATTTCGAGCCAAGGGCCCGCTTTCCGCTCTATCCAAGGGAATTGCTCCCTTATACTACCTCGGGCCCCTCCTCATGGCCCTCCTCGGAAACATGCTCATCACCACCCGACATGTTGAGACAACAGAGAGCAATCACATTAGAGCAGATCAGTTAAAAAAAAAAAGGAAAAAAAAACCGTTTTGTGCTACGCTGCAAAGGAAGGTAAGTAGTGCTCGTCCATTTTCTTTCAGAAACCAAGGTATACAAAATAAAAATAAAAACAAAAAAAAATCCCTTTACTTCATTTGTAAAAATAAAAAAAACCAAAAAAAAATCCCTTTACTTCATTTGCAAAAAATAAAAATAAAACAAAAAAAAATCCCTTTACTTCGTTTGCAAAAAAATAAAAAAAAAACCAAAAAAAAAATCCCTTTATTTCATTTGCAAAAATAAAAAAATAAAAAAAATCCCTTTACTTCATTTGCAAAAAATAAAAACAAAAACAAAAGATCCCTCTACTTTATTTTCAAAAAAAAAAAAAAAAACAAAACCAAAAAATCCCTTTACTTTATATAAAAACAAAAAAAAAAAAAAAACCCCTTTTTTCTATTTTGCAAAAAGAAACAAAAAAAAAAAAAAAAAAAACACACACACACACACACAAAAGGGGCCTACAGATATAAATCCATAAATCATTCATAAAGCAACAAATATATACATTGGGCATCAATAAAATCCATAAAGCAACAAAAAAGAGGGCAATATTTGCAAAAAATTATCAACACATCATAGATAAACTTGTTACAATAAATATAAATCATTCATCATCAAAAGGAACAAGATCATGATCACATTTGTAAGAAAAAAAGAAGAAAAAAGTAAGAAAAATAAAATAAAATGGGTTTTAAATGGTTACCTTTCAAGGAAAATGGGGTCTTAGATCTAATGCGGGCTGGCAATCGATCGGCACAAGCAAGCAACGACAATGAGGCACGCATAGGGGCAATATAAAGGAACCCTAAGAAGGTCATTTTTCGGTTTTAAACAGAAGGGGGGAGAAAATTTTTAAAAATATACCCTACAGCCCTAACCCGGGCTGTTTAATTTTCTCCCCAGCCAAGCTTGGCGCAACTATTAGTTGCGCTAGGCAATTTTGGGGCCCCTTTTGGCTTGGCGCAACTAATAGTTGCGCCAACCACTTACGGTCGGGTCTTGGGCCTAGTACGGGCCGCTTGCATGGCCCGGTACCCCCTTCTCGTTGCTTGTTACTCCCGACAGATGCATGTGCTCCCAAGTGGTCTGTCGATCCTCATTCGACCTATCTGAGAAGCCGTGCTAAGAATAAAGTGGACCGAGAGTAATAGGCGTCCTGATCCTACATAGAAAAATATAAAAAGTTTAAAAAATGATGAAAAAAAAATGCCACAGAAAAGCGAAAAAGATAACTCACACAAAATGATAGAGTAATTCGCATAAAATAATAACTCTAAAAAACCAAAGAACAATAACTTTGAAAAAACCACATAAAATAATAACTTTGAAAATCTAAAAAAATCACATAAAATGATAGAAAAATCACAAAAATAAAATAATAACCTATTTGTGTTTCCCCACAGAGTACACACATACATAATGCGGTAAAATGTCAATGTTTTATTAGCAATGCAGCTGTGCCATATTAATGTCCCGAGGCTAGGGATTGCCTTGGATCTTTGGATTCTTCTTGAAAGTAGCAGCAACGGCGTCAATCCCGATCAAACAGTCAATGTTTTAATCAGGTTGACTCCACTGCTAAATCTTCGAGCTTAGCGCTCTATTTTAGATTCATATGAACTTAAGTGTCTTAAGTTTCAGATTTTCCGTTGGAAAAGGTCAATTGTTGGTTGAAACTAACCTATTGAGAATGAGATTACGTATCAATCAAACTATGTGCAATCATGTATTCAGAAGACTTCATTTCCCTTTTATTTTTCTGCAGTCTTAAAACCTATATGAGCAGCGGTATCCCTGTAAAGTATACGTCATGTGTCGGGGTATCCGTATGATGATCGTTTGTTCCCGTAAATTGTACCCAGGTAGGTCCGGGTCGGGGCTTCCATCGCCTTTGTTGTTGCTTATTGTCCCTGATGGGTGTATGATTATGCATAGTTGAATGAGGTTTATGATCATTATTGGCAAAGACCAGGATTGAATGTCCCTTTAGGGAGATACCCAATGTTTGGCCAGACCTAATCAAGGTAGTTGAAGTTGGGTACTCTATGTCATGTTGATCCGGGGCACATTTTTGAAATCGACACGTCCTCCCAAAAAGCGTTACGACTCCTATTCGCTCCGCTCGGGTAGTCATGCTAAATAAACTTTGGGATTGATAGATTCGCCCAAAGATCTCGAACCCTGCATTCAGTAGGGGAACCCGTGAACAGTCAGATGGGGCAATCAAATGCCTCATAGGATTGAACGCAAACTGGGGAGCCTTGCGTAGTTTTGCTTAGCGCCTATCTTTAAGTGTGGGTCGATCACCCCCCTTACGAAGCTGTTGTATTCAGAATGAATCTTAAACATCAAATACCTTTAAATCATCTCGAGAAGCAAATGTTTGGCCTGGCATACAGGGCTTTCACAACTCATTCTATCTCAGTTATGCCCAGTAATGATGCTAAGCACTGAAGACCGATCACCTTGAGAAACGAATGTTTAGCCTGGCATCCAGGGCTTTCATTTTCTCACCATGTTACTCATATGATATTTAAAGTTTGTTCTGAATGCAGCGGACCCGTCAGTAATGCCTTGGGCCTCTTCGGATGTCTCTTTTCTTTGGCATTTGATCATTAGTGATCGGATACCAAAGAGGGGCATCTGTAGACACTCAAATTTGGCCCAAGGCCTGATCGAAATGTATTTCGAGAGAGGTGTGTTTTCGAGCTTTTGATGGCATATATGGAACCCTTAGGAATCACTCTAAACCCACAGGAATCCCCCTAGATCCCTTAGGAGCCTATCCTGAACCTTTAGAAACCATCCCGAACCCTTAGAAACCAATCCCGACCCTTAAAACCCGTTTCGGGCCTGAACCAAATCTTTCCAAGCCATGGATGAGGAGTGGTGCACTAGGACTAACTAAGGCCTTCTACTATAATCGAATCATATACCATTGAAAGGTAGAGGTCGTCAGCTTTCCAACGGTCCAAGAATCGCCCTAATCAAAGCTGTGTACGCAAAGTTATGGTAGTCCAAACCCGGAGGTAAAAGATATAATTTCAAATGATCCCTAGGGATTTGGCGCAACTAATAGTTGCGCCAGTTATAATTGAGCCTAGCGCAACTATTAGTTGCACCAAGCCACTTTTTCCCAGATTAAGCCAGGCGCAACTAATAGTTGCACCAGCATTAAAGTGGACCCCACCTTGGGAAGCCAACTTCCAGGCTACTGTGCTGCACTATTTTACTGTGCATATGCCTGGCGCAACTAATAGTTGCGCCAGGCTTATAAATAGTGACCTCTAGTTTTGCCCTGAATTTCGTGTCTAGGGTTGACTTGATTAACTGCCTGGGTCTTTGGGGTGTGTTTTGATAATTCTGTTGCACCCTTTTACACCCTATTTGTAACCCCTTAAGTGACTTAAGGCCCCATTCTATCATCCACCATTGGAGGACCTTCTCACATGTTTCAAGGCTCGCTTTATCTTATTTTCTTTCAACCGCTTATACTCCACGTGATCACTCTTGCTTTCTTAGCTTGATTGTTTATACGACTTGTGCCAGAGGCATTATTTGAAGGTAGCACATAACCCGTATGCGTCATAATGTCAACCATCATGAGACATGATCTTTGATTTGCATGTAACCCTATCAACTTAATTGTTTATTTTCTCATGTGGCCAAATGAGGATGAGTCTATTCTTGGTCGCTTATTTATTTGTCCCCTTAAGTCGGATCTTTTGTGTATGATGTTTTTTTAAGTTGAAACCTGTCTCCCTGAAGTTTTTGAGTCCTTACAATAACTGTTATAAGAATGACACTATAAATCTTACAACACTTAATATCTTCAGATTTTATTGGCCTTCACGGCATTCCGTATCTTGTTTGCTAAACTTGTTTTAAACAAATTTGTATCTATCCACTTAAGGTATCTTGATTACTTATAAATGTATTTCAAAACTTATGACATATACAACCTTGTTTGATGTTTCTTATTATTCATTAAGGGTTTCTCTGGCAAAGCCAATGAAAAGCATAAATGACTTTTACTTATCTTAGGAAAGTAAAAGATCAAAATCATGAGAAGTTTACATTTAAAAAAAAATTTCAAACATATTTCACCTGTTTGATTATAAAATGATTAAAATTTGGTTTCTCAAAATCCTCAAAATAACATCCACTTTTTAATTCAAAGCATCATATAAAAGGTCATATAGGAGCTATATTACGGAAAATATTTATGATGCCTCAATCCAGATGATATAATACGCTGATACCTGTTTTGATTTATTCAATGAAAAAATTTGAATATTTCATTTGTATTATCGTCTTAGCCTGAAGGTCTAATCTCCTATCTCTTAGAATTATTATTCTTTTACTCGTAAAGGCAAAATAAAACCCTAAAAGAATCAAAACTCTCCATTCTACACTATGCACATCTTGTTATATATATTAGGATAGTAATATATATATTTTTTGTTTCAAAATTAAGGTTATATTATCATTAATAATTCAATGGCAAACTTGTAAATATTTTCTCTCTAAAGTGTCGTTTGAAATTTTTTGATTTATCTTTTTACCGTTAGTTGAAAAGACACAAGTCTAGTGTCTCTTCACCGTAATTATAAAAAGACAAGTGAATCGAAAAGTTTGGAATCTCTTTATCGTAAATATGAAAAGACACAAGTGAATCGATTTATCTCTTTATAGTTATTTGAAAAGACACAAATCTCTTCACGATGAAAAGACACAATCTTTTAAGATTTTCTCTATAAATAGAGAGCAGATCTGGGTTAAAAGACACAATAGAAATAATATCTATTTATCTTTTTCTCTCTTTCCTGCTTATTTTTAAATCTTTTGTGTATTAGAAAATCTGTGTGGCAGATTCTTTCTCTAGAAAGTGTAATCTAGAAAAGACTATATGGTTCTTGGCAAGACTAGGCTCTGTTGTATCTTGAAGGCAGACTCGCTAGGAACCCTGTTGCATCTTCATTTATTCGACGGAGTGGGGGCGTCTATTGTCTTTAAGACAGCGTAGTGAACTACGTGCCTCGGAGCCATTTTCAATACCATTTTTATCAATAATTTAAAGACAATAGATCATTTTAATGGCTCAGAGCATAAAGTTCATGAATCAAGATCTCATTAAACTTGACCGATTTGACGGGTCAAATTTCAAAAGATGACAATAAAAGGTGCAATTTATCTTGCGATAATTTAAGATTGCTTATGTCCTCACTACACCATGTCCACCAATTTTTGTAGCGGGAACAGAAAGTACGACTAGTGGAGGATTGAATGCTTGATTCAAATGATTGAAAGATGATCTAGATTATCGGGACCGCATCCTCAATGCATTAAGCGATAGGTTGTTCAACACTTTCTGTAAGTGCACTACCTCCAAAGATTTATGAAATTTAAAAAAAAATAAGTACTTAACTGAAGATGCCAGTATAAAGGCTTTTTTAGTCTCTAAATATTTTGATTTCAAGATTGTTGAGGATAAACCTATTCTTGAAAATGTTTAAGAATTACAATTTTTCGTCACTGAGATGGAATAAGGGAACATGAAACTTCTTGAAAGTTTCCAAGTGGGTGTCATTCTTGTAAAGTTTCCATCTAGTTGGAAAGATTATTGAAAATCAATGACCCATAATAAATATCTTCATACTCTAGATGAGATTTTTAAGGGTCTTAAGATTGAAGAAGAGAAAGTTAGAGATAAAAAGGTTGTTGTTTCAGAGCCTCCTAGGGCTCACTTTGTTGAATCGGTATCTGAAGAGAAGAAGGATAAAAGATTTTTTACTAAAAAGAAATTTTTTAAAAAAAATTTTCAGAAGAACAGTCAGTCTAAGATAAATGAAAAGAAAGGAGATTGTTATATCTGTGGAAAAAGGGAGCACTTTACAAGAGAGTGCAAATTTCGTAAAAAGTCGAAATTAGAATCTAACATAGTCGAAGATATAGTTGTTGCAGTGGTATCAGAAGTCAACATAGTTGAGTCTAAAGGCCATTGGTGGATCGACTCTGGTGCTACTCGACATGTCTCTTTTCACAAGTCTACCTTTAAGACTTATAAACCTCAAGGAGAAAGGCAACAACTATATATTGGGAATTCGTCTACTATTGAGATTGCTGGAATCAGAACAGTGGAGTTAAAATTATCTTCGGAAAAGCCTCTCTTGTTGAAGGATGTGCTTTACGCTCCTCAGATTAGGAAAAATCTTATTTCTGCATGTCTCTTAGACAAGAATGGGTTTAAATTAGTTCTTCATTTTGGGAAGATGAAATTATCTAAGAATGATGTTTTCATTGGGAAGGGTTATATTGTAAATAATATGATCAAGTTGAATGTTATCAATGAAAATGGTTCTTCTGCTTATATTGTAGAGTCCTTTGATTTATGACATGCTAGATTAAGACATTAATTCTCAAGTGATGAAAAATATGATGAATCTAGAATTAATTCATAAATTTCTAAATACTAAAGATAAAAAATGTCAAATATGTGTGCAATCTAAAATAGTAAAAAAGTCACATAATAGTGTTGAAAGGAATACTACTATCTTAGAATTAATTCATTATGATATCTGTGAATTAAATGGTGTGCTTACCAGAGGTGGTAAGAGATATTTTATAATATTCTTAGATGATTATAGTAGATATTGTTATATATATTTAAATAGATATAAAAAAGAAGCTTTTGACGTATTTAAAACTTATAAAGTAGAAGTTGAAAATCAGTTAGAAAAGAAAATTCAAATACTTAGAAGTGATAGAAAAGGAGAATATCTTTCTCATGAGTTCAATGAATTTTGTGAACAATATGGGATTGTTCATAAAGTAGACACTACAACAAAATGGTGTAGCTGAACATAAAAATAGAACTTTATTAGAGATGATTAACTCTATGTTATTATATTCAGGCTTACTTATGAATTTATGGGGTGAAGCTATTTATACTGCATGTCATATTTTAAATAGAATACCTTATTACAAGAATAATATGACTCCATATGAGTTATGAAAGAATAAAAAACCTAACTTAAAATATTTAAGAGTATGAGGTTGCCTAGCCTATGTTAGGAAATCAGATGACAAAATTAAAAAATTAGGATATAAAACTTATAAGTGTGCATTTATTGAATATGCTCACAACAATAAAGCATATTGCTTCTTAAACATAGAAGATAATGTTATGTTAGAGTCTATATAAGCACATTTTTATGAAAACCTACAACCTAAGGATAATGTTTCAGATTTTATAAATTCTAACCAATTGGAAATAGAAGATGAAACTCATTTTGATCAAGTCAAAGAAAAAAGACCAGTTAAAAATACTATAGAACAAAGACGTAGTAAAATAACTAGAAAAGATCCACATTATAATTTTGGATCAGATTTTTATACCTATGTTTTAGAAGTAGATCCTAAAACTTATAAGGAAGCTATAACATCTTTAGATAGTATATTTTGGAAGGAGACAATGGATGATGAAATAGAATATATTAAAACTAATTATACATGGGAGTTAGTAAATTTACCATCAGGTTCTAAGACTATAGGAAGTAAGTGGGTATTTAAGAAAAAACTTAAACCAGATGGAAGTTTAGATAAATTTAAACCTAGATTAGTAGCCAAAGGGCTTAGACAAAAGGAAGGACTAGACTATTTTGACGTTTTCTCTACTGTTGCACGGATGATACCTATTAGACTACTAATAGCTTTAGCATCTATATATAATTTATATATACATCAAATATATGTAAAAACTGTCTTCTTAAATAGAGATTTAGAAGAAGAAATATATATGGATCAACCTGAAGGATACATAGAACCAGAAAAAACACACATGGTATGTATATATATATATATATATATATATATATATATATATATATATATATATATATATATATTCTACTTAATCCAAATGAGAAAACTCGGACCGCCAGATCGTAGATTACAAGTATATATATATATATATATATATATATATATATATATATATTTACTTGGCACATCCACAAACATGCAGAAATTAAAGCAGATAAAATATATGATATAATTTAAATCTCAAGTTCTAATATCCTACAAGAACAAAATTAAATAAACAACAGTGATGACCAACCATCACCTAACAATGGTATATACTAGTATGAATGTACCAAACCTTAACTCACCAAATCCACAAAGCACTAATTCTACGATCCCAGAATAGGGTACAAATCCTTATGCAGAAGCTCCCTTGTTTTAGTATGTAATCTGGGCCCTCCTCAAACCTACACCTGTGACGTATAGTCGGGGTGAGCTAACATCTAAGCTCAGTAGAGGACAAACAACTTAAATTTATATTTAACATTCGAAAACATAGCTTCTATCAAGAGTCAAAACCATCATTTAATTTCTGCTTCCAAAAACTTAATCATTTTCCTTCTTTTCAAACACATTTTTTTTTCAAAGCATTCACCAATTTCTTCTATTTCAAAACTCAACCTTAAATATTTAACTTTATCATGATATTCCATCTAAAAGTATACATATCGAAAAGAGTCGAAAAGAATCTTAAAATAATTAGACTTATCCAAGAGTATCCAAGATTTCACACACATTTACAAATAATGTCAAATTTGCAAACACAAACAGCACAAGGGTGTTCCAAGTTTCCTAGGGTGTTCAATGTTTCCAAAGTGTCCAAGGGATGTAATGATGCCCAAAAGTGTCTAATAATTCCAAAGTCTCCAAGGGATGCAATGATGTCCAAAGGTGTCCAATGATTCCAAAGTATCCAAGGAATGCAATAATATTTCAAGGGATGCATATGCAGCGTATGTATGAATGCGTGTACAGATCAGCCGTTGTACCGGCCCAAGGGATGCAGCCAAAGAATCCAAAAGATTCATAATGCAAATGTGTGACGACCCGACTTTTCCAATCCCTCAGGTATAGGAAAGGCCGGTTCGCCAACCTATCGAATAAACGATAAGCCGGACAAACAGGGCACATATCAGAGTAAAGCGTAATAAATATCCATAGCTAAAATAAATGCGGAAGCAATTAAAAGTAAAGAACCACCGATGATGGCCGACCATCATCGAAACATGGCTCATAACAGAAATCAACGTCAAATATAAAACTATGATATCCAACTAAAATGGGCCCACAAATTCAAGTCTAACTCTCACCACAAATAAGAAAATCAGTAAGTTCTATACTGGGAAAAACTCCTCAGGAGGAACCTCAAGCTCTTCCTCAGGCACGATTCAGATCGGCCTCACAAACAATAGCCACGCCAAGATTTCTGAACTCGTGACGATAGTCGGAGTGAGCTAACCAACAAAGCTCAGTAGAAGAAAGACATCAAGGTTATTTTACTTTAACTAACATGGTTTCAAAACAAATATCGAATATAGCTTGTCAAACATATAAGCGATAATAAATGAATTTAGGTGCGGAAATCATATGTAAGATTTATTTCTAAATATGTGAAAACAAGCCAAGAATGTATGCAAGGTGTTTCAAAGGTCTTAGTTTCTCTAACTTCTATACGCAAGGTCCAGTAATCCATGACTTAATCCTCAACTTAAAATACCTCCCGAGTAAACTATATCTCGAGAGCAGGAATATAGACGATGGGAACCCCTACCTACCAACGTCGTTCATGCACCCTTTTTCAGATGCAACAAGCCCTCGTAATGAGGGAAACTTGTGCCGTGAAGTTATTCAGAATTTTGAGGGTCGCTCAGTCAATCATAAAACAAATGCAGATACTAATATAAATCAGATGCAAGTCTCTTATACATAGTTTAGGTTCTTGATTTCAGATTTTCAGAGGTTAAGCAGATTCAGGTTTCAGGATTCAGGTAGATTTAGATTTTCAGTCATTCATATCAATTTCAGTTTACAGATGTGATTTCAATGGCATATGCAAGTTCAAAGATTTTAATTCAAAATATCCATGCGAATTAAAATAAAATACTGTAAAGATGAGATTCTCCTACCTAAAACTCGGAGTTATGCGAAGTCAAGCAAGGTCCTATTGATGGCTTCTCGCCCTCAATCTATATCACAATATACGTTCATGCATTAAGATAAACTCTAATTACTAATAATATAGACCTATTTAAGCGTTTCCTCAAAAACAAGTCAAAACAGGCAAGTTGCGCCAATCCTAAAATTTGATGTAACATTCTCATATATTTTTGACTATCAAGAAGATTGATCCATGAGTTGGTCAAAACATAAAAGTTGTATATGTTTCTGTTAGCTTTCCAACGCAAAAGGAATCGTCTCAATCGGAGTTCGGGACAAAAAGGTATGACTAAAATACCAAGGCAATGTCGAAGTTCAACAATACCTCGCTCGAGCGATGATAATAGCTCACTCGAGCGATTTGACATAACATTCTCATATATTTTTGACCATCAAGAAGATTGATCCATGAGTTGGTCAAAACATAAAAGTTGTAGATTTTGCTATTAGCTTTCCAACGCAAAAAGAATTGTCTCAATCGGAGTTCGGGATAAGAGGTTATGACTAAAATACTAAGGCAATGTCGGAGTTCGGTGATACCTCGCTCGAGCGATGATAATAGCTCGCTCGAGCGAGCTACAGCGACGCGATTTCGCTGGTTTTCACCCGAATCGAAACCCATACATCCCAAAGCAAAACCCATGGCTAATCTAATGATTTAATCAAAAAGTTTAATTAAAACGTACCTTTAATCTAAGGTTTCCTAGATTAGAAATGAGTCACGCGAATGGAGCTTCGGAACGAAACCGACGGGTTTCCTCAACGATTCGCGCCGCGATCGATCCCACGAGTTCACAGAGACAACTCCAACACGCCCCCAATGATCTCAACCTCTCCCAATAGCCAACTACGATTCCAAGGTTGATTCAAGTTCTTTCTAAGGTTTAAGTGTTTTCAACAAAGAGGGTTCTAGAGAAGGAGGTTTTCTAAACCGATCTCCTACGATGATTGAAGAAGAGAGAAGATGGAGTTTCACACGGTTGGATAACTATCCTCTCTTAACAAAACCTAGTATAATACTGGAATGCAATTCCTTCTTATAATAGGATTGCTCACAAAGTAAAACACACACACACATCTTATGTATTATACACTTGTAATTTTAAAACTCAAGTCCGGTGTTGAGCGGCTACACCGAGGTCGGTGCACAACTTTCGCACGAGGGTCCAAATGGGCTCTAAATTAAAATCTGTCCGCACAATCACATCTAGATAAAAATCTAAAACAAATGGTGACGTCGGTTGCCGAGCCGAATATACACACAAGGTCAGTCTAACTCGGGTTCAAAATACGGGTCTTTACAAAATGCAATGTGAAAAGTCCAAGAATCATTGAGTAAATCATAGTTCCACGGGTGTCAAAATGATTCACGAGTGTCACTAGCGATCTCAAGATCTTATTTTCAAACTACGAGTCAAGCTCAACAATATCAAAGATTATCTAAAATCGAACATTATCACATGCATATTCACGATTTCACAAGTTCATATTCCAAATCATGAGATTCCAATTCTAACATATCCAACTCCGATCAACTCATCATATTCATGCAAACACATCTAATACTATGAATCAAATCAAACATATAAATTTAGGTTGAGTTTCCCCTACCTTAATCTTGAAGTTATGCAGAGCCAAACAAAGTCTTATTGATGGCTTCCCGCCCTCAATCTATATCACAAGCACACAATGATTCATCAAAGATTAATTCTAATCACTAATAACTTAGACATATTTAAGTGTCTTCTCAAAATGAGGTAGAAATAGATAAGTTCATGCTGACCTAGAATTTGATATAACTTTCATCCTAATTTTTGACCTTTAAATATTTGGATTCACATATTGGTCAATTCACAAATGTTGTAGAGTTCGTTGTCTTCTTTCCAACACCTCAAGAATCATACGATTCTGATTCGGAGTAGAAAGTTATGGCCAAAATACCAAAGCAGTGTCAGTAAGCTCTTACAAATTCGATCGATCGAATTTTATTTTGATTGATCGAATTTCTTCATAAACCAATCTTTTGGCACCACAACTTCGATCGATCAAAATATATTCTGATTGATCGAATTTCGTCAGAAAACTTTAAACATTCCATGTTATATACCTTTCGTTCGATTGAATTTAATATCGATCGGTCGAAATCCTTCAGAAATCATGTTTCATAATCTCAAGTCAAATTCGATTAATTGAATCCATTTTCGATCGATTGAAATTGACAGATTTCGTCTGTCAAAGCGTTTTCTCATTTCAAATCCAATTTTTCTCAGATCTATCTTCTTTTATTCTTATAAATTTCTCATTCATAACATAAATCAAATTAACTCAACTCTAAATCATAATTTAACACAATTTCCATACGTTAGGTTGATCGATTTCTCGATTCATGCTCTCACACGCAACTAGGGTTTCGAAATTTGAAGCTTTTGATTCCACATGATCCCAAGTCTGCGATCTCACGAAAAACTTAATCCTTGCACGCACAAGCCCACGTACACAAGCTCTCTATCCCTTCCTTCTCTTTTCTCTTCCTCTCTCTCTCTCTCTTTAGAACCCAAAGCATATGAGATATAACTTCTCATGCTTAATAATCCCCTTTTTATGTTTTAAAGATAGGCTTGTGTGTTAAGCCAATACACCCAAGCTTGGTGTACACGAAGTCATCTAATGACCCACACACAATCTAAACCAGTCTTTTTCACTTAACACCCAACCCCAAATAACTTAATATTTTTCATAAAGTCGGGTACATGACCAGTCGGGCATGCACACCGAGGCATATTGTTCAAAGGTTAAAATTTTTAGGATGTTACAGTATATAAAGTAGTGAAATTATTATATGATTTAAAACAAGCACCAAAATAATGACACGACAAATTTGATAAGAAAATAAAAGATTTTGGCTTTAAACCAAATGAAATCGATAGGTGCATCTATAGTAAATTTGTACAAAATAGAGGAGTTATTATATCGTTGTATGTAGACGATATGTTGATGTTTGGTACAAATCTTGATTTAATAAAAGAAACTAAAAAATATTTAAAATCAAATTTTTATATGAAAGATATGGGAGAAGCGGATGTTATTCTTGGAGTTAAAATAATAAGAGAAGATAAATGTATCTCTTTATCTCAAGAACATTATGTCAAAAAAGTTTTAAAAAAATTTAATATGTTTAATTGTTTATCTACTCCTATCCCAAGTGATCCAAATAAGAAATTAATAACATATTCTAGTAGAGCAAAATCTCAATTAGAATATTCTAGAATCATTGGAAGTCTTATGTATTTAATGAAGTGTATTAGACCCGATATAGCATTTATAGTGGGGGTATTGAGTAGATTTACTAGAAGCCAAGGGTTAGAACATTGAGAAGCTATTCGTCGGGTATTGCGATAGTTAAAAGGAATTATGAATTATAATATACAATATATTGGCAAACCTGAACTCTTAGAGGGGTTTACTGATGCTACTTGAATTTCTGACTCTGATTCAAAATCCACAAGTGGGTAGATTTTTACTTAGGCAAGAGGAGCAGTATCATGGGGGTCCAGAAAACAAACATGTCTTTCTGACTCAAGTATGGAATCAGAATATATAGCATTTTCTGCAGGAGCAAAAGAGGCAGAGTCGCTTCGAAACTTTATTAGACAAATTCCTTTGATTCAACATACATATGCAATTAATATTTATTGTGATAATAAAGTTGTTTTGTAGATATCAGGTAATAAGAAATATAAAGGAAATCAAGGCATATAGGCCTTCGATATAACATCATTCGACAGATGTTGTGTAACGATCCCCAGATGTGATACAGTAGTGATGAGGGTTTGGTCAGGCATAGGGATATGATCATGGCTACTGAGTTAGTCCAGCTTAGCCATTAGGATAAAGACTAAGCCTAATTGGCAGCAATTATCAATTAGAATCATAAAAATTTAATGAATACATATAGATATATATATATATATATAAATTTATATAGATATAATACCGGATAAATTTAAAAAGAACTTATACAATGCTTAAGTAAACATGACTTACATACAAGTCATTGTATACCTTGTCTTTTATAAGAGACTAGGTGTACTAGCATAACACACAACATATAACCTGGTTTGAATTATATATATATATAAGAAGACCCTGATTTTGTTTTTAATTGTTTTGTCTCTTATGCTATACACTGCTAAAGTAGTGTTAGTTTACTGGAATTTAACTCAAGTAGATTGTAAGCTACTTGCTGCTTACTTGTATGAAGAAAACAACACACGAATCCGATGAGTCATATCGCGAGAGCATGCACGCAAAATCAAATGACCTGTTATAAAATACCAAGACAAAGTAATGCATCTTCCCCGTTTCAAAAATCCTTGTGACTATACTCTACACAGCCAACTTTTTAGTCATCTTGAGTCTGTTTATAAGTCTTTTGTAAACAAACGAATGCAATTTTTGTGAAGATCAACAAACAAGCTTGTAATATTCATACACTTCTACTTCCTTTCTGCTCCGTTTTGGGATCGGCAAACACAGCAATCGATGGTCGAGTACTACAAATTCACCAAAAGGTATGCTAACAATTTCATTTAAAATAAAGGGTCATCATAGAGACTACGTTGAACTTAAGCCCTGAATTCAACAAGTATACTTGAAGTCAAGTGCAGATTTCTGCACTTCGAATTTGCATAGTAGATCTGTGGACTTGATAGAGTGCAGAGTGTAGATTCGGAGTTTTAAAAGCTATCGAAATATATATTTAAAATCTATAGAAATCTGCTGAAATTATACATGTATATATATATATATATATATATATATATATATATATATATATATATATATAAGCCAGGGAGGGAACAATAGATCAAAAGGCCAAGAAGAAACCCAGCTGAAGCCCGGCAAGCCAAAAATATACAGGCTTGCCGTGGCAAACCTTATAGGGTTGCCGCGGCAACAAAGCCAGCTGAAAGGCTTGCCGCGACAACACTTATTGCCGTGGCAACAAGGCCAGCTGAAGGGCTTGCTGCGGCAACCACTGAGTATTGCCGAGGCAAGCTTCCCTAGCACAGAATTTTGAGCTGTGTTTGTGCATTCGAACCTTGGATCCAAGAGGGGTTCATATATTTATCTAATTGGGTCTTGGCGCACTATTAACCATCTATAAATTATGGGCTCATCTATAAACTACGAGTGTTATTAAAAATCAATCCATTTTCTTAGATATGGTGCCATATGGAGCACTTAAATAATTTTGAAGAGATGGATTCGCATGATGTTATCGGATGACTAAAAGTGCATCAACGACAACACGTGTAAGATTCAACATACACAGGTAGGGAATCTGTGTTGGTATTTTAGAATGATATAAGTATGTCACTTAACTTTCATAGAAACTTTGATAAGTATGCATGTAGGCACTGATCAACATAATAGAAGAAAAATATAAATTTTTGTATTTGAACTGATAAGCTTGATTTGATAGGAAATAAATGGACTTGATTAGTCGTTAAACTGATGTCAATATGAGCATCAACAGTATCTAGTACACAGTGCATAAATCAGAAAGGAATTCTTTTACTAGTCTATGAGCATGACTATGAACATAAATCAGATTTATAAAGTAATGATATGATATATTGATAGCAGTTTAAGTACGTTACATCATAAAGCATACATGCAAATGCATATCCTTGATGATTCTACGTGATTCAGTACTCAGAATTTTATCAATTTCAATGTTCTTGATATATTATTGCTCTAGTTAAATCAAGTGATCTCGCTAACTCGGGAGCTTGAGATTCTCGATGCAAGTGATCTCGCTAACTCGAGAGCTTGACAAGTGATCCCGCTAACTCGAGAGCTTGAAGTATTCTAGTTCAAGTGATCCCACTAGCTCGGGAGCTTGATAAGTGATCCCGCTAACTCGAGAGCTTGACCTTGTTAATTCCCTGTTTTCGTCAACATGTATTCAGTTTCAGTTTGTCTCTCACACTTGTTATATCATGCATAAATACAGCATTGCAGCATGTTATTCATATGTTATTTTATGCTTCTCTATGAAAAAGTGATAAACTGTCAATATAAAATAACAGTGCAATATTCTCTATTAAACTTTGGATGATAGCTTATTCCACGACTTAAATGTCTTAGCTGCAGACTCTGACCCGGAGCACATAACCGATCCTACTTACGTGCCTGACGAGGAAGAGGGAGAAGAAGAAGACGATGACGACGAGGAGGATGATTTTGCGAAAGAGTTCTTTTCGAAATAGGTTTGTAGCTTGGGATCTGAGGGGATATGGGTTTGAGAAGGAGAGAAATGAGAGAAATACATTTTATTGCATGTATAAATGATATATGATGGTTTTAGACATATGCTTGGATGTATAGGTTTTCTTTTCACTATTTAGATGACGGGTGGCCATCATCGGTGAAAAGCTATACATCAGATCTGACCGTTATTTTGTACTTAGTGTTGCTAGTCTAATTATCAGTTATTTTTTCCATGTTATATATCTGTCATAGTTAAAATTCATTGCTCCCGCAATTGCGTCACTTTTAATTAAAGAAATAACACCTTGATGAAAGGATCATATCAGGTGATCCGATGGCGCGACCTTTCCCAGTTTAGAGACGGGGAAACGTCGGGTTGTCACATGTTGAGTGATGGGGTGATCGTGTTGGACTACATACCAACTTTTAAGATGCTTGCGGATCCGCTTACAAAAGCACTACCTATAGATATAGTGTTGAAAACATCGAGGGGGATGGGCCTAAGACCGATATCTTTAAAGGCACAATAGTTGAACCTCAACTTAGTAGAGTTAGAGATCTCAAATCTTAAGTTCAACGAGATAAGAAACTACTCCGTGACTCTTGAAAGTGCACAAAGGTATGTTACCTATTAGCCATCCCTATGGTGTTAAAATTTGTGCACATATCTTGTAACGTGAGAGGGTGAGTTTAACTCTTAATGATTCTGTAGACATTCATTTGCTGGGGTGATAAAGTAGTTACAAGAGCACCCATAACAGATTCACCTATATGAGTATGGAAATGAAGTCGCTTCAACCGAGATTTGATCATCTCTCGGAGGTACTTATGAAATTAGGATTTTAGCGTATGCTTATAAAGCGCAGGCCTTATGTCACTAATGATTTAGGTCATAGTAAGTGTATATATAATTCTGGTTTGTTAGACAAGTTTTAAGTTCAAGGCTATAAGCTACTTAAAGTTCTTACAAACTTTGAGTTGTATGTACTAGTCAAAGGTTCAAACCAATCGGTATCTCTGATGATGCTTAGTATGATCGCTTTGATACATAATTTATTATTATTATTATTTTGAAACAAGTGGGAGAATGTTATATATATTAGGATAGTAATATATATTTTTTGTGTTTCAAAATTAAGGTTATATATCGTTAATAATTCAATGGCAAACTTGTAAATTAATTCAATGGCAAACTTGTAAATATTTTCTCTCCAAAGTGTCGTTTCAAAAATTTTGATTTATCTTTTTACCATTAGTTGAAAAGACACAGTCTGGCGTCTCTTCACCGTAATTCTGAAAAGACACAAGTGAACCAACAAGTCTGGCTTCTCCTTACCGTAAGTCTGAAAAGACACAAGTGAATCGATTTTATTTCTTTATAGTTGTTTGAAAAGATACAAATCTCTTCATGTTGAAAAGACACAATCTTTCAAGATTTTCTCTATAAATAGAGAGCAGATCTGGGTTAAAAGACAACAGAAATAATATCTATTTCTCTTTTTCTCTCTTTCCATCTTCTTTTTAAATCGTTTGTGTATCAGAAAATTTGTGTAGCAGATTCTTTCCCTAGAAAGTGCAATCTAGAAAAGAACATATGGTTCTTGGAAAAATCGGGCTCTATTGTATCCAAAAGGCAGATTTACTGGGAACCTTGTTGCATCTTTGTTTATCCGACGAAGTGGGGGCGTCTATTGTCCTTAAGACAACGTAGTGAACTACATGCCTCGGAGCCATTTTCAATATCATTTTTATCAACACATCTCACCTATGAATTTCTCCAACAGTAAAACTATATACGCTACAAAAATAGACCATAAGCCGACGACTGCCATCCATCGGTGTAGGGTTCCTCAGCCGTCGACATAGGTTACGCTGACGGCTGGGAAATCCGTACTTCGGTCCGCTAATATATATGTCGACGGCTACAATTGTTGGCATAGGTTGGAGACCCAATGCCGACAGCTATAGCCGTTGGCGTAGGATTATTATTTTTTTAATATTTTCCAACCTACGCCGATGGCGGAAAATGAAGCCGTCGGCGTAGGTGTTTTTAAAATTAATTTTTTTTAATAATAATAATAATTTTTAAATTTATTTCTTGCTCCACCTCAATTTTTTTTCTTTTTGGCTTTCCCCTTCTCTAAACACTCCTGGTTACTGTCACTGCCACCACCATCAGCCAGATATCTATGCAATATGCTTCAACATGGTATGTTTTTAAAGATTTTACAATTGTCGAGGCTGGTTCAGTATGAAAATCCAACAAGGATCTATTGTTTTCTATTCCTTGTGAATCTTCATGCCTTTTCTTACGATAATTATCCTCGAAGAGATGTACATTTGGGCGGTTGCCTCTACTCTTGTCTAAGGGTATTTCATTCAATGGCAGATCAACTATAGGGAAGGATGTGTTAAAATGGTAGGAATTATCGTCACTACAGCTAGTATCACTATCTGATGATGCAACTGATAAGGATTCAACAGATAGCTGCAAGAATTCTTCCTCCAAGTTTTGGTGGCGATGCAGAATATCCTCTTGATAATGAGGTGGTTGATTAGTCACATAATTTATCATTTTATCACCCTTAACTTAGTGATGCTAGGACTTAGTTTGCTACTAATGAGCTACTGATGTGTAGATATTAAAGATAAGTAGTAAATTAGAGTCTACGTGTTAATCCTTGTCAAAATAAACTCAAAAAGTAGTAAAAAGACTATTAAGCGTTAAAGACGATTCGCCAACAACAGGAAGGCTGAAAAATTGTAATTCTTCAAAAGACGATTCTTCAAAAAGCGACAAAAAAAGAAAGCGATCATTCCAAAATAAGAAATTATTAGCTGAAAGCCTACTGAAAATAGAAAATCGTGAATTACGATTTTCCAGAAATAATACGAAAGAAATAGTTATTTACGATTTCCTAAAAAAAAGAAGATTTCCTACTATTATTACTGCTACTGATCACGTGAAAGTTAACATCGCTATATCCAGAATGAGAAGACTCCTGCAATTAGAAGTATGATGAACCATGGATCTGAGAAAATTGATAAAGAACTAATTCGAAGGACTCTGCTGCTGCTCAGTAAAGAACAATCCAGAAGCGCATCAACTAAAGAAAGCAAGGAAAGATAAAATTAGGAATTAGAGTTATATTGGGAATCTTTTATTTTTAGTAGTTTCTTTTATTAGAACTAGATCTTTGTATATTGACCCTTATGATCTATAAATAAGAGGGCTCGACATATGAATAAGCATCAAAGAGATTCAACATCAATTGATGCCTGAGGTTGGATTTTCTTTCGATCAAAGTAGTGTATACTAGTTAGAATATATTAGATATCAGAGGTTTCTCAAGAGCAATTGACGACTGCAATTGAGTGCTGAAGATTAGTGTAGATATCTATAATTTCTCAGGAGCAATTGACGACTGCAGTTGCGGGGTGAAGGATATATTTTACTTTGATTTCTAGTTTAGTTTTTATTTGCTTTATAAACATCTCCAAGTTTTAATTTGAATTGATGACTCAGGTTAGAATTTGTAGATTAGTGTAACGGTTTTTACTTTTCCATCTTCAGTTTTCTAGAGTTTGATTGACGCCCAAATTTCTGATTGATTGTTGATTAGATTAAATCTGTATTGATAGAATCTTAGACTTGATTGACGACCAATGCTAGGAGACTAGAAATAAGGTGTAACGGTACTATTTATTTTCATAAATATCTGAAAGTTGAAGATTAAGATTGACGACCCTAATCTGAAGAAGGAGGATTAAGATTTATTTTTATACACTTTAGTTTAATAACCCATTCTTTTATTCATATTTCTTCAGTAGATTAGATGTAACATCCCCGAATTTTGGGCGTGAACAGTGTCCTTGGGATGCATGTCCGACTGGCCGTAGGTTTGACCAAGTAAAAGTCAACTCGATGACTGTGATTTCAACTTAGATTGATGTTATAAGTAAGTGTGTGTAGTTTAAAACTAAGTGAGAGGTAGCATACACCTATCTTGGGTGTATATGCTTTATACCAAGCAATAGAGAGAGTTAAGAGGGTTTAATAGCTTAAGAGAAGTTATTTCTCTTTGTTTTGGTTGGTGGAGAGTTAAGAAGAGAGAGAGAGAGTGAGGAAGGAGTAATTGCTAGGGAGTTAATGTGAATTCTAAATTGAAGACAAGCTTGAGCATTTAATACCAGATTCGACGCGTTGGAACTTGTTGGAGTCAAAGCTGGAAGCCCTAACCTAGACTGATCCATCGACTCAATCAAGAGATTGATTAAGGTGAGTTCTATTTAATTTTTTATAAACATGTTGTTGTACATTAAATTTTGGATTATGTGATGAGTTAAAGAAGTGGGAAAGAACGAAAATAGAAAGGAATGAGAGCTGGAAGAAATGGCCGCAAAGGGCTAAATTTCTGACCAAATCGATTGATCGATTTTAAAAATTGATCAATCGATTTTGGCCTAGAAGTTAGTTGGGCAAGGATGCCCGAAACCGATTGATCAATTTTAAAATCGATCAATTAATTTTTGAAATTCGATTAATCGATTGAAAATTGATTAATCGTCTGAGCACTCCCAGTGATTGAAAAATGGAAACTTGGAAACTTGGAAATTCAATTAATCGATTTTGGGATTTCCATTGATCGATTTTGGAGATCGATCAATCGATTTGGACAGTTTCTGTTGGCTTTTGTTTTGGACTTTGAGGTTTAGGGAGGGTCTTGTACCTTCTTTTATGCATCCTTCTTGATGCTTTGCTTGTGCTATGGTGTACCATAGGTGGTACATGTGAAGACAAGCATGGGGAACCGCGTGGGACCTTGATGCTTGGACATTTGAACACTTGAGATAGGGAATACCTTGAACATGTACTTTAATTGCAAGATCATGTATGTAGTGATAAAGAAAGAGTAACTATACATTGAAAATATGAATCCTAAGTGTGGGTGTGTGCGTGAACACAAAGTAAAGTAAATAAGTATGACGTCCCCAGGGGATGTGAAAATGATAAAGGCATCTATAAGATGCATTAACTTGGACATTCCAGGGATGTAAGTGATCATGTAAAGCAAAGAGAATGAGAATGATAAGGCCTAATTTACTATATTTAGCACAATCACACGGTAAATAACTATATGTAGTGCACTTGATATTTATGGTTTGGAGAATACCCCACCGACGTGGCGGTATACCCACGATTGACGCGACAGGATATCTGTGACCGGTACGACGGCTAATCTGTACACCAGTTGGACATCCTAGGGATGTAGTTGTTTATGTATGAGATATGAACCCCGCCGCCTATGAGAAAGGGACCTGGGTAGTATTAAAAGATATAAAAATATCTGATTAGACAACGATGGTGGGCATTCTATTGGGCGCCCGACGCTATAGTAAGTCGGGAAAAATTTAAGCTACGAGTTAAGTCTATAGGCCGAATCATTGTGGTAAATGAACAAGTTGAGAACTAATGAAACAAGTAAAGTAATAGTGGCATCCAAATGCATCTTTTCAGTTATTTAAACTATTTTTCCAAGAAAATTTGTTGATACATCATACTATTAATTATCATGGAATATATGTGAGAGACTAACTTATATGTTCAATTCAGTTTGTTTCCCTATTGACCTATGATGTATCTCCCTTTAGACTATACGTCGCAGGTCCCATACTTGCGGCTGCTACTGCTTCTGGAGACGTGGATCCAGGAGATTTGGATTATGTACCTGGGGAGGATCACCCCCTCCTGAGTACTTCTTCTAGGAGATTCTTCTCGTTCTTTGATTCAGCTTTGTGAGATTTCTGTACGGCTTGGTATGTCAAGCCTTTTTGAGTAACTGTATTATATTGATATATTTTGGCGAACTATCTGAGGTGACTTTGTTTTATTCACCGATGGTTCGGGCCGATTCTTCTGCTCATGCAGTGGCATGGGATTAGAACTGTCTTTTGAGTTCTTATTAGAATAATATATCATTAATGCATGGGAGATTTAGTTAAATTAAATTCTTATGCTTTATTGTGCTTGGTTATACCAATGTTTCGTGCAGGTTTATGGGGCACGACCTTGAGGGTCGTGTTGATGGCACGAGTTTCAGAGTGTTGAAATCTGTGCTGTCACAGTTGGTATTAGAGCCGTTTCTTATAGAAATTCTGACAACTCTTATTTTTTTTAGAGCATAGGGACTTCTGCTAATAAGACCTTGGTTTCACTTGTAGACCGTTATGTCTTCTAGGAGAAGAGGTTGACCCAGGGACGGTCATGAGAGAAATTTGTGTAGTAGAGATGACTTCATCTCGGCTACGAATCGAGTGCCAATGGGAAGCAGAGGGGCTTCAGGAAGGAGTGGTCAAGAGAATCTGGACCAAGAAGTAAGAAATCGCCAAGAAAGAGACCAAAGAGAACAAGAAAGAGTAAGGGAAAGGAATGAAGAAAGAGAGGAGCGTCAGAGGATGATGCACACCATGGAAACCATGATGACAGCCATGGCTTAACAAGCAGCATCTCTGGCAGTTCACAATGTTAGTGATTAGCAACAACCACCTACACCTCCAATAGGTCCGACACCGCCAGTGCCCTCTGCATTTACAGAGTTTAGGAGGATGCATCCTCCTAACTTTTCAGGGTAAGCTGAGACAATAGCTGCTGAGAATTGGCTTAGAGAAATGGAGAAGGTGTTTAGCATGCTTACATGCACGAAAGACGAGAGTGTCCGTTGGGCAGGTTATATGCTTGATGGGAAGGCTGGGCCTTGGTGGAAGTCCGTTTCTAGGACTAGGGCTTAGGAGACCCTAGGATTGCCCTGGACATGGGATGAATTCGTAGAAGAATTCAACAAACAACACTTCCCTGAAGTTGTAAGAAATTAGATGGAAGTAAAATTTTTACAGCTCGAGCAGGGGAAGATGACAGTTAGAGAGTACGGGCTTGAGTTTATGCGACTTGCTCGCTTTACTCCTAGTATGTAGTCACGGACTTGATGAAAGCAAAATGACTACAACGCGTCTTGAGGCCGGACATCAGGGGACGTGTAGCGGCTTTTGAGCTAAAGACCTATGGGGAGGTTATGAGCAAAGCCTTAGTGATTGAGGAGGATAATGAAGATAGATATCAAAGAAGGGATCAGTCAGGCAGGGGAAGAACGGATCAGAATAAAGTTAGGAACTACGAGCCGGTGAACAAAAAGCCAAGATTTTTAGCGCCTATTCAGAGGCAACCATTCCAACCAGGGTATGTGAGACCGGCGCAACAAACGAACTACCAAAGATTTCCAATGCTTGCATCGGGGAGGCCGATGAGATATGAGAGCCCTGCTATCACCACAATAGTAGCAGTTACACAGGGTTCCTCACGAGTAGCGTCGACTACAAGGGAGACTTGTGCCAAGTGTGGAAAGTCCCACAAAACGGCAGATTGCAAGAAAGGCACACAAGGTTGCTATAAATGTGGGAAGATAGGTCACATCATTCGGGAGTGTCCAGATATGGCTAAAGAGAGGATAGTTTCTGCTTCAATGCCACGACCTATACAATCAAGGAAGCCGGGTGTGCAAGGAAGAGCTTACGCAGTCACTGCCTAGGAAGCAAAGAATGTACACGATGTTATCCAAGGTGAGATTCCTTTTAAATAAAGAAATTTAATTTCTTAAAATATTAGATAGAGAGGGTACATTCATTTAGAAAATAATGTAGACTAGTTCTTGTGCTTAAATTGGATAAGTAAATATGCACTATATTTGTATGTACGTATGTTATAGGTACGTTACAAGTATACGAAAAGGGATGCTCCGTAATATGGGAAGCTAGAGTGTTGATAGACCTAGGGTCTACCCACTCCTTTGTCACTCCGAGGTTTGCAAAGAAAATTAAGATTGTTTCGAAGACGTTGGATTTTGTTCAAGCAGTGTTTATTCCGACTGGAGAATTAGTTTGTAAGTCAGTAGAGTGGGTATTCATGATGGAGACGTTTATGAATTGACAACACAATTAATACTGTTAGACATGTAAGGATTTGATGTAATCCTTGGCATAGACTGGTTATCACAACATTGTGCTACAGTAGATTGCAAGAACAAGGTCGTCATCTTCAGACCTAACACAAGGAGATCGTTCTGATTTCGAGGGGAGAGATCAACGTATATGCCACTTATCTCTACAGTCAGGGCCGAGCGCTTGATCAGGAAGGAGTGTAGTGGTTATTTGGCATTCTTGAAGGAGGATAAAGAAGGAAAGAACATTGTCTCAAAGATAGCAGTTGTGCAAGAATTTGAGGATGTGTTTCCTGAGGAGTTACCAGGATTACCTCCAGAGAGAGAGGTGGAGTTCGCTATCGACTTAGCATCTGGAACGAAGCCTGTTTCTAAAGCACTATATAGGATGGCTCCTACTGAGTTGAAAGAGTTAAAGGAGCAGTTACAAGAGCTCATGGACAAGGGGTTTGTAAGACCGAGTGTGTCTCCGTGGGGAGCACCAGTCTTGTTTGTAAAGAAGAAGGATGGATCAATGCGACTGTGCATCGACTATCGCCAGTTAAACAAACTCACCATAAAGAATTGATATCCATTACCTAGGATTGATAATTTATTCGATCAGCTGCAAGGAGCGAAGTATTTTTCTAAGATCGATCTAAGATCTGGATACCATCAGCTGAGGGTCAAGGCAGAGGACATCCAGAAGACAGCATTCAGGACACGGTACATACACTACGAGTTCTTAGTGATGCCATTTGGGTTGATGAATGCACCGACGCCGTTTATGGATTTGATGAATCGGGTGTTTAAACCACTCCTGGACTCCTGTGTCATGGTATTCGTTGACGATATCTTGATATATTCCAAGTCAAGGGAGGAGAAAGAAAAACACTTGAGAGTTGCTCTATAAACCTTATGTGAACACCAATTATATGCCAAACTCAGTAAGTGCGAGTTTTGGTTAGAAGAAGTTAGCTTTTTGGGACATGTTGTCTCAAAGGAAGGTGTCACAGTAGATCCGGCTAAGATCGAAGCAGTGGTGAATTGGGAACAACCAAAGATGGTAACAGCTGCCCATAGTTTCCTTAGTCTAGCTGGCTACTATTGACATTTTGTAAAGGGGTTCTCTAAAATATCGAGAACTCTTACGAGACTTACACGGAAGGACGTGAGATTTGAGTGGAGTGAAGCATGCGAGAAAATTTTTCAAGAACTCAAGAAGAGACTCACTTCAGCTCCGGTGCTGACGATTCCTTCAGGCAGTGGAGGGTTCGCGGTATATAGTGATGCTTTGCATAATGGTTTGGGCTGTGTGCTCAACCAACACAAAAAGGTGATAGCTTACGGGTTAAGATAGCTGAAAGAGTACGAGAAGAACTACCCAACACATGACCTGAAACTAGTAGCGGTCAAATTTGCGCTGAAGATTTGGAGACATTATTTGTATGGTGAGACCTTTGAGATCTTCACCAATCACAAGAGCCTTAGATATCTATTTACACAGAAAGAGTTGAATATGAGGCAACACAGATGGATGGAGTTTCTCAAAGACTATGATTGCTCTATACAGTATCATCCAGGCAAGGCTAACGTGGTAGCCGATGCCTTGAGTCGGAAGGGTTCAACTCAGTTGGTTAGTTTGATTATGGGGATGCATAGATGGAAATTGTTTGAAGACATTTCACTATATGACGTAAGTATCGAGGTACAAGCTATAGGAGCCTTCTTGGCTAACATATCAGTGAGATCGATGATCTTTGAGCACATCCATGAGCTACAGATGAGAGACCCTGAGTTGACTAAGATTCGTCAAGATGTGATTGAAGGCATAAAACTAGAGTTCTCAGTAAAAGAAAATTGTTCCTTATTGTTCAAAGGCCGTCTTTGTATTTCAGATGATGCCGACCTGCGACAAACTATCCTTGATGAAGCACACAAGTCAAAGTATACTATCCACCCTGGTAGCACTAAAATGTACTAAGACTTAAGGAAGAATTACTGGTGGAGAGGTTTGAAGCAAGACGTGGCCAAGTACATGTCACGGTGTTTGACATGTCAACAGGTGAAGGTCAATCATAGACACCCTGTTGGGTTATTACAGCCTCTACCCATACCAGAGTAGAAATGGGAGTTAATCTCTATGGACCTCATCGTTGGACTACCGCGTACAGCTAAGAGATACAATGCCATTTGGGTAGTCGTAGACCGATTGACCAAGTCAGCACATTTCTTACCTTACAACACGATGTACATGACATGAAGACTTGCAGAGTTGTATATGAAGGAGATCGTGCGACTACACGGGATTTCAAGCAGCATTATTTCTGATCGTGATCCGTTATACACTTCAAAGTTTTGGAAGAAATTTCAGGAAGGTATGGGTACGCGATTAGATTTCAGTTCGGCTTTTCATTCGCAGACCGATGGGCAAACGGAGTGGATAAACCAAGTGATAGAAGACATGCTCAAAGCGTGTATGCTTGAACTACAGGGATCATGGGATCAACACCTACTGTTGATCGAATTTGCATACAACAATAGTTTCCAAACGAGCATTGGAATGACACTGTACGAAGCTCTTTATGAGAGACGATGTAGATCACCTATCAATTGGGAAGAAATTGGGGCAAAGTTTGTTTTGGGACCGGAGTTACTTGAAGATAATGCCATGGTCATTCGTATGATCAGAGAAAGACTTAAGTCGGCTTAGAGTAGACAGAAAAGCTATGCCGATATCAAGAGAACGAGTGTAAACTACACCGTTGGCGAGCATGTGTTTGTGAAGGTATTGCCTATGAAAGGTGTT
The DNA here is from genome assembly GCA_021018995.1 of Chloranthus sessilifolius. NCBI lineage: Eukaryota > Viridiplantae > Streptophyta > Magnoliopsida > Chloranthales > Chloranthaceae > Chloranthus > Chloranthus sessilifolius. The sequence continues at coordinate 124,186,085 of CM037589.1, read as the reverse complement.
ATGAGATTTGGAAAGAGAGGCAAGTTGAGTCCCTGCTACCTTGGACCCTTTGAGGTTTTGGGTCGTGTGGCGAGGTGGCATATCGTGTTGGATTACCACCACAATTTGATCGGGTACACAATGTTTTCCATGTGTCTATGCTCAGAAAATATGTGAATGACCCTTCCCATATCTTGAGAGGTCAACCTTTGGAAATGCACAAGGATATGAGCATGATAGAGGAACCGGCAGAGATATTGGATAGAAAGGAGCAAGTGCTACGCACCAAAGTGATTTCTTTAGTACTTGTTCGATGGAAGAAACATCCGGCTGAAGAAGCTACATGGGAAAGAGAGACGGATGTAAGAGAGTAGTATCCAGACTTGTTTGCGATGAGTTGAGAGCTTGATTGTATCATTGCAAGCATGTTTGCAGATTTAAACCGTCTCTGTAATCCAAAGTGGTGCGTTTATGCCAAAATTTTTCTTTTTGTATCTTTCAAGGAATAAATGGGATCAGTGTGCATTGCAAACGTATCATTATGAAATGAAACGCACGACTTAATGGTAACTATGTTGTGAAATGGATGGTCAATACATGCTTCACAAAGTCAAGGACCAAATGACCAAGAAATACCAAGAAAATAAAGGAAAAATAAAGAAATTTTTTTTTTGAAAAATCTGTCAAAACTGATTAATCAATTTCTAAAATCGATCAATCGATTTTGGAAATTGATCAATCGATTTTGGAAATCGATCAATCGATTTTGTTCGATTAAATGACTGGCACACAGCAATGATGTGGGAAATTTGAAAATTAATGTCGTTAAATTTCGATTAATCGAGTGGAATTCGATTAATCAATTTTGGGAAATCGATCAATCGATTTTTAAATCGATCAATCGATTTCGCGAGACTAAGCTTTAGTTATGAAAATCGATCAATCAATTTTTGCTTATATATAACAGTTTTGGGATTTTCGGTTCCCATTCGAATTTCAGTTTCTCTTTTTTTCGTTTGGGCACCATTTTCTCCTCCCTCTTTTGCTACCAAAACCCTTAGGGATTGAGGCTTTTCAGATTGAATTTGGATTGAAGCCCTACCCAATCGGATTGAACGCATAAGGTAAACTCTAGATTTCAAATTTCTTTTTAGTTTAAACCATCACAGCCCTAGTTTTGTGAAATCGTTTTACTTTAAAACAAAAATGCCGCCTAGAACTCGATTGGCTACGAAGCAATCGACATGTAAGCTTCCGGTATGGCGCAAGAACGCCGCGCCACCACCTCCTACACCTTCATCATCACCATCATCTTCATCAGATTCAGCATCTGATTCGATGGGCGCATCATCACGCGAATCATCGCCACCACTGCCATCACCCGTAAATTTGCCCCACCCAAATGAATGGTGGGCGGCAAAGGAGTTTGAAAATGAATATATCATTGACGAGGCCCTATTTACTGATCTTGACGTTGAGGGCGAAACCCAATGGGCCCGACACTACCTCATCAAAGCGGGCCTTGACAATCTTTTGAAGCCTTTGCATGAGCATTTTTACCTGCGGCTTGTGCGGCTATTTTATCAAAACCTTAAGGCGGGTCAAGTAGACGATACTGTCACTACAGAGATTGACAGTCAGCATTACCTTTTTACCTGACGTCACGTCCACGAGTCCCTCAAATGTTACCTGAACTACGTACCTGAGACCACCCTTTATCCACCATTTGATGAGGAAGTTGCTTTCGAAGAAATTATGACTGAACTGACAAGGGGAATCAAGGGATCTAGACAATCTATACGGAGGGTAGACTTACCTCCTTACATGTGGATGCTTGATTCAATAATCAAGTGTAATCTTTACCCTATGTGCCATGGTACCGAGCGTGTAGAGTTGGTCCAACATGCCCTATATGCAGTTGGTTGCCTAATATCGAGTATGCTAGAATGCTACTCTAATGCCCTTGAGTATCACATTTCACCTGCTGAGCGAAAGGCCACCGACCACGTGAAGCATTACTCCATCGCTTCATGGGGCTGTAGTTATCAGATGTTAGCCAGAGCTCTACTAGTTGAGGGGCCCGCACCTGCCCAGGCTGACGATGCCCCACCCCCACGACATCAGGACCCACTAGCAGGAGGGGCACCTGTTATGCCACTAGTTGGGGGGGAGCAGCCTACTCACCCTATACAGCCGGAGGGGCAGCCTATAGTGTCACCTACTGCTCCGTCACAATCACCTCCAGCTACTTCTATGCCACCTCACCGGCGACGCGCGACCCGTCCAGCACCTACCATTGAGGATGTGTTGTCCAGGATGGAGGCCAACAACCAACAAATGAACCACTACATCGATTTCCTGCTGTACCATACCATGCGGTACATCTATCCAGAGGACTACCAGCAGCGCATCGCGGAGGAGCAGATTTGGACTCCTGACGCTCCTGCTGAGGGTGCAGCTGACGCGGGCGCATATGGTTCGGGTCCACTATTTTTTTTTGAAAAATACTATGTATCGAACTATCTGGCATGGATGCCACTATTTTTTTTTCAATAGCTGTAAATGCATTTACTTTTCATCCAGAATGTGCACTTACTATTCTTCAATGTATTTAGTTTTTCGCGAATGTGTGGTGTTTACTTGTGACTGTAACTACGTGTGTCTGTGTGTGTGGGTATTCCACATGGAAATCTTTGGGTCCATTTTCAAGGACGAAAATTTCCAAGGTGGGGAGAATGTAACATCCCCAAATTTTGGGCATGAACAGTGTCCTCAGGATGCGTGCCTGATTGGTCATAGATTTGACCAAGTAAAAGTCAACTTGATGACTGTGATTTCAACTTAGGTTGATGTTATAAGTAAGTGTGTGTAAGTGTGTGTATTTTAAAACTAAGTGAGAGGTAGCATACACCTATCTTGGGTGTATATGCTTTATACCAAGCAATAGAGAGAGTTAAGAGGGTTTAATAGCTTAAGAGAAGTTATTTCTCTTTGTTTTGGTTGGTGTGGAGTTAAGAAGAGAGAGAGAGAGTGAGGAAGGAGAAATTGCTAAGGAGTTAATGTGAATTCCAAATTGAAGACAAGCTTGAGCATTTAATACCGGATTCGATGTGATTTGACACGTTAGAACTCGTTGGAGTCAAAGCTGGAAGCCCTAACCTAGATCGATCCATTGATTCAATCAAGAGATTGATTGAGGTGAGTTCTATTTAATTTATTATAAACATGTTGTTGTGCATTAAATTTTGGATTATGTGATGAGTTAAAGAAGTGGGAAAGAAGGAAAATAGAAGGAATGAAAGCTGGAAGAAATGGCCGCAAAGGGCTAAATTTCTGATCAAATCGATTGATCGATTTTAAAAATTGATCAATCGATTTTGGCCTGAAAGTTAGTTGGGCAAGGATGCCTAAAACTGATTGATCAATTTTTGAAATTCGATTAATCGATTGAAAATCGATTAATCGTCTGAGCACTCCTAGTGACTGGAAAATAGGAGCTTGGGAAAACCGATTGATCGATTTGAGAAATCGATCAATTGATTTTGGAAATTCGATTAATCGATTTTGGGATTTCAATTGATCGATTTTGGAGATCGATCAATTGATTTGGACAGTTTCTGTTGGCTTTTGTTTTAGACTTTGAGGTTTAGGGAGGGTCTTATACCTTCTTTTATGCATCCTTCTTGATGCTTTACTTGTGCTATGGTGTACTATAGGTGGTATGTGTGAAGACAAGTATGAGAAACCGTGTGGGACCTTGATACTTGAACATCCTAACACGTGAGGTAGAGAACACCTTGAACATGTATGTAGTGATAAAGAAAGAGTAACTATACATTGAAAATATGAATCCTAAGTATGGGTGTGTGCGTAAATACAAGTAAAGTAAATAAGTATGACGTCCCCAGGGGATGTGAAAATGATAAAGGCATCTGTAAGATGCATTGACTTGGACATCCCAGGGATGTAAGTGAGCATGTAAAACAAAGAGAATGAGAATGATAAGGCCTAATTTACTATATTTAGCACAATCACACGGTGAATAACTATATGTAGTGCACTTGATATTTATGGTTTGGAGAATACCCTACCGACGTGGCGGTATACCCATGACTGACGCAACAGGATATCCGTGACCGGTATGGTAACCAATCTATACACCAGTTGGACATCCCAGGGATGTAGTTGTTTATGTATGAGATATGAACCCTGTCGCCTATGAGAAAGGGACCTGGGTAGCATTGAAAGATATAAAAAAGTCTGATTAGACGACGATGATGGGTATTCCATCGGGCGCCCGACGGTATAGTAAGTCGGGGAATATTTAAGCTATGATTTAAGTCTTTAGGCCGAATCATTATGATAAATGAATAAGTTAAGAACTAATGAAACAAGTAAAGTAATAGTGACATCCAAATGTATCTTTTCAGTTATTTAAACTGTTTTTCCAAGAAAACTTATTGATACATCATACTGTTAATTATCATGGAATATATGTGAGAGACTAACATATATGTTCAATTCAGTTTGTTTTCCTATTGAGCTATGATGTAGCTCACCCTTTAGACTATACGTCACAGGTCCCATACTTGCGGCTACTACTGCTTCTGGAGATGTGGATCCGGGAGATTCGGATTACATACCTGGGGAGGATTAGGAGCCCCTTCTTGAGGACTTCTTCTAGGAGATTCCGCTCATACTTTGATTCAGTTTTGTGAGATTTCTATATGGCTTGGTATGTCAAGCCTTTTTGAGTAAATGTATTATATTGATATATTTTGGCAAACCATCTGGGGTGAATTTATTTTATTCACCGATGGTTCGGGTCGGTTCTTCTGCTCATGCAGTGGCATGAGATTAGAACTGTCTTTTGGGTTCTTATTAGAATAATATATCATTAATGCATGGGAGATTTAGTTCAATTAAATTCTTATGCTTTATTGTGCTTGGTTATACCAATCTTCCGTACAGGTTTATGGGGCACGGCCTCGAGGGTCGTGCTGATGGCACGGGTTTCGGGGTGCCAAAATCTGGGCTATCACATTAGATCTTAAAGATAAATAAAAAGTTTTTAAGATAGAGATTTAGATAAAAGATATAAACTAGGAATTAATTAGATAATGAACTTCCTTGTGGGATCGATCTTATATTAGCTCTACAATTTTCATTGTGTGCTTGCAATTGGTTAAGACTTGAATTTAATATAATTATAATACATAATAAACAATCGAGTTAGTGGTGAGCCAGGATAAATAGATGATGAGCGTGATTCCATAATCTCATCAATTTCTGTCAACACCGTTAAGTTAGTCTCTGAATCTGTCGTATCATCTCTCCCTACTTTCAATTTATCAGTAAGAAAAGAATCTATTACCGCCAAAGGCAAAAGATTTGGCTCTTCGTGGGAATAACTCGTAAGTTGATCCTGTTCTGAACCAATTCTGCTTATTCTTAAGACAGGTATGACTTCTCGGCTGCCATCCAAAGCATCCTTGCTATTAGGATCAAAGTATTTGAGGCGATGGCCACCAATAACAGTATCTGCAAACGTGTTATCAGATTCTAAAAGTTTGATATGCTCTCATCTCCAGAAGCTTGTACCGACTCTGACACATATATTGAGCTTTCCCTGAGATGCTTATGACCTTTCATTTTCATATATTTTTCTTTACCAGTATTCGAGATTGAGTATGTTAATATGTTGCCATTCACCATATCCATGGAAGTCTGATCCATCCAATCACCAAACTCTCATAACCAAAGAACATATCTCTCATTCTTCATGAACTCAACTCTATTCATTAAATCCACTACTTCTGCTTCACTTTCCGAATTGCCATTCTTGTCTCTTTTTAGGTTCTCACCATCACATGATATTGATTCTAGATCAGCAGCTTCTGGACCACAATATCTCTTCTATTCCTCATCTTCAATACAAGCAAGACGATACGTCCTTCTCTACAACCGTAAAGCAGGTTTTTAAAGGTCAAAAAAATGATTCCCTCATAAAGATAACAACCTTGTACCATATAGGAAATAAATAAACTTTAGTAAGTGTACAAAAATTTAGCTACCTTTGTGTAGAAACAGCCATCCTCTTCTGCCTCATCTTTTGGATAAATATAAAATCCATATCCAGCAGGCTTTTTCTGCCTGCTGGCAAGAATGATTTGCCGCTTCCAAGATTCCCTTTTACTGATTGCTCTTTCATCTAATTTCAACTAAATTAGACAAACAAAAGAAACAATAGACATTTTTGGTCTTCAGTAGCACAAATTGGGGGAAGGTCCAATGCAAGTCACCACTAAAGAACATTCTAACTTATCATGCTAGCAAAATCAAATGTAAGAAATGCGAAAAACAATGCACATGAAACAAACTACCCTAGAGATCTAGCTAACCAAAATGGAAATGTGAGTGATGCCATATACAAAATTAAAGCATGATATTTATAAAGAAAAACCATAACTCACCATCTCTTGATGGGTAAAGAAGTTGAACACTTGTGCACGGTACCATCGAGCACAACAAATTGGATTTCCTTCCAACCATAAACTTTGAAGAGATGAAAAGGTTGCAAGGAGCTCCAACTCTAAAAAATTGGAAATAATATTGTAGGAAAGATCAAGCCCTTCAACTGATGTCAAATTCTCAATCCCACGCAAAAGTATATCTGGAGTATATAGGTGAAACACATTCTCGAGGAATCGGTGCACACTTCTTCAGCTTTTGGATTTATCAATTGGGATGATCTCGACATAAGCTAAAATGAAGTCGTCTATAGTGTTCCTTTTAAACAAAAGATCACTGACACATGGACACCCATTGCATATGCCATCAAACTGATACTTTGAAAGGTGTTCGATGGGTAACTCCGGACCAGCTGGGGGAAATGCTATCATCACGGTCAGCTTTGGAGGCCCTATTATTACCTACTCTCACCCTTCCTAGACTACAATAGTAATGAAGTAGAAATCAGCACTGGAGGCCCAATTATTACCTACTCTCACCCTTTCTCAGACTCCAATAGTAATGAATCAGAAATCAGCACTGCTCTGGTAGGCGTTCATCTACTTAGCACACTCAAGTATCCTCTGGCCTTATTTATTTCTTTTTTCTTTTCAGGTGTGAAATCTCTACACTTATCAACATAAATTATTAGAACAATAAAAATCCCTTAAATTTTGGTCCGAAGTGATGCTATTCAAATGGTAAGTAGAAGCATAGCTTTGCCCTCATGAAGTGATTCCTTAATGCTTCATAGCATGAAAGTCTAAGCATATGTAAACTACTAATATAGGGATTGCAGCACTCTGCATGTGCTGCCTAAGGCCCTCAACACTAACAGGGACAATGAAGCAAAAAGTGTGAACTGCAAAAGTTTATTTTTGAGCTACTGACCCTTTTTTTTCCTTATAAGAAAACGGGTTGACTTATCTGGACATGTGGCACTACTTTTCATCAAGTGTGCCACTTGATGTGAAGATAACTATGTTTAGATCTATCGTGTTATAGATTGCATCGAAAAATCTCTTGTTGTGAGAATGCTTGGTAAAATGCGTTTAAAAGAAATGGTTACCATATAAATCTCTATGATTTCTGTTAGCTGTTCGGTTTAAAGGTGTTTGACAGACACTAAGATAAAGACATTTTTTTCTCTCTGATATTATAGATCTAAACATCGTGATCTGCACATCATGGCACACTAGATGAAAAATAGTGTCACATGTTGATATTAGGTGACCCGTTTTCTTAAAAAAATAGGTTGGTTACCCTATAGCAGTTCTTATTTTTTCGTAGATCTTCCTTTTCTTTTAAAGAAGCAAACTATGGATCTAAAACCTCATGCAACATAGTCTAGAAGTCTCTAACACAAGATAATGAGACGCCAGTATAAAAGCCTTGCCATTACAGGAATGAACAGACAAGTAATTAAACTACACAACAGAGTAAATAAATTTTGAAGCTATTAACAGTTTACATTGTCAAACCATAAGCAGTCTTAAGAAAAAAAGATAAAATCATCATAGGATCAAAAACCAAAAACCAAATGGCACTAGATGACATTACAATTGGACCAAAGTTCCAGCTGCCATGCTCGGGCCAATCTCAAACCAATAGCCTTGGTAAATGCATTGATAATTTTGGGTGCCAAATCAGCGAAAGGTCAAAGATGAACTTTCACTGATTTTTGTGCTCATATATACATTGCGGCTCCCAGTACGTTCTATTGTTTGCCCAAAACAGTCGAGAGCATTTGTCATGTTTGCTAGCTTATTTTTGCTTTGACAATACAAATGGCGTGCTTCTATGCCCGAAACTTGGTTCTTAGGTTAAAGCTCTTTAGCTCTGAAGAGTCACCAGGCTGCATGATGAGTTTAGAGCTTTAGAGTAAACAAAATATAAAATGAACATTTCATGCACTTATACTTTCAAGAAAAAACTTCACAATATCTTCAAGCGAACACAAAACTAAAGAAATTGTTTTATACGTCCATACTCAGTCAACAACTCATGCATATAAATTAAGCTTAATCCTGACTTCTTGAATATGTAATTGGCGGGGAGGAATAGAACAAAAATAGTAATGCATAGCCTGGACCTTTTTTGAATTTGAGTTTCCAGTTTGCCAATGAGTTTTAAAAGAAAATATTGAAAATATTTAGATATATATGCACATAATAACGTTATGTTTTAAACAAAAAAGTTGTTTCCAGCTTGTTGGTTTAAACCTATATCTCAAAACCGATTAACAACATTTAGCACTTTGTAACTTTAATAATATTATAAAGAAATGATCTGGCAGGGACAGACTGGACTGAACCCACCCGTGATAGGGTCTTGAGGGAAATGGGTAACTCTGGACTAGATAGAAATACCAAGAATATAGGCACCTAGCATTATGTTTGCTCAGCCTGAAAATTCGGTTGCTGATAATGGATATATTTAAATGCAAAACAACAAAAACACCTTAAACAGGTGTCCCATGGATGATATGTATCCAAAGTCAAATCCAAAAGGAAAAAAATTATTATTTACATTCCAAAAAAATTATTATGTGGAATGAGTTTATTATGAGGGAGATGGGTTGGATCAAAGGGTGTATCTCATTCATTTGATTCCATGAACTCAAATGGGTCTCTGACTCATCTTTTTCCCAAATTCTGGAGGATTAAGATAGGGAGAATTGTTACTTCCATAATAATTTTTCACTGTGGCTGAGGAAGTCAACCACCTCCTTAACAAAGTGAATCTGCTGGGTATGGTCAGGGGATTTACAGCAAGAAGAGAGGGTATCAATATCATGAACCTACAGTTTGTCGATTATTTGTCGGGGCTAGTATTGATGAGGCAACAATTTAGCAACTACCAAGAGGATCCGCAAGTGTATTAAAGTGTTGTCATGTCCGAAAGAAGATGTGCACAAGCAAAGAGGTTTTTGGTAGTTAATTTAGCGTGTGAAGCAGGAAATTGGTAATAAAATAGGCTGTAAAACAGGGAAACTTCCTAAGCTATAACTCGAAATCCCATTGTGTAATGGACAACTTTCCAATTTATATTGGACCTGATAGTCAAGCATGTGGAATGTTGATTGGCTGATTCCTATTTTCCCAGAAAACACCTCAAATCTAATGTCTAAGATTGAAATCCTACCATTAGAAAAAAATCTGATTGAAAATAATTTTTTACTCAACCTGATTCATTTAACAAGCACTGTGATGCGGGAACTTATTAAATGCAATGTTAGGGCTGAGATTAGGATTAAAATTAATTTAATCAATTAAAATAACAATTTCTCATAACAAATTATCACGAAAATTCTAGAAATTCAATTAGGTAATTTAATTTCGGCCCAAAATAGTGTTACTTTCGTGTACGTTCCTTATCGCGGATCTAGAAGACTAGGGTTCTTATGAACGGCAGATCTCCGATAGTTTTAGGGCGTCGAACGAACTCGCAAGCGGGTTCTTTCGATACCAAACGAAGATAAAAGACTAATAAAATTAATGATGAACAAAATATTGATTTGGGGCTTTTATGAGATCAATAAAATAATTAGGATTACGCTACTTACGCAAACCGTAGATCTAAAGAAGATAGAGATGGAAGAAGAGTTGGTCTCACACCAAATTGCAAGCGGGAATCGAAGAATTGCTCTCCGTTTTGAGAGAATCACACTCTCATGAAAGTTAAAACTCTCAATTTTGCATAAGCAATTTTCATTAACCAAAAAGTAATAATAAAAGTGTTTACAAGCCTTTAAATAGACTAACCAATGTATAAAATTAGAAATCCTAGTATAACTCTAATTCCTAATTCAAATAAAAGAAATATCCTAATTCTTCTAAAACAATAAAGTCATAAATAATAAGGAAACTAATCCTATTTCTAATAAAAGAAACAACTCTTACTTTCTAAAATAAAATAATAAAAGAAACTAATCCTAATTCAATTAGGATTCTTGAAATTCGTTATTTTATGTGCAGCCTCCGAAAACTGACCATAACTTCTTCAATACTTGTCGGAATTGCTCAAATTTTAGCTCGTTGGAAAGCTATTTCGATAAGCTTTCAAATATGATCAATTTCGTATCAATCTGACTTCATTTGACACTTTAAAATAGGCTAAACATAAAAGTGACGGGATTGAAAGTTAAAGACCCTAATAAATTTTAGATTTTTTTTCTTTTTAATCAAACATGTCTTTTTTTTTTTTAAAACCCATTCATTGGTCAACTTTCTCTTTTGACGTCTCCTCTTTATCTGATCATGATTCAAACATGCGGATCTAAAATATGCATCACACTGTCCCTGTTTTAGAATGTAATCGTTATGAGATTGCCATCTATTCTTTAACATTTGAAACGGTTCGCTCAATTTTTAGTGTTTCAGATTAATTTATGTTAAAACTTCAAATATTAAACATATGAGGTCGTTAACTCGACAGATAGGGAATTAGATCACGAATGTTACCTCATTAGAGCAAGTAGCTCTGTTTTTATGAACGCAGCACAACCCGATTCTATCTCGAAGGATCGCCAATTCTCTCTCCTCCTTCACAGACGAGATTGCATAGAGATTCACGAGCTGCAATAAGAATTGATCGAGAGATTTAGAAGCTTTAAATAAATAAAATGCGAGAAGATTGGTTGAACATTGAAGATAAATTAAGCAAAAAAATTTAAAATAGAGAGTTACAAAAGCAAAAAAAAAATGAAAATTAGAACCTACAACTACAATGTGGGAAGCTTGGTTTTGATCGAGCAGAGTTTTGATTAAGCAACTAAGGTAAGACCCTACATTTCCATTGACAATTCAATCAATGGGTCCCCTCTTGGGCAGGACATGCAACAAATCACATTGATTGAATGGTCCCAACTCTCCCATCAATATATATTTTTTTTATCATAGCACACTGTTTCACAACTAAAATGAAGCAATTGATTTTTTTTGAGTTGTGTCTTTCTCATACCAATCTATGTCGTACCACATCAATTAATTGCTTAAATTGATGGGCATGTGCACTGATTGGCCGATAGAGATGGGTGCACCATCATCATTGATAACACTAAGAATAGTGATGTTAAATCATTTTTCTCTAATGAAATTAGGATTCCCTTCCTTGGTAAAGGCACACAATAGGTTAATTTTTGGAAATGTAGGAGGATTGAAGACTAATTTTTTTTATTAAGAACTAACACAAATTGCTCACACAATACCAGCTCCTTGCTAGTGGCATCTTTAACCTAACACATAATGTTCTTTGCCACATGGATGAAGCGAATGAGTATAAAAAATTTAAACATATGAAGCCCAAATTATAAAGTATGGAATTTCTCAAGATTAAGCCTACATGCTGAATTTGGACAAATACATGCCTGGTTTGAGCTAGAACTCAACTTTTTAAATGGATCCTATACTTTGAACACTACACATGCATTCTACACATCCCATATCCATCAGATTTGATCATAAAAACTATGAAAATTGGCATGCATGTCATCCCATCCACATACATGTCCACATTCCAAATTTTAGACTAAAAATGGCTAATTTTCATACTTAATGATGGTTCTAATACCACATGCACCACATGGATGAATGCATATGGTTTTAGATGATGTTCTACAGAACTTTGAACACCAATTATCTACCATACATCAAATGTACTATGTCACCTGAACCTGTCGATGTTGCGTAATGGAGAGCCGTCCTCCCAAACCCTTCTTCTCTCTTAATCAGCTCATCACTTCCTTTGATCAACATTTGGATGATTTATGCCATTTTCAATATGGTTGTGATCTCTTATAACAATCAGAGTATATGTTAGTACTTAGTACCATCAAAGGGATTGAGTTGGCATTAGGTAAGCACCCATGATAGGCAGTTTCAATCAAAGAAGTTTTATTATACTGAGTTCCAAACAGCAATAAACAAACACCTAAATTACAAGGATGCACAAACAGAGCCACTTACTCCCTTGGTATAACAAGCATGTAGTACTTGCATATCAAAACAACTTACAAGAATGCATCAGTTAAATAAGTCATATCAAATCCTAATGCTAGCCACAACCCTCGGGTCAATCTCCTTCTGTCCAAATGGTCAACCCTCAGGAGCTGCACAACTATTTATGAGCAAGCAAATCATGAAAATTTACTTCTATTCTTTCACTAGTTTGGCACTCAAAAATATCAGCACAATTACCAAAGTCGACAGTGTAAGATTGACCTGAGTGCTGCCATTGGTTCTCAGATTAGGTACCTTATAGCAAGTCCTATGTGATATCCCAATAAATTATCCAAAGAATATGCAAGAAACTGATAAGATGCTAAGTATAAAACTTACTATCCGTTTGCATAGATTGTTGGTCTTTTCTTGAAGCGAAATGCTTCTATTTTTTATTTAGAGTGTATAAATCTGGCAGCTTAGATTTACAAATGAGAGTAATTTTCACGCCTACTTTAGTTCAGTAATGAACTACCATCTTGAGGAATTGGATTGCTCAAAAACATGCGTGATGCAGGGTATAAGTTGGCAATCACAGCATAATCTATAGGTGCACTTTTATAATTTTTCGAAATAAAAGTGTAGATCCATTAATCTCTTCGGCCAGAACATGACTCCCATTTTTCAACTCTCTAGTAGCCATTGTTTCTCATCGTCCTTCATATGACACTGCAGTAACAAGCTTGGGAACATATCTAAGATATCCAACATGGTCTGCAAGTGCAGGGTATACTCGTAACAAGAACACCAATGTAGCAGACAACATCAAAGGCAAGTCGAGATCTACAACAAAGGCAGCTCAGGTTACTATTATGGAAGTGAAAGGAGCCCTAGCTGAGTTGGTAAACAGAAAATTTTTGGGATGTGTCATGTGGAATTAATATGGACCATATGACAGGTGCATCATAACTTAAAGTTCTTTGGTGTAAAAGATTAAGACAAAATCTCCACCATTTGATTCAAAGCTAAGCTATCAAATGCCATCTAAAATAAATCATAATCCTGCATTGGTGGAAAAGAATATTAAATAATAACTCTATAGTTCATCATCATTATGAATTTGTACCTGCTCAAGAAAGTAAAGGGTACAGAGTCCTCCCAACTGATTAAATGAGATGCCTACTACAATGTTCTGAACAAGGCATTTAATGAGCTTGACCTGCCATAGAAATTCCAAATCTATAAGCATTCATGCAAAATTTGTTTCTTCAATTATGTTCTGGCCTGGTATTCAATGACCAACCTGACCTATAGTTAAATTTACTTAGACTAAACATAGAAAATTTCCCTCAAACATAGGTATGTCTCAACAAGACGATAACAAATTATTTCTGTATTCTTTTAGAGAGAGACTCCTATAACCACCATAAACATATTGTATTATGAAAGTCTACTAAGTAGCCATGGGTGTCACATGTTTAGTCAAAAACTATTTCTCATTGACATGTGTTAGCCAAAATCATTTTATTTTTCCCACAAATTTTGTCTAAGGAGTCTACAATATGAAGTTTTTAGAGATCTCAGACTCCTTATAATCCTAAATAGAATCTTTCAAAATCTATTTGTTGCAAAGGTTCTTCTATCATTACTAATTAAAACCTTATAGATTATTCAAAAGCTGTGGGCATGGGCATACAAGCAATATTTAGTTACTATTACTACTAGTTACATACTTATTTAGTTATCCTTTTAAAAAAGGGCTAAGAACAATGCAAAAGTATACAGTGGGCATCAGCTTTTTTCCAATCTGCTTTACAATCTATAAAAGTATCTTTCAACAAATATAATCCAAGAAAACTGACCTGAATATATATATATATATATATATATATAGAGAGAGAGAGAGAGAGAGAGAGAGAGACACACACACACACACACACACAATCGTCACTCTCAAGGCATAACACTCACTGGATTAAATCTGTGATAGTGCCATATCCATTCACAATCAAGAGGAACAACCAAAGGGCCTTCCCAATCAACAGATTTAGCATGTTTGGCGAGTAAGGGAAGCCAAAAAGTAATGTACCTAAACAGCAACATCCTAAAAATATCCATTAAAAGAATATATGAATAAAAAAAAAAACTTTTAGTAGATCCAAGATATACCAAAACACAGAGTAGTTTAAACAAAAAGAACGAGAGAGAACAGAAGATGGAGCTCTACCTTAAACACCAGATATATCAAACCACAGAACGTCAAAAGAAAAAGCATAAACGAACACCAAAAATCATAAATAAAATACGAAAAAATTTGTAAAAACAAAATCCCTAGGAATCGCAAATGACAAAGACTCACAAAAAATAATTTAAAATAACAAAAACAAAAATAATAGAAACTCTCAATGAAATACCTTTGATGCTCTCCACTGAATACTTCGGATGCCCTAAGCAGAAGCCGTTTTGCAAAATCTGAGATGCAAAGAAAAAACACAATCACAGAGACCAAATCAAAATTAATAGAAACCCTAAATCAATTGTTAGTAAAACGGAAACCCTAATAAAATAGAGAGCCTCAGCTCACAAATGCTCATAGCCTCTACCTGCTAATGGATGCGGAAACCCAATCTTGGATGAGGAGATTTGATGTAGAAAATCCAATACGAGAGAGGGAGAGAGCAAGAGCGAGAGAGGAGAGAGTGAGCGAGAGACATGTTGGGATTCGATGAGATTTTTAAGAGGTTAAGAAGGAGATTGGAATCTGACCTTCGATTGATGAAGAACCCTAGCTCATGCATGACACATAATCGAGATCTGACCTTCAATTCAGTTCGGTTATCTTTGATCCAATGAAAAGCCTACATAGTTAGTAACAATCCAGTTCTATTACCTTAGGAGAAGAAAGCGTCCATGGAAAATGGTAGAGGGGAAAAATGTGGGTTTATAACTTATTACACTCATACATGCCGATGCCTTTCCCTACGCCGACAGTTTCTCATTAGTGCCGTAGGCGTAAGCCTTTTGTATTGTAGTGATAAGTAAGTAAAATAATCTTCTTCTTTTGTTTCAATTCTTCTTTTCTTTTCCTCTTTTTTTTTCCCTTCTATTTCCTATAGAACAAAACTAATTATACCTAAGAATATACACTTTACGATTCATGATTTTCTTATGGCATGGAGTCGACTACTGTTTGCATTGTATGTAGATACTGAGCAAAATTTGCCTTATCCAAATCTATCAAAATCTAATGAAGTTTAATTTATGTCTCTAGAACCCGTTCCACTATCATTTTGGGGCATGATGCTAGGACCCCGATCTTAAGATTAATTTTGCTGAAGATGAGGAGGAAAACTTATCTACATCTTCTGATCCAAAGCAGTCAACAATTTAAGCACATAAATAATGATTCAAACGAAGAATCTTGGGTTGTAAATAAATGAACCCTACAGACAACCCTTTTGTACAGATCCACCACTCTTCAAGAATCAAATATTCTATCTAAAAGCTTCTAAAATCTTTTCACCAACTTCACGACACTTGTCACCACCTACACAACTCTTTTCAAATAAGTCAACCACTCCAATCTTCCTTAACTCTATGAATACTAGTGTCTAGCAATTATCTCCTCTCTCTAAAAAAAAATTCACTTCCCAGGGGCAAAATAAAATCATAAAGAAATAAACTTTCTAAACGAACCAAAAGTTTCTATTCTACTCCCTACCCCACCCTCAGCGACTCCGGCTCCCCTCCGAATCTCTCTGACAGTCAAGTAGGTCGAATAATATATTTTTTTTAGTTCTTTTTCTTTTATTTCTGACAGAATAAAATAAGTTATTCATGAACATGTGAACTTTATGATTCATGATTTTCTTATGGCATGGAGTCAATTAATGTCTATATTGTACGTTGGATTACACCAACTAGGATTGGAAGAAGATGACTCTCTAAAGAGAAGAAAGTTGTTCTCTTGTATAGAAAAACATAAAAAATGAAGACTAAAGTGATATACTACTTAGAACCTTTCAAATTTCATTCATATGACTTGTAAAATGAAAATACATGAAGTGATAAAAATAGCCCACAATATAAAATTAGGAATAAATAAACATACACTTCCAAAGCAACTACCTAGCCTAGAAAAAGACAGAAAATTACATTCTCAAAGTATATTCTATATTCTCAAGACACTACATTAAATACACCAATTTTCTATGACAAAAAAGAGTTCCAAGATTCACCAATATAATTGCAAATGAGCCAATGACCCAAAAGACAAAATGGGCCAAATGGGTCGGTCTAGCTTATAATTCTAACAGCCCCCCTTGAGCTAGACCGATCAAACGCTGAGCTTTTCTTTGATCTTGATAAACGTTTCTTTCTTCAATGCCTTTGTAAAAATATTCGCTATTTGATCTTATGATTTGTAAGGTTTCACATCAATTTCATCATCATTGATCAAGTCACAGATGAAATGATACTTAATTCGAATGTGCTTACTTTTGTAGTGAAAACATGATTCTTGGTTAGAGCAATGGCTGAACGATTATCACAAAACAAAGTTGTGGCTTCAATTGATGAATGCTTAAGTTCTTCTAAAACCCATCTTAACCAAAGTGCTTGACAACCGGCCAATGCTAATGAAATGTACTCCGCTTCGGTTGTAGAGAGAGCAACAACTTGTTGTTTCATTGAAGTCTATGAAATTGAACCCGAACCAATATTAAAATTGTAGCCGGAAGTGCTTTTGCCATCATCTACACTTCCACCCCAATCACTATTACAATATCCAACCAAATATGAATTTTGAATCCTTTGATAATGTATACCATCATTAATGGTACCACATACATATTGCAAAATTCTCTTTCTGGCATTCCAATGACTTCTTCTAGGTGATTCCATGAAACGGCTAATCATGGTAACCGCAAACATAATATCCGGTCTTGTAGCAGTCAAGTACATGAGGCTACCAACAAGACTCCGATAAAGAGTTTCATTAACTCTTTTTCATTATCATTTTTGCTAAGTTTCAAACCAACCTCCATTGGAGTGCAAATACGATTTGCATCTTCCATTCTAAACTTTTTCAATAAATCTTTTGCATACTTCTTTTGAGATATGAAAATCTCATCTTCATTTTGTTTTACTTCAATGCTAAGAAAGAAATGTAGGAGACCCATATCGGTCATTTCAAATTCAAGCATCATGGATTTTTTAAATTCATCACATATGCTTGAACTATTGCCGATAAAGATTAAATCATCAATATATAAACAAACAACTAAGAACTCACCTTGAGTGTTTTCTTTGATGTAGAGAGTATTCAAAAGGACACCTTTTGAATCCATTCTTCATGAAGTACCCATCAATACGGCTATATCATGCCCTTGGTGCTTGCTTTAAACCGTAAAGTGTTTTCTTCAATCTACAAACTTTGTGCTCTTTACCCTTTTTCACATACCCGGGAGGTTGATCAACACAAACTTTTTCTTCAAGAATGCCATTTAAGAATGCTGATTTGACATTCATTTGATAAACCTTCCAATTTCTTTGAGCCGCCAATGCTAAGACCAATCTAATAGTCTCAAGCTGAGCAACGGGAGCAAAAACTTCAATGAAGTCTATGTCATGTCTTTGCTTGTAGCCTTTCACCACTAACCGAGCTTTGTGCCTTTCAACTTCACCTTTTGCATTTAACTTGGTTTTATATATCCATTTCACACCAATGGATTTGTGCCCATTTGGAAGTTCCGTTAACTCCCAAGTCTCATTTCTTTTGATGGAGTCAATTTCTTGTTTCATTGCATGATTCTACTTTTCTTCTTGAGATGCTTCTTCAAAAGAAATTGGATCGGCATCGGCATATAGTGTAAAGTTAATCTCATCTTCATAAAAAAGACTTCTTGATGGTTCATAAATTTCATTGATGCTTTTGATCTTCTTTGGAGGAGAATTAGAACTTGATGATGACGATGATGATGAAGATGGTGAAGGTGAAGATGGAGAGGAAGTTCTATCCTCTTCATGCTCACAATTTTGAGCATCTTTCAATTCTTCTTCATTGACACAAATAGACTTTTATGTCTTTTCTTGAAAATCCCAATCCCAAGCTTCTTCTTCATTAAATTTTACATCTGTACTTATGATAGTTTTCTTGGTGATGGGATTAAACAATTTGTATGCCTTTGAAGTTTTACTATAACCAATAAGAATATATTTATCAGATTTATCATCCAATTTTTTTCTTCTTTCATCCGGCACATGAGAATATGCAATACTACCAAATATCCTTAAATGCGTAACACATGGTTTGTGTCCATTCCATGCTTCTTGTGGTGTCATGCCTTCAACACTTTTGGATAAGGCACGATTCAAAAGATAGTTGACACATGAAACGGCTTTGACCCAAAATATATTTGGCATCCATTTGGCTTTTAACATACTTCTTGCCAATTCCATAAGTGTTCTATTTTTTCTTTCTGTAATATCATTTTGTTGAGGTGTGTATCGAGTGGTTAATTGATGCCAAATGCCATTATTTTTTAAGAAATTTTTAAAATCATGAGAAACATATTCACCACCTTGATCGGTACGCAAAGTTTTCAACATAAAATCACTTTGCTTTTCAACCAAGGTCTTAAATGTTTTGAAGTGGCCAAATACCTCTGATTTTTTTTTGAGAAAATAAACCCAAGATTTACGACTATAATCGATAATAAAAGTGAGAAAATAACAATTACTGCCAATAGAAGTGGTGTGCATAGGCTCGCGTAAGTCCGAATGAACAAGCTCAAGAGGATTTGATGCCCTCCAAGCTTTCCCAACTGGAAAAGAATTTCTTTGATGCTTTCTGAGTGCACATCCTTCACAAACTTGATCTTTGCGATCTATATTTGTTATGCCTTTCACCATGTGATTTTTGCACATGAGAGTCAACAAGCTAAAACTCAAGTGGCCATATTGAAGATGCCATAGCCATGATTTGTCTTGCATGATAGAATTGAAGCAAGGAAGAACTTCATTTTGAAACTTAAGTAGAAATATCTTGTTTGGAGTCATCTTTACTTTGGTAATGAGAGCATTGTTCATATCCTTGATTTCACATATATCTCCTTTGAAATAAACATTGTGTCCTTTCAAAAGGAGTTGTCCAACACTTAGAAGATTGTGCTTGAGGCCGGGTACATAGAAAACATTTGAGATGCGTTTGATGCCTTTCTTTGATTGAACAAGAATATCACCACTTCCCTTTACGGAAGGTCGTTTATCATCACCGGTCCTTACTTCACTTTGAATGGATTCATCCAAAGTGACAAATACGCCTTTGTTTCCCATCATGTGGTTACTACAACCGCTATCAAGATACCAATCTTCATTGAATGCAACTTCTTGAACATTGCAAGTAAGAAAGTGAATATCATCTTCCTTACTTTGATTGTTCTCTTGAACAAAATTTGATTCCTTTTTCTTCTTCCGCCAATCTTTTTCTACAAAATTTTATGGTGTGACCATATTTTTGACAATGATAACATTGAACATTAGAAAGAGAAGATCGGCCTCTTCCTCTTCCCCTTTCTCTTGATGAAGAAGATGACTCATCTTCATCTTTTTCTTTTGCTTGATATCTTCCTCCATTATGCCTTCCTCGTCCGCGATTAGAATGCCTTCCTCTTCCACCTCTAGAACTTTCCTTAAAAGAAATTTGAGTTTCAAAAGCTTGCTCTAGAGGAGAAGAAACAAATTGCTTCATACGAAGTTCATGGGATTGAAGCGATCCCAACAAATTTTCCAAAGATAAAGTAGATAAATCCTTAAATTCTTCAATTGCAACAACAATATATTTAAACTTACGAGTCAAACTTCTAAGAATTTTTTCTACAATTCTTTGATCTTGAAGATTTTCACCATTAATCCTTAATTGATTAACGAGAGAAATTACTCGATTAAAAAAATCTTCAACCACTTTCGAATCCTTCATTCTTATAGAATCAAACTCACTTCGAAGAGTTTGGAGCCGCACCAATTTAACTTTATCTTCGCCTTTGTATGAGGTATTGAGAGTATCCCATGCTTGCTTTGCCGATGACACCGATGAAATTCTTTCAAAAATAACTTCATCCATAGCTTGATAGATGAAGAACAAAGCCTTCTTGTCTTTCTTACGATTTTCTTTCAACTCATTGAATTAAGCTTGTGTGAGAGCCGCTTGATCCTCTGGTTCTACATATCCGGTTTCAAAAATATCCCACAAATCTTGAGATCCATATAAAACCTTCATTTGAATACTCCATTGATTATAGTTCTTACCGGTAAAACGAGGAAGTTGAGGTTATAACATATTGGAAGCCATGAATCTCAAGCTCTGATACCACTTTGTTGGATTACACCAACTAGGATTGGGAGAAGATGACTCTCTAAAGAGAAGAAAGTTGTTTTCTTGTGTAGAAAAATACCAAAAATAAAGACTAAAGTGATATACTACTTAGAACCTTTCAAATTTCATTCATATGACTTGTAAAATAAAAATACATGAGTGATAAAAATAGCCCTCAATACAAAATCGGGAATAAATAAACTTACACTTCCAAAGTAACTACTTAACCTAGAAAAAAATAGAAAATTACATTCTCAAAGTATATTCCATATTCTCAAGACACTACATTAAATACACCAATTTCCTACGACAAAAAAGAGTTCCAAGATTGACCAATATAATTGCAAATGGGCCAATGACCCAAAAGACAAAATGGGCCAAATGGGTCGGTCTAGCTTATAATTCTAACATAGTAGATAGATGGGTGCATGAGCATGGCTAGGAATTTCTTCTGGTGGGGGTTAGCGATGGTCCAAAGATGTTAGTAATTATTTCACAAGGATTTGGAGACTTTTACACCATAGATTTGGGGGCTCACTCATGGAAGGGAGGCTTAAGTAGTCTATCGTATAATTTTTCAAACTTATATGGGGCTGCAGGCCCATGTCTCTCTACCTGGCTACACCCACTCATGAATGTGAAAAATGTGATTTATCCAAATCTGTCAAAACTTAATTGAGATTAAAGTAGATCTCAATATAACTCATTCTACTATCATTTTGGTGCATAATAGAGCTAAAAAACACTTACTTGGGCTTGAAGAGCCATCCGATCGAGCCTAAATTTTCGAGCTTGATTACATTTTTCAAATTATTTTCTTTTTGAAATTCTTTTTTTTTTTTTTCCAGAAATCACAATTTCTAAAACTCATTCGATCGCGTTTTGGAGCTCTAATCGCTATACATTTTATAGCCTAAGAGACCAAGCTTTGGGTTTTCATCAGTAAGCCATTGATCACCGTTGATCATTCATGATCGGTGTTGGTCATGAGTTTCCAAAATTGGGAATCTCATCGAATCATCAGTCCATCAAAATGGTCAAAATTTTATCTAAAGGTCATCTAGTGGTCCCGATTAAAGTTAAATGACATAGACCCTACTTATCGAAATTATCCCTATCCATGCATCTATCACCATTCAAATTTCATGATCAAATTTTAAAATTCTAACATATCATTCTAAGGTTGACTAATTCATTTAAACTTTATCAATAAACTATTTCGAACATCAAAATCACACAAGAGAACCAAACATTTAACCATAAATTTCAAGTAACTCAAATAAATGCAAGATAGCCAATCATGATCATCCGATTGGTTTATCATCAAGACCAGAATTTTGACCAAAATTTTTCTGAGATGAACTTATATAAAATTCATCAAATCCTAGTCATTAAATATGCCAAACATTTAATCTAATTTTTATGACAAACAAACAAAATTTTAAGGCTATCACACATGTAGGTTATCTAGAATATTTAACAATCTAGAACCACACAATTGATCATGATGAACCAAGGCATGATAACTAAAGTTATGAGATTCCACACACCCATTTCATCAAAATCAAACATATAATATCAGATTATGAATCCTATAATTTCTTTGCAAGAAGATAAGATTTATTCTACATTATACTATGCATTAAATCAAAATGCATCTACAATCATTAATTGACCTAGAAATTCATGATTAATATAATGATTTTCAGAGATAAAAAATTCAAATTTATAACCAACAGCTCATGTACTTTCTATCCATAAAGACTATTTAACCTATCTTACATAGCATGGTGATACAAAGTTAAAAACTCAAGTTTTCTACACATGAGTGCATAGTGATTATGTTTGACCACATCTTGACCATTGGTTGACCTTGCATGATCATGTAGATCATATGCATGGAATCCCAGGTCACTAGTCTAATATTTATTTCAAAATTTTCAAAACAAACCCTTTTTATTTTACAAAAATCCCAAAGAAAATCCAAGAAAATTCAAAATTTCTAGGTTTTGACCCATTTGGTCAATCTAGACTATTGGCTGGCCTTGCAGGACCATGTGGATCATATGCATGGCATCCAATACCACTGGTCTAATATATCATTCCAGAATATTTGAAATATTTAAACAAAATCTCATTTGTTTTGCAAAAACTCAAAAATAATCCAAGTAAAATTCGAATTTGATTGGTTTGACCTTTGTGGACCAATCTAGACCATTGGCTGGCCTTGAATGATTATGTAGATCACATGAATGGCCTCCAATATCTCTGGTCTAACATATCATCCAAGATTTTTAAATAAACCTTTGATCAAAAGCAAATTCTAAGCTGGGAATTCCAAGAAAAAACACAAAGCTCTACACTAGATTGTCCTTAATCCACATGGCCATTCTAGACCATTGGATGGCCTTGCATGATCATGTAGATCACATGCATGACCTCCAATATTCTGGCCATATATTAAATATAATCATTCCAAAAGTTTAAACTCCAAAAACATAAAAAAACTATGGGATTCCATGGAGAAACTCCTAAACTACAAATTAAAAATCTCAAACAACCATTAACCAAGACTTTACCTTAGCTAGAATCCCCTTGCTTGCTGGTTTGCTCCTGGTTTGATAGTGAAAAGGGCTGGAAATGTTCCCAAACTAATTCGAAATTTGCAAGGGCCTTGGGGGACATGGGGCTGCAACAATGTGCATGTGTCACACAATTTCTTCCCAAGGTATTCCTCCTCTTTCCAACACACACTCTCTCTCTCTCTCTCTCTCTCTCTCTCTCTCTCTCCTCCTTTTCTCCATGTGCCAAAGAGAGTGGACCCACTTTGACTCCACACATCATGTCTCTCATTTGTCTTTGGTGGTTCTCAAAGCCCTCAAAACTTGTGAATTTTTAAAGTCTTATAGATCTTGTGGTGCATGAAAACGGGTGCATCTTACACCCTAGATTTCTCCAAAAAAAATAAATGGTGTAAGATGGGTCAAATCTTAGTCAAATCAACCAAGAGTTAGCATTTGCTAGAGATTTGAAAATTTTAAATTTCTATTGACAAATGTTATTAATTTTGTTATAATTGCCCTTGGGCTTTAGTGTAATTTACAAGAAATGCCACCCTTCAATACAAAGCACAAATATATTAGCTTATGTGTTAGTGCATCTAAATGCTTTTATTTTATGGGTCAATGTTTGACTCAACCCATCAAGCAATCCTATGATCATTTTTTAAAAATCCGATTCGTTGGCAATGATCTTCGCATAACCCACCACCAAGGCTCAGGCCTAATTCGGGTCAAACCTCGGGTCATTGTTCATTAAGAAACAATTCAGGCTAACTTTTAAGGCACAAGATGTGGTGTGTATTTTAACTAAATTTCTAACACACCCATTCAAATAAATAGGGTGCCCTATGGGTGCCACTAAGAATAGTCAATTTTCCATCAATCTAAGGTGGGTGCCTCATAGTTTTTGATGGACCAGCTGGCCTCAGGCAGTCACTTGGCACAGTCAGGTCTCATCAGGTCTCAATCAACAATTTGACTAACATAAAAATCAAAAGACTGGTGTTACATCTTCCCCTCCTTAAAGAAGATTCTGTCATCGGAATCAAAACTATCAATCAATCGAGAAAATCCTATTAATTAAAACCTCTCGAGTATGTGGTCTATCGGTGACTTTTTTATTTATTATGTCAAATTGACTCAAAGCGGTCAATGTCAATCAATCAATCTATTACACCATTATGGTGGTATCAAAACAATCTAATCACACCTATCAAGCATAAGCAATATGAATCTAAGCAGGATCAATATCAAAATCATAATCTTATCATGTAAAAAGATTAATCTATATCAAGAAAGAAGTAATGCTAAAGAAGATCACGACTATATCAATCTATCAAAATAGGTCAAGTAGCATGAGCCATATCAAAAGTATAATCACGATCAAGCAGTCAAATGGTGCCAAACAACATCAAGAAGTTGAGTAATCAAATCCATATCATGGGATCAAATTCATACTCAACCAAATTTGGAGTCAAAACCAAACAATTAGGATCACCTTCGAGTAATTATATCAAAGGATCAAAGACATAATCAAATGATCATATTCAGAAGTCAAAAGGTATATTCAAGCAAGCAGGATCATACTTAGGCAATCTTATTCAAGCAATCAAAGTCAAAATTAAGCTATAGAACATATAGTTAAAATTCTAGAGTAACACCGGTACCTTCGAATAAATGAGGGTAATTCGTCCGGATTTTAGATTCCAACTCCCAAGTAGCGCTTTCAACGTCCTGGTTCCTCCAAAGTACCTTCACTAGGGGAATCATTTTGGAACACAATTGTTGTTCCTTCTGATCTAGAATTTGCACGAGTCTCTGTGTAGGTCAATCAATGGCAATCAATCAATCTTATAACACCGTTGCGGTGACATCAAATAATCTAACTATATCGGTCAAACAAAGACTATATCAATATGAGCATAATCAATATCAAATCATGTCATGTCATGAGAATCAATCTATATAAGAATAACAATGCAAGAAAATAATCATGACAATGTCAATCAATCACGATCATACCAGGTATCATGAATCATATCAGGAAATCCAATCAATATCAACCAATCAGACGATTCCATGTAATATTAAGAAATCAAGTAATCTGATTCATGTTAATCGGTCAATTTCATTTCAAGTCCTTCAGACCATTTCGAGTAATCGAGGCCAAATCAAGTAGTTATCAAGCAATCATATCAATTTGGAATAAAAATTACGATATCAAATATCAAGATCAAGTCAAGCAATCAGAATCATATCAGGAAATAAAAAACACACTCAAGCAATCAAAATCATATTCAAGAAATTAGAATCATATCCAAGCAATCAGGATCATACTCATAATTAAAATTCTAGGATAACACTAGTACCTTCAAATAGATGGGTGTAATTTGCTCTCATCTTAGATTCCAACTCCCAGGTAGCACTTTCAGCATCTTGGTTTCTCTAAAGTACTTTCACTAGAGGAATCATTTTGGAACGCAACTGCTGCTCTTTTTTATCTAGAATCTACACGGGTCTCTCCGTGTAGGTTAAATATTTTTGTAGTTCGACGACTTCTTCCGAAAATAAGTGACTCCAATCCGAAATATATCTTCTCTACGTAAAGATATGGAAAACATTATGTACATGTGCCATCTCTTCAGGGAGTTATAGTCGGTATGCTACAGTTCCAATCCTCTCGATTATGGATAAGGTCTAATATAACGGGGCTTTAGTTTGCCTTGTTTACCAAACCGAATTACACCTTTAGTCAAGGATACTTAAATGAAAGTTTTCTCTCCAACTTCAAATTCCAAGATTCACCTCTTCTTGTCGGCAAAACTCTTTTGTTGATCTTGTGCGGCTATCAACCAGAATCAAATCAATTTAATTTTCTTGACAATAACCAGGACCAGCTCGAGACCAAGTATCTGTCTTTCACCGACTTCACTCCAGCAAAGCGAAGATCAACAAGGTCTCCCATTTCCACTGGAGAATATATAATTGCTGTAAATGTGACAGCTCGACTTTTCCCCTTCTCGTAAATGGGAAAGGTCGGCCGTCGGATCACCTAACATGATCCTGTCATATAAGGGCATCGTGTACAAAGTGTTACGTATGCGGAAGCGAATTTAATTAACTCTGATACGAAGAAATATGACAACAACTGATATCCATTCCTTTATCTAAAACAGTAAATTAAACAAGAAATATAAACAGAAAATATACCTGAAGTATACATGTTTAAAATCACATTCTCCATCTCTTTTTCCTCAACCTCGGGGATGACCAAAAAAATTGGCATCTCAACTTTGTTATCAATAATGTTTCCATTATGTAGGGTCGTAACAGCTTGAATATGCTCAGGGGGATTGGATGTCTTACCAACAAATATGTGTCCCTTAGGGTTACTCACCAATTGTGATGTCAACTAGTCATCCTCTCTCTTTCCCATATGTGTAGCTAGTTGCCCAATTTGAGCTTCTAGCTTAGTAATGGATTGTGTATGAAAATATAAGGTTTGAGAGAATTGAGCTAGTTGGGATAGATCTTTAGAGTGTTGATGCGACTGTTGTAGCAAGCCTCGGAGGATTTGGACAACTGTTGCATCGGATCCATTGTTCTGAGAAGGCCAATAATGTTACTGCTCAATTGGTTGTAATAGCCTAGTTGGTTACACATAGGGTTGTTAAAAGTTATTTTGTTAAGAATATATGGGCTGAACAATAGGTGGTGCTTGTTGAGGAGGAATTTGGGTGCCCATTGAGCTATAACTGAATCCGGGGTGAGTCCTCCATTGCGGGTTGTAAGTATTTCTATAATCACCACGCTGAAAAGCACATACTTGCTCTTTTCAATCATTTTAGGATACAATGGTGTTGTTGGGCAGTCAATTATTATGTGGGTCAAATTTTTGCAAATAACACAAATTACGGCTGATTTATCAATTGGTTTTAGGTTTGATACCATCAATGATGCTATTATTTGTTCTAAGGCCTCAACTTTGACATTGAGATTTTTTATAATTTCACTCTATCAGATTTGACATCAAAGATGCCTCCTCTAGCAAGGGGTGTGTGAAGTGAAACATCTGGGCCAGTCCTTGTCAAAGCATGTTTTTACAATGAATTATCAACAAGTCTTTCAAACAATTCCCATGACTACTGTCCATTACGAGCCATGAAGTTTCCTCCACTTACTGCATCAACAATATGTTGATTCCCTTTGTTTAACCAAAGGTAAAAACTTTGCGCTATTGATCAATTTAGTACTTCATGATGAGGATATTTACGTAATAGGTCTTGCATTCTTTCCCAGCTTTCATGAAATTATTCTCCCGGTAATTGTCAAAAGGTTTGAATTGTTTATCAGTCTAGTTTGTTTACCAATTGGAAAATACTTGGCTAGAAATCTAGCTTGAAATCCATCCCATGTGGTAATGGTACCAATGGATAAGGAGGAAAGCCATGCCTTATCCCGATCCTTCAAGGAAAAGGGAAACAACCTCAGCTTGATAGCCTCATCATCTAGTGCTATCATATTTAAAGTAATGCAAAGTTCAATGAAGTCCCAAAGGTGTTGTCTTCGCGACCAAGCCCATAAAAATTGGGAAGAGATTGTAACATAGTATGCTTGATCTCGAAGTTTTGTCCATTAGTAACCTTGGGTAATGTGATACAAGAAGGTGCGGTCAGGGCAACTGGGGTAAAGTCGTGACATCCCGGATTTCGCAAGCCCGAAACCCGTGCCATAAGATAACCCATTAGGGCCACGCTTACACGAACACTTGGCACATCCACAGAAACATATCTCACATAGACATCTCAATTAAGCAGATAGATTCATTCTATGCTTCAAAAGAAAAATAATTTTCTAAATATAAACTTGACCAAGATAACGGTTCTAAATTTCATGCCAAATGCATGAATGAAAGAACCAAAACGAGCCATCGGTGATAGACATCTATCACCTACCAATGGTTCATAAAAATTATCCAAAACAATTATATTACATCACTTAGTATAAACTCAAAAATGATTGGACGTACCAAGCCAACCAAAACACAATTCCTGATTGCTCAAACACACACTCGAATCTATTTGCAAAAGAACTCCTCTGGCAGGGGCTTAATCTCTTCCTGTTCATACTCTAGATCACTCTCAAGATCCAAATTCTTCTCTAAGTCCTCACCTGTGACATATAGTCGAAGGGTGAGCTAACATCGAAGCTCAATAAGAGAAAACATTAGTAACATTTAAATATCATATCTCAAGCATAATGTCACATAACTGATTTTCATATGCACATTTCACATTTTTCTCAATAGAATTTCATATGCAAAAATTTAATCACATACTTTATTTTAAAACACTGGGCATAACTTAAAGCATTAACTTAAATACTTTTTTTAAGTAGATATCGCATTAGAAGCCGCATATAATACCGATGGGAATCCCTACCATCGTCATTCAATGAACCATTTACACATATGCCCAAGCCCCTATGTTAGGAGAGGGATGCTCGTGCCAAATAAAGTATTACCGTTGGCCGGTAAGAGAATAAACGGATATCCCACCATACCGGAGCACAATGAATGGATATCCCGCTGTGCCGGAGCACAATAGATTCCTTATACTAAACCTTAAATGAATGTGCATTTCTAACTTATAGTTTTTCAAGTGTAAAGTGATTACATTATACTATTTTTGAAAAACTAATATTCTTATACATTTTTCAAAGTCTCACGGACACAATTACCACACCACATTTTCATCTTTCACATCACATTTATTCTATTCAAAACTTATTTGAACTTTAGAATTTCACATGCTTGTTTCCACAAAACTCATCTTAACTTGTCACATCACAAAACTTGTTTGAAACTATAGAATATCACATGCTTGTTTTCACAAAACTTGTTATGGCTTATTATATTACATTACTTAACTTATACAGAGCATATTCAAAATAAATGATCATAAGTTTTCCCTCCCTTAAGTCACGCTTAGTACATTCCACATATAATTCTCTTGCGAACTCACACGTATGCTCAACACTTTAATCCTATATTCAAAGTGTCCAAATGCTCCTTAAGAAATACTTAAGAAAGCTTAAGATACATATTTTTAAAGAATTCACATAAAAAGAGTCCAAAAAAGCTTGACTATGTTTCTCGCGCGAGGGAGCTTTGAAGCTCGAGCGAGCGAGCTCAGAAGTACATATGGACCTCGGGCAAGCGATTGGATTTTAGTTTACTGAAGCTAGGCACGCGACGCCCTTGCGCGAGCGAGCTTATAGTTCACTTAAGCCCTTGCACGAGCGAGTCTCAGAGTATCAGAGGCTACTTATACCTTCTGAAGGCCACTTGCGCGCAGAGTTTCTTCAGATCTGAGTTTTTTTCTCCACTTGATCTTCTTACTTTTATTCTCTAATCTCTTCCACACTTTTTACACATCTTATAGAACATCCCATTATCAAAATTTACATACTTTGAGTATCGATTTCTCACCTTTAACTCAATGAATCACTCGAAGATCGAAACATCTTCCTTCCTCGCAATTAAATGGGTTTCAAAACCCATTTGGTCTTCTCTAAGCCAAACAATCACCAAGACACCGACAAAGTCGTATGGTGATCCTTCACCAACTAATTTGCAAAACTCTCACGCCGATCTTGCGGCTCGAAACACACGAATTTTAAGAAGATCCTTCCTCTTCAAACCCTTCCTCTCTTTCTCTCAAGACTAACAAGTTCAACAAAACCAAGAATTGGTTTTGCACGTGAGTTATCCCTCACACCCAAGCAATCACTTTGCTTTCTTGTAAAGTACAAACACACCACTTGTGTGTGTTACACGTATCCACTTAATTCACTTGATATGAAACACATACACACCTAAGTGTGTTAAGTTCTTTTTATTCCTTTGTGAACCACATACACCACTTGTGTGTGTGGTTTCTTGTAAAGCACAAACACACCACTTGTGTGTGTTACACTTATCCACTTAATTCACTTGGTATGAAACACATACACACCTAAGTGTGTCAAATTCTTTTGGTTCCTTTGTGAACCACATACACCACATTCATACACACATCCATTTGACTTACGTGGTTTCCCAAATATTGGGGATATTACATTCACCCCACCTTATAAAATTTTCATTCTCGAAAATTGACCAAAGTTAAGCAAATGTAACCACACACACATGACGTAAATATTCACACTTTGATATTAATGATCCCTAATAAAAGAAGCCAATTTGCCCATTGTCAACAAGAGTATACACAAACAGTTTAATAATAACGTATGTATTGAGGCATAGCACACCTCCCCATGTGCACATGTAGATTACACATCTAATCTATCATTTGGTCAAAAGTGACCCACAATCAAACCTGTAGTAACGTGTAAGTAAGCATAGATCATTTCCAAACCACGTAAAGAAATCAAGTAACTGACTCCTCTTTGTCCAAAAGGATAAAGAAATCAAGATCAAAATCTCAAGAACATATTCAATGCTTTAAATGCACCAAATATGGTCATTATGCCAATCGGTGTAAAATAAAAAAGAAACTAGAACAATTGTATGACAAAGACCCTAAACTTTTTAGTTTTCAATCTGGTCACTCTTCATCCAACAATTCATCTCCTGACTCTAATCAAGAGTCTAAAGAGTCTAATCAAGATTCTGATCAAAAGCCTTTTGACACTAATCAAGAGTCTCTAACTAGGTCTTCCAATATTCATGAGAGTAATTTAATAAAATCTGAATTAAAACCACACAGGAAGTCCCTTATTCCTCCTAATCATATCCATGCTTTGAGTCAAAATTGGTCTACTCAAATTATTCTGATAATTCCTCTGGGGATTCCTCAGGAATTCACTATCCCTGGTGAAGACAAATCAAACTTGATAAATCAACAGTTATCTTTAGTTCCTGTTATTTCTACTAGTCACTATACTAAAAATCAGCCTAGTCAGGCAAAAATTAATCCTCTTTCGGTTGAAATTACACAGCACATTTAACCACAATTATCCATTGACATCTTAGATAAATATACACCTAAGAAATCATCCAGTGAATTAGATGTGATCTTTTCTGAGTCAGTTAAGGATTTGGACTATGAAAACATCTTGGATTCCACTATAATCACTAGTCAAGTAACTAGTGTCCACCAATTCAATATTCAAAATCAATCTGATTATTTTCACCCATTGATTTTATCAAAGTACAAAATATCTTCTTTGCCCAAGATATAAAAGAACTCCAAATTAAACTCTCAAAAGAATATTGAATGCTTTCAATGGTCTAAGATTGACCATTTTACCAACTTTATTAACTGGTCCAAGTTTGACCATTTTTTCCTTAGGAAAAACCCAGGCCCATTGTATGATCCTCAAATTAATCCATCTTTTCCTGGTACATTTTCCCCTCAAATCATCAAAAACCAACCATTTAGATATCTCAGCACTATTGTGCTCTCTAATATCACTTTCCCTGTTACCCACAACATCCCACGGGTTATACAGGATTATTATTCGGACCAGTTTCACTCTCCTTATGAAACTACTCTACCCACTATCTTACTACCTTATTCACCTACGGTAGACAAAATCCCATTCACACATCCTTTGGAATCTCCTTTGGGTTCCTCTTTATGTCTCATCTCAAAACCTCATTGTGTAATTTTGGGGCCCCCATGTCTCCTACCACTTTCCTTTCTATTTCTCCTAACTTTTCCTATCATTCCATTTCTACTTACTTTTCTTTCTATTATTAAATTACACAATAAGCTTTTCATTCCAAGGACTCTCCATGCAAATTTACTTCCTTTTTCACATCCAAAGAATAACCTCATCCAACAATATACCTACACGAATAGGTACAACCAATACAATCATAGGCACACAAATTATTATGCTACCTTTAGTCTTTCTTGGCATTTGGAATGGCATGAATGGCCATCCGGCCTTATGCACACCAAATTCCCATATAACTATTTAAAAATCTTTGCAAATAACATGATTAATCCAATCATAAAATTATAAATTATTTAATTTCTTGGTCATAATTTCCAAACCCCCATAAATGATTTTGCATGGAATTTGCCAGCATACAAATTTATTTCTTTTATTCCCAATGGAATTTAACCCAAATCCGTTTTTATTCTTTTCTCTTTTGTTTATCCCACAAAATCTTATCTTCAAAGTCGTTCCAAAATCCCATCTTTTTGGACGCCTTATTATCCCTAGCAGGGTAATTACCCCAGCAAGGTAAACTAAAAGTTTTTTAAGTATCAAACAACCCTAGTAAACAACTGGTATTTTCAGCATTACTATTAGAGGTATGCATCATATTTCGTAAAAACTTCCATTTCCACTTCTTTTGTGATTCTCCCAAACATCACTCAAACCCTTATCTTAGGGATTCCTTTTATTCCTTCTATCTTTCCCTTTACCAGGGTAGATTCTCATGGCATTTCTACCCAATTTAAGGATCATCCCCTTCGATTTCATTTTCTCTGCTCTCCTTCTGAGGACTCCTTTCCTCACCTTTGTTGTGTCTCCCTTTCCGGTAATAACCAATTCTGAGGGGCTCATCACTACAATCACACTACTCACAATAATAGAATTGTTTATTCCCATTTGCATGAGCATTCGCATCAGCATTCGCATACCACCACTCCAGTGGTCTTATATTTATGCGGTGATCCTACAATAGGAAATCACCAGCTCACCACTACTTTTTGTGCAGAAAATGACTAGCCTTACAGGAAACTCTTCTGCCAATACAGCCAATTCAACAGAAGACAATTCTTCGCCCCAAAGAAAAGCTTACACTGTCCTTAGAGGTTTCAACCCAGGTGTTTATACCTCTTGGCAAACTTGTCATAGCCAAATCTATAATTTTCCCAATTCATTATTCCCTACAAAAAGCCCAAGAAGCTTTTGACTCATATCCAACTACCCAAATACTACCAAAACCTAGTATCCATAACCCAAGACCTATCCCTGACTGTATTAACCCTGGCCTTTACCAGGATGGAAGTGGTATAGGTCCAAACCATATGGATCAAAATATGAAAAGAATTCAGCAACATCTGAGTTTCCTTACCAACAAGAGCCAGACTCAACAATGCCAAATTAAATTATTATATGATAGTCTTATCTCTTTATTAAGAGAGTTCAACTGGGAAGAAGAAAAATTTTCCATTGAGAAAATCAATCATTTTCTTGACCTCATTGCCTCCATTGAACCTCATTTCAATGATCCTATGTTCAACAGTCTCAAACGCATCTGCATTTTTGAGAAACTCAAATATGCTTTCCCCATTGATATTTTCCAATCTATTATTGCCCAAATTGAGAATCCTGCTTTTGAAATCAAAACAATTCTATTGAAAAACTATCAATTCCTTAATACTCTTCAGGGTTTTCATCTTCCAAAAATTTCTCTTTTCAGTCATGATTACCCTCACAATCTTCTTCAATGCCTTGATTGGGGTTTGATCAATCAAATTATTTTCTCCATTTCTGACATTCCCAATGTTCCTAGAATGATCAAATCTATGCTATTCCATGCTGCTAGATCCTTACCTAGTAGTATTCATCTTGCCTTATGGATCACTAGCACTATTGGCTAGAGATCTAGAGAACAATTCTTTCAACCTTATCAAATGTGGATTCTTCGAAAAACCCTCCTCCATAAATTTTCATATGTCCACATGCCAAAATGTTTGCCTCATCCTTCTTCGCTATCTCTGGCTGAATCAATTTCTCCCCGATCTTATTAGATCCATTCATTAATACATTTCTCACAAGAAGCAAGCAGAAACACCAAAGAAAATTATTCCTTCAAAATTACTGACGGAAGAAGAATCTTTCTAACAAATTTACCAATGGAGTACATGACGACTTCTCAGCAAGATCATGAAGCAGACCAATTCCTCCAACAATTAATTAGCAGTACAAATCTCTATCTTCCTGCTGACTTAAAAATTGTTGCCGCTATTCAAGAAAAAGAATTATATGGCTTCATCTCAGGACATTGAAGATTTTATCAGAATCTTGGCAATCGCATGAAATCATAAGGTCCAGACAATACTGCTGTCACTACTCCAAGCAACATCCAAAACAGTCAATAAAGCTGCCAATGACAAATTGTCCAAGAATCTTACTGGACCCCATATATCGATTATTGTCGGCCAATATAATAGTCTCACCAACTGTCCATGATGCAACCCAAGAAGTCATCATTCCAATTATGAAGCACTGACGCATGCCCTTACATCAGGACACAATTATCAAGGGACGAAGCGACTGCAACCAATCCACCCAGGACACGTGTCTCACTCAGCGGCGGATCTCAATTCATCTTAAGTCCGCATTCATCAATCAGTAGCGGATTTCAAACTACTTCAAATCCACATTCATCTATAAAAGGGTTAGCCTGGGGATTGTCCAGGACACCGAGTAATTGTACCGAGTAATTTTCCCTAGCATTCTCTCTTGTTCTTTCTTTTAGTATCAGTGTGTATCGGAGAAGCTACTCAAGGTTTCGGTAAGCTTCCTCCATTTGTATATATTTGTTTAATGCATGCATAGTAGCTGCATAGTAGTTGCATAGTGTGTATGTTATAAGATTCCATATATTTTTTTTATAAATTACATATAATGATTCACTAAAAAAATAATTTTTTTTTTCTTTTCTAAAGTAAGAAATTTTCAACAAAAACTAAACTAAAAAAAATAAACTAAACTAACAAAATTTTGTATCCCCTCCCCCCCAAACTTAAATGGGACAATGTCCTCATTGTGCAAAACAGGGGACACACAGAAAAAGTTACCTATTTTATAACTATGCTAGTAATCGAGTATATAATATGCAAAAACAATCAAAACTCTTTCTCCCAAACTAAGGAGAAAAATACTAAAAAGTTAGAAAAACAAAATTGTTAGTAATGGTAGTAACACACGCTGTTAGTAAAAAAATGCAGAGTTAGTAAAAAGAAAATTATATATATATCAAAATATTTACAATGAACTGAAGAAAAAAACTAAAATATAAGAATTAATTACATAAAAGAGTATAAAACTAAGAAAAATTTAGACACATACTAAACTATGACACTGGCAGCAACGTCCGAGAGAAGGATTCTTAAATAAAGATCGATCATCGGCTTCTAACTACCTTCAATCAAAGTCTCGCATCCCTTCCCACCAAAGGCATATCCATGCCTTTGAAGAGTCACACCCTCTGTCTTCTAAGTCCTGCAGAACAACGCACATCACATTTCTCTTTTTGGAAAGAAATGTAAGCCAATGTGGAAGTTCGTCAAAGAGTGGGGAGTGAACACCTCTTCGATTCATCTTTTGCCTATACTGCTCCCTTGTGAAGACTATGTAAAGGGAATACAGCGCAAGCGAAGGCAGAAGATAAGCGACGGAGAAGGGCGGTGAGGGATGGCTGAACCCACCATCATTATATAGGAGTTTGCATTTGGGGTGGGTTGTGATGGTGTAAAGTTTAGGAAGTGGGGAAAATGGGTTCCTGGTATATGGTTTCGGGTTTGGGTTAGGTTTATGGTAAAGTATAGTTTTAGTCGACGATTCAGCATCTCGAGTAGGTCGCTGGTGATTTAGATCTTTTACTTTATTTTGTGCAGCCAGGAGCTCAGCTCTATGTATTTGATCAAGTTGCTTACTGATATCATTTTGGGTATGCTCTTCCATCATGGGGCTTTAAGTATGAAAGATTGAAGACAAAAGAGATGAGATAGTTTATGGACGGGTATGGATTTTATAGGGAAAGTATTGAACCGTCACTTCGAGTAAATGTCTCTGTGTAGGTTCCTATTCTAGGGTGGTTGGGAAGTGGTGGTCTTGAATGCAAAAGTTATTTGATTCCCATATGAATTGAATGGGTCTGTATTCCAATGTAACTGATAAGACAGATCACTGGAATTGTCTGTTCCCTGAGAAGACTCTTCAGTTGCATCGCATTCGCTATGATTCAGCACTGTTGATCGTAGATCCATACGTTCAAACAGTTATAAAAAAAAATAAATTCATACGATTGGGTATATCTTACGCTCTGTGAATCATATGGAATTCTCTTAAAAGAAAGAATAATAATGCTGATATACATATGTTACAAAATTTTGCTACGGGTGAGTCGGTAGCTTGACGGATTATAGACGGAATTAAGTAAGAACAGAGGGAATTGATGTGCCTCCTAAAAATATGCGTTCTCTAGACGTTCCAACTGCATGTGAAGGTGATACGTTACTCTCTCTATCAGAAGGTAATAGCTGCTTAAATTGAGTTTCTAATATAAGATGATTAAGTAATTGTGTCTGGATACGACTATGTTGCCTCCAGCTATAGACTTTTTCCACTAGAGTATCCTCTGTAGCAGTGTGGCAATGGGCCTCTATGTGGTAAGAAGGAATAGACGGGAGTCGGGAGACTGATTGAGTTGGACCATGGTTAGGACCACAGGCTTCTCCTTGTTGGGATGTTAGGTATGATTTTATACCCACTAGAGATTGAATGTTTGTCTTTCAAATTTATAATTTTGGAAAGAAATTCATCATTGACTTCAATTTGTTAAGTTTTCCTTGCTTAGGAAACATTCGTGTTGAAGTCTCCGAGTTAATCTCACTCGATGCATGGTTTTGCACATGTTCTTCACTAAGGGTTTCAAAGAGTGTCCAAAATTATGAAACATACCACTACAGGCAATATCAATCATAAGCCGAGTTGCATTGTCAAGTCCTTCATAGAGGGTAAGAACTATTTGCCCTTTCGTGACCCCGTAGTGAGGACACCTATGCATAAGATCGCTGAGGGGATTCCAACTCTCCCAAAGAGGTTCATTTGAAAATTGTTGAAACGTTAAGATCAGATACCAAATCTGAGTTGCTCTGTATGTGGGATAGTATTCTATAAGGAATTTCTGTTTCAACTCTTCCCAATCAGCTATCGAATTTTGAGATAAAGAGTGTATCCACTGCTTTGCTTCGTCTCAGAGAGAATATGAAAATAACCTCAAACGGACGCTTGTGTTAGGCAAATTCGTGATCCTTATAATATTGCATATTTCTATGAATTTATTTAGATGCAACGAGGGATCTTCATCCATCAGCCCGTGAAAGATAGGCAGTATTTGGAGTATATTGGGCGTGATTTCGAAAGACTCATTACCAACAATTTGAGTGCGAATACATGGGGGTAGTGTAAGAGGTGTTAATGCATAGTATTCCCCTATTGTTCTAGCCTTACTTTGGTTTTTTCCTGCCAGATCCATATTGATTTAGAATTGAGGAAGGTTGGCTAGAATACTGTATGTCTAGTTTTAGTTAAGTCTATATGATTTTTATTCTAGAAAGCAGGGAAAGAAATAAATCTGAGTTTCTAAATTCTGTGGCCGGCAGAAGTTGAAAACTTTTGATTCACTGTTCCGAATAAACCTGCAAAAGATTAAGAAGAGATCAAAGAAAAAATAAAAATATAAAGAAATATAAAAAGAGAAAGATAAATATTAGTTTCTAAAAGGATAAAAATATTAGATAGAAATTTGAAAAAATTAGATAAATCTGCTTCCCCGGCAATGGCACCAAAAACTTGACTTGGTTATTATTGTGTATTATAATTATATTAAATTCAAGTCTTAACCTATTGCAAGCGCATAATGAAAATTGTAGCATAGCATAGGATCATTCCCACGAGGAAGTTCATTATCTTATTAATTCCTATTTCTATCTTCTATCTAATCCCTATCTTAAAAACTTCTATTTATCTTTAAGATTTTCTAATCTACAAGAGAAATATGAATAAAAGAATGATTTTTACTAAAGTGAATAAAAATAAATCCTAATCCTCCTTCAGATTAAGGTCGTCAATCTCAATCTTGAGCTTTCGAATATTTATGAAAATAAACAGTACCGTTACACCATATTTTTAGTCTCCTAGCATTGGTCGTCAATCAAGTCTAAGATCCTATTAACATAGATTTAATCTAATCAATAATTAACCAAAAATTTGGGCGTCAATGAAACTCTAGCAAACTAAAGATGGAAAAGTAAAAACCGTTACACTAATCTGCAAATTCTAACCTGAGTCGTCAATTTAAATTAAAACTTAGAGATATTTACAAAGCAAAGAAAATCTAAACTATAAAGCAAAGTAAAATATATCCTTCACCCCTCAGCCGCAATCATCAATTGGTCCTGAGAAATTACAGATATCTACACTAATCTTCAGCACTCAATTGCAATCATCAATTACTCTTGAGAAACCTCTTATATTTAATCTACTCTAACTAGTATACACTACTGATCGGACGAAAATCCAACCTCAGACATCAATTGATGCTGAAATTCTTTGATGATTATTCCTATGTCGAGCCCTCTTATTTATAGATCATAAGGGGTCGATTAACAGAGATCTAGTTCTAATAAAAGAAACTACTAAAGATAAAAGTATCCTAATATAACTCTAATTACTAATTTCATCTTTCCTTGCTTCCTTTAGTTGATGCGCTTCTAGTGTGTTCTTTATCGAGCAGCAGCAGAGTCCTTCGAATTAGATCTTTATCAATCTCCTCAGATCCGTGGTTCATCAGACTTTTAATTACAGGAGTCTTCTAATTCTGGATATGGCGGTGATAGTTCTCACGTGATTAGCAATAGCAACACTAGTAGAAAAGCTTCTATTCTTAGGAAATCGTAAATAGCAATTTCTTTCTTTCATAGCTTCTTTTCTAGAAAATCGTTAATCACGACTTTCTATTTTCAGTAGGCCTCCTTATAATTGACGATTCTCTAGAGTACGCTTTATCGCTTTTCTCTTTTTGTCACTTTTGAAAAATCGTAAATTACGATTTTCTGACTTTCAGTAGTGGCAAATCATCTTTTTCGCTAAATCATTTTTCTTATTGCTTTTTGAGTTCATTTTGATAAAGATTAACATTTAGGCTCTGATTTACTGCTTATCTTTAATATCTACACATCAGTATCTCGTTAGTAGCAAACTAAGTCCTACAACTACTAAGTTAAGGGTGATAAAATGGTAACTTATGTGACTGATCAAGGTGCGGGAATGACACCTGGTCTATTTTGGTCATAAGCATGCTTAATTGTTTTTCTCACCAGAATAGGCGCACTAAACCACCTACCCTAACGAGCGGCATAAATGGCTTGTAGGAAAGGGTCCCGTCTCTCTTGTTCATGTCCCAAAGGAAACAAGTTCTTCCTAAAGGTAATATCTAAGGGCCATAAATGTTTCTGTAACTGGACCCGTGTTATCAATTTTCCCATGTCGGTCGCTCCATGGATCATATTGGTCACGATGTCCTGAAAACTAACAACTTCTCAGATTGGGGACTTTGAAGCCCCATCATCCACATATTCCCACGGGCATCCCTTAGCCTTTGAAATATCTTCATGGTCAAAGATAAAAGTTCGGTTATCAATTTCAGATATCAATTTCGTTTGAGCGTCATCCATCTTAGAAGTTTGGTAAAACAGTTTCACCAAACGGGGGTAGTAGCGCGAGTGAAACGGTGATAACAATGATTTTAAATTGTTCGCCTTAATATGATCCAACATCCATTGGGTGGATGGTTTATTCTCAAAAACATCCTTATGAATCAACCATTCGAGTTCAATGGTTTTTTATTCCCACCATGGGGCAGGCTGGGTCAAAGGAATTGGTGGAGGAGCGCTCTTTTTGCTCGAACTTGGTGGTCTCACTGCCAATTTCTTCCTAGGTTTGGGGTTTGGAGATCTAGAAGCCATTCTAGGGCTTGGAAATCAAATTAGAATGCAAATGAGCTTGAAATGTGGTTCAAGATTGCCTTGTGTGCATAAAAATCCAATTGAATGACGGAGAAATCCAATGAATCACACGTATGCAAAGCTCCCTCGTAGAAAACACAAACCCTAGAACTTTCCCCTTCTCAAAATTTCTTATGAAATGTTCACGAGAAGGGTAAGACCCTTATATAGTCTGATCCTCGCACGCATGACTTAAGACAGCTCGGGCGCGCAAGTGTCAATCAGTCACTGGAAACTCGATTTCCATTTACTATTATTTTATTTTTCATTTCTAAGTGACTCGTGCAAGCGAACTTCAAACCTCATGCAAGCGAGACTCAGGCATAAAGTTTTTGAAACAGTTTTGCTTCAACTTTTCATTTCTTTTACTTTTATTTTCAAATTTAATGACTTTTGAAACTTCTTCTTGCCTCGAATTATCTATGTATCACCCATATAACCTATCGGTCTAATTCATTATCTACTCACAATGATTTCATTACTTACTAAATCATTACACGTTCTTTAAGGAGAAATCTAAGTCCAACCATTTGTTCACATTTATACAAAACCATACCAAGTTCACGTAAATAAATCTGGGTAAGCATCACACACATCTGACTGTCGTTCCCATATGGGTTCTTTTGGTGAACGGTTCCGCCATCTAACAAGCACCAACGGAATTCTTTTTATGTGTAGTATTTGTTCCTTCCGATCAAGAATCTACACCGGTTCTTCCTTAACCGTCAAGTCTTCTTGTATTTCGATCAGTTGGTAATCCAATATGTGAGTTGGATACTTCACATATCGTCTCAGCATTGAGACATGAAATACATCGTGCATACCTAAGAGTTGAGGTGGTAGTGCAACTTGATAAGCAACCTCTCCAACACATCCCAAATCCTCAAAAGGTCCGACGTATTGTGGACTCAACTTGCCATGCTTTTCAAAATGCATAACGCCTTTGGTAGGCGAAATCTTGATGAAGGCATTGCCTCCCGTCTGAAAGAAATACTCCGTTTCAACATTGATAATTTATAGGTATTTAGATATATATAATTATGAAATTCATTGCAACAAAACCTTAAGTTTACCTGAAACTCAATGCTTGTCCTCTTTAGGTCAGCATAACTCTTCTGTCTACTCTGTGCGACCCTCAATCTTTCTCTAATCACACATACCGCTTCAGCGGTACTTTCAAGAATCTCTAGCCCCAAAATAAACTTCTCTTCTGTCTCTTTCCAATTAATTGGAGATCTACACCTACCATATAAAGTTTCATACAGTGTCATACCTATACTCGTTTGATAGCTATTGTTGTATGCAAACTTGATCAATGGTAAATGTTGATCCCATGAGCCCTGAAAATTTAGCATACGAGCCCGCAGCATATCATCTATGATTTGATTTACTCATTCAATCTGACCATCTGTTTGTGGATGAAACACTTAACTGAAATCTAATCTAGTACTCATTCCCTCTTGAAATTTCTGCCAAAATTGAGAAGTATACAACGAATCTCAATCGGAAATGATGCTTACTTGGAATACCGTATAACAGAATGATCTCCCTCATATACATATTTACCAGTCTACTTGCAATAAATGTTAGGCAAGAAATGGGTCGATTAAGTTAATCTGTCAACGATTACCCAAATAGCATTATGCTTCCTCACTGTCTGTGGTAATCCTAATATAAAGTCCATAGAAATAGATTCTCACTTCCACTCGGGTATCAGCAACGATTGTAATAACCCAGATGGATGCCTGTGATCCACCTTCACCTGCTGACATACCAAGCATTTTGAGACATACTCAGCTATGTCTTTCTTCAAACCTTTCCACCAAAAGCTTTTCTTTAGATTTGATACATCTTTGTACCACCCGGATGGATTGCATATTTTGATTTATGA
Organism: Chloranthus sessilifolius; assembly: GCA_021018995.1. Lineage (NCBI taxonomy): Eukaryota > Viridiplantae > Streptophyta > Magnoliopsida > Chloranthales > Chloranthaceae > Chloranthus > Chloranthus sessilifolius. The sequence continues at coordinate 124,144,008 of CM037589.1, read as the reverse complement.
GCCTCTTCTAAAATGGTATGACGCATATTGGCATTGGTAGGCACACACAAACGCCCTCTGAATAACAATGATCCATCACTCTTGATAGAAAAATCTGAACTAGTACCATCTTCCACCCCCTGCCGAATTTTCAATAATTCATCATCTTTTATCTGAAGCTCATGTATACGATCGAAAATCACTGGTCTGATCGTAATATTTGCTAAGAAAGCCCTTAAAGCTTTCACCTCTATCCTCGTATCATACAACGATATGTCCTCTAATAGCATCCATCTGTGGAGTCCCAAAATAAGACCCGATAACTGAGTCGAAGTCTTTTGACCTAAGGCATCCACAACCACATTTGCTTTGCCCGAATGATATTGAATGGAGCAATCATAGTCTTTAAGAAATTTCATCCACCTTCTCTGTCTCATATTCAGGCCTTTCTGTGTGAACAAATATTTGAGACTCTTGTGGTCTGTGAAGATCTCAAAGGTTTCTCCATGTAAATAATGTCTCCATCTCTTCAGTGCAAATATAGAAACCGCTAACTCAAGGTCATACGTCGAATAGTTCTTTTCATGATCCTTAAGTTGTCTAGATCCGTAGGTAATAACCTTCCTATTTTGATTGAGTACACAACCTAAGCCGTTGTGCGATGCGTCGCTATACACAGCAAAACCTCCACTCCTTGATGGAATGGCTAATATTGGTGCTGATGTCAATCTCCTCTTGAGTTTTTAAAAACTATTTTCACATTCCTTCGTCCACTCGAATTTAACATCTTTCCTTGTAAATTTCGTGAGTGGCCCCGAAATCTTCGAGAACCCTTCTGCAAACCTCCTGTAGTATCCAGCCAGACCAAGAAAACTACGAATTTCTATCACAGTTTGCGATTGTTCCCAGTTCAATATTGCCTCGGTCTTTACAAGATCTACAGTAATACCTGCTTTTGAGATCACGTGTCCTAAAAAGCTTACTTCTTCAAGCCAAAACTAACATTTATTGAGTTTAGCATATAACTGGTGTTCACGCAATATCTGCATAGCAATCCTCAGATGTTGCTCATGTTCTTCTCGGGACTTTGAGTATATAAGAATATCATCCATGAACACCACAACACACGTATCTAGATGTGACTTGAATACTCTATTCATGAGATCCATAAACAAAGTTTGAGCGTTGGTTAAACCGAAAGGCATCACAAGGAATTCATAATGTCCATACCTAGTTCTGAATGTCGTCATCTGAACATCCTCGGCTTTCACCTTCAGTTGATGATAACTTAATCTCAAGTCCATCCTGGAAAAGAATTTTGCCCCTTGTAGCTAATCAAATAGATAGTCGATTCTTGGCAAAGGATATTTATTGTTGATAGTTAATTTATTTAACTGACAATAGTTGATGCACAATCTCATTTACCCATCCTTCTTCTTAACGAATAAGACCGGTGCTCCCCACAGAGACACACTTGGTCTTATAAAACCTTTATCTAATAGCTCTTGTAGTTGATATTTCAACTCTTTCAATTTAGCTGGAGCCATTCTATACAACGCTTTAGACACTGATTTAGTACCTGGGGCTAAGTCTATGGAAAACTCAACCTCTCTATCCGGCGGCAATCCCGACAACTCTTCAGGAAAAACAACTTAGGACTCACAAGCTACCAGAATTTCTTCTATCACATTCTTCTCTTCCTTCTATTCTTGCAAAAATGCTAGATATCCACTACACCCATTTTTCATCATCCGTTTTGCATAGATCGCGGAGATGAGCGATACAAAGGTTGATCGCATGCCGAGAAAGTTGAATGATCTACCCTTATCTAGATGAAATATAACTATCTTCCTTCGATAATTGACATTTACATCATGGGTGGATAATCAGTCCATGCCAAGGATTACATTGACTACTTGCATATCCAACAGGATCAAATCAACCATTAATTTGTGATCTTCTTATCCTCTGATGACTACCATCACTGATCGACACACTGTATCAGTTCTACCTAAATTCTCTGTTGGGATTGACACATCCAAAATGAAGTCTATGGGTTTGGGAACAACCTTCACCCTTATTGTGAATTCAGGTCTCACAAATGAATGTGTAAACCTTGGGTCTATCAGAACTCATGACTCATAATAAAGATAGTCGTCTTTTCTATACATTTGTAACATACCTACATTATATACACACTACAAATTTAAATAGACATAAAAAGAAATATAGATGTCAACATAAAATAAAATAAAAATTTACTTTTCTATGTATGCACCTTCTACATCTAAAATTTTAATAAGAATCTCAAATGACTTTAATTAAATGATTTATACCTTGGATTATGTGTTAAGACCTGAAAAGTACCACTTTTCACCCCTTAACTTAATCTCTGTTAGACCCTTAGTCATTTTATAAATGTGTGTTAAGTCCATTTTGTAGGTAATAAGCAGCAGCTGCAGATAAGGCCCTAACCCTGTTAAGAAGCCTACTTTTGCCCCAGAAGTTCCTTAGAAGAAAGAAAGTTGGACCCAGACAGAGAACTTAGTTGCAGCATAGGCAAGGCACAGCAGCAACAAATCAAGAAGTGAGCCTTGCGCAGATGTCGCAGGGTTTAATTGATTCAAAAAGAATGCTTCGCGCAATTGTCGCGAGTCTCTCAAGCAAGACACCAATCGTCATCCTTTGTTCTCGTGCATTAATGATGAAGGGCTCAAAAGCGACTTCGTGGAGCTCGTAAAGGCTCATGAGCGCGCTCACTACGCCTCACACAGCTCAGGAGAGGAGCATTTAATCTTCGCGTGATTCACTGAGGAGAGAGAGCTCCAGGCATTCCTACGCGCAGCTGTCGCGCAGTGGCCACGGGATGCAAATCTTCAGGGAACTGCACGCGCAATCCAGAGGCCTATGCATATTGCTTCTTTGCGGGACCCCGCGAGATTCACTAAGGAACGAACCACGCGCGCAATTCCGCGCCATTCAAATGGAAAGCGCAATCCCGCGATGATCAGAGCATTCCCGCGATGACCAAACTATCTATCCCACGACTGCAAGAGCTTCAAGTCAATTCAATCCCACGATGACAACTCTATTACGTGATAAGACCTGGAAATCCTTGCTTCCTAGCGAGGCTCGGGATCTTAACTTCCCCTCACTTCTGCAGGGACAGTCTGGGAACTTCCAACAACTAGGGAACGCACTCCAATGCTCCAATCTTTGTGCACATGCCCCGAGGCATCCAAGGAACAGAAATGGGCCACGTTTGCATCGTTAAAATTAGGGTTTTCCTAACCCTAATGCCCCCACAGCTGACTGCTATATAAGCCTAAGCCTAGTTTAGGTTTGAGAGGACGCTATCTTCTTGAATTAGCTGTAGAGTTTCAGTAGGCTAAGGTTAGGGTTTAGGTAGCATCTTTTTCCTTTTTCTTCTCTCCATAGTCCAGCACTTGCTGGCTATGCCTTTGTATGTCTATTTAGAACAGTTTTAATGAAGTTTTATAATAGGATGTTATAGATGTATGGGATTGATGTTTGAGGGTTGTTCTGTACAAGGCTGCTGCCTTGAGATCCTCCATTGCTAAGTTGTATTGTAAGCAATGGAAGATTATTTTTAAGGATTTATTTAGATTCAAGTGACCTGTGTGTCCAGGCTAGGCACATATGCAGGCCTATGCCCCACCACAGGTTCCACTAAATCTGAATCCCCATAGGAGCTTGAGCTGGTAGCCTTGTGAACATGGTGGTGGCAGCAATCTACTTGTTCTGTCTCAGACCTCTGTGAGGAGGATAGCCTCTGTGGATGGTCACAATAGTCTGTGACCATTTGAGTGGACAGGTTATAGCCCTAGGGTGAGGCCAATCCACATATCTAAGACAGATTCTTCTTCTCTGCACTTGTGCTTGTAGCCCTGTGAGAGATTGTGCAGAGATACACTCCCCTGTATTTGTATAGACCCACCATCAAATGGCAGATCTGATCTAGCTGTAGAGATTGTAGGCTTGTGACTGGATCACTGCTGTCTCTCTAAAGCAGTGAACAGCTAGACCTAAAGCTAATACTCAAACTCTTGCTGGTCCAGTGTGTCCAGGCTAGTGCACATTGCAAGCCTATGCCCCACACACAGAACTTTAGAGGTTGAGATTCCTATGGATTCTTGAGCTGGTAGCCTGGATGAAGTAGTGCCTACAAAGATAAGCATGTTCTGACCCATCTATGGACTGTGGTTCCCCTATTGGATAGTCTGTGACCATTTGAGCGGACAGGTTATAGCCATAAGAGATTTGATCATGGCACAGGGGTGAGTTGGATCCTTTCTCCTCTGTGGTGATAATGTAGCCATTGGACAGGACTTCTATAGCAGCAGATCTGAGTCTGAGTTATAAAACCCATTAGATCTGTACCTAATAGCCTACTTCTCACCCTTTTTATATTTATTTTCTCACACTTCATCATTCTTCTCAACCATTTCTGTAGTTTAGGCATTAGGTTACCATAGGATTTAAATAATAGTGACCATTTTCCCTGTGGGCCTACTAAAGATGGCTCCCTTGGAGCTTTAGACCATTTTCCCTATGGGACAAACTCTTACTTATCAAAACTTGCTATAAAGGACCCTGTATCTTGCAGGTCTATGTATTTTTAGACTTGCTGCTTTGTATTTTTTAATCCACCTTTGATTTATTTTCACTAACACATTCTTATCACTGCTTTCAATAAAGTTAGCAGCAAGCATCTAAAATACCTCAACAAGTTTTTGGCGCCGTTGTCGGGGAATTTGATCTATTAGTAGACCCCAGATTTTTGTATTTTTTTATTCTTTGGTAGTTGTGCTTGTGAATAACTGATACTGCTGATTTACACTTGAAATTTTGCTTTACATATCTGGACAGTAGCAGCGAAGGAAAGTTGAACTACACTAGGAGTTTAGCTACCTCTGTTTGCAATTCTCTAACCCTTAAAACTCAGTCTACTGTTCCTTTGCAAATTCCATAAGCAGTTGATTAGGATAGTTGTAATTTTGTTTAGATAATTCTTTGAGTTAATTGCAATGTGTCTGCAAGTAGTCTTCCCTGCTGTTGGTGTGTGTGCATATTAGGAAGGAGATCCCTCAGTCCCACATTAGAGCCTCCTAACCCTGAGATAGAAAAGGCCAAAAGACCAAGAAGGCCCAGACACACCACAGTTGAGCCCCTTATTGAAACCGAGACAGTAGTCATGGGTGAAGAGCAACCCAGAACATTGAAGGAGTTGAATGCTCCTGATGATTATAATTCCCCATTCAGCATTCAATTCCCAGATGTTCAGGGAAACTATGAGATTAAAATCTCAATCATCCAAATGCTTCCCTCTTTCCATGGGCTCAGCAACGAAGACCCCTACAAGCACATTGACCAATTCTTGGCCCTGTGCACAACATTTTTCATTACTGGTTTGGGACCAGAAGCCACTAAATTAAGGCTCTTTCCTTTCTCCCTAAAGGACAGGGCCAGCACCTGGTTAGCTACTCTCTCAAACAACAGCATTAGTTCTTGAAAAGACCTCCAGACCAAATTTTTGATAAAATTCTTCCCAGATACAAAGCAATACTTGCTTTTGCCCAATCCCCAACTGAAGATTTTAATCAAGCATGGGATAGATTCAAGGAGATGCTCAAACAATGTCCCCACCACAAGATCCCTGACTGGCAGCTTGTCCAGAGCTTCTATAATGGGATTGATGAGAAAAGCAGAGACATGGTAGATGCCTCTTATAGTGGAACTTACATGCACAAAACAGTTGATGAGGCATGAGAATTGTTCAAGGTCATCAGTGAAAATGCTTTCCAAAAGATATCCTTTTCAAGAACTGTTCAAGAGCCTTCTCCTAAAATGGGACTAGCTAAAACTTCCAAAGGAAAGATGTATGAAGTAACTGGGAATAATGACCTGAAAATGTAGATGGCCAATCTTTCAGATAAGTTTGATAAACTATTCACTGTGGTGCAACCCAGATTGGCTGCACAGGTGAGGGAGGTATGTCTGATATGCCAATCTCCACAACACACAGTGGAAGAGTGCCCATCTGCAGGGCAATATCCTGAGTATGTGATTGAACAAGTTGCTGCTACCCAATCATTTGGCCAGCAACAATCTGTTGGCTACAACAAGCAGCCATTTGGATACCAGCACCAAAATATTGGTTACCAGTGGAGAGATCACCCAAATTTTAGGTGGAGACAAGATAATTACATGTAGCCACGACAAATGTTGGCCTTACCTCAAAGGCCACAATAGCAATTTCACCAGGGATATGCCCCAAGGTCAAATTTCAGCATCAGCAGCTGCCCCAACAACAAAATCAGTTGGTAGTTCCCCCACCTCAGCCCCGAACTGCTTCTTTTGAGGATCAGGTTTTGACCTCATTGCAAAACCTTGAAACCTTGACTCAGACTGTGAACTCTCACAGTCAAAGCATAAAGAAAATGGAAGAGCAGCTAGGCCAAATATCCAATGCCTTGGCCAAAGGAGAGGAGGGCAGGTTGCCAAGCCAGCCAGTGGCCAACCCTAAGGGGCAAAATTTGATTAGAGAAGGTTCCTCAAGTTTTAAGGGAGCTAATGCCATCATAACTCTAAGGTCTGGCAGGTTGGTGGACAACCAGGTTGGAAAGGAACAAGGAGAGGTCATTTCCAAAGAATTTTCGAATGAAAGTGAAAAAGAATATGTTAGAGCACACAGCCAAGAGTTGCCTGCTACCCTGCAACAAGAGAAAAATAAAGAGGTTGTAGTTGAGCCTCAGCAGGAAATAAAAGATGAAAAAAAAAAAAAAAAAGTTTAGTCATAGGCTTGCAGCTGAGGAACCAGCAGTACCTCAGTTGCCATTTCCTCAAGCTTTGAGTGGCCCTGCCCCTTTTGATAAGGGGAATGCACAGATAGAGGAAATGATGGAGACCTTTAAGCAGGTAAAAATCAATTTGCCCCTGCTTGATGCAATTAGACAGGTCCCAGCCTATGCCAAATTTCTGAAAGACCTTTGTACCCAGAAAAGAAAAGCTAGAGGCCATTTGTCCAGAAAGGTCTTTACAACTGATACAGTTAATTCTATATTAAACATAAAAATACCAAAGAAGTTGCAAGACTCAGGGATACGCACTATCCCCTGCATAATTGGAGACCACACAATTGGAAGGGCCCTTCTAGACCTTGGAGCCAGTGTAAACCTGCTATCATACAGTGTGTATCAGCAGCTAGGTTTGGGTGAGCTAAAACGCACCCCCATTGTGCTGTTAATGGCTGATAGGTCTTAAAGGAGACCGATGGGAGTGGTTGAGAATGTCTTAGTAGGGGTGGACAAGTTCTTTTACCCTGCAGACTTCCTGGTTTTGGACATGGGCTGCAACAAGAGTGCAACCGCTATACCTGTTGTTTTGGGCAGGCTATTCTTGGCCACTGCCAATGCATGCATTCAATGCAGGTAAGGGATTGTGGAGGTAACTTTCAAACATATGAAGGTTGAACTGAATGTGTACAACAATGTAAAGTACCCTCAGCTGGATAATGAGGAAAGCTTTGCAGTGGATGTACTAGAGGAAGTTGTTGAAGAAGAATTACCCACTCTGCTGGATTGGGACAACATTGTCAAAAGTTTAGTTGAAGTTTGGGACATGGTAGAGGAAGAAAACCCAGCTGTTACGACCGAAGACATGACCACATTGAAGTCTCCTGTGGGCTTAGTGCAGCATTCCATTTGGAAACCTACATTGCTGCCTCTTCCTCAAACCAACAAAGCACCAATCTTGCCATCCACCCAACAAGCCCCTGATCTAGATCTCAAGAAGCTTCCAGAAACACTGAAATATGGCTTCCTTGAGAAAGATGAAAAACTTCCTGTAATTATCTCCTCCTCTCTTACCAATGAGCAAGAGGAAGAATTACTAACAGTCTTGAGGAAGCATAAAAAGGCAATTGGCTGGACCATTGCAGATCTCGGAGGGAGATAGATGCATCAACATGTATGCACAGGATCCATTTAGAGGAGGGCTCAGTACCCTCCAGGAAAATGTAGAGGAAATTGAATCCTCACATGCAGGAAGTGGTCCTAAAAGAGATTATTAAATTGCTAGATGCTGGGGTAATTTATCCCATTTCTGATTCTGAATGGGTGGCACTAATCTGGAGAGCTGAGACCAGCCAGGGAGACCACTGGCTGGAGGGTTTGCATAGATTATCGGAAGCTCAACTCTAAAACCAGAAAAGACCACTTCCCTCTCCCCTTCATAGATCAAATTCTGGATAAGTTGGCTGGAAAAGTTTTTTATTGTTTTCTTGATGGGTACTTAGGGTACAACCAGATCCCTGTGCACTCTCACGACCAAGAGAAAACTACATTTACTTGCCCTTTTGGCACCTTTGCTTACAGAAGGATGCCTTTTGGGCTGTGTAATGCACCAGCCACCTTTCAGAGGTGTATGTATGCCATATTCTCTGATATGATTAACAAGTTCTTAAAAAATTTTATGGATGATTTCTCTGTATATGGGAACAGTTTTGGCCAATGTCTGCAACACCTCTACTTGGTCTTGCAAAGATGTGAGGAGACCAACCTGGTCTTAAGTTGGGAAAAGAGTCACTTCATGGTAACACAAGGTATTGTGTTGAGCTATGTAGTCTCTAGAGAAGGGATTGAGGTAGATAAGGCCAAAGTTGACCTCATTACAAATTTGCCCCCTCCAAGAACAATCAAATAAATCAGATCTTTCCTTGGACATGCAGGATTCTACAGGAGGTTCATTAAAGACTTCAGTAAAATTGCTAAACCATTGTGCCACCTGCTCTGCCAGGATGTGCCCTTTGATTTTTCTACTGAATGTCTTGAGGCTTTTGAAACTTTGAAGATATGCCTCACCTCTGCCCCTGTATACCAAACACCTGACTATGCACTATCCTTTGAGCTGATGTGTGATGCATCCGACTTGGCAATAGGTGCTGTTTTGGGCCAAAGGAAGGATAAACTGCCAGTGGTCATTGCCTATGTTAGTAAATCACTTGCTGAAGCTCAGCTGAATTATATCACAACTGAGAAAGAGCTTCCGACAGTGGTTTTTGCTGTTGACAAATTTAGACCTTACCTACTTGGGTCTAAAACTATAATTTTCACAGACCACTCAGCATTGAAATACCTATTGTCCAAGAAAGATGCTAAGCCCACGTTGATTCAATGAATACTCCTGTTGCAGGAGTTCGACATTGAAATCAAGGACAAAAAGGGTGTGAAAAATGTGGTGGCTGACCACTTGTCTAGAATTGTGTTGGAAAAATGTGTTGATGACCCTACAGATGATGTTTTTCCAGATGAGCAATTGTTTGCCATCCAATCCTTGGTTCCTTGGTATGCACACATTATAAATTATTTAGTTATAGGCAAGATTCCTGCCCATTAGACCAAAATGGATGAAGACCTGTTCTTCTCACATGTCAAATTCTTTTTCTGGGAGGAACCTTGCTTATACAAATACTGTGCAGACCAAATCATCCGAAAATGTGTTACAGAGAGTGATGTCCCTAGTATTCTGGCCATGTGCCATGAAAATGCCTGTGGGGGCCACTTTAGTGGAAGAAAAATAGCAGACAAGATCTTACAGAGTGGGTTCTATTGGCCTTCTTTATTCAGAGATGCCAATACACACTGTAGGACATGTGAGAGATGTCAGAAATTAGGAGGGCTGTCCAAAAGAAACTCAGTGCCTTTGCAGCCCATCCTTGTTATGGAACTGTTTGATGTCTGGGGTATTGACTTTATGGGCCCCTTTCCTCCTTCAAATAGTTATCATTTCATCTTAGTAGCAGTAGATTATGTTTCAAAATGGGTAGAAGCTATTGCCACAAGAACCAATGATCATCAAGTTGTCCTCAAATTTGTAAAGCAGAATATCTTCTCAAGATTTGCACCCCTAGAGCCATTATCAGTGACGAGGGTAGCCATTTCTACAACAGAAACTTTGAGAACTTGCTCAAGAAATATTCTCTCACTCATAGGATTGCTACTCCCTACCACCCACAAACCAGTGGGCAAGTTAAAATTTCTAATAGGGAGATCAAGCACATCCTTGAGAAGACAGTGAGGACTGACAGAAAGGACTGGGCTGAAAAGCTAAATGATGCATTATGAGCTTATAGGATTGCTTATAAGACTCCCACTGGGATGTCCTCATTCAGACTGGTTTATAACAAGGCTTGCCATCTCCCAGTAGAGTTAGAACACAGGGCTTATTGGGCCATAAAAAATTTAAATCTAGATCTAACTTCTGCTGGTCATCACAGGTCGCTGCAGCTGTCAGAACTGGATGAGCTGAGGATGGATGCATATGCCAATGCACGGATATACAAGGAAAGGTCCAAGGCTTTCTTTGACAAGGGTTTGTTGAGAAAGAGCTTCATGGCTGGTGATAAGGTTTGGTTGTTTAACTCCAAACTTAAAATTTTTTCTGGCAAACTGAAATCTAGATGGAAAGGCCCCTATATTGTCATGAATGTTTCCCCATCTGGTGCTGTGAAAATCAAGGATCCCAAGTCTGGGAAAACCTTGAAGGTGAATGGTCAGAGGCTTAAGCCTTGTTTAGAAACACCTGCTGAACCTATGGACACCATTCACTTTCAAGGGGACCCTTCATTAAACTGATCCACAGATGTGTCAATGTTGTATCATATATACTTTGGTTTTGTTAGGTTCATATTGCCTTCTTTTGTTAAAATTTAATAGGAAATTTTAGCTGCCTCACTTAAGTCTGAATCTGTCTGGTCTGATTTCCTTTTATGCTTGGTTTGATGATTACTGCTCTTGAATTTGTGGTTTTTGATTGAATGCACGATGTTTGGATGATGATTTTTGCTGCATATGCTTGAATGTTTGAGTTTAAAGTGTCTGGGGGTGCCCCTGGTGGTGAGTTATACCTAGGAACCAGCTACAGCACAAATGTAAATGCCAGAATGAAGAGCGCGTGCTCTCTATTTAATGCGTTGCTGTCGCGGGGTCCACAGTAAACCATGGGAGCCTCTGGCGCAATCCCAGTGCTAAATATAGACCTACATTTATTCTGCACTTTCTTTCCCCATAATAAGTTGTGCGACTTATCATTCCCCAAACGAATAACAATTTATTGCTAAACTTGGAAACAGACAAACTTTAATATGCCGATTCATATTCCACCGTCCAAGTATTTTAAATATGCAGTTAGTTTGTCTTCATCTCATTCTTTCTCCTTTAACCTTAGCAGCCCTACCCTACTCATAACCATGGCGGATAAAAAGCCCACATAGCTGCCAAACAAATTCTATCCGATGTGGTTGGACCCGCCACCGCCTAAAGAACCAGACCCACTACAATTCCTCTAGGACGAATATGAGGAGGTGCAGGGGATCCTGGCCAAGGAGGAGAAGAGAGAGAGCAAGACAAAGAAGAAGAAGCGGAAGACTGAACCACCCCCATCTTCTTCCCCATCCTCCTCAAACCCTCCACCACCTACTCCCCCTTGATCCCTGTTCTTTCCCCCCCTCTCCCCATGCACCAAGTTGAGGATATCCTTAGGCCGGGGGGAAGAACTATTTCGGTTTTGCAGAATGTTTTGGTGCTCTGCGTCGAGTCTGTTCTTAGAATTTTACCATTTTGTAAATCTTTTTTGTAATATTTTTATATTATAATGAATTTTTCTTTTTGTTCTATATTGTTCAGTTTACTCTCTTTGCTTATTTCTGTTTGTCTACTCTTATGTATTTTTTGTTTGTCTTATTGTGTGTTTATTTGTTGTGTGCTCTATTTCCTGCTATTTCTGTTCTCCTATCTCTGTATTGAATCTACTGCACATCCACTCTTAACTTTGAATAGTTAAGACCTACCCTGACACTGCTCCTAATGGTTTGGGGGAGTGACAGGGTAGGTCTACTAATAGAATAGTTAACTTTAGTGTAGTAGTGGTGCTATAATTGGGATGAATAAAGTTAATTTTCACCTAACTTGCTGCAATGAGGAAATTTGTGAAAAATTAAAATATTTTTGCAGACATTTCGAAACTAAAAATTTTAAAATCCTGGCACCACCATGAAGCTAACATAAGAAGTTTTAAATTAGTACCTAGTAAACCTAAGAGGAGAGAAAAATGTGAAAATGCACTCCATGAGTTAAAAAGTAGACTATATCTAGTGAGATTTGGGCCCATCAATTTCTGTTGAAGAGTGTTTTGGTATTTTTCTGCTCTAAGGTTTGATTGACTCAGCACTTTTTACTAGAAGTTAGGCACCTCCAAATCAAAACTAGTTGACAGCACTCATGACACTAAGGAAATGATTCAAGGCCCTCATTTGGATAGTTTGAGCCTGAAAACCCAACCTTTTAAAACTACCCTTTTGCATACACTTTGATCCTCAAAAAGTCCTATTTTTTTTTCTTTAACAAACACTGGAGTACTTGCACCTTAACCTCATGACCTGATTCAACCTTACCCTCACTCTGAGAATTCAGAAGGTAAAGGAGGAGTTGAAGGTAGTGAGAGTGGTCCAACATTTGGTAGAAGGAGAAGAAAAGTAACCTATGAACAACAGTGTGTTGGTGGTATTTGTGTGGCAGTTCATCATAAAAATCATAAAAATAAAAAGAAGAAAAATAATAAAGAGAGAAACAGGAAGAGAAGTTTGGAGAAGAACATCATCTGAAAATTGAAAAGAAGAGGAGAAACTGGCCACTTTGATTCTGAAATATATTAAGTAAGATGAAGTTGTTTTGAAATGAAGGTAGTGAAGTCATGAGTCACTCCTTACCTTGCTGATTTCTCAATTTTGATTTCCTTTTTACCCCTTCATTCTTTATATCCCTCGCCTATAAGCCACATTACAACCCATTCAAAAGACCTTGAAGATCCAAAGTGAAATGAGTTGTCAGGTGGAGATGAGGGAGTGCCTAATCTATGGTAAAAAGCCATGAGGATGTCAGAAATTAGAAGTTTTACCTATGCTCATGCTTGCAGGACCATTTGGGGTCTGTAACTGCTCTTGAGCTGCTTTAAATGAGAACACCCCTAGATATTCATTGTTGAGAGGTAGCCCTGGTGAGAATTGAGTCTGACTTGTAACTTCATTGGGGTTGTATCCAATCTGATTTTTGAATTTAAGGCAAGCTTGGTACTGATATGTGCATATTGAATTTCTAATATAAAATGAGTGATGGAAATGCAAGCACATGCTAAAAAAATTTTGAGTTTTAAATGGCCTGCATTACTGCTACAATTTCCTCTGAATTCTAAAGGAAAGTGGTGTTGTTGCTTCTTTGTGTGCTTGATTTATTTGTGTTTTGAAAACAGGTTTGCAACTGCTAAGTTATAATGAATCTAGAATATTAAAAAGAGTCAAGAAATATCAGCACAGATAGAAGTGAATTAGCCTGCAAGACCAGGGCCAATTGTAGCAAGTTTTAAATATAAGTGAGTAAAAGATCGTCCACAAAGAATTTGTCTAAAATACAAGATAAACCTCCAGATCTGAGCTACCAGATCTGGCCTCTTATCCTATCTAGAAAGCACATAAGATGGGAGGTTGAATTTGTCACATTAACTAAATGATCAAAGTAAAAGTTAAACTAAATGATCCAGATCCGAGTTGGGGGAACGTTTGAGGTAAACTTATAAAAATGGAGAAGTAATATCTAACTTTGATTTGGTCCTTGAAATCTAATGAGAATGACTGCAGCTCAATTGAGAGATGATCCAATCTTCATCTGGCTACAAGCGCAGATGTAAGAGAAATAAATCTAATTTAAGGATTAGGTTTAAGCTTATGGCTATGGTCTGTCCACTTTAATGGCCACAAACCATCCAATAGTCTTTAATCCAAATCCTTAATTTAGAACAAGAAACATCACTACAAATGCCGTGAGAGACTAGGTTACAAACACTAACTCTCACAGGATTAATGAATCAAGGGAAATTGCATGAAAAACAGTAAATCTAAAGGAGTCTAATGCAATAAGGAGATTAAAGGGAACCCTTAACATGAGTCCAATGGAGAATGCACGATTTACAACAACCATTTCAAATTCACCAATTACAGAGCACAACTTAAACAACTCTTAGATTTGTAGTCTTGAATACAACTCTCCTTTGAATTACAGAAGTATCTCACAGCTCTCAATTGCAAGTAAAAATGAGGCTATTACAGGGACTTCAGACAAACTATCTGATTTGGAAATGGGGGAATAGGAATGAAACTCAAAATCTGGATGCCCAAATTGGGCAAATGGTTCGTCTATTTATAGTTTTCCCTAAGTCCAGCTCAGATGTGTATCAACCAATCAGAAGTCCTCAGATCTGTATCGACCAATGATAGTCGAGCACAAGGATCCAGATCTGTTCTAGCCAATCAGAATTTTTCGATCTGGTTCAGCCAATCAGGTGACAAAGGCATCAATTCTGTTATGCATTTTGAAAGTCTGTTAGAGTTTCTAGAAGTTTCCGCCAAGTTATTTCATCTCTGGGTGCTCACGTGGGGTGGAATATGCCTTTGCTTCATGCTTAGAATCCTCTGGAATGTCCCTAGGTTTTTAAATGCATTGGGACACGTGAAACAGATTACTGAATTGCCCTTGCAAAAGCTGGGAATCTCCAGAATACCTTTTCGCATAGCTTAGGGGACTTTTCGCAAGGTGTTGTAACTCCTGAAGCTCTTTTCGCAATGTTCTGGTTCTGTTCGAAATGAGTTTTCTTCTTTTCGAAAAGGTCAATCATCTCTTCGAAGAGTTCAGGTGCTCTTCGAAAGCTAAGCCTGGAGTTTTAGTTCTTTTCGCAGAGTTCAGGTTCTTTGCGAACAGTTTAGGTTCTTTGCGAAAAGTACTCTGTAGTGCATTTTTCTGTTCGAATTGCTCCATACTTCTTTTCTGGGTTGAGACCAAGTCTTTGCCTCTTCAGTTCAGACCTTTTAACAGCTAGTGAGGTTGTCTCTTCTCTTTCTTCCTTTGGATTGACATGGATTGTCATCTTTTTGACACTTTTAAGCTGCTTTTATGGTTAAGCATGTCTTTATTGTTAGCTGCAACACAAGCACTTAAAACACTTATTTAGTTCTCTCAAAGGTCTATCAAGACTCAGGTTAAGGGGTGAAAAATGGTATTTTTCAGTTCTCAACACACCCCCAAACCTAAGCTTTGCTAGTCCCCGAGCAAAGACAAAATAAAAATAAAGTATACAACCACTTTTGTAGGGAGCACAGTTGCATTTAGCATATGCAACAAGCCTTTTAAACCCCTAGGTGATCCCTAGTGGAGGAGTGAAGTCTCCTGAGGGTTTTCAGTGAAGGTACCCACAAACTTCTCCAATGAATCAGTTAAGATTACAGCAGTTCTGTTACAGCGAACTTTCGTCCAATCTGTTTATTCACACCTGCATCAGTCATGTTGTAAGAAGATTTTTCAAGAAAAACATCAGTTCAAAACTAAAATTCTGCTGTAATTCTTGTTACTACTCAGTCAATTTATGTCAAAGGTTATTTACAAGAAAAATTAATGAACAGCTTGCCTTCTATTTAGGAATCCAACTTCGATGTTACCCCAATGAGTTGATTTCAAACCCAACTCTCACCAGGATTTTCACTCAACATGCAAGTAGGAGGGTTGTACTATTTCACACGGCTCAAAACGATTCTGACCCTCAAATAGGACTGTAAGCATGAGCATAGGCATTGCTTTTAGTTCGGAATTCACTGCTCTTTTCACCATAGATTACACAAATTCTTATCTCCATGTGATAGCTCAATCCATCATTGATCAGTAAGGACTTTACTGGGGTTGTAATGTGGCTTATGGGTGAAATTTCTCAAGAATAAAGGGGTGGAATGGTGTTCAAATTTGAGAAGTCAGTCAAGGTAAGGAGGTGATATACAAACCTTCTTTACTTCAACATATTTTCATTTTCTTCTTTGAATTTCCAGAGCCAAAGTGGCCATCTTTTTCTCTTTCTTTTTCAAACTTCCAATGAAATGCCTTCTCTCTTTTTGTTTTGCTCAAATTTTTTTTTTTTTTTTTTTTCAAATTAGCATTGACTGGAATGCCACATTTCCTTTGCTGTTACATCATTGCCTTCAACTTGTACTCCTCTTTTGTTATCAAATTGTTACTCAATTCTCCTTTCTTCAGCTTCCTTCCCTTTCTCTTCTGACTTCTCGGAGTGAGGGTTAGGCTAAATGAAGTTGATGAGGTTATTAGATGAGGTTTCAAAGGAATCTTAGATTTGTACAGCTCAAATGGTGTGTATCAAGGGCAGTTTCGAAAGGTGGGGCTTTGTAAGGTTCAAACTGTCCAAAAGGAGGCCTTACATCATGTCTTTAATATCACGAGTGCTATCAAATTATTTCAATTTGGATATGTGTAACTTCTAGTGCAAGTAAGCAGATTCAATCAGTACCAAAAGCAGAAAAAATTGCCAATTCATACCTCTAAAGAATACATTTCAGGCCCAAACCTCATTGGGTGTGGTTTTTTTATCAAATTCCTGAGGTGTATCCTCACTGTTTTCCTTCTTTTTAGGTTTACTAAAACATCAATTTTCTTTTGGAAACTTCCTGACATTCACTTCATGAAAGTATTAGAATTACACTAGAAATTAATTTCAAAAAGTTTTAACTTCTTCATATTTTTCTTTTTTTCAAAACAGCAGGTGTGAAATTACTTTATTTTCAAAAATTCCACTGATCATAAGTTGTACTGATGTTAACTCAATTATTGATTATTGACATTTCTGTCACACCCCCAAACCAAAGGGGAGCATGGTCCACACTGGTCCAAAGCAGAGAAGAGACATAAGCAAGAAAAAATCATGATGACAAGAGGACAGACAGAAATGCACAGTAATTTCACAAGAAAAATCAGAATTTATATTACAAACTTATGCCACAGATAAGTACAAAGTGTTTTAATAACTGGGGTCAAAATCTGTATCATAAGTTGGTTCAATTGGCTCAGAACTAGAGTCATTGTCAGAATCAGAACTAGAATCAGTATTGGAGTTTGAACTTGATTGAGCTTTCTCCTGGATTGTGTTTTGCAGCTCAGTGTATTCCTCTGATTTGATCCTTTTGGTGAGGCCAATGTACTTTCCAAGTCTAGTGGTCTTCAGTTTTTCCTGGTCAAGCTGTGCTTGCAACATGGTCACCTTGTGCTGGTCACTCTGAACCATCTGAAAGGTTTGACCTAGCAAGTCCTTCATTTTCTCTCTCTCAAATTTCATAAATAACTCCAATTTCCGAATATGGTTTTCATAAGGGGTTCTAATGTAGGCTTGTAAATCAGCTAACCCCTTTAGAACATCTCTATAGATATAAGGATTTTCTTCCATGGCTCTTCTGAGGGTGGCAAATCTGGGAAGGGGAATGGAATGGTAGGGGACCAAAGGTGTCCCAGCTGTGGGAGGGGGAGAAGAAGTGTCCAGAAGGAGGACTTGGTGGTCGTCTGAGTGGCTTGCTCAGAGAAAGTGAGGAGTGGTGAAGGGGACGCAACCAGAGGGACTTCAGGTTCAGTTTGGGTAGCATGGGCAGTAGTGGTGGGGGTGGGCAGATCAACCAATACTACCTCTGGTTCAGTTTGGGTAGCATGGGCAGTAGTGGTGGGGGTGGGCAGATCAACCAATGCTACCTCTGGTTCAGTTTGGGTAGCATGGGAATCAACAGTAGGTACAGGGGTAATGGTGGTTGTGTGGGATGTGGAGGCTAAGGTTTGGAGAAGGTCATTGGCCACAGACTGGTTTTCTGTGTTGAGTTGTAGTTGGGCTTGGATGGATTGGAGGTAGGCAAGTATTTGGTTAATAGATGCAGGTGGGGGAGAGGTGTGCATAGCAGGGACTGGTACAACTGAAGTGGACGGTTGAGGTGCAATGGCTGTAAAGGGAGAAGTAGGTAAGTGAGTGAAATGATGAGGGTCAGGTATAGGGATAGGTTCAAGCCCCACGATTTCAAAAATAGATCCCATTAAGGAGGAATAAGCCTCTCAGAGTGAAAGGCTCTGTGTTGGTGTATGGGATACTTGTGTGTTGAATGAGCAGTGAATTTGAGGGGCTTTGGAGCGGAGTGCAGGAGATGGGGCACAAAGTCTGCACCAAAACATGGGCATTGGTGGGAGAAATTGGTGGTGTGAGTATGGTTGGAGTGGTTGGTGTTGAGGGAATCTATAATTAGAATAATGGAGGGTATGGGAGATGGGACAATGGGATAGGTGAAGTGGCTGGACTAGGGAGGAGGTAAAAGGCCAACTTCCTCAAGAATTGGTGCAGCTGAAGAGTTGGTCACCATGGGAAGGATAGTTTCTTCAAAAATGGGTGCAGCTAAAGAGTTGGTCACCACAGGGTCTGGCAGAGCTGCTTCAAGAAGTGGTGCAGCTAAAGAGCCGGGTCACCTCGTGATCCGCAAACTGGTTCTAAGGGAGCCGCAGGGCAGTTCATTAACACAGAGGTGCAAAAGTGTGTTCATTAACAACTGCAAGTGCAGGTGCAGGTTCACCTTCCTCTCTCATTCTTCTCAGCATGGCTTGGCTTGTAGTCCAAACCTTTTTCCCAAAATTGTGAGGAGCAATGACTTCAAATGGCTCCTCGTTATCAATGTCAAACTTGGCTCTGAGGAGGGCTGTGATCAATCTACCAAATGGGAGGCCAGCTAATTTCTGCTCCTTTTTCAACTTGGCACTAATATCAGCCATGGCTTCAAAAATTAACATAGGGGCATTGAAAAACTGTCCCTTAGAAAAATAAAAGAGAGCCTCCAGAATTGGTGTTCTCCTCTCTTGGCTGTGCCCGATGACAAAAACTTCCCCTCAAAATGGAATCCATCAATAGAAATTGGGGGGCTAGGTCTCTCCTCATGATGGACCGGTCCAAGCCAACAATTCCTTGGGTTAAATGTTACCATTTCTCTAAAGGAGGTCAAGCTTCGAGCTGCCAATGGACCAGAAGGATCAAATTGGAAGGGTATCCCCAAAGCATTCCCTATGTCTTCAAATGTGAAAGTAAGATCGCAATCATCAATAAAGATAACCAGGGTAGGGACATCAGCATCTCTTTCAGTGACCTTTACTAGGTTTTGGTACCATAACTTCACCATTCGTGGGTAAATTTTCTCTGGCAAGGGGGTAAGGATATTGCTTAGTGAGGCATCTCTTATGTATCTTAAAGATGACAGGCAATCCAGTTTGTTGACGAAAAAAGTTTCGTCCACAATCAGCTCAGGAATTAGCTTCTGAGCTTCAATGAATGGATTTGGCAGTTCCAAATGTATAGGCAGAGGAGGAAGCTCAGGCTCAGGACTAGAAGCTGCAGGGATGGGTTCCTCATGTCTCACTTTCTTCCCTTTCTCCACCTTATCCGCTTTATCCATTGATAGTTTTCTTTTGGCTGAAGTTTTGGTTTTTCCTTTTGGGGTAGGTTTGCTAACTTTCTTAGCAGAGGATTTTGGGAACATGGCAGCCAACGATTTCTCCTCTTTTCCCATTCTAAATTGATGTATGAAAATGCCCACAACAGATGCTGACACAAAATCAAAATTTTCAAATGATAAACAGAGAGAATGTGCCGAGAAATACCGAGATCTAGGGTTTTTGATTGAACGTGTTGTTTGCTTGCTGAAATCCCCCAGACTAGAAGCTAAAATCCTTCTCTGAAAACTCAAATGATCGAACAAAGGTGAAGAAAAGTGTAGCAAGATTCTCAAATCGCGCAAGGAAAGAAAGAAATAGGGTTTCTGTGGAACAGGTCGCTCTTCAGAAAGCTTTCGAATATGAAACCCTTACTTCGAAAGGGTTTAAATATGCTCAGAGTTAATTTCGCAAAGTCCTTTTTAAGTTTTAGAAAAGTTCCAAAATAGGCCTTTTGACAACTGTGAATGGCATCAGTACCATTCGAAAAGTTAATAGCTTCAGAAACATCTTTTCGAAAAGAAACTAGCTTCAGAAATATCTTTTCGAAAAGAAAATAGCTTCAGAACCAACTATTCGAAAAGCAAATCCTTGCTTTCGAGCAGTTCGTTACAAATCCAGAGTCTTTTCGAAAAGTAAATTGAACTTTGCGAAAAGATAATTATTACTTTGCGATTTAACTTTTTCACACATTTAAACCATGCGAAAAGAGACAAATCATGAATAAAAATAGAAACAAAGAAACTAAGCAAAAACTATGAAATAAAAACATAATGTACAGTTATCTACCATCAGATTTTGGGAGGTTCGTGATGATAGATGGGCAGCACAGGCTCCTGGGTATTTTCAATGCATGGTTTGAGCCTCTGACCATTTACTTTCAAGATTCTTCCATTACTTGGATCAAGGATGTCAACAGCTCCCGAAGGAGCTGCCTGAATGATAGTGTATGGCCCTTCCCATCTGGATCTCAGCTTTCCTAGAAAAAACTTGAGTTTTGAGTTAAATAACCATACCTTAGAGCCAGCTGTGAACTCTTTTCTCAATAAATTTTTATCATGGAAAGTTTTGACTTTCTCTTTGTAAAATCTTGAATTTGTGTATGCATCCATTCTCAGCTCCTCCAACTCAGCAAGTTGCAGTTTCCTGTGATTACCAGCAGTAGTTAGATCCATGTTCAATGTTTTAATGGCCCAAAAGGCTTTATATTCTAACTCTACTGGTAAATGGCATGCTTTGCCATAGACCAACCTGAATGGGGACATGCCAATTGGGGTTTTATAGGCTGTCCTGTATGCCCACAATGCATCATTCAGCTTAAAGAACCAATCCTTTCTGTCCTTTTTCACAGTCTTTTCCAGAATATGTTTGATTTCTCTATTGGAAATCTCCACTTGTCCACTGGTTTGTGGATGATATGGAGTGGCTACTCTATGAGTCACAGAGTATTTTTTCAATAAAGTTTCAAAATGTTTATTACAAAAATGGCTTCCCCCATCACTGATAATGGCTCTGGGAAAACCAAACCTGGAAAAAATGTGATCCTTAAAAAATTTAAGAACCACTTTGTGATCGTTTGTTTTAGTGACTGTGGCTTCAATCCATTTGGATACATAATCCACAACTACTAAAATGAAATTATTCCCATTGGAAGGAGGAAAGGGACCCATGAAGTCTATCCCCCAAACATCAAACAATTCAACTACCAAAATAGGCTGTAAAGGCATTGAGTTTCTCTTGGAAATGCTGCCCAATTTCTGACAGTTCTGGCAAGACTTACAATGCTGCAGAGCATCTTTGAAAAGTGTAGGCAAATAAAATCCACACTGCAAAACCTTTGCAGCAGTTTTGTTTCCACTAAAATGACCTCCACAGGCCTGTTCATGACACATAGAAAGTATTCTATGAAATTCTTGGTCAGGGACACATTTTCTTATTATTTGGTCTGCACAACTCTTAAACAGATAAGGCTTCCTAGATGAAATGTTTAACCTTTGAGAAGAAAAGATCTTTATCCATTTTATTCCAATGTTGAGGAATTCTTCCAGTAGCCAAAAAGTTGACTATGTTTGCAAACCAAGGAGTGTGTATACTAATGGCAAAAAGTTGCTCATCAGGGATATTCATCATCTAAGAATAAGGCAATAATTTAACCATCAATGGTGAAATCATACCTTGGATAATTTCGTTTGATGTCTGAGCATCTTGTGCCGAAACGGCATAGGCTCGACGTTGAACGGTAGGTCGAGAGAGCCTTTGAGTAGATATTGACGTCATCCTTTCTCTCTTTTCTTTAGGACAATCTTTTATCAGATGTCCCATTTTGCCACATATGAAGTAAGCGCCTGAGGTGTGCCTACATTCTTCCATTTTGAGTTGCTTGTCACACCATGCACATGACTTAGCTGGAGTGGATGGTGCTGAGCATGAAGATCCTTATGTTATTGATGCCCCAGTTGCAGCAGGGCCTGAAGGAAGGAAAAGTTTTGTAGGCCTAGACACAGGCGAATAGGTGATCAGTCACATAATTGACCTTTTTATCACCCTTAACTTCGTGATGATAGGACTTAGTTTGCTACTAACGAGTTTCTGATGTGCAGATATTAAAGATAAGCAGTAAATTAGAGCCTAAGTGTTAATCCTTATCAAAATAAACTCAAAAAGCAGTAAAAAGATGACTAAGTGTTAAAGACGATTCACCAACAACAGGAAGGCTGAAAATTCGTAATTCTTCAAAAGACGATTCTTCAGAAAGCGACAAAAGAAGAAAGCGATCGATCCAAAATAAGAAATTATTAGCTGAAAGCCTACTGAAAATAGAAAATCGTGAACTATGATTTTTCAGAAAGAATAAGAAAGAAATCGTTATTTACGATTTCCTAAAAATAGAAGCTTTCTACTACACACTGTTGTTGCAGATCACGTGAGAGTTTAACACTGCCATATCCAGAATTAGAAGACTCTTGCAATTAGAAGTCTGGTGAACCACGAATCTTAGAAGATTGATAAAGATCTAATTCGAAGGACTCTGCTGCTGCTTAATAAAGAACAATACAGAAGCGCATCATCTAAAGAAAGCAAGGAAAGATAAAATTAGGAATCACAGTTATATTAGGAATCTTTTATTTTTAATAGTTTCTTTTATTAGAACTAGTGTTATTCACTGAAAAGTATCATTGTTCACCTCTTAACCTAGCCTTTACTACACCTTGAAGCTGACTAATAACTCTTTCTTTAGCTTGTTTTGTAGTTAGTAATAATTTGTGCAGCTTAATACAAAGTCCATACCTTTGATGTCAAAAAGAGAGAATTTAAGTCAAGGATGACTGTTGAGCCAAAGAATAATGGAACACCATGGTGGTACACACCATGGTGACCATTTTTGCATGTCATGATGGACCAAGGAAGTCCAGTAGATGAGAGAAGTGTGGATGTGAGTGGAGAAATGTGCAACAGCAGCAGCTACATAGCAGAGGAGCAGACAAGGTGTTATCTCGCATAGTAGAAATGCTGCCTCGCGGTGTTAAAGTCTGCAGTAAAGCTTCCTCGCGCAGATGTTACATGCAACACAAGGGAACTCTCAAATAAGTCATGTAGCTCAGTGAAGGGATTGTCCCAGAGCATTCCCTCATGCAGCAGTCGTGCGCTTCAGCTGCATTCAACACTCAAGGTCCTCACGAAGCTCTCATGCACTACGCCTTCAAAAATCCAACTCATGAAGCTCTCGCGAGGAACAGACCTTATATCAGCCACGCGCCTAATCTTGCGAGGCAAATGTGCACAGAGAACACAAGTAAACTCGCGAAGTTCTCACGTGGCTCATGAAGAGAGAGAGCTCTAGAAACTCTCTCGCACAGCTCTCGCGCACATTAAAGCATAACACTCTACCTAGCGAGCTGTTCTACTCATTACAAGAGGAGCCGAGCGAAATGTGAAGCCTTCTTCGCGAGAACCTCGCGACAGAAAGTACCTGAAGCTTTGTCGCGCGAGCAAAGCCAAATCAATGCAACTCATCCTAGCGACAACATTGCAGTACAAAGCAATTGCGCGACCAGTTAAAGACCTTCTGCGTGAGAAAGAAACTTTCCAAGCCAAATGCTACCTCACGAGCAGTCCATAAACTACGCGAATGAATTAATGAGCAAAAGGCAGCCCTGTGAGGCTCAGGCTCTTCACTTCCAATTTCATATCCAGGGACCTTTTGGAGATTTTCCCAGGTCTAGGGCCCACATCTCGAGGCCCTGATCTCGAGGCACACATCCAAGGGTTATAACAATGCCACATTTGTTAGAAAATTAAGGTTTAATCTTCTCTTAGATAAGGCATTAAGGATTGAGTATATAAGCTGTATTTTTAACTTAGAATTTTTCATCTCTCCTTCAACCTCTGTCAGCTGTGAGCTTGAGCAGGCTAGGGTTAGGGTTTGATCACCTCTTTTTCTATTTTCTCTTCTTCCTTAGCCAAGCACTTGCTGGCTATATCCTCTGTAATTAATTATGCTTAGTTTTATCAGTTTTGTAATGGGTCTTGTGGACATTGGGAGTCATTGATGAGCTGTTATACACAAGGTTGTTGCCTTGAGAAATCTCATTGTAAGTAATATTTTGATCAGTGAAATTTGTATTTTAAAGGTTTATTCAATTTGTTATTTTTTTATTTGTCCATATTTTTGTTCAATCTATGCCATACATTTAAGACTTGAGCTTATTTGAAAGGCCCATGGAAACTTGAGCTTGTAGCCCTGGGACCATGGTGGCGGCAGCAATTTGCATGTTCCATCTCAGTCTCCTGTGGCGAGGATAACCTCTGTAGATAGCTTATGACCATTTAAGTGGACAGACTATAGCCCTAGGATGATTCTAAGCCACAGATCTGAGAAGAATTTTCTCCTCTACACTTGAGCATATAGCTTTGTGAGAGGTTGTTGCGAGAACAAGCTCCCCTCTGTTATACTTGACCAACATCAGATGTTAAATCTAATTTCTCTGTAGAGATTGCAGACTTATGAGCTGAGTCATTGCAAGCCTTTTGTAGTAATGATCAACTGCATTTAAAGTTTTCAAGTAGTTTTTGAACTACTATGGTTTCCACTAATTTTTCAAGAACTATTTGCTCCCATGGATGCCTGAGCTTGTAGCTTGGCGTACATGGTGTCTGCAATAGTTTTCATGTTCTAATTTGATCCATTGGGTGGACATCTATTGGATAATCTGTGACCATTTAAGTGGACAGGTTATAGCCTTAAGATCAGTCTATTCTATTGGATCAGATTGGTTTTTTGATTTAGTCCATGTGATTTGATCCTCTCTATTGGATAGTTTGTGACCATTGAAGTGGACAGGTTATAGCCCTAAGAGACCAGGTCAAACCATAAGGGTTGAGTTGGATACATCTTCCTTGCAGATGTGCTTGTAGCCATCTAAGGGATTTGCTGCAGAGACAGCCCTAAATCTGAATTACATAACTGAATCAACCTTAGCTTAATTGCCTACTTTCCCTCATTTTGTCTTTATTTTCACACACACTACCATCACCTTCTTCATAATCCGTTCTTTAGGATAGGACTGCACTTTATTTCTCTTCTTTTAGTGTTAATTTAGTGTAGTTGTGACACCCAACTCCCTTTTTCTAGAATTGTCAGATCTGTGGCCAGATCTGGAGGCCTACTAACATAACTCATTTTGGGTTCTAGATCAATTTCTCTGTGGGACAAACTCTTATTTTGCTACAATAGCCCTGTATCTTGCAGATTGTATATTTCAGATTTGATGTTTTAACAAATTTTAATTTCTTCACTTTTTGATTTATATTTCTTCACCACTGTTTTCTCACCAATAATAAGACAGCACTCTGAAAATAACCAACAACTAGATCTTTGTAAACCAACCCCTTATGATCTATAAATAAGAGGGCTCGGCATAGGAATAAGCATCAAAGAATTTCAACATCAATTGATGCCTAAGGTTTGATTTTCTTTCGATCAAAGTAGTATAATGTAGTTAGAGTAGATTAGATATCAAAGGTTTCTCAAGAGAAATTGACGATTGCAATTGAGTGCTGAAGATTAGTGTTGATATCTATAATTTCTCAGGACCAATTGACGACTGTAGCTGAGGGGTGAAGGATATATTTTACTTTGTTTTCTAGTTTAGATTTTATTTGCTTTATAAACATCTCCAAGTTTTAATTTGAATTGATGACTCAGGTTAGAATTTATAGATTAGTGTAATAATTTTTAGTTTTCCATCTTCAGTTTTTTAGAGTTTAATTGACGCCCAAATTTCTGGTTGATTGTTGATTAAATTAAATTTGTATTGATAGGATCTTAGACTTGATTGTCGACCAATGCTAGGAGACTAGAAATATGGTATAACGGTACTGTTTATTTTCACAAATATCCGAAAGCTGAAGATTCAGATTGACGACCTTAATCTGAAGGAGGATTAGGATTTTATGCACTTTAGTTTAATAACCCATTCTTTTATTCATATTTCTCCAGTAGATTAGATCTTAAAGATAAATAAAACTTTTTAAGATAGAGATTTAGATAAAAGATATAAACTAGGAATTAATTAGATAATGAACTTCCTCGTGGGATCGATCCTATACTAGCTCTACAATTTCCATTATGCGCTTGCAGTAGGTTAAGACTTGAATTTAATATAATTATAATACATAATAAGCAACCAATCAAGTTTTTTTTGGCACCACTGCCGGGGAAGCGAAATTTATCTAATTCTTTCAAGTTTTTATCTAATATTTTTATCCTTTTAGAAACCAATATTTATCTTTCTCTTTTTATATTTTTTTATATTTTTATTAAAAAAAATTTATCACCTCTTCAATCTTTTGCAGGTTTATTCGGAGCAGTGAATTAAAAGTTTCCAACTTCTCCTGATCACAGAAGTCGGAGACTTAGATTTTTTTTCTCTCCCTGCTCTTCCAAAATAAAAATCATATAAAAAAAGGAGATTTTTCTGGTGTATGCATCATACCCGGTCTAGAAGACTAGACTTTTTTGAATACGACCCAGAAATTGAGCGGACTCTCTTGCGCAGACTCACATTAAACCGATCCTCTGCAAGAGACTCTCAACCCATGGCTAACGAACTTTCAATTGAAGCACATTTCAGCCCAATATCTTTGACCGAGCCTTCTTGTATAGTTATACCATAAGCATCTTAAGGTCAAAACTATGACATCAAGCCCCACACACTCCAAACTCTACCAACTTTCCATGGGCTTTATAGAGAAGATCCTACCAGCCCCTGAGGGACTTCATAGAAATCTGTACAAAGCTACAGACTACGACTAGTAAAGAAGCTATAAGACCGCGTCTTTTTCCTTTCTCTCTTAAAGATAGGGTGAAGGCATGGTTAGTCTCACTACTTGCCAGAAGTATAACCACGTGGGAGGACTTACAGTCCAAATTCTTGAGTGAATACTTTCCAATTGGTAGAACCAAGCAAATTCGCCAAGCGATTCAAGGCCTTAGGCAAAGACCTGGAGAATTATTTTATGAGAGTTGGCAACGGATGAAAAATTTGCTATGAAAATGCCCTCATCATGAGGTGCCGAATTGGTCTATAGCACAGAGTTTCTATTAGGGATTGACTGAGACCAACCAGTCTACAGTCGATGTCGTAAGTGGGGGAGCCTTCCTTGCTCAAAATGGCCAGCAGACCTGGAATTTATTTGAGAAACTGGCCAACACTTCAAAGCTAAAATAAGCTTTACTGCAGACTGCTCCAGAGATTGCTCGTCATACTCCGCTCGTAAGAGGAGGGGTTTATGAGATCAATAAAGAATAAGTGAAAACTGAGGACGACATGAGTGCCAAATTTTTAGCTCATGAGCAAAAAATTGCCACACTCATGAATGCCAACCCAAACACTCTAGATAGGTATACAGCAAACCATTCCAAATGTCAGACTCAAACATATAATGAAAACTCTGTTGTGCCACAATACCAAGAAGTGATGGAAACTGAACAAGCAATGACTTTTCAAAGGGGAGATTACGGGAATTCCTAAAACCCATCGTGAAAAAATCATCCAGGATTTAACTATTGTTCTATAGTGGGAGCACAACTAGCACCAATAGTTGTGCAACCCCGATTTTCCCAGACCCAAGTTTTCCACCAGAGACCCCAATTACAGGTAGCACAACCCCAAATTGGACCATAGAGCAATATGCCTGATGCTACGATTGTTGAAATCCTCTAGGATTTGCAACAGTAGTCGCACCAGCATTATAGAGATTCACACTAACTTGCTCAATTCTCTCAGACCCTTCACTCACATACTCAGTCCATCATGAAGCTCAAAAGCTAGATAGGTCAACTAGCTTCACAGGTGGCAAGGAGAGAAAGTGGACAATTGCCCACGCAACCTATAAACAATCCTAGAGGTCAAGCTTTCCTGAGGGAGACAGCTGCTCCCCAAAATCCAATTTAAAAACCTTCATGGATCGTCGCGCTACCGACTCATCCGTAGCATCATGTGTAAATTATGAAAAACTATTTCATTTTTTTTTCATTTTTCTTTTAGGTATTATAATACGACCTGTTTCATTAAATGATAGATTGTAATTTGTACCTACTGTATAGTATAAGTAGACAAACGTATGGATTTATGATTGGTCGTAGTTTGAAAAGCAGTGATTGCAATTCTAAGCTCCTTAAAGCTAAAATCAACTTACGACTCTAGGTTAACTTAAGCAATGACCGGCTTAGAAGGTCATTGTTGAAAACAGGGCCCATATACTCTAAAAAGAAGAATATGTCGGTCCCACTTTCAAAATCTCGTGGTTTTATCTTTTCCTCCCCTAGCTTCCCTCGCTTTTTCGAATCTCCTGTAATCTTAACCATTCTGCTACCTAATCAAACCATACATCTTCATAAAAATCCCTTTTCCTTCAATTTTATTTTGGGGAACCTTATGAGCATTTCACCGAGTTAAACTAAATTAGGGTTTCAACCGTCGAATAGGTAAGGGAATGATTTTCAATTAAAGAAGGTGTTGTATGGATTATTCATTTAACACTTGGTTTTTTCTAGGCTTAATTAATAAGATTGTTTAATTTTTACAGAGGATAGCTAACAAACAGGGGAAATGACAAAGAGAAGACGAGGAAGAAGATGAAGGTAACAATTCCGATAATACCCTATTATTCATCGTATTGCACGGTCTGCTGCCATAAAAGCTAAAGCAATAGACCGTCCCAAGAAGAAAACCAGGTCCTTAGGGGTAGTTACCAGAGAAGGTCCCAAGGACACAACTGAAGAAGATTTTGTGTCCACCCTAAAAGGGGACCCAACTTAGAAAAAGGTGAAAGGCTAGCATCTTCTAAAGCCTCAACAGATAAGCTCCCTACTTCAATAAAACAACATGTCGTGGGAGCCGAGGTTGCAGTTGATGCTAGTGCCTTGGAAAAATTAGAGATGGGAGGAGAAGCTATCAAATATTTTAAGGATGTCGGGCTCTATTATTTTCTAGAGCCTGGAGTTACCCACGTCTACCCTAGATTGGTAAGACTATTTTATACCAATATGAACAATAGTAGAAAGGGATAGGCCCCAACTATGTCCACAACCATTGATGGATTTTCAATTTTGATCATAAAAGCAATGGTTGTTGGGGTGATGAATGCACCCTTGGAGAGACCTAGGCTATCCTTGGCATCCCGGAGGCAAATATACTTAGACCTTTACCCGAAACTCTACCAGATTTCATTAAAATGGCCACAGATTTGTTAAGCAAGCCACCTAATGATAGATCCTTCTTTTTACATAAAGATTTAGAAAAACGGAAACCTATCCCTTCATTTTTTTGATGTTTCAATTCACAAAGCTGTCCACCCGACGAGACATGGGACCCAGCGAAGGGCCCCTCTTTGCAAAAGCTTTATACCTAATGGCACACCGTTATTGATTTGATATCCCTTCATACCTCATGGAAGTGATGAACATAGTAAGGGAGAAGTTGCCTATGAAGAAGTACCAGACAAATAAGTTATATCTGCCTTTTGGTAGGCTAATTACAAATTTATTGATAAATGTGGGATACAAAATTAACCCCAAGGAGAAAGCATTGCCTCGCAGCAATAAAAGTCTAACACCTCATACCTATAGGAGAACTTTAGGTGCCACAAACAAAAAGAAAATTTTGATCATGGCACAATCAAAAGAGGTCTTACCCACATTCGAAACAGTCCTAGAACAGTTAGAGGTTGTCATAAAACAAGCAGTAAGGACTGACACCACTAAAAAAATGGTTATAGAAGGTGAGAATATTTCTACTCCACCATGTGAAAGGACAAGAAGCAGTTCCCCGGTGACAGAGAAAATACTTGAGGATAGAATACCAGATGAAAATCAAGCCAGTCTATATGACTCAGCTCTAGATTCACCAACAAGGCCTGCCATGCCCTATGAAATCGAACCCACTCCTACTGAAGCAGAACCGGTGCATCCAAGCAATGAAGCAGTAGAAGACACTTCAGCACCAATTGAACACCAGAATGTTGAAGTGGCTACTTTTAGCCAAGTCCCTGTCAAATTTCAACCAATTGCCCCATCAGAATCATTATCAACTCCACCTCCTATGTCGCAAACAGGAGGAGTAAACTAGGAAATCAAAGTCTCATCCCCTGTTGACTCCATGGCCACCACCATAGCAACTACAGCCCAAGCTGCAGAATTAAGGCTACATATTGAAGCCCCATGAGAGAACTTCAGCGCACTCTTACATCAAGAAATGTCTGTTTCAGCTACTACTTCAATAGGCGCAGTGATTGAACAACCTGATCTGGAGAGAAGATTAAAAGAAGTAGAGGAATGGTAGAGTTTCAATGCCCAATTACCAAGTGTAGTCAGGAGAATGATGGATGAAATACATGTGTTAAAAAGTAAACTACGAGACAACATGCCTACTGCACAAGAAAAGCAAGAAATGATCATAAACATAAAACAGAAGGCAATAAAGGAGTATCGTGTGCACTGGATAGCCAAAATAAACAAGAAAATTCAAGAGGAAATTGCAACCCTTAGAAATCAAGTAGCACAGGTACAAGGAGCGAACAGGGTTCTACAAGAAAAACAGTAAGGGTGGGAAAGAAAAGAAAAGGAATATAAGGATAGAATAGCACAACTGGTAGAACAATTGACAGAGTTCACTAATGATTCAGATGCTCGGGAAACAAACAAAGAAAGAGCCTACAAAGAATATCAACAGTCACTACATGCCCAGCTATCTGAAAAGAATCACCAACTTACAGTAGAAAAAGGGAAAGTGCTCAAATTACAAGATGATAAGGAATCACTAATACTCACCCATCAGGAACAAAAGCAACATATTGAAACTCTCACAACCCGATACTGGGTTGATATAGCAAGAGAAAGGGCTGTATCGGAAGATCTGAGAACCGAGGGTAAAGAAAAGTTTGTTGTGATATCCCAACTTCATAACAAACAGGCTACATTGGAAGCATAATTGCAGGCCTTGAAAGCAAAATATGAGCCAGCATTAACAGAGGTACATCCTGTAGAAGTACCACCAAAAGAGGAAATGGAGCCTAACCAAGAATACGATTCTCACTGCAGCACTGTAGAAATCTCTGACTCCGACAAGGACTGCATTAACAACTTGGTTGTTATACCAACTCCACCACATATCCATTCAAGATCAATTGTCCCATATCCTGCATTACCTAGTGAGCAAATCTTTAGATATATCACAAACCTCACAGGTATAATTCTAATAGATTTTTATTTTTTACATCACATTGTAAATATCCAGTTATATAAATTATTAAATTTTTTTTACCAGTGTGTGTTACTAACATTACTAACAATTTTTTTGTCTTTCCTAATAATATTTCTATTCTAACCTTCTCTATTCAAATCGGAAGTATTTTTCTCCCAAGTTTGGGGGGAAAGATTTTTGAAATTTTTTATAGATTATGCACCCGATTACTAACATAGCAGTAAAGTAATAGGTAACTTTTTCTGTATGTCCCCTATTTTGCACAATGAGGACATTGTCCTATTTAAGTTTGGGGGGATACACCACCTTCGTATAGATTAGTGTAGTTTTCTTTTTCATAGAAATTTTTAATTTTTAATTTCTTTTTTGGAATTCCTTTTTGATAAGTTAATTATTATACGCAAATTATGAAAATATATATATATTCGAATTTCTTAGCAAACCATCATAGTACTAGTTCAAAAATTAAAATAAAAATAGTTACAATTCAAAGTAAAGCATTTGTAGAATACTGTATCAGAAGACTGTTTGAAATTATATAATTGATCTGAACTATAAAATATTTTAGATTATAGTTTCAAAATCATATAACCAGTGAGCTATAGAGCCTATTCCTCTTTATTCTGAGAGAAAGAGAGATTGTTTTTATTCATGCTTAGTTTTCTTTGAAGTGCCCTACTATTACTATCAAAATGAAATCTCATAATGCGGAACTTAGAATTAATATATTCTATGATTATGATAATTTATTTGTTCAAAATTGTCTATTAAATATATCAAAGCAATAAGATATCCATATTAGTAAATCATGAAAATGATCGAGGACCATCTTTTTTTAACCAGAGCCAAAAAGCCAATGTAATATCCCTGATATTTTTGGTATATTTTCGTTTACCTCGGTAAGCGTGCCCGGAAAATGCTGTAGATTATTTTTAGACTTTTGGTAAGCTAAGGCTATGGTAAGACAAATGGCCAGAGGAATTAGCCTAGATAGGTGTACAAGTCATGTACACAATGGCTTACACAATAAAGATGTGTTAGTGGTTAGCATGGAATAAATCCCAAATTTAGTAGATAAGTTAAAAGGTTAAATATCTAGATATTTGTGGTTGCTTAACTTGGTTATAAGAGAGAGTGCAAGAGAAGCTTTGTTTTTCTCTCTCGTTGGAAAAGCTCT
This sequence comes from Chloranthus sessilifolius, assembly GCA_021018995.1. NCBI lineage: Eukaryota > Viridiplantae > Streptophyta > Magnoliopsida > Chloranthales > Chloranthaceae > Chloranthus > Chloranthus sessilifolius. Next base: position 124,111,678 of record CM037589.1, on the reverse strand, counting down.
AAAGACCTAACCATTCAAGGTCCCATTTGATTTCCAGATCTAGGAAGAAAGAGAGCTCCTCCTCCCATCTTGACCATTGAGTGCATTGGTGATGATCTTTGGATCAGTTTGAGCTATAAAAGGGAAAGATAGAGGAGAAGACATCCCTGTGCCTACAAAGCTGTGCTAAAGAAGAAGGGTTGCAATGAACAGAGCTGATGCCATTGAACCCTTGGTTTAGAAACTAGTTCCGGTGCATGAATCGGTACGAAGGGATCTACCGTTTAAAGCTAAAAAGAGGTATGTATTGAAAACCTCTGTATGAAAATCCGTTGAGAATTGTTAGAATTAAAAATATATGTCAATAAAGAAGATGGATTAGCTGTGAAAAGGATTGGAAAAAGATCCGGGCATGTCAAATTGCACAGCCACAGAACACAGGAAATTCGACTGTCGATTTCAAAATCGACTGTCGAAATTGGAATTCGACAGTCGATTTGAAAATCGACTGTCGAATTCTGGTAATTTGGAAATTCGATGGTCGATTTTGGATTCGACCATCGAATTTGAAATCGATGGTCGAATTCTGTCCAGTTCTGGCTTTTTAAATTTTGATTGGATTTTTTTGTTTTATAAGCCTTTGGATTAAATTTTGGGTTGTATATTAACACTTAGGGTGTTAATATATGTAGGTTTTGGTCAAATTGGGAGTCCTTGGAGAAGATTGCTTAGACATGCCTTTGATTTTGCTTGGTTAAGGTAGGGGAACCTTGTATTTAATTTGCATCAAATTATAAGGATAAATTGTTGACTATTTCAATTAAGGGTAAATTTTTAAGTCTGTTGCTACAGTATAAATAAAACTCTGAACACATGGCTCAATTTGAAAATTTTGTGAACCTTGCTATAACTAAGAACCTTTGGAATCCGAACATCAGGACCTCAGTTAAATTTGAATCAGAACCTCAGTTAACTTTTGAATTAGAACTTCGAATCAGAACTTTGAAAATCAGTATAAGATATGAATAATAAGCTTGGATACGTGTTAGCATTTGCATTTGATTTTTGGTTCATCGTCGATGCCCTAGATTCCACCAACCGTGTTGAGGTAAAACTTTTGGCATAAGTTTCCCTCATAGCGTAGGGGCTTGTTGCATTTTGAAATGGGTTCATGAGCAGCGATGGTCGTAGGGTCTTCCCATCGGTCCATAGTCCGCTCTCATGCTATAGGAAATTTGAGAGATATAATTAAGTTATAAATTTAAGACAAGAAGCATGCTGAATCAGAACATTTTGAACACTTTGAACTTACTATCAGTTTTGACTCAGAATTAGAACTGGAGATTTGAAATTGAAAGCATCTTTTGAAAAATCATATTTGATCCGATTCCGTCTTTTGAAAACCAGTACTTATAATAAACTGCAAATAGATCTGGCTTCTTCTATTGAGCTTGGTACATTAGCTCACTCGACTATCGTCACAGTCTTTGAGAGACATTGGGTCGGAGGATCCGGAGGACTCGATTATATTCGAAGGAGGATTTGGATATACCGGTGAGGAGTTCTTCCCTTGATCTTTGGATCCTTGTATTTTTGGTATTTTATGCGGATATTAATTTTGGAATATTGAGCCTTAGGCTATTTTTTTTTTTTTTTGTCCTTTTGATATCACTAGAGGAACCATCATCGTGAACCTCTATTTTAGGTGATTGGATTGGCCATCACCGGTGGTTCCTTTTGGTTCCTCATAGTGATATATTCTTTTGCTATCTGTAGTCTTTTGTTCCTTTTGGATTATGTTATGATGCCTCTGTTCTTTAGACCTTTGTTTATGTTGCTTACATTGTTACGGCTTATTGAGAAATCAATAAGTTGATGAACCGGCCTTTCCTATACCTTAGGGATTGGAAAAGTCGGGTCGTCACAGTTGGTATCAGAGCAAAGGCTCTAGGTTCATAGTCTTAGGACTAGGGGTTAGATTCATTCTAACAATTATTACTGATCAATTGTTGTTGTTGTTAACAATGACAGATCAGCATGCCTCCACGGTTTAGAGGCAGAGGCCGAGGTATAGAGGGACCTCGTACAACTCGTATTGAGGAGATTGATGAGGGCGTAGGCACCTCATATGGAGAGGGAATGTAGATGAGGTATTGGCAGCCTTGGCTACTAATATGGCCCAGCAGACTGCAGCCATTGACCGACAGACCGAGATGCTGGCAGCTAGACATCAGCCAGGAGGATTCGCAGAGTTTAGGAGGATGAGACCTCCTACATTCTCAGGGCAGACGGATCCGATGGAAGCCGAGGCGTGGCTTGATGAGATAGAGAAAATATTTGAAGTGTTGCAGTGTACCGATATCGAGAAAGTACGCTGGGCATCTTTCAAACTTTTGGGTGAGGCTAGCCCGTGGTGGAAGTCTGTTTCCAGAATGAGAGAGCAGGACTACCCCAATACTCCATGGACTTGGGCAGAGTTCGTGGAGACGTTCAACGATCAGTACTTTCCGAGGATCGTACGTAATCAATGGGAGGTCCAATTTATTGAATTGAAACAGAATGAGATGTCGGTGCGCGAGTATGGCGCAGAATTTGATAGACTTTCCCGATTTGCACCCTTACATGTGGCCACTGAGCTGATGAGAGCTCAGAAATTTCAGAGAGGGTTGAGGCCGAACATTCAGGAGAGGGTGTCGATGTGGGAAATGGAGGCGATATCTTTGGAGTGATGTCCAAGGCCCTCATTGCGAGAGGAAGATATTCAAAACAAGATTGACTTGAGGCGAGAGCGAGGTAATAAAAATAGGTTTGGCTAGGGGCAGAGAGTGCTTGAGCGGTGAACAAAAAGCCGAGGTTCTCTAAACCTCCTCCCTACCTAGTCACCATCATATTCTAGACCGGCATTGCTTGAGACCGATGGCGTCTTCCTATCGAGACCTCGAGTACGTCACGGGGCGACCTTTCGAGCCGGGAGCACTCTGCAGTGGAGCTTACGTGGCTCGGGGTTGACGAAAGGATTTGTTACTCTGTTTCTACCGGTGTGTGCAAGATGTGGGAAACCACATAGGACGGAAGGATTGCGACGGAACAACGAGGAATGCTTGAGTGTGGGACAGGTTGGTCACATGATCAAGGATTGTCCTGTTGTTGAGAGGCCTCTGACGTCTCTCGCGATCGTAGCGACCTCTGATTCAAGGTCGGGCTTATGCGGTGGCCTGCAGATGCGTAAGCGTCGAATGGCGTCATTCAAGGTATCATTAAAGTTGAGGCGTCAATTATGCATTGATTCAATTATTATTGTTTAAATCTACATTCACGTCAATTATGTTGAACCACATAGCAATCATTGCATATAATTAACAAGAAACTTTTTAACTAAAGGTACCCTTATGATGAGAAGTCCAGAAGACATGGATAAAATTGAAGCACAGTACTTATAGACCACAGGTCTACACACTCGTTTATTACTCCTTCCTTCTCGAGAAGTTGGGTATTACTCCGAACCCCTTGCTTTCATCCTAGATGTCAAGATTCTCTACGGGAGTTCGGTGTGCTGCAATCTGACGATCGGTCGATCATCGTGATGATTGATGAGCACGAGACGTTGACCTGGACATGATTACGTTGAGCATGGAAGGGTTCGGCGTCATTCTTGGAATGGATTGGTTGGCGACTTATCACGCGGCGTGGTATCTGTCTTCGGAAGATAGTGACCTTCCGACAGCCAAAGCCAAACTCCCTCCGATTCTCTGGAGTCAAATCCAAGCTTGCGCCCTTGGTTTCAGCCATTAAAGCTCGGCGTATGATGAAGGATGGTTGCGATTAGGGTATCGGCCTATTGCAAGATTCTCTGAGAAGAAGAACGATTTGACTCTTATCAAGGTGGTCTGCGATTATCGATGTCTTTCGGAGGACTTACGGATTACCACGAGAGAGATTGAGTTCGCGATTGAGCTAGCGCTAGATGCGAACCATTATCTAAAGCTCCATATCGGATGGCGCTCTTTGAGTTGAAAGAGCTCAAGAGCGAAGCTTGAGTCATTAGACAAAGGCTTTATTCGACCGAGTGTCTCTCCTTGGGGTGCACGGTTCTATTTGTGAAAAGAAGGATGGATCGATGCGCGTGTATCGATTATAGGCAGCTCAACAAGATGACGATTAAGAATCGTTATCCTCTTCCGCGGATAGACGACTTGTTTGATCAATTGCAAGGTGCAAGGTTCTTTTCGAAAATTGATCTGAGGTCAGGCTATCACCAACTCAAGATCAAGGCGGAAGATATATCCAAAACTGCGTTTCGGACGCGTTATGGCCACTATGAGTTTCTAGTGATGCCATTTGGATTGACGAATCTTTGCATCTTTTATGGACGATGAGCAGGTGTTCAAACCACATCTTGATAAATCTGTGGTAGTTTTCGTAGATGACATCCTCATCTATTCGAAAACCAGAGAGGAGCATGTGCAGCATCTAAAGATGGCTCTTCAAACACTCAAGGACCATCAGTTGTATGCCAAACTCAGTAAGTGTGAGTTTTGGCTTGAGCAGGTCAGTTTCTTGGGACACGTAGTCTCTGAAGCAGGTATCTCAGTGGATCCTACAAAGATAGATTCTGTGGTGACATGGGAACAACCTCGGCGATTCTGAGGTCCGAAGTTTCCTTGGTTTGGCAGGGTACTATCGGCGATTTGTCGAGGGTTTCTCGAAGATATCAGGTCCACTTACACAGCTCACAAGAAAGAATGCAAAGTTCGATTGGACAGAGCAGTGTGAGCAGAGCTTTCAGGAGCTAAAGCGCCGCTTGACTACAGCACCGGTGCTTGCTATACCTTGCGGCAGTGGAGGTTTTTGATATAGTGATGCTTCCTATGGCGGATTAGGCTGTGTGCTTAATCAACACGAGCGGGTTATTGCGTATGGTTCTAGACAGTTGAAGGATCATGAAAGAAACTATCCGACGCATGACTTAGAGCTAGCAGCTGTTATATTCGCCTTGAAGATCTGGCGACATTACCTCTACGGTGAGATATTTGATATATTCACCGATCATAAGAGTCTCAAGTACCTGTTCACTCAGAAGGACTTGAACATGAGGCAGCGACGATGGATGGAGTTTTGAAGATTATGATTGCTCGATTCGATTACCATCCGGAAAGGCAAATGTCGTTCTTGATGCTCTTAGTAGAAGGTCTTCACTCGGTTATCACATCTTGTGAGCGGATTCGTGATGGAAGCTATTGGAAGATATGGCTTTGGGCGCTCAAGGTTTTGATGTAAAAGGCTCGGGAGCATTGATGGCTACTACGCTTGTATTCGTCCTATGCTCTTGAGAATATTGAAAGCTTGGATGACCGATGATGAGTGATGGCAATCAGACGAGATGTCGAGAATGGCGATGAAGGATTTCTCCATTCGGCGATGGAACCTTGTTATTTCATGACCGGGTATATGTCTTGCGAGTCAGAAACTTGGGACACCATTTTGAAAGAAGCTCACAAATCCATGTATGCCATACATCTGGTAGCACCAAGATGTATCGGGACTTGATGAAGAGTTTACGGTGGCGAGGTTTGAAAGCGACGTCGTGTATGCGTGTCGCGGCTTGGTTTGTCAACGAGTTAAGGTTGATCATCAAAATCCTGTCTATTGCAGCCTTTACACTCGAGTGGAAATGGGAAGCCATTTCGATGGATTTCATACTTCGGGTTGCCGAAGACAACGAGGAAGAACAATGCCATCTGGGTTATTGTAGATCGACTAACCAAATGCTGCTCATTTCTTGCCATACAATACCACATATCTGACCCGATGAACTTGCGAGTTATACTTAAAGGAGATTGTTAGGCGCATGGGATACCTGGCGATGTGTGTCGATCGAGACCCGTTGTTTACTTCACATTTTTGGCAAAGATTTGGAAGGCATGGGTTCTCGTCTTGATTTTAGTTCGGCGTTTCACCAGACGGATGGCGGACCGGCGTGAACGGATCATTGAGGACATGTTGAGAGCATGTATCTTTGGATTTTCACGGGTCATGGGACCAACACTTGCCTCGATTGAGTTAGCCTACAACAATAGCTTCGAGCTAGTATTGGTATGGCTCCATTCGAGGCGTTATATGGACGACGGTGCCAATCACCGTTGAAGCGGGAAGAAGTGGGTGAGAAGCTCATTATTGGACTGAGATAGTTGGCGCACTCTGAGGGCGATTCGGTTGATCTGTGACGACTCTGAGTAGCTCGAGTCGTCGGAAGAGCTCGCCGATCTCAAGCGGAGACACGTGGACTTTCGTGGTAGTTTTGATATGTCATGGGTATTTATTCACTTGGTATTCATTCCATGTGAAATTGGCACTAATGCTCGATTTTTCGGTCGTGAGAATGTCTTTTATTTGGATTTAGCCTACCAAAGGCGTTATGCGGTTGAAAACGAGGAAACTTAGTCCTCGTCGTTGGGCCTTCGAGATATTAGGCGAGTCGGAGAGGTTGCATATCGTGTGGCGTTACCGCAATTATCGAGCATGCAACGCGTCTTTCGTAATATCTTTGCGTCGATACATCTGTGACCCGACTCACGTGCTTGATTACCAACCCATCAGCGCTTGGATGGTTTGAAGGTGATTGAGGACCCGATTCGATTTTGGATCGCAAGGCGGATCCTCGCACTAAAAAGATTCCTTTGGTTCTTGTACAATGGCGGAATCACACGGAGGAAGCCACTTGGGAGGCGTGAAATGAGCTCCGGGACCAATTTCCGAACCTTTTTAATTGAATTTTGGGGACATTAAGTGTTTAATGTATACTTTCTTGAAGTTTATGTAATTACTGATTTTATACAGATGATTGGCGATAAATTTTGTCGGCCCAATATAGTGCTTGTTTAGAAGACTCTACATTATATAAAATTTAATACTATCGCTGAGTGTCTTACACACTATTGGCCAAGTGACATCAATTTGGCCTTGATACTAATGTCATGACTCTATATATATACCCATATTTTTGTCCATGTTTATAGCTTTTAATTATGTTATGATGTAGAAAATCCTAAAACTTTTATGAGCCCGACCAAAACCGGACTTGTTACTTCCACATGTTACTGAGAAATAAATTGGCCAAAAGCTTACTTGGCCTATTCTTCAATTTTTCTACGCCAAATTCCGGCTGTGGTAATGCAATCATAGCCAATAAGGTGATGGGCATGAAATGGACTCAAAGAGGGTGCAATTTGACCCAAGGGCATGCTTGGAATTTCAAAAATTTTGAAATTTTTTTTTCATTAAAACAGTATCAGAAAATTCGACTGTCGATTTGCAAAATCGACCATCGAAATTTCTATCGAGTTCAGTCGATTTTTAAACAGAACTTAGGATGTTCTGAGAAAATCGACCAACGATTTTCAAATCGACCATCGATTTGCAAAATCGACCATCGAATTTGAAATCGATGGTCGAATTTATCGATTTAAGTTTGGGGGTTTTAAACTTTTGGGCATTTCGGTTTTCTGTTTCGAGGGTTTTGAGCTTAGGGTTTTAAGGGGTTTCGGGCGATTTGGGGATTTTGGAGCTCCCTCTTCAATTTTGGCTGCATTCCAAAGGGGATTTCACTGCATTTCACAAAGGGAGCTTCTTTCCATCCTTGCAAAACAGATTTGGGGCATTTTCACAAGGTAACCCTTGCTCTATTCTCTGTGCATCCCTATTTTCTGGTATTTTGTGGGTGTTCTTTTAAATTTTGATTTAATGGGGCCTAAGAAACAGACACCCATTCGAAATCCCACCTCCAAACGACCGGCTTCTAAAGCTGCGTCTACAAACAGCCCACAAGACTACCCGGCTCCACCACCCTCTCCCCTTGCCCTGAGCAACCCAATGATTTTTGGAGCATTAAAGGCTTCATGACAGAATATTTGTTTCACCCCGAGTTATTTGATCAACAAACGACCACACAATGGGCGGGTGAATACCTTGAGAAGGCCAAATTGACCTCTCTGTGCACGACCTTTAGAGATCATTTCTATCCCCGACTCGTGCGTCTATTTTATCAGCACATGAGCCGCGAAGACGGGAAAAGAATTTATACCGAAATTGTTGGCCGCGATTATACCTTCGACCTAGAGGACATGGCGTGGCATTGCGATGCCCTTTAAACCACTCTCACAAACCATGGGTCTAGGTCCTCCATTCCCCAGACACCGGTCCGTTTGAAGATATAATCCGCAGAGATGGCCTTAAGGCCGTCATGGGTCATAAATCCATCGTCACGGTCCATATCGGAGACCATGTGGATCTTGGATAAAATTTTAAAGTCCACCTTTACCCTTTTGGTCATCAATCGGGCGCGGTCCCCTTCAACAAATTCTTTTTGCGGCCTATAAGGGCGATGGTTTAGTGCTCACTGAAATTCTTTTAAAGGGATTATCAAAGCCCGAGAAAATGGGCAAACATGTGAAGAAACCATTGAAGACAATGCCCTATGCTCGCATAATTTGGTGATGATTGAGAACTACCGAAGCGGGCCACCTTGTGATATCCCTCCTCTTGAACCTAAATCTCTGACGGGTTCGAGAATGTATACTTTGGTCAATTGGGGTCAAACCTACGTGTGGTAAAGACTCCAAAGGATGCGAGAGGCACGATCGCTCTTGATGATGAGGACCCTACTCATTCTATCCCGGATACTACATTGCACCTCCTCATTACGAGTGGCGTTCTCACACTCTGAGTTTACCCGACGGATGACCGCCATGAGCCATCCAGTTCAGAGCTCACCCACCATACCAGCTCTATCGTCGGGAGTTGGATGTCCATGGCGGCGCCCTCTCGTATCCGATCGATCGACAGCGTTTCGAGAGGATCACATAGCGTATATGGCGATATTGTGCGATCTATAAGCCCTTGACATGGTCTTTGGTCTAGCATGCCTTCTCTGGCCGGGGAGGATGGTGATGATGATGATCTTCTTGCGGGTGATGGTACTTGGATCGGTCCATCTTCTGGATTATTAGTGTACTTGGGGAGAATGCTGTTTTTATTTCTATGGTGGTTATGGGTCTGTATTTATTTACAGCATGGATTATTAGGACCTAGTGGTCCTTCTTTTGTTATCTTTTATATTTTTGTCTTTCGTTTTCCTTGGATACTCTTATCTTATCTTGTTGTATATAGTTCCGTTCGATGCTGTTTTCATCTTTTAATATGCGTAATTGGATCTTTATGTGGGTTACTTTTGTGGTTATTTTGGTATCTGCTTCAGTTAAATACTTGTGTGAATTTGCCTTGTCATTTATGTACTTCTTGTTTTCTTTGATGGCTTTCATGCGTCACTGTGCATCGGTCTCCCGGCACGTGACACTTGGGGTGTGGGCATCCATGTACGGATGCAATCCACTATGGCTTTTTCATGCCACATGCAGTACATCCATGTTACTACGGATCCCATCCCTTGGCTTGCGTGCCCTGTGGGATCGAAACACGGTGTCCCATGTTTTCTATTCTTTTCTTGTTTGGTGTGTGTTATGTTCAATTTTCGCGGACGAAAATTCCTAAGGAGGGGTGAATGTAATATCCCTGATATTTTCGGTATATTTTCGTTTACCTCGGTAAGCGTGCCCGGAAAATGCTGTAGATTATTTTTAGACTTTTGATAAGCTAAGGCTATGGTAAGACAAATGGCCAGAGGGATTAGCCTAGATAGGTGTACAAGTCATGTACACAATGGCTTACACAATAAAGATGTGTTAGTGGTTAGCATGGAATAAATCCCAAATTTAGTAGATAAGTTAAAAGGTTAAATATCTAGATATTTGTGGTTGCTTAACTTGGTTATAAGAGAGAGTGCAAGAGAAGCTTTGTTTTTCTCTCTCGTTGGAAAAGCTCTAAAGACCTAACCATTCAAGGTCCCATTTGATTTCCAGATCTAGGAAGAAAGAGAGCTCCTCCTCCCATCTTGACCATTGAGTGCATTGGTGATGATCTTTGGATCAGTTTGAGCTATAAAAGGGAAAGATAGAGGAGAAGACATCCCTGTGCCTACAAAGCTGTGCTAAAGAAGAAGGGTTGCAATGAAGCAGGCGATGCCATTGAACCCTTGGTTTAGAAACTAGTTCCGGTGCATGAATCGGTACGAAGGGATCTACCGTTTAAAGCTAAAAAGAGGTATGTATTGAAAACCTCTGTATGAAAATCTGTTGAGAATTGTTAGAATTAAAAATATATGTCAATAAAGAAGATGGATTAGCATGAAAAGGATTGGAAAAAGATCGGGCATGTCAAATTGCATGACCACGAACACGAAATTGACATCGATTTCAAAATTGATTTGTCGAAATTGGAATACAGTCGATTTGAAAATCATTTATCGGTCTGGTAGGCGATGCACGAAATTTGGAAATTCGATGGTGATTTTGGATTCGACCATCAATTTAAATCGATAATTCGAATTACATCGATTCGGCTTTTAAATTTTGATTGGATTTTTTGTTTATAAGCCTTTGGATTAAATTTTGGGTTGTATATTAACACTTAGGGTGTTAATATATGTAGGTTTAGTCAAATTGGGAGTCCTTGGAGAAGATTGCTTAGACATGCCTTTGATTTTGCTTGGTTAAGGTAGGGAACCTTGTATTTAATTTGCATCAAATTATAAGGATAAATTGTTGACTATTTCAATTAAGGGTAAATTTTTAAAGTCCCTGTTGCACAGTATAAATAAAACTCTGAACACATGGCTCAATTTGAAAATTTTGTGAACCTTGCTATAACTAAGAACCTTTGGAATCCGAACATCAGGACCTCAGTTAAATTTGAATCAGAACCTCAGTTAACTTTTGAATTAGAACTTCGAATCAGAACTTTGAAAATCAGTATAAGATATGAATAATAAGCTTGGATACGTGTTAGCATTTGCATTTGATTTTTGGTTCATACGTACGATGCCCTAGATTCCACCAACCGTGTTGTGGTAAAACTTTAGCGCAAGTTTCCCTCATAGCGTAGGGGCTTGTTGCATTTTCGAAATGGGTTCATGAACGCGATGGTCGATGAGGGTCTTCCCATCGGTCACTTAGTCCGCTCTCATGCTATAGGAAATTTGAGAGATATAATTAAGTTATAAATTTAAGACAAGAAGCATGCTGAATCAGAACATTTTGAACACTTTGAACTTACTATCAGTTTTGACTCAGAATTAAAACTGGAGATTTGAAATTGAAAGCATCTTTTGAAAAAATCATATTTGATCCGATTCCGTCTTTTGAAAACCAGTACTTATAATAAACTGCAAATAGATCTGGCTTCTTCTATTGAGCTTGGCTGTTAGCTCACCCTCGACTATACGTCACAGGTGCTGAGACCGACATTGGGTCAGAGGATCCGGAGGACTCCGATTATATTCCAGAGGAGGATTTGGATATACCAGCGGAGGAGTTCTTCCCTTGATCTTTGGATCCTTGTATTTTTTGGTATTTTGTCTGGATATTAATTTTGGATTATTGAGCCTTAGGCTATTTTTTTTTTGTCCTTTTGATATCACTAGAGGAACCATCATCGTGAACCTTTATTTTAGGTGATTGGATTGGCCATCACCGGTGGTTCCTTTTGGTTCCTCATAGTGATATATTCTTTTGCTATCTGTAGTCTTTTGTTCCTTTTGGATTATGTTATGATGCCTCTGTTCTTTAGACCTTTGTTTATGTTGCCGGCTTCTGTTTGTTACGGCTTATTGAGAAATCAATAAGTTGATGAACCGGCCTTTCCTATACCTTAGGGATTGGAAAAGTCGGGTCGTCACAGCCAAAATCCCATAATATTTTACCATTTTAACCTATATTAGAAGCCTAAAGATTAAATTTCTTTATACCAGAATTTTATAAACCATTAACCATATGTACTACCCAAAACTCTCTATCTTTAACCCTTATAATTTTTTAGAGTTTAGAATATAAAACAAGAGAAGAAAATTGAGTAAAAGGAGTATGAGTTAATAGATAAGGGATCTGCTGAAAAGGATACAACCGAAAAAGAAATACAAATGTATGAAAATATGGGAAAAAGAAAAGAAAGAAAAATCATAAAAGACGATTTTGTGAAAAGAGAAGCAAAAAGCTTCCAACTGAAAAAGAAGAGAAAAATGGGATTTACAAAAAAAAAAAGAAATGGGAAGAAGTTATCCAAAATAAGGATACTTATTGAAGTTGAAATATAGAAGAAGAAGAAGAGAAGGAAAAGCTAAACTCTTGGAAATTATTTTAAATCATTTTTACCGTTTTCTTTGAAACCTTCTGAAAATCCAAAGCCCTATTACAAGCCGAAGGAAAGACCTTTGTGATTTATAATTTGTAAAAATATTAGTCTAGTAAAGATATATGAAATAAATACTATGAATAAATAAAAAAATTATATAAAAAGAATTGATTATCCTTTCCATGAGATTTATCTTTTTAGCTGATTGTCCTTTGAATTTATCATGAACATATCATATTATGAGAACCCAAAATTTTGATTATTTTTTATAGTATGCTAATAAGTGAGAGTTTGGATGAAAATATTTTTTTAAAACTGCAGCTTAGAAAAATCTATGATGAATAAAATTTTCACTGATATGTACATACTCCACACTATACAAGAATTGAAATTATTGAGTTCTAATCAAGGATAATTGCGATGATGGGAAACTAAGGATAAGAGATTTGAAATATTTTTAAAAAATAAACATATAATGACAAACTGAATAATTAGTAGTGTATAAAAATTAGTTTATATTTAAATTTTTAGTTTTAAAAAATCTAAAAATATTAAAGTTTGTAGGTAACTTCACTGAAAACCTTCAGGAGACTACAACTCCTCCACTAGGGATCACTTAAGGGTTTAAAGGCTTGTTGCATCTGCTAAATATAATCATGCTCCCTATGAAAGTGGCATTTAAATTTAAAAGTTTTAAATATTTTATGTTTCCTTATTTGCTAGGGACTAGCAAAACTTAAGTTTGGGAGTGTGATTAGTCACATAATTTATCATTTTTTCACCCTTAACTTAGTGATGCTAGGACTTAGTTTGTTACTAACGAGTTACTGACATGCAGATATTAAAGATAAGCAGTAAATTAGAGCCTAAGTGTTAATCTTTATCAAAATGAACTCAAAAGACAGTAAAAAGACAACTAAGCGTTAAAGACGATTTGCCAACAACAGGAAGGCTGAAAATTCGTAATTCTTCAAAAGACGATTATTCAGAAAGCGATAAAATAAAAAAGTGATTGAGCCAAAATAAGAAATTATTAGCTAAAAGCCTACTGAAAATAGAAAATCGTGAATTACGATTTTTCATAAAGAATAAGAAAGAAATCGTTATTTACGATTTTCTAAAAATAGAAGCTTTCTACTACACACTGCTATTGCGGATCACGTAAGAGTTTAACACCACCATATTCATAATTAGAAGACTCCTACAATTAGAAGTCTGGTGAACCACAGATTTGAGAAGATTGATAAAGATCTAATCTGAAGGACTCTACTGCTGCTCAATAAAGAACAATTCAGAAGCGCATCAACTAAAGAAAGCAAGGAAAGATAAAATTAGGAATTAGAATTATATTAGGAATCTTTTATTTTTAGTAGTTTCTTTTATTAGAATTAGATCTTTGTAAATCGACCCCTTATGATCTATAAATAAGAAGGCTCGGCATAGGAATAAGCATCGAAGAATTTCAACATCAATTGGTGCCTGAGGTTGGATTTTCTTTCGATCAAAGTAGTGTAGCATAGTTAGAGTAGATTAGATATCAGAGGTTTCTCAAGAGCAATTGACGACTGGAATTGAGTGATGAAGATTAATATAGATATCTGTAATTTCTAAGGAGCAATTGACGACTACAGTTGAGGGGTGAAGGATATATTTTACTTTGCTTTCTAGTTTAGATTTTATTTACTTTGTAAATATCTTCAAGTTTTAATTTGAATTGACAACTCAGGTTAGAATTTACAGATTAGTGTAATAATATTTACTTTTTCATCTTCAGTTTTCTAGAGTTTGATTGATCCCCAAATTTCTGGTTGATTGTTGATTAGATTAAAACTTTATTGATAGGATCTTAGACTTGATTGACGACCAATGCTAGGAGACTAGAAATTTGGTATAACGGTACTATTTATTTTCATAAATATCTTAAAGCTGAAGATTAAGTTTGACGACCTTAATTTGAAGTAGGACCATTAGGATTTATTTTTATGCACTTTAGTTTAATAACCCATTCTTTTATTCATATTTCTCCAGCATATTCGATTAATCGATTTTGGTCGATTAGTCGACTGGCATGCACCAGTGAGTGGAGATTGAATGAGGATTCAGAAAAATAACAAAATGAAAAATTCGATTAATCGATTCGGGTTTCGATTAATCGATGTTGAATTTCGATTAATCGATACTGGAAATTCGATTAATCGAGTGATTGAGAATTTTGGGAAAATTTGAAGAACTTCACGATTTCGATTAATCGAAGTGAAATTCGATTAATCGATTTTGGGTTTTCGATTAATCGACTTAGAGATTCGATTAATCAACTGGCTCACGCCAGTGAGCTCGAAAAGTTGAAATATCAAGTGACCACGATTTCGATTAATCAAAATTGATTCGATTAATCGATTTTGAGTTTCGATTAATCGATTTTGGAAATAGATTAATCTATTTCGCGCGGCTGAACTTATTTTTAAAACTCGATTAATCAATTTTAGAAATTGATTAATCGAATCGGTGACTATATATATATCGATGGGGGCTTTCTCATCATTCGAAAAAATTTTGGAGATTTTGTTCTTGCGCGCCATTTCATCTTCCTCCTCGAGCCATTGTTCAAGCTAGGGTTTTCGGTGTTTCGGATCGAAATAACTTACATTCAGATTGAGACCTAAGGTAAAAATCCTAGATTCCAACTTCTTTTCGTTTCAAGCCATTAAACCCTAGTTTTGTTGAATTTTCGCCAAAAATGCCGCCAAAAATCCAGTTGTCTTCGAAGAAGGCGACATCCAAGCTCCCGGTCCGGCGTAAGAACGCCGCACCGCCACCACCTACCCCATCACCTGTGAGACCCCATCCCCGTCGATATCGGATGCCACATCCGATTCGACGAGCGAGTCTTCACCAATTCCACCACCACCCGAAAATGTCCCCCAACCAAATGAGTGGTGGGCGGCTAAGAAATTCGAAGATGAATATATCTTCGATGTGGAATTGTTTACCAACCCTGAAGTTGAGGGGGAGACCCAATGGGCTCGAAATTATTTGGTGAAGGCAGGCCTCGGTAATCTCTTAAAACCACTCCACGGGTCTTACTACCCTAGGTTGGTCTGCATGTTTTACCAAGGTTTGGCGGAGGGTCCTACCGAAGACATTGTTACGACCACGATTGATGGTCGCGACTATACCTTCACCCATCGCCACATCCACGAAGCCCTAGAATGTTATTTGGACTTCGTGCCCGAGACCACCCTCTTCC
The DNA here is from genome assembly GCA_021018995.1 of Chloranthus sessilifolius. Lineage (NCBI taxonomy): Eukaryota > Viridiplantae > Streptophyta > Magnoliopsida > Chloranthales > Chloranthaceae > Chloranthus > Chloranthus sessilifolius. The sequence goes on along the minus strand of CM037589.1, from coordinate 124,096,212 downwards.
CACCCTTTGCGGAAGAGGTAAGATTTGAAGAAATTATGACCCGGATGATCGATGGGAAGAAGGGGTCAGGATCGTCTATTAGGAGGGTCGATCTCTCCCATTATATGTGGATGCTTGATTCTATAATCAAGTGCAACCTCTACCCGATGCGTCACGACACCGAGCAGGTGGAGTTAGTTCAACAGGCCTTGTACGCAGCCTTCTGTGGCCGTTGGTTTGACGCTACCAAGATCATCCTGGAAGGGATGGTCTATATAAAGGGAAAGTTGATGAAGGGCAATTTGAGGCCCAAGGAGAAGATGTCATATGCTCAACTCATTTTGAGCATGCTGGAGTGTTATTCAGACGCTCCAGGATACGCCGTCTCGCCTCATGAGGAGCGAGCTACGAACCACCTGAAGCATTACTCGATTGCTTCATGGGGTCGTAGTTATCGGTTGCTAAAGCGGACCCTACAAGCTCAGGGCCCAGCAGCAGCACCACCAGTAGCACCACCACCACCCCCACCACCACATCAAGACCCACCTGTGGGGGGAGCACACCCCATTGATCCACCAGCTGAGGGGGCACCCTCCCATACCACCGCATCGCCTACGCCGCCGTCGCAGTCAGCGGTTGTCACGCCCACTTCTTCATACCGCTGGCGAGCGGCTCGCCCGACGCCTACTATAGAGGACGTGTTGGCTCAGATAGAGGCCAACAACGAGAGGATGAACCGGCGGACTTCTTGATGTACCACACCCTACGGTACATCTATCCGTTGGACTACCGGCAGTGCCTCGCGCAGGAGGAGGAGTGGTCTGCGGGCCGGACCGCCTTCCACTCGGGTGCAACCTTTCATGCTAGTACCAATGCTGCCGATGCATCCGGCTCGGCGCCCCAGCAGTCAGAGCCGTCTGCTGAGACGAGTCAACCACCGCTTGCTAAGACGAGTTAGCCACCACCAAAGCAGCCAGCCCAGTCAGAGCAACCCGCCCCAACACCAGATCAGCCGAGAGAGGATACGGCGTGAGTGCCTGACGATGTTTTTATTCTGTGATTACTTTTTGGATTTTTTGTACTGTTGTATTTAAATTTTCAATTGTAATTATCAGGAAAAGTAAAGGAAACTTGTAAATTTTGGGAAATTGATAATGAAATCTAAATCAGCTTTTTAGGAATGTAATTGCATTACATTCTGTTTCTCGCACTGTGTGATGTGTAATTCATCTTTCGTGTGTGGGAATGTGACACCGTAGAGTGTGGGGTACCACACCGGCACACCTTTGGGTTATTTTCGAGGATGAAAATTCTCAAGGTGGGGAGAATGTAATATCCCAAAATTTTGAGCGTTAAGCAGTGACCTCGGGATCCGTGCCCAACTGGTAGTAGGTTTGACCAAGTGATGGTCAAACAATGAATTCATGGAGTGATGAACCGATGTGGTGCGAATGTGACCTAAGTATAGTGTATAGTGTGAGTTAGTGGTCACGTACACCTATCTCTGATGTATGTGCTTAACACCGAAATAGGAAAGAAGATATAAGGGTTTAATAACCCTAGAATCCTTTTGTTTTGGTTGGTGAAGGAGTTAAGAAGGGAGAGAGAGAGAGAGAGAGAGAAACCAAGAGTAGTTATTAAGCTAGGAATTAATGCAAATCAAGAGGAAGATTGAGCATTGATTGCCGGATTCAACGCTTTTGGTATCGTTGAAGCAAAAGCTGGAGCCCTAGCCATTCCAACCTAGATATTGATCAATTTGAGATTAATTGAAGGTGAGTTTCTAATTGAAGTAAATACATAGATTGTAGGTGATTAAAATCAGTCAAATATGGTTAAAATGATAGATTAAGAAAAAGGAAGAAAAGGAAAAGATTTAGAAGAACAGCCCGAAAGGGGGCTGAATCTGGCCAAATCGATTAATCGAAATTGAGATTCGATTAATCTATTTTGGTCTATAAGTTGAAAAGTCAGGGATGCCCGATTTTGATTAATCGATCTGGAAATCGATTAATCGATGTTGAAGGTCGATTAATCGATTTAGAAATTGACTAATCGACTGGGGACCTCCAGTGGCTGGAGAGAAAGGACTTAGGGAAATCGACTAATCGAGTTGAGAAATCGATTAATCGATTTTGGATTTCGATTAATCGATTTAGGATCGACTAATCGATTTCGGACTTTCGACCACTCGATTTGAGAATCGACTTTACTATGTTAGGAATTTCGATTAATCGATTTTGGATCTCAATTAATCGATTTTGGGAATCGATTAATCGATTTGGGTTTCGATTAATCAATTTTGGGAATCGATTAATCGATTTTGGCAGTTTCACTTGACTTTCTAATTTGACCTTGAGGTTCGTGGAGGGTCTAGGACCTTCTCTATTGCATCTTAGTGATGTATTGCATGTGTTGTGAGGTACCATAGGTGGTACGTGTGAAAGCAAGCATAAGGAGCCGCGTAGGACCTTGAGGCTTAGACCTTCGGAGACCTGAGGTAGAGAACACCTTGAACATGTACTTTAATTGCAAGAGCATGTATGTAGTGATATAGAACTCAAACTGAAAATGTTTTAACTATGTAAATCTTTGTGAAAGGGTGCGTGTGTGACACCAAGAATGTGATAAAGGCATCTGTATGATGCGAGTAACTGAGATCAAGTAATCAAATGAGAATGAGACATCACCAGAGAATGAGAAAGTAATAAAGGTATCAGTGTGACGCGAGTAAATTGGACATCCTAGGGATGTATGTATGATTGAATAACTACTGTTGAGGCTAACTGATATAAGATAGTACTTTACACGGTGAACAACTATCTGTAAAGCACATGTTATTTTTGTTATTTGAGGTTTGAGTAGAATACCCCACCGACGTGGCGGGATACCCACGACTGACTCGACAGGATATCCGTGACTGGTACGACGGCCAATCCGTACACCAGTGCGGTGGTCTATCTATACACAGTAAGTATATTCCAGGGATGTTGAGATGAGATTTAACCCCACCGCCTATTGAGAAAGGAGCTTGAATAGTATTCCTAGGGAATACATATAACAACTGTCTATTTAGGCGACGATGGTGGGTATTCCATCGGGGCTCGATGCTATATTGCTCGAGGATTACTTAAGTTGAAGATTTAAGTTTTACTTTAGGCCTGTTCAGTGTCATTCATGATTAATTAACAGTAAAATGAAACATGCAAACTACCAGTAAATTTGAATATAAATTACCATCTTTTAAACTGTTTTCTAGCAAATGCATAGAAATATCATGCTTTGAATATCATGCAATATATGTGAGATTTTGACTTATATGTTCATTGTGTTGTTCCCTATTGAGCTAGGATGTAGCTCACCCTTTAGACTATACGTCGCAGGTCCATTATTAGCAGCGGCCAAGGCTTCGGGAGACGTAGATCCGGGTGATTCAGATTACGTGCCTGGGGACGAGTTTGAGCCTCCTCTTGAGGACTTCTTTTAGGAGACTCTGCTGTGTACTTTGATAGAGAGAGTCAGTTTTAAGAGTAGATTGTACGGCTTGGTATGTCAAGCCTTTAATGTTGTCAAACAATGTAATTAGATAGACATTATTCTTTTGGGCAAACCATCTGGGGTGATCTATTTATCACCAATGGTTCGGATCAATTTTCTGTTCATGCAGTGGCATGAAAGTAGAACCGTCTTTTGCATGTGCCAGATGGGCATATTGGTTTTCCACTTTATGCAGTTATTTACCTTATCTTATAATTATTGCTTGTTATACCAATGTTTCGTGCATAGTTTTGGGGCACAGTCTGGAGGATCGTGCTGATGGCATGGGTTTTGGGGTGTCGAAATCCGGGCTGTCGTAACGCATCCTTCTGAATTCTAGAAATTCGAAAGGTTGATGTCTAGTCGCGAGTATCTCTATCTGTTGTTCCATCACGTTGGCCATGGTTTCCAATAACTGCTTATTACTTTCACTGTCATTCCCTCCTCCCACTGGAATGCTATTTAGACCCGTGACAACTCCTTCACCACTAAAGGTACCTTCAGTAGGAACCCTTTTGGGCCTACCTGTGGAGGCATACTGACCTATCACGATTATACCAAAGGTTCAATCGATGGTAATCGTGAAATCTAACCCGAGATCCTACGAAATCTACAGTCATATCTTTGACACCAATTGTGACGACCTGTCCCTTCCACACAAGAAATTTCGGGAAGGCCAGTCCGTCATTAGCTCGGTACATCCATACAGATACGGAAATCAAAGAAGATATCATATATGACAAAATGGAGATTCTACTTTTATATAAAACATATGAACAAAGCTTAAAGGGACCAAAATGAACCACCGGTGATAGTTGACCATCACCTAAACAGTGGTATACAAAATGTGTGTACACAAATACTAATTCTATCACCCTACCAATCAGTGGACATACCAAGCCCAAAATCTAAAATCAAAGCTATACCAAGTCTAAAATCCCAAGTCTATGGGTAGAACTTGTTGGGTGAAAGGTCTCTTTCTTCCTCCAAACCGTAATCCAGATCTGTCTCAAACTCTGAGTCCTGGTCAAGACCTGTACCTATGACATATAGTCGGGGTGAGGTAATAGTCTAAGCTCAGTAGAGAAAAAATCAATACTAATTTACATCTTATCATATTAATGCATAGATCCAATGACAAAGTTCTAAAAACAATTTTGTATCAAAACCAAGTTACAAAGATTCTTAAATTGGAATCAAACAACTTGAAGTTTCACATGGTTTTCTAATTTCTTAGTCGTTTGATAATTTACATGTGGTTCATATCTCAATGCATGACTTAAAACAGTATAATTTAACTAATCTCCCAAGAAATATAGCATTGGGAGCTGAAATGTTTAACCGATGGGAATCCCCCTAACCATCGTCATTCAATGAACACTTTTCAGAAGTGCAACAAGCCCCTGCGTTATGAGGGATACTTATGTGGTTCAAATTACCGTCAAAACAGTCTAGAGTGTATGGATAGACCGTCGTACCGGTTCAAAGGACAAGAGGATTCGTTCTGATAAACCCCAAATCAATATGCAGATTCTAATTCATACTAAGTACCATGTATTTGTAATTCATAGCTAATTCCCGAAGGATTCAAAGTTCAGAATTTAGAGTTCAGAATATCAGAGTTCTTATTCAGAGTTCAGAGTTTGGGTTTTAGAGTTCATATACAGTTCAGATTCAGAGTCCTTATTCTCGTTCGGATTCAAAGTTCAAATTCAAATTTCAAAGTTTGTGTTCGAAATACAAAATTCAGAGTTTATTTTTAAAGTTTACGTTCAATGATTCAACTTCAGAGTTCAAAAATCATATGCAAAAGCTTATTCGGATTTCAGATCCAAAGAGCTCAAATAAAATTCAAATATGGTCAAGCTTATCATGTTTCACTCAATCATATCATAACATCCATGAAAATCAAGTCAAAATGGAAATGGCATTGAGGTTTCCCCTACCTCGGCTACGAGTCACACGAAAATGATGCGAAGATCTTTACGGATGAATCCAACCCATAATCTATATTTCAATGTATTCAAAAATCATTCATCAATGACTAAAGAAGCATAAATGTCGAAGTTGCGTAAATTTTTCCAAAGAAAAATCAAAATAAGGGAAAATCGCTCGGGCGATTTCCAAAATCGCGCGAGCGAGTGCATATGGCACACACCAATTCGCGCGAGCAAAAAATTCCATAACTATTTTGGCCTGAATTTGATGCGCATTTCGCGCGAGCGATTTTCTCATGAATTTTTTTTCCCTTTATTTTTAGAAGGCGTCGCTCGGGTGAATTCCAATTCGCTCAAGCGAATTTGTGCGATTTTGCACATTTTGCTTCTGTTTTTTTTTTTTTTTAGATTTCTTTCATTTGCACCTTTCTCACATCTAAATCATTGATCCTTTGCATGAATCCAAGGCAATCAAGCCTTTAATCTAAACCACAATTGATCTATGAGATCTTACCTTTCAAACTCGTGTAAACGATGCGTACGAAGATCGGTATCGGAATATCAACGCTTGCACCTCTCACACATCCAATGATTTTGAAACCCACCTGCTCACGATTGTAATGGAAATGGATCCGAATGTCAATTCCTCTAAACGTACATGATGAACTAAAGCTTTACTTGAGCAACGGAGGATCTTGCGAGATCACGTACATTGGGATTTCAAAACCAAGCAAAAGAGGGTTTCATAGGAACGGAGCTCTCTCATGCTCACGGATCACAATCACGTCTAAGATCGACACGCTCTTAGGTCAATAAATCAAGCAAAGAAGATATTTGAGCGGAAGATCAACAATGGCGGAGGAAATCGGGCTTCTCTTCTCTCAAACTCTATCTCTCCCTCTCAAATTTCATGCAATGCAAAGAAGCAAATGTGGCTTACGTGAGAAGCCATGCACATAAATATCTCTTGGATCTGGTTCGGTGTGAAGCTCGCACACCCAAATTAGGTATTAGCTCTTATCCAACAAAAGGTTCAAATTAAGCCCAATGTATCCAAACTTGTTCCTAAATTCCTACACGTGTAGCGTGTGTTGTAACTGACACATACACCTAGTCGATACTTACGGTTCGGAAAAATTGGGGATGTTACATCTTCGGACTTTAATATCACCCGTTGTTTTCGATTTTAATGGCTGGTATTAAAGTTCATCAATCAGATGGCTCACATTCACTTATAGGCATACTTCTTTAGGCTGAGACATGTTCCAATGATTTGATTGTCACTTAGACAATTTAGATTGATTAGAGATGTTCACCACATGGTATAATAATTATCACACTTCTATCTTTAATGGTATAAGATCATTTAAACAGCATTATGGTGTTTAAATGAGTTAAGAGCCATTAACCCTTTATGGAAGTGATTTTTTTAAACTAATGTTGAAAACTCGAGAAAAACTGTGCACCACCTTCTATGAACAAATCCGACATCTAATATCAACTCTCTTCTTTACGAGTTGGCGTATAAAGAAAGTATATATGTCGATCTCCTTGCACCAGTCTCAGGAAGTTTACAGATATTTGTTAGCGTAAACTTCAATCATTCCATTGAAAGTGAATGACACACACAACAACCTTTGTAAGTGAATAATGACCCACGCAACAACCTTTGTCAACAAACGCTTTCTTTTTGAGTTAGTATTAATTACTTAACTCACGCAGGAAGAAAAATACACATGTCAATCTCCCTCCACCGAACTCGTCAGACGTAGGAAATATAAAAGTATTTATCATTAAAAATCAACCAAAAGGTCAAAGAATAGATTTCCATTACTCAAATATAAAAGTATTTATCCTGTTTAGATGCTTAATCCATGTATTTGGATTTGGTTTGAGGATTTGTAAATGCTTCATTGGATTAGTTAAAAACAAAATAGATTTCCATTACTCAAATGTAGTATATATGAATCATAATTAAAGTTGTCCGTAGGTTCAGTCGACCCAATACCCAACCCATTTGACCCGAATTTTTTACTAAGTCGGCCACATAAGCTTGGCCCATTGAGTCGAGTAGGGAATGAGACATCCGACTCAACCTTTAGATCGGGTTGGGTCAACTACAAGGTTGGTCGGGTCGTGCAAAAAATGACTCGGTTCAAGCTGATCCGGCACCTACCAAACATTATATGTATATATAAATCATGGAAAATAAGGTTCTTTACTGGGTCGGATCGAATCGGTTTTCATGTCAGGTCGGGCATATATACCCTTGACCCATTGGGTCGAGTCGGGTCTAGTGCACCATTAAGTCAGGTCTAATCGGTTTGCAATACATGTCGTTAAACAATGCATTGACTCTCCTCACCGTTATCTCAGCACTATATTGTTGTTTAAATTATTTTTAAACCATTAACGATTTAAGATGTAGGTAATTCATACTGTCAAATTGATAGATCATACATTGGAGAGCAATGTGCGGGACAGTTTAGTCGGCCTTTGTTTTTTAATGGCTGATATTAAAGTTTATGAAACAGATGATTCACATTCTCTCATAGTCATGATTTTTTTGCTTAGACATGCTTCAATGATGGATTATATGTTAGAATAAAAAATAAAAAAATAAGAAAGATATCAAAAATAGAGAGGCGGCGGACTAAAAATAATTGCAGTGATCTTGACCCCAATGCTCGATCTTCAAGGCGATTTTTTAAAACGAATTTTGTCCTTCTGATATAAAACTGCGAGTGCTAAATGAGTTATAGACGTACTCATTTTAAGGATACAATGACGCTCAATTATTGTGTATTGTAGTAGAATTTAGCAGAATTCAGCACGTGTCCATGCAGCGAGAACACCCTTCATTTGAGATAAAAAATAACCCAAAAATTAAGACATAACAATATCTTTTAGCACTCGCAGTTTTATATAACTGCGAATTGATACTAAAACATTTTGCATACATTCCCCGAGTCATAGACTCATTTTATAGAATATCATCGGGAATCAAGCGGTTAAAAATTTAGATAGTGCCTTAGATTGATAGGTTCATATATATATATATATATAACTGCAAGACTCATTAATCTTCTTACTCTTAGTTCCCTCATAAACCGCAAGACTTATTAATCCTCTTAATATTCGCTCATACACCACTAACGGCTAATGTTATTAATAGCTATAATAGCTATTCCAATAATTGTCTACTAATGTTAATTTGACTAACTCTTTTGACTGTAATCAACTTAGTCAGCCAAACCAAAGGCCAAAATGAAAACTTTAATGCTCCCGATGCTAAGTGCCAAGTGTACCTCAAAGCGCTCAAAGTCCATTGCCCTTGCACGCGCACACACCCGCCTCCGCTGATGCGCAACAATGCCGCCGTGAGCATTACTCTTCCATCCCACTTATAAGTATTATTACAAGAAGAGTATTATTACAAAGTGAGGCCATTTATAGCGAGAGAGTTATTCTATTCTCTAACCAAAAGACTTCTTTTTAAAAGAGTTATCTCTTGGTATTTATAGTGTTTATACATGTATATGGCACGTATCATAATAATAGAAAACAATTTAGTAGTGTAAAAATTAGACGTCACACGAATCTAAATCGGCAACTCTCTCTCTCTCCCAATCCAACTCGAATCTAAATCCGCAACTCTCTCTCTCTCTCTCTCGCAATCCAAGAAAGTACCGGTGGTGGATTTTAACTGGGAAGAAAGGATTTGCACCCCGCCTTACCACTCGCCAAATTGAAACTTTTCCTCTCTAAATTTGGCTCTCATATTTCTCTTTCCGTATTATAGTAATGGGATAATGGCTCTGACCAACATTTACACACAAGATGGTATTTAAATGATCCAAAGTAGACTTTTTATGTCACACCATTGACGTCTGATTTGATATTTTGTCATGGAGCACACATCTATGGCCAACGTAAATTGTCCAAGTAGCAGTCTATCATTAGAACAATCTCAGCCAAAAGAAACATGTCTGGAAGTGGATCTGATTTGTGAACTTTAATATTAGCCACTAAAACTACAAACAACAATTTATATTGTGAATGCATCACCCACATCTTAAATCATTGATGGTGTAAGATCATTTAACCACCATTTTAGTGTTTACCCGATGATTGGGAGAGTGGGGTCATATATATATATATATATATATATATATATATATATATATAGAGAGAGAGAGAGAGAGAGAGAGAGAGAAAGAGAAAGAGAAAGAGAGATGATTGAGATCATGCCACAATCCAAAACGACTCTCGCTTTGGGTTGATCAGTCATAGGAAAATATTTTTTATGACTGGTTTGACCTTCGTTAACACCCAACCAAGTGCATTGATTTTAGGCATTCTTTGACCACATTTTTAACACCCGATATGCATCATATAGCGCCAATTTTTTTATTGATACCTGATTGCTATTATCCAAGTAGCCGTCGCATCCGATCCTCATGATTGGCACCACATGGTGCCCAAATGGTCTGAGTGTAGCATTTTTTGCTACACTTGAGTGCATAGTGTATATATATATATATGCGCGTGTGTATGTGTGTGTGTTTTGGCTCAATTTCCAACCCAACAAGTGGTATTAGAGCATGGAATATAATTTACAAATAGTATTAAACAATGAAAATTTTGCAATGTAATAGAACACAGCAAAACTTTTATGCTAGCAAGCAATAGTCTTGGATAGTCTTCTTGGACATGAATGGCATTTGGTAAAGGCCAGCCTCATATCCACTAAAGGAAGAAAAAATGAATGATCAAAGAAAAAAACACCAAGCAAACTGAGACTACCAATTTTTTATCTCTTGTTCTCATTTATAAACTCTTGCCAAAATGAACTGTTTACCTTGCAAACCCATATTGCAGTCATGATAAAAATATCACTTGAACAACACTAAAGCTCACAACATAAGAATTTTTCACTGAATCCGGCTCCCTAATCTTGTCAACCACCCATTTCTATCGGTAAATCGGCAAAGCTATCTTATAACTTATCGCTTGAGTAATACCTTTAAGGCTTTAATCAACCATCAAAGGTGCATTTCAGATAGCTGCTATGATTGCTGCACTGACCCAAAAAAAAAAAGAACTCACCCGCGATATCCAATTGAAAATTTTACTTCTGTCACTCGTAAACCAAACAGAATTTACACATCAATCATTCTCGATTCCTCCTAATCCACATCAGTGGAATCATCTAGATCCACACATTGCTTATTCTGAGAGCAGAAGAGAGACTCGGGAACCTTAACTGCATTACGACCAAACCCGTTACTTATATTGCCGAACTCTGATTCATCGTCATCACTATCAATTCTGTTTGGTGTTACCCGGTTCTGGTAACTTCGGCGCCTGTAAAGAAACACATTGAAGTAGTAGCTCACTAAGCTTTGCTTGCTTTTGGAAGGAAAGCATCTATAAACCGGACCCCAGAAACTTCTGTCAAGAGACGGGGGGTTCCGCCGGACCACACCCTTGAACATTTGTTCTTCGTCCTCTGTCCATGAAAGTGAAACCTCCTCACCCATCTTATTGAATCTCCAAGTATAGAAAGCCGAGCCCAATTCACGTTTCAGCACAAATCTCTTCTCGGCAACATGAAATCGAACGCATTCCACGGAACCCGGAAGTTGACAGGTACATGAAGTTGAAGTTGGTCTGCCCTGTCCGACAGGTAGCATTTCAGTTGGAGAATTCAGTTCTTTCGATTCTAGCGGCCAAAGTTGTGTCCCTAACCATTTTGAATCATCGGGATCACTCGGGACCACACCAATCCATTCCGGTACTTCGGCTTGAAATTGCGGGCCCACGGGTATCCTCTTTTCGATCTCGTCCACACACAACTTACGACCTCCGGCGGTTGAAGATGCAAATTTCCCGAGTGATTGTTTGTTGACGTGGTTACGGAGTCCTGCAACGTAGGGAACGAGACACTTGTTTGTGTCCTTGTCAGGGACTCGAGATTTCACCAAACAAGAGGCCACTTGGGAAGTACTATGTTGGGAAATGATTCGCTGGCTGTATCTTATTTTGTCAGTATGATTGACGGCAAGGTAGTCTTCGTACATGGATGGATGCATCTTCTGCCTTTTCTGAAAGATCAAAACACGACTCTCTTATGCCAGATTGCCAGCATGCAGATACGTTTGGAAAATTTATTCATATTTTTCAAAGAAAATTAAAAAGAAGAGATATTTTATAAGGTCAATTCTGTAATATTATGCATTATAAAGGATTCCCTCTGAGGTCGAAGGCGTCACACTTCTAAATTTGGTTAAGACAAGTAGTGTGTGATTGAAAGGCTGATTACGAAAATTTAATGAGAACGAGAAAGGAGAGTTGGAAAAGATTAGAAAGACAAAATGTCGGTATCTTTGGCTCCAATAAGAAGCTTATAAAAGTAACTACAAGATGCCATAGATAGGACTTGGGTGAGAAAAATAAAAATGATAAATTTCACCAGCAATCAAGCGATGTGAGGAAATTAGTTAAATTAATATGCATTAGGAACACAAACGGCCAAGAATATGCAAGGGAGATGATGAATGGCCTCTATTGTCACAATCTAATGAGGGTTGGTAGGATCATCGTTCTCCTTTTGTTTTTAAACATAGCGAATAATGCGCGAATTTCAGGTTCACCGAATTATTCACGAATTTTCGTGACTCTTTAAAAATTTCTTGCATTTTAAAAACTAATCAAAATTCACGAAGAATTCGCACAAGATTCATGATTTTTTTCAATAAATTGTGACTTCTTATTTTTATTTATACCTTCTAATCTTATTTTTATTTCTTGGGTGACCATCTTATATATATATATATATATATATATATATATATATATATATATAAGATGGTTTAGTGCACTAGGATTTGTAGAATGTTTTGACTCTATGAATTTCGATGGTAGATCTGACTTGATCAACATGAATCCACATCTGGATTCATGGTAAAAAAAAAAACAGAAATCCTAAAATTTCACTTTGTCTAGCATGTATACCATCCAGAAGATTAGTATGGGATCAAAACCTTTTTCCCGCTTTTTCATTTTCCCTTATTTCCCTTTCTCAGAAAAAGTCATGCTGGCTTGGCTGAGTTGTCTGGTTTTCACACTCAACCAACTCAGAATCCAAAACTGTTATTTTGAGCCATGTACATGGGGGATGAATTCACCGCAAATAATGGCATTCTGTTCTCATCAGCCACCAACCTTTTGGACAAGCAGATATTGCAGAAATACGAGTTAGATGAGCTGATACTAGCAGTCGAAGTAGGGATGCAAATTATAAACCGAAACCTGAACCTGACTGAAAAACTGGCCAAACCGAACCGGATCGCAACCTATTCAACACCAAACCGAACCGATTCCAATTCCGTTTGGTTTCAGTTTTGGGTGGCGGAAACCAAAAACCGAGTAGGATTAGAAAACAAAAAAACAACTGAAAAATGGTAAAACAAAAAAAAGTTTAAAATAAATAAATAAACTGAAACCGAACCGGTTTTGGTTTGGGAAATTGGAAAAAAAAAAAGAACCGATTAGTTTCGGTTCCGTTATGCTTCAGGCTGAACTGAACAGAAAACCGAAATTTTCAGTCCCGTTTGATTTACCGAATCTGTATCCATATGTCCAAGTGAACAACTTGTCAGATTAAATGTTTTAAAAATGAAACCATAGGCACCAAGTCAGAATATCATTATTTGGAGAATAAAATTCATATAAAATTGGGAAAATCTTAGTCGCGTAAAGATCAATAAGAGTATAGTGAGATTTTACAAATTAATGACAAATATAGGGGAATAATCATGAATTTAAATCAGAAATTTTCAAATTTTCAAACCCTATGTTTTAATTCAAGAAATCTTGTAATTAAATTGGTTTTTTAAAGCCGAGAAATATAAATAAAGGCCGTTACCTAGTGATGGTCCCATCTATATGGTGTTGGGAGGGGAGGACGGGATACAACCCTAACCTTTGGTTTTTTACACAAAAAGTGTCTGCTCACCGGATTCGAACCCGCGTCTTCACGCTTACAGCCCAAGCTGATGCAGGACAACACTCTAAAACCCTAACAAGCAATTGTCCTGAAATTAAAGTGCAACTAAAGAGCAATAATAAACAAAAATTCAGATTTGATTCGGCTAGGATTATCGCGGAATTCAATTAAGAAGAATCATAACATCTGAATCAAGTGTTGTCTAGCCCGTTAGTACCTACGGAATTTGATCGTGGGTTCTCAAAATAAAACTTGACTTCCCTCTAGACTAGAACATGGAATGACTAACCATGATGGCGTCTTTCGACTCTATTCTAGGATTTCAAAGAAATTAGGATGAAAGGAAGGTGTAAATCAAAGAGAATATTTTTATGGGTTTTTGAAAATTTCCAACAACCAAGCAACAAATAGAATTTAACTAATTAAATACTTTTACACCGAAGATTAAGAAGACAGATAATTGGAGTCTAGAAGAATTCAGATTTGATTCGTCTAGGATTATTGCAGAATTCAATTAAGGAGAATCGTAACGTCTGAATCAAGTATTAAGTCCGGCATGTTAGTACCTACGGAATTTGATCGTGGGTTTTCAAAATAGAACTTGACTTCCCTCTAGCCTAGAGCATCGAACGACTAACCATGATGGAGTGTTTCAATCCCATTCTAGGATTTCAAAGAAATTAGGATGAAATGAAGGTGTAAAATCAAAGAGAATATTTTTTTCGAAAATTTCCAACAACCAAGCAACAAAAACAATTTAACTAATTAAATACCTTTGCACCGAAGATTAAAAAGATAGATAATCGGAGACTAGAAGATTGATGTAACAATCACTGAAATTTCGCCGATGAAAATATTTGTCTCGCACTAAACCCTAAACTAGGGGAAGAAGAAAATTGTCAACGAATTCTCAAAGATAGCATAAAGCAATCAAATTTCAATATTCATATAGTTAAGTTTAAGTGTCTTTACAATGCCTTTATGTAGGCTAAAACCCTAAAAAAACTAAAGCAATCGAAATAAGAAAGTCCTAGTCTAATTAGAACACTTTGAAAGAGGCAACTTTGCCTCAAAACTTCCGTGGTCGCATAAGGTCGGCCAAGTTTCCAATGCGAACTCACTCTAGCAAGTTCTAAAACTCGCTCGAGCGAGTTTGAATCGTCACTCTCGATTGGGCAAACCTAAAACTCGCTCGGGCGAGATAATATTTTGCCTTGAGCTTCCTTTGCGGTCGAACTTGCTCAAGTGAGGTTGGAACTCGCTCCGACAAGTTGGTCAAGAGACCCTTTCTTATTTTTCTTTCTTCCTTCACTATATGCACGTCTCCCAAGGTTTGGGTCTTCGCACGCCTAAGTGCACATACGTCTTCAATCGTCCATCCACAAAATTTGAGGCATCTTCAATCACTTCTTGCACCTCCTATACACCTTGTGTAATGGTGTGGATGAGATGTCTCCATCACAAGCCATTCACCATTGCACCAAGCAATGCCTCCATGAAAAAAAATTAAAAATCAGGTTTTTTAAATAAACCGTGATCAAATGATGAGAAAATCATTTGAGGATTTATTCGTAGACAATTTAGGAGATTGTTTCAAAAGGTTGGAGAATTTGGTGACTGAATCAGATTACTGTACCACTCAATTTGATCAAAAGTAGTACCTTCACTAGTATGGCTCAAAACATAAATCCATTTTGCTAACCTTTTTCAGTTCAACCAATAAACAGCCTGGTTTTTTAATAAACCAATAGGTTCATCCCACAGAAGCTACTGATTCAGTAAAAAGATGGGTATCGGATTAGGCCCCATCCGAGTCGATATATACCCCCGATTTAATATAGGGTTGAAAATCGGGTCAAACAAGTCAAATATCAGCCCATATCGGCCAATATTGGGTTATATCGGTCGAGATGTATCGGATATGACGCAGACCAAGTACCAAAAATGCCCTTTGCATATATACTTTTAAAACAAAAAAAAGTGCTTAAATATTGGCTGGCTTGGCCGAAACGTATCCGATATATCGGATACATATCAGCCCTGGGATCCAGCCGATATGACTCGGACGTTGAATCCATTACCCCAACTCATACCTATATGGAGGTTTTAACAGGAGCCATAGAACTACGAACGGGTAGGAAAATATTTTAGAGAAGAGTACTCCCTAGAGGGTTCAGATCGAACTATCACGGAAGTTAAGAGGTTAAACTATTTTTTCAAGGGAGATAAATTAATGAAATCCACAATCTAGGCCCTAAGCTTTTGATAGGTTTCTAGAGGAGGAAAAGAAATAAATTTGCTACCTGAGGAAAGAAGAGAAGAAAAGAAGAAGAAAAGGAAGAAAAAGAATGAAGGACCGAAGGCGGAGACAAGTGACCCGTTAAATGAATCACGGGACCACCAAAGTAAGCAAAGTGATAACGTGCCACTTAGGTGGGCCACATGTCACTTAGAAGTTGCAATAGAGCGGAAGGAAAAAGAAAAAAACGAGGACAAGAGAAAAAGGAGAATAAATAAGAGGAGAGAGAAGGGATAAGTGGAAGAGAAGTGATGAAGAGACAACAGTTGTGAGAGAAGAATTGCGAGAAAAAAGGGCAGATGGCATGAAAGAAAAAAGGAAGGGAAAGGAGGAAGGTAAAAAAACAAGAGGGGGAGAGAGTGCGACGAAGAGAAATTAGGAGAAAAGGGAAAAGAGAGAAACAGTGGAGAAGAGAGAATTAGAGAATACATAAGGAAAGAGGAGAACGAAACCAAGGTAAACAAAAAGGGGAAAAAAAAGCGAAAGGAATATTAGAGAAGAGAGGGATTATGGTTGCATACTTTGTGGGCTATTTAAGAGTCCTGATTGGGTGTGTCATGTACACCCAAAGTTAGTGTGTATTAGCTTTTATTTTATAGAAGATTATATTTATGATAGAAATTAATTAATTAGGAATTGGAGTTAGATTCTATATCACTGCTCACTTTTAGGAATCCTCATCATTTATAGGTACAAATCTCCATTATTTTCTCCCATTCTAATATGATAAAGTACTTCCATTCTAATATTTTAAATATCCTTTTCCTTTTATAACTATTTAGGTTCTCCCCTTTAGCTTCTCTCTAAATCATGTTTCATATCCATAAGAATCACTTAAATCTTAAATATCCTCCAAACAACCACATCCCCTTTTTATCAAATTTTTCTAAATCCTAAACGTCTCCCATGTTACTCCTCATCCCCAATTATTCCATGTTATCCCTAACACACTATAATCTCCTTCTTTCTCACCCACATACACCCACCCACAAACAAACTACAATTTCTTGCTTCTAATTGCCCCATGTAATCCCTCTTTTAGAATCATAACAAAAAACTAAAAAATCAATTAGTCCTTTTCGTACGACTCTAACCTCTCAAACACAAACAAATTAAACAGATGCATATTCACCTTGTCACTCTCTCCTCCATCAAAAATGTAGTATCCATCAAAATTCATCATTATTGTATTTGTACAGTGCAGTGTCGGGCAATGAAGAAATGATGAGACGTCAATACATGTGGCTGAGATGGGTATGCTAAGGTAAATGCATGGACTAACAAGAAATAATAAAATTAGGAATGAGTGCATGGGAGAGTTAAGGGGTGGCCCCGCTAAAAGAGAACTTAGAAATGTGTTTTAAGATTATTTGGGTGCGGCCATCGGAGAATTGAAACAGCACCTAATACAAAGGATTGATATGATACAAGTACAAGGAAGAAGAAAACCCCAATAAAGACGAACAGTAGTAGTGAGAAGCAACATGAAGGATTACGGAGTGATCAAGAAATAGCTCTAAACATAATGAGTGGAGAAAAAGGCCTCACAACGCCAAACCCAAATAGATAAAGCAATGATGGGGAGGATGATTATGACGACGACGATGACAGCCGAACTTACAAGTTTCGATTATCTATCATCTTGGCTATATTGATAGTTCCTTTATCGGCCTCCCAAATTTCTCTAGTCAATAGATGATGATAAACCCTCTTCTCTCGTATATTAAAAATGGGTAAAGATGGAAGAAATTCATTATAGTTGGATGTATTTAATTCACTGACGACATCCTATAGCGAGTTGTCAGCCTCAATACTTCTTGTGTTCTATGGAACTCCTTGGAATATTCTTAGAGGGCCAATTGAATGTTATAGAATAGTCTTGTAGCTCTCGTAGAATTGTATTAATGAAATATGAATTCACCATCATGCTCAACCTATGAACCATTCATGGTCCATAAATCATAAATAATGCATTAAGTACTCAATTAATCACTTGTCAAAGATTGAATTATTAATTAAACCAACGTATAATGGAAATTTATGTATCAACTTCATCTCATTATATGCATCCATAAATAAATATGTTATTTAATCTGCAAACTATATTTCATATATCTTTATTGTTTTATCTTTTTCTAACTTT
Organism: Chloranthus sessilifolius; assembly: GCA_021018995.1. NCBI lineage: Eukaryota > Viridiplantae > Streptophyta > Magnoliopsida > Chloranthales > Chloranthaceae > Chloranthus > Chloranthus sessilifolius. The sequence goes on along the minus strand of CM037589.1, from coordinate 124,078,306 downwards.
TCAATTTACGATATATTTTTTTGAAAGAGGATCACTTAATATCCCGTTGCATATATTGGTATTGGAACATGTGATTTTGCCAGAGTCACTAGTATATTCCACTGAAGGACTTGCAAAACACACACACACACACACACACACACGTATATATATATATATATATATATATATATATATATATATATATATATATATATATATATATATATATATATATATATATATATATAAATCAATGTTTTAGATGGTGTTTGAGGCATAAGCCTCGAGGTGTAGCGTATTCTTTTTGCCTTAAGGCATGACTTAAGGCATAAACTTGTGTGGGACATAGTGAGGCTTACTGAGATGTAGTAAGGCATATGTAAGGCACAACGAGGCATAAGCCTCACGTCAATTTAGATTTTTCACAACTTTACCCTCATCTTTTACGAATTTACTATTGTTTTATATTTATAGGATAATAACTTCTTATTTATAATTAAAAACTTAAAACTGCTATTTATTAATAACAATGGAAACGATCAAATTACCAGTTAAACTGTAATTTGTACTATAAATTTGAAACAATACTTTTGCATTATGCCTTGCGACTTATGACTTGAGACTTGTATATTGCAAGCATTTGCAATTTTGCATATGGTTTGATTTTAAATCCGTCTTTTATTAATCGTAAATGGTTGTCTTTTATACCTTACTTATAATCCTATTCTCTTGTAGTTTGTGCAATGAATACTGATTGGTTAGTAATCGAAAAATTATCTATAATTTTCTTACACTTTTCTACGAATCATTTGTTATTAATTTTCTCTATATCTTTTAAATTTGTGATAATTTTAAAATAAGAAATTTCAAAAAATTTGTAAGGCTTATGCCTCACCTCATGAGAGGGCCGAGCACTATTCTTTCGCCCATAAAAAATACTAATATATATAAAGAGATAGAGAGGCATGGGGATATGCATTCGACTGCACTGTCAAGCTGTGCTTTGAACCAGTTGGGCACCACATGGCACCCAACCAAGGGATCGGGTGCCATGGCAACTTGCCCAAGGTCACCAAGTTGCATCTAAAAAAAATTAAATGGGTATTTATCTACCATTAAAAAATTGGTCAAAGGTGCAAAAGTTTAATGCACCATGTTCAAGTGATGGATGGGAAACTTTGACCAGTGATTTAAAGGGCAAAAAAGTTCAAAAAAATTAATCTTTTTTTTAAACCTAAGGGGGCTGGGGGAATCCTTAGGGGATGGGTTTAACACGAGCGTGCCACGTGGCACGTGATCTAGCATTCAAATGCATGGTCACCACCATGACAGTTGTAAAAATATTGTCAAATCATACTGTGAATCCATGTTATGCTAAGGCATTCCCGAGAAGCAACACACTGCAACATTGAAGCCTTCAGACTTACAATAGAAACGGATATATTAAGAAGAGAGAACATCTTGTAAATTTTAAGAGCCGATCAAATAAGTCGCAATAGATCAGTTTTTGTTAAGATAGAGGATGGGCAATCTACAAGTATTGTAAAGCCATCCCTGGAAAGTTTATTGATTTGAATGTCCATATCAATTATCAAATCACTAGAGCAGAAGTAAATGTGATACAATAACCATATTTAAAGAATAGGTGATGAACCAAGGAGTCTAGAATTGGGGTGTAGACCTAGGGCTGTCAATGGGCCGGATTGGGTCAACTCAGGTCAAAATTTTGGCTACCCAATAAGAAAATCACAAATGCTCGATCAAACCCGACTCGACCCAATGGTGCACTCAAGCGGACCTGACCCGACTCGAAAACCTAACCCAACCTGGTAAAAAACTCCTATTTTTATACTTTGTGCATATAAAATATCAGGTCATGTCGCATGCCCAACCCAACCCGATAGGTCACGTAAAATATGGATCCGGTCGGGTTGGGCATCGGGTTAACCCGACCTGTTGAGAGCCCTATGAGACCCAAATGATGTGGGTATAAAGAGTGATTTGCCAACTAAAACAACTTTTCTCTTAAGCTTACAAGTAACAATTAATGGAAAGGTGTAGCTTTAAACGATAAGTTTTATTGAAGATACTCATGGTATCAAAACTCGGCCAATAACGATATGTATTGGCCATGGGTTAAAATGCCGGAAAACCGGTACGTACCGGACGATACGTATCGGAACAGTAGTGTACCGGACGATACATTGAATGTATCGTCCGGTATTTGCAATACAAATGAGCGATACGGTATATTTAATGTACCGTATCGTTCACGTCCGATACCGATACGTATCGTCCGATACGTATCGGTATCGGACGATATTTTGATCCATGGTATTGGCGATACGTATTGGTTTCATCGAGAATCAATAGCGATACCTCCCTGATACAAATACCAAGGTTATATCGGTATCAAACCGATACGGATCACTATCAGCCAATACAAATAATTTTTCCTATTTTATTGGTTTTTTTCAAAAAATATATATAAAATAATAATGGCCGATACTGTATCGGCAATACCGTAGCCGTATTGGCCGATACGTATCGGTCCAAGATGGGCCTATACCCAATACCAATACCAATACCGAGTTTGATACCTTGGATATACTTCCATGTTGCCTAAAGTCCTGACTGAATTTTAGACACCTATGGAGAGAAAAAGGAACTGTCCAAAATGTTCGGGCAGCTGAAAGACGAACTGTATAAAGCTTTCATGTAAAGAATCAAATGAACAAAAAGGAATTTTCAGAACTTGTGAAATTTCAATTAATAGATCATGCCCTAAATAGCCACCAAAAGTATGGAGACTGCTATATCTCACATATATTTTACATAAAAGTTATTTTACAATGTTATTTCAATGTTTGTCAACATGTCATGCACATAATGGGGGCAACATCCTATTCTCTTTATTACAGCGTCTAATTGCACACTAACAAGCTACCTAAAGTAAAACTTAAGAATTAAATAGGCTTCACGTTCAATCCCAGCTTACGGCTTACCTATAAAATAACAAATTAAATAGACGTAATAACAAAACCATCATATAATAAACACATAAAAGCAACACTAACACATTATATAGGAGTAATATCAATTCATTAGATCCATTAAGATTCTTCTTTACATTACGGAATCTTTGTAGCCTTGTAGGTATGTGGATTTCTAATGTGTTTCCAGCTTGCTAAACTATTTGCAAAATAGTTCTAAATCCACACACAGAAGAGATATTGAAAACTTTTCTGACAATCGGATTATGTACAAAATGACAAAATTTGGGTTCAGATTTAAGCGGGAGGGGAAAAGTTAGAAAAATCGGCAAAAACGGAAAAGTTGGGAAAACGCGGAAAAAGTTGAAAGGCAATAAAAAATAAAAAAACAAAATAAGTCGGAAAAATTAGCACTAGAGAAAAATGGAAAATATTAAAGTAATAAAAAATATATTAAAAGTGAGAAGGTGAAGGCTCAGTTTAGAGAGATGGCGCGTCTTGGATTTAGAAGATGAAAGAAAAAGGAGCGAGAGGAGAGACCAAAAGTTTAAAAAAAAAAAAAAAAACTGTTCATAAACCCTTTTTAAACATATATAAAATCCAGCATCCTATAGTCTTTTAAAAAATGATACTTGTTTTCACTTTAAAACTATTTACAGAAATTGCAAAAAATGTGTTTTAAATGATTAAAATTCAAAAACGTATTTAAACTATTAAAATGCATTTTCTTTTAATTAAACTAGTTTTTGAGAAAGTTGCATTTAAAACATGTTCAATTTGCTGAGGCAAAAAAAAGCACTTTAAATACGACCTTGTAAACAAAAGGGTACATTTTGTTACTATGGTTATCTCATCATCATTATAATCATGATCCTCATCATCAACATCATCACCACCAAAATCATCATCATCATCGTCATAGCTTCTTTCATCTATTCGGAATCAGCTTTGATGAATCCTATTTCTCCACTTGTTTTTTATCAACGCTAAGCTCTCATTAACTTCACAATTCTTCATATCCCTTCTCACTGCTTCTCTCCAGGCCTTCACTGGCATTCCTCTTCTCCTACTTTCATGTGTATGTAGCATCTCAACCCTTCATACGGGGTCTGTTTTTGGCCTCCGATGATCATGTCCAAATCATCTCAAATGACATTCCATAATTTTTTTCTTTATGGGTATCACTCTCAAATTTCATCTTCAGTACTCGTTTCGATTTTTATCCTTTCTTGTTACTCCACACGTTCCTCTTAGCATACACATCTCAAGCACAGGTACTCTGACTTCCTATCGCTTTTTCGTAGCCTAACATTTTGCACCATAAAATATGGCATGTCTAACCACCGTCTTATAAAATCGTCCCTTCAATCTAAGTGGAACTCTTTGGTCACACAATACTCAACTTGCTTGTCTCTGGTTCATGACTTCTTCCATGTTTTAAAAACCCGTCGAGTCGACTCGGAACTTGAGTGAGGCAACCCGGCTCGACTAAGTTCCGTGTCGACTCGAGTAGAAACTCGGGTGCCTTTTTCTAACCATCAAAATCGATCAACTCGCCAAGTCGACGCAGAAAATCGGTCGAGTTTATCGACTCAGCGAGTCGACTCTTCATATCACCTTTTAAGGATAGGCGGGTACTTTTCATAATTTTAAAGGGCAATTTTGTAAAGTGGCTTTACAATATATGCCCATGAGAAACACTCTCATTTCTTCGTTCATCTCACTACTCTACTCCCTAAACCCTCTCGTCTCTCAACTCCAATACTACAAGAAACCCTATCGCCTTTGTATTCTCGTCTCTCTGCTCCAATGCTACGAGAAACCCTCTCATCTCACTATTTTCTCTCTCGACTCCAACTCCATTAGAAACCCTAATCAAGGAAGAGAAGCTGAATCCCTAATCGACGGGTAAGTTTGAATTTATTTTATTTATTATTTTATTTTTATTTTTGAGCTGAAGGCCCATCCTACCCATGTTTCACAGAGAATCACTTGAATCCAGTGATTCGAGATTATTTTTAGTGAATCATCGTGATCCTCAGTAAATCACCGTGACGAAAGACAAAATGGTGAGTCGAGTCGAGTCGACTCACCATTATATATGGATATATATAAAATATTTTTAATATTTATTTACTAATCCGAGTCGGAGCGAGTCGAGTCGGAATGAGTTTCCGAGTTAACTCTACTCGCATGACTTCTGAGTTGAGACGAGTTTTCATGTTTTAAAACAATGACTTCTTCCAACTTGCATTAATCTTATTTGAGACGTCCTTTTCAAATCCATCACCCGATTGTAAAGTAGAGCCTAAATATTGCAATTTATGACAATATAGGACTAGATAATTTTCTATTTTAACTAAATCTTCCTCCAAACTATCATGTTCACTAAATTTTCACCCTAAATTTTTGTCTTTATTCTGCTAAGTTTCAGACCTCTCGACTCCAAGGCTTTTATTCATAATTACAACTTATGATTTATTTCATTCCTTGTTTAAGTAATTAGGACCATATCAACCGCAAATAACATGCACCATAGAATTTCTTCTTATATGTCTAGGGTTAATGCATGCATGATAAGGGTAAATAAATAAGGGCTCAAGACAGATCTTTGATGCAACCCAACTCCGACAGAGAACTCACTTGTTTCTCCATGCGTGTTCTTACACTAGCTACTGCCCTATCATACATGTCTACAACAATCTCAATATACATGTTCGAGATGCATTTCTTCCTCAGCATCCGTAAAACTATCTGTTTCAATACTCTCATAAGTTTTCTCCAAATCTATTAAAATTATATGCAAGTTCTTCCTTCTCTCTCTGAACTTCTCCGTAAGTTACCATAATAGGAAAATAGCTTTAATTGTTGATGTTCCGGCATAGGTCCAAACTGGTTCTCTGATAAATTTGATAGGCGTAGTTTTGCAATTATTTTGCAAAGTTTTATAGTCTACTCATAAATTTAATGCCTCGATGGTTGGCACTATTTTGGATGTCTACCTTGTTCTTATGAAAAGGCTATTCGTCCTTTCATCAAGCATTTTCTTTGTTTTTAGTATCTTGTTCAACAATTTAGTCATCCAATTCAGTTCATTCTCTTTCATCCGGGTCCAAACTTTTGTGAATATCTAATCAAGTTCTAATGCTTCTCTTTTCTTCATTTGTGCTAAGACTGCTTTAACCTCAAATTTTAATATTTCATTGATCATCCCTTGATTTGATTCCTCTTCTTGATCTACTTCTTTTGCCAATGTAGTGCTCAATAGATCCTCGTCTCCTTCTTTCGTTCCCAGTCTAGTGTATAAATTTTTGTACGCTTTATTTAACCTTCCTCACAGATTTCCTAACTTCTCTTTTGGTGAGCCTATATCTTTCAAAATCATTTGTAAATCTTGTTCTTTCTCATTCTTAAAACACGTCTTCTCAACAATTGACTTTTGAACGTCTACATTTCATCAACATGTATATTTTTGTACACTTTTTTCTTTTAGATTCCCCAAGAAACTCTTAGCTAATCGTTTAAGATAGTGCACCATTTGTTCTCACATCTCATTTAGATCCCTTTCACAACACTATACTTCTCTTTCACTCATTTTTCCTTAAATGGTTATCATTTTGTCTCATTTTAATTCCCATCATTTTATTTTTGGGCGATCCTCTATCATCTTTCTAGTCACTCGATTCGTGATAGACATCCAACACTATTAATCTACGTTGTGTAGTAAAGCTCTCTCCTAGGATGAACTTACAATCCTTGCAATTAGCTTATTTTCCTCGCATTAATAAGAAGAAATCTATTTGAGTTTATTTCCTCCACTCTTGAAAGTTATAAGATATTCTCTACTTTGAAAAAAAGGTATTCACAACCAAGTAAAAAACTATTGCAAAATCAGGGATAGCTTCCCCCTCATTCCTTCACTAAAACCATATCCTCCATGTCTGCTTTCACATTTGTTCCTTATCCTCCCTATGTGTCCATCAAAGCCACCTCCAGACCCATTGTCTAACTATATGAATCATCTAAACCCTAATGGACCCATGGTCTGAACCATTTGCGCTCTGACTCATTGTCTGCACCGTTCAAACCCTGCTTGACTCATGGTCTACCCAAATGAACCATTTGAACCCTAATGACCTAATGAACTATGGCCTAAACCATTTGAGCTCTAACTCATGGTCTGAACCATTCAAACGTTACTTGACCCACTGTTTAACTATATGAACCATTTGACCCTGAATGAACCCATGCTCTGAAACATTTGACCCCTGGGTCATGGCACGAACGATTCAAACCTTAGTTGACCCATGGTCTAACCGTATGAACCTTTTGCCTATTGAACCATGATTTCCCTATCGAATATGTGATGTGGAAACTAACACATGCAAATGCTAGGGTTGAGATTAATAGAAAATTTAATACAAATAATTAAAATACCAAATTCCTTAATAGTTTATCACAGAAAATACTAAGATATTCTATTACATGATTTTAGGCCTATCCCGAAACAGTGTTACTTTCGCGTACATTCCCTATCGGATCTAGAAGATTAGGGTTCTTAGCAAACGACTAGATCACCGATAGTTTTAGAGTTTCAAACGAACTTGCAAGCGGGTTCTTTCGATACTGTGCGAAAAGAAAGGCTAAGTTTAGATTTTAATGGCAAAATGGATAGATCATGGTTAAATACTTACGTAGCTCATAGATTAGAGAAGATAGATAGGAGATAAAAGCTGGTCTTGCACTAAACCGTAGGCGGGATGAAGAATTGCTCTTCGGTTGAGAGAATCACACCCTCACAGAAAGTTTAATAAAAAAATTCTCAAACTTTGCAAAGCAAATTTTCATCAACCATCAATAATTAAAGTTGTTTTTACAAGCCTTTAAATAGGCAAAACAAACCCTAACTCGAAATAATATAGTCTTAAAAACTTAAAACACTAAAATGACAAGTTTTGCTAAAGAAAATCAAAGTCCCATCTTTTGGCAGGAATATCTCACGCGATCGATCGATCGACTGAGAGATAATAAATTTACTGGAAACTCTGTCCACAATCGATCGATCGAAAGTTTGGAACCGATCGATCGACTGATAAGAATAAGTTCACCAAAAGACCTGTCCTCTGTCTTCAATCGATCGATTGAATGTCTAGGATCAATCGATCGACTAAAGCATGCATCAATTCTTCGGGACGCTTTCACATTCTTTTTTCGCCTTCAATAAGTTATGGGCGGCTGCTTGAATCGGATGTCCCCATCAATTCTCACTGGGTTAGAAGGATTCATCTCCGATGAATATTGGTTGTGATAGAGGTTGAGGAGATCCGGATCGATTTGTTGAAATTCTTCCCTCGTTATCCACATATTCTTCGAATCAGCTTTGTTCTTCCACTTGACAAGGTACTCTTAAATTTCCCTTGGCTAGTGGGCACAATCTGATCCTCCAAAATATCTTCAATAATCTCACGAGATGGTCATGTGGATGGAGGTAATGGGATGGGGGGAATAGGGGTAACATCGGATGTGAAAGGTTCAAACGGGCTTGAAACCCTTTGAACCTTCTATGAGAATCTACGGAAGTTTTGTATTTTGTATTTTTCATTGTTCACATTAATTCGTCTTTTAATCTCAGTATGAAGCTCACGAATGCGATGTACAAATGCAGATGCAGACTCTGATGACCTTTGATGAACTGACATCGGGATTAAAACTATGGGGGTCCTAGGTTTGCAGCCATGCACAATTTGAAACGGACTCATGTCTATGGTTCTATTAATCGAATTATTATATGCAAACTCTGCGACAGGTAAGATAGAATCCCAACTCTTAACATGCTCACCTAATAGATACCGTAACAAGTTACCTAAACTTCAATACACAACCTCGGTTTGCCCATCAGTTTAGGGGTGATATGCTGACAAAAACTGAAGTCTAGTCCCCATTTTATGCCACAGTGTCTTCCAAAAGTAACCGACAAACTTGGCATCCCGATCAGACACTATGGTTTTAGGCAAATCGTGCAAACAAACAACCTCATTAAAGAAAAGTGTAGCAACGTTACTTGCATCTGAAGTCTTCAAACAAGCGATGAAATGGGCCATTTTAAAGATTGGAAATTTTCCAATATAGCATCTGAACAAACCCTCGACAATTTCTTGCGGAATATGCTCGGGTCTAAATTGAACCAAAACTAAATCTCTATCCTTAAATTCATTAAACAAATTTTGTGAGTTAAAGAAATTTTCAATACTTCCATTGCTCAATATATTCTTATCATTGATTTCATGCAACTCGGGATGAAAATTTGACGGTAACTCACAAAGCAATACAGAATGTGACTCAAGACTTGATTCACAACACGACTCAAAACGTGAATCAGTATGCAACTCATGAGATGACTCAAAATGCAGCTTGAGAATATGAGGTGTACGTGAGATATTCCCATGTGTAGGTGACACTACTGACACTAATGACTCATGCGTAAGTGACTCGAGTGACTCATATGTGACCAACACGGAACTATCAATCATAACGGAAATAGAGGTTTCTTCGACACAAGTTAGGCTTGTTTCTATCTCTTCTACCTCCTCACTCAACACGGTATTAGGGTTATACACTTCCTCTTTTATTTTAAATTTTTCGAGCTTGTTATTTTCTTCATCTTTAATGAATAAACTTCGAACTGAAAATTTTGTGGGACATAGATAGGCAAAATGTCTAAACCCTTGACACTTAGAGCAATCAGGACACTTATCTATCTTGATTTTCAAACTCCGTAGAAGGTGATGGTGTGTTAAAGGAACAGACTTTTCAACAAGTCTCACTTTCACGTCCTCCCATGTGGAGATGAGTTTAATCCGAAGAAATTCAATACGACGTTCTATACGAGTTCAAAAATTTTTGGCATTACCCTCCAACTTTGTTTTCACTAGCCTAATTTTGTACTCATTCGATACACATATCAATCAAAATACTCCTCTACACTAGACAACCACTCCAAAAAGGTTTTAGGGTCCATCCATCCCTCAAAATTTGGAACCTCATCCCGAATGGATTTTAGAAACTTCTCGGCAGGGTCGTAGTCGGGTTCATAGTGATGAGGGTATCTCCTAACTCTGTTTCCATCCAAACCCTTGGAAGTCCAACTATGGTTTTGAGTATGACGGATTTTTAAAGCCTCATGCTAAGTTTACATCTGGGCTTGGAGATCGGTTTGACTCACAATCAACTTGGACGCAAGTTCTTTAATGAGGGTTTCTATCTTACTGGGATCCATTACTATGCAATGAGACAATATGAACTCTAGAACCTATATGAACACCGACAACCATAAACTGACAAATCTCTGATACCAAATCTGATGCGGAAACTAACACATGCAAATGTTAGGGCTGAGATTAATAGAAAGTTTAATGCAAATAATTAAAATACCAAATTCCTTAACAGTTTATCACAAAAAATATGAAGATATTCTATTAGATGATTTTAGGTCTAGCCCGAAACAGTATTACTTTCGCGTACGTTTCATATCAAATCTAGAAGATTAGGGTTCTTAGCGAACCACTAGATCACCGACAATTTTAAGGTTTCGAACAAACTCGCAAGTGGGTTCCTTCGATACCGTGCGAAAAAAAAGGCTAAGTTTAGATTTGAATGGCGAAATGGATAGATTAGGGTTAAATACTTACGTAGCTCATAGATCAGCGAAGATAGATAGGAGAGAAAAGTTGGCTTTATACCAAACCGCACGCGAGACAAAGAATCGCTCTTCGGTTGAGAGAATCACACCCTCACAGAAAGTTTAATAAAAAAACTCTCAAACTTTGTAAAGAAAATTTCATTAACTATCAAAAATTAAAGTTGTTTTTACAAGCCTTTAAATAGGCAAAGCAAACTCTAACTCGAAATAAAAGAGTTCAAAAAGCTTAAACACTAAAATGGCAAGTTTTACCAAAGAACACCAAAATCCCGTCTTCTGGCGGACATATCTCACGCGATCAATCAATCGATCAATTTTAGAATCGATCGATCAATTGGGAAATAATAAATTTCCCCGAAGACTGTCTACAATCGATCGATCGGAAGTTTGGAACCGATCAATCGGCTGAGAAGAATAAGTTCGCCAAAAGACATGTCCTCTGTCCTCAATCGATCGATCGAATGTCTGGGATTGATCGATCGACTAAAGCATGCATCAATTCTTCCAGGACGCTTTCACATTCTTCTTTCACCTTCGATAGGTTACGGGCGACTGCTTAAATCAGATGCCTCTATCAGTATGCCTTGTACAAGTTCATCCATTGATTGTCAATATTCATGATTCACGCCTTCACATAGTCGAACAGAGGATGCATAGGCACCAATAAAATTTAATATTTCATTATTTAAAATGACTTTAATTATCATGATCTGATCATTCTTTCCCTATGCCCTCCACAATCTTATCATTTAACTCTCTATCCACTAAGACATTGCCCCTTTATTTTTGTCACCTCTATTGTCAAATACAATGCCTAGGCCCGACCAGGCGACCGCTTCGCTGCTTTGCCACCTAAAGTGCCTAGGCACCGATCCGCTTCTAGGCTTACAAAACCGCCTGCTTCGATTCTGCTGTGGTAGCCTATGTGGATAAAGAGCCAAAAGGCAGTCGCTTTATTGAAAATCAGCTTTTATTTTTATTTTTTAATAATAGTGTAAAAATATATAACTTACTTTTCCTTTTTCTTTTTTGTCTCCTCTCTCCTCCTTTGTTTCCACTTTTCATGGAAAACCTTGTTATGTACCTTTCTCGCTCTCATATAAGATACAGTACACTATACGCAAAGTGTTTTTAAAGACCTACTTCAAAAGCCCATGTGTGTCTTTGTAGCCGATGTCACAACATAATAGCACCTCATATGAAAGAATATTGTGTCAATCCACTACATTTTTATGGCATGCTCAATATATTTGCAAATAATTATTTGCTTTGTAACCAATACTTCATTTTTATTCTTTTATGAAAAATGCCAATGAAATAGGAACTTCATTCTTTGATAATTTCTTACTAATTAAATCATAAATTCACAATCCAATTTTTTTTCGAATTTAACCATTTCTAAATTAACCTCAGATTCAAGCATGCAATAATGGGGATATACCAGTACATGCAGACTTGTGGAGATTTAATCTATTTTGTCCATTGAGTTAGATTACTTGGTAAATAATTATTGTTATTTTTTATTTTATTTTCATTTTACACTCGGCATGGATGCCTATTACAAAGAGATAAGGATTAAAAAAAATAAAGTAAAATGTCTTTTCCGCCTAAGCCCCACCTAGGTCCCAGGGGTCCGCCGCATCAGCCCCACTTCACGCATTTGACAAACTTGTTTGTCACTATGGTTACATAGAACATATGTATTAACAATTTACAAATACAAAAGAAAAAAAAAACAATAGGAGGTATGATTAAAGCATGTATCACAGTGATAAAAAAATTGGATATTTCATTAAATTGAGAAAAAATCGAGAAAATTTCGGAGAATTGAAGAATCAAGTGAATATTCTGCAAAAAGTTTTGTAGACTATTAGGAGAATTTTTCAAATTTATTTATTAATTATTTAATTCAGAGAATTTTCTGTCAAAGTTAACAATTTCCATATAAAGATAAGAGCAAATCTCATATAAGGGGAAGGGCATTATTTGAATGCATGGAGCACAAAAGTTGAGATCCACAATCAAACAAGAAAGAATTCCATGGCAAAAAGACGTACCGGCAATAGCAATCCGACAACACTAGGACGAATGACCTTTCTTCTAATCAATAAAGCTCGAGCTAAACGAGCCTGTGCCCAATACTCCATATCTCCAAACCCTTTCTTTCTGGAGCCTTCCGGAAACTTCCGGATCCTAAAATCACACGGACTCTTGGATACAGACTTCACCCAATTCAACATTCCCAACAAAGACTCCCTCTTCCTCTTAAGAGCCCCAATTTCCTCCCCATGCACAACACTTTGGTTGGCATGGTCTAATATCACAACATTTTCGTCATCATCATCAGCACACCGTTTACTGTCCGATTGCACCGTACTCATTTGTGAATCGACAACCGGGGACATCTGATCATTCGTGCTCGTCCACGAACCATCAATTTCGACATCCAAATCAACAGACGACAGGCCCTTATTGTTAAAAATGATAGTCGACCACCGATCTAGCTTATACAAATACTTGGCGTAAATCAATTTTAGAGAAGACCCAATTTCCGAAGAACCCAAACCGGATTCCTCCGCGACCAATCCCCACAAGCGATTGGTGGCTACGCCTTCGTAGCCGCCTTTTGCTTTAACAAGGCGGAAAAGTTCGAACATATCGACGGGCGATCCGTTGCCGAGCATGGCAGGGAGAGGCCTAATGATCTGCTCTTGTTCAGAGATTTCTCTCAGAAATGTAGCCAGAATCCGATCAAAAATGCATCTTAGCTTATCTATATCTTCTTTAATATAATTATTATCATCCCCACCAGAATCATATGAATTCATGGATAAATCGAGATCCAAGCAATACCCATTTTTCTGAAGATTGTGAAGAATCTGCATGCAATCTGAAGAAAACACATCTGTTAAAATAGACCAACCTGCCATGGCAGCTCTTCTCTTCTTCTTCTTCTTCTTCTTCTTCTTCTTCTTCTTCTTCTTCTTTTTCTGGTTTGGGAGATTTGATGGGATGAAGGGTTTATGGATTTGGCGGGAACTGATTGATCTAGGGCACTGAAAAGGGTACCTTTCACACTTCGTTTGTTTTTCTGTTTTCGAAGTGGAAGGAAACCCTTCAAACGAGGGAGATGGTGGTGCAAGGGGACATAAGCAGTGAGGGCGGTGTGGCTTTTTCCTCTAGTGTGCCCCTTCTTTGCCACTTTTCCAACTTTTTCATTTTTTTTATTTATTTATTATTTTATTTTTTTTAAGTTTAATAACTTGGAATTGAAAAAGAGTCACGTCAAGGAAAGCAAGTGGGCCCCACTCTGAAATTGTACCTCTTTTTAGGTCTAACCTTGGTAGTGATGTCTTCCCCAAGCATCACGGCCATGATTTGAAATCTCATATTTTCGAGATCGAAATGTCTCCTCGATGATACAGCGAGAAACGAAAATAACCTTTTAAATTATCTTTACACAATTTAAATAGGTGATTGATCAAACACAATTAGAGATTACTTCAATGTTGTCTTATGTGGTAAATATGTTTAACAACCCCGATTTTTTATTTTATTTTAACGGTATTAGATGTTGTATCATATCGTACACGATGCTAACACTTCACATTGAAATTTATTATTTTTTAGAAAAATTATGATTTTTTTTATATCAATATTAGACTTATTATGAAGTGTTTGTTAATAAGATTCCAACTATATATAATTTGACAAATTCTGACAAAAATATAAGAAGTTGCACCCTTGTTGCGTAGAGTACGTTCGATCGCGTACCGATGGGTTTAAAAATTTATTTAAACATTTATAAATCTTAATTATAATAAACTTATATATCTAGTATTTTATTTTTTTATTAAAATTGTATAGTTTGTAGGTCGATTTATATTTTGTTTTTCTTTTCAAACAATCTCATTGTTTGGCTATTTAATATTTTACTTTTCTATTAGGTTCTAAAATCTAAACCATATTCTTATTTATTTAAAATTAATTATGTCTTAAAATCTAAATTATATTTTTTACTTAGTTAAAACTAATTAAGCCCTAAAACTAAACTATGTTCTTATTTTATAAAAGATGAATAGATTAGTAAATAAATTTTAAATTTTTAGAGTCCCTTGAACTATTTTCTTATATATAATAATTTATTATGCTGGTCATTTTTAAAAAATAGATATAAAAAAAGAATAGATTAGTAAATAAATTTCAAATTTTAGGATCCTGAAAAAAAATTCTTATTTAGAATGATTAATCCGTAAAATCTAAACTTTGTTTTTGTTTTATTTATAACTAATTAAACTCTAAAATCTAAACATTGTTTACTTGTCTTTTAATTCGTTAATCTTAGTAATCTAATTTGTTATGAAAATCTGCCCCTTATGATTATCCCTTATATTTCTTTCTTAATTTACATACCAAAATGGCTTTAGAAAAGAAGTATATGGTTAACCCTCACTATAATTTTATTATATTTATTTTCTTATTATTTTTTTGTCTTATTTGAAATTCATGAGATTAATGCAATAATTAACCGATAGGACTTAGTATGAAAGACACTAATTGATATAGGATCCGATATAACATTTTAAAAGGTTTAGTGGATAAAAATCTATGCTAAAATGTATTACGTTTGCACCATTATGAAGTTTCAGGTCCGAACTCGAGGCCACGAACTCAAATTCGCGATCACGAACTCGAGCTCGCGACTATCGATGTACTAGTCTTAATATTTTGATCATAACTTTTTACTCCGACATCAGATTAATGCAATTCTTATGAAATTATAAAGAAAACAGTGAACTTTACAACTTTGTGTGAAAATAGATATTTCACGAATCCAATAATTTAGATGTCAAAATAGAGCAGCAAGTCAGGATCAATTCTGAATGACTCAAGGCTACACAAATTTAATGTTATTTTCTTATTTTCGTTACTAAAATTCATGTATATATTATATCTTACTTAAGATTTTTTGATCGATTGACATGATAAATCTCAACTTAAAAATTATAAATACCCTTTAATTTAATTATTCAATTATAATATATACATATATATTGATAACAATTTGATATCAGTATTTCTAATATCTCTCTATGATTATAAGCCTTCGTCATTGTGGGGTTCCTTTCACGGTCACGTGAAACTTGAAATGTATCCATCCATATATGGATGCAACACCTCTATATAAGTATAGACTGTCATACAAAGTATATCCAGGTTACTACATAACACATCTCTTGAAAAGCGTGATTTAGTAAAACTTATCACACTATGACTAACTCTAGTTTAAGTTTTATATAAATGATAAGAAAATGAAAATATAATAAGATATAGATATAGATACGATAAGATACAGATACGATAAAATACGCTGTGAAGGTCAACTGAATATGAATTAAGTTCTACACATGTCATACCTTACGAGCCACCATAAGGGTACAACGTCTATAGCCAAGATGAATCTTAAGGATATTATGATACGATAATGTCTCGGCGTAAGGGGACACTGATTTTTATGCCCGCAACCTCAACGGACTAGATGGTGACTTACGATAGGATATGTTATGGGGGTTAGGTGGTTATCTACACATAGACTTTGCATGATAAGCTCGAACAGCGGCCCTAGCACAGCTCATATACGTAAAAATATTTATGATGCGAAGTATGTTGTGTAGGTGTATGAAACTCTGATAAGATTTAAGATATGCCACGTAAGTTAAGTTGACAAGACAAGAAAAGGGATAAGCATTATGTAGACACCCAAATTTGGCCTAAGGCATGATCAGCCTATTTTTCGAGAAAGACGAACTCCCGAGCTTCCGAAAGCACTTTCCGGACCCTTAAAACCCATACCGGACCTTTATAACCCATATCTGACCTGTAGGACCCATACCAGGCCAGGCCCGAGCCTACAAGTCCCACATTTCACTTACTGGGAAAAATAACCCATGCGTGCATAGCATGCAAGCATGACCAACTATCTTTTCTCCAGAAGTTGGCTTTAGTACGAGGCCCCAACTTCTCAGTTTTGAATTGGGAATTTAAAGCATGCGTGTATAGTATGCACACAGGGCTTAAAAACCTGCATATTCGAGATGACAGATTTTCACTTTTGGTATTTGACTTGTGAACTTTCCCGAACTTTGGGGAGTGTTTCTTTAGGACTAGTATGCCTCTCTAAGCCTTAGAAATCACCCTTGTGCCATTCAAGTGGCTACCCCATCATCCACTATTGAAACCTATTCCCACCTTCTCCAAGCCCTAGAAATCCCTGAATCCTTAGCTTGTCACATTACGTAATTTTAACCCCTCATTAGTGACCTAAGAGCCCACTAATCACTCCCCCACTCTATAAATAGAGACCCCCACCCCTCACTTTAAACACTTCCAAAAAAATCCTACAGAAGAAACTCTAGTAAAATACCCCCGCTCACCGGAGTTAGCATTAGCACGAAGATTTGGTGACGGTGCTACAAGGGCCCGAGAGCTCCGACTCTCCTCTCTCTTCCTCTACCTACTATTTTCTCTCTTGCTTTTTCCTTATTCTGTGATTTGAGTCGTTACGCCGCCGAAATTTTAATGATTGTAGAGAGCTCAATAGGATCCGAGTGCTTTCGAAAAAAGGGAAGTGTCGCCCACTTTTTTTCTTTATTTTTCTATTTTGGGCCATAGTAGAGACCGCTTACGAGCAAAACAATTAGGTGTCTAATACCTTCCTAATTGGTAACTGAAGTCCTTACCTAGAGGCTTTGGCATTGACCGTTGATCGGAGTCAAATCTAGCATTTTGGTGCTTACGATATTGATTTAGGTATCCCGGGGCACCAAAAAATCCTAATGTGACTCCCTATTTTTTATTGTCGCATCGTCGCGGCGGACCCGCAAGGTCCACAGTTGCACAGATGGCGACTTCGCTAGGGATAGTTTTTAGAGTTTTCACTTGAAGTTAGCCCATTGCATGTGTTTTTTTTCTTTTTGCTTATTTTTGTGTCTATTGGCCTAGTCCTTTGACTAACACCATGTCTTTTCGCTATGTACTTACCCTTACGATTCTGTACACTTTTTGCCTAGTCACTTGACTGGCACGTTCTTACTTTTCGCACTTAAATTCTCGCAATCTACTTTACATCATTTTTGCCTAGTCATTTGACCTGATATTTTAAGTTTGATACTTATCTCTATGATTTTGTACTTTCATTTTTTGCCTAGTCACTTGACTGGCGTTGTAATTTTATTTTTGAACATATATCACTCATGGACGCCGACCTGTGGTGGTGGCACGGGACTCTTCTAGCCCGATTTGTGGACGGTGGAAAAAGCCCAACATTTGGACTTAATCAAACTTCCCTCAAATGAATGTTAAAATAAATTAAAAAGGGGCATAATAATTTGATTTTCTCACGGATAGCTTTTTCAAAAGGGAGGGAAAATTAGGCAGCCATACAACCCACCCTCGGTCCCAAGTAGAGTGGCAGCTCTTGCGGTGATGATCTCGAAAAGGACCACCCCATCCAATACTTGAGAAGGTGTTTACACCGAAGGTATATCGGGTGAGTTACTAGACTTGTTATAGAACCTGAAATCCCGAGGAGAGCACTAGTTGAAATCGAATCGACCTTGTATCCCTAGGTACAGAAAAGAGGGACCCGATAAAGCTAAGGAAAAGTCCTGGGAGGCATTGCCCCAAGAGCCAAAATACAAGACCAACTCGAAACATCAATCTGGAAGAAATATATATAACAAGCCATGCGTGCATAGTATGCACGCACAACAAAATGGGTTCAGAAGCCTTATGTGCATAGTATGCACGCATAGCTTAGCTGTCGTGTGTCTGAATTTGGGGCCTTTTTCATAATCCCCCCCCCCCCGAGCATCGATTTAAGTCTTTCGATACTTCCTATTCACTTAATACCCAACGCTCTCACCAGTCAAGGGAGGTCACCCTCCTATTAGCTCTTCCGAGAGTTCACGATATCGCGGGAAACCCCATGCTCTTAAAGATCAAGAGAGACATCTCTTCAATTCTCAAGGGGGCACTCAGTCCCATCATAGGAAGCATCAGAGGTGTTAAACACCGTTCAAAAGGGGATTTCAAAGGTCCCCATAAGCACCAACAAAAAAGAGAAGCAAAAGACCAACAAAAAGTTTGTTTCAAGAGAAAACTAAAAAACCATAAAAAGAAAAAAATCATCCAAAGTTCAAAAAAGTCCAAAAAAGAATCAAAGAGCAAAAAAATACATTCAAAAAAAAAAAAAAAAACCAAGCAAAAAAAAGATCAAAGAAAAAAAAAAAGAGCTTGTGTGTCGTAACGACGACATCACCATACCCACCACCATTTCGTGGGGGGAGAGGAAGGAAAAAAGGAAACTTTTGGGCCCTACCTAAGAAATTCATACCCTACCCGATTTCAAAACATGTCTTGGTCGGTCGATCCATCCACCGTTGATTCGGATTCATCCCCGCCACATCCCTGCATAGAGGAGATTTCCATTTCCATCTCATTAACTCAACCCCCATTTACTATCATCGGACCTTTCGGTGCACTCAATTTCCTCTCCACATCAACCCAAGGTGCACCCAATTTCCCCTCCACATCAACCTAAGGTGCACCCAATTTTCACCTCACATCAACCCAAGCATTACCACCATCCCATACGTCTCCCCCATTGAGTGGGCCATCCACATCCACCCCCATGACCGTTCCCATGGTCATGATGGAGGAGATGATGAGGGCGTATACGGCATGGAAGGCATCCCAAAGCCTTCCCAATCCACCCCAAATGCCAATAAACCTCCAACAAACTCTCCAAAATCTCCACACCACCTTAACTCAAAACACCAATCCCAACCAACCACCCATAATTCACACCACCCAAGGCTCTCACCATCAACCATGAGGCTATTCAAATGGCCCACAAAGGCCACAAGCCCAAACCCAAGCCCATTCAGGACAAAAAAAAACCCTAAGGGTCACATTTTCAAACCATTCATCATGCCCCCAATATCCCACATACAATCACACCCAAAAAGCACCTCCCGACTGGATGAAGCAGCCGAAGAGGGATCAGATGCTGGAGTAGATACCCCAGCACCCGATAACTCTGACCTTTGCAATACACATGACAAACACATCAGGAACGATGAAACGAACCATGCAAATGATTAATTAAATTGAGTTAAGAAAAACACTCACCAATCGGTCAATCTCTGAACATAGGCTGGCCTCTACCTCTCGACCAGCCTGCTGCTACCCCTGAGCAGCTCAACCAATGCCGTATGGCGGGTGACCTCGCCCTCCCTCTCAGTCTAGCAGATAGAAAAGAGCAAAAATAAACAATCATATTAAACCGACCAAGTAAATAGGCCGACAACTAGAATAAATGAACCAACTCACCAGAGAACGGCGCGTCTCTACCAGCTGGCCCTTAGCTCATCCTCTGCCACTCTAGCCTAGAAGGCTGAGGTCTTCAGGGAGTGTAGCATCTCAAGACGAGGAGCGCTCCATGTCTGCTCCATCGTCCTATGGAGGGAATCCAATGCTCCACAAATGCCTGTGCCGAGGTGACCCTACTCTAATGCGGCTAACCTTTCCCTTAAAGTCGATGTTTACTCAGGACCGCCAACCACAAAAAATTGCTCCCATGGAAGGGAAGCGTGAAGAGTCGACCACCGCCAAGATCTCGGAACCATCTCATGAACTCCCAGGCATCTGCCTCATCGCATGCCCTGTCACCCTAGTCCCCTCAGCTCTAAAATCAGCAATCTGAGCCTCCATCTTCGATGCGAAGTTTCGACCAGGGGAACTGGTCATCCTCTTCACCACCCTATGGCGAATCTTCTAGGGGACTCCCTGAGGGATTGGCCTCAGTCCCGAGTACCCTCCGTAAGCTCCCTTGGACAAATCGGGTGGCTAAGATTAAAGTAAATTGAATTTTGAATTATAAGATAGTATTTTTTTAGATTTTTAAAATCGATAATTTTAGATTATAACTATGAATTAAATTATGAAATTAGAAATTAAGAACTGAATTATAAATTGGGATTCTAAATATCTTAAATTGAGGAATTAAACTAAAATTTAAAATCTAAGGGTTGAATTCGGAACCGAAATAAAAAAATCAGACTGTATGATTAAGGACTAGTTCTAGAAACTAAGAACTAGAACAAGAGATTAATAATAGGACTAAAAATTAAGATTTTATAATACAATTAAAGTTTAAGGTCGATGATTAGGTCGTCTGATTAAGGACTGATTCCGAATTTTGATAACTGGAGCCAGATATTAAAATTACGGTCTAAAAAAAAAGGGTGCTACAGTCTAAGACTGAAAGTTTAATAGTTATAATTAAAACTAAGGACAACCTAAATTTAAGAACTAAAAAAAAACTAGGGTTGAAAACTAAACACTAGATTCTTACCTAAGGTCGGGGCTGCAGAGAGGAATCTCGAAATTCAAAGCTCGGATGCGAAGGACTTGAAGTTTGAATCTCGAAATCATTGTTCTGTATTCACTATGTTTTCTCTGTGTTTTTTCGTTCTCTAAATTTCCCCATCCTCTCTTTTTTTAGTCCTCTCTTTTTTTTTCGTCCTCCCTTTTGGGCCCAAATAAAAGTCTTTTATAGGGTTTTTGCTAATTAAACGCCCTATTTCATGCGTTTAACTGAATTACGTGTCGGTCGCCCGGTGCTTAATCGCTTTGAGTCGGTCATCGACTCAGTGAACGATCGACTGACCCAATCAGCCGAGTTTCCTAGTTCTAATCACGTTAGGACTAATCGCATGCCTAGTTTAGGATGCGCAATCCGATTAATCATTTCACCTGAAGCGCTTAATTGCAGAATCTTGGGGGTCAAGGACTATGAGACTAGGTCTAGCGTAGGCCAATTGCGCACCGGTGGTGGGGCGCTCAATCCGATCAGGCGTGCCATGTGGAATGCGTGATCGAATCTCGAGGTGGTCTGAGGAAAGGAAGTCTGGTCTTAGAGGGGACTGGTTGCGCGCTTGTGGCCTAGCATGTAATCGAATTACGCAGGTGATTTTATGCACATAATTCGGGGTTGTTCGGGTTCGGGTCGGGTCTGAAATGCCAGACTATTGTTTCAGTCTGCATTTCGACTATATACTATTGTTTTAATATACAGTCTCCCTACGTTGGGATCTGAGCCACAGAGCTATTATTTCAGCCTGTGTTCAGCCATATACTATTGTTTCACTGCATGGTCCCCACGTTAGGGTTAGGAGGCCTGAGTCACAGAGCTATTATTTCAGCTTGTGTTCAGCCATATACTATTGTTTCAGCATATGGTCCTCACATTAGGGTTTAGAGGTCTGAAATGCATGACTATTGTTTCAATCTGCATTTCGATTTTATACTATTATTTCAGTATATAGTCTCCCTATGTCAGGATCTGAGCCATAGAGCTATTATTTCAGCTTGTGTTCAGCCATGTATTATTGTTTCAAGGCATGGTTCCCACATTAGTGTTTAGGGGGTCTGAGCCACAGAGCTATTATTTAAGCTTGTGTTCAGTCGTATACTATTGTTTCAGCATATGGTCTCCATATTAGGGTTGTGAAACTTTTAGAGAAGGTAAGTCCTTTCCAAAAAGTCACGAACAGGGTCAAGGGTTGACCGAACAAATTTGTATATTCCAAGAGGGCAAAATGGGGGTATCTACAAATGCCCCTCTTTGGCGCGCTCTTGCAAAGTAGAACGCGTCAAAGAAGTAGACACTCCTCATTCGAGGTGTCTTTTCGTTTCTCTTGAGAAATCACAAATGCGAACTAGGGATGCTGACATGACATGCTTGACTTTCTTATCTATTAGCCCAAGCTAAAATGGAGCATTCGGGGGCCCAGTGGTAGCTGTCGAAAGGGGTATTCCATGTCGTGGATGCGAGTGATCCCGTCTCGTATAGTGATTCCGTCGCGTGGCGCGACCTGTTGCGAGTGACAGTCAAACGGAAAGGAGAATCACCATATCCTAATCTGTGGGTGCAAGGGGCATCCTGCGACATATTGTGACCTACTGCAAGGGGCAGTCAAATAGAGGGATATGATGCAGTCGAGGTACCGGGGGCGTCATACAAATTTCCATAAATAAGGTCCAAGGACCAATAATAAAATGCAATATAATGTCGAAGGCTTTCGCAAGTTATGTCAGACCGGGCACGTCATTACTCACACCAATGCGCGTCAGGCATTCCTTTTCCAATAGGCATTTGTAAGTTCTTAGATTAAATATACTCATTACTCTGTTTCCCAAGGGAATGGCTGGTTTGGGCTAGTAATCGAGGTGAATTTTGGTAGGTAAAAGGTCTCTTTGTTTATTTTGGTTTCTTTTTTTTTTTTTTTTTTTTTGTTTCATTTTTTTTTTAATTTTGGAAGGATTTTTTTGGGAGTAAGGGGGTTTTGAAAATTTGAGAATTTAACTTAAGATCAATTCGACGATAAATCTTTGAAAAATGTGGTTTCCGAGACGTCGCTGAGCAGATCCACCAATACGAGATTTGTGGACCCGACCATTTATGTGGTTGTCAAGACGACACTTGGCATGCCGGATACTCCTTCTAACCTTCTCAACCTATACTGATGATTGTCTCTTATAGGAGGACTACAGTGATTCGTGAGTCGAGAGAGATGGGTTTTGAAAACATTTAGCTTAATCATAGCTAACTATATATATAAGAAGCAATATCGAGTAATTGAAAGGGTAGTACTTACCTGTGTAGCCCGCTGTGAGATTGATTGGCTGTTATGGTTATAATCGCGTTGGGAAATTTGGGGATTTTTCTTTCTTCTCTTCATTTCATGTCTGCTACAGGGACTTGGTGGATGGTTGCCAGTTTGATGAAACGTCTTGGGGAAGTGAGTATTGCGATGGGACATGGCTGTGACAGCCCGGATTTCGGCACCCCGAAACCCGCGCCATCAGCACGATCATCTTGACCGTGCCCCTCAACTATGCACGGAACACTGGTCTATCAAGCATAAAATAAATAAGAACAACTTGCGGAATTTAAATCTACATAAAAAAAACTTCTCAAAAGACAGTTCTACCCTCATGCCTCTGCATGAAGGGAGAACCGATCCGAACCATCGATGATAACCATCATCATGGATGGTTCGCCCAAAAGAATACTCTCCTCTGAAGAAGTCCTCTGGAGGTGGCTCTAACTCTCGCCGCAAGGTCCCACTCACCGGTCGGCGTCTCTGAAGCCTCGGCGGTTGCTAGTAGTGGACTGCGGACGTATAGTCTATAGGGTGAGCTACATCCTAGCTCAATAGGGAACAAACACAATTGAACATATAAATATAACTCACATGTATTCTATGATATGCATGCATGATGTGTATCTATGCATTTATTGATGAAAAACGGTTAAAAACACTTCAATTACTGGTAGATTACTCATGTCTTTTAGTTAATCATGAATGATGCTGAGAAGGCCTAAAGCAAAACTTAAACTTCAACTTAAATAATCCCCGAGCAATATAGCATCGAGCCCCGATGAGATACCCTTCATCGTCATCTATATAGACAGTTTTAAATGTATTCCACAGGAATACCAATAGTACCAAGCCCCTTTCACAGGGATTGGTGGCGGGGTTTCACATCTCATCAACACCCCTGGGGTGTGCTTACTATGTACGGATAAGCCTCCGCACTGGCCTACGGTTTCGCCGCCGTATCGGTCACGGATATCCTGCCGCGTGTCGATCGTGGTTATCCATACGTCGGTGGGTAACCTATCAAACCTCAAATAACAAAATATGATTGCCTTACATATAGTTATTCAGTGTAATTGTGCTATCTTATATCAGTTAGGCCTCATCAAGCATGATTCAATCATGGATACATCCACAGGATGTATCCATCCACTACATCACACGATGCCTTTACTTCTTCACTTCATCATCCCCTGGGGATGGTCCATTTAAGTTCTCTTATGAATGTCACACACACACACTTTTCATAATCATTGAGTAGTAAAACATTTGAATTGAATTGATATCACTACATACATGCTCTTGTAAAATAAAGTACATGTTCGGTGTTCCCTACCTCAAGTCTTAGTGATCAATGCACCAAGGTCCCGCATGGCTCCTTGTGCACTCGTTCTTACGTACCACCTATGGTACCATATAACATGTGAAACACATCACAAAGGATGCCATAGAGAAGGTATAAGATCTCCCAAAAATCTTAAAGTCAAACCAAAAGTCAACATAGTTCACTACAGTCGATTAATCGATCTCCAAAATCGATTAATCGAATCTGATTCGATTTCCAAAATCGATTAATCGAAGTCAATATCGATTAATCGAAGCAATTTCGATTAATCGAAATTCTCCTTCATAAAGTCCATTCTCGATTCGAGCGTCAATTGTCATTCGATTAATCGAATCGATTTGATTAATCGAAATTCTTCTTCGCCAAAGAAAATTTCTTTATTCGACGATCGAGTTTCCATTCGATTAATCGAATCAATTTGATTAATCGAAATCCTTCTTTCGCAGCGTAGACCCTTATTTGAATGATCGATTTTCACAAGTTGATTAATCGATTCCAAATCGATTAATCGAAAACTAAATCGATTAATCAATCCCATTTCGATTAGTCGATTTTCCTTAAGTTATTTCCTCCAACCCACAGGGTCCTTGGAGTTCTCGATGATTAATCGATTCTCAAATCGATTAATCGAAATCAAAGTTGATTAATCGAAATTCAATTCGATTAATCAAATCGAATCCTCGACTCTTCAACTTCGCCAATTTCGATTAATGAAACCCAATTTCGATTAATCGAAATTGTCATTCATTTCTTTGAATCTTTTCCATACTTTTCTTCTATCTTTCTAAGCCATTATCCTATGATTTAACCCACATTTTACTGTAACTTAACCCCTATAATCTATGCATCTTATTTACAAAAATTTACCTTGAATAGATCTCAAGTTGATTTCAAATCTAGGGTTGGAAGGCTAGGGTTCCAGCTTTGGTTTCTAACGGATCCCTTGCGTCGAATCCGGCCTCTTTAATGCTTGACTCCCTCTTCCAAACAGTTGCAATAACTCCTCTCTTACTCCTCTCTCTTTCTCTCTCTTCTTTACTTCTCTCAACCACCAAAACATGAAAGTTAGGGTTTTCAACCCTTTTTATCTTATCTCTTTTTCTCGTGGAGCACATACACTCATCGGTGTATGTAACTCTACAACTCCTCTATCTCTCACTCTTACCTTTGATTCACACATCACTTACACTCATCTCACCTTAAGTTCATCAATGAACTATCTCATGGTCAAACCTAAGACCAATCAGGCACGGATCCGAGGTCATAGTTCAATGTGATTTTTTACTATTACATCCTCCCCACCTTGGAAATTTTCATCAAAATCACCCAAAGGTGTGGTGGTACACTCTCTCCCACACTTGGAGGTGAGGTGGTACATTTGACTCATACGTATTTAAGTCTCCACACATTCACACAACACAAACATGGAAGTAAAAGCTAGCAAAATTGAACAATTTATAAAAAAAAAATTTAATTTGTATTAAGGATTGAATATTTTGTTACAATGCCAATAAGTTGGCGTACAAGAAAAAGTACAGGTATAAATCAAGATGCAAAATACATAGACGACTCAAACAGTCCCCTCGTCAGGCTGATCGGTGCTGGGTGGTGCTCATCAGGTGGCAGTCTGACGGTGGTGGCGGCCTGGGCAAAGGGTATGGGGGCGGTGTGGCAGGGCGGATGTGGGTGTGGAGGGAACTGCGTGGTGGTGGGATGGAAGACGGGTCCTCTATGGAAGGCGGTCGTCCGTCCATTCTTCTTCAGCGGGCCGACATATCCATGTAGGTGTGGGGGTAGATGAAGCTGGAGGTGTGAAACATGAGGAAATCAATCCTCCTGTTCATCCTCTCTGTTATTTCGTCCATTACTACACGTCCTCTATGGTAGGACCGATGGAGGGCCGGCATGGGTAGGATGAGGTGGGTGTCGTGTCGCGGTGGAGTGGTGGTGTGGGTGTCGCGTGGTATGGGAAGTAGCCCTCCCACGGGACTCGGTGGTCTTGGCAGGAGGCGGGGTGTGGGTCTGCTTGAGGTGGTGGGGGTGGTGGCGGTGCTCTGCTTGCTTCTTTGAAGACTTTGTGAATGTCTTCACGCGATCCGTAGCCCTCACCTCGTGAGGTGAGATGGTAGGATGTCTCGTTGCTGAGTAGCACTCCAACATGCTCGAGATGAGCCGAGCATAGGCATCTTTCCTTGGGCCTCATGTTGCCCTTCATCAATTTGCCCTTGATGTACCTCATCCCTTCTAGGATGACCTTGGTAGCATCAAACCATCGGCCACAGAAGGCCGCGTAAAGTGCATGTTGCACTTTGTCCACGCGCTCCGTGTCGTGGCGCATCGGGTAAAGGTTGCATTTTATTATGGAGTCGAGCATCCACATGTAGGGTGGAAGATCAACCCTCTTGATGGAAGTGCCCGACCCCTTCTTGCCATTTGTCATGAGGGTCATGACTTCCTCAAATCGGGGGTCTTCCACAAAGGGTGGGAATAGGGTGGTCTCCGGGGTGAACTCGAGGTAGCACTCGAGCACCTCATGAATGTGACGCCGAGTGATCGTGTAGAGACGACCCTCGATCTTGGTGATGATGCAGTCGTCGGTAGGGCCATTGGTTAGCCCTTGGTAGAATAATCTCACCAATCTAGGGTAGTAGGAACCCCGGATTGGTTTGAGAAGATTGCCGAGACCGGCATTGTTTATATAGTTTTGAGCCCATTGGGTCTCGCCCGGTACGTCGGGATCGGTGAAAAGGGTAGGGTCGATGGTATATTCGACCTCAAAGGTCTTGGCAGCCCACCACTCGTTTGGTTGCTCCACGTTGGTGGGTGGTGGTGGCATGGGGGTGGATTCGCGGGAAGACTCGCGTAGATGCGCCCGCCGAACCGGAGGTGGTCTCCGATTCCGACGGTGATGGAGTCCTCACCGGCGATGGGGTAGGTGGTGGTGGTGCGGCGTTCTTACGCCTAACCGGTAGCTTGGAAGTTGCCTTCTTCGAAGACAATCGGGTTTTGGGCGGCATATTGGGGAAAACTAGGGTTTTTAACTAGCTCAAATGGAAAGAAAAACGGAAATCTAGGGTTTACCTTAGGTTTTCGGAAGCGAATCGATGGAAGGTCCAAATCCTAGGGCACCGGCTTGTCGGAGAAGAGGAAGAAGATCAACCGTTTAAAACCTCAAAGTGAAATGATTTCGAATGCCAAAGAAAATCCCCAATTTTCAATATATAGGCCCCGGCTCGATTAATCGAAATTCAGAATCGATTAATCGAGATTCAAAACTAGGTTAAGCCGCGTAAAATCGATTAATCGATTCCCAAAATCGATTAATCGAAAGTCAAATTCGATTAATCGAAATAATTTCGATTAATCGAAATCGTATCTAATTAAAATTTTAAATTTTTAAGCTCACTGGCGCGAGCCAGTCGATTAATCGAAATCCATTTCGATTAATCGAAATTCCAAAATCGATTAATCGAGTTTAATTTCGATTAATCGAAATCGTGCTGTAACTTCTCAATTTCCAGAATTCTTAAAATAATCGATTAATCGAAACTCATTTCGATTAATCGAAATTTCAAAATCGATTAATCGAAACTATTTTCGATTGATCAAATTATGTGTATTCAATTTCTTCCAATCTCTTAAGTAAATCGATTAATCGAAATATAATTCGATTAATCGAAATGTCCAAATCGACTAGTTGATCCCAAATCGATTAATCGAAATGTCCAATTCGATTAATCGAAATTGGTCTTCTATGTATATTCTAACTCTCTTTCTCATTTCCAGTCACTGGCACATGCCAGTCGACTAATCGAACAAAATCGATTAATCGAAATTCCAAATCGATTAATCGATTTGAAATTCGATTAATCGGTTTTGCCCTATTTTTTTTTTTTTTTACAAAATTTCAATCTTTTCTTTCTTTTACTATTTTTGACAATTTATGACAGATTGGATCAAAATTTCCATTGAATTTCAAGCATAGTGGAAATTTCACAAACGTGGTTGCGGTTTACATCGAATTCTCACGTTGTTGGAAACAAGGCCGGATATTGTTCTTTCACATCGGCCTCTCGTTCCCAAGTAGCCTCTTCTTTTGGATGATTGTTCCCACCAACAAGCACTAAGGGAATCACTTTAGTGCTAAAGATTTGTTCTTTTCGATCCAAGATTTCCATCGTTCCTCTATCATGCTCATGTCCTCACACATCTCTATAGGTTGCTTTCCTAACACATGAGACGGATCATTCACGTACTTTCTGAGCATCGATATGTGGAAGACATTATGTACTCGATCAAATAGCGGTGGTAAACTAATGCGATATGCAACTTCACCTACTCTTCCCAAAATTTCAAATGGCCCAACATATCGTGGACATAACTTCCCTCTCTTGCCAAATCGCAT
Organism: Chloranthus sessilifolius; assembly: GCA_021018995.1. Lineage (NCBI taxonomy): Eukaryota > Viridiplantae > Streptophyta > Magnoliopsida > Chloranthales > Chloranthaceae > Chloranthus > Chloranthus sessilifolius. The sequence continues at coordinate 124,049,154 of CM037589.1, read as the reverse complement.
TACACCTTTCATAGGTGACACCTTCACAAACACATGCTCGCCCACTTTGTAGTCAACACTAGTCCGCTTCATATCGGCGTAACTTTTACATACTACTGTCTTTGTCTTCAACCTTTCTCGATAATTGGACAACGGTGGCGTTGTCTTCAAGCGATTCCGGTCCTAATACAAATTTCTCACCGCTTTCCTCCCAATTGAGGTGACTTGCATCGTCGTCCATACTGAGCTTCATACGGTGCCATGCCAATGCTTGTTTGAAAACTTGTTGTTATATGCACGAACTTCGAGCATCGGTAGATACTCATCCCAAGTATCCTTGCATATCAAGCATGCACGCCTCGAGCATGTCTTCTATCACTTGATTCACCGCTCTGGCTCGCCCATCGGTTTGAGGATGGAAAGTCGAACTAAAGTCTAGTCGTGTTCCCATTCCTTCTTGAAATTTCTTCCAAAACTTGGACGATATAGTGGATCACGATCTGAAACGATGCTGCTTCGAATCCCGTGTAATCTTACAATCTCCTTCATGTATTAATCTGCCAGTCTTCCTGCAGTATATGTGGTATTATACGGCAAAAGTGTTGATTTGGTCAATCGGTCTCGCGACCCAAATGGCATTGTGTCTCTTAGCGGTCTGGGTAATCCAACAATGAAATCCATTGAGATCGATTCCCACTTCCATTCGGTATTGGTAAAGGTTGCAATAGTCCCAGGATGTCTATGATCAACCTTCACTTGTCGACAAGTCAAACATCGTGACACATACCGCCACGCCTTGTTTGATCCTCTCCACCAGTAGTTCTTTTTCAAATCTTGGTACATTTTGGTGCTACCAGGGTGGATAGCATAATTTGACTTATGGGCCTCATCAAGAATCGTTCGTCTTAGATCGGCATTGTCCGGGATGCATAGACGGCCTTTAAACAACAAAGAACCATCTTCTTTTACTGAAAAGTCCGACCTGATGCCTTCATTCACGTCTTGATGAATCTTTGTTAATGTCGGATCCTTCATCTGTAGATCGTGGATATGCTCAAATATCACTGGCTTTACTGATATGTTAGCCAAAAAGGATCCAGTGTCCTTTGACTTAATATTCGCATCATAGAGTGCCAGGTCTTCCAATAATTTCCATCGGTGCATACCCAAAATCAAGGAAGCTATCTGAGCTGAACCTTTTCGACTCAATGCATCGGCCACTACATTTGCCTTGCCAGGATGGTATTGTATAGAGCAATCGTAATCCTTGAGGAATTCCATCCATCTGCGCTGTCTCATATTGAGCTCCTTCTGTGTAAACAGATATCGGAGGCTCTTATGATCGGTGAAAATTTCAAATGTCTCACCATACAAGTAGTGTCTCCAAATTTTCAAATAAAAAATGATCACGCTAGTTCCAAGTCATGAGTCGGGTAATTTTTCTCGTGTTCTTTCAACTGTCTTGATCCGTAAGCTATCACCTTCTTGTGTTGGTTGAGCACACAACCAAGGCCATTGTATGACGCGTCGCTGTACACTGCGTATCCTCCACTGCCTGAAGGAATTGCCAACACTGGAGCCGAAGTGAGTCTCGTTTTGAGTTCTTGAAAACTCTTCTCGCATGCCTCACTCCACTCAAACCTTGAATCTTTACGTGTCAGCTTTGTGAGAGGTCCCGATATTTTTGAAAACCCCTCAACGAAACGTCGATAATAGCCTGCTAAGCCCAGAAAACTTCGGACATCTGTCACTGTCTTTGGCTGCTCCCATTTAACTACTGCTTCTATCTTTCCGGATCTACTGGACGTGTACGTGCTTCGAGACGACATGTCCCAAAAAGCTAACTTCTTCCAACCAAAACTCACACTTACTGAGTTTGGCGTACAATTGGTGTTCACGTAGCGTTTGTAGAGCAATCCTCAAGTGTTCTTCGTGCTCCGTCTTGGATTTGGAGTATATTAGTATATCATCAACGAACACTACCACGCAGGAGTCCAAGTGTGGTTTAAACACTCGGTTCATCAGATCCATAAAAGACGCTGGAGCATTCGTTAATCCAAACGGCATCACAAGGAATTCATAGTGTCCATACAGTGTCCGAAAGTCCTTTCTTCAGATGTCCTCCGCTTGACTCAAGAATCGATGATACCGGATCTTAGGTCGATCTTGGAAAATACCTTGCTCCTTGCTTGGTCGAATAGATCGTCAATTCTAGGCAAAGGGTAGCGGTTCTTCACAAGAGTTTGTTCAATTGTCGATAGTCAATGCATAGTCGCATTGACCCATCTTTCTTCTTGACAAATAAGACCGGTGCTCCCCATGGAGACACGCTTCTAACAAACCCCTTGTCCATTAGGTCTTGTAGTAGTTCCTTCAACTCCTTTAACTCCGCGGGAGCCAGTCTATAAGGAGCTTTTGAAATAGGCTCCGTTCCTGGTGCTAAGACAATGGCTGATTCTACATCTCTTCTCGAGTTAATCCAGCAATTCTTCCGAAACACGCCTAAGTCTCGCACAATTGTTATCTCGTAAATGACGTTCTTTTCTCCTCCTTGTCCTCCTTTAAGAAAGCTAAGTATCCATGCATCCCTTTCGATCATTTTCGCCCTCATCAACAGATCAAGGGTACGATGACGATCTCACTCCTTGAAACCGAAATGATCTTCTTGTGTTGGGTCTGAAAATGACTACCTTGTTCTTGCAATCAATGGTCGCACAATGCTGCGCCAACCAGTCCATGCCAAGGATCACATCAAACCCTTGCATGTCTAACAGTACCAACTTTGCTTCCAATTCATACACTTCTAAGTCTTGAACTGCTATGATGATGGATTTGCAAGCTAACTCCGTGTCTACTAACTCTCCAGTCGGAATAGACACAGATAGGACGAAATCCAACGTCTCTGGAACGATCTTCATCTTCTTAGCAAAACGTGGAGTGACGAATGAGTGGGTAGACCCGGGGTCTATCAACACTCGAGCGTCATGTCTAAATACACTTCCCTTCTCATACATAGTTAAAGTACCTATAATATATATACACATACATACAGAAATTTACACATCAAAATGCACTCTCAGTTTATATTAAAAGAATCTACACTATTCCTAATGCATGCACCTTTTTCCATCTAAAATTCTTTATGAAACGGAATTTTTCTTTAATAAAATAAAATTTCTCACCTTGGATGACGTGCACATTCCTCGCTTCGAAAGGATCGCATAGGCTCTCCCTAACAATCGGCTTCCTTGCTTGAATGGGTGGTGGTGTCAGAATCGCCGTCTTGCCCTTGTCTCTGGGGCAATCCTTGATCAAGTGGCCCACCTTGCCACATCGGAAACAACCTCTAGTTCCGATTTTGCTCTGATCCTATGCGGCTTGCCACATCCGCACACGCCTCTCGAGGTGCGGAAGATACGGACGAGAACCTGTGTGACAAGGCGCCCGAGACATGGCGGTGGCTCTCATAGCGAAAAGGTCTCCTGACGCAAGTAATGGAAACCTCTGTTGGTGTTGTTCATACCGGCCTTCCAAAACCTCCTCAAACTCTGGTCTCGATCGACCCACGAACCTCGGCTTTTTATTCACCGGATCGTAGTTCCCCATCCTTTCGTGGTCAAGTCCTCTCTGCTCTCTGTCTATATCTGTTTGTGTTCTCCTCTTCTACAACCAATGCTTTGCTCATGACCTCTTCATAGGTTCTCAGTTGAAATGGAGCTACGCCTCCCCTAACCTCAGGCTTCAAACCTTGTTGAAACCTCTTGGACTTCATCACTTGAGCGACGTATCCGAGCAAAACGGGCAAGTCGAGAAACTCTACCGTATTCTCTCACCGTCATCCTCCCTTGTACTAACTGTAAAATTGGATCTCAAGTTGGTTCCTCACCACTGGAAAATATTATTTGTTGAACTCCTCAACAAACTCCTCCCAAGTCCAAGGCAACTCTGGAGTCTCCTGAGCCCGAGTCCGTATTACGGACTTCCACCACGGCGCAGCCGTCCCTTACAACATAGAAGCTGCCCATGTCACACTCTCATCTTCCGTGGACGATAGCACGCTAAGGACTTTCTCAATTCTCGCCGCCATCGGTTCCGCCATCGCCCAGAAAATGTAGGAGGTCTCATCCTTCTAAACTCTGTAAAAGATGAGGGCACAGGCAACGCAGGTCCTACAGGTGGTGTAGGTGGCTGCTGTTCTCTAGACGCATGAGCTGCAAAGGATGCGGCTTGTTGTGCCATGGCAGCTGCCATAGTCTCCATAGTGTGCATCATCCTTTGTCGCTCTTCTCTATCTTCTTGTCTTTCTCTCAATCTTTCTTGCTCTCTCAGATCTTGATCCTGATGATCTCGATCCTCTTCCTCATGTTGTTCTCATTATCATCCTCGGGCCTCAAGATTCCTAAAGGCACTCTATTGGTAGGAGAGATGAAATCATCTCCACTACGCAAACTCCTTTGATGGCCTCCCCTTGGTCGGCCTCTTCCCCTAGCTGACATTGCGGCTGCATTTGAAACTAAAGTTTCGTTAGCAGAAGCCCCTATGTTCTGACGAAAGAACCCTTGTCAGAATTGCTAAAAGAAAATGCTCTGATACCAACTGTGACAGCCCGGATTTCGGCACCCCGAAACCCGCGCCATCAGCACGATCATCTTGACCGTGCCCCTCAACTATGCACGGAACACTGGTCTATCAAGCATAAAATAAATAAGAACAACTTGCGGAATTTAAATCTACATAAAAAAAACTTCTCAAAAGACAGTTCTACCCTCATGCCTCTGCATGAAGGGAGAACCGATCCGAACCATCGATGATAACCATCATCATGGATGGTTCGCCCAAAAGAATACTCTGATATCCACATACACAAGGTTTAATCAAAAACCAGGCTTGACATACCAAGCCGCACAATCTCCAACTAAAACTCCTCAAAGTTGCACAGCAGAGTCCTCTAGAAGAAGTCCTCTGGAGGTGGCTCTAACTCCTCGCCGGCCGCAAGGTCCGACTCACCGGGGTCAGCGTCTCCTGAAGCCTCGGCAGCTGCTAGCAGTGGACCTGCGACGTATAGTCTATAGGGTGAGCTACATCCTAGCTCAATAGGGAACAGAACACAATTGAACATATAAAATATAACTCACATGTATTCTATGATATGCATGCATGATGTGTCTATGCATTTATTGATGGAAACAGTTAAAAACGCTTCAATTACTGGTAGATTACACATGTCTTTTAGTTAATCATGAATGATGTTGAGAAGGCCTAAAGCGAAACTTAAACTTCAACTTAAATAATCCCCGAGCAATATAGCATCGAGCCCCGACGAGATACCCTTCATCGTCATCTATATAGACAGTTTTAAATGTATTCCCTGGGAATACCAATAGTACCCAAGCCCCTTTCCCCTGGGGATTGGTGGCGGGGTTTCACATCTCATCAACAGGGTGTGCTATTATGCACGGATAAGCCTCCGACGCTTCACGGTTTCGCCACAGACGGCCACGGATATCCGCCGCTCGCCGTGGTTATCCCGCCACGTCGGTGGGGTAACCTATCAAACCTCAAATAACAAAAATATCGGTGCCTTACATATAGTTATTCACCGTGTAATTGTGCTATCTTATATCAGTTAGGCCTCATCAAGCATGATTCAATCATGGATACATCCCTGGGATGTATCCATCCACTTGCATCACACCTGATGCCTTTACTTCTTCACTTCATCATCCCCTGGGGATGGTCCATTTAAGTTCTCTTATGAATGTCACACACACACTTTTCATAATCATTGAGTAGTAAAACATTTGAATTGAATTGATATCACTACATACATGCTCTTGTAAAATAAAGTACATGTTCAGGGTGTTCCCTACCTCAAGTCTTTAGCTGATCAATGCATCAAGGTCCCGCATGGCTCCTTGTGCACTCGTTTCATTACCACCTATGGTACCATATAACATGTGAAACACATCACAAAGGATGCCATAGAGAAGGTATAAGATCTCCCAAAAATCTTAAAGTCAAACCAAAAGTCAACATAGTTCACTACAGTCGATTAATCGATCTCCAAAATCGATTAATCGAATCTGATTCGATTAATCCATTTCCAAAATCGATTAATCGAAAGTCAATATCGATTAATCGAAGCAATTTCGATTAATCGAAATTCTCCTTTTCGCAAAGTCCATTCTCAGTTCGAACAGTCGAATTGTCATTCGATTAATCGAATCTGATTTCGATTAATCGAAATTCTTCTTTTCGCAAAGTAAATTTACTGTTCGAACAGTCGAGTTTCCATTCGATTAATCGAATCCAATTTCGATTAATCGAAATCCTTCTTTTCGCAAAGCAGACCCTTATTTCGAATAGTCGATTTTCACAAGTTGATTAATCGATTCCAAATCGATTAATCGAAACTAAAATCGATTAATCGAAATCCCATTTCGATTAGTCGATTTTTCCTTAAGTTATTTCCTCCAACCCCTGGGGTCCACTGGAGGTTCTCAGTCGATTAATCGATTCTCAAATCGATTAATCGAAATCCAAAGTCGATTAATCGAAATTCAATTCGATTAATCGAAATCGGGGTCCTCTGACTCTTCAACTTCCTGGCCAATTTCGATTAATCGAAACCCAATTTCGATTAATCGAAATTGTCAGATTCAGTCCCCTTCGAGCTGTTCTTCCCAATCTTTTTCCATACTTTTTCTTCTATCTTTCTAAGCCATTATCCTATGATTTAACCCACATTTTACTGTAACTTAACCCCTATAATCTATGCATCTTATTTACAAAAATTTACCTTGAATAGATCTCAAGTTGATTTCAAATCTAGGGTTGGAAGGCTAGGGTTCCAGCTTTGGTTTCTAACGGATCCCTTGCGTCGAATCCGGCCTCTTTAATGCTTGACTCCCTCTTCCAAACAGTTGCAATAACTCCTCTCTTACTCCTCTCTCTTTCTCTCTCTTCTTTACTTCTCTCAACCACCAAAACATGAAAGTTAGGGTTTTCAACCCTTTTTATCTTATCTCTTTTTCTCGGCGTGGAGCACATACACACTCATCAGTGTATGTAACTCTACAACTCCTCTATCTCTCCACTCTTCTGCACTGATTCACACATCACTTCTGCTCATCTCACCTTAAGTTCATCAATGAACTATCTCATGGTCAAACCTAAGACCAATCGGGCACGGATCCCGAGGTCATAGTTCAATGTAATTTTTCGGGCTATTACAATGGCGGTCTTTACCATTACAGTTGTGTGTTGGGGTGAGTCCCGATGGTTGCAAGTGCGAGATGAGAAGCAAGAAAGTCCTCTCTCGTGCGTCCTGTCATAGCGGATCATAGATGTGATGGGACATCATGGGTCTATGTTAAGATGATGGGGGATTACTGGTCATAGGTTTGATAGAGGCATTTAGATCCTGGTGGGTTTTTTTTTTTTTTTTGAGATGCAATGGGCGTGGGAGGAGTCCCTCTTCTTTTGTTGGAGTCTAGCAACTACTGCGTAGCTAGGGATTTAGGAGGTAGGATCTCTGCTTCCATGATGGGACATTGGTTGAGTGTAGTTAGTGATGGAATTTTTTAAAAGGTTTGACTTTAATAGTTTTATGATGAGGATTTCGGGGAGGTGTGATTGGTGTCGAGGCTGTAAGACGAGATGAAGTTGCTGTGTCACGATGGGACAAGTGTGATGAGATCGAATCGTAGTTGTAGCGCGAGGGGACATATTTATTGATGTGTGGTGGGATCATGTCTGGATGTTTCGGTTAGTGATATTTGCGATGGGCTATTGACGGGTGTAATTGCTATGTTTCTTTCTTTGGCAAATCTTGAGTTATATGAGATCACGTTGTGGTTGTGCCGTGACTGGGCTTGTCTTTGGCTTTGGTCATGTGCCTAAGTTTTGAGGAGGTTTGCTTTTGGCTTTTCATGTTGGGATGTGGTGGCTTAGCTGATTTAGGTCAGTGAGCTTGGATATTGGGATGGTGTTGTATGTGTTCTTCTTATCGCGATGGCTTGTGCGCGACGAGGCCATGCAATGGGATTCTCCCTTTTCGGTCGGATCGTGACGGGATGAGGGAAGGTGACGGCGTCACGATAAGGCATGTATGTCTTGTTGCGACGGGACTAGGGGCGCGGTCAGTGTCTCCTGTAAGGTTACAGGGTGGGAGAAGAATCTTGATCGAGATGGAATAAAAGATGTGAGGATACAAATTTGGGTATTGCGTGCTTGGTAGCAGGCGTTTAATCTAATTGCGCACCTATTTTAGGGTGTGTGATCGAAAGCTTGAAGGGAGTATTTGCGCATTTGAATGTTTGCATGTGAGTGGTTTACCCGCCGTTTCATAAGCGCATAATTCAAGTGTCACCAGGTCACTGTGCGGGCAACCTTTCGGATTGCGTGGTGTAAGTGGGTCATGTAATAGGGTTGCGCGGTCTATAGTTGGTGCGTGACTGGACCGTCGCGCCACTTGCACGGGTGATGGTTTTATTGTGCACTCTGTTCAGAGCGGGTGATTCAACTTGCACGTGGTATGCTCTACGCGTGACTGAGTTGCGCATGTGTCCTGGCACATGATTGAGGATGTACTCTATATAAGCAAGAGAGTTTTCATTTGTTTAATATCTCTTGATTTAGTCTCAAGTTTTACCTCTTCTGAATCCTTTATGTTCTGAAATATGTGTTTTGGTGATATTGGGTGATCTAATCGTCTGATTGAGATATCGTTTCTTTCTATGTTCATGATTTTGCATGATCTTCACTCTTAGGTGATGCTCAGGGACGACATTATTCTGGGAATGGGCGGTATTGGAAAAGAGAAGATCGATCTTCACATCGTTCCCTTTTAGGGAGCAGTAAAGGTAGTGTTGAGCAGGCGGCGGCGAAGGAGGTGAAGATGGCGGAAGAGAAGGTGTTACGAGTGGAGGGATGCATTACCTAACCAATCTTCCACCTCTCCTTCTGAAACCTCAGATTGGATGCTCCGAGTCTGGTCTAATCCTTGCTTTGTGTCCGTTTTGGATTCAGTCTTCGTTTTAGGTTGTAGGTTAGAGTTTTAGGTTTTCGTTTTGGGTTATAAATTGAGGAGGTATGCCTTCGGTGATATTGTATAAAATATTTATTAAGTGAATAAAAGGTGTTTGGTATTTGTTTAATTGGACTTGTGTAGACTTTTAATCAAAAAATTTCTTCTTTTGTTAAGATTCTTGTCTAGTTGAGTTTTAATTTGGAATTTTAGACGCATTCATTTTTCAGAATTGATTCAGAATTAATTTGTAATATATATCTTATGTTTGCCCAAGATTTTACTTGGGTTTGGATTTTATTTATTAAAGTTGTTGGGACATTTTTTTTAAGACAATTATTCTACATCCATTTTTGGTCTGGAGGAGTCAGAGTTTGTTTTTAGGGATTCCTAAGCTAAGTCTTTATTTGTTTTGCTCAAGGTAAGGGTGTAAGTCTTGTGTTTGGGGTTTAGTTTATTTGTTTTAGTTTGGTTTTGGGGGTGGCACTTGTTGGCATTGTGTGCACTTGGGGTTTAACTCAAAGCTTCTAGATGGGTGTTAGGTGCTTCAATCCTATTGGTTCATCTATTTTGAGAGGATTTATATTTTGGAGGGGTAAGTGTTGTGCTTTGGTTGGTTGCTCTAGGCTTCTGTAGATTATGGTTCTTTTCTAGGGGGTATGTGTTTGGTTTAGATTTAATCAGATTGAAAGGGTTTAAAATGTGACACTTGTCACTTCATGGTTTAGGAGGTGTAGTTTATAAATATAAGCCAAAGGCTTAGGGCTTTATTTTGAATTTTATTTCAAGCTTAGGATTGAAAGTTTCGGGTATATTTTTTGTTTGTGATCTAAGGCATTTTTTTGTTCATTTGTTCATTAATATCTTTTCTTCCTTTTTATTTTGTATCCTGGGTATTAAACCCGAAGAATCATGATTATTAAGTGAATTATTAGGAATGGACGGGACTGGGAATTCAAGGTGGCGCTAGGGTTGGTGCTATTAATCTTACTCGAAGTGTCACCCCATTGGGAGAAGATATGGAGGAAAAAAAGGTGGTGGAAAGGAAACCCAAGGATAAGGCATGGTCAGAGTTCTCGTGACCGACACCTATTTGCCCTCGATAGGCTCTGCGGATTCGGAGTTAGTTGCTCCTCCTTGTTATGCTTTCCAAGGTGAGATTCCATAGGTGGATCCCGTAGGTCCTGGGTGACTTTCCATGAGCCACTCTTTCTTTTCTACCGGCTCGGGGTGGGGAAAGGTTGTCATTGTCAGAATTCATTCAGGGTGCATTCCTCCTTCTCCGGGGTTCTCTGCGATTCCTTGTTTCCCAAATAAATCTAGATTTGGGCATTGCCTAAACGTGCTGGTTTTAAATTTTCTTGTTTTAAGTTGTATATTCAGAGCGTATGCCCTCAGTGCATTTTGTAATTATTTTATCTATTCATGAAGCGATTGCATTTTCAATTCCATTTGTGGTTACTTATATTTAGTAAATATTTGGTCTGATTTACTTTGTGGCCTACTTTATTTATTTTGAGTGTAATGTTTATTTATTATATATATTTCTTTGAGTTTTGTTTGATTCGGTTTACTTATTATTTTGTTTTGGGGTGTGTTGGGGGCATTTTTTTTTGTTTAGTTTAGTTTTGTCCAAGTTCGAGTGCGTAAGTGATGGGGGGCATTTTTTTAGCTTTTAGGGTGTATATCTTCTAAGTTAGGAGTGTTTTTAGATTGGTCTTAGCAAGGGCATAATTTGGGCCAAAAATCTCCTAATTTTAGGCCTATAAATCTATTGCTCTGAGAATTATGCACCGGCATGAGTGCGCGCGTTTGATGGGTTTGGAGTGTTCTTACGCGTCACTGCCCCGTTGTTTAACCAAATTAAATGCGCTGTATGGGACGCGGGATTGGGGCGGCACCTGGTCACTGTACTGGTGACCTTTAGCATTCACACGCTACGGTGCAGGTGCTCGGGATGATTACGCATCTAGCAACCAACGTGCAACTGGGGCGTCAGGTTAATTTGAGCAGGTGATGATCTGTTTATGCGTTTCAGACTGGGTGTATAATCGGGATTAAGCGCGAGGAGTTTAGTGCGTGATTGTATTGAGCGCGTCGGTGCAAGCGCGCGATTTGGCCGCGCTCTATATATACCTAAAAAATTCTTCATTCTTCCCGTGCTATCCATTTTTGTCTTTGATTCTCTATTTTCGTGTTTCCTTGCGCTTCAATTTTCATGTTTTCGTGATATCTTGGGATCTGATTGTTCATTTCAGGCACCATTTCTTCTGCTCTTTCTAGGTTTTTGAGCTCTTTCTTTTAGGATGGAGTCTGGGGGTAGTGATTAGTTCTATTCGTCTGCATCAGAGGTTGAGCGGAAATTAGCTACAAAGATTGGTGAGTCTTCCAAGGCTCGGACCGATGCTATTGTCATGGAGGAGGATGTCAGGGAAATGGCAAGAGAAGGGGTACCGGAGAGTGACTAGGTGGTGGTGAAGGAGGAGGTACTCAAGATTGATCAGGCGACTGTTGAGAATGAGGGCGAGAGAGCTTAGGATGAGGAGTGTCAGGGTGAGGAGCGTCAGGCTCGTACACACTTCCCGCTGGAGGATTTCTTCGCTCGAGGCCAGGTAGGAACCCGTGAGCAAGAGTTCCTTCACTTTTCTAGGCATTTAAGTTGTGACATAGACTTATTAGGATTTGAAAACCCTTTTAATTTATGTCGAACCTGCATCGATTATTGATTGTGTATTCATTCATGACTGAATTTAGTGATAGGCCACGCTTCTATTTTTTATCGTTCTTATCATGTTTTTGTGTGCTTGTTAAAGACTGTTATTGTGTGTCATAATGTATGTTGTTTGTTTTTAGCTCTAGGTCTATTTGTCTCTGTAGTTATGTGTGTCAATCTTATTATATTTTGCTTATTTTTCGTTCGATAGGAGCCTCCGCAGCTAGCTATCAGCTCGGCATGGACCGAGTCTCACACTTGGTATAGTGCCTTGCCGGAGTTTCAGTGGGCGTGATTGGCATCTTTCGGCTTTGGGTCAATCTTAGAGTTGGAGCCTTTTCAGGTCGATCGTGGTCTGATTGCGGCGATTCTGAAGAGGTGGAGAGAGAGGCATCAGGCGCTTCTCTTTCCAGTTGGTATGTTGCTACCGACTCCAGAGGACTGGGTTTGCATCACTGATCTTCGTTTCGAGGGTGAGCCGATCAAGGGGTGGATGGCGGGAGACTATTTGAGGGTGTGTGAGGAGATTTTGGGTGTCCCGTATAGATCTAGTGGATCAAGGCCAGGGGTAGTCTGAGTCACTTGGTTCTTTGACATGTTTGCCAGTGGCTTCGTCCCTCCGAGGCGTCATTTAGAGCCAAGGGTGTCTTTCGAGGCGCGTTGTGTGGCGATGGCGGGTTGGGAGCCCGTGGTCGATCCGAGGTTGGCTGCAGATTGGGTACTTCGAGTATTCTTAATGCATTTTCTTGGTGTGGTACTCTTCTCATCTTCGACTCGGGGATGCGTCACTGGGTTGTTTTTTATGCTTCTCAAGGATCTGGATCGAGCCCCCACCTATGCTTGGGGTGCAGCCACATTGGCACATCTTTATGAGCAGCTTTATTGTCAGGGGTGAGGTGTCGTGACGATTGGAGGTTTCCTTCCCTTCCTCCAGGTGAGTTTTTTTTAATTGGCGTCATAGTGTCTTCAGTTTTCCCTTCTTTTGGCGTAGTAGCTATTTAGCATTTCTTTTTTTTATATTTTCTAGTTTTGGGCTTATGATCACTTTGCCTTTCTCCGCCCATGGGATCTGGTGGAGATTACATTCACGTTTTCGCGGATGCATGAGTGGAGGATAGCGTTGAGTGGCCGTCATTGGTCCTTGGATCTTCAAACCGCGCGGGGCCTTTTTGAGGATATGCATGAGGGGCAGGTATATATTATCATGTACACATTTTGTTTTGTTTCCCTTTGGGTCTTTTAGGATCTAAGGCCTTATTAATGGGTTGGCTTGCTTACTTGGTTGTAGGTGATTTGGAAGCCATACAAGGCCGAGGAGGATGCCAGTGTGCTAGTGATTCAGTCTGGCTAGCCCTACTTCGATGTGGACATATGGGTCCATTGTTTTGAGAAGGTGGAGAGGATCCACCTATCTTGAGTGGTTCAGCAGTTAGGGCTCTGGCAGGGAGTGCCACCGGAGATTTGTCACAGAGTGGCGAAGAGGATGACCGGTCCCCCTGGTCGAGACTTTGTGAAGAAGATGGCACTTCAGATGGAGGATTTCATAGCTGGGGGGACCATAGTGATAGGGGCACGTGACGAGGTGGATGTCTGAGAGTTTGTGAGATGGTTCGGGGCATTGGGTGGTGAGCACCTCTTCATACGTCCCTTCCATTGGAGTGGTTCTTTTGCGGTCGGCGGGCCTGACTCGGAGTTGGCATTGAGGAAGAGATTGGTCGCGTTGGAGCAGGGTCACCTCACGGGCATCGGGAGAGCATTGGATGCCCTTCATAGGGAGATGGAGCAGACAGGGAGTGCTCCTCATTTTGATGAGGAGATGCTATGCTCTCTCGCCTCCTCGGTTGCTCAGGCTAGGGGAGCGGAGGATGAGATGAGGGCTCGGCTAGCAGAGACTCGAGTACTCCTGGTGAGTTGGTTCATAGGTCTGGTTGTTTATATATTATGTTGACTTAAGTTTTCAATCATTCTGATATAGTTGTTATGTCTCGTTTTCTTTTGGCCAGTCCGAGAGGGAGACCGAGGTCACTAGTCATGCAAATGATGGTGTTACGTATTGCTGAATTCCATTCTGCTATCGACATCTTAGTCGATAATGACCAGCCTAAGCATGGGATGCTGATAGCGGGGCTGTTGTCTCCGAAGTTCTTGATGTGATGACTTTCTTAGTTTTGGGGCATTTATCGATGTTTGAAGAGGGCAGAGCTTTCCGCCGTGGGGGCTCATTCTCAGGCATTCGATTCTTCCTTAGTTGCTTCTTCTAGTCGGGAGGATCCGGCAGTGGCTCAGTTACGAGCTGAGCTAGAGCCCTAGGTGAGTTTCTTCAATCTTTTAACCCGTCCGTATGATTGTAGTAGTTCATTGGGTGTTATTATTTCGCCTTCCTTAATAGTTTACTAACATCATGTGGTATTTCAGCGTCAGGTCGCCGAGGATCTTCAGACGAGGGAGGCAACCACTGTCTCTTTACACCCCAAGAGTCAGGTATAGTTTCTAGTTTTGTGTAATTCAGTTCAGGTTATTTCATTTCATTTTGTTCTGATATATCTTGTGTTCATTGGTTTTGTTCTTTGTGCAGGCTATTTCGGACTCCGCTCCTGAGGCTCCCCCTCAAGGGTCTGCCCCTATTCCTTCTCAGGTATGTTTTAGTTATTGTGTTTATAGTTTGTTCATTATCGTAGTGTTATCTGATGTATATTTGTTTGTTCTCGTTGTAGCCGACCATGTTTGTTGTTCCTTCTGTGCCACCTACTGATCCAGTGACCGCTGCGACAGTTTAGCACCTCCTTGGACAGAGGGTGGATCTGGTATGATTTTCTTCTTTTCAAAGTTTTTCCTTACAAATATTCATATATATATATTGTCTTTCTTCGACTCAGTGTGGTGATGCAGGTACGTGAGCTTGAGGAGGCACGTCGAAAGGCAACATGAGTGTGTGCCACTCCTGAGGCAAGACGGATCCTTGGGGACATGCAGAGTTGCGAGGACCTATTCGTCGAGATGGTTGCGCAGAGGACTCAGACTGAGGCATTAGAGGCGGCGCGTTGGACGATGCAAGCAGAGATGCAAGTGACCCTAGATCGGCTGCAGTATTGTTTGATGAGGAGTGAGTGGGGAGTGCGTGGGATGGTTGGTCAGTTTGATGGATCGGAGTCGAGGGCTACGGGTTCGTCGACCAGGCATCCCCGTCATACAATACGGGACCGTGTCAGGGATTATGTTCATGAGGATTCGATCATTCAGGGGTTTTTTGCCGGGTATCCTCCTCGTTCTCGATCGAGGTAGTCTGCTAGTCAGGTGAGTGAGGGGGGTTCAGTAGCGGGGCCTCGTTGTCTGGAGGTTCCACAGACTTTGGGTGCCTAGATTGTGTTTTCAGAGGATCAGTCTACGGATCTCCGAGCTGACTATATTGGGGACAGTGGTGATCGACCATCCCAGCGGCAGCATAGGGAGTAGGGGTGTATGTATTTTTTTTTGTATCTATTGTGCGTGTTCATTGTATATGCAGGGGGTATGCCCTCGATGACAAATATAAAAAGAGATAATTTTGACATATATATGTATTTAAGCAATTTTTCAGTTCAGATGTACCTGTGTTGTCTCCTTTTCGTTTAGTTACCTCTTGCATTTGCCTTTCGCTTTCAGTGCCGTCAATTGTCATCGGGACTTGGACGCTTCTTGAGTTGGCCGGCGATGGTTGAAGGTTGCCTTGTATCTGCACATGTAAAGGCAAGGCTATCAATAATTTTATTCTCCCCCTTGCTAGTTGTTAAGGGGGGCGAGCATCTCAGACCGGGGCCTAATAGTAAAGATGGATATATGCTCTCTTTTTTTTCTTCCTTTTTTTCTTTTTTTTTTTTCTTTCGAGAAATGAAAATAATGCATCAAGGAAAGCAGATAAGAAAAATAACTAAACAAACTACTAAAAAAATGCCCTAGTGTAGGAGCGTGGTATGATTAGCAGTATAGTATCCTCGATAGCATTCTCTTGGCGGTAACTTTATTATTCCGCATCTTCTTTGGGGACGAGTCGGTGCTTCTAAGGTGGTTCTCCTTCTAACAAAAAAAATGTCCCAGTGTCTAGATGCAATGGAGCTTTTCTGGGCTTTAGATGAGCACTTTGGGTCTATAAGAAGTCATGAATTTCTGGTGAGTTAGTTTTGAAGAAAAGTTTATCAATACTGTCATCGAACCAGGGGGGTCATTTTGATTATGTTAGTTGTATACCAGGGGTCTACCTTTGGGTGGTGGTCATCCTATCCCGTGGTTATTATCAGGGAGAAGTATGGTATGTATAATAGGTGCTTGCATCAGTCATCATTCATCAGTTTTCTATTTCATTCCTAGGAGTATCCTATAAGGCTTCCGATTTGTCATCGAAAATAAAAAAAGTGGAAGAGGGGTAAGGCTTAGTGATGTGGGGAGTAGTTTGTACCTAACACTTTTCAAAAGGGATGAGTAACAATCTTTTTCTCAGAGGGGATACGGGGTGCCGTAATTGAGCTCTTCATCATGTTTTGGTACCATCAAAATCCCATATTCTATGGCTAGCAGGAGTTTGTCCTCCTCCCGCAGACTTACGACGACATTTAGTAGTATGGGGACATCAAGGATACACTCGCAGCTTGCTTATACAATTATATTAAAGTTACCAGAGATGTTCTCACGGCCTGCTTATGTTTCCCTGAGCTCATTAACTTTTTCATTCGTCGTATTGCTCTCTCTCAATTTTTTTGGATATATGTATATATATTTTTTGAAAGCATCCTACTAGCGCATGAATAATGAGTTTTGATTGAACCCGACATCTTCATTTTTTTTGTTTGCTCTAACGTCTCCTCTAATGGCAGGGGAAGGGAAATGAGGATCGAGTATTACTTTTGCTTTTGAAAGAGATTAGGTATATCACTAGTCCTTTGATCAGATTGCCCGAATAAGAAAGTGGGCGATAAATTAGAGGTCTTAAGGATATTCTAAGAATTGATGACGTACAACCAGTGAATGGGTCGTGACAACTACGGGAGTGATAAGTATAAGTATTTAACCACAGGATGTGATGATCACAGGGCTAAGGGTAGTATTTTCTAAGGTACATAGTGTTCCAAGGGCTAGGGAGTTCTTCCCCGTCTTAGCTCGCCAGTTTGTATGCATTCCCAGGGTATGCGACTGTTATGAAGTAACGGCCTTCCCAGTTCGATTTCAATTTTCCTTTCGGATGGGCGTGCTTGGAAGGCATAATTTTCTTCAAGACTATTTCTCCAATATTAAAGGTTATTTTGAGGACTTTCATATCATAAACCCTAACCACTCTCCTCTTATATACCTGAGCGTGATCAGCTGCCCTTAGGCGTGTCTCATCAAGTTACTGTTGGGATATTTTAAGTGCTTGTTACTAACTTTATTGGAGACAGTGATAAGAATGGGGTTAGTGAAAATGAATCAAAGGTGGATTGAAAACTACAGAGTAGCAAGCCTAAAAAATACACAGTCCTGCAAGATACAGGGCCTGTTGTAGCAAGTTTTGATAAGTAAGAGTTTGTCCTATAGGGAAAGTTGATCTAAAGCTCCAAGGGAGCTATCTTTAATAGGCTCTCCAGATCTAGCTACAGATCTGGCAATCCTAAATGGAAGGGGATTTAAGGTCACTATAGTCTAAATCCTAAGGTAACTTAATGTCTAAACTACAAAAAGGGTTAAGAAAGGGGATGGAGTATGAGAAAATAAATATAAAAGGGTGAGAAGTATGCTATTAGGTACAGATCTTATGGGTCTTATAACTCAGACTCAGATTTGCTGCTATAGAAATCCTGTCTAATGGCTACATTATCACCAAAGAGGAGAAAGGATCCAACTCACCCCTGTGCCATGATCCAATCCCTTATGGCTATAACCTGTCCACTTAAATGGTCACAGACTATCCAATAGGGGAACCACAATCCAGAGATAGGTCAGAACAAGTTTATCATTGTAGGCACTACTTCATCCAGGCTACTAGCTCAAGAATCTATAGGAACCTCAACCTCTAAAGTTCTGTGTGTGGGGCTAGGCCTATAACGTGCACTAGCCTGGACACACAGAACCATCAAGAGTTTGAGTACTAGATTTTAAGCTTAGCTGTTCACTGCTTTAGAAAGACAGCAGTGATCCAGCCACAAGCCTACAATCTCTACAGCAAGATCAAATCTGCCATCTGATGGTGGGTCTATACAAATATAGGGGAGTTTGTCTCTGCACAATCCCTCACAAGGCTACAAGCACAAGTGCAGAGAAGAAGAATCTGTCTTAGATCTATGGATTGGCCTCACCCTAGGGCTATAATCTATCCACTTGAATGGTCACAGACTATCCACAGAGGCTATCCTCCTCACAGAGGTTTGAGACAGAACAAGAACATTGCTGCCGCCACCATGTTCACAAGGCTACCAGCTCAAGCTCCCATGGGGATTCAGATTTAGTGGGTCCTGTGGTGGGGCTAGGCCTGCAATGTGCCTAACCTGGACACATAGGTCACTTGGATCTAAGTAAAACCTTCAAGACAATCCTCCATTGCTTATAATACAACTTAGAAATGGAGGATCTCAAGACAGCAGCCTTGTACAGAACAACTCACAAAACACCAATCTCATACATGCAATAGATCCTATTATAAAACTCCATTAAAACTATACCAAATAATCATACAAAGGCATAGCCAGCAAGTGCTGGACTATGGAGAGAAGGAAAAAAGAAAAAAGAAAACTCCTAAACCCTAACCTTAGCCTACTGTAATTCTATAGTCGGTTTCAAGGAGTACAGAAGTCCCATCCCCTAAACCTAAGCTAGGCTTAGGCTTATATAGCAGTCAGCTTTTCTAAGAATTAGGGTTAGAAAAACCCTAATTTATCAATGATAACGTGGCTCATTTCTATTCCTTGGATGCCTCGGGGCATGTGCATAGAGATTGGAGCATTGGAGTGCGTGCCCTAATTGCTGGAAATTCCTAAATTGCCCTTACAAAAGTGGGGAAAGTTAAGAACTCAAGCCTCACTAGGTAGAAAGGCTTTCTAGGTCTTATCGCATGATAGAATTGGCATCGCGGGGTTGCTTTGACTTGAAGCTCTTGCAGTCGCAGGATTGGTACCTTGGTCATCGCGGGGATGCTCTGGTCGTCGCGGGGTTGCTCCTTCCATTTGAATGGCGCGGGAACTACGCGCACAGTTCATTACTTGGTGAATCCCGCGGCGATCCTCGTGAAGAAAATAATGTACATGGACTTCTAGATCGCACGAGCAGTTCCTTAAAAGTTTGTATCCTGCGGCCACTGTGCGACAACTGCGCGCAGGAGTTTCTGAAGCTCTCTCTCTTCAGTGAATCGCACGAAGATTAAAGACTCATTTCTTGAGCTGCGCGAGACTGTGCGAGTGCTTATGACTGAAACTCGCAAGACTCATTTCAATTCTTTCTGTCATCAAACCGCGCTAGAACGACGCGAAGACTACGCGACCAGTTGGTGTGCTGTCTTCAGAAGCCCGCGACAGCTGCGCAAAGCATTCTTTCTGGTTCAATTGAGCACTGCGACATCTGCGTGAGGCATTCTTCTTGATATTTTTTTACTTTGTTGTGTCTATGCTACAGCCAATTCTCTGTCTGGGTTCAACCTCCTTTCTTCTGAGAAACTTCTAGGGCAACAGTAGGCTTCTTGGCATGGTTAAGGGCTAATTTGCAACCTCTGCTTATTACCTACAAAATTGTCTTAACAGTCATTTATTAAATGACTAAGGGTCTAACAGAGATTAAGTTAAGGGGTGAAAAGTGGTACTTTTCAGGTCTTAACACACCCCCAAACCTAATCTTTGCTAGTCCCTTAGCAAAGCTGTAACTAATTAAATGCCACTTTCGTAGGGATCACGGGTATATTTAGCATATATACCAAGCCTTTTAAACCCCTAGGTGATCCCTAGTGGAGGAGTGAAGTCTCCTGAGAGTTTTCAGTGAAGATACCCACAAACTTCACCCTTAGAATAGTTAAGTATAGTGCAGTTAATGACAACACAGATTTCAATGTATAAAGCTTCATTCCACACCCATTCTTTAACACTTAGAGGAAACTGCAACAGTGATGCAGGCCATTTAAAACTCAAAAGTTAGCATGTGTTTGCATCACCACCATTCATTTAACATTAGATATTCAATGTGTAGAAATCAGTACCCAGCTTGCCTTTAATTCAAAATTCAGGTTGGATACAACCCCAATGAGGTTAAAATTTAGACCCAATTCTTACCAGGGCTATCTCTCAACATTGACAATCTGAGGGTGCTCATATTCAAAACAGCTTAAGAGCAGTTACAGACCCTAAATGGGCCTGCAAGCATGAGCATAGGCAAAGCCTCTAATTTCTGACATCCTCATGAATTTTCACCATAGACTGGACCGCTCCTCATCTCCACATGATAGCTCATTTTACTTTGGATCCATAAGGTCTTTCTGAATGGGTTGTAATGTGGCTTATGGGTGAGGGATGCAAAGAATCAAGGGGTAAAAAGGGAAACCAAATTAAGAAGTCAGTAAGGTAAGGAGTGATTCATGACTTCACAACCTTCATTTCAGCAAAACTTTATCTTACTTGATATATTCTAAAATCAAAGTGGCCAGCTTCTCCTCTTCTTTTCAATTTTCAGATGATGTTCTTCTCTAGCCTTCTCTTTTTTTTCTCTGTTTATTTTTATTCAATCTTTTTATGAATTTTTTTATGATGAACTGCCACACAAATACCATTGATACACTGATGTTCGTAAGTTGCTTTTCTTCACCTTCCACAGAATGTTGGACCATTCTCACAATCTTTAACTCCTTCTCCTTTACCTTCTGAATTCTCAGAGTGAGGGTAAGGTTGAATCAGGTCATGAGGTTAAGGTGCAAGTATTCTGGTGTTTGTCAAGGAAAAGTAGAATTTTTAAGGCTCAACTAGTGTATGCAAGAGGGCAGATTTTAAGAGGTTGAATTTTCAGGCTCAAACTGTCCAAATGAAGGCCTTGGATCATTTCCTTAGTATCATGAGTGCTGTTAATTAGTTTTGATTTGGAGGTGCCCAACTTCTAATGAAAAAGTCTTGATTCACTCAGCCCTTAGAGCAAAAAATATAATGCCAAAAAAACTCTTCAAAAGAAAATGATGGGCCAAATCTCACTATGTATGGTCCTCAAATTAACCCATGGGGTGTATCTTCATCTGTTTCTCTCCTCTTAGGTTCACTGAGTACTAACTGAAAGATTTTCTGATGTTAGCTTCATGGTGGTGTCAAGATTTTAACTTTTTTAGTTTCGAAAGGTCTGCAAAAATATTTTAATTTTAATTTTTTTTTTTTTTACAAGTTTTCTCTTTGCAGCAAGTTAGGTGGGAACTGACTTTATGCATCTCAGTTATACCACGATTACTGCACTAAAATTAACTATTCTATTGGCAGACCTATCCTGCCACACCCCCAAACCATGAGGAGCAGTGTCCTCACTGGTTCAAAGGCTAGACTGGATGTGCAGTAATTGAATACAGAAGAAAGAAACACAGAAGAAGACAGAGAAACAGAAATAATAAGAAATGCTAAACTGAACAGTATAGAACTAAAAGAAACTTTCATTATAATAAAAGGAAAACATTACAAAAAGATTTAAAAAGAGAAAAGGCAAAAAAAGGGGGGGGGGGGAAAGGGGGAGGGATCAAGGGGGAGTCGGTGGGGAAGGGTTTGAGGAAGATGGTGGGGGAGAAGCAGGTGGGTCAATTTTTCTTTTCTTTTTCTCTCTCTTCTCCTTTTTCTTCTCTTCCTTGGCGAGGATCCGCTAGACTTCTTCATACTCATCCCAAAGAAATTATAACGGGTCCGGCTCCTTAGGCGGTGGGGGGTCCAACCACATGGGATAAAATTTTTTAGGAAACTCATTGGGTTTGTCATTCGCCATGGTTGTGAGGAGGGCCGGACTGCTAGGGTTAGAAGAGGAAGGATAAGATGAAGAGGAACTAATGTCTTATTTAAAAGACTTGGATGGTGGAAAATGAATCAGTATAATAAAGTTTTATCCCTTTCCAAGCTTGGCAATAAATTATGATTGTGTGGGGAATGATAAAGCGCACAACTGATTATGGGAAAAGAGAGCGAACAGTAAATGATGGTCTAAATTTAGCTTTTGTATTTAAGTGGATCCTGTGTATCGCGCAGTTGCACACTGGAAGGTGTGGAATTTTGATTTGCGCACGTTCAGGACTCCACGAGGAAGCTCAGACAGGGCCCACGAATATGAAAATGAAACCATCTTAATCCCAGGATCGAGGTCAACAGTCGACCTCTGTGCACCATTTGTGCTGAGGCCTATACTTGCATCCATTCAGTTGCTATCTACATCTACCCTTCACATGGATTCCTATTTCAAATGATCATAGCCACCCTAAATTCATCTCCCAGGTTACTGACAAAATTAGACAATTTGAAGACTAATTTGAAAAATAAAGAAGCACACAGAACAGATATGGCACATGAATTAATATACAAAAAAAAAAAAGTCTATTAATCTTGAAAAAATATTTACAATTGTAATTACAATCAGAAAATTGGAAGGGAACGAAAAGAAAAACCTAAGTACAATCTAATCTAAGAGAAGGAAAAATCTGAATCAGAATCTATAAACCAATCCCAGCCGATCTTTTGAGCATGTTTCCTAAGGGCAGCTTTCTCCTCTTTTTTTCGTGCTTGCTTCTCAGTTGGACTTGTTTTCTTCTTAGCTTTACTCTCAGCTGGAGTCCTTGTCCTAGGCTGCCTTGGTTTCTTTGGTTGGGCAGGTGGTTTCTTGGTAGTAGGATCTTTTGGTGCCCTCACCCTCATATTTTTGGTTTTGGGTTCAGGAGGGACTATAGGTGATTTGCCTTTGTCTTCCTCGGTGGGGGCTACTGGGGACTTCCCTTTGGCTTTGGGTTCAGGCTGGCCAGGGGGTTTTGCCTCCTCAGACTGGGCAGCTGGCTCTTTCCTAATTTTTATAGAGGCTGCTGTGTATGCAGTCCTCTTAGCAGTGACTTTCCTCTGTTTAGGATAAGTTTCCTCTGTTTGGAGGCTGCTCTGTAGGAGGTGATGAAGGAGGGGCAACAGGGACCTTCCCTTTCTCTGGCTTGGTCTTTGGTTGTGCCTCCTCAGACTGGGCAGTTGGAGCTGGAGTAGCTTTAGGCTCAAGGTGCAGCATGTGCATGAGAGTGTGGGGCCATGAGTCATTTCTGCAATGCCAAAGCAGCTTCTAGTGAGGCTATCTGGATTTTGTGTTTGAGGAGGTCAGTCTCATGGATTTCCTTCTGGAGTCTGAAGATCTCCTGGGCATTGTTGAGTCTCTTCTCAAAAATTCTGGCTTTCATCTTCTCTGCTGCAGTGTTTACTTTCTCCAGCTCCAAATTTAACTGATTGTAAGCAGCTGTAGATTTGACCTTCTGATAGGCCTCCAAGATATTAGTCCACCCCAAGGAGATGCCCACTAGTTATTTTCTGTGGGCTTCATTCATTTCATCAATCTGCTGCAGCAGGGGGTCTCAATGGACTGGCGAAGTTGGGCCATGCCCCTCAGGACATCCTTCCTAAGATATGGATTGTCCCTCATGGCATGGAGGATGGTGAGGTAGGGAGGGATGTAACAGAAATGTTTGGGTGCGATGGGCAGTGAGGAAGTGGAAGGAGCAAACTGTGATTGGTCCGGGGGGGGAAGGGGGGATAACAGTGGGTAAGTCTAGTTGTGGGGGGGGGGGGTCAGGTTCTGGATCTGTTTGTGTTTGTTTGTCAGTGAATTTGGGAGGGGGTAGGATAAGAGGTGGGACGGAAAGCATGGGGAAAAGGAAAATGGGGGAGGCTCAGGAGGAGGAGGGGGTGATGGGGAGGAAAATAGGAATGATGAAAGGTATGAAAGGGAATGGTGGGGTTGTGGGGATTAAAGGGATTGTTGGTGGTGGGGAGGGTCAAGGATGGAGTCAGTTTGGGTCTGTTGGTCAGTGGAAAGGACCAGAGGGGTTGGAGTGGATTGTTGAGGGATGGGTGGGTTGGTTAATGTCTGTAGTGTGGATTGGATGGATGTGAGTTCAGTCTGCATCTGGTCCTGGGTGTGGGTAGTGGTGGATAATTGGGATTGTATGTCTTGGATGAGGGAGAGAATGAGTGTCAGTGTGTCTGGGCTGGGGGGTTGAGTTTGTGTAGAGGATGGCACAGGTTGAAAAGGTGAGGAAGGGGCATGATGGAAAGTGGCAGGAGGGGAAGACTGGGGTTCTGGTGAGTGATGTTGTGAAGTAATTGGGGAGTCCGGGAGGGGGGTGAATTGGTTGGGCATGGTGTCAAGGAAACTAGCCATAAAGGCTTGGAATCCTATGGTTGTGTTAAGGTTTAAGTCAATGTCTGTGAGTGGGGATGTAGTAGGTATGGCTGGGGTGGTGGCTTCTTCATGGTGAGGTGTGTCAGTGGGGATAAAAGGGATTGTGAGTGGTGTCTGGGAGATGGTGGGTGTTGTCTCAGTGGTTTTCTGTTTTTTGTAGGAAATGAGTGGAGGGCTGTCAGGTTTATGTGAAGAGGATGGGGGTATTGGGGCTGTATATTGAGGTAAGGTAGGGGATGGAGAGGGGCTAGTATGGGGGGTGGTGTCCTTCCAGGTACCAATCACAGGTGAAGGGGGAGTGGGCATGGATAATGAAGACAGAGGAGGGTGAGAGATAGATGGAAGAGGGATAGTGGATGCAGGAGTAAAAGGTGGAGGGGAAATGGGGACTACTGCAGCAGTGGTGGTAACAGGCTCTGGGAGCACCTCCTTCGTAGCAGGGGTAGACCTTGCTACAACTACCTCTTCTGCTTGCTTGGGAAGGGCCTGAGCCTCAGGTTTCATCTTCTTCTGGGCCTCCATCAGGCTCTTGCTGATTCCCCATTGCCTCTTGGCAAAAGTAGTAGGGGCATGGGTGGCAGTCTGCTCAGTTTTTACTATCTTGTACCCCCCCTTGATTAGCAGCTTGGTGATGACTCTGGGATAGGGGAGTGTGTGCGGCTTCTTGTTCTGCCCTAACTTCTCCATCAGGTCTTTCATTGCCTCAAAGATTAGCCAGGCTACATGGAAGTCATGGCACAGAGGAGGTAGACGTGAAATGGGATCTCCTTTCTCTGATGTCCCGCAAAGAAATGTTATTTCTCAGGACTTGGTCGATGAATAGGAGTTCAGGCTCCAACTCTCTTCTTCTGATTGAATCCCCTGTGGCCTTTAATCCTCTAGTCAAAGCCCTTGCAATTGTATCAATTGAGGCACTCAGGGGGGGCCATATCCACAGCTAGAGTCGAATGCGACTGAGATGCCCAAAACCTCAGCAATCACCTTGGGACTCACTAACATCTCAAAATCGTCAATCAGCACCAGCAAGCATACTTGTCCATCCTTGTCTTTTTTGACCCTGATGTGTTAGTAAAAGAGTTGCACTAGCCTAGGGTAGGCTAGTGCTGGGATTCCTCTCATCAAGGGTGTCAGGTCAGCTTTGCTCATAAACTACATGGCAGGGGTAGAGAGAGGCTCCTTCTCGAAGAAGGGCAAGTCAAAAGTTGTCTCAGGCTCCAATGGGATTGAAACCATGAGCTCGGAAGGTGTAAAAAACTCAGGGCTCCTCAACCACTTCCTTCCCTTTTTTCTATCCCTTGGACGTTTTTACCTTCTTAGCCGCAGGCTCAACATGGGCCTTATCCTTCCCCTTTCCCTTTTGTGCACTCTTGGGAGCCATTCCAAACTCTATCTTTGAATATGAGGAATAGAGACGGGGATCTAAGTGTTGACCCTAAAATCCTAGGGTTGGGTTTGATCTGACGCACAGGGCACTGCGAGATCTCTGATCAGAGGGCAATAGATGGTGGTGATGCTAGGATCAAATTTGTAGATTCTTGGAGTGAATGATGGGCTGTAGGATTGATGCTGGAGGAGAGAGGGGGAAGAGCACCAGAAGCTAGGGTTTCACAGAGGGAAGAAGGAAGAGAATACTAGAAAGGGAGACAAGTGCGGGGATAAAATACTTATCGCGAAGTTCGGCGCGCTTTGGAACATCTGGTCGCAGGATTGGAAATGAACCTAGCGAAGGTGTTATTCAACTTAGATTGTGCGACAATCTCCCAGGTTGACCTTGGAGCGCGCGACAGTATATAAAGAATTCCATGGGAATTGTGCGAGCGGCTCCCAGGTCTCCATTTGGATTGCGCGAAAAGCTCTGAGGTTCACTTTGAATCTCGCGATAGCCTTAGAATCTCACGACAGCTAATGAAAAACTCTATGTGGATCGCGCGAGAGGTTCTCAGGTGCACTTGAATCCCGCGACAGCTATTGAATGTTTCTATGTGAACGGCGCGAGAGTCTCCCAGGCTTCCTTTTGAACCTCTCGACAGCCTCTGAATCTCGTGGTAGTTAATGAAATATGCTCTTTGTATTGTGCGAGAGTCTCTCAGGCCTCCTTTCGGACCCAGCGACAGCAAAGTATAAAACAGAGAGCATGTGCTCTCTGTTTTGCCATTTCCAATGTGCTGTGGTTGGATCCTAGGCATGACTCTCACCACCCTAGGTACCTCTAGACACACTAAAATCAATCATTCAAGTAGAGACAACAAAAATCAACATCCAACACTGTGCATTCAAGCAAAAATCATCAATCCATAAGCAGTAATCATCCAACCAAGCATAAAAAATTCAAAATAGACAGGTCCAAATTCAGGTGGGGCCACTAAAATTTCCTATAGAATTTTAACAAAAGAAAGCAATAGAAATCTAACAACACCAAAGTACATATGATATAATTTTGACACACCTGTGGATCAGTTTAATGAAGGATCCCCTTGAAAGTGAATGGTGTCCATGGGTTGCGCAGGTTTCTCAAAACAAGGCTTAAGCCTTTGCCCATTCACCTTCAAATTTTTCCCAGACTTGGGATCCTTGATTTCCACAACACCAGATGGGAAAACATGCATGACAATGTAGGGACCTTCCCATCTGGATTTCAATTTTCTAGAAAAAAATTTAAGTTTGGAGTTAAACAACCAAACCTTGTCACCAACTATGAAGCTCTTTCTCAACAGCCCCTTGTTAAAGAAAGATTTGGACCTTTCCTTGTAGATCCGAGCATTGGCATATGCATCCATCCTCAGCTCATCCAATTCTGATAGCTATAGCAACCTGTGATGACCAGCAGAAGTTAGTTCTAGAGTTAAATATTTAATGACCCAATTGGCCCTGTATTCTAACTCCACTAGGAGATGACAAGCCTTGTCATAAACCAGTCTGAATGGGGAGATACCAATGGGAGTCTTATAGGCAGTCCTATAAGCCTACACTGCATCATTAAGCTTGTCAGTCCAATCCTTCCTGTCAGTTCTCATAGTCTTCTCAAGGATGTGCTTGATCTCCCTATTTGAAATTTCAACTTGCCCACTGGTTTGTGGGTGGTAGGGAGTAACAATCCTATGGGTGATAGAATATTTCTTGAGTAGGCTCTCGAAATTTTTGTTACAGAAATGGCTACCCCCATCACTAATAATGGCTCTAGGGGTGCCAAATCTTGAGAAGATATTCTGCTTTATAAACTTGAGGACAACCTGATTATCATTAGTTCTTGTGGCAATGGCTTCTACCCATTTGGAAATGTAATCCATTGCCACTAAGAAAAAATAAAAACCATTTGAAGGAGGAAAGGGGCCCATGAAATAAATACCCCAGACATCAAACAGTTCCACAACAAGGATGGGCTGCAAAGGCATTGAGTTTCTTTTAAACAACCCTCCTAATTTTTGACATCTTTCACAGGTCCTACAGTGTATATTGGCATCTCTGAATAAAGAAGGCCAATAGAACCCACACTGCAAGACTTTGTCAACTATTTTTCTTCCACTAAAGTAGCCTCCACAGGCATTTTCATAGCACATTGCTAGAATACTGTAGACATCACTTTCTGGAACATATTTTCGGATGATTTGGTCTACATAATACTTGTATAAGTAAGGTTCTTTCCAGAAAAAGAATTTGACCTGTGATAAAAATAGGTCTTTGTCCACTTTTGTCCAATGGGTAGGAAGCTTGCCTATAACTAGATAATTGAAAATATGTGCATACCAAAGAACCAAGGATTGGATGGCAAACAATTGCTCATCTGGGAAGACATCATTTATAGCAAGGTCATCAACATCTTTTTCCAAAACAATTCTGGACAAGTGGTCAACCACCACATTTTCTACACCCTTTTTGTCATTGATTTCAATGTCAAACTCCTACAACAGGAGTATCCATCTAATCAACCTAGGCTTCGCATCCTTCTTGGACAATAGGTACTTCAATGCTGAGTGGTCAGTGAAGATTACAGTTTTAGACCCAAGTAGGTAAGGTCTAAATTTGTCCACAGCAAAAACCACTGCCAGAAGCTCTTTCTCAGTTGTTGTATAATTCAGCTGAGCTGCAGCAAGTGATTTGCTGAGATAGGCAATGACCACAGGCAGCTTATCTTTTCTTTGGCCCAAAATAGCACCTATTGCCAAGTCGGATGCATCACACATCAATTCAAAGGGCAGTGTATAGTCAGGTGTTTGGAGTATAGGGGCAGAGGTGAGGCAAATTTTTAAAGTTTCAAAAGCCTCAAGACATTCAGCAGAAAAGTCAAAGGGCATAGCCTGGCAAAGCAGGTGGCACAATGGTTTAACAATTTTGCTAAAGTCTTTGATGAACCTCCTGTAGAATCTAGTATGTCCAAGGAAAGATCTGATTTGTTTGATTGTTCTTGGAGGGAGCAAATTTGCAATGAGGTCAACTTTGGCCTTGTCTACCTCAATTCCATCTTTAAAGACTACATGGCCCAACACAATACTTTGTGTTACCATGAAGTGGCTCTTTTCCCAACTTAAGACCAAATTGGTCTCCTCACATCTTTGCAAGACCAGGTGGAGGTGTTGCATACATTGGCCAAAATTATCCCCATAAACAGAAAAATCATTCATAAAAATTTCTAAGAATTTGTCAATCATATCAGAAAATATGACATACATACACCTCTGAAAGGTAGCAGGGGCATTACACAGCCCAAAAGGCATCCTTCTGTAAGCAAAGGTGCCAAAAGGATAAGTAAATATATTTTTCTCTTCATCAAGAGAGTGCACAGGGATCTGGTTGTACCCTGAGTACCCATCAAGAAAACAGTAAAAAGCTTTCCCAACCAACTTATCTAAAATTTGATGAATAAAGGGGAGAGGGAAGTGGTCTTTTCTGGTCTTAGAGTTGAGCTTTCGATAATCGATGCAAACTCTCCAGCCAGTGGTCTCTCTGGCTGGTCTCAGTTCTCCAGACTCAGTTGTGATAACTGTTATACCAGATTTCTTGGACACCACTTGGATAGGTGCCACCCATTCAAAATAAAAAATGGGGTAAATTACCCCAGCATCCAGCAATTTAATAATTTCTTTTAGGACCACTTCCTGCATGTGAGGATTCAATTTCCTCAGCATTTTCCTTGAGGGTGTTGAGCCATCCTCCAAATGGATCCTATGCATATAGATTGATGCATCAATCCCTCCTAGATCAGTAATGGTCCAGCCAATTGCCTTCTTGTGCTTTCTCAAAACTGTTAGTAATTCTTCCTCTTGCTCATTGGTAAGAGAAGAGGAGATAATTATAGGAAGTTTTTCATCTTTCTCAAGGAAAGCATATTTCAATATTTCTGGAAGCTTCTTGAGCTCCAGATCAGGGGCTTGTTGGATGGATGGCAGGATTGGTGCTTTGTTGGTTTGAAGAAGAGGCAGCAATGTAGGTTTTCAAATGGAATGCTGCACTAAGCCCACAGAAGACTTCAATGTGGTCATGTCTTCTGGCATTAAAGCTGGGCTTTCTTCCTCTACCATGTTTCAAACTTCAGTTAAACTTGTGACAATGTTGCTCCACTCCAGCAGAGTGGGCAGTTCTTCTTCAACAACTTCTTCTAGTACATCCACTGTAAAGCATTCCTCATTGTCCAGTTGAGGGTACTTTACAC
This sequence comes from Chloranthus sessilifolius, assembly GCA_021018995.1. Taxonomy (NCBI): domain Eukaryota; kingdom Viridiplantae; phylum Streptophyta; class Magnoliopsida; order Chloranthales; family Chloranthaceae; genus Chloranthus; species Chloranthus sessilifolius. The sequence goes on along the minus strand of CM037589.1, from coordinate 124,019,424 downwards.
TGTTGTACACATTAAGCTTAACTTTTATATGTCCGAAAGTTACCTCCATGATCTCAGACCTACATTGAATGCATGCATTAGCAGTAGCCAAGAATGGTCTACCCAAAATAACAGGTATCGGGGATGTACTCTTGTTGCAGCCCATGTCCAAAATAAGGAAGTCTGCAGGGTAGAAGAACTTGTCTACCCCCACCAAGACATCCTCAACCACTCCCATGGGTCTCCTTTCATACCTATCAGCCATTAACAACACAATGGGAGTGGGTTTTAGCTCCCCTAAACCTAGCTGCTGATACACACTGTATGGCAGCATGTTAACACTGGCTCCAAGGTCTAGAAGGGCCCTTCCAATTGTGTGGTCTCTAATTATACAGGGAATAGTAGGTATCCCTGGGTCTTGCAACTTCTCAGGCATTGTCATGTTTAATACAGAATTAACTGTATCAGTTGCAAAGACCTTTTGGACAAATGGCCTCTGGCCTTCCTTTTCTGAGTACAAAGGTCTTTCAGAAATTTTGTATAGGCTGGGACCTGTCGGATTGATTCAAGCAGGGATAAATTGATCTTTACCTGCTTAAAGGTCTCCATCATTTCCTCGAACTGTGCAATCCCCTTATCAAAAGGGGCAGGGCCACTCAAAGCTTGAGGAAATGGCAGCTGAGGTACTGCTGGTTCCTCAGCTGCAAGCCTATGACTGAATTTTTTTTTTTTTTTTTTTCACTTTTATTTCCTGCTAAGGCTCAACTACAACCTCTTTATTTTTTCCTTATTACAGGGTAGCAGGCAATTCTTGACTCTGTGCTCTAACACAGTCCTTATCACTTTCACTCGAAAGTTCTTTGGGAATGACCTCTCCTTATTCCTTTCCCACTGGTTGTCTACTAGCCTGCCATACCTTAGGGCTGTGATGGAATTAGCCCCCTTAAAATTTGAGGAGCCTTCTCCAATCGAATATTGGCCCTTAGGGTTGGCTACTGGCTGGCTTGGCAACCTGCCCTCTTCTCTTTTGGCCAAGACATTGGCTATTTGGCCTAGCTACTCTTCTATTTTCTTTATGCTTTGACTGTGAGAAGTCACAGTCTGAGTCAAGGGTCCAAGGCTCTACAATTTGGTCAAAACCTGGTCCTCAAAAGAATCACTTCGGGGCTGAGGTGGGGGAACTACCAACCCATTTTTACCATGTTGCCGATGGGAAAATTGACCTGGGGCATAACCTCGTTAATGTGGGCCTTTGAGGTAAGGCCAACATCTGTTGTGGCTGCATATAATTGTCTTGCCTCCACCTCAAATTTGGGAGGTCTCTCCATTGGCAACCAGCATTTTGGTGCTGGTATCCAAATGATTGTTTGTTGTAGCCACCAGATTGTTGCTGTCCAAATGATTGGGCAGCAGCAGCCTGTTCCATCACATACTCAGGGTATTGCCCTGCAAATGGGCACTCTTCCACTGTGTGTTGTGGAGATTGGCATATCAAACATGCCTCCATCACTTGTGCAGCCAATCTGGGCTACACCACAGTTAAAAGTTTATCAAACTTATTCGAAAGATTGGCCATCTGCATTCTCAGGTCATCATTTCCTCTAACTTCATACATCTTTCCTCTAGAAGCTTCAGCAAGCCCTAGCTTAGGAGAAGGCTCTTGAATAGTTCTAGATGAGGACATCTTCTGGAATGCATTTTCACTGATGACCTTGAACAAGTCCCATGCCTCATCAGCTATTTTATGCATGTACGTTTCACCACAAGAGGCATCTACCATGTCTCTACTTTTCTCATCAATCCCATTATAGAAGCTCTGGACAAGCTGCCAGTCAGGGATTTTGTGGTGGGGACATTATTTGAGCATCTCCTTAAATCTGTCCCAAGATTGATTAAAATCCTCAGTTGGAGATTAGGCAAAAACAAGTATTGCTTTTCTCAACTGGCTGGTTTTGGTCTCTGGGATGAATTTGGTCAGAAATCTTGTCTGGAGGTCTTTCCAAGTAGTGATACTATTGTTTGGGAGAGTAGACAATCAGGTGCTAGCCCTGTCTTTTAAGGAAAAAGGAAAGAGCCTTAACTTAGTGGCTTTTGGTCCCAAACCAGCGATAGAGAATGTTGTACACAGGGCTAAGAATTGGTCAATGTGCTTGTAAGGGTCTTCCTTGCTAAGCCCATGGAAAGAGGAAAGCATTTGGATGATGGAGGTTTTAATCTCATAGTTTCCCTGAACATCTGGGAATTGAATGCTGAATGGAGAATTATAATCATCAGGGGCATTCAATTCCTTCAATGTTCTGGGTTGCTCTTCGCCCATGACTGCTGTCACAATTTCAGTAGGGGCTCGACTGTAGTGTGTTTGTGCCTTCTCGGTCTTCTACCCCTTTCTATCTCAAGGTGAGGAGGCTCTAATGCAGGACTGAGGGATCTCCTTCCTAACATGCACACACACCAACAGCAGGGAAGACTACTCGTAGACACATTGCACTTAACAAAATTACAACTATCCTAATCAACTGTTATGGAATTTTCAAAGGAGAAATAAACTGAGGTTTTGAGGGTTAGAGAAGTGCAAACAGAGGTAGCTAGACTCCCAGTGCAATTCTACTCTCCTTCTCTGCTACTGTCCAGATCTGCTAGAAAAATTCTAAATGTAAATCAGCAGTATCAATTATTCACAAGTACAACTACCAAAGAATAAAGAATACAAAAATCTAGGGTCTACTAATAGATCAAGGTTCCCCGGCAACGGCGCCAAAAACTTGTTGGGATATTCTAAGTGCTTGCTACTGACTTTATTGGAGACAGTGATAAGAATGGGGTTAGTGAAAATGAATCAAAGGTGGATTGAAAACTACAGAGCAGCAAGCCTAAAAAATACACAGTCCTGCAAGATACAGGGCCTGTTGTAGCAAGTTTTGATAAGTAAGAGTTTATCCCATAGGAAAAGTTGATTTAAAGCTCCAAGGGAGCTACCTTTAGTAGGCTCTCTAGATCTGACTACAGATCTGGCAATCCTAAATGGAAGGGGATTTAAGGTCACTATAGTCTAAATCCTAAGGTAACTTAATGTCTAAACTATAGAAAGGGTTAAGAAAGAGGATGGAGTGCGAGAAAATAAATATAAAAGGGTGAGAAGTATGCTATTAGGTACAGATCTGATGGGTCTTACAACTCAGACTCAGATCTGCTGTTATAAAAATCCTGTCCAATAGCTACATTATCACCAAAGAGGAGAAAGGATCCAACTCACCCCTGTGCCATGATCCAATCCCTTATGGCTATAACCTGTCCACTTAAATGGTCACAGACTATCCAATAGGGGAACCACAATCCAGAGATAGGTCAGAACAAGTTTATCATTGTAGGCACTACTTCATCCAGGCTACCAGCTCAAGAATCCATAGGAACCTTAACCTTTAAAGTTCTGTGTGTGGGGCTAGGCCTACAACATGCACTAGCCTGGACACACAAAACCAGCAAGAGTTTAAGTACTAGATTTTAAGCTTAGCTATTCACTGCTTTAGAAAGACAGCAGTGATCAAGTCACAAGCCTACAATCTCTACAGCCAGATCAGATCTGCCATCTGATGGTGGGTCTATACAAATACAGGGAAGTCTGTCTTTGCACAATCCCTAACAAGGCTACAAGCACAAGTGCAGAGAAGAAGAATCTGTCTTAAATCTATGGATTGGCCTCACCCTAGGCCTATAATCTGTCCACTTGAATGGTAACAGACTATCCACAGAGGCTATCCTCCTCACAGAGGTCTGAGACAGAACAAGAACATTGCTGCCGCCACCATATTCATAAGGCTACCAGCTCAAGCTCCCATGGGGATTCAGATTTAGTGGGTCCTATGGTGGGGCTAGGCCTGTAATGTGCCAAACCTGGTAACATAGGTCACTTGGATTTAAGTAAAACCTTAAAGACAATCCTCCATTGCTTACAATACAACTTAGCAATGGAGGATCTCAAGGCAGTAGGCTTGTACAAAACAACTCACAAAAGACCAATCCCATACATGCAATAGATCCTATTATAAAACTCTATTAAAACTATACCAAATAATCATACAAAGGCATAGCCAGCAAGTGTTGGACTATGGTGAGAAGGAAAAAAGGAAAAAGAAAACTCCTAAACCCTAACCTTAGCCTACTATAATTCTACAGTTGGTTTTAAGAAGGTGTACAGAAGTCCCGTCCCCTAAACCTAAGCTAGGCTTAGGCTTATATAACAATCAACTTTTCCAAGAATTAGGGTTAGGAAAACCCTAATTTATCAATGATAACGTGGCCCATTTCTGTTCCTTGGATGCCTCGGGGCGGGTGCACAGAGATTGGATCATTGGAGTGCATGCCCTAGTTGCTAGAAATTCTCAGATTGCCCTTGCAGAAGTGGGGAGAAGTTAAGAACCCGAGCCTCACTAGGTAGAAAGGCTTTCTAGGTCTTATCACATGATAGAATTGGCATCGCAAGGTTGCTTTGACTTGAAGCTCTTACAGTCGCGAGATTAGTACCTTGGTCATCGCGGGGATGCTCTGGTCATCGCGGGGTTGCTCCTTCCATTTGAATGGCGCGGGAACTGCGCGCGCAGTTCTTTACTTGGTGAATCCCGTGGCGATCCTTGAGAAGAAAATAATGTACATGGGCTTCTAGATCGCGCGAGCAGTTCTTTGAAAGTTTGTATCCCGTGGCCACTGCACGCAGGAGTTCCTGCAGCTCTCTCTCTTCAGTGAATTGCGCAAAGATTGAAGACTCGTTTCTTAAGCTGCGCGAGTGCTTATGACTGAAACTCGTGAGAATCATGTGAAGTCTACTTTTCAATTCTTTCTATCATCAAACCGTGCGAGAACGGAGCAAAGACTGTGCAACCAGTTGGTGTGCTATCTTCAGAAGCCCGCGACAGCTGCGCGAAGCATTCTTTCTGGTTCAATTGAGCTCTGCGACATCTGCGCGAGACATTCTTCTTGATATTTTTTTGCTTTGCTGTGCCTATGCTGCAGCCAATTCTCTGTCTGGGTTCAACCTCCTTTCTTCTGAGGAACTTCTGGGGCAACAGTAGGCTTCTTGGCATGGTTAGGGGCTAATTTGCAGCCTCTGCTTATTACCTATAAAATTGTCTTAACAATCATTTATTAAATGACTAAGGGTCTAATAGAGATTAAGTTAAGGGGTAGTGGTACTTTTCAGGTCTTAACAGTTACTCTAGCTACATGAGTAGGGTAATTCTCCTCACATCTAAGGATAGCTCATCATTGAGTTAAATCCATAAGGATGGTACTTGTATTTCATATGCTAGGACTGCCTCCATCCCGTAGGTAAGGAGGTAAAGAGTTTTGCCAGTGGCCATACGAATAGAGGTCCTATAGGCCCAGAGTGCTTCTAGTAATTGTTCTGGCCAGTAAGCTCGATTGCTCGTCTCTATTGTGTGCTTCAAAATTTGAATCAGCATTTTATTTATAGCTTCTGCTTGTCCATTTCCCTAAGGGTAGAACGGTGATGAGTGGCATAGATCGATGCCGAACTTCTTGCATAAATTTTTTATCTTCTCTACGATGAACTGCGATCCGTTATCGGTGACAAACATCCTGGGTACTCTAAACTTGGTGATGATATTCTGAACGATGAACCTCACGAGTGTTGAAGCGGTGATTCTGACGTAAGAATTAGCTTATGCCCATTTTGTGTAGTATTTGGTTGCCGTTAGTATGAACGCACGCGTGCTTGTGAGTGTTCCCAATTGTGTCTGTGAAAGGTCCAATGACGTCGAAGGCCCGCATAGAAAATAGCCATGGCAAGGTGATAGTGTTCAATGCAACTGATAGAGCTTTGATGAGTGCAGTGTGTTCTTGGCATTGTTTACAGAATTGAATGTAGAGGTGGCAGTCTCTTATCATTGCCGGCCAGAAGTAGCCTTATCATATGATTTGATCGGCGAGTCTCTATTTATCGGTGTGGGTGCTACAAGTACTGGCGTGTGCTTCTCGGATGATGTATTATTCTTCGGCGGTTGTGACGCATCGTAGCAGTATTCCTTTGGTAAAGACTTCTTTGTAAAATATTTCATCGAGTATGCAGAATCAGGCACATCAGTTCCTTATAGCCTTCCATTCGATCTTCGTGGTGTATGGGGGAACGTGTTGATGCTTCAGAAAGTTTCAGATGTCAAAATACCATGGTTGTCCATCATCGGTTGGTGATTTTTCGAACCTGAGCATAGCGAATTCGGTTTTTGCCTTGACGTAATTTTCTGGAGTGATTGCTTGATTTGGTCCCGTGCTTGTGGGGAGGATTGATAATTCTCTTTTAACTGTCCATGCTACCTTGTGGGAGGGTATTGTCAGCTTTTCGATGAAGAAGGTCTTGGTACTTTGTCCGATGGGTATTTGGATGACCGAGGCTAACATGGCAAGGGAGTCTACGAGCTCGTTTTCTAATCTAGGGATGTGCGTAAAAGAGATCTTTTTAAACTTCTTTATCAAATATTGAGCGATTTCTAGATATGTCATCAGTCTCCTTTCCTTGGTTTTCCGTTCTCCTAAAACTTGTGAGATTACGAGCTTAGAGTCACCGATGGTTTTCAACTGTTTAACACCTAATTGTAGTGCTGCTTGTAGTCCAGCTATGAAAGCTTCGTATTTTATGACATTATTAGTGACAGGAAAGTCTAGTTGAAAAGCCCTAGGTATGACAACTCCTTTTGGGGTTAGCAGGACTATCACAATGCCTTTTCCTTTGTGATTTAAAGCACCATCAAAATAAAGTGTCCATGAGGTCTTATCAAGCTCTTCTTTATGAATTGTGAGTAGGTCTTCATCGGGGAAATCTACATGTATGGGCTCATTGCTTGGGAGCAGGAGATCTGCGAGATAATCAGCGATTGTTTATCCCTTGATCGACTTCTGCGTGACATAAGTGATGTCGAATTCTTACAATAGCATATGTCAGCGAGCGATCTTTCCTGATGTTGCGAGCTTTTCGAATACATACTTTAGCCAGTTCATTCGTGCTAGTACTAGTATCTTATGTGCTCCGAAGTAGTACTATAATTTAGTTGAGGCCCACACCAATGTGAGGCAAGTCTTCTCCATTGATGTGTATTTTCGCTCGTACTCGACCATCGTCCTACTAAGGTAGTAGATAGCCTTCTCTCTCTTGGTGTCTATTTCATATTATCCCATAATTACTCCCATTGCTTTGTCGTTTGCTAAGAGATAGAGGATTAGGGGTCTCCCAAAAACTGGTGACGATAGTATTGGCGGGTTAAGGAGGTACTTCTTGATGTTGTTGGAGGCTTGCTGACACTGGTCATCCCATTTGCACTTGGCTCCTCCTTTAAGTAGCTTGTAGAAAGGATCACATCTGTCTGAATGCTAGGAGATTAATCTTCTGATGAATTACAATCTTCCTACCAAGCCTCGTAATTCTTTGATATTACTGGGAGGTAGCATCTCGAGGATGGCTCTAACTTTTGCATGGTCGACTTCGATCCCTCGCTTACTGACTATAAAAGCGAGTAATTTTTCTGAGGTGACTCCGAAGACACTTTTTTTGGGTTCATTTTTAACTGATACTTCTTAGCACTTTGTAACTCCAGCCGGAGTGCTTCAACATGTCTTGCCCATGTTTGGGACTTCACTAATATATCATCGACGTAGACTTCTATACATTTATGCATCATATCGTAAAAAATAGCCATCATGGTGCATTGATACGTGGCTCCTGCGTTCTTGAGCCCAAAAGACATGACGATGTAGCAGTAAATTCCCCATGGCATGGTGAAAGAAGTCTTCTCTTGGTCAGACTCAGCTAATTTGATTTGATTATACCTAGAGAAACCATCCATAAAGGATAACATCTCATGTCCAGCAGTGTTGGCGACTAGAGTGTTAATGTGCGGAAGTGGAAAATCATCTTTTAGTCATGCCTGGTTGAGGTTTCGGAAGTCAATGCAAATTCATACTCTGTCATCTTTCTTATAAATAGGTACTATATTGGCTATCCATTTGGGATAGAGGACGACTCGGATGAATTTGGCATTGTGTAATTTGTCAACTTCCTCTTTAACTTGAAGGGCTATTTGTGGGTGCATCCTTTGGAGTTTCTGCTTAACAGGCTTTACATCGGGTTCCAAGACAAGGTGATGTTCTACTAAACTTGGATCTAGACCAGGCATATCCTCATAAGACCATGCAAAGGAGTCAAGGTGTTCTTACAGGACTTATACGATTTGTTGACGTTCCTTGGAGTTGAGCATTGCGCTAATTAGTAGCTTCTTGGGTTTCTCTTCAGTGCCAAAGTTGATTTCTTCTATAGGTTTTGCGGCAGCTTGGGTTTGCTAGTCAAAATACTTGATGACCGTTGGAAGTCCTGCGCCTCCTCGGTGACTGGTGTTCCTTCTTCATCCTCGGTAAGATATACTGCAAAATTGCTATACTAAGGATTCAATTTTGTGAAAGGTAACCCTTCATCGATATAATTTATGACTGAGACATCTTTGGTAAGGTGAAGGTCAAGGCTATTGATCCTTTCTCAAAGTCACAAAGTATCTCATTTGGAATGATCATTGGTTTGTTGTTTTGCCGAGATGCCCTGCGTCCTAGTGCAAGAGGGGGGATAGAAGTCTTAGGAGAAAAGTCTCCTTGTTGGTTGCAAAATTGATTCGGGACAAAGGGTTCCCTTTCTTTTCTGAGATTTTTTGATTTTTTTAGATTTTATATTTCTGAATTTTTAGGGTTTTCTGCTTTTTCTATTTTTTTTGTTTTCGATAGTAGATATGGTACAAAGTCGGTCGCCTCAAGAAGCGCTGGGGGAGCTGCATCCTCTAACTGAGGGAGCGAGACAACTGCTGGAGCCTTTCGAGTGATTCTTTGAGAAATGTGGACTTGTTCTGAATTTGGCATTTTTTTTAGAGTCCTCATGTGATGAGATCTTTTGAATAAGCAACTGGTGACAATGGCACTGACGTTCGGATTTCTTCTATCACATTGATCGCCTCATCTTTGAAGAAGCTCTAGAGGTCATAATTGGTTAAACTATCATCTTCTGAGTTATAATGTAATTACTCCTCCTGTCGAGGGTGACCTCCTAAGGGATCTTTAGGGATAGTGAACTCTCTCCCTTGAACTTCATAGTATGTTAAGATGGACACGCACGTTCGGCAATGAGGTTGATAATGGTGATAAATGCAAGGAGATTTTCAAGGGCATTCCCATCCTTCTGAGTTGGAGTCAGGGCTGGTAACAAACTCGTCTTCTTGATCTGACAATGCCTGAAGTCCTTGGTTGGCCTGCTCTGCTAACTCGAGTGTAGGGAGGTCTATCTAGTAGTCATCGCTCGGAGGAGGTTGCCACTCTTCCTCGAGAGATTTTCAAAATATTTGGAGTTGTGGCGCATCTGGGGGTGGAGTGTCTAGTTCGAGTTCTTCCTCAAACTCAATAAGAGCTACGTGAGTATTTTCTTTGGGTCGACCAGATGGTTGTTGGAATTTTCTTCTTCTTACACCGGTAGCTGAGCTAGTAGGCCATTACTTGCTTTTATCGTTACAAGGTCGGAATCATTCAATCTTACTATTGCGGACTGTCAGATCCAGCTAGCTAAACATTCTAATATGTTGGTGCATGCCCTGCAGTAGGATTGATATGGGTGAGCGATACAAGGGGAGTCCTACGGGCGATCCCATCCTTCAAGGCTAAGGTCGAGGCGGATGCTATGCGAGCTAAAATCTTCTTGTGGGGTGTCATCCTCTACTCATGTTGAGTGTTAGCACTCTTCACCATCTTACAAGGCTGCTATGTTAAAATCTTCATCATCAGTAGATTCCCACTTTCCTACTTGTGGCTCGAGTTCTAGAGGTTCTTCCCTTTTCTCTTCTATAGACTCCTTAGTGTCAAACAAAGGTTTGACTCCCTCGAGTGGTTTGTCGATATTGTCATCTAGGTTTGTCAAATCATTGAATGCTTTAGCTATTCGTTCAATCTCCGCTTCTTGGGAAGTAGTGAAAGATACTTCCTTCTGCCTTGGTATATCGGCTTTCTCAGTGGTCCTATAGATGAAGTGGTCATATAGAGACCACTTCGGTGAGGTAGGGAACAAGTCAGCTTGTGGGCCGTCCGATTGGTAACCTAACCCTATGTGTTTGTGTATTTTCCTTAGGATGACAGGCCCTATACGACCTTGCTTATTTTTACCGAGTTCGGTGTGGGGGATGTACTCAAGCTAATACATAAGGTCCTGACCTTTTGTCGCGGTTGGGTTGATGTCAGAGTTTGGCGAGGTCTGGGCCAACCTCTCTTCTCATCAAATTTTGTTGACGCGTTGGGGGAGAACTAGGAGGGGTAGGGGGACAGACTTCTGCAACGGTTACCTCATCGGGGATTCAGGTCTTCTAAATATGGCCCGTGTTTAACACAGAATCATGGGTTGTCGGGATGCTTGTCGTATAATCAGTGTTCATCTCCTGGAGGAGTGCATTAGCATATATACGGACGATGGAGTCCTCGTAGGGGAATTTGACGCATTGGTGGTATGTGGATGCGACGACCTTCATAGACTCTAACCACATTCTTCCTAAGATAAGATTGTAAGTACTGAAAGAATCAGAAACATGGAAAGTGACATCTTTTGTTATAGGTCCAAGGCGAGCCTAGAGTTTGATAGTTCCTTTGACAAAACGACGCGATCCGTCATAAGCTATAAGAGACAGTGTGGAGGGCCTGACATCCTATTTCATGTATTCGAGCATCTTTAACGTTGTGATAGGGCATATGTTAAAAATACCATTTTTCACCTCCTAACCTGACTTTTGGTAGACCCTTAAGCTGCCTAATAAGGTGTTTTAAGTGTGTTTTATAGATAAGCAATAAATTGTAGCTTAATACAGATATTCAATTAAAATAGCCCAAGAAGCACTGTGCTACCTAATTAGAAAGGCCTGAGACCAAGTCCAGCTACAAGGAAGAAAGATTGAACCTACTAAGGGGTAGCTGAGTATTGAACAAAGAAAGAACAACACACCCAAGATGTGTGCCAGTTGGGGAAGCACTGAAAATATGCTGTCAAGAGGTTCCATGAAGCTATCGAGAGCTCCACAGCACCTGTTGAGAAGTTCTGAGAGCAAGGAATGAAGCTATTGAGAGGTACTGAGTTGAAAAGATGAAGATCTCTAGAGGTTCCAACACCTACCGAGAGGTTGGAACTACAGACGTGGATCCCATCGAGAGGATACTTCAAGGTAGAGATGAAGTTGAGAGGTTTCAGATACTTATCACGAGATTCAACTGAACCTGTCGAGCAGTGCAAGATAACCTATCAACAACTTACTTGAAACAATGTTCATTCTCGTGAGGATTAAGCCAACCTATCAAGCACTTCACTGAAGATTTTATAACCCGACAACAGGTTGAGTATAACCTGTCGAGAGGATGAACGTGGAACTGGGCAGAACGAAGAAATAAGCCTTCAATCCTATCGATAAGTTTAAAATCAACCTCTCGAGATGTTCTCCCAAGCTATCAACAGGATCTTCATTAACCTATCAAGATGTGTCCAAACCTATCGAGAGCTACTTCAATCCTGTCGAGAAGTTAGCGAAGCTGTCGAAAGCCAATGCAACCTATCAACGTGAACATAAAGCAGATCTAAAACTTGTCGAGAGGTTCCCTGAACTTCTTGACACTCGTTTTGGTAACTTCCCAGAGCATTTCTTCAGCAACTGCCACTTCCAAAAAAATTTGCACAAGTTTCAAAGCACTTCAGCAACCCCTAGGGGTATTTTTGGCATTCAACTATGCACGATTGGAAACCCTAACGGCCTCACATACATTTACAGATGAGAGCCAATGAGAGAAGAGCTTCTAGAAGTGAAATCGGCCACATCAACAGCCCAGAATAACAAAATTATTCCCTTGTACTCTGATTGGCTGAAACGGATCTGAGGATAGAGGAGGAGAGTATAAAAGCTTGAAGAAAATACAGAACAACAATCCATAATTTAAGAGAGCCAGAGCCTAGTGCGAGATCCATTTTTCCCTCTAAATTCTCTCTTATTCTTCTTCCTTCTCCCATTCTCTCTTTAGCCAATCATGAGTGGCTAAACTCTTTTCAGTAGTTAGGGTGAGGTCTTGAGCTGTAAATTGAGAGATTTAAAGGCTTGTAAGAAACTGTATATTACACAGATTGCATATCTGGGCCCAATAGTATTATAAGTTTGCAATATAATTGTGGGTTTTAAAGGTGATTTTAATCTATATTTCACTTCTTCATATTTGATTTCCCAGGATTGGATACCCCTGCGGATGTCAGCCAGAAATGGGGAGTTGATAGCCTGGCATCTGTAGCATCTGTAATGGTTTACCTATTCTAATCAAGATCAATAGATTAGAGCAATCTTGGGGATGAATTGTATTTAGTAGAAGGGCAGATCATAAACTTAGGGTTGTATCTAGTAGAAGGGCAGATCCTAACCTCAGGATTGTTTTGATCCATTGGTGGAGATTGGATTCTGATACCTCACCTCTGTCGGGAGAACATGGGTAGATCAATAGGTTGGAGTAATCTTGGAGATGAATCGTATCTAGTAGAAGGGCAGATTATAAACTTAAGACTGTATCCAGCAGAAGGGCAGATCCTAACCTCAGGATTGCTTTGATCCATTGGTGGATTCAGGGGAACCTGGGAAGCTTGGAGCCAGAAACGAGGATTGTTGCAAATCAGTTATCTGCATTGCCTTTGATTCCTTTGATTTTCAGTAAGAGACCAATATCCCTAGCTGCTGTTCTCACCCTCTTGAATTTTCATCTCTTCTATATCTCCCCTTATCTTTGTGTTTGATTAGATCTGGATCAATAACAGTTATCTTTTATAGTTTGTAGTTAAAGTGATAAAACCATAAAACCTGTCATCTTTCCTGCTTTTGTTTAGTTTAAATTAGGATAGAGTGCCAAATCTACCATAAATATGGAGATTTATCATCCTTTAAAATACATTTCCCTATCGACATACCCTTACCTTTTAAAACTTGCTACAACAGCCCTGGTTCTTGCAGGACTGATTACTCACCTTGATTCAATATTGCTATAATTTGTGCAGTTAATCTGTTGTTTTAATCATATAATAATCGCAAGGCGGGCAGCACAACAAGTTTTTGGCACTGCTGTTGGGGATCTGTATTTTTAAAAGAGGTAGACATAAGTTTTCTCTTTTTTAGATTTAGATTTTTCATTGATTGTTAAGTGCTTGATTAATTGCTGCTTTAGTTTTTGTTGTAGTTTCACTCTGTTTCAAATCTGGATCTGTGGAGCTAAGAGGAGCTCTATATTACTTGGAAGAACAAGCATTGCTTAAGTTTGCATCTCTTAACTTTGTGTATATTCCTAGATCTCTAGTAGAGTAGATCTGCAATTTTGTAGTTGTCTATCTTGTGATTATTTTACTGATCTTTATACTGTGATTTTTTGTGTTGTACTTGATTTCTGTTGTGTGTATGCTTGGGAGGAGATCTCTTAATCCAGAGATTGCTCCTGTGAATCTTGAAGTTGAAATACTTCTCAGACCTAAGCATCATGTACACACTTTTATGGCTAATAATCCTGCAATGGGTGAACAACTTAAAACACTAAAGGAATTTAATGCACCAGGGGTGTACAATTCTCCCTTCTTCATTCAATTCCCTGTTGTTCAAGGAAACTATAAGATCAAGTCTTCTATCATACAAATGTTACCCTCATACCATGGCCTGAGCAAAGAAGACCCATATAAGCATATTGATGAATTTTTGGGACTATGTACTACCTTCAATATTATAAGTTTGGGGGAGGAAGCAACCAAGTTGAGACTCTTACCTTTTTCACTAAAGGATAGAGCCAAAACTTGGTTGTCAATGCTCCCAACCAACAGTATTCAGTCCTGAAATGATCTTCAATGTCAGTTTTTAGCTAAGTTTTTCCCCATGTCCAAAACAAGTCAATTGAGGAAGAGCATTATCTCATTTGCTCAAGCCCCAACTATAGATTTTCACCAAGCCTGGGAGAGATTTAGAGAACTCTTGAAGCAATGTCCCCATCATCAGATTCCTGAATGGCAACTTGTCCAAAGTTTCTATCAAGGAATTGATCCTAAAAGCATGGATATGGTTGATGCTTCTTGTGGTGGTACATACCTCCACAAGACAGCAGATGAGGCTTGGGAGTTATTTGATATCATCAGTGAAAACTCCATGCAAAGGAAGACCTAGGCAAGAGATGTTAAGACACTTAGATTGGTGAGAGAAAATACTACCAGAGGGAAAATGTATGAGGTGAGTGGACATAATGATTTGGAGAGAAAAGTAGACAGTTTGACTCAAAAGTTTGATAAGGTTATGGGAGCAATGCAGTCTCCAATGGTTGCCAAAGTGGAGGAGGCATGCATCATATGCCAGTCTCCCACTCACTCCCTTGAGGAATGTCCCTCAACTGCCCAATTTCTAGATTTTGTGATGGAACATGTGAATGCTGCTCAGTCCTATGGACAACAGCCTACTGCTGGTTATCATTGGAGAAACTACCCCAACTTGAGGTGGAGACAAGACAATTTTTAAAACCAGCAGCAACAACAGGCACAACAGTTCATGCCTTATAGGAACACCCAAGCATACCAGTAGAATTACTTTTCAAGACCCCAATACCAGCAACCTATGGCCCAGCCAATGGTTCAGCCTGTGTATCAAAGTGCACCAGCCCCAACACCCTCTAGGTCCCTCACATTTGACGAACAAGTTCTGGCTTCACTGCAGAATTTAAGCCCTTTATCTCAAACTCTTAACTCCCACAGTCAAAGCACCAAGAAGATAGGGGACCACCTTAGTAAGCTATCTAATTCTTTGGCTAAGAGAGAAGAGGGGAGACTACCCAGTCAGCCCATGAACTATCCAAAGGATCCATACATGGTTGGTGAGACTTCTTCTCATGAGGAAGTCAAATCTGTCACCACCTTGAGGAGTGGGAAGCTGGTGGATAAGCAAGTTGGTATTGAGCCTGATGAGTCAAGTGCAAAAAATGAGGAAACAACCAATAAAAAGATGCAGCAGGAGAAGCATATAATAAATAAGGGGGTGATATGCCCCAATAGAAAATTGAAAATAAAAATAAAGAAAAATCTGATGAACTTGCTGAGGCTGCAAATGGGAGGATAGTTCCCCATTTGCCATTTCCTAATGCATTAAAAGCAGCTTCTCCTTTTGACAAGGGGAATGCTAAGGTTGAGGAAATGATGGAAACTTTCAAATAAGTAAAGATCAACTTGCCTTTACTTGATGCCATCAAGCAAGTTCCAGCCTATACAAAAATTTTGAAAGAATTGTGCACCCACAAAAGACAGTCTAGGATACACTTATCCAAGAAGGTTTTTTGTGCTGAGAAAGTGAATCAAGTGTTGTCTATTGCACCTCCAACCAAGCTTCAAGACCCTTGAGTCCCTACAATCCCCTGCATCATTGGAGATCGCACCATTAAAAAAGCTTTACTAGACCTGGGAGCTAGTGTGAATTTGCTTCCATACTCAGTTTATGAGAAGCTGGGCCTAGGAGAGTTGAAGCCCACACATGTGGTCTTACAACTAGCTGACAGGTCTAAGAGGAAACCAATGGGATAGAGGATGTGTTGGTTAAAGTGATAAATTTTTTTACCCAGCTGATTTTCTAGTGCTAGATATGGAACCAAGTGTGCCAGCTCCATCCCTGTGATCTAGGGTAGGTCATTTTTTACCACTATAAATGCATGTATACAATGTAGATAAGGTGAAATGGAGGTTACTTTTGACAACATGAAGGTTAAATTGAATGTTTACAATGCAACCAATCAGCCTCACTTGGATAGTGATGATTGCTTTTTAATTGATGTTTCTAATGAGCTTGTGAAAGAGGATTTGCCTAAGCTGCTGCATTGTAATGATCTTTGTGACGATGTTAGTGATTTTTTTGAAAATGTGGTGGAGCTTATACTAACCATTCGCTATCATGAACCTCCATGACATGAATGAGTTTCAACAAATGTACACTATGTATAATAAATTATGTGTTGGGTTATTTATTTTTTCTAATTTTTTCTGTCTTTGTTTCAATTCTGTGTGGCTTTGTACATAAATTTTCCATGTCTGTCTGTACCTCAGGTAGGATAATAAGTCAAAGTTGTGAAGTGAACAGAGTTGGAGTGTCAAATCTATTGGGGAATGAACTGGGAACTGATTACAAGCCTCTTTCAACTGAAATACAACCTGTCGATAAGTTCTATGAACATGTCGACAGGTTCTGAGAGTTCTCAGTCTGCATTTCGATAAGATCTAGAAGCTGTCGAGAGGTGTAAATTAATTATTGATAGGCTCTGAAGTTATAAAGTTGATTATCAAGAGGATCTGTGAAGGTTTCAACAGGTTCTGATGATTTTAGTTGAATTCTCAATAGGATTAGAATACTTATCAAGAGGTTTACGTGTTGGATTTAAAGTACCTGTCGAGAGGTTTTGTGAACCTCTCGAAATGATCCTCTTTACAACCTTGAACCTGTCGACAAGATGGAATGAACCTCTCGAAAAGCTGGCTTCTGTCTTCTTCAACTGGTCGACAGGATTGTGTGGACCTCTTTCGAGGATCTATCACTTTACACTTCTTGACAGGATGCATCAACCTGTAGACAACTTGTCTCAATCTTGTCGAAGCTCGTTCTCCATTGTTTTTAACCTAACGACAACTCCACTTTTGCCATTCGACAGCTTCCCTCTGAGTTTTAAGGCTTCTCTGGCGATTGTTCTAGTTTTCTCTTTATCTCTCTACCTCACTGGTTGCTACTCTAAACACATTACCACTACTCTAACTGATTTTATTTCCTCAGGGCTACATTTTGCACCTAGTCTGAGTTCATTTGGCATCGTGCACAGCATGATCTGAGAAACCCTAGTTTTCTATTGGTAAGTTATTCAACTTCTCTTGTGATTTCCAAGCTTTGCATTTCAATCTTTAGTTTGTCTGGGTCATTTGAGCATTCAAGAGGTCTTTGTGGTGATTGCTATTGAATTCGTGGTGATTGATATTGTGTTGATTACGTAATGGCTGGTCAAGAAGACACATTGGCTAATCTTTTCAAGGTGCCCTCCAATTCTGCCACCAAACCCACTTGGAAGTCTAGTAGGCAAACCACAAAGCCTAAGGAAACCCCACCTGTAAAAAGGAAGCTTGTCATGGAGGAAGCTGAAAAAATTGTGAAAACCAAGAAGGCTAAGAAATCTAAGAAGGCCCAAAGTAGTGAAGACATTGTTCAGGAAGCCCCTGAGACATAATCAAACCTTGTGCCTGGAATTTCGGAGGCTGAGCCTAACCCTGAATTGGAGCTTGAAGGCCCTTTGCTTAGATCCACACCCAATGAAATTGTGGATACATTAGATCTGATCCCAGAGACCATTGTTGACACCCCCTATTTCTCTAAGGTAGAGGAGTGTTAGGAAACTTTGAGTTATCTGGTGAGGGAAGGTCTGACACCCATGTTGAGCCCACTGAATGAAAAATCTTACCCAAGGCTAGTTAAGTTGTGGTATTAGAATCTCAGGAAACAAACCAAGCTAGATTCACTTGAGCCATGCGTTGCAATTTTAATTGATCATATGGAGATGGTGGTGGACTACAGAGATATAGGGATAGTATTGGGGTCCCTTCTGTTTTTTATCCAGTTTATGGCCTCGCTACACGTGAGAGTGTCTCCTTCAAAGCAATGGCTCGGCACCTCACTCAAGGCATTGTGAGGACTGAGGAGTCAATTATGAGAAGAGATTTACCTCCCAACATGCATTTCTTTGATTCAATTGTGAGAAAAAATATCTATATGAGTGGGCACCAATAAGAGAGGAGAGTTCCAATAGTGGATGCCTTATACTTCTTCTCCAAAGGCCAATTCATAAATGTTACTCATTTGGTGTTTGAGGCAATGGTGGATGTGAATGACAAGTGTAGGAAGGCTCAAGTCTTACCAGGGCTACCCTACAGTAGGCTCATTACTGTCCTGCTCAAGAGGAAATAATTTATTTTCAAAGAGGGGGAGGAAGTGGAGAAGGTGACCCCTAAAGCATTTGAGAAAAGGGCCCGGTCTACCAGTCAGATCCTCATTGGCAAGAGAGAAAACAAGTCCAGTGAAGACATTGAGGTATAAGCTCCACATGCAGCCCCATTTGCTGCTGTGAACTCAGAGCCTCACTCTACAGCTGTCACTACTTCCATCCCTCCATCTGAAACCTCTGCAGCAATCTCTTCTGAGCTTGTGCTCACATCTGTTACCCCTCCACTTGTGCCTTAAGTTGTTCCAGTTGTATCCTCTGTCAGCTCTGAGAGGGCCAGCCTCACCACCATCCATATTGGTTTCCCCACCTTTCATTCCAATCTCCATACCTTCCAGCACTTTAGCATTCATCTCCACCATCACCACACCAACACCTCTATCCATTCCTTTTACCATTGACCCAATCCCTACCTTACCTTCACTCACCATTCCAGCCAGCCCATCCATTTTAGCCACCCCACCTTTGAGCCCTGCACCAACTTCATCAACTGGCCCAGCCACTTCTTCCCCTCCTTTCGTTCCCTTTGAATTTGACCCTACTTTTCCCATCTCACCTCCACACACCCAGGACCAATTGACCACTGAGGGTTTTTCATCCCTGATAAAATCCATTGTGGAGAATATTGGTCATGGTTACACTCCCTTACCTGACTCTCTACAACCTACCCACTCATCCACCCCACCTTTTGACCATACCCACACTTCCTCTTTCCAACCAATTCCACCAATCCAACCCACGACCCCTGACACACCTGACCCTTTACCAAAAATCCTTCAAATTTTACTTTCCCTTCAATCACAAGTGATGGCCAATAACCAATCCCAATCATCAATTGAGGCCACACTCCAAGCCACGAACTCCACACACCACAGCCAATCCTCTGCCATCTAGCCTCCAAGCTATCCACTCCACCTTGCAACTTTTAACCAAACCTTCCCAACAACCAGCCATCCCTTCTCCTACCTATAAGGATGCCTCTACTCAAACTACACCTGAACCAGAACCCCAGCCTGCCCCTACCCTACCTCCCATTATTCCCCCATCTGTTGTAGTTGCCTCGGATGATGCCACAGATGTGGCAGACCTTCTCCCAATCCACACTGACCCAGATCCGACACTTACATCCCCTCAGTCCATACTCCCTGCCTCTTCCTTTCCCTTGCCTCCTCTATACTCTACCCACTTCCATATCATGAAACAAAACCCTTACCTCAAGAAGGATGTGGTGTGAGGAATGGCTACCCTCCGCAGATCAATTGAGATGCCTTATAAAGTAAAGATTGAGCAAATGATTGTGAATTACAACTAGGAAATGTCGAAGATCTCCAAGGGCTGGGAAACCATTTTACTCCACTATAAAGCTGAAAAGCTCATTGCAGCTTCTGAGAAATCAAGAACTGATGGATTAGAGGAGAGGTTGGCTGCCTCCAAAGCGTGCAACAAGGCAACCCGAGAATTGTACGACACTAAAGTTGCACTGTTTGAGAAGAAGATTGAAATCCTTGAAAGAAAAATTGCTAGCTTAACTGTCGGATAGCCTACACAGACTGTTGAGCCTGCCCCAACTAAAGAAGAAGAAATAGCAGCCTAGTCTGATTAGGCAGCTATCATAAAAAGAAAGACCAAGGCTGAGACACAAGCTAAAAAATTACAAAGGAAGGCAAGGTTGAGAGCTGAGTATAATAAGATAACTGCCAAATATGGTTGGGAGCCAAAGCCCCCCTCTAGCTCTGACTCAGATCCTGATTCTACGTAGGATGTATATAGTCATATTTAGAGTTGTACAGTTAGGATATTTTTGTAGAATCACTTGTCGAACACTTTCCTTTACATTATGCATGTTTTTATACTATAATAGAATTTCTCTTCAGTCTATTCACTGTGATCCTCTTGCTTTCTTTCTGTTTTCTTGTCCATTTTCTTATCCTTAATCATGTGTTTTACTTCCTGCTAGTTTTTATTTTGTTTGTGTATTAATGTTCTTTGTTTAGCTGCTGTGTAGTTGTTTATTTTTCTTCCCTTGTTTCTTTGTATATGTTTCTCTCTTGCTGCATATTTTCCTATCTTCCAAGTAGTGAGGACACTGCTCCTCATAGGTTTGGGGGTGTGGCAAGGTTTGCCAATGGATAGTTAATGGTAGTGGAGCAAGGTTTTAACAAAATTGAGAAAATAAAATAATTTCACACCTGATATTTTATATATAGAGGAAATTAAAAACTTTTTAAAACTGAAACATGTTATAGCTCTAACACTTTAATGAAGCAAATATTAGGTATTTTTTATAAAATGTGTGCTTAGTGAACTTAAGAAGAGAGGAGATTTTGAGAATATGCCCCAGAAATCTTATGGAAGACAATACCAGTGAGATTTGGGCCTGAAAATTTTATTTTTTTCTTGAAGAGTGTTTGGAAATTTTCTTCTGCTCTAAGGACTGATTGGATCTACCTCTGCTCACTAGAAGTTAGGTAAATCCAAGTTGAAATAGCTTGGCAGCATTCATGACATTTGAGACATGAAGTAAGGCCATCCTTTGGATAGTTTGAGCTTAAAATTTCCTTATCCTTTGAACTACCCTTGATACACACCATTTGAGGCTTAAAAATCCAAGCTTTCTTTGACAAAAACCAGAGTACTTGAACCCAAGCCTCAGTGACCTGATTCAGCCTGACCCTCACTCTGAGATTTCAAAAGGTAAAGGAGAAGAAGTTGAAGAAGGTGGAGCTGGTTCAACATTTGGTGGAAGAAGAAGAAAGCACAGTTGATGACAACAGTGTATTAGAAGTACAGTTGTCGCATTCCAACCAATGAACAGAAAAATAGAAAAATAAAATAAAATAAAAAAAGAGAAAAAGCATACAAAAAGAAAAGAAAAATAGAAAAAGCAAAACAAAAGAGTGATAAGAGAGAAGTCATTTCATTCGATATTTTGAAAAAGAAGATTAGAAACTGATCACTTCAAATCTGAAAATTCAAGAAAGAAGATGGAACTACGCTGAAATGAAGGTTGTGAAGTTGCAAATCACCTCCCTACCTTGTTGATTTCTCAATTTTGAATCCTATTCCACCCTTTTATTCTTTGAAAACTTCACCCATAAGCCACATTACAATCCAATAAAAAGTCCTTACTGATCTGAATTAGATTGAATTGTCATGTGGAGACAAGGATTTGCTTGATCTATGGTGTAAAGAGTTAGAAAATTTCAGAAATTAGAGCAATGCCTATGCTCATGCTTGCATTCCTATTCGAGGGTTGCAACTGCTCTTGAGCTGTGTGAATTGATGCACCCTTCTGTTTTTATTAAGAGAGACAGCCCTAGTGAGTTTTGGGCCTAAAATTAGGATTGATGGGGCCATTATCAGAACAAGATTCTCAATTTGAGGGTAAGCTTTGTATTAATTTTCATGCAAAAATACCTTGACATGAACTGATTGATTATGAAGGAATTACAACATAATTTTAGTTTTAAACTGTCATGTTTTTGCTGAGAACCCTTTAAAACTGAATAGACAAGGTGTGGAATGAATTTTTATATTGCTTGAATTTTGTTTTAACATGCTGCACTAATATTAACTGAATCATTGGAGAAGTTTGCGGGTAACTTCACTGTAAACCCTCAGGAGACTTCACTCCTCCACTAGGGATCACCTAGGGCTTTAAAAGGCTTGATGCATATGCTAAATGCATCTGTGTTTTTGTGTTCCCTATAAAAGTGACATTTTTATTTTCAATAATTGTTTTTACTTTCTCTTTTCCTCAGGGACTAGCAAAGCTTAGGTTTGGGGGTGTATTAGGCAGTGATAAATACCATTTTTCACCTCCTAACCTGACCTTTGGTGGACCCTTGAGCTGACTAATAAGGTATTTTAAGTGTGTTTTGTAGATAAGCAATAAATTGCAGCTTAATACAGATATTCAATTAAAATAGCCCAAGAAGCACTGTGCTATCGAATTGAAAAGGCTTGAGACCAAGTCCAGCTGCAAGGAAGAAAGATTGAACCTACTAAGGGGTAGCTGAGTGTTGAACAAAAGAAGAACAACATACCCAAGATGTGTGCCAGCTGGGGAAGCACTGAAAATATGCTGTCAAGAGGTTCCATGAAGCTGTCGAGAGCTCCACAGCACCTGTCGAGAAGTTCTGAGTAAGGAATGAAGCTGTCAAGAGGTACTGAGTTGAAAAGATGAAGATCTCGAGAGGTTCTAGCACCTACCGAGAGGTTGGAAGTACAGACGTGGATCTCGTCGAGAGGATACTTCAAGGTACAGATGAAGTCAAGAGGTTCCAGATACTTATCGTGAGATTCAACTGAACCTGTCGAGCAATGCAAGATAACCTATCGACAACTTACCTGGAGCAACGTTCATTCTCGTGAGGATTGAGCCAACCTATCGAGCACGTCACTGAAGATTTTATAATTCGGTGACAGGTTGAGTATAACCTGTCGAGAGGATGAACGTGGAACTGGATAGAACGAAGAAATAAGCCTTCAATCTTATCGACAAGTTCAAAATCAACCTCTCGAGATGTTCTCCCAAGCTGTCGACAGGATCTTCATTAACCTGTCTAAATGTGTCCAAATCTATCGAGAGCTACTTCAATCCTATCAAGAAGTTTGCGAAGCTGTCGAAAGCCAATGCAACCTATCGAGGTGAATTCTGTGCACGAGTTCTAAAGCACTTCAACGACCCCTAGGTGTATTTTTAGCATTCAACTGCACATGATTGGAAACCCTAACGGCCTCACATGCATTTGCCAGATGAGAGCCAATAAGAGAAGAGCTTTTAGAAGAGAAATCAGTCACATCAGTAGCCCAGAATAATAGAATTATTCTCTTGCACTCTGATTGGTTGAAACAGATCTGAGGACAGAGGAGGAGAGTATAAAAGCTTGAAGAAAATACATAACAACCATCCAAAATTTGAGAGAACCAGAGCCTAGTGCGAGATCCATTTTTCCCTCAAAAGTCTCCCTCCTTCTTCCTTCTCCCATTCTCTTTTTAGCCAATCATGAGTGGCTAAACTCTTTTTAGTAGTTAGGGTGAGGTCTTGAGCTATAAATTGAGAGATTCAAAGGCTTGTAAGAAACTGTATATTGCATAGATTGCAGATCTGGGCACAATAGTATTATAAGTTTATAATATAATTATGGGTTTTAAAAGTAATTCTAATCTATATTTGACTTCTTCATATTTGATTTCCCTGGATTGGATACTCCTGCGGATGCCAGCCAGAAATGGGGAGCTGGTAGCCTAGCATCTGTAATGGTTTACCTATTCCAATCAAGATCAATAGATTGGAGCAATCTCAGGGATGAATTGTATCCAGTAAAAGGGCAGATCATAAACTTAGGGTTGTATCCAGTAGAAGGGCAGATCCTAACCTTAGGATTGTTTTGATCCATTGGTGGAGATTGGATTCTTATACCTCACCTCTGCGGGAGAACCTGGGTAGATCAATAGGTTGGAGTAATCTCGAGGATGAACTCTATCCAGTAGAAGGGCAGATCATAAACTTAGGACTGTATCCAGCAGAAGGGCAGATCCTAACCTCAGGATTGGTTTGATCCATTGGTGGATTCGGGGAACTTGGGAAGTTTAGAGTCAAAAAAGAGGATTGTTGCAAATCAGTTCTCTGCATTGCCTTTGATTCCTTTAATTTTCAGTAAGAGACCAATATCCCTAGTTGTTGTTCTCACCCTCTTGAATTTTCATGTCTTCTATATCTCCCCTTATCTCTATGTTTGATTCAATCTGGATCAAGAGCAATTATCTTTTGTAGTTTGCAGTTAAAGTGACAAAATCATAAAACATCTCCTCTTTCCTGCTTTAGTTTAGTTTAAATTAGGATAGAGTGTCAGATCTATCACAGATCTGGAGATTTACCATCCTTTGGAAAACATTTCCCTATGGACATACCCTTACTTACCTTTTAAAACTTGCTATAACAGTCCTGATTCTTGCAGGACTGGTTGCTCACCTTGATTCAACATTACTATAATTTATGCAATTAATCTGCTATTTTAATCATATAATAATCACATGGTGGGCAGCATAACAGCAGATGTTGAGTCTTGCTCCTATATCGACCAATGCATGGGGTACAGAGAATCCTTTGATTATGACCGTGAGGTATATGGGAGCTGAGCTTCTGCGGAGTGACTCTTTAGGCATGTCTGCGTCCGTGAAAGTGAGTGCCGGAGGTTATGCCATGACCGAGGCGATTTGGTGTAGCTCATCCAATGTTGTGTCCTCATCTACTTGTGTGTCTTCAAGCATCTTGATCAGCAGTCAATGATGGTCAGGCGATTTCTTGATGAGTTCTAGTATTGATATCTGAGCCGGAATCCTTTGAAGATGCCGCAGAAGGTCATATTCTTGTCCTAGCTCGAGTGCAGTTTCTTTGCCTTGCCGATGAGCCTTGGCTGCGGGTGGTTAGAATGGTTGAGGTGCAGGGATTGGTGGAGGGATAATGTGAGGTGGGGGAGGCAAGATTCTCTTTCTCTCACATTCCCCTCTGGTAGTTGTGCGTTCGTGGAATCCTTATTTCGAGAAAAAGGTGGAGGTGGATAATTGGTTCCTGAAGGATCGGGCAAGTCGGTTGTTGACCGAGTTTGGTGTTGCTCGACACTGTGAAGTGAGTGAAATTCAAGGACAACGTGTACTTGCAGTGTGCCGCTCCAAGGTGGGAGGTACTGTGTATAATCCTCTTCTTCTAGGAAAGCAGAGACTAGTGTCTCGCACGGGTCAGGATATTCTTCTTATTCGCTCTCTTCTGTGTTAGGCAAAGACACAGTCCTTGTCTTGTCTTTTTGGCTTGGGGCCTTTCGAGTGCCACTGTCTACCCATGTGACAATTTGGGCTATAGTTTGAAGAACATGATCTCCATACTCGATCTCCGAACCAGATGAGGGGAGCGGCGATGGTGTTGGTTTAAGATTTGGAGGGGTTAAAGGTTCCGGTGGGCGACTATGGAGAAATGGTCTTCGAGCCTTGAAGGAGTGAACTCGTATCTGAGTAAATTTTGGATAAGGAGGTGGGCTCGGCGGGGCGATTCGGGTGATCAAGGCCGAAGGGTGCGGGGGTGAAAGAGCTCTCATAGGGGTGGAAAAAGTGTTTGAGGGTTGGATGCGAGTGATTAGGGTGGAGGGCTGGAAAGGATTGACCGAGGAGGTCCACGGTGGTGACCTGGGCCGGTGTTCCTTGGTTGTGGTTGGGCATGGGGTTATTAATGATTCCTATGTTCTATTGGGGTTGATTATTTTTAGGGTTCAGATTTCGGAGCACTTCCCAATCAATTTAGTTTTGGTCATTTATATCATAGACATCCCAGAGGACCTAACAGTCTTCCAAATCGTGTCCCACATATCAATGAAATGCACAGTATTTGCTATAGTCTAGATTTATGGGCCAGGGTTGGGGTCTTTCCTAGGGGAATCAGAGGAGGTTTTAAGTGTTAAGGAGGCAGAAGATGTTGGGAATTGTGTCAGGTAAAGGGGGATAGTGTTCCCGCCTCAACTGGTAAGGGCCTCTAGTTGGGTTGAAGTTTTATGATGGGGTACGTTACTATAGCTTTGCATGTGGGCCGGTCGATTCTGTGTTGTATTCTGGATCTGGTAAGCATTGGAATATTGGTTTTTGTTCTGGTATTGGCCCTGATTCTAGTTCTGGCCTTGGTTTTGGTTCATGTATTTTTGTTGATCGCGCCTTGGTTTTGGTTTGTGTACCGTTGTTGGTTTTAATTCTGCCTGAAATTTCTCGCCTGGAAGTTTCCGTTCCTGGAGTTCTGTCCTTGGTTGACAGCGGTGTTAACTTGCTCGGTTCTTGAGGCCTTCTTGCTATTTTTTGACTTTGATTCACCGAAAGAGCCTACTTTCAACATGACTATGGATAGGGCGAGGTCTCCACCTTTTATGTGTCACGCTAGTCGGGATGCCCGGGAGTGGAGTGCAATGAAGTCGAGACAGTCGCTTATGACGAGCACGCTCTATAATGGCTTTCTAGTGTTATCGATGGTAATGTCAATCAAGTCTTTCTCTTTCATCGAGGTGTCAGTCCTAGCAATGAGCTTCCTCCATCTGACAACGAAGTCGGGGAACTCTTCATCGGGTCCTTGTTTTGTCACCATTAGATCGCTGAGAGTGACTGTCTCTTGGATCAAGTGCTTATATTGGTCTAAGAATTGACCGACTAAATCATCAAATGTATCTATCTTATATAGCGGGAGTCCCGTAAACCAATCAAGAGCTTCTCCTTCTAATGAGCGTTGGAAATAATGGATGAGAAGTCCTTGATTATCGCTTATGGGTTGACAATCATTGTAAAAGAGGGCCAACTGATGGTTTGGATTTCCTGTGCCGTTCTATTTGGTAAATTTCGACAGTTTGAACCCCGTCGATAAGTTAAATTCAACATCCCGATAAAATTTATCAAATTCGAATGAGTTACTAGGGCATTCCCTCTTGGCCATGTATTAATCGAGCATCTTGGGGAGATCTTCAATCTTGATGGTGCCGTCTTTTGGAGCAACCTATGAGCAAACCTTGTCTGGAGAATCATCATTGAAGAATGTGTGAGTAGGTTGTCTCAATGGTGAGGCACGGGCTGACACCGTGCTCGGGGTAGGAGGCGCCTCTCTTGTCGTTCTTGTTCTTTTGAATCTTGTCCTGCCCTAATGGTCTCGTATGTGGCAGCCAGTCCTCGAAGTAATTTTCTCAGCGTCATCATCTCCTCTTTGTATTCTCTGGACACTGAGTTCTACGATTTGTTGGGCTCTGAGGTTTTGTCCAGTGTTATTATCTCTCCCGTTATGGTTATTATCAGTGTGTGGGGTAGAGAAGAGATTTTCTTAATCGTCAGCCATGTTAATCTCAGGTTGTCGTAGGCTAGAATCGTAAGGTGATTCTCCCTTGTATACAGGGTTGCCGTGATATCCCCACAATGGAGGGTCTCCTAAACTCACTCTTCGTATACTAGACATCTCGAGTCTTTGACGAAGACTCATATATTTAAGGGAATTCGAAATGATGCGATCAAAAGAGAAAAAGAAATAGAGATAAAAACTATCTAAAAAAGAAAAGTTTGGCAAAAGTGTCCCATCGTGATCACCAGTCTGTTGGTGTGCGCTTTTTCTGGGTTCCTTTCAGTCCCCGTGAATCAGTGGCCCAATTCTGTCTTGAGCGGACTCTGGCAATGCGGTGTTTTGGAAGGTTACAAAATAAAGAGAGGATTTCTAGGAAGGTTCCTAGTTTGTTGTGATCGCTAGCTGCAGATATTTGACGATGCTGCAACACGCCAGTGATCACGCTTTAGAGCGGGTGTGAGTTACTTCTTTATTGAATCGGCGGCCTGCCAACATCAGCAACACTGGCTCTTCTTTATAACTTAGTTTAGTTTTTCTTTCCTTATTATTGCTACAATTCGAATTGGCTTAAGTTTCCTAATTCTACTACTGAGTCCAACTATATGAATCCGTTGTGGTGAATTGATCTATTATTCTAGCATCCTAATCCTGGTGTGAGTCTACTTGGTTTGGGTATTCTAATCTTGTTGGAAATCTAATTAGTTTAGGTGTCCTAATTCTACTGTGATTTTAATGGTCTCCTAATGCTATTAGAAGTCTAATTGATTTTAGTACTTTAGTCTTATTGAAAGTCTAATTAATTAAGTTTCCTAATTTTACTAGAAGTCTAATTAATATTAGTACTTTAATCTTATTAAAAGTCTAATTACTTAAGTTTCCTAAGTTTACTAGAAGTCTAATTAATATTAGTCTCCTAATTGTACTAGGAATGCAAATATGTTAATTCTGGTGAAACTCCAATTAAATCAAGCATACTAATTATACTGAAATTATAAGTAAAGCAATTATACTAATTCTACTAAAATTCTAACTAAAGCAATTATACTAATTGTATTAAAATTTTAATTAAAGCAAGTATACTAATTGCATTAAAACTCTAATTAAAATAATTAACTAATTTTATTAAAATCATAATTAAAGCAATGAATCTAAAATTCTAATTAAAGCAATGAATTAATTGTACTACAAATCTAATTAAAATAAATGAACTAATTTTATTAAACTTTTAGGAAAAGGGGTTTTTGGGCCCGCTATGCTAAAGAGGATTGGCCTCGTTCCCGAGTACCCTCCATAAGCTCCCTTGAGCAAATCGGGTGGCTGAGATTAAAGCAAATTGAATTTTGAATTACAAGATAGTATTTTTTTAGATTTTTAAAATCGATAGTTTTAGATTATAATTATGAATTAAATTATGAAATTAGAAATTAAGAACTTAATTGTAAATTGGGATTTTAAATATCTTAAATTGAGGAATTAAACTAAAATTTAAAGTCTAAGGGCTGAATTCGGAATCGAAATCAGAAAATCAGACTGTATGATTAAGGACTGGTTCTAGAAACTAAGAACTAGAACCAAAGATTAATAATAGGACTAGAAATTAAGATTTCCGAACACAATTAAAGTTTAAGATCAGTGATTAAGCTGTCTGATTAAGGACTGGTTCCGGATTCTGAGAACCGGAGCCAGATATTAAAATTATGGTCTAAGAAAAAAGGGTGCTAGGGTCTAAGACTGAAAGTTTAATAGTTATAATTAAAACTAAGGAAAACCTAAATTTAAGAACTAAAAAAAACTTGGGTTGAAAACTAAAGGCTAGATTCTTACCTAAGGCTAGGGCTGTAGAGAGGAATCTTGAAATTTGAAGCTCAGATGCGGAGGACTTGAAGTTTGAATCTCGAAATCATTGTTCTGTATTTGCTCAGTTCTCTCTGTGTTTTTCCATTCTCTAAATTTCCTCGCCTCTCTTTTTTTCGTCTTCTCTTTTTTCCGTCCTCCCTTTGGGGTCGAAATAAAAAGTCTTTTATAGGGTTTTTGCTAATTAAATGCCCTATTTCAGGCGTTTAACTGAATTACGCACCAGTCGCCCGGTGCTTAACCGCTTTTAGTTGGTCACCGACTCAGTGTGCGACCGGCTGATCCAGTCAGTCGAGTTTTCTAGTTCTAATCACGTTAGGACTAATCACACGCCTGGTTTAGGATCCGCAATCCGATTAAGCATTTCACCTGAAGCGCTTAATTGTTGAATCTTGGGGGTCAAGGACTATGAGACTAGGTTGGGCGTAGGCCAATTGTGCGCCGGTGGTGGGGTGCTCAATCCGATCACGCGTGCCACGTGGAACGTGTGATAGAGTTCGAGTCCGGGTCGGGACTAAAATGCCAGACTATTGTTTCAGCTTGCATTTTAACTATATACTCTTGTTTCAATATATAGTCTCCCTACGTTGGGATCTGAGTCGCAGAGCTATTGCTTCAGTGCATGGTCCCCACGTTAGGGTTAGGGGCCTGAGCCACAGAGCTATTGTTCCAGCCTGTGTTCAACCATATACTATTATTTCAGCATATAGTCCCCACATTAGGGTTTAAGGGTATGAAATGTCAGACTATTTTTCAATCTGCATTTTGATTATGTACTATTATTTCAGTATATAGTCTCCCTACGTCGGGATTTGAGCCACAGAGCTATTATTTCAGCTTGTATTCAGCCATGTACTATTGTTTCAGTGCATGATTCCCACATTTGGGTTTAGGGGGCCTGAGCCATAAAGCTATTGTTTCAGCTTGTGTTTAGCCATATACTATTGTTTCAATATATGGTTTCCATATTAGGGTTGCGAAACTTTCAGAGAAGGTAAGTCCTTTCCGAAAAGTCACGGGCAAGGTCAAGGGTTGACCGAACAAATTTGTATATTTTGGAGGGCAAAATGGGGGTGTCTACACTCCCCTATCATCATCTGCTCCAACTCAAAGTAGTTAATTCAAGTTTTTCACTACCCCCAGACTCCATCTCAGAATGAAAAGCATGAAAAACTGAGAACGGAAGAAATCGCACTCAAAACAAACAAACAGGTTGCGAGATATCATAAAAACACAAAAATCTAAGCGCAAGAGAGCAAGGAAGCAAAGAATCAAAGACAAAACTAGAAAGCGTGAGCAAATGAAGGCTCCCACGGTTTATATAGAAGATAAGCTAATCGCGCGCCTGAAAACGGGTGCATAATTGAATTCGGCGCCCTCGCGCCAACGCATAATTCAAATTAAGCATGATATAAAGCGCACGCAAATAGTTGGTCGCCCGCCTAAAAACCAATCACGTGCCCTATGTGCCGCGCGCAAGTCAAAAAGTCACCCGCACAGTGACTGGTTAACTCTTCTATTACACGCATTAAACAGCGCGCGTAATTGGAATATACGCCCACTAATCAACGCGCAATAGCCCTTTAGGACCCTCTCAAAGCCGCCCACCGAACGCAATTCGATTAAGCCTTGCTCCTGCAGCATAATTACCGGCACGACAAAAATATATGTATCAGGGCGGTGGCGAGGATGAGTCCATACACTTGGGCACTCACATTGGACAGTACCTGCAACACAGAATGTACACACACTCTCTGACTTAAGCACATACGCTCAAAAAATGAAAATTCACCTATACACTCATGCACTTGAACACCTAAACACATCAAAGGTTGTATCAAATATACACTAAACCAAACTAAAATATACCCAAACACTTTAGATCCCAAAGAATCTTCAATCGAATTAAAGACATACCCAACTAAATAAATCAAGTAGAATCAATCAAACCAGACCAAAATTAAATAATCAGAAATAAATTTTCATAAATGTCAAAATTATTACAAACTACACCGAGGGCATCCCCTCTGAATATACAAAGTAAAATAAGGATTTGAAAATCAGCACGTTTCGGTAGTGCATGCCCGAATCTAAATTTTTCGAGTAAAAGATGATGGACAAGCCCAAGGAGGAAGCACGCTTTGAACGAATTATAACAAAAACCTCATCTTCACTCCGTAATTCCCCTGAGATGCCGCTTATGATGCGATCCTTCGAGCTATGCGATTAAGCATCAGCATCCTAGAGCTCCGAGTTGGCAGAAAAGAAAAAGTGACTTATAGAAAGACACCTAGGAGTCGATGCAAACACCCAGGAAGAATCATCATAAAAACCCCCCAAGGGAAGACTCACAAAAGATTATTCCTCAGAGCCTACCAAGGAGCAACTGGCGTCGGCTACGAGAACTCTGGTGTAACTCTTTTCTTTCCTTTCGTTCCACCAATCTTTGGCTCTTCCATCTCTTCCACCAATAGGGTGGCACTTCGGGTCAGATTAACATCATCAACCCTAGCACCACCCTGAATTCCCAATACCGCTCATCCTAAAAAAATAAAATGATAATGATAATAACAATAATTACAAACCTCTTTGAGCATAACATCTAAAAATAAAAAATAAAAAGAAAAATAAAAAAATAATAAAAATGCCCCAACTACACAAAATATTACAAATAAAAAATCACAAGTTCAAAAAATCAAAACAAAACCTAGACCCTTAGCCCCTATTTATAAACTATGTCCCATTCACCACAATGTGAAAAGTGCCACATTTCCAAGCACCCTCCATCTAACTAGATCTAAGCCAAACACATACCCTCCTAGAAGATCCACAATCTATGATAAACCTAGATTAACCAATAGACACACAATGATTACCCCTCAAGAAACACAAATCCAAAGCAAGTTAAATAAGCCAATAGGATTAAAGCACCTAACATTCTTCTAGAATTCTAGAAACTAAAGTCACACCTCTTTGACAAGTGTCACCTCAAACTAAACCTCAAATTGGAACAAGACAAAACTCATACCTTAGACAAAACAAATGCCAAAAGATCCTTAAAATAAAACTCTAATACATTTACATCCTTAAGATTTCCAAATAAGGCCTTAAACTCTCCAAATAAAGATAAATCAAATAAATAAAATCCTGAATCCAAATCAAATAAAATCCTAAATAAATAAATCTTAAATAAACCAAGTAAAATTCTAAATTAAACCCTAAATAAAATAAAATCCTAAATAAAAATAAAGAAACCTAAATCAAAATCAAATAAAATCTTAAATCCCCAAATCAAAATCAAATAAAATTCTAAATAAAGTAAAATATAAAATCCTAAATAAATCAAATAAAATTCTAAATAAAGTAAAATCTTAAATCCAAAATAAATCAAATAAATCCTAAATAAATCAAACAAATCATCATAAATTAAATAAAATCCTAAATAAATCAAACAAATTATCATAAATCAAATAAAATCCTAAATAAATCAAACAAAATCCTAATAAACCAAGTAAGTCGAATAAACCCGAAACAAAATCAGATAAATGCCCAAACAAGTCTGATTCAATCCAATTAAACATCCAAAACAAAACAAATAAGAAAATATACAACAGTAAATATGAACAAACGTAAGTGGAGAAAACGCAAAACACCTCTTTATTTATATAATAAAAATTTACAGGTGTCACCTGAGGCATACCTCCTGAACATACAACTTAAAACGAAAGCCTAGAACCTAACCTATAACCTAAAACAAATATGAAACCCAAAACGGATGCAAAACCTAAAATAACGATGCCCCAAACACCCAATCAAAAGCAACAACAAAAAGGGAGGAATGGTTGGGGAACACCCTTTCCATCCATTTGGATGACTTCCCTCCTGCCATCTTCACGTCCTAATAATAATGAAGGGTATATAGCGCATCGCAATCCCAACACCCCCAAGCCATAAGTTGCACGTCCATCAGAAGCCACTTCGGGGTGTAAAACATGTGAAACGACGAAGACCGAAAGGAACGACATCGAAGTCGGAGGGTCGTATCACACAATAGATGCTCTAAAACATTGGCTCGCTCAGATAAAGGGAGAATGAAGAAAAAACAAGGAAGCTCGGACATATATAGACGCTCGAACTAATCAAGCGTCAGAAACATAGCGCACAATGCAATTCAGGGCCAGATCATCCACACGGAATCCTAATTGCACGCACCAGCTAGGACGTGCAATTAAATTACAGACAACCCTAAAAAAGCTGACGAGTCAATCTCGCGCCGAAGAGCCAGCGCGTAATCAAATTACACGACAATGTTGTTGCGTGGAATTCGAAAGGTTACCCACACTGTGGCCGGGTGATGCTCTAATCACGCACACTGATCAGGGCGCGCAATGGGATTACCTCCGCACACCCAAATGCGTAATTGACCCCTGAGCTTCTCTATCACACGCGCCCAACTAGGTGCGTAATTCAATTAAATGCCCACTTACCTGCACGCAATTTCTAGCTACGACACACATCTCGAACAAAATACACACCTCCAACGGAATAAACATATGCCCTCAACAAAAACCTTAGACAAAAACAAACATGTAAGACAACATGTCCTATCACAGTAACACACATACATAATCACCTTGACCCATCACAGACCAATCAAGGGTGAGGACATCTCCTCACAATCCCATCGCAACCAAGTCGCTCCTCGATGACTTACTACGAATGCACATCCCACCACGATCAAAACTATTCCCTAGAGTCTCCTTGCGTACTCACAAGTACACCTGACCACCCCCAATGCATGCCGTACAAGAACAAACCGACGACACAAATTAGAATCATCGCTCATAGCCCCATTGCAACACAAAGCTAAAATTAACGATGACGAAGTAGCCAATCACACTACTCATCTCATCACGATTAGAATCACTCTCCCTGTCCCATCGCGTAATCGGCCAGAGAGAGCCATTAATATCCCATCACACATCCCCACGTCCCATCGCTACAGGATGCATGTATCTAACGCTATCCCAACAGCTAAGCTCATCGGCATAAATCAACCATGCCCTCATGTCCCATCGTGACCCTAAAACCTCACCACACGACCTCACACCTCACACAATCGAAGGAAGGCTAGACCAATGTCCCATCATAAAAAGCCGAAAATGAGCCTCCCCAAAATCCCATTGCCAATGTCAAAGGACAAGTCCCGTCGTAATCTCAAGAGACACCGTCACAATGTCAAAATAGCCAAAGAGTCATTTGACTAACTGTTGAGAACTGAAAAATACCATTTTTCACCCCTGAACTTGAGTCTTGATAGACCTTTGAGAGAACTAAATAAGTGTTTTAAGTGCTTGTGTTACAGCTAACAATAAAGGCAGGCTTAACCATAAAAGCAGCTTAAAAGTGCCAAAAAGATGACAATCCATGTCAATCCAAAGGAAGAAAGAGAAGAAACAACCTCACTAGCTGTTGAAAGGTCTGAATTGAAGAGGCAAAGACCTAGTCTCAACCCAGAAAAGAAGTATGGAGCAATTCGAACAGAAAAATGCACTACGTAGTTAAAAATGCACTATGCAGTACTTTTCGCAAAGAACTCGAATCTGCTCGAAAGAACCCAAACTCGCGAAAAGAACAAAAACTCCAGGCTTAGCTTTCGAAGAGCATCTGAACTCTACGAAGAAATGATTTACCTTTTCAAAAAGAAGAAAACTCAATTCAATGTAACCGTAACATTGCGAAAAAGAGCTCAGAGTTACAACACCTTGCGAAAAGCCCCTAAGCTTTATGAAAAGGTATTCGAGGTTCCCAGCTTTTGCAAGGGCAATTCAAGAATCTGCTTCACGCGCCCAATGCATTTAAAACCTAGGGACATTCCGAGGATTCTAAGCATGAAGCGAAGGCATATTTCACCCCACGTGAGCACCCAGAGATGAAATAACTTGGCGGGAACTTCTAGAAACTCTAACAGACTTTCAAAAAGCATAACAGAATCGATGCCTTTTTCACCTGATTGGCTGAACCAGATCAAGGAATTCTGATTGGCCAGAACAGATCTGGATCCTCGTGCTCGACTACCATTGGTCAATACAGTTCTGACCACTTCTGATTGGTTGATACACATCTGAGCTGGACTTAGGGAAAATTATAAATAGACAAACCATTTGCCCAATTTGGGCATCCAGATTTTAAGTTTCATTCCTATTCCCCCATTTCCAAACCAGATAGTTTGTCTGAAATCCCTGTAATAGCTTCACTTTTATGTGCAATTGAGAGCTGTGAGATATTTCTGTAATTCAAAAGAGAGCTGTATTCAAGACTACAAATCTGAGAGTTGTTTAAGCTGTGCTCTGTAATTGTAATGGTGGATTTGAAAAGGTTGCTGTAAACTGTACATTCTCAATTGGACTCATGTTAAGGGTTCCCTCTGATCTCCTTATTGCATTCCTTTAGATTTACTGTTTTTCATGCAATTTCCCTTGATTCATTAATCCAGTGAGAATTAGTGTTTGTAACCTAATCTCTCACGGCATTTGTAGTGATGCTTCTTGTTCTAAACTAAGGCTTTGGATTAAAGACTATTGGATGGTCTGTGGCCATTAAAGTGGACAGACCATAGCCATAAGCCTAAGTCTAATCCTTGAGTTAGATTTATTTCTCTTACATATGTGCTTGTAGCCAGATGAAGATTGAATCATTTCTCTGTTGATCGGCAGTCATTCTCATTGTGTTTCAAGGACCAAATCAAAGTTAGATATTACTTCTCCATTTTTTTTACAAGTTTACCTCAAACGTTCCCCCTTCCCCCAACTCGGATCTGGATCATTTAGTTTAACTTTTACTTTTATCATTTAGTTAATGTGACAAATTCAACCTCCCATCTTATGTGCTTTCTAGATAGGATAAGAGGCCAGATCTGGTAGCTCAGATATGGAGGTTTATCTTGCATTTTAGACAAATTCTCTGTGGACGATCTTTTACTCACTTACATTTAAAACTTGCTACAATTGGCCCTGATCTTGCAGGCTAATTCACTTCTATTTGTGCTGATATTTCTTTACTTTTTTTTTAATATTTTAAATTCATTATAACTTAGCAGTTACAAACCTGTTTTCAAAACACAAATAAATCATACACACTCAAAACCAACAACAAGTTTTTGGCGCCGTTGCCGGGGAATTTGTTCTAAATAGGTAGACCTAAGTTTTTACCTTTATTTTTTATATCATTACTAAACTATTCTATTGTTTATACCTGTGCAGTTATTCATGTCCAATTTTTGAAGAAGGGAAACTACTAAAAAAGGAATTTTGAAGGTTTGCTGTGAATAATTAGATTTTTTGTTCTGAGTTGTATGTTTGGTAGGAGGACTCTCAGCCCTGAGATTGTCCCACTGAATTTAGAAGTTGAAAGGCTACTACGAACCAAACTAACAACACAGAATTCTGCTACTATGGGTGAAGAACCTCGACTTTTGAGGGATTACTTTGCACCTGGTGCTTATAATTCTCCCTTTTGCATTCAATTTCCTACTGTTGAAGGAAATTATGAGATCAAATCATTGACTATCCAAATGCTTCCTTCCTTCCATGGGTTGAGTAAGGAAGATCCATACAAACATGTGGATGAATTCTTGGCTCTTTGCACCACATTCAACATAGCTGGACTTGGTCCAGAAGCAACCAAGCTTAGGCTCTTTCCTTTTTCATTAAAGGATAAAGCTAGAGCATGGTTATCTATGTTAGCACCAAATAGTATCACTTCTTGGAATGATTTGCAGTGTCAATTTTTAGCCAAATATTTTCCAATGTCTAAAACAAGCCAATTGAGACTAAGTATCATTTCTTTCTCACAAAACTCAACTGAAACTTTCCATTAAGCATGGGAACGATTTAAGGAACTTTTAAGGCAATGTCCTCATCATCAAATTCCCAGATGGCAGCTGGTTCAAAGCTTCTATCAAGGAATTGATCAAAAAGGCAAAAATATGGTGGATGCCTCCTGTGGAGGCACTTACTTGCAAAAAACAGTTGAGGAGGTTTGGGACTTATTTGAAGTAATTGGTGAAAACTCAACTCAACAGGAATCTCTGTCAAGAGATATTGAAAATCCTGCTAGGTTGAACAATCAGCAACCCACCAAAGGGAAGATTTATGAGGTGAATGAGTTGGAAAGAAAGATGGATAATTTAACCACAAAGTTTGATAGATTGATGGACTCACTTAAAAATTCAAATGTTGCAAGAGTAGAGGCATGTCTGATATGCCAGTCCCCTACTCATTCAATTGACCAATGTCCTGCTGCACCACAGTTCCCAGATTTAATGGTGGAACAAGCTCATGCTCCTCAGTCATTTGGACAGATGCAGTCAAATGAATATCTATGGAGAGGACACCCCAATTTGAGGTGGAACCAAGGGAATTATCAATCACAACAGCAGCAACAACCAAAGAACCAAATGCCTTTCCTTATCAAGATAATTTTTATGCCAAACAAAATTTTCAAAGAAATTCCCATTCCACAACAACTGGCAAACAATCACCGAGTTCAAACCCCTTACAGGTCCCCTTCTTTTGAAGATCAAGTCCTAAATTCACTCCAGAATTTAGGATCTTTAACTCAGACTGTGAATTTTCACAGCCAGAGCATAAAGCAGATTGAAGAAATATTGGGATAGCTTTCAAATACTTTGGCCAAAAGAGAGGAAGGAAAGTTACCCAGCCAACCTTTGAACAATCCCAAAGGACAGTTCATGGTTGGAGAAGCTTCTAATTCACATGAAGAAGTAAAAACTGTCACCACTTTGAGAAGTGGAAGAATTATAAATAACAAAGTGGGTACTGAAGAAGAAAAAAATGAGGAAAATGATAAAGATATGCAGCAAGAGCAGCAGAATGATAGCAGTGAGGGTGCTGATGGACCTTAGAAAAATAAAAAAAATAAAAAACAAAAAATCCAAAAAGTTTTTGAAAATGCTTCCAAAGCTATAGATGAAGGACTAGTTCCTCATTTACCATTTCCTCATGCAATGAAATCTGTATCCCCTTTTGATAAAGGGAACACAAAAATAGATGAAATGATGGAGACTTTCAAGCAAGTCAAGATAAATCTACCTTTGCTTGAGGCAATCAAACAAATTCCAGCATATGCAAAATTTTTGAAAGATGTTTGCACTCACAAAAGACAGTCCAGGATACAGTTGTCCAAGAAGGTCTTTGCTGTGGAAAGAATTAATCAGGTGTTATCCATTGCCACACCTCCTAAACTTCAAGATCCTGGAATTCCCACAATCCCTTGCATTATTGGGGAACATACCATTGAAAAGGCCTTATTAGATCTAGGTGCTAGTGTCAACCTACTTCCATATTCTGTATATGAGAAACTAGGTTTGGGAGAATTAAAACCCACTCATGTGGTGTTACAACTAGCAGACAGATCTGAAAGGAAGCCAGTTGGGATGATTGAGGATGTATTGGTGGGAGTAGATAAATTTTTCTATCCACGATTTTCTAGTCTTGGACATGGAACCTACCAAAAGCAAAACTTCCATCCTGTCATTTTGGGAAGACCATTCACGGCTCTGACAAATTCTTGCATTCAATGCAGTCAGTATTATGGAAGTCTCTTTTGGAAACATGAAGGTAAAATTAAATGTTTATAATGCACCACATGACCTCAATTCAACTCAAGAATGTTTTCATGTTGATCTATTGGATGAACTTGTAGAAGGGACTTTACAACAGTTTCTGCAGTGTGAAGATTTCACCACAAATGTTAAAGATGCTTGGGGAAATTTTGAAGAAGAAACAGTTTGTATCTCAAATTCTGAGGAAATAAATGTTGTGCAAGGAACTCATAACCAATCAGCAAGTTTCTCTTCTTGGAAAGCTGCTACTTTCCCCCTTCCACAAACAGCTAAGGTACCTTTGTTACCTTCTTTTCTTAGCCCACCTGATTTAGAACTAAAGCAGCTGCCAGAAAATTTGAAATATGTGTTTTTAGGAAATCATAAATCATTGCCTGCAATTATTTCTTCCTCCCTCACAAAGGAGCAAGAGGAAGAACTGTTGGTTGTTTTGAAAGAATATAGAAGGGCAATTGGTTGGACTATTGCTGATTTGGGAGGAATCAGTCCAGCTGTTTGCATGCACAAAATCCATTTGGAAGAAGATGCAAAGCCTTCTAGGGAAATGTAAAGGAGGCTGAACCCACATATGCAAGAAGTGGTCATGAAAGAGGTTGTTAAGTTGTTGGATGCAGGGGTCATTTACCCCATTTCAGATTCAGCTTGGGTGGCACCTACACAGGTGGTACCTAAGAAATCTGGGATCACTGTTGTAACCTCAGACTCTGGTGAGCTTATATCAACCAGACAAACAACTGGGTGGAGAGTCTGTATTGATTACAGAAAATTAGCAATGACCAGAAAAGACCATTTCCCCCTCCCATTCATTGATCAGATTTTAGATAAGCTAGCAGAAAAAGCTTATTACTGTTTTCTTGATGGTTACTCTGGTTACAACTAGATTCCTGTGTACCCACAAGATCAGGAAAAGACCACATTCACTTGCCCTTTTGGCACTTTTGCCTATAGGAGAATGCCTTTTGGTCTTTGTAATGCTCCTGCTACCTTTCAAAGATGCATGTATTCCATTTTCTCTGATATGATTGACCAATTTATGGAGATTTTTATGGATGATTTTTCAATCTACGGAGACAGTTTTTCCCAGTGTTTACATCATCTCAAATTGGTATTACAGAGATGTGAAGAAACCAATCTAGTTTTGAGCTGGGAAAAGAGCCATTTCATGGTCACCCAAGGCATTGTCCTTGGCCATGTTGTTTCTCACAAGGGCATTGAGGTGGACAGAGCAAAAATTGATTTAATTTCACATTTACCACCTCCCAAAACCATTAAACAAATAAGAAGTTTTCTGGGACATGCTGGATTTTACAGAAGATTCATTAAGGACTTCAGTAAAATAACCAAACCTCTTTGTCATTTGCTGTGCCAAGATGTCCCTTTTGTTTTCAATAATGAATGCATGTAGGCTTTTGAATTTTTAAAAAACTGTTTGATTTCAGCTCCAATATTGCAGTCTCCAGATTATTCACTACCTTTTGAACTGATGTGTGATGCATCAGATTATGCTTTGGGAGCTGTCCTTGGACAGAGAAAGGAAAAGCTGCCTCATGTCATAGCTTATGCCAGTAGATCAATGATTGATGCACAGCTCAATTACACAACAACTGAGAAAGAGCTGCTGGCAATTGTTTTTGCTTTAGAGAAATTCAGGTCATATGTCTTGGGTTCACAAATAGTGGTGTTCACTGACCACTCTGCTTTGAAATACCTTCTGTCTAAGAAGGACACCAAACCAAGATTAATTAGGTGGATTCTCCTATTACAGGAATTTGATTTACAGATCAAAGATAAAAAGGGGATGGAGAATGTGGTGGCTGATCACCTGTCTAGAATTTTAACTGCTGAGATTGATAGGCTGCCTATCAATGAATCTTTCCCTGATGAGCAACTTTTTGCCATTAGTGTACACACTCCTTGGTTTGCAAACATAGTCAACTTTTTGGCTACTGGAAGAATTCCTCAACATTGGAATAAAATGGATAAAGATCTTTTCTTCGCAAAGGTTAAACATTTCATCTGGGAAGATCCTCATCTGTTTAAGAGTTGTGTAGACCAAATAATAAGAAAATGTGTCCCTGACCAAGAATTTCATAGAATACTTTCTATGTATCATGAACAGGCCTGTGGAGGTCATTTTAGTGGAAACAAAACTGCTACAAAGGTTTTGCAGTGCGGATTTTATTGGCCTACACTTTTCAAAGATGCTCTGCAGCATTGTAAGTCTTGCCAAAACTGTCAGAAATTGGGCAGCATTTCTAAGAGAAACTCAATGCCTTTACAGCCTATTTTGGTAGTTGAGTTGTTTGATGTTTGGGGGATAGACTTCATGGGTCCCTTTCCTCCTTCCAATGGGAATAATTTCATTTTAGTAGCTATGGATTATGTATCCAAATGGATTGAAGCCACAGCCACTAAAACAAATGATCACAAAGTGGTTCTTAAATTTCTTAAGGATCACATTTTTTCCAGGTTTGGTTTTCCCAGAGCCATTATCAGTGATGGGGGAAGCCATTTTTGTAATAAACATTTTGAAACTTTATTGAAAAAATATTTCGTGACTCATAGAGTAGCCACTCCATATCATCCACAAACCAGTGGACAAGTAGAGATTTTCAATAGAGAAATCAAACATATTCTAGAAAAGACTGTGAAGAAGGACAGAAAGGATTGGTCCTTTAAGCTGAATGATGCATTGTGGGCATACAAGATAGCCTATAAAACCCCAATTGGAATGTCCCCATTCAGGTTGGTCTATGGCAAAGCATGCCATTTACCAGTAGAGTTAGAATATAAAGCCTTTTGGGCCATTAAAACATTGAACATGGATCTAACTCATCACTGGTGATCACAGAAACGCGCAACTTCTTTGAGTTGGAGGAGCTGAGAATGGATGCATACACAAATTCAAGATTTTACAAAGAAAAAGTCAAAACTTTCCATGATAAAAATTTATTGAGAAAAGAGTTCACAGCTGGCTCTAAGGTATGGTTATTTAACTCAAAACTCAAATTTTTTCCAGGAAAGCTGAGATCCAGATGGGAAGGGCCATACACTGTCATTCAGACAGCTCCTTCGGGAGCTGTTGACATCCTTGATCCAAGTAATGGAAGAATCCTGAAAGTAAATGGTCAGAGGCTCAAACCATGCATTGAAAATACCCAGGAGCCTGTGCTGCCCATCTGTCATCATGAACCTCCAAAAATCTGATGGTAGATAACTGTACATTATGTTTTTATTTCATAGTTTTTGCTTAGTTTCTTTGTTTCTGTTTTTATTCATGATTTGTCTCTTTTCGCATGGTTTAAATATGCTCCAAGTTAAGTCGCAAAGTAATAATTATCTTTTCGCAAAGTTCAATTTACTTTTCGAAAAGACTCTGGATTTGTAACGAACTGCTCGAAAGCAAGGATTTGCTTTTCGAATAGTTGGTTCTGAAGCTATTTTCTTTTCGAAAAGATATTTCTGAAGCTAGTTTCTTTTCAAAAAGATATTTCTGAAGCTATTTTCTTTTCGAAAAGATATTTCTGAAGCTAGTTTCTTTTCGAAAAGATGTTTCTGAAGCTATTAACTTTTCGAATGGTACTGATGCCATTCGCAGTTGTCAAAAGGTCTATTTTGGAACTTTTCGAAAACTTAAAAAGGACTTTGCGAAATTAACTCTGAGTATATTTAAACCCTTTCGAAGTAAGGGTTTCATATTCGAAAGCTTTCTGAAGAATGACCTGTTCCACAGAAACCCTATTTCTTTCTTTCCTTGCGCGATTTGAGAATCTTGCTACACTTTTCTTCACCTTTGTTTGATCATTTGAGTTTTCAGAGAAGGATTTTAGCTTCTAGTCTGGGGGATTTCTGCAAGCAAACAACACGTTCAATCAAAAACCCTAGATCTCGGTATTTCTCTACACATTC
Source organism: Chloranthus sessilifolius (assembly GCA_021018995.1). Lineage (NCBI taxonomy): Eukaryota > Viridiplantae > Streptophyta > Magnoliopsida > Chloranthales > Chloranthaceae > Chloranthus > Chloranthus sessilifolius. The sequence continues at coordinate 123,977,095 of CM037589.1, read as the reverse complement.
TCTCTGTTTATCATTTGGAAAATTTGATTTTGTGTCAGCATCTGTTGTGGGCATTTTCATACATCAATTTAGAATGGAAAAAGCGGAGAAATCGTCTATGTTCCCAAAATCCTCTGCTAAGAAAGTTAGCAAACCTACCCCAAAAGGAAAAACCAAAACTTCAGCCAAAAGAAAACTATCTATGGATAAAGCGGATAGGGTGGAGAAAGGGAAGAAAGTGAGACATGAGGAACCCATCCCTGCTGCTGCTAGTCCTGAGCCTGAGCTTCCTCCTCTGCCTATACATTTGGTACTGCCAAATCCATTCATTGAAGCTCAGAAGCTAATTCCTGAGCTGATTGTGGACGAAACTTTTTTCGTCAACAAACCGGATTGCCTGTTATCTTTAAGATACATAAGAGATGCCTCACTAAGCAATATCCTTACCCCCTTGCCAGAAAAAATTTACCCACGAATGGTGAAGTTATGGTACCAAAACCTAGTCAAGGTCACTGAAAGAGATGCTGATGTCCCTACCCTGGTTATCTTTATTGATGATTGCGATCTTACTGTCACATTTGAAGACATAGGGAATGCTTTGGGGATACCCTTCCAATTTGATCCTTCTGGTCCATTGGCTGCTCCAGAAACAGCCTCCTTTAGATAAATGGCTGCACATTTAACCCAAGGAATTGTGGGCACTGGGATCCATCATGAGGAGAGACCTAGCCCCCAATTTCTATTGATGGATTCCATTTTGAGGGAAGTTTTTATGTCACCCAAGCACCAAGAGAGGAGAACACCAATTGAGGCTCTCTTTCATTTTTCTAAGGCGATTTCTCAATGCCCCTATGTTAATTTTTGAAGCCATGGCTGATATTAGTGCCAAGTTGAAAAAGGAGCAGAAATTAGCTGGCCTCCCATTTGGTAGATTGATCACAGCCCTCCTCAGAGCCAAGTTTGACATTGATAACGAGGAGACATTTGAAGTCATTGCTCCTCACAATTTTGGGAAAAAGGCTTGGACTACAAGCCAAGCCATGCTGAGAAGAATGAGAGAGGAAGGTGAACCTGCACCTGCACCTGAACCTGCCCCTGCAGTTCCCTTAGAACCGGTTTTGGCAGAACCTGTGGTGACCAGCTCTTTAGCTGCACCACTTCTTGAAGCAGCTCTGCCAGACCCTGTGGTGACCAGCTCTTTAGCTGCACCCATTTTTGAAGAAACTATCCTTCCCATGGTGACCAGCTCTTCAGCTGCACCAATTCTTGAGGAAGTTGGCCTTTCACCCTCCTCCCCTATTCCAGCCCCTGCCACTTCACCTATCCCAGCTGTCCCATCTCCCATACCCTCCATTATTCCAATTATAGATTCCCCCTCTACACCAACCACTCCAACCATACTCACACCACCAATTTCTCCCACCAATGCCCATGTTTTAGCTGCAGACTTTATTGCCCCATCTCCCTGTACTCCTCTGCTCCAAAGCCCCTCAAATTCACCTGCTCATTCAGCCCACACACCTGAAGTATCCCATACACCTGAACCTGAGCCTTTCACTACAGAGGCTTATTCTTCCTTAATGGGATCTATTTTTGAAACCATGGGGCTTGAACCTATCCCTATACCTGACCCTCATCATTTCACTCACTTACCTACTTCTCCCTTTACAGCCATTGCACCCCCACCCTCCACTTCAGTTGTACCAGTCCCTGCTATGCCCACCTCTCCCCCACCTGCATCTATTAACCAAATACTTGCCTACCTCCAATCCATCCAAGCCCAACTCCAAATCAACAGAAAACCAATGCATGACCAATGACCCTCAAACCTTAGCCTCCACATCCCACACAACCACCATTACCCTCAGACTCTGTTGATTCCCATGCTACCCAAACTGAACCAGAGGTAGTATTGGTTGATCTGCCCACCCCCACCACTATTGCCCATGCAACCCAAACTGAACCTGAAGTCCCTCTGGTTGCATCCCCTTCACCACTCCCACTTTCTCTGAGCAAGCCACTCAGACCGACCCTGAAGTCCTCCTTCTGGACAATTCTTCCCCCCCTCCCACAGCTGGGACACCTTTGGTCCCCTACCATTCCATTCCCCTTCCCAGATTTGCCACCCTCAGAAGAGCCATGGAAGAAAATCCTTATATCTGTCGAGATGTTCTAAAGGGGTTAGCTGATTTACAAGCCTACATTCGAACCCCCTATGAAAACCAGATTCGGAAATTGGAGTTATTTATGAAATTTGAGAGAGAGAAAATGAAGGACTTGCTGGGTCAAACCTTTCAGATGGTTCGGAGTGAGCAGCACAAGGTGACCATGTTGCAAGCACAGCTTGACCAGGAAAAACTGAAGACCACTAGACTTGGCAAGTACATTGGCCTCACCAAAAAGATAAAATTAGAGGAATACACTGAGCTGTAAAACACACTCCACGCGAAAGCTCAATCAAGTTTAGACTCCAATACTGATTCTAGTTCTGATTTTGACAGTGACTCCAGTTCTGAGCCAATTGAACCAACTTATGATACAGATTTTGACCCCAGTTATTAGATCACATTGTACTTATCTGTGTTATGAGTTTGTAATATAAAATTCTGTTGTTTCTTGTGTAATTCCTGTGCATTTCTGTCGGTCCTTTTGTCATCATGATTTTTTTTTCTTTGCTTATATCTTTTCTCTGCTTTGGACCAGCGTGGACCCTGCTCCCCTTTGGTTTGGGGGGGTGACAAAAATCAATAGTTGAGTTAACATCAGTACAACTTATGATCAGTGGAATTTTTGAAAATAAAGTAATTTCACACCTGCTGTTTTGAAAAAAAAGAAAAAATATGAAGAAGTTAAAAACCTTTTGAAATTAATTTCTAGTGTAATTCTAATACTTTCATGAAGTGAATGTCAGGAAATTTCCAAAAGAAAATTGATGCTTTAGTAAACCTAAAAAGAAGGAAAACAGTGAGGATACACCTCAGGAATTTGATAAAAAAACCACCCCAGTGAGGTTTGGGCCTGAAATGTATTCTTTGGAGGTATGAATTGACAATTTTTTCTGCTTTTGGGACTGATTGAATCTGCTTTCTTGCACTAGAAGTTACACATATCCAAATTGAAATAATTTGATAGCACTCGTGATATTAAAAACATGATGTAAGGCCTCCTTTTGGACAGTTTGAACCTTACAAAGCCCCACCTGTTGAAACTGCCCTTGATACACACCAATTGAGCTTTATAAATCCAAGATTTCTTTGAAACCTCATCAACCTCATTTAGCCTAACCCTCACTCTGAGAATTCAGAAGGTAAAGGAAAGAAAGCTGAAGAAAGGTGAGTTGGGTAACAGTTTGGTAAAAAAAAATAATTGAAGGCAATGCTGTATCAGCAGAAGAAATGTGGCATTCCAGTCAATGTTGCTTTGAAAAAAAAAAAAAAAAAAAAAAAAAAGAAAAGGAGAAGGCATTTCATTGGAAGTTTGAAAAAGAAAGAGAAAAAGATGGCCACTTTGGCTCTGAAAATTCAAAGAAGAAGATGAAATTGTGCTGAATTGAAGAAGGTGTGTCTATCACCTCCTTCCCTTGATGACTTCTCAATTTTGAACTCCATTCCACCTTTATACTTGTTAAATTTCATCCATATGGCACATTTCAACCCAATTTAAAGTCCTTACTGATCAATGATGGATTGAGCTGTCACATGGAGACAAGGATTTGTGTAATCTATGGTGAAAAAGTAGTAAATTCAGAATCGAAAAGCAATGCCTATGCTCATGCTTACAATCCTATTTGAGGTCAGAATTGCTCTTGAGCTGTGTGAAATAGTACAACCCTCATATTTGCATGGTGAGTGAAAACCCTGGTGAGAGTTGAGTTTGAAATCAAATTATTTGGAGTAACATCAAAACTGAATTCTCAAATAGAAGGCAAGCTTTTCATTAATTTTTCTTGTAAAAACTTTTTGACACCAACTGAGTGAATGGTAAAGGAATTACAGCAGAATTTTAGTTTTGAACTGATGTTTTCTTGAAAATCTTCTTACAACCTGACTGATGCAGGTGTGAATAATCTGATTGGATGAAAGTTTGCTTTAACAGAACTGCATTGACCTTAACTGATTTATTGGAGACGTTTGTGGGTACCTTCACTGAAAACTCTCAGGAGACTTCACTCCTCCACTAGGGATCACCTAGGGGGTTTAAAAGGCTTGTTGCATATGCTAAATGCAACTGTGCTCCCTACAAAAATGGCTTTTCATTCTATTTTTAAATTTTATCTTTGCTCAGGGACTTGCAAAGCTTAGGTTTGGGGGTGTGTTGAGAACTGAAAAATACCATTTTTCACCCCTGAACTTGAGTCTTGATAGACCTTTGAGAGAATTAAATAAGTGTTTTAAGTGCTTGTGTTGCAGCTAACAATAAAGATAGGCTTAACCATAAAAGCAGCTTAAAAGTGCCAAAAAGATGACAATCCATGTCAATCCAAAGGAAGAAAGAGAACAAACAACCTCACTAGCTATTGAAAGGTCTGAATTGAAGAGGCAAAGACCTGGTCTAAACCCAGAAAAGAAGTATGGAGCAATTCGAACAGAAAAATGCACTACAGAGTACTTTTAAAAGAACTGAACTGCTCAAAGAACCTGAAACTTTGTGAAAAGAACAAAAACTCTAGGCTTAGCTTTCGAAGAGCATCTGAACTCTTCGAAGAGATGATTTACCTTTTTGAAAAGAAGAAAACTCAATTCGAACAGAACTAGAACATTGCGAAAAGAGCTTTAGGAGTTACAACACTTTGCGAAAAGCCCCCTAAGCTTTGCGAAAAGGTATTCTGGAGGTTCCCAGCTTTTGCAAGGGCAATTCAGTAATCTGTTTCACGCGGCCCAATGCATCTAAAAACCTAGGGACATTCCAGAGGATTCTAAGCATGAAGCGAAGGCATATTCCACCCCACGTGAGCACTCAGAGATGAAATAACTTGGCGGGAACTTCTAGAAACTCTAACAGACTTTCAAAAAGCATAACAGAATCGATGCCTTTTTCACCTGATTGGCTGAACCAGATCAAGGAATTCTGATTGGCCAGAACAGATCTGGATCCTCGTGCTCGACTACCATTGGTCAATACAGATCTGAGCACTTCTGATTGGTTGATACACATCTGAGCTGGACTTAGGGAAAACTATAAATAGACGAACCATTTGCCCAATTTGGGCATCCAGATTTTGAGTTTCATTCCTATTCCTCCATTTCCAAACCAGATAGTTTGTCTGAAATCCCTGTAATAGCTTCACTTTTACGTGCAATTGAGAGCTGTGAGATATTTCTGTAATTCAAAAGAGAGCTGTATTCAAGACTACAAATCTGAGAGCTGTTTAAGCTGTGCTCTGTAATTGTAATGGTGGATTTAAAAAGGTTGCTGTAAACCGTACATTCTCAATTGGACTCATGTTAAGGGTTCCCTTTGATCTCCTTATTGCATTAGACTCCTTTAGATTTACTGTTTTTCCTGCAATTTCCCTTGATTCATTAATCCTGTGAGAATTAGTGTTTGTAACCTAATCTCTCACGGCATTTGTAGTGATGCTTCTTGTTCTAAACTAAGGCTTTGGATTAAAGACTATTGGATGGTCTGTGGCCATTAAAGTGGACAGACCATAGCCATAAGCCTAAGTCTAATCCTTGAGTTAGATTTATTTCTCTTACATATGTGCTTGTAGCCAGATGAAGATTGAATCATTTCTCTGTTGATCGGCAGTCATTCTCATTGTGTTTCAAGGACCAAATCAAAGTTAGATATTACTTCTCCATTTTTTTTACAAGTTTACCTCAAACGTTCCCCCTTCCCCCAACTCGGATCTGGATCATTTAGTTTAACTTTTACTTTTATCATTTAGTTAATGTGACAAATTCAACCTCCCATCTTATGTGCTTTCTAGATAGGATAAGAGGCCAGATCTGGTAGCTCAGATCTGGAGGTTTATCTTGCATTTTAGACAAATTCTCTGTGGATGATCTTTTACTCACTTACATTTAAAACTTGCTACAATTGGCCCTGATCTTGCAGGCTAATTCACTTCTATTTGTGCTGATATTTCTTTACTTTTTTTTAATATTTTAAATTCATTATAACTTAGCAGTTGCAAACCTGTTTTCAAAACACAAATAAATCATGCACACTCAGAACCAACAACACTGACACTCCATCATAAGCTCGTAAGCATGTCCCATCGCGATGCAACTACAATTTGATCTCGTCATATAACCTAAGATCTACCAAAGAAAGAAATAAACATAGCTTTCCTCATCGCATAACCACCAATGTCCCATCGCCGACTACACTTCCCCGAAATTTCGTCGCAACCCGCTATGACACGACCAGAAGGGAAGGCTCGCCCAATATCCCATCGCAAAGAGCTGAACCTCCCTCCAAACGTCTTACGACAGCAACCATCATGTCCCCTTGCGATGACTCCTGAATACCCCAATCATGCAGCAGTCACCAGACTCCACTTCAATCACAACACACGCTCGCTGACAATAGAAGAGGATAAACCCTCCACCGTCCCATTGCGCCAATAACCAGCGAGCCCCTGCCATTATAGAAATTAGAAGAAAAGAAGGAACCCCTCCAACGTCCCATCGCGCCCATTAACTATCAAGTCCCATCGTGAACATCTCATCAGGCGATTCGGATGCCCCATCACACCAGCAACCATCAGCCCCACTACAACAATCAGCGGAGGGGGAGGATAGACCCTGTGATGTCCCATCGCGTGACCCCGCACAGCAGACAGAATGAAGGGGAGGGCCAACCAATGTCTCATTGCAAATCACACCCTCCAAGATGTCCCATCACGACACTCCCACCGGGATATGAACTGACATAGGAAGTCACCTTGACAATGCATAAACACCAACAAGGAGGCTTTGAGTTCATGTGGATAAGTTCACACGAAAGCTCAGCAACCTGAAGGTGATAAAGCTCATTGATATGAATGATCTCTCATGCTTCCATAAAGAACTCGAGTCCCCTCAATGACTTCACCACTTGACACTTTTATCCCATACCATAACCTTGCACATCCCATACAAAAAAGCAGCTCCAACCAGAAGAAGTAATGTCCCATTGCGACATAACCACGGGAGCAATAGCCAGCTAGTCCCACCACGAGCAAAAGCCTCCCGCTGACAACAAATCAGGTAAGTAAATACCCCTTCTATTCTTGATATTCTTTTAAAATATAGTAAGCTAAGATTAAGTTAAAAGTTTTCAAAACCTATCTCTCTCGACTTGCGAATCACTATAGTCCTCCCATAAGAGACAATCATCAGTATTCATCGAGAAGGTTAGACGAAACATCCGACATACCAAGTGTCATCTTGACAACCACGCAAATGGTTGATTCCATAAATCTTGTACCGGTGGATCTGCTTAGCGACGTCTCGGAAGCTACGTTTTTCGTCATTTTGCCACCGAATTGATCTTAAGTTAAAATCTCTAAATTTCAAAAAAAATATATATATATATATATATATATATATATTCTCAAACACCAAAACACAAAAAATAATAATAAATAAACTCTCCTATCTATCAAAATTCACTTCTCATCATTCCAATCCGTTCCTTCCCCTAGGAAACAGAACACTAAGTATGCTCAACTCTGAGAAATCACAAATGTCCACTAGAAAGGGACGCCTGACGCGTTATTGGTGTGAGCAATGACGCACCCGGTCTGACATGATTTGTGAAAGCATTCGCCAATACATGATATTACATATTATTACCTGGTCACTTGACCTTCTCTCTGGACACTCATATGACGCCCCCCGGTACCTCGACTGTATCATTTTTCCACTGTTTGACTGCCTCTTGCAGCAAGTCATGCCATGCTACGGGATGCCCCTTGCACCTACAAATAAGGATATGATGATTCTCCTACCGTTTGACTGCCCCTTGTAGTAAGGCACAACACGTGACGGGATGCCACTTGCACTAGCAGATTAGGATACGCTGACTTCCTTGGTTAACTGCTACTCGCAGCAGGTCACGATACGCGACGGGATGCCCCTCGCATCCACAACCTGAAATACGCCTTTTCGACAGCTACCATCAGGCCCCCGAATGCCCCATCTTAGTTTGCGCTGATAGATAAGAAAGTCAAGTATTTCATGTCAGTATCCTCAATTCGCACTTGTGATTTTTCAAAAGAAACGAGAAGGTCCCCTCGGAAGAGGGGTGTCTACTTCTTCGACGCATTTTTACTTCGCAAGAATGCGCCGAAGAGGGGCATCTGTAGACACCCCAATTTTTCCCTCTCTGAGTATAGAAACATATTTGGTCAACCTTTGACCTTATCCTAATATAGGGACCATATGCTGAAATAATAGTATATGGCTGAACACAGGCTGAAACAATAGTTCTGTGGCTCAGATCCCACAACCCTAATACGGGGACTATATACTGAAACAATAGTATATAGTTGAAGCACAGGCTGAAACAATAGCCTTGTGGTTCAGACCCGACTTAGCCCGAGGAGAATCCCAAATTTCGCGCCCTATATAGCGTGCACAATTCGATTGAGCGCCACACAGCTGGCGTGCAATTGGTCCAATTCAGACCCGATTGCCCTCCCCGTGGACAGCCTTAGGACTTGGTTGCCCTTCTTGGACCCGATTGCCCTTCCCGTGGATCGCACGCCCTAGAATAGGGCATGCAATCGATTACGCGCCCGACCACCCGCACGTAATTGGTCCACTTTGGACCAGGACTCTAGTTCCCTTGATCGCTTAACCTCCTCGATTAAGTACAATTGCGCTATCACATAATTGAATTGCACACTCCAAGAAGGGTGCACAATTAGTTTTAATTTGATTAGAACTCAGACACCCGACTGAGCCAGTCAGTTAGTCAGTCACTGAGTCCGTGACCGACTCAAAGTGTATTAAGCGCCTAGAAAAAGGCGCATAATTCAATTAAGCGACCCAGACAGGGCGGGTAATTGAATTCCACCGACCAATTAAGCACACCCCTCAGGGCGCTCAATTGCTGGAATACCTATAAATTGACCCCCTTACCCTGAATACAAAACACTCACAATTCGAGGAATCAAGTAATCGAGTTTTCGAGTTCCTCTCTTTCGAGCTTAGGAATCTCGAGATTTTCTCTGGTGCCTAGGTAATTTCTCAGCTCTAGTTTTTAATTTCTTTTCTAGTTCTAGGTTCTAGGTCTTAAATCCTAGCTTTTAGTTCTTAATTTCATAGATCTTAAATTTTAATTTCCAGTCTTAAACTTTAAGTTTTAATTCTAGTTTCTAATTTTAGTCTCTGGTTCTTAGTGTCAAAGAACTAGGTCTTAGCTTTTAGTCCTTAAACTTCCGTTTTAGATTTTAGTTTCAGTTTTAAATTTTAGCTCTTTTCCTAGTTTCTAGTTTTTCTCTTCTAGTTTATAAGCTCTCAATTTTTTAGATCTTCGATTTTAACTCATACTTTTTAAATTCAAATCCATAATTTTCTCATCTTCGGTTCTAGATCTTAATTTCTAGAATCGGTTCTTAGTTTTAGTCTTTAGATTTATGATCCTAGTTCTTAATCTCTAGAACCAGTTCTCAGTTTTCAATCATTTTAGATCGTAGGCTTTATTTTTAAATTCTAGTTTTAATATCTTTTAATTCATAATTTTCTCATCTTAATCTCAATCTTCAAAATCTTAACTTTTCAATTAAAAATCAGTTTTGGCCGTTAGCAAACTGATTTGCCCAGGGGAGCTTACGGAGGGTACCCGGGAACGGGACCAATCCTCCTTAACATAGCGGGCCCAAATCTCCCTTTTTTTAAATTCCTAGCAGAAGTAGGAAACCTAAAATAATTAAGTTTCTAGTAGAAATAGGATATTTAGAATAATTAGACTTTTAATAGACTTAGGAAATCTAAGTTAATTAGACTTTCAATAGAATTAGGAAATCTAAGTCGATTAGGGCTTCAATAGAGTTAGGACACTTAAATTAATTAGAGTTCTAATAGAATTAGAATACTTAAATTAATTAAAATTCTGATAAAATTAGAATACTTGAATTAATCAGAGTTCTAATAAAATTAGGATACCTAAATTAATTAGAGTTCTTATAGAATTAGGATACTTGAGTTAATCAGGATACTTAGATTAATTAGACTCTTAATAGAATTAGGAGTCTAAAATTAATTAGACTTCTAACAAGATTAGGACTCTTGAGATAATCGGATTCCTAGTAGAATTAGGAGACTAGTTTAATTAAACTTTTAGAATAATTAAAACTTTTAGAATACTTAGACTCTCAGTAGGACTAGGAAAGATTAAAGCCTTCTGACTTAGAGTAGGATTAAGAAAATAAACTAAACATCCAAGTGACCCAGTGCTGCTGACATCGACAGGCCGATGATTCAGTAAAGAAGTCAAACTCACACCCCGAAAAGGCGTGATCAGTGACGTGTTGCAGCGTCGATAAACATCTATAGCTGACGATCGCAACGAACCAGGTATTTTCTTCCTAGAATTTACCTTTTTTGCTTCTATACTTTCCACTTACCATCAATCGCCTTACGTCAGAGTCCACATAGACCAAGTTGGGCCACTCTTTCCGGGGACCGAAAGGAACCCAGAAAAAGTACGTACCAACAGGATGCCAACACAATACAAAAAGGGATCAGGTTTACTTTGCTAAACCACAGATAAAAAGGAAGTCGACACACCCCATTTTCTCAATTTCAAAACAAAAAGAGGACACGCCCCATCTTTTGATTTCAATTTTTAAAAAAACAAACAAAAAAACAAAATAAAAAAATCTACCTTTTACTTTACATACTCCGTCTTTTCAATTCCAAAAAATATATATATATATATACGTGTTTATAAACAAAAAAAAAAGAAAGAGAAAAAATAAATCCTACAAAGGGTGCCCATTGCCCATCATCATGAGAAAAATCCACGTATGTGTGTGTTCATTTCAAATTTAAATAGAATGGGGGGGTGGAGCAGGGGTGTGGGGGTGATGAATAATAATTTTACTGTATCTTATATTTATATTTAACTCAAGTCTTAACCTATTGCAAGCGCACAATGGAAATTATAGTACTAGCATTATGATCATTCCCACGAGCAAGTGATTATCTAAGTTTTCTCTATTTCTATCTTCTATTCAAATCCTTATTTTAAAAACTTCTATTTATCTTTAAGATTTTCTAATCTACTGGAGAAATATGAATAAAAGAATGGTTTTCTAAACTAAAGTGCATAAAAATAAATCCTAATCCTCCTTCAGATTAAGGTCATCAATCTCAATCTTCAGCTTTTAGATATTTATGAAAATAAACAGTACCGTTACACCATATATCAAGTTTCCTAGAATTGGTCGTCAATCAAGTCTAAGATCCTATCAATACAGATTTAATCTAATCAACAATTTCCTAAAATCTGGATGTCAATCAAACCTTAGAAAACTGAAGATAAAAAAGTAAAAACCGTTACACTAATCTGCAAATTCTAACATGAGTCGTCAATTCAAATCAAAACTTGGAGATGCTTACAAAGAAAATAAATCTAAACTAGAAAGCAAATAAATATATCTTTCACCCCTCAGCTACAATCGTCAATTGCTCCTGAAAAATTACAGATATCTACACTAATCTTCAGCACTCAATCGTAGTCGTCAATTGCTCTTGAGAAACTTCTGATATCTAAACTATTCTAACTAATATACACTACTTGATGGAAGAAAATCCAACCTTAGGCGTCAATTGATGCTGAAATTCTTCATTGCTTATTCTTATTCCGAGCCCTCTTATTTATAGATCATAAGGGGTCGGTTTACAGAGATCTAATTCTAATAAAAAAAACTACTAAAAATAAAAGTATCCTAATATAACTCTAATTCCTAATTTTATCTTTACTTACTTTCTTTAGTTGATGCGCTTCTAGATTGTTCTTTACTGAGCAGTAGCAGAGTTCTTTGAAATATCAATCTTCATCAATCTTCTCAGATCTGAGATCCGCAAAACTTCTAATTGTATAGATCTTCTAATTCTGGATATGGCGGTGACAATTTTCACTCACATGATCAGCAACAGCAACAAGGAGGAGAGCTTTAGATAATCGTTCTTTTTCTAGAAAATCGTTAATCGCGATTTTCTATCTTTCATAGCTTTCTAGAAAATCGTTAATCACGACTTTCTATTTCTCATAGCTTCCTCATAGTTGACGATTTTTTGGATTATGCTTTATCGCTTTTTTCTTTTTGTCTCTTTTGAAGAATCATAAATTTATGATTTTCTGCCTTCAGTAGGCAAAAAAAACATCTTTTCATTTGGTCGTCTTTCTTATTGCCTTTTGAGTTCATTTTGACAAAGATTGGCACTTAGGCTCTAATTGATTGCTTATCTCTAATATCTGCACATTAGTAACTCGTTAGTAGCAAACTATGGCCTAGCATCACTAAATTAAGGGTGATAAAATGGTAAATTATATGGTTGATACATATCTATTATCAAAAAACAAAAAAATAGAAAACCCTAAAACACCTAAATATCTAAAAATTCAAAATCCAAAAAAATTAGAAAAATCTGAAAACGCGAGGGAACACTTCATCCCAGACCCATCTAGCGAGTCATATCTCAAGGCTACAGATAGAGGTCACGCCAACCAACTTAAGGAAGCGTTAATTGATATACTTGCACAAAGTCGTGACACTACTTTCGACACTGCAGAGCCACACCTTGATCTCGCTCGATGTAACCTCACTACTGCATCCTCCTGAGAGCGCAAAGTGTCCCGCCGAATAAATTAGCCGGTGATCATACCCAATGAGATACTTTGCGACTTTGAGAGGAGAATGAATAGCCTCGATATACACCTCATTAAAGATATCACGGCCATCAATTGTATTGACAAAGGGTTACCTCTCGCAGAACTAATCCCCCAACATAGCGATTTTATAGTCTATGAGCTTACAGATGATGAAGAAGAAGAACAAGCCACTGAGGAAACACAGAACTTCCAACGGGTCATCAAACACTTCAACGAGTAAACTCAAGCCGCTGCAGAACTTATTAAGGAAATCAACTTCAGCACCAAGGAAATGCGTAAGAAGCTACTGATCAGTGCAACGCTTAGCCCCAAGGAATGATAATAGATCATCCAAGTCCTCCAAGATCAGCTCAGCTCCTTCGCATGGTCCTATGAAGACATGCCCGGCCTGAACCTGAGCTTAGTAGAACATCATTGTGTCCTCGAACCCGATACAAAAACTATCAAGCACAAACTCAGGAGAATGTACCACAAGCTGCGCTACAAGTGAAAGAGGAAGTCGACAAGCTACACAAGGCAAAATTCATTTGAGTCATCCTTTACTCCAAATGGGTCGCAAACATAGTACCTGTCACCAAGAAAGACGGCAGAGTACGGGTATGCATCGACTTCTAGAATCACAAACGGGCATGCCCCAAAGATGACTTTTCGCTCCCACACATCGACACTCTGGTCGATAATACTGTCGGACATGAGATGTTGTCCTTCATGGATGGCTTCTCCGGACACAACCAGATCAAGTTAGCAGAATCCAACCAAGAGAAGACTTCTTTCACCACACCATGGGGAACTTACTGCTATGTCTTCATGTCTTTCTGCCCCAAGAATGAAGGAGCCACGTAGCAACACGTCATGATGGCTATCTTCTAAGACATGATGCACAAGTGTGTAGAAGTCTATGTCGATGGCATACTACTGAAGTCTCAAACATGAGCAGGACATTAAACCACTACAACTGGTACTAGAACGGTCCGAGAAATATTAGCTAAAGATGAACCCAAGGAAAAGCGTGTTTAGGGTCACCTCCAGGAAATTACTAGGATTCATAGTTATCAAATAAGGAATCAAAGTCGATCCAGTGAAACTCAAAGCCATCCTCAAGATGTCATCTCCCAACAACATCAAAGAACTATGATGCCTGATAGGAAGATTGCAATTCATCAGGAGATTCATCTCCTAGCACTCGGATAGGTGCGACCCTTTCTACAGGCTACTTAAAGGAGATGCCAAGTACATATGGGATGACCAGTGTTAGCAAGCCTTCGACAATATTAAGAAATACCTTCTCAATCCGCCAATACTATCACCACCAGTCCCCGAAAGACCACTGATCCGCTATGTCTCATCCAATGAGAAAGCGATGGGAGTAATTCTGGGACAACATAATGAAAATGGGAAGAAGGAGATGACCATCTACTACCTCAGTAGGACGATGGTCGAGTGCTAACTGAAGTACACCGTAATAGAGAAGACCTGCCACACACTAGTATGGGCCTCAATAAAGCTACGACACTACTTCAGAGTACACAAGATAATGGTACTAGCATGCATGGATCCTCTAAAGTACATCTTCGAGAAGCCCACCACATCCGGAAAGATCGCTCGACAGCATATGCTACCACAAGAATATTACATCACCTACGTCAAGCAAAATTCAATCAAGGGACAGGAGATCATCGATTACCTCACTAATCTTCCACTCCCGGGCAATGACCCAGTTCAAGTAGACTTTCCTGAAGAAGACTTACTCTCAATCCACAACGAAGAGCCTGACAAATCCTCATGGACCCTATTCTTCGATGATGCTCTTAATCACAAAGGAAAAGGCATTTGGATAGTCTTACTAAGCTCAGAAGGAGTTGTTATACCAAAAGTCTTTCAACTAGACTTCCCAATCACCAACAATGTCACGGAATATGAAGCCTTCATTGCCGGACTACGAGCAGAGCTGCAACTAGGTATCAAGCAGTTGAAGATAATCGGTGACTCCAAACTTGTGATATAACAAGTCATTGGAGAGTGGAAGATAAAAGAAGGGAGACTGATGGCATACTTGGAAACGACTCAAGTCCTGATAAAGAAGTTCGAGAGAATTTCCTTCACGGATATCCCTAGACTCCCTCGCCACGTTAGCCTCAGTCATACAAATACCAATCGGATAGAATATGAAATCGTTCTTCATCGAGAAGTTGACTACACCAGCATAAAAAGTCGCTTGGCAAGTGAAACTAGAATTGCCAACTCGACCAAAAGTTGTCACAGATGAAAAGCAATTTACCCCAGGGGATCCAATGAAGAAAGAGGACGTCACTGCAACCTTTAGATTTGAGAAGTCATCAACCGACAATGGACAACCATGGTACGTAGACATTTAGAACTTCCTGAAGCATCGACACATTCCCCCTTACACTACAAACATTGAACAAAAGACCATAAGGAATCGATGTGCTAGATTCTGCATCCTAGACGAGATACTATAGAAGGAAGCCTTCACTAAAGGAGTATTAGTACGGTGTGTCATCCGGGAAGCACACGCCAATGCTTGCTGTGCCCATGCTGGCAGACAAAGACTCGTAGATCAGATCATACGACAAGGCTACTATTAGCCAACGATGACCAGAGATTGCCATCTATATGTCTAATGTTGCAAGCAATGCCAAGAACATGTTGCACTCATTAAAGCCCCATCAGTTGTATTGAACCCCATAATGTCGCCATGGACATTCTTGATGTGGGCCTTCAATATCATTGAACCCTTCATAGACACAGTTGGGAACACTCACAAGAATGCCTTCATACTTATCGTGATCGAGTACTACACCGAATGGACAAAAGTCGAGTCATATATTAGAATCACTGCTTCAACGCTCGTGAAGTTTATTATTAAGAACATCATCACAAGGTTTAGAGTTCCCAGGATGTTCGTCACAGACAATGGATCACAATTCATTGCAGAGAAGACAAAGAAATTGTACAAGAGATACGACATCGACCTATACCACTCGTCACCGTTCTACCCCCAGGGAAATGGACAAGCAAAGACCACAAACAAAATCCTAATTTGAATCCTGAAATGAATAGTGGAGACGAGCAATGTAGCCGACTAGCCTGAGCAACTACCGGAAGCACTCTGGGCCTATAGGACTTCTATTCACATGATCACTGGCCAAACTCCATACCTCCTCACGTATAGATGGAGGCAATCCTACCATACGAAATAAAAATGCCATTCCTACGAGTCCAACTTGATGATGAGCTATCAATTGAGGAAAAGAGGGTTGCTCTACTCACCTAGCTAGAACAACTCGATGAGACGCGTCTAAGGGCAATCGATCATGCGCAAGTATATCAAAGGAGAGTGGCTACAGCCTATCATAAGAAGGTCCTCGAGTACACTTTCAAAATTGGAGAGTTGGTCCTGAAGGAAATCATGCCCTCAAAGCATGCTCACCCTAAAGGGAAATTGAAGCCAAACTGGGAAGGGTCGTATGTTATAGCGGTCGCATACCCCAGGAATGCACATAAATTGGTAAACCAAGATGGGGAGGAACTTCCTAACCCTTGGAATGCCATACACTTGAGAAAATATTACCCTTAGCATTGTCGGCATCATATCCCATAGCCAGACATGGATACTTACGCCACCCTTGTAGCCATCACAAGTCATTCACTAGCCGTACGTCATTATTTCTAAAGATATCTCTCGAACCCTTCTAACTCATCGCCTGCCTTCCCATTCGGGCGATCTGATCGAAAGGATTAGTGGAATATTCAACCTCTTAAAAGCATAGGTAACACCCGATTCTCACTCTTTACCCTTGCCATTAGAGGAGATGTTAGAGCATAAAAATAAAGATATTAGGTTCAATCAAAACTTACTATTCTTGCGTTAATAGGTTGCTTTCAAAAATATGCATATATATATATATATATATATATATATATATATATATATATATATATATATATATATATATGAGAGCAATACGACGAGTGAACGAGTAAATGAGCCTAGGGAAGCATAAGCCAATCGTGAGGACATTCCTGGTAATTTTATTAGGAAAGTATAAGCAGGCCGCGAGGGCATCCCTAGTGTCTTTATACTACTAGGTAGCATGGTAAGGTGGCAGGAGGAGGATAAACCCTTGCTAACCATAGAATGTGAGACTTTCATGGTACCGAAGCATGACGAAAAGCTCAACTTTGGCATCCCATACCACCTGAGAAAAAGACTGTTGCCTATCCCTTTTAAAAGTTGTCAAGTAGGAAACTATCCTATATCACTGAGCCTTACCCCTTGTCTCACCTTTTTTTTTTTTTTTTTTTTTTTATACTTTTTTGATGATGAGTCAGAACCCTTCCTAAGATATCCCCATAAATAAAACTGAAAACTCATGAATGGCGACTGATGCAAGCACCCACTACCTATAGCTCACCTCACTTCAACTAAGACTGTGATGGGATAATCACTGTCAAAGGTAAAACCAGGTAACCGACTAATATAATCAAACGACCTTTCCTGATTTGACAACGTTATTAAGGGATTTTCCTCGAAACCGACCCACCAAATACATACAGCTCCCCATAGACCCTAGTTCCCACAAAAAACTAGAGATGCTCCATTACACCTCGACACTAGGGCATTTTTTTTCAAAAGAATATCTATATAAAAAGCCACTGCTTGTCCATAGAGAAGATCCAGATCAATGAGGTCATCACCGCAGGAAGACTGTCAGAAATACCACAATGTCGATCCCATCACGCTCTTACACTGGGGCATTTTTTTTTAGAGTTTTAGGCTTAGACTTTTTTCAGTATTTTGCTTTCCCTGTTGCATTATTTTCCTTGTCCTTGTAATGAAAAGTAAACAAAAATAAATAAATAAATGCAATGATACTCTCTTTTATCACCAAACCCAGGTCTGAGACACCTCCCCCCTTAACAATTAGCAAGGGGGGAAATTAAATTACTAATAACCTTATCTTCATGTGCAGATATAGAGCAACCTTGAGCTGCTACGGGGCCAACTCAGAAGCATTTGAGTCCCAATAACAAATGATGGCGTCTCTACAAATGGCCAAGGTACAGAAATAAAGACAAAAATGAAACCGAACAAGGTACGCTTGAACTAAAAAAAAAATCTATATATATATATATATATATATATATATATATCAAAATCTTTTACATCTGGCACCGGGGGCATACCCCCTGTATATACAATGAACAAGAAACACAAAAATATCTACATGGCCCTACTCCCTCAGTTGCCTCTGCGAGGAATGCTCACCACCCTCTCCAGTGTCATCAACCCAATGACTAGGAGCTTGGTCCACTGAGGCCTCAACTGAAGCCTGGGGACTGGATGGAGGCCTCCTAGAAGAAGAAGGCCTGGCGACAGACCCCCCCTCACTTGCCTGGCTAGAGGCCCACCGAGACTATGAACGTAAAGGGTTAAAGGTGAACAAAGGCCCAAGGGCCGAGTCTGCTTGAGCATAAGCCCTCATGCGCTCACGGCTCCCTCGATGAATCTCTGCCAGTGAGCCAGTAGCCCTTGACCCCGACCCCGGGAGATGATTAAGCATTCCTCGCACTCACCCCCTACTCTCGCCAACTTGTGCTATAGAAGCTCAATCGTCACTTGCATCTCAACACGAGCTATGGCTCGAGCACTCTCTAACTCTACCGTCCAAGTCCTCCACTCGACCGTGAGATCCACACTCAACTCCTGAAGATGCCGCTCTGTGAGATAAAAAAGAATCTCACGGACCTCCTGACAAGCCAGGGTATGCTGCGTCTCCAAATGAGACTGCTCCAGCTCACGCTCCTACACACAAACACAAAGCTAAGATAAGAAGAGGCGTGTACATGACCAAGTCAAGACCATGAATAATGAAGATATACCAGCTCAGCATGAAAAAGGCACTCAACCTTCGTAGCAGTCATTGGATCGGTAGGAGGCGGAGGAGGAACCTCAGACGTAGACAGCTACGACACAAATAAAAGCATCAAATGGTACCATGACTACAAATGAACAAATAAACTACACTAACTACACAAGTTAGAAGTCGACTCCCGAGGAGGGGCCTCAGTTGTAGAGTTAGGAATGACCTGCACAAGGCAAAATAACCAACAAACACAAGACATGTCAAATAAAAAACTACAAGAAAAAAATAAACCAACACATACATAAACTAAAACATACTATACCTGACTCTTTGGGCGTAAGGAAGCAGCTGTCGCTTCCCTCGTCTGGAGATCCTCAGCAAGCTGACGTTGAAGATATGCCACACAGTATTAGCAAACCATTAAATAAAGCTAGATGGAAAAACTTAGAAAACGGAAGAAAACTCACCCAATGCTCTAACTCGACACAAAGCTGAGTAGTCACTGGATCCTCCCGACTAGAGGATGCCATCGAAGATGGATCAAACGCTGGAGCGGATACCCCAGCAGTAGAGAGCTCCGCCCTCTACAAGTATAATTGACGACAAACACATAAAAAATAATAATAATAATAATAACACTAATGGTTAACTAAAATCCAAACACAAGACACTCACCAGTCTATCAATCTCTTAACATAAGTTGGCCTCTACCTCACGACCAGCCTCCTGATGGCCCTGAAGCAACCCGATAAGTTATGCTTGGCGAGACACCTCATCCTCTCTCATCGCCTAAGATAGATACAAACATGTCAACTTAAGATAAGCCAAACATAACCAAAATAAAAAAGTTAACAAACTCACCAGAGCATGACGAGTCGCTTCCAGCTGACCCCTCAGCTAGTCCTCTGCAACCCTGACATCAGCTATTGAGGCTTCTAATGATCTCAACATCTCCTCATCAGGACGGGGGGCACTCCCCATCGGCTCTTGAGCTAAGTGTAAGGCCTCCAATGCCCCGTGAACCCCAAGGGTCAGCTGACCCCACTCTAACTTGGTCACTCTCTCCCTCAATGCTCCGATAGAATCAGGTCCGCCAATGTTGAAGGAGCTCTTCCCCTGAAAGGGGGATCTGGTGAAGAGTCAGCCACGGAGCTCCTCAAACCCTCTTGTATAAGCCCAAGCATCCGCTTCATCACGTGCTCATGTCACCTTGATCCCCCCAGCTCAAAAATCTACATACTGCTTCGCCATCTTCTGCTCAAATTGGTGACCGAGGGGACCAGTCTTCTTCTTCGCCACTCGAGGGGAAGCTCTGAAGGGACTCCTTGGGGGAGTCCCGGCTGGCACGCAACATGGGAGAGATGGATCCGCTTCACTTGCTCAAAGCAGGGGACCCATATCTCCCGCCTAAAGAGAGCCTGACCATATTGTATCATAGCCTGGTCAGTACCCTCATCATCCCCGTAGGGTCTCCAAATGACCTATAACCCAAAACAAACAAGAAAAGTATGTTAGTAAATTCGAGATACAAAAACAAACACAGTAAGAAAATAAAATGCACACACACCTTGCCGAGGTGCATATCCTCGAAAAGCCACCTGGCGATCTGAAGGTCCGTACTCCTCCGGCGCTCTCCCATCAATGTCTGCCACAAGTACATACGAGGGAATGTGGGCACCGTCCCTGGAGGGACCCTAGGGCGAAGGAATAGAAAATGATCGTACGCCCATAACTAGGTAGAGACGAAATAAAACTATGTCAACAAAAGAAGACGACTAATCTTAAAAATTTATAAAAAGAGAAGAACTGAAACCTCACCTGTAAGAAGGAAATGAAGCTGCCAATTGTAGCAACTCCCCTCGACCGGTGAAACAGCTACCCGTAAAGATGGGCCAGCGTCGTCGTGGCCCATTCTAAGCTCATGAGTAGTGGCAGAAATAGCCTGGTGATGAAAATAAGACCCCTCAAAAAAAGTGCATCAGGAAGGCCCTGATAACACGATTAGCCTCCACCCCTGCCTCGAGCATGGGGGCGCACACCTCTATCTCCTGGCAACGCTCCTCATACACTTCCATCGACTCAGGATGGCATCCTGGGGGAGTGAACCTTGTGCCAAAGGTATTGAGGAACCAAGTAGTCCGAATCATGATTGGCCCGGACCCCACTAGATGGGTACTCCATCCCGAAGCACTCAACTCTCACTACCTGGTAATCAGACAACATCTACCCAGTAACAAGCTCACCCTTGAAACGTACACCAGTCACTCAGACCCAGCCCTCAGGGGTCAGCAACATCATCCCTGTTGGGAAGTGCAATGTCTAATGCTCCTCCCTTCACCTCTCCACTATGGCGCCAACTAGACCAAGGTCGAGGTGGAAAGGCTTGAGCCCTAGGATCGACCCAAAACCAAGAGACGCGAGCCTCGCCTGCTAGAATGTAGGGAGAGCTCGATACCATGCATGGGACTCGGCCCACGCAAAACTAATCGACAAGGTCAGGGGCTCCTAAACACACAACCAAAGAAAGAAAAGAAACATAAGACAAAACATGCCACCAAAGAGAAGAAAAATATATAAATGATAAGTACAAGTTACAGATAATGACAACAACGATAAATAGTAACAATAGAGATAATAATGACAACAATAGTGATAATAGAAATACTAATACTAGTGATAATAATAATAATACCAATAATAAAACCAATAATAGCGGTACTAATAGTAAATATAAAATAGTAATAAAACAACTAAATAATGATCAATATAACAATAATAACGATGATAATAGTAGTAGTAGTGATAATAGTAACAATAATGACAACAATAATATATATAATAACAGTAACACACAATAGCCAACGATACCCAATAATGACAAAATAACTGACTGGAAAAATATGAATAATAACAATGGATAAAACTTGACCAACTAGCGATAAAACAAACTAGCAACTGAGAAATAAGTAAATGATGATAATAAGCACAATAATGATAAATGTGAAACGATCACGACAGAGACACGATAAACAAGCAAGCATGAGTAACAAAATTGACGGACGATAACGAATAAAATAAGTAATCATGACAATGAGGGAACTAATATGCGATAACTACAAAAGAAAAGACACAACAATAATCATGGCAATAATCTACGACAGTCATGCAAGGCATGAGAAGAATAATACAGGGCAATAAAAGTAACCATGATTGTAGACACCCCCATTTTTCCCTCTCGGAGTATATAAGTTTGTTCGGTCAACCTTTGACCTTGACTGTGACTCTTCGGAAAGGACTTACCTTCTCCGAGAGTTTCGAAGCCCTAACATGAGAACCATATACTGAAACAATAGTATATGGCTGAACACAGGCTGAAACAATAGCTCTGTGGCTCAGATCCCATAAAGGTAGGGACCATATACTAAAACGATAGTATATGGCTGGACACGGGCTGAAACAATAGCTCTGTGACTCAGATCTCATAACCCTAGAGGCGGGGACTATATACTGAAACAATAGTATATAGCTGAAACACGGGCTGAAACAATAGCCTTGTGCCTCGGACCCAACCCAGACCCGGGACAATCTTGAATTACGTGCATTGAACCATGCGCGCAATTCGATTGAATGCCACACCACCAGTGATAAATCAGTCCTGTCAGACCAAACTTCCCCTCTTTTGACCACCTCGAGATCCGATTGCACGCTCCAACAAGCGCACACAGTCGGATTAAGCGTCCCATCACTGGTGCTCAATTGGTCTGTTTCAGACCTGGTCTCTCTAAGTCCTAAGACCACCAAAACTCCACGATTAAGCGCCATGCATGTAGCATGTAATCTGATTGTGCACACTACACTGGGTGCCCAATTAGTCTAATCAGACTAGGACTCAGACACCCCGACTGAGCAAGTCAGCCGGTCACTCACTAAGTCAGTCACCGACTCAAAGTGGTTAAGCGCCTGATACAGGGCGCACAACTCAATTAAGCACCCAGGATTGGGCGCGTAATTGAAGTTGATCGACTAATTACACACACTCTACAGGGCGCGTAATTAGCAAAATACCTATATATAGACCCCCCTTACCTCGACCCAAAGGAGGGAGAACAACGACTTCGAGATTGGAGTTTCGAGTTCCCTGCTTTCAAGCTTCGGATATCAAGATTCCTCTCTGCAGACCCTGGCCTTAGGTATAATTGTTCCTTATAGTTTTTAATTTTCAGTTCTTAGTTCTTAGTTCTTAGTCTCTTAGATCCCAGATTTCAAC
Source organism: Chloranthus sessilifolius (assembly GCA_021018995.1). Taxonomy (NCBI): domain Eukaryota; kingdom Viridiplantae; phylum Streptophyta; class Magnoliopsida; order Chloranthales; family Chloranthaceae; genus Chloranthus; species Chloranthus sessilifolius. The sequence continues at coordinate 123,954,127 of CM037589.1, read as the reverse complement.
TATTAGTTTTAATTTTCAGTCTTAGGCCGTAACAACTTTTTTAATCCGTATTTTAATCTCTGGTTCTAATTTTTAGTTTTTAGAACCAATCCTTAATTCTATTCACTATTTTAAAATCTAATCTCAACTTTCAGTCCTATCATTAATCTCTAGTTCTAGTTCTTAGTTTTCTAGAACCAGTCCTTAATCATACGGTCTAATTTTCTGATTTCGGTCCTGATTTTAGTCTTTAAATTTTATATTATAGTCCTAATTTACTGATTCCTTATAGTTCTTAAGTTTAATTTTAATCTATAATCCATAAATTATTATTTTTTCAATCCAAAAACTATTGCCTTATAATTCAAATTCAGTTTACTTTAATCTTAGCCACCCGATTTGTCAAAGGGAGCTTACGGAGGGTACCCGGGTACGGGACCGATCCTCCTTAGTATAGCGGGCCAAAACCCCCTTTTTTTTTAGATTTTCAGTAAAATTAATATATTTATTGTAATTAGAGTTTTAATCGAATTAGTATATTTTTAATTAATTAGAGTGTCAATAGAATTAGTATATTCCCGATTAGTTTCCATAGAATTAATATATTTGCACTCCTAGTAGGATTAGGAGATTCAATTAATTAGATTTCTAATAGGATTAAGATATTTAAATCAATTAGACTCATAGTAGAAGTAGGAGACCTTTTTTAATTAGACTATTAGTAGAATTAGAAGACTTTTTTTAGTAGAATTAGGATACCTTTTTTAATCAGATTCCCAATAAAATTAGGAGCCTAGATCAATTAGACTCCCAGTAGGACTAGTAAGCCAAGTCAATTATAATCCCAGCAGGAATAGGAAAACCAATCGAGTTACACTAAAGGCAACCCACAATTGTTGACGTCAGTCGGCCAACGATTCAGTAAAGGAGTTCAACCTGCAAGCCCCCGCTTCCCTTTAAAGCGTGATCAGTGATGTGTTGCAGCGTCGATAAATATCTGCAGCTGACAATCGCATCATCCAGGTATTCTCTATTTAATATTCACCTCTTTAATTTCAGCAATTTAACATTTCCTAATTTATTACTCCATCATCACCTGTCGCCAGAGTTCACTCAGACCGAATTGGGCCACTCTTTCTGGGGACCGGAAGGAACCTAGAAAAAGCATGTACCAATAATGACCTAGAGCTATATATAGGCATGATGCATGAATGCACACGCAAGTCACAACCAAATGCAAGTTTTGCGTAAAATAAATGGGTTTCCATATCATAGATAATCTATGTTATAGCCTAAATGCCTAGGAAAATAAAGGGACTCTTGTTTCTAAACACCTACCTAGTTTGCCGTGAAGGCATCAACCAGTGAGATCCGTATCAGGTGTGCGGCCTGAGGTGGAACGACATCATTAGCACCCTCCGCAGCAGGAGGAACCTCGCCCTCAGCAAGCATGGGAACCACCACTCTCCCTCCAGCAGGAACGTTTGGAGCACCCGCACCATCCAGCATCTTCACGAACTCTAAGATCGTTATACTACCCTTCGGCTCCATCTCACAAGAAAGTACTCATAAACTGGAAGAAAACGCAAGAAACTGCATGGAAATCCGACGGATGGATTGCGGGATATCACGCTCGCACTAAAATCAGAACACTAGGAAGCAAGAAAATCAAAGAAAACCAAAATACACGAGTCCAAATGAGGGAATTTCTGCTTATATAGATGTCGGTTAATTCCGCGTAGTAACCTATGCATGCAATTGAATCAAGCACTGGCTAGGCTACGCGGATTCCCAGTTAAGCATGGAACAGCTTGTGCTAAATAAGAGCTCTGTCAACTGGTGCGGGCAACAAACGATTCCTGCGCAGATCCACATGTGTTGAATTAGAATCACGGACTTCCGCTGCTATGCAGAATTCAAAGAGGCACCCAGACACTTTCCCAGATGATCCGACGACTTTTCAACTACGCGCAATATTCTCTACGCGGAATTGGATTAAGCACTACTCATTATGCGCTTAATCAAACCTTCGAACCCACCATCCTGCACAACTAAATATGTGCGGAATTTCATTAACAACTGTGCCTAGTGCGTGGAATTCCCAGTTATACACAAAACAGCAGGGCCAGAGACTAAATCTAGGAGGTTTAAACACATAAAAATAGTAACTTACCCACCTGATCTACACCCATGCTCAGACTATCCGAAGAACACTTCAAACCTAAAACTATACACTCCGAAAACTAGAAAAAATCCATCACACTCGGAACATAAACATCGATCGGACCAACGTGAGCTAAATCAAATTAGAACACACCCACGATTAATCACTAGGGCGAACCAAGTTAACCAAACCAAGCTAAACTGAAATGAACTAAATCCAACACTCACCCGACGTCTATGCAACCAAAAATAATAAATAAATATCATTTTTATAAATATGAAAAAGATTGTTACAAATTACACCGAGAGTATATACCCTTTGAATATACAAAAATAATTACAACCCTGAAACAAGAATCAAACTAAACCCGCCAAACGAAAGACGAATTTGAATTCAGAGTAGATGCCCTTAAGGAAAAAATGCCCAAATAATGATACACGAAAAGGGGAAAGATGACTGAGAGGCCCAAGGAGGAAGCATGGACTGGATAAGTTCTAATAAAAATCCCATCTTCACTTCCTTTTCTACCTGAGAAGTCGCTTATGATGTAATCTTCCAAGTTACACAATAAAATGATAGCATCACAGAGCCCCGAGCAAGCGGAAAAGAAAGAATGACTCACAGAAGGCCACACAGGAGACGAGAAGTACACCCATGAATGACCGGTCTAGGAAGCTCCCGAGGGAGGGTTGACGAAAAATCAATCCATAGAGCCTACCAAGGAGCAACTGGGGCCGATCACGAAAACTCCGATCATCCTCTTTTCCTCAGTTTTCTTCCCTCCACCTTTAACTCTTCCGTCTCTTCCCCCAACATTGTAGCACTTCGAGTGCTACTCCACATTCCTAATGCCGCTCATTCCCAAAAATAAAATAACAAAAATTACAAACACCTTTGGGGTATAATACCAGGGAAATAAAATAAAGAGCAAGAAAAGACATTAAGAAAAAATAAAATTCAAAAGACTAGAATGTATTACAAGCTCACCAAAATTTTAAGCAATAAAGTTCAAAAATAAAACCCAATTCCTGCACACCTGTTTATAACCCATGACCCATTAACCACAGTACGACAAATGTCACACTCACAAATGCCTTTCATCTAATTAAATCAAAATAAAATGCATACCCCCTTGAAGAAACATAATCCTTGACAACCCAAGATAAACCAATAATCACAAGACATTTACCCCCCTTAAGAAGCACAACCCATGAGAAAACAAGATAAGCCAATATCCAAGCAATTAAAGAAGCACAATCCGTGGCAAGATAAATGAGCCAATCACAAGACACCCAAAACATTCACCTAACCATAATTCAAACACACACTCACCTAACAAGTGTCATGTTCACAAAACAAGAGAGTAGAACAAACCTTGAACGAGAACATGAAACACTCCTCCTATGAAAAAAGTGAAACTCTAATAAAACAAGGTCCAAAATGTGACCTGTCACTCAAAATCCTGGACCTAAATAAAATAAAATAAAAATAAAAATTAAATAAAATTAAACAAAACAAAATAAAACAAATAAAATGAAATGAAATAAACAAAATAACAAAGGAAATCAAGAAACGAAACAAAAAAGGAGACACCCCCCACAATCCCATCGTACAATCTCATGCACACCAAATGAGCACACGGAACTCCTACCCCAATCAGAAGAGCCCACTGGGGGACGAAATGGGTCAACAATGATGAGTATACTGCTTCTACTACCAACCAAAGAGGCAAGCACAGGAAATCACCCCGACAATGCATAAACACCCACAAGAAGGGTTTGAGTTCATGTGGAAAAATCCAAACAAGAAGCCTCGACAGAGTCAACAGATGGTGATGATGTAGGTGGTTGTGTGATTTTCGCATGCTTCCACAAAGAGCTTGATTCCACCCAGACATCCTTGTCCCATTGCATAACCATTAGGTTCGATCCAATCAGCTACGATAGAAGCTATACCCAAGCCCCATCACAATCAGCTATGACAGAAGTCGCACCCATGTCCCATCATGACTTATCCTAGCGCGCAACCAGAAAGGGAGATTAACCTAAGTCCCATCACACACAACAAACTTCAACCCCCACCCCCCCCCCGAAAAGCCCCATCGGGCCTCACCACGGCCGAGATAAAAGAAGAGAAGAGGCACCCATGTCCCATCACGTGACCACCATGGGGAAAATAGCCAGCAAGTCTCATCACGAACAATACAAAGGCCTACCACCGGTAAGGAATTAGGTAAGTAAACACCCCCGCTTCACTCGATATTCTATGTAAAATATAGTTAGATAATATTAAGTAAAATGTTTTCAAAACCCGTCTCTCCCTACTCGCGAATCATTGTAGTCCTCCCATAAGAGACAATCATCAGTATCCGTGAGAAGGTTAGATGGAGTATTCGTGTACCAAGTGTTGTCTTGACAATCAAAAAATGGTCGGGTCTACAAATCCCGTTCCCATGGATCTGCTCAGCGACGCCTCGGAACCCACGTTTTCCGTCGTTTTACCACATAATTGATCTTAAGTTAAAACCTAAATTCCAAAAATCCCCTATCTATCAAATTCTCACGTCTCACCACTCCAATCTATTCTTTCTTTTGGGAAACCAAACACTGAGTACACTCAACTTTGAGAAATCGCAAATGTCCACTAGAAAGAGAGGCCTGAGGTGTCAGTGGTGTGAGCAATGATGCGCTCGATCTTACATGACTCGTGAAAGACTTCACCATTACATCATTACATCATATTATCTGGTCACCTGACCTTATCTCTGGACATTCATATGACACCCTTGTAGACACCCCAATCTTGCCCTCTCGAAGTATGCAAACCTGTTCAGTCAACCCTTGACCTTGACTTTTGAAAAGGAACCAATCATCTCTAAAAGTCCTAAAACCCTGAAACCCCATAATCCGAGAATTATACACCATAACAATAGTATATAGCTAAGCTCCAGGCCCTATTTACCGAAGGTCAAAGGTCGAGCCAGAACCCTGACAATATATTCCTCATTTGAAAGCCCATATGTGAACTTTTTTTACCAGACTTTGGTATTTTAGTAATACTTTGATATGATAGAATTTATAGGCTTTAAAGTTTCGCAAAAAGGCTTGCCATTTGAAAGATAGAAAATTGACCAAATTATAAAAAATCTGACTTTATTCTTAAACTAGAAAATTGACATTTTATTTTTGAGATTTTTGATCCGAGACTATTTTTATTGAATTCAAATGGGGGGTATTTCATTATTTATATGTAATATCTTACATTTACTTAAATGATATTACATGCAAATATATATGCCTATCTGTCTTGACCTACCTACCTTCCTACCTTAAATCTTAACCCATGGACCCGGACCCGACCAAGCCCGGGAGTTCCTGAATTTCGCGCATGAATCCCTGTGCGGAATTGGTCCACAAGTTGGACCTGGACTTGAATTCGTCGAACCGCCCGTAGCCCTGAATTCTGCGTGGATCAGCTTGCACGCAATTCAATTACACGCGTGACCCATTGCGCGGAATGAAGTTCCTGTTTTCGCGCATATACACCTACGCGGAATTGATTCCACGTGTCATTCCACATGCAGAATTCGTCCAGACTTGGATTGGGACTCTAATTCCCTCGACTACTCGAACTCCCTGATCTCGCGTAAATCCCTCTGCGCAGAATCGGATTCCACGCATACATGCATGCGCGAAATTGGTGCAGAGGCCTATCGGAACTAGGATGCCCCGCCCGGCCAGTCACTCCCCAGTTATTGACCGACTCATGTGCGGAATTCAATTAAGGACTACCGGTCACATGCTGAATTCACCAATTCTGCACATTCTCCCATGTGCGGAATCAGCCCGTTACCTATTAAAAGACACCTACCTCACCCAAAAAGGACATCCAGCAATCAAATTTTTGAGTTTCTCTCTTCCAAGCTTAGGGATTTTGAGACTCTCTTCGGCGCCCGACTTCAGGTTCCTTTCAGGTTCTAGTCTCTAGTTCTTAATTTCTAGTCTCCAATTCTTAATTTCTAATTTATAATTCTTAATTCTAAGATTCTAGATCCTAGTTCTCAATTTTTATGCTAGTTCCTAATTTCTTTGTTCAAGTTCTTAATTCTTAAGGTTTAGATCTCAGTGCTTAGTTCCTTATCCCTAATCCTTAAAATTTCAAATTTTCAGTTTTTAATCCTTCCGTCTTTAATCATTAATTCAGGCTCAATTTTTCAAAATTAACCTTACCCACAAAAACAATTTACTATTCTTCTTTCATTCAAGTCTTTCCCTTTGATAAAATTCAAGGTTCTCTCTAGGGATTCCAAAAAGGGATCGAGCTACCTTTTCGACTTCTGAAAGTGCAGACTCTTCTCCGAGAGCCCCAGGTAGTCAAGCTAGTAGCCCTAGCCCGCTAGTCTTGGCTCTCGATGAAGTATTGAAGGAGGAAGCGCTTAGCCTAGAACCGATTAGGTCTCTAACCTCTTCCAGTTTTCAATCCTTAGCCACCCGATTTTCCCTAGGGAGCTTACGGAGGGTACCCGGGAATGAGGCCGATCCTCCTTAGCATAATGGGCCACAACCCCTTTTTTAATTAGACTCAATAGGATTAGGAGACTAGGTTACTTAGACTCCTAGTAGGATTAGGAGATTAAATCAATTAGATTCCCAGTCGGATTAGGAGATTAGATTCGTTAGAGTCCTAATAAAAGTAAGAAGGCCAAACTAGTTGGACTAAAGGCAACCCACAGCTGCTGAAGTTGGTCGGCTGACATTCAGTAAAGGAGTTCAACCTGCAAGCCCCCACTCTTCTTAAAGCATGACCAGTGACGACGAAGACTTTGCGACGTTTGCTAACCGCTGGAGGAGGTTCGCTACCCAAACAGGGAATCAAATAAACGAAAATGATGCGATAGAGATTGTGATCATGAATACCCGAGAACCCCCTTCGGAGCACTCTCATCTTAAGCGATTATCAAGACTTTGCAAGCCTTTATCAATGCTCTTTATGCATAGAGCGTCACCTAAAAAATGGGGACCTTGATCTCTCTACCCTAACATCCAATGGGACCCCTCCTCCAATGACCCAGAGACAAACACCCTAAATGAGACTCTAAGCATTGAACAAATCAACACAAACCAAGGACAAAACCAAACCCTCAACCACACCACCCATGTGACCAAGATCAAGATTTATACCCAAACCTTTACCCTGACCAAAACCAATTACCACACATAAACCAAGATCAACACCCTTACCAACCTTTATAAAGCAACCAATACACAAATCGGCACTATGCTCAAAACCAACTTCCCAACACTGCGCAAACTAACATCACCTGCTACAACCTGTTGTTTGAACAAAATCATCAAGCCCTCAACCTGCATATGATACCGTACAGTCACTCACTCCTACCCCATTCCACCCAGCTAGCCTGATCCAGAGGATTGAAAGCCCTTCAGACCATGCCCATACCATCCATTCACTACCAACTAACCCTGTCCCGCGTACCTATAAACGCGAAATCACCTTTTGCCCTGAACTAGTCACCAAGATCACTAAGACTCAACCTATCACCGAATTCACCCCTAAACTAAGTCAACCCATCACCAAAATTGACACACTTACCCCTGAACCAACTCGACCTACCTTCGAACTCGATAACTTACCCACCAGTCAACCACTGCTTTCCCCAATCGACACCTAAACCAATCTTACTATCAATACTTGGAAAAACTTGCATACCAGTTTCAGAAGAAATTCCTAAACTAATCTATCCATATACTACAACACCATTCAAACTTAAACCGATCACAAAACTAAACTCTAAACCCAAACCCATAATCAAATCTATCCCCAAAATCACCAGCCCTCTCACTTCAGAACCTAAACTCACTACCACCTCACCAACTTCAAAACAAAATCTCAAACCTGAATCTGTTATCAAACATACCACCGAACCATCCATTTCACTCACCCCAGAATCAACTGTCCAATTGATCTCATAACCAACTCACAAATCAATCTCTACACCCGCCTCAAAACCTAAACTCACCACTAGAATTATCACCTCACCAACCACGAAACCGAACCCCAAACTCAAACCTATTATTAAAACCAAACCTATCATTGAAACTAAACCTATCATTGAACCCAAAGTTATCATCAAAACCGAACCTATAATAAAAAATAAACTCATCATCGCACCCAAACCTATCATCAGACCTAAATTTGCTGCCAAACCCGACATTATCACCAAACCTAAATCCACCATCGAACATAAACCTGTCACCAAATCTAAGCCTATCATCAAACTCAAACCAATTATCGAATATAAACTTGTCACCAAACCTAAACCTATCATCAAACCTAAACTTGTCACCGAACCTAAACCTGTCATCGGATCTGAACCTGTCATCAAACTTGAACCTATCGTCAAACCTAAACTGATCACCAAATATAAACCTAACATCAAGCCTCAAACTATCAGCGAATCTAAACCTATCCTCGAACATGAACCTATCACCAAACGTAACCCATGATCGAACTTGAACCAGTCATCGGACACGAAACCAAACCTATCATTGAACTTAAACCAATTTTCGAACCTAGACCCAAACCTATCATCGACCCTACACCCATCCACAAGCTCGAACCCACCATCAAAGGCGAACCCGCCATCAAACCTGAACCCATTGTCAAACATGAACGTGTCATCAAATTCGAGCCTGTTATTGAACATGAACCCATCACTAAAACTGAACCTATCCCTACAACGTCAACTCCACTCACCTTTGATCCAACCACCGAACCTATCAAGGAACCGATCATCACTCTCACTCTCGAAATCAAACCAGACTTAAATCTTGCGACCCAATCAATATCCAAATCGACATATCGCAAAACTTTCAAATCCCACAACACAAACTCGACATCATAACTAAGACTGATTCTAACCATCGGATCCAAATTTTCGTAGACCTCACAATAAAAACCTTCACAGAACACCAGTCGGCAACGAAATCACTATGTCAAGCAGTCGACACAGAGCTTCCCCAAAAAATTATAAACAAAACTTTAAAACAACCTCGCGATAAATCCAAAGTGTGAATTAAACAAAACAAGATTGTGCAACCCTGGATTTTGATCAAATCCATCGTGACGAAGCGCACTTTAATAAAAACTAGAGTCGCGACCTAGAGCTTTTGGTGTCTCGGGAAACCTAAATCAATATTGAAAGCACCGAAGTGCAAAAATATGACTCTGATTCTAGTCTACACCAAAGGCTCTTGGGTACGGGCTTCGGTTATCGATCGGGAAGGTGTTGGGCATCCGATCAACCCGCTCGTAAGCGATCTCTACTATGGCTATTTGGATGTGTGGCTGGCTTATATAATATATATATAAAGAAATAAAAATGAGCAACACCTCCCCTTGCCCGAAGGCACGCTAATCATATTGAGCCGTTCCCGCTTGCCAAAATTTGGGCAACATAACGGCTCAATTATAGAATAGAAGAGAAACAAAAGAAGCTAGAGGAATAGAGGTGAGAGTCGGAGCTCTAGGGCCCTTGTAGCACCGATGTGGATCTTCGCGTGAGAGCGTCTTGGATGAGCTTCCGAAAGCAAATGGTTAGAGAAACGGGTTTTGATCCCAAAGGCTAGGGAGCAAAGAGGTAGAAGAAGAAGGCTAGGGGCTAGATCTAGTTAAATCTCAAGGATGGATGGTGTAGAATGAGGTGTCAAAGATGAAACTCAGTTCTGGAATTATATCAGTTTAGTGGAGGCAAATAGGAGGGGAGCTCACTATAAATTTCTCTCTCTTTCAAAATTTTCAAGCCTTTGTAAAGGGAGGGGTGCTCCTCTATTTATAGGAAAAAGGGAGGTTAGGAGGGTACTTACGAGCTAATTAGGGTTAGCAATTAGGTAATCTTATAATATAAGTTTCCTAGGGTTTTGAGAGGTTGAAAATGTAGGCAATGGGTTTCAATGGTAAATGATAGGATGGGGTTTCAAATGACTAGAGGGTTGCAAATAGGATAAATGAGGGTGTAACAATCATAAAGAAACTCACCCTAAACATAGGGATGGTCAACAAGTCAAAACCTAAAAGTGAAATTTGGACAAAATCCAAGATTTACTGTAGCTAAGCCTGGCATGTGTATTGTCCACGCTAAGCATAGCTACAATGCCAGAGAAATCCAGAGCTCGTTGTGGGACCCAACTATGGTTAGCGTGTGTATTATCCATGCTAAGCCATTTCTGGGAAAAGATGGCCTAGCGTGTATAATATACATGCTAGGCAATATTTCTCTAGAAATGGCCTAGCATGTGTATTATACATGCTGAGCATGCCCATCCTCTCGAGAAGCTCTCGAGGGGCTCGGAACCTGTCGAGTGGTCCAAATAAGTGCAGTTTTGGGCTAAATTCGAATCGCCATAACTTTTGATGTGCAACTCGGATTGAGCTGATTCTTAGCTTGTTGGAAAGTTGGGATCCTCTACTTTTCAATGGTATGAGCTTCAGTCTCAGTAGAGGTCCCTACCAACCTTGATACATCCTCCCCTAACCACTTCTTGGGAGGGTTAACTATGGGTTTAAGGGTAGTTCCTAAGGGTTTGAGAAGGTTCCTAGGGGTTTGAAAAGGTTCCTAGGGATGTGGGAAGGTTCCTACCGATAAGGGAAATGCTCTCGAGAGCTCAGGGGTGCGTCTCTCTCTAAGTATATTTCGATCGAGCCTTAGGTCAAATTTGAGTGTCTACAGATGCCCCTCTTTGGTATCCGATCACTAATGATCGAATGTCAAAGACAAGAGACATCCGAAGAGGCCCAAGGAAACACTAACAGGTCAGCCGTATTCAAAATGAACCTCAAACATCAGGTGAATAACATGGTGAGTAAACGGAAACCCTATATGTCAGAAAAAATATCCGCTCCTCAAGGCTATCGGTTCCCAAGCGTTTAGTGACATTAGTGGGCATAACCGAAATGGAGCGAGTGGCAAAAGCCCAATACGTTGGAAAAAACATTCGCTTCTCAAGATGATTGAAGATGTTTGATGCTTAAGTTTCATTCTAAATAAAATAGCTCTGTGAGTGAGAGGGTGATCGACCCATACTTAAAGATAGGCGCGAAGTAAGTACATGAAGATCCGTATTTTGTGTATAATCACATGAGGCATTGATTGCCCTATTTGATTGGTCACGGGTGCCACTGCATGAAGCAAGGCTTGAGGCCTTTGGGTGAACCCATCGATCCCGAAGGTCATTAAGCACAGCTACCCAAGTGGAGTGAATTGAAGTCGCAATACTTTTTGGGAGTACATGCTGCTTTTGATAGCGTGTCCAGAATCAATATGACCTAGAGTACTCAACTTCAAATAATGCTGGACAGATCTGGCTAAAATTGGGTGCCTATCGAAGGAGGTACTCAATCTTGGTCTCTGTCAACGATGATCTTATTATCGAACAATTATGCAAAAATATGCATTCATCAGGGGTAGATAAAAATAAAGGAGAATGAAAGTCCCGACCATCTGGGTATAATTTAAGAGAATAAACGACCATCCAACGCATATCCAGACGTAAGGCTTACACTTTACAGGGATACCGTACAAATGCAAGTTTTAAGCCTGCACCCTAGAATGAGCCCTTCGAAATGCATGTTCGAACATAGTCGTTCGATAGGTAATTTTCTTTTTGACAGGTTAGTTTTAACCAATAATTGACCTTTTTCTAAATAATCTGAAGCTTAAGACACTTAAGTTCATATGAATCCAAAAATGGAGAGCTTGGTGCAAGGATTTAGCAGTGGAATCAACCTTATCAAAATATTGACCGTTTGATCGGGATTGACACCATTGCTCCTACTTTAAAGTAGGATCCAAAGATCCAAGGCGAACCTTAGACTCAAGATGTTAATGTAGAACAGTTGCATTGCCAATAAAATATTAATATTTTACCGCATTGGAGCACACATGTGTGTAGCTATGCATGATGAAAACACAGATTTCTTTTCTCTTTTTCAAATGATTGCCTTTTCCATTCTATTTTTTGTTTGAAGAGTTTGACGTCTATGGAGAGATGCTTCATTTGATCTGTCCATCGCCGAGAGGTTGCCGGCTTCGAGGCTTTGGACCATTTTTAGATTCCTGCACATTTCTCAAAAAAATGTCAGTCTCTTTCTTATTTATATAGATAACAATATGCATCCGAATTAACAGAAGGAGAAGCAAACCTTACCTACACATTTTCAATTTTCAAGATTTATATATTTTTTGGATTTTTAGTTTTAAATTTTTTGTTCTTTTTCTTTATTTTGAGATGAAAGTATGATGCTGCACATATGTACATGGACATAAAGAGAGTGAGGATATATGTATATATTTTTTTATTTTTGATTGATTGATTTTTTTCTTTTGTTTTTCTTCTTCTTTTTTTTGTTTCATGCCTTAACAGCGAGACAAAGTAACAAGTCCCATTTTGAGCATAGTTGAACTCCTTTATATGGTCGGATCCGAGTGAGGTTTAGCATTTTTTACCGAGGTCGGAATGTCCATCCCTTTGGGTCGAATCAACCATTTATCCTTACCTCGGGTAATACGTTTGACGGTACAAACTGAAGATATACTTAATCAAGATCTGTATTGAGCAAACATGAGCAGTCCAATTAGTGATCAAATAAATAAAAAATGTAACCGAAGGATTAGTTAAAAGATTTTTCTTTTTTCTGCTATTTTTCATTTTCAACCTTTTTTTTACTCACAGCACCCAAGACGGGTTTTTTGCCATGCCCATTGTTGCCCTCTTTTTTACCCATAGCGCCCTTTCGGGTTGTCGCTATGTCCGTGAGTATGCGTTTTTACCCCAGGTGCCTTTTTAGGTTTTTACCTAGTCCACACACGCTCGTTGTTTTTACCCGTAGCGCCCTTACAGGTTTTCAACACGTCCATTTTGCTTTGAGCTTGTATATTCTTTTTCTTTTCTTTTCTCTGTTTTTTTCAAAGACCACGACATGGACGTTGATTATGTCATAGCCGACTGGATGGAGTTCTTTTGTCGTCTCTCAGCTTGGCTCGTGCTGACTCAACGGATATTGTGACTGCTTGTAGACATTTAAAGAGGCCTTTCTTGAGGGATGTATCTTGGGCATGGGATAGGTTAGGAATTTTGAAGGTGTTCTTCTTTTAAGAAAATTTTCTTGATAGGGTTCAAGTTGTCGTAATATACTTCTTCCTTGGGGAATTTTGATTGTACATGCCCCACTTTTCCTTTCTATTTTTTATTTATTTTGCTTATCCTCTTTTGAGATTTTATTTTTCTGATTTCTTTGGATTTTGATGGTAACTCGTTTTCTCTCTTTTTTTGTTTGGTATATACACTTTCTCTTTTTCTAGGGAGGGGATAATGAAAGAAAAGGTCATTGACAAAAGATGGGGTAGCAAAGGGTATAAGTGTTCAGGGATACTTTTTGGCTACTTGGCTTTGGAATGATGACCTCTTTTATGGGGTCCTTAAGCAGTCACGTATCCATATTATCAATACTTACCTTGCCGTAGGAGACATAGGAATAGAATCGTCGAAAGAATTCAGTGTTGATTGGCTCAAGAAAGTGATCTCCGTTCATGGTGGCAAGGCCGACGGATGATGTAAGGTCCTTCTCAGTTGGGCTTGAATTTCTCTCTCGGATCAGCGTGCCGTCATCGCCCTTTGGTATGTCGCCCCAACATTCTTCAACCCAAATGGCATGACTCTATAACAGAAAGTTTATCATGGAGTAATGAACGTTGTTTTCTCTCTGTCTGCTTCAGCCATCTTGATCTAATTGTATCCGAAAATCCGTCCATGAACGACAGCATCTCATGCTTAGCAATGTTATCGACCAAGATGTCGATGTGTGGCAATGGGAAATCATCCTTTGGACTGGATTTGTTGAGGTTTCATAAATCAATGCACATTAGAACCTTTCTATCTTTCTTCGGTACTGGGACGATGTTGGCTAGCCACTGCGGGAACTTAGAGAATATGAGAAACCATGGGCATACTGTTTGATAACTTCATCTTTTACTTTTAGCATCCACTCAGGCCAGAGACGTCTTAACTTCTACATGATTGGCCTGACATCTGGGTAAAGTGGTAACTCTCAACCAATTCGGTATCCAAACCGGGCATGTCCTCATATGACCATGCGAAGACGTCTTGGTATGACCAAAGGAAATCAATCATGTTCTTTCTTTCCTCGAGAGATAGTGATGTTTCGATCTTGGTGATTCTAGGAGTCTCCTCGGTCCCTATATTGACGTCCTCAGTTTCCTCAACGATCCGGGTAGGGCCATGCTCAAAATTGGCGTACTGTTCAAGGACCTCATTGGGAAGCTCCTCAGAAGGGATTTCCTCATCCAGACTCGTGACTCCTACCTCATCTTGTATTTCTACAGGAAAGGGGTCAATTTCACGTGGGATGGGCTTTTCAATTAAGACATTTTTTTTCTTGATTTTATTAGGAATCTTTTAAAGATAATTTTTTTGGATTTCGCATGTTTTCTATTTTTTTGCATTTTTCTTTTCTTCGGGAATTAACCCCTGACAGCGCGGGTCTTTGTACATACATGGTATTGACTGCCAAGGACTAATCTCACTTTTTATAGGTTATTATTATTTTTATTATATTTATTTTTTTGGTGAAGCTGGAACCTTATTTACAACCACTCGATGCTTCCAGGGTTAGGGACAATGACGCCCAATTCCTCATCTGTGGTGTCATACCTTTACCTGCTCTGATGGAGGAGGCTGATTGAGATGGCTTTTGGGAGTCAGCCTCCATCATGTTTACCCTAGGCACGTCCGAGACCCTGTCCTCGAACGTCAGCATGGGTTTGTGGTGGTTTATGACAGGCTATTGTATGGGCAGGGTTATCTCTTCCTTGAAGAGTGACAGGGATGAGAGGTTGACTTCGATATCTGGGAGAATGATGTATAGGGATTGGTCTTATGGATAGGGGCTATTTTGTGTGGGGTTAACTGAGTCACCCCATTCTGGTCAATTTTGATGACCCTTGTGCTTACAAATGTACTCTGAATGTGAGGCCGCGGTCGGGGTTTATCCTCCAAGTCTATCCCCCTGGCTTTAGCTGCAGCAATGGTTCGGGCCTTCTCTTTGGCCTCTTGGATTTCTTCTTCGATAAGCTTATAGCCTAAGCCAAATCTAACTCGTTGTTCACCCTGGCTCTGACTAGCTCCTTCCTGCCTTATAAGCATGGTCCCAATCCCTTGCCTTTTTTATAGCCCCATTTATGGAGCATGACTACAACTACGATCATTCCTCCTCTAATTTTTTGGGTGACCTTTTCAAGGGGTTCGGGCACCACTAGTGACACATCATATTGAAAACTATGAAGGTCTGTGTCCTTAGCTGTATGGGGTACATCCAGCACCTTAAGGTTCTCAATGTTGCGGGTCATTTGCTCTCTTTCTTCTCGCACTTCTCCCATGACAGTTTTGACCTTCTACTCTGATATGAATTTGAGCTGTTGGTGTAGAGTGAAGGGCACCGCCCCAATTTCATGCAGCCACGGGTGTCCTAGTAGCAGGTTGAAGGAGGACTTGATGTCCATGAGTTGGAATGAGATTGAGAAGGTAATTGGCCCAATGGTGAGCTCAAGATCGACTTCTCCTATTACCTCCCTCCTGGTATTATCAAACCCTCTTGCACTTGTTCTGGCTGGCCTGAATATGGAGGGATCAACCCCTATTTTGGTTGCAGTTCTGAGGGGGCATACATTCAATGTTGAACCATTGGCTATTAATACCAAAGGGATTATTAAGTCCTTTCATTCTACCATGATGTTGAGGGATTTGGAATGATTATTTCTCTCATTTTGAAGATCAGCATATGAAAATGAGATGGCGTTCGAGGCTAAAACCTACCCAATTATTTGTCCCACCTCATCAGGGGTTACTTGGAGGGACACATGTGCATCTTTTAGCGCTCCCATCAGAGCCTGGAAATGGAGCGGAGATGACATTAACAGGTCCCAGATTGTGATGTGGGTTGGCATTCTCTTTAGCTGAGTTTCTAGTATCTGCTCTCTGCTCATTTTTTTGAAGGGGTTCACTACGGCTGGTTCCTTCTTCTCTTCTGGTCGGGCTGGTATCGATACTTTAGGTTGTTTAGAGATTCTTCTTGATCGAGTAACGAAATCAATAGCCCCTTCTCTGCCATTGCCTGCATTGACGTTCGTCTGTTCATAACTGAGCGGGACTTGATGGGGTCATAGGTCGGCCCTAGGATCTAAAATGGGGTGGGTGAGGGTATCAGAGATGCCTGAATTAATGGCATGACAAAACTAGGCCAGATCTTATTAACTGGTGCCGGATATGGGTAAACTGGCGGGGGTACGACAAAATTGGGCCAACCATATTGGATCAGTGTCGAAAATGAAGGTGGATGGGCTGATTATGGCGTGGTGAAATAGGACCAATTGTAGGGAGTCGGAGCTGCTTCTGAAGGCTGGGTAAAATTGGGCACCATATAATTGACGGGGGTTGATGCTGAATATGTTTGGTATTGCAGAGGTGGTGGGGCCCAATTAGTTTGGACTTGATTAACGGGAGCGGGTGAGGGAAAATATGACCTCAGATCTAGTGGTGCTGCTTGAGGAGTCGGGCTTGGAAAATAATCGGCTAAGTTTAAAGGCTCGACTACCCCGACAGTCTCGCTCTCCTGATTCCACTGCCATGAGTCATCATAGTTTTCTCCTATGCCAATATATTCTCAGCTGGCCTGGGGATTGGGACTGTTCCCTCAAGAGGCTGCATACCTTCCTTTTGGATGGCCTGGGGATTGGTATGTGTGGGTTGTGGGGGATTAAAGTTGGCGAATGCCCCCACATAGGGTCCACTATTTCTGACCACATCTTCCTTGTTATCAACATATGGTGGAGGAAGGGTGAGGTTATCCTACTGATTCTGAATGGGTTGGGCAGGTGCTTGATGAGGCCATTAGGGTTGGGGGAAACTTTGATGAGTGGCTTGTGGGGTGATGGGTGGTCGGTCTTGATTACTGTATCTTATATTTATATTTAACTCAAGTCTTAACCTATAGCAGCCACAATGGAAATTATGGTACTAGCATTAGGATCGTTCCCACGAGGAAGTGATTATCTAAGTTTTCTCTATTTCTATCTTCTATTCGAATCCTTATTTTAAAAACTTCTATTTATCTTTAAGATTTCCTAATCTACTAGAGAAATATGAATAAAAAATGATTTTCTAAACTAAAGTGCATAAAAATAAATCCTAATCCTCCTCTTTCAGATTAAGGTCGTCAATCTTAATCTTTAGCTTTCGGATATTTATAAAAATAAATAGTACCGTTACACCATATTTACAGTCTCCTAGCATTGGTCGTCAATCAAGTCTAAGATCCTATTAATACATATTTAATCTAATCAATAATTAACCAGAAATTTAGGCACCAATCAAACTCTAGCACACTGAAGATGGAAAAGTAAAAACCGTTACACTAATTTGCAAATTCTAACCAGAGTTATCAATTCAAATCAAAACTTAGAGATGTTTACAAAGCAATTAAATCTAAACTAGAAAGCAAATAAATATATCTTTCACCCCTCAGCTACAGTCGTTAATTACTCCTGAGAAACTACGGATATCTACACTAATCTTTCGCACTCAATTGTAATCGTCAATTGCTCTTGAGAAACTTCTGATATCTAAACTATTCTAACTAATATACACTACTTGATGGGAAGAAAATCCAACCTCAGGCGTCAATTGATGCTAAAATTCTTCGATGCATATTCCTATGCCAAACCCTCTTATTTATAGATCATAAGGGGGGTCGGTTTATAGAGATCTAATTCTAATAAAAGAAACTACTAAAAATTAAAGTATCCTAATATAACTCTAATTCCTAATTTTATCTTTCCTTGCTTCCTTTAGTTGATGCGCTTCTAGATTGTTCTTTACTGACCAGCAGTAGAGTCTTTCGAAATATCAATCTTCTTAGATTCATGATCCGCATAACTTCTAATTATATAGATCTTCTAATTCTGGATATGGCGGTGACAATTTTTACTCATGTGATCAGCAACAGCAACAAGGAGGAGAGCTTTAGATAATCGTTCTTTTTCTAGAAAATCGTTAATTACGATTTTCTGTCTTTCATAGCTTCTTTCTAGATAATCATTAATTATGACTTTCTATTTCTCATAGCTTCCTCATAGTTGACAATTTTTTGAATTACGCTTTATAGCTTTTCTCTTTTTGTCTCTTTTGAAGAATCATAAATTACGATTTTCTGACTTTCAGTAGTGACAAATCATCTTTTTCATTTGGTCATCTTTCTTATTGCTTTTTGAGTTTATTTTGTCAAAAATTATTACTTAGGCTCTAATTTAGTACTTATCTCTAATATCTGTACATCAGTATCTCGTTAGTAGCAAACTATGACCTAGTATCACTAAGTTAAGGGTGATAAAATAGTAAATTATGTGACGGATCAACAGGATGAGTGAATGGTGGATTTTGGGTAGGTGCCTAAAGTGGCTATTATACATTTTGGATATTATGGGGATTTAGTTAGGGAGTGAGTGGATGGGTAACTTGGGGATAGTTGATGGTATGGGATGGATTCCCATATTGAGTTAGCTGTGAAGAATGTGGATAAATAGGGCCCTAGTCAGATTGAGGGATTGGATGAGAGGGGTGTATTATCTGAGGGGGAATGGGGGCATGTTGGGTATAGGTAAATGTGGGATATTGGGGGAATGATAAAGGGTTTGTAAATGGGGCTTCCAAGTTTGGGCCTTGGTGGACTTGGGATGTTGGGCCTTAATAGGCTTGGTTATAGGATAATGGGCCTTGATGGGCTTGGGGTGTTGGGCTTTGATGGGCTTGGGGCATTGCGCCTTGATGGGCTTGGGGTATTAGCCCTTGATGGGCTTGGGGGATTGGGCTTTGGGTATTGGGCCTTGATGGGCTTGGAGTATTGGGCCTTGATGGGCTTGGGGCATTAGGCCTTGATGGGCTTGGGGTATTGGGCCTTGATGGGCTGTGGCCATTAGGCCTTTGTGGGTTTGGGTCATTGGGCCTTGGTGGGCTTGGATCTGGGTCATTGGGCCTTGAGGCCCACTCAAATAGTCCCAAGGTTGATAGGAGCCTTGGATGGTATGGATAATGGGGGGTTTATTAGGGTTTTGGGGGAAGGAAGTATGGAGCCTTTGGAGGGTATGTTGAGGGCTGGGCATTTGGGGTGGATTAGGGTGGTTTTGGGAGGCCCTCCATGTCATAAAGGTGTTCATCATTTCTTGCATGATGGCCATGGAATCGGATATGGAAGCGGAGGCGGATGGTTCATCTGATGAGGAGGATGCATGGGAGAAAATGGGCATGACCTGGGTAAAGGTAGGAAAATTGTGCATGATTGATGAGGGAAAGTTAGGCATTGTTTGAGTGGACTGGAGAAAATTAGGCATGACCTGAGTAGGTGGAGGGAAATGTGGTGGATTTTGGGTGAATGAGGAAAAATTGGGTGTATTTGGAGGGGATTGGGATAAATTGGGCATTGCTTGAGTGCATGTAGGAAAATGGGGGTTGTTGGGATTGGATGTGGAGGAAAATTTTGGATTGGATGTGGAGGGAAGTTGGGGTGTATGGGGTATTTGTTAGATGGATGTGAAAAAATTAGGGGCTTGTTGGATTGATGTCAGAGAATTGGGAATGGTAGGGATGGATGTGGAGGTAAGATGGGAGAGATTTTGAGTGGATTTGGAAGGGAAATGGGGAATGGCATGTGTAGATGGGGAAAAAATGGGTGTGGGTTGGGTGAATTAGGGGGAGTTTAGATTTTGGATGGATGTGGGAGGACAATGGGGTGAATTTTGAGGGAATGAGACAGATGTGGATGGGAATATGGGTGCACCGTAGGGTCCGATCACATCGAAATGGGATGGGGTGGGGGAATTGGAAATGGGGATTTCTTTCATGTGGGAATGAGTTGGGGAACGTGGAGAGGATGAATCGGGATCGGCATAAGCCGGATCAACCGCCCACGACATGGTTTGGCGGCAGGTTGGGTATGGATGCCTCGGGTGGGGCCCAAAAAATTTTCTCCTCCTCCAACGGGATGACAGAGAGTAGGGTGATGTCGTTATGCCGGCACCACAAGTCTTTTTTTGGGTTTTTTAATTTTTTTTTATTTTTGGGACAAAGCAAATGAACCTTTCTAGAATGAGTTCTGGGGCCTTGGAATTCTCGTTTCAGGCAGTGTTCATACCTCAAATATTTCCCATGACAGGATCCTGACACACTTCGGAAGAGTCAAAGTGAAAAAATCTTAATCTATGTGAAGGTATGGGAACCCACGCGACAACCCGATCCCTCGGAATAAATCAATAAGAGGGCGACCTCTTTTGACCGGTGAGGGCGTATTGGGCATCGAAAAGTGCAAGTTTTATCGAAGGTGCTAAACCGCTTGTGGGGGGCTCAGGGAAAGGTGATAATAGGCCTCAGATTTGGGCTGCCAAGCCCAGAACAGGCTTGGCATGTGTATTATATGCGCCAAGCCAAAATCTGGAGATTTTGGCTACACACGCTAAGCTAAATCTGAAGAAGGTTGGCTTAGCATGTATAATATACACGCTAGAGTAATTCTGGGAAAAGTTGGCATAGCATGTATTTTATACACGCTAGGCAAAACAGATTATATAAGAAATTTTGACAGCAGAACAGCAAGCCCAAAATTTGTTTGATTCTTTGGTTTTTGGGAAGCGATGCTTTCGGGGACTGATTTTCTTTGTTATTCGGGTCCCTCCTCACCGAAACTAGGGATATAAGGTAGATTCGAGTTTTTCTAACACTCTCCCCAAGGTTTTAAGCTTTGTAACCAGATCGGTAACCCCCCCTATATACCTCCAACGCAAGCGCCTTCTCAGATACTGGATGGGGTGGTACTTTTTCAGATCTTCACTACTAGGGGCTGCCATCGTACTGAGAACCGGGACATTTGTATCGTTGCCTAAATTCCTTTAAAAGTTACCCCCACAAAAATGATTTAAGTCCCTTAATTCAATTTTAAGGTTCAATTTTAGATTCAATTTTAAAAGGGGGTTTGCTTATTATCCAAAATTGGATTGTGATGATCCTGTGCTGCTTCTTCGGGTCGGCGTCCACTGATGGTATATGATTGCAATAAAGTAAAGAAATCAAGTAGGCCTGCAAAACGGCTAAAGCGTGTAAATGCGCAAGTAAGCCCGTCAATCGGCTAAGGCATGTAAATGACGAAAAATAAGTGAAAGTAAAGGCAATGCTCAAGTAGAACCGTCAATAGGCTAAGGCGTGTAAATGATGGAAAAGTAGGGGTAAGTAAAAACAGAAGGAATCATAGGGGTGAGAAAAATTGACGGAATTGTAGGGGTGAGTAAATAAACAAACGTTAGTGAAAATGAAATAAAAACAATTAGAGAAGCCAAATTTCAAGGGGAAGCTCTACTAGTAGTCCCCAGCAAAGTCGCCATTTGTGCAACCGTGGATTTTGATCAAATCCGTCGTGACGAAGCACTCTATAATAAAAACTAGAATCTCCATCCAGAGCTTTTGGTGTCTCAAAAAACCTAAATCAATATTGAAAGCACCGAAGTGCAAAAATATGACTCTGATTCCGGTCTACGCCAAAGGCTCTTGGGAAGGGGGTTCGGTTATCGATCTGAAAGGTGTTAAGCACCCGATCAACCCACTCGTAAGCGGTCTCTACAATGGCTATTTGGATGTGTGGCTGGTTTATAATATTATTGCTTTTTCTACTTGGTGTGAAAGTGTGCTTATGCTATTGTGTGGTGGAAATCAATTGAAAATAAAGTAATATAAAAGAATGGATTTAGTACAACCAAAGTAATCCTAGACTTGCAAGATTTAGGGTCTATTATAGCAAGTTTTGATAAGTAAGAGTTTGTCCCACAGAGAAAATGATCAAGAGCCCAAATTGGGCACTGATAGTAGGCCTCCAGATCTAACTACAGATCTGACAATCCTAATAGAAGGGAGTTGGGTGTCACGACTACACTAAATTTACACAAAAAGAGAAAATAAAGTGCAGGCCTATCCTAAAGAAAGGGTTGAGAAGAAGATGGTGGTAGTGTGTGTCCAAATAAAATATAAAAAATATGAGAAGTAAGCAGGTTAAGCTAGAGTTAATGATACAGTAATGTAACTCAGATTTAGTCTGTCTCTGCAATGCTCCTTGCTGAGATGCTATTAAAAGCCTCAACAAGGTATAAGCTCCCAGTTTAATCCATGTCATTTGGGGCACTTTTAGGGCTATACTCTATCCACTATAATGGTCATAGGGTATTTGATAAAGTCTGTCAAATCCCATTAGTTAAATCAGAAATTCGCTAGTCTAATCCAGAGGAGTGGACTAATCATTTCCATAGCCACTAGACCAGCACTATGTAATGCCAGTGCTACAAGCTCCCCAGATCTGCGCACAGACCTAGCTGTCATCCATAGGTATTCCAACCCATAAGATCCTAAGTGATTTGCTAAGGCATACTGCTCACTAGTGCCCGTAAAAAGGACCATGCAATAGGTTGGATAAGGCCTTTAGCTCAGCTGGTCATTGCTACAAATAACCTGTAATGACTCAGCCTCAAGCGGCAATTACTACAAGAGATCAGATCTAACATCTGATATCGATTAGATAGAACAAAGGGGAGCCAGCTACTGTACAAACCTCCTCACAAGGCTCTAGTAGCTCATGTACAGGGGAGAAGAATCTTTCTCAAACATGTGGATGGACACAACCTTGGGGCTATACTCTATCCAGTTGAATGGTCACAAGACATCCCATTAGTCTGTCCATCCCACAAAGGCCTGAGATAGAACATGAAAACTGCTGCAACCACCATGGTCTGTAGGCCTCTGAGCTCCCTGAATCTCACTATAGATCCAACATTGCTTTCCATGTGTCTATCAAACTAAGGGAAATCAGATGGTAAACAAAAGACCTACTAGAAACTAAATGGGCTAGTCCCAAATACATGGATCCTATAGACATCTAAAGAAACCATAAGATGTATAGATTTGATTAAGTATTAAAATAGCAGTTCATTAATAACAGCAAAACTTATAATGAACTGTCTCCTGACTGTAGCCCATACACAACTGCTCGTCCAAGATCCCAATGTATACAAAAATCTATTACAAAATTGAAACAAAACTAAACCTAGCTGCTTACAGGGGGATTAGCCAGCAAGTGTTGGGCTAAGAGAGAAGAAAAAAATAGAAAAATAGAGGTGATCAAACCCTAACCCTAGCCTGCTAGTGCTCTCAGCCGGCAGAGGATGAAGGAAAGATGAAAATAATAAACTCTAAGTACAGCTTATATACTCTCTGAAAACGACCTTGGCTCTTAAGAGGTTAACCCTAATTTTTTCAACAGATGTGGCACTGTTATAACCCTTGAATGCCTCGAGATGTGTGCCTCAAAATTCGTACCACGAGAAGTCTGCCCTAGCCTTGGGAAATTCCCGCGTCACTCTCATCCAAGGCCATGCGATAACTCCGCGAGGTGACTTTTGGTTCTTTTTGTATATGAGCTCACAGTGTTCTACGCGCAGCTGCTTTGGGGCTCGATCTTCACGAGAGCTTCGCGAGGGCAGATTCTAAGAGTTTTAAGCCACGAGAACTTCGTGATGGTTTTATAACTCGCCTCTTGATTGCGCACCTTATCTCTGCGAGGGCTGTTAATCAGTGAAAAGTACCACTTTTCACCCCTTAACATGAGCTTTGATAGACCTATGAGTTGACTAATAAGTGCTTGTTGAGCATGTTTTGTAGATAACAGTAATAAGCAGTCATAGTGCAAAAATCCACCCTAAAGTGCTCTACAAGAAGGTCCATCTCTCATCACAGCTCTGACCCAGCTATGACACACAAAATGGCCCAACACTAATGACCACTTCGAGCATATAGCAATAGTAAAGCAGCGTTGAAAAAGGAAAAATATGCTGAGAACAACCTGTCGATAGGTTACTTCAACCTATCGATAGGATCTGAGGCTGAAAAGGAAGAAGTCATGGAGATTAGAGTATTTCGATAGGATCTGGAACCTATCGGGTAGTTGAAAGCAAGCAAGAAGCATCCTATTGAAAGGTCCCCTGGAACTTAAAGTGATCCTGTCGATAGGATCCTAGAACTTATCGCGAAAATGCCACCTATCGAATGGTTGCTACAGATCAGTGGGTGAACTTATTGAAAGCTTATGGAACCTGTCGATAGGAGCCAGAAGAGAACCTATTGAAAGAAATTATGCAAGAGCTCAACCTATCTAAAGGATCGCTCAACCTATCGAAAACATTAAATGAAGGCTACAGATGCTGAAGCTCTAACTGCAGGATTCAACCTATCAGAACCTTTCAATAGGATCCTGAATCCTAGCAAAAGGACCAAAGTTCTTGATCTCAACTTATCGAAAGCTTCCTCAACCTATCGAAATCGATCTAAACACCTCCCAGAAAAGCTGTTATGCACACGCTGCGAGTTGGTGACCTGCTGCATGCAAATTGAGGCACATTAGTGATCGGTGCGAGACTTCTAGAAGTGCCCTGGGAAACCCTAACCGACCCACGTGCTCTCCCTCAACTCTAACAAACTGGAAGAACCTTCTAGAAAGGAAATAAAAGAGGGAATAAGAGAATCATTCTAGAAGCTGCAATTGGCGGGAAAAATAGATCTGAGGCTGAAGGAGAAAGCAATAAGAAGGAAGGAAGTTGTCAGAAAAGGGGGATCAATTTCAAAAACCAGAGCTTGCAGTGAAATTCTCTAATTCTTTCCTTTTAGTCCAACTATGGTTGCCTAATTTCTTTAGAGCAGCAAAGAGAGAGGTCGAGTCTATAATTAGGGAGAATTGAGAGTGTTGTTGAGGGTTAGATGATGCACAGACTATAAATCTGAGGATATTTCATGTATGGTTAGTTTAATTCAATGTAATGTTGGTTTAATTGTTGTAATTAGATCTATAGTTCCTGTGGTTTAATTTGGTGCTCGATCGACTTTGTGTAGATGAGAATAGCTCACCCACTTAATTGGTAGACCTCTTGGATGCCATTTGATCTCCCTGGATCTGATGCTCCTACAATTTCCTATGTCTGTAGCCTGGCAATTATAGCATTCATAGTGATTTTAATGCTCTAATTGAAACCCTGGGTTTGGAGGAAATCCCTAGGATGATCTATGACCATTAAAGTAGACAGATCATAGCCTTAAGATCAATTCAAACCTCTGGTCTAAATTGGATTCTTCTATCTTAATCCTTTGATTTGAAGGAAGTCTATAGGATGATCTGTGACCATTAAAGTGGACAGATCATACCCTTAAGATCAGTTCAAGCCTTTGGTATAGAGTAGCTGCTTCTACCCTGTAGCTGTGCCTATGGCCAGATGAGAGATTGGTGTACTCTAAACTCTTTGTAACCCTAGCAGCTAAACCTAATTGCAGCAAGACCAAACTCCACGCTGCTTCTCCCCATTTTCGGTGTTTAATTCCCCCTCTCTGCAAGATCTGTACTCTGGATCTGATCCTACCATCCATCTCTGCAATCTTACTTGTTTTTAGTTTAGTTTAGAAGTGACAACCCCTTAAGCCTCTCCTCTTTCTTTTACTATTTTAGCATTAGGAAGGGTGCCAGATCTGCCACAGATCTGGAGATTTGCCTAATTTTGACTCACATTTTCCTGTGGACATTTCCTTACTTACCTTTTTCAAAACTTGCTACAATAGGCCCTGAATACTTGCAGGATTGTGTGTGAGCCTGCCTTGGTGTGTGCTATCCATAGACCCTTTAATTGTGCGATTTTAAATCCCTTTTTGAACACAAGGCAGATTCCCAACAAGTTTTTGGCGTCGCTGTCAGGGAAATGTGTGCTTGAAATTGGTAGATCTAAGTTTGTTTTAACATAGATTATAGATTTGCAATAGATTGTTTACTTTTCCACTAACTGCTGTTGAAATTTCTGTTATTTTGTAGTAGTTTTGTTATTTTTAATAGATTGGAAGCTGTGTTTACAGAGGAACATTGTGCTGGAGGCTATGCTAAAGTTTGCATTCCTCTACTCCTTTTATTTTTCTGATCTGTGAATTTGTATTGTGTTGATTCCTATTTGTTGTGATAAATTGGTTGTGCATTGTGTGTGCATTAAGATTGTGAGTGGTGTACGTTTGGAAGGAGAACTCTCAACCCTCAAATTGTTCTATTAGATTCAGAGATTGAAAGACTCCTTAGGACTAAACAAATTTCATCCACATCTGCTGTATCTGGATTAGCTAAAATGGGTGAGCAACAGCAACCTAGAACCTTGAAGGAATTCAATGCACCAGGGGTTTACAATTCTCCCTTCTGCATTCAATTCCCTGCTGCTCAAGGGAACTATGAGATCAAATCATCCATAATCCAAATGCTACCCTCATTCCATGGCTTGACCAAAGAAGACCCATATAAGCACATTGATGAATTTCTAGGACTATGCACTACATTCAATATCACAGGTTGGGGGAGAAAGCAACCAGGATCAAACTCTTTCCTTTTTCACTAAAGGATAGGGCCAGGACTTGGTTGTCAATGCTCTCAACCAATAGTATTCAGTCCTAGAGTAACCTTCAATGATAGTTTTTGGCCAAGTTTTTCCCATGTCCAAGACAAGCCAGTTGAGGAAGGAAATTATATCATTTGCTCAAGATCCAATTGAGGATTTTCACCAAGCTTGAGAGAGATTCAAGAACTCCTGAAGAAATGTCCCTATCATCAAATCCCTGAATGGGAACTTGTCTAAAGTTTCTATCAAGGGATTGACTCTAAAAGCAGGGATATGGTCGATGCCTCTTGTGGTGGTACTTACCTCCACAAAACTGCTGAGGAGGCATGGGAGTTGTTTGACATTATCAGTGAG
The DNA here is from genome assembly GCA_021018995.1 of Chloranthus sessilifolius. Lineage (NCBI taxonomy): Eukaryota > Viridiplantae > Streptophyta > Magnoliopsida > Chloranthales > Chloranthaceae > Chloranthus > Chloranthus sessilifolius. The sequence continues at coordinate 123,927,041 of CM037589.1, read as the reverse complement.
AACTCCATGCAGAGAGAGACATTATCCAGGGATTGGGACACTCCTAAGCTGGTGAAAGAAAATACCACAAGAGGAAAATTGTATGAGGTAAGTGGACACAATGATTTGGAAAGGAAAGTGGACAGTTTGACCCAGAAATTTGACAAGCTCATGGGAGCAATGCAGTCACTCATGGCTGCTAAAGTGGAGGAGGCATATGTTATATGCTAGTCCCCCACTCACTCCCATGAGGAATGCCCCTCAGTTGTTCAATTTCCAGACCTTGTGATGGAGCATGTGGCTGCCACTCAATCTTATGAGCAACAACCTACTGCTGCTTACCAATGGAGAAACCACCCCAACTTGAGGTGGAGACAAGATGATTTTCAAAACCAGCCACAACAGCCTATGCCTTACAAAAATGCTCATCCATACCACTAGAATTACTTTCCAAGGCCTCAATACCAACAGCCTATGGCTCAGCCTGTGCAGCAATCTGCACCCCCTCTAGCTGCTAGATCCCTTTCTTTCGAGGAACAAGTTCTGGCTTCATTACAGAACTTAGGACCCTTGTCTCAAACTGTGCACTCTCACAGCCAAAGCATTAAAAAGATAGAAGACCATCTTGGTTAGCTATCTAATGTTTTAGCCAAGAGAGAGGAAGGGAAGCTGCCTAGCCAACCCATGGATAACCCAAGGAGACAATATGTGGTAGGTAAAGTTTCCTCTTCCCATGAGGAAGCCAAATTTGTCACCACATTAAGAAGTGGAAGGTTGGTAGACAATCAAGTAGGTTGTGGGCCTTTGAGAAATACAGAAAAAGAGAAAGAGGTGGTTAAAGAGAAAGTGCAACAGGAGCAACCCATGATGAATAAAAGGATAGTGATGATCCTCAAGAAAAAAATAAAATAAAATAAAGAGATGATGAGTTGGCAAAGGCTACAAATGAGGGAGCAGTCCCACATTTGCCATTTCCTAGGGCAATGCAAGCACCTTCCCCTTTTGATAAAGGGCATACCAAAATAGAGGAAATGATGGAAACCTTTAAGCAAGTAAAGATTAACCTGCCTCTCCTTGATGCAATCAAGCAGGTTCCAGCCTATGCCAAGTTTTTAAAAGACCTGTGCACCCACAAAAGACAATCAAGGATACATTTGTCTAAGAAAGTCTTTTCAGCAGAAAAAGTGAAACAGATATTGACTATTGCCACCCCAACCAAACTCCAGGACCTTGGAGTCCCCACTATCCCCTGCATCATTGGGGATCATACCATTGAAAAGGCCTTGTTAGATCTTAGAGCTAGTATAAATTTGCTTCCATATTCAGTATATGAGAAGCTGGGCTTAGGAGAGCTGAAGCCCACACATGTGGTCTTACAACTAGATGATAGATTTGAAAGGAAGCCTGTGGGGATCATTGAAGATGTCTTAGTTGGGATTGACAAGTTCTTTTATCCTGCTGATTTTCTGGTGCTAGACATGGAACCTAGCAAATGTGCTACTTCTATCCCTGTGATCTTAGGCAGACCCTTTTTGGCCACTGCAAATGCTTGCATACAATGTAGATCAGGGATCATGGAAGTAACTTTTGACAATATGAAAGTCAAGCTAAATGTGTACCATGAAGTTCATCAGCCCCACCTAGAGAGTGAGGACTGTTTCTCCATTAAAACATTAAATACTGACTTAACCACTGCTGGTGTGAATAGGAGATTGCCAATATCTGAGCTTGAAGAGTGAGGATGTATGCCTATTCAAATGCAAGGATCTACAAAGACAAAACCAAGGCCTTTCTTGACAAGCACCTGCTATGGAGAGAATTTAAAACAGGTGCCAAGGTATGATTGTTCAAGTCAAGATTAAAACTCTTTTCAGGCAAATTGTAGTCCAGATGGGATGGACCTTACATAGTCTTATATGTTTCCCCATCTAGAACTGTAGAAATCAGGGACCCTAAAGATGGTAGGGTCATGAAAGACAATGGCCAAAGGTTAAAAAGTTATGTTGAAAAAATCCTTGTACCTGAGGAGACCATTGATCTTCAGGACCCTCCAATTTCTACCTGATTTCAGTGTGTATCATATGTACCATATTTTCGTTCTGTTTTAAATGATTACTTTATGTGTTAAGGCTTTGTTCACAATAAAATTGCCATTCCAGCATTGGGTCATCACATTGGTCTTGCCCGCAATTCAGGGACTATGGGAGTGTGTAAATAATGAAAAAAATTTGAATGGAAGCACAGCAAAAGAGTTTACTAAGTGTTGAGGCTGAGCACTGCACGAAGATGTTGTTTTTATGGGCATATAAGACCTTTCGATAGGTCATTTGACGATTTCAATAGGTCTCTGGAGGATTTCAATAGGCATTGAGATTGGTCGATAGGTGAAAACAACTTTTCGATAAGTTCAAAAGGTTAGAAAGAAGCTTTCGATATGTTCTGGATACTTATCGGGAACCTATCGAAAGGATAAATCATACACTACATAAACCTATCAATAAGAAGGATTGACCTATCGAAGTATTCCATCTGCACGCTGTACTTCTATATCGTTCGACAGGACACCTTGACCTATCAAAATCATTCAATTCATCCTATCGAAATCAATTTTTCCTCTTTATAGACCTATCGGTAGGTAACTTTCGCCCATTTCACACTTTCTGTAAAACTTAGCTCTCTTTTCCTCATTTGTCGCTACCCTCTTTCTGCCAAATACTCTCAGGATTGTTTCTCATTCGATTTGCCATTCATGAAGATTATTCTGCTTACACAAAGGAGCATTTTGCACCTGATCCTTGGGAAATTGGAATTGTGCGTCACGGGTTCTGCAAAATCCTAACAGTTTTGGGGTGAGTTGTTATCCTACCTTCACTCTGTGATTTCTCTAGCTGTTTACTTTAAAGTTTCCCTATAAATTGGTGAGTGAGCCTTAAGAGACCAATTTCTGAGAGCAAAATGGTCGATTCTGAAGAAACCCTAGCTGACCTGTTCCGCCAACCAGCTTCTTCCACCCCAAGATCCTCCTACAGCTAAACCTTCCCCCCCTCCTGCCCAAGATCTTCCTATAGCCAAACCTTCCCCCCCACACCCTAAAAGGACTTCTGCAAAGAGAAAAGTTATTGCCAAGAGATTTGTTTCCTCTGCTTCTGCTCGCAGTAAAGGGAAGGAACCTGCTACCCAGTCTGAAGAGGTAGCAACCACCAAGCCCCCACCCGCACATGACACCTCCTCCACCTTACTCATAAAAGAGGAAAGAAGGAAAGCTGCTGCTGCCCTTGGCCTCAATCCTACTACCCTTTGCCCTTCTGATTCGATTCGACTGCCTCCTCCTTACGGCGCCTTGAAACTTGCCTAGTCTGGGGAGGCCCCCAAGTAGTCCACCCAGAAGTCCCAAACAAAAAGAAAAGCTCATTTATCAAAGGACGATTTGAAAATTTTGCAAGATTTATATGATTGGCCTGATAATGCTTGTAAATAAATATAGTTTAGCCTTCTTTCTTTTACTATTTTGTCCCTTGTACATATTTTTGCTGATTAAATAGTAATTTCTTTTTGTATTATACCTTTCTTTCTGCTTATTTTCCCTGCTATTTTGCATATTTTTGATAATTTTTTTTTTCCTTGTTACCATGCTCTCTCAACAGTGAGGACACTGTTTAGTTTAGGTTTGAGGGTATGGCAGGTGTGCCAATGAATGAAATGAGTTAATACTAGTGCAGCTATGCTATGTTGGAATTTTTTTTTGAAAATAAAGTAATTTCCCACCTGATTTTCAAAAAAAGAGGAAATTAAAAACTTTTTAAAACTGAAATGAGCTATAGTCTAACATTCCTCATGAAGCAAATGTCAAGATTTTTCAGAAAATGGATGTTTAGTGAACCTGAAATGAGAGAAAACTGTAAGGATACACCCCAGAAAATTTGATGGAAGGCCATACCCAGTGAGATTTTGGCCTAAAAAATTTTCTTTGAAGAGTGTCTTGGCAATTTTTCTGTTCTAAGGACTGATTAGATCTACTTTTGATCACTAGAAGGTAGGCAAATCCGAGTTGAAACAGCTTGACGGCACTCATGACATTGAGGACATAAAGTAAGGCCATTTCTTGGACAGTTTGAGCTAAAATGCCCCACCTTTGAACTACCCTTGATACACTCCTTTTGAGCCTAAAAATCCCAGTTGTCCTTCACGAAAACCAGAAGAATGGAAACCCAAAACCTTTCGACCTATTTTAGCTTACCCTCAATCTGAGAAAGCAGGGAGTAGGAGGAGAGGTGAGGTTAGAGGAACAAAGTTTGACATTTGGTTAAAAGAGAAGGAAGCACAATTGGTGGCCATTGTGGCATTTCAGACTAAAAAAAAAAAAAAAGAATGAGAAAGAGAAGTCATTTCATTGAAAGACTGAAAAGAGGATTAGAAACTGGCCACTTCAAATATGAAAATTCAAAAAGTAGATGGAATGGTGCTGAAATGAAGAAGGTGTCATGACCACCTCCTTACTTTACTGATTTCTCAATTTGAATCCCTTGTACCCCTTTATTCTTTTATAAAAATTTCACCCATAAGCCACAGTGCAACCCAATAAAAAGTCCTTACTGATCTGAAATTGGATTGAGTTGTCGTGTGGAAACAAGAATTTATTTGATCTATGGTGAAAAGAATTAGAAAATCTCAGATATTAGAGCAATGCCTATGCTCATGCTTGCAGACCTATTTGAGGGTTGTAACTGCTCTTGAGCTGTATGAAATGATGCACCCTTCTATTTTTGTTGTGAGTGAACAGCCCCGGTAAGACTTGGGTCTGAAATCTAGTTTGTTTGGGGCATTATCAAAACAGAATTCTTAAATTAAAGGTGAACTCTGCATTAATTTTCAGGCATATTACCTTGACATAAACTGATTGATGATGAAGGAATTACAGAAAAATTTCATGTTTTGAATTGGCTAGCCCAAATGTGGAGGGATCAACCCCTATTTTGGTTGCATTTCTGAGGGGGCATACATTCAATGTCGAGTCATTGTCTATCAGTACCAAAGGGATTATTAAGTCTTTTGATTCTACTATGATGTTGTGGGGTTTGAAATGATTACTTCCCACATTTAGAAGATCAGCATCTGAAAATGAGATGGCGTTGGGGGCTAAAACGTACCCAATTATTTGTCTCACCTCATCAGGGGTTACTTGGATGGACACATGTGCATCTTTTAGTGCTCCCATCAAAGCCTGAAAATGGAGCGGAGATGTCACTAACAAGTCCCAGATTGTGATGTGGGTTGGCATTCTCTTTAGCTGAGTTTCTAGTATGTGCTCTCTGCTCATTTTCTCGAAGGGGTTCACTACGACTGGTTCCTTCATCTCTTCTGGCCGGGCTGGTACCTATACTTCAGGTTGTTTAGAGATTCTTCCTGATCAGGTAACGAAATCAATGGCCTTTTCTCTACCCCTGCCTCCATTGATGTCCGTCTATTCATAACTGAGCGGGACTTCCTGGGGGTTGTAGGTCGGCCCTGGGATCTGAAATGGGGTGGGTGAGGGTATCAAAGATGCCTGGATTGATGGCATGGAAAAACTAGGCCAGATCTCATTGACTGGTGCCGAGGATGGGTAAACTGGCGGGGGTACGGCAAAATTGGGCCAACCATATTGGATCAATGTCTGAGATAAAGGTGGATGGGCTGATGATGGCGTGGCAAAATTTGACCAATTATAGGGAGTCAGAGGTTATTCCGAAGGCGTAAAATTGGGCACCATGTAATTGATGGGGTTTGATGCTAAATATGTTTGGTATTGCGGAGGTGGTGGGGCCCAATTGGTTTGAACTTGATTAACACTAGCTGGTGAGGGAAAATATGACCTAAGATCTAGTGGTGCTGCTTAAGGTGTCGGGCTTGGAAAATAATCGGCTAAGTTTAAAGGCTCGACTACCCCTATGGTCTCGCTCTGCTGATTCCACTTCCATGAGTCATCATAGTTTTCCCCTATGCCAATATATTATGAGGGGTCGACCTTTTCCATATCTTCCTGCAACATGTTAACAGTGGCCCTTGAACCCATTCCACCCTACAGGTGTGGGGGCAACAGTGCCTGTATGATATTAGTGTGTTGATTTGCTTGAGGTGGTCTCTGGGGAATGAGTTTCCCTGCCTCAATGAGGTCTTGAATTGCATGCTTTAACGGATAGCATCGATCGGTTGGGTGCCCAGGTTCCTGGTGGTATTTACAATGTGTGCTGAGATCCCAACCTCTAGGAGGCGGATTTAGCAGAGGTCGTGGTTGGAGTATGGTGACTAAACCTTTTTTGACCAATAAAGGCAAAAGGACATTCAGGTATTACCCCATGGGAGTGAATATTTGGTTATATCGGGCCCCTCTCTACTCAGGATATTGTTCTACCTTTGAGCTAGATTTGTCGGTGCTGGTGCCGGTTGTGCTGCCATGAATCGAAAGGATACTATGCTGGTATTGAGTGGTGTGTTCATTATAGCTTGTACCTCTGCCTCTGATCTTCTCTCATTTCTCTGCTCGGTAAATTTTCAAATTCCACTAGCCCTACTAGACACATTCTTTCTCAAACATCCCTCTTTAATTACGTCCTCACAACGGTTGGCATTTCTTTCCAAGTCAGCAAAGCTAGATTATTGCTAGTATATCAGAAAATCTTAGATGACCGGCAGAATATTTTTCGAGATCATCTTGATTTACTCATCATCTGGTATTCTGTTTCACACTTGAGCTGCCAATGCCCTTCATTGCCCAAGGTAGTCACTGAATGTTTTATCGGGCTTCTACATCAGGCGAGCTAGAGCAGATTTGCGGGGACTGATGTCTATGTTGTAGACATACTATTTTTGAAATAGGTGGGTCAGATCTTTTCAAGTTTTAATCCTGGACGGTTTGAGGGATGTAAAAAATCTCAAGGCGGGGCATGTAAGACTCTTCTGGAACACTTTGATGAGGAGTCATTCGTCTTAACTGTATTAACACATATCTGCACAGTATGATTTTAGATGGGCAATTGGATTACCCGTGCTGTTATATTTATCAAATGTTGGTACTTTAAATTTGGGTGGCAATGGAACCTCAACAAAAAGGCACAGATATGAGAAATTTGGGGCATGAATCTCGGTTCCCCCTAACTTCATCAACTGCTTTTGGATTTCATCCATATGTTCTTTCAGCTGCTCGGATTCTCTGGATGGTGGGGCTGGGGCTGTTCCCTTAAGAGGCTACTTCCTTTCATTTTGGATGGCTTGGGGATTGTTATGTGTGGGTGGTAGAGGATTAAAGTTGGCGAATGCCCCCCCATAGGCCCCACTATTTTTGACCTCATCTTACTCGTATTATTGAACAACGTACGGTGGAGGAAGGGTGAGGTTATCCTGCTGATTCTGAATGGGTTGGGCAGGTGCTTGATGAGGCCATTGGGGTTGGGGGAAACTTTGACGAGTGGCTTGTGGGGTGACAGGATGAGTGAATGGTGGATTTTAGGCAGGTGCCTGAAGAGGCCATTGTACATTTTGGATATTATGGGGATTTAGTTGGAGAGTGAGTGGATGGGTAAATTAGGGATGGTTGATGGTATGGTATGGATTCCCATATTTAGTTAGGTATGAAGAATGTGGATAAATAGGGCCCAAGTCGGATTGAGGGATTGGATGAGAGGGGTGTATTATCTGAGGGGGAATGGGGGCATGTTGGGTATAGGTAAATGTGGGATATTGGAGGAATGATGAAGGATTTGTAAATAGGGCTCCCAGGTTTGGGCCTTGGTGGACTTGGGATGTTGGGCCTTGATAGGCTTGGTTATAGGAAATGGGCCTTGATGGGCTAAGGGTGTTGGGCCTTGATGGGTTTGGGGCATTGGGCCTTGATGGGTTTGGGGGTTGGGTCTTGACGGGCTTGGGGTAATGGGGCTTGATGGGCTTGTAGTATTGGGCCTTGATGGGCTTGGGGCATTAGGCCTTGATGCGCTTGGGGCATTGGGCCTTGATGGGCTTGGGCCATTAGGCCTTGGTGGGTTTGGGTCATTGGGCCTTGGTGGGCTTAGATCTGGGTCATTAGGCCTTGAGGCCCGCTCAAATGGTCCCAAGGTTTATGGGAGCCTTGGATGGTATGGATAATGGGGGGTTGATTAGGATTTTGGGGGAAGGAAGTATGGAGATTTTGGAGGGTATGTTGAGGGTTAGGCATTTGGGGTGGATAAGGGTAATTTTGGGAGGCCCTCCATGCTATGAAGGTGTTCATCATTTCTTGCATGATGGACATGGAATCGGTTATGGGAGCGGAGTCGGAAGGTTCATTTGATGAGGAGGATGCATAGGAGAAAATAGGCATGACCTGGATAGGGGTAGAAAACTTTCGCATGATTGATAAGGGAATGTTGGGCATTGTTTGGGTGTATTGGAGAAAATTGGGCATGACTCGTGAAGATGGAGGAAAATGTGGTAGATTTTGGGTGAATGAGGGGAAATTGGGTGTATTTAGAGGGGATTGGGATAAATTGGGCATTGCTTGAGTGTATGTGGGAAAATGGGGGTTGTTGAGATTGCATGTTGTGGAAAGTTGGGGTGTATGGGGTGTTTGTTGGATGGATGTGGGAAAATTAGGGACTTGCTGGATTGATGTGGGAGATTTGGGAATGGTAGGGATGGATGTGGAGGTAACATGGGGGAGATTTTGAGTGGATGTAGAAGGGAAATGGGGCATGGCTTGTGTAGATGGGGAAAAAATGGGTGTTGGTTGGGTGAATGAGGGGAAGGAGTTTAGATTTTGGATGGATGTGGGAGGACAATGGGGTGAATTTTGAGGGAATGAGGCGGATGTGGATGAGATTATAGGTGCACCGTAGGGTCCAGTGACATCGAAATGGGATGGGGTGGGGGAATTAGAAATGGGGATTTCTTCCATGTGGGAATGAGTTGGGGAATGTGGCAGGGATGAATCGGGATCGGCATAAGCCGGATCAACCGCCCACGACATGGCTTGGCGGCGAGTTGGGTATGGATGCCTCAAGTGGGGCCCGAAAAATTTTCTCTTCCTCCTACAGGATGACGGAGAGTAGGGCGATGCCGTTGCGCCGACAGTACAAGTTTTTTTTGGTTTTTTAATTAATTTTTTAATTATTTTTTGGATAAAGCAAATGAACCTTTCTGGGCTTTAAAGTTTGACCTTTCTGGGCTTTATTTTTGGTATTTTAGTAATACTTCGGAATTTATGGGCTTTAAAGTTTCGCAAAAAGGCTTGCCATTTGAAAGATAGAAAATTGACAAAATTACAAAAAATTGGATTTTGTTTTTGAAATGAAAAGTTGACTTTTTATTCTTTGAGATTTTTTATCCAAGCCTATTTTTATTGAATTCAAATGGGGGTATTTTATTATTTACATGTAATATCTTAAATAAATGGAAATGAAAGAGTTCTGATATTTACTTAAATGATATTACATGTAAATATATATGTCTATCTGTCTTGACCTGCTTGCCTGAAATCTTAACCCACGGACTCGAACCCGACCAAGCCCGGGAGGTTCCTGAATTTTGCACAAGAACCCATGCGCGAAATTGATTAAGCGCAAGACCCCCTCCGCGGAATTGGTCCACAAGTTGGACCCCAACTTGAATTCGCCAAACCGTTCGTAACCCTGAATTTCGCACAAATCAGCTTGCGCACAATTCAATTACGCGCGTGACCCATTGCGCGGAATGAAGTTCCTGATTCCGCACATATACACCTACACGGAATTGATTCCACACGTCATTCCACACACGGAATTCGTCCATACTTGGACTGGGACTCTAATTCCCTTGACTGCTCGAACTCCCCGATCTCACGCAAATCCCTTTGCGCGGAATTGGATTCCACGCATACATGCATGCAAAAATTGGTTCAGAGGCCTATTGGAACTAGGATGCTGCTCCCGACAGGTCACTCCCCAGTTAGTAACCGACTCAAAGTGAATTAAGTGCCAAGATACATGTGCGGAATTCAATTAAGGACTACCGGTCACGCACGGAATTCACCAATTCCGCACATTCCCTCATGTGTGGAATTAGCCCATTACCTATAAAAGACCCCCTACCTTGCCCAAAAAGGACATCCAGCAATCGAATTTTCGAGTTTCTCTCTTCCAAGCTTAGGGATTTTGAGACTCTCTTCGGCACCCAACTTCAGGTAATCTTTCAAGTTCTAGTCTGTAGTTCTTAATTTCTAGTTTCTAGTTCTTAATTCTTAGGTTCTAGATCTTAGTTCTCAATTTTTATGCTAGTTCCTAATTTCTTTGTTCTAATTCTTAATTCTTAAGTTCTAGATCTCAGTACTTAGTTCCTAATCCCTAATCCTTAAAATATCAAATTCTCAGTTTTTAATCCTTTCGCCTTTAATCATCAATTTACACTCAGTCTTTTCAAAATTAACCTTAGCCACAAAAACAATTTACTATTCTCCTTTCTTTCAAGCCTCTCCCTTTGAGAAAATTTGAGGTTCTCTCTGGGCCTTCTAAAAAGGGATCAAGCTGCCTTTTCGACTTCTAGAAATGCAGACTCTTCCCCGGGAGCCCCAGGTAGTCAAGCTAGCAGCCCTAGTCCGCTAATCTTGATTCTCGAAGAAGTATTGAAGGAGGAAGCGCTTAGCCTCGAACCGATTAGGTCTCTAATCTCTTCCAGTTTTCAAGCCTTAGCCATCTAATTTGCCCAAGGGAGCTTACGGAGGGTACCTGGGAACAGAGTCGGTCCTCCTTAGCATAACGGGCTACAACCCCTTTTTTAATTAGACTCCAAGTAAGATTAGGAGACTAGGTTAATTAGACTCCAGGTAGGATTAGCACTACGTGAAAATGGGAAATAAACAACACCAGTCACTTAAAAACAACCATGGTTTTTGGCCGTTGTAGAGAAATTAACCAATGCAACGGCCCTAGGCTGAGGTTTAGGTGATACAACGGCCCACTTTAATCACCTTTTTACATATAAGCGGGTTCGAACCTATGACCTCAGGCACCCAAAAGTTAATTCGCGCCCAAACAAAATAAGAGCTCAAATATTGCGCCCAAAATATTAAATGGCGCCCTAATCTTCTTCGTCATCTTCCACCCACGCTCTCGGTCTACGCTCTCAGTCTTCTTTTACCCACAAGAAATAATAGCCAGAGCCAGAGCCTCTCTCTCCCTCTCTCAATATCCCCTCCAACACGACACACCCCTCTCTCTCTCTCTCCATTCTATGAGGCGGGCGACTGTTGCTCCTGCTCCTCCAATCGGTGATGCTACTCACTGCAAAAGAGGTGATTTCCCGGCCACTCACGCAGCCGACCGACTCCATGCAACCTACTCATTCCACGCTCAAAGCTTCCTCTCGCTCAGCCCTAATTTCATCGCTCGGCGCTAAACTCCTCTCGCTCATATCCTCAGATTCGGCCGATCTCTCCCTCCTTCATTGGTTTTCCAAAATCCCAAATCTACAGGACCATTGGATCTGATTCAACCTTCTCAACCGATTCAAAATCTATATGTTCGTTATTCTCACCAATCTCTTCATTTTTTTGTTTATTTATTTTTAAATCTTCAAATCTTTGTGATGCTTTTTCAAATTATATTTGAGACAGAAATTTAGGGTTTTAGAATATAGGTTTTTATTGGTATTTGCCTATCTTGTAAGATCAGACTATTTACTCAAATATTTGTTATTACATAGATTTATGGGTGGATTTAAGTGGGTTTTGACCTATATAACTTGGGCTTTTAGATGTATATATGGTATTCTTGTTCTACTTCTGCTAATGTAGGGGCTCTCTGTTGATCTTGAAATGAGGGTTCTCTGTTTCTTTTTCACTAGTGAGATTTCTTTTTTTTTTTGCTAGTAATCTTCAACAATGTCCCATATGGTACAAAAAATCTGTAAAGATAAGAACATATTTCATCAAATATACTGGTGAAGATTAGCTTGAATTGGGTGGTATTAATATTTTTTTTTATATAGCCTTAAAATATATGTTGGTCATATATCATCTTGCTGCTGTACTGATAACATCAGCAAGCTAAATGTTAAATTTTCCCAGGAATGTCGGTTATGGATGAAACTTGACTTGATTTATATTTTCTCTTATTAGTATGTACGTGAAACTTGACTTGATTTATGATGCACACCACGTATTTGTTGTAATTCCTCAACCAAATGTAGTGTCTTGGAATTCTTTGATTTCTGGGTACGTGCAATGTGGGCAGTGTGACGTGCAATGTGGGTAGTGTGTAAGGGCATTGGGTCTGGTTTCAGAGTTGTTCAAATCGGATTTGCATCCAGATTTGTTCACGTTCACAACTGCATTTGCCGCTTGTTCCCAATCATCGTTCTTGAATTTGGGCAAGACAATTCATGGCAGCATTGTAAAATTTGGTTTTGAATTAAGTGTTGTGGTTGGGAACTGTTTAGTAGACATGTATGGAAAATGAGGATTTCTAGAGTATGCGATCTTAGCGTTTAAGGAGATGAAGGACAAGGATGTGGAGTCTTGGAATTCAGTTATAGAAGCAAGTGTCAGAAACCAAAGAGTCGATTTGGCTTCCCACTTTTTGCATCGAATGTCTGTTCCTGATACCATCTTGTATAATGAAGTGATCAACGGCATCGCCCAATTTGGGAGAATCGAAGACACTCTTCGAATTCTATTCAAAATGCCCAATCCAAATTCCTCATCTTGGAATTCAATAATCGCCGGATACATTAATAGGGATCGATCACTAGAAGCATTGGATTTCTTTAGTAAGATGCACTCATGTGGTGTTAAGAAGGATGATTTCACATTTTCTAGTGTTTTAAGAGGCATCGCTGGTCTATCGGCTCTAAAATGGGGCACACTTGTCCATTGTTGCATCATTGTGTCCGTTTTGGATTCTTGCGTTGTAGTCGGGAGCCCTCTTATTGACATGTACTCCAAATGTGGTTGGATAAATGGCGCAAAAATGGTATTTTGTTCATTACCCAAAAGGAATTTAGTCTCTTGGAATGCTTTGATTTCTGGCTATGCTCATAATGGAAAAGCAAGAGAGGTTCTTCGATGTTTTGAACAGATGAAGAGAGTCGATGGTTTAAGACCCGACCATATCACATTTGTTAGTGTTCTAACTGCATGTGGACAAAGTGGAGGGCTGTCGCACCTAGGGTTTCGTTACTTCAAGTTGATGATCAAAGAATTCGGGATTGATCCGATGGCAGAGCATTGTTCTTGCATGATTAATCTCCTAGGTCAGGGAGGGGACCTGTTGAGAGCACATGAGATGATATATGAGTTGTGTTTGGAGTCGTGTGGATTAATTTTCCCCTCCGCAAATGGAGATTTTGAATAACAAATAGAAAGGAAGGTCAGAGATCTAGATTAATTTTCTTGAGGCTAAATGTGAGGCTTCTGCATGGAGCTTTTCAGAAACCATTTGGGTCTGCTATGGGAACTTTATAACCCTGCCGTAGAATCTTTTCCCAGCACTATATTTAGAATGGGTAGTGAACAGAGACGGAGCCAAATAGACACGGAAATGGCATTTCAGTCATTTGGAAATGTCGGGAACTGTCAGATAAGTGCTATATTACACTATAAAGTGCTATTCTTTTATATGGTTTCTAAGCAATAACAAAAAAATATTCTAGCAGAGTAAAGCAGTCTTCCAGAAACCCTTCATTACTTTTTTGCAATAAAAGATGGGATTGGCTTTGTGAGTCTTATTTATCAACTCATTTCCATTCAAGGGTAAACTTTGAGTCTCTATTACTCCATAATCCATATTTTTAAGGGTACACCTCACTAATACATAACTTAGATCTATTGACACCATCTTTAAAAGGAAAATTTGCAATCTCACTTGCCTCTTTAGGTATGAATGGTAGGTTTCTTTTCCCAGCTCTGAGACAAGCACATATGGAACCCTTTGAAGGCCTCACATGAAAATTTGAAGTCAACTACTACCACTGTTGTCTAATGTGACCGCATATGCGGTCCTATATGACTATATCACATATGGCATGATGGCATATGCGATATAGTGTAATATGTGATCGCATATTGTCCCGTTAGTTTTTTTTTTTCCTGAAAATGGGACTCTCTCTCTCTCTTGCATGCCCATTCTATTTCCAATCTCTCTCTTCTTAAAATATATTTTTTCAAGCTTTTTAATTTTCATATAATTAATGAATCCTTTTTGCTATTTGTCTTAATAAAATAGAAGTTTATGAACTTTGTTGGGGGAGTTTTTTGTATAATAAAGACCACGATGTATGTTTTGTATTTGTAAGACCATTTTATATTATTCTCATATGTTTTCCTATTTTTCAGATTTTTTGCATATTTTTTTGTATTAAAAAAAAAATAAATTTGAAATGCAATATGCGATCGCATATGCGGCGATTATGTGATGACATATGTCATTTCGCATATGGTGCGAAATGACAACAATGGCTACTACAACTACAAAATTTGGTAATAAGTCTAGAAGAAGATCGGGTGAGGGCCGGGATGCTACCCACGATCCAACTGGGCACAATGTGGCGCTGAACTCGAAGATCAGGTGGCAGGGCCACTTGGAACAAGATCGATTAGGTCCCACCCAAAAAATTTGGGCAAGATCCGATCCTTATCCACCGTTGCATATGTGGTGAAAGCTGGGAAAAAATCAATGCATGTTGTCGGTGGGCATTACCTTATGTTTGACCCATGATTCGAAGGGCAAAAAAGCCATAAAAATTTAAAAAAATTACAAATCCCATGCCCTATGGATGTTGTATCCCTTTTCCCTATATATATATATATATATATATATATATATATATATATATATATATATATATGAAATTTCATAAAAACTTGTGATACATTGACAAGGTTTTTATTAATTTGAAATTAATCTGTGAATATCACAAAAAATGAATAAAGAATTACTCTGTTATTAACACTCAGTATTTGAGGAGCTCATATATGGTGATTGTAGCCACGTGGCATGTGATTACATTAAGAGTGCCAATGTGAACAAAAGGATCTAATGGGTCAGAGATATATTCATCGTGTAACGCAAAGTGGTCATACATTAAATATAACCGGCTACCATGCAACTCTTAATATAACCGGCTACCTTGTAAATATCTAAAATCAGTTTTAGCTGTTTATTATAATTGTGTCGATTGAGTTATCAAAAAAAAAAAATTGTGTTGAATGCTTTGAATCACGTGACAAAATTATTTTTTTCGTTCAACCTCATTTATCTTTAGACATGGTCTTGAAATCACACTGCACACTCATGAAATATTTTTTACCCCATAGATCTTTAGACATGATCTTTAAAGGGATCGTGGCCTCAAAAAATACAGAATCAGTTGATAAAAGAAGGTAGCCACTTCAAAATATCACATATGAGTGCACATACAACAGATACAAAAACCATGGACCTTCATTATCTTCTTGTTCATCCAATAGAGCTGGTTGGTTGGAAAAAAAATTATAGCTACGGTACAAAGTTTCACAAATCAAATTCCAACATGACAAAGTTTACAGAACCCCAAATTGAATGACCATTCATCAAAAAATAGAAAAAAAAATTCAGTTACATTCAAAAATTCTTTACACAAATTCTTACATCTTCACCCACCTTATGGGTCTTTGAATGCCTGGAAAACCCCGAAATACCTGCACAAGTTGAAACAACAGAAACTTCATCACATAAAAAGAGCATTTAAAAACAAAAAAAAAATTGATGAGGAACCATGCGAGAGATTATATATGGATAATTGATAAAATGTGCATATCCAGCTGAAGCTTAACATAGCATGAGCATTCATGGCAGTCCTCTAGAAAAAAGAACAGCTGACCTGTGACGCTTTTTGATTGGATATGTCTTGATACCATGTGTAATCAAACTCTTAGCATCTGATGGTAGGACCATAATGTGATCTCCATCATGTGATTCAACTGTCATAGTTTAATTAGGTATATCAGTATATGGTTCTTGATAGGCTTGATAATCATATGGTGCCTAGGATGCGTCATGCCTCATTAGTCCTTTAAAATTCTGCACTTGATACTATTCCTCTTTTGGATTGCATTTCTTTCACCATGCCATGTTAGAGAGACAGCAATTCCATCTGCTGAGGAGATTGAGAGAATTGGTGAGAAGTATCTGAAATTGTGGTAGAAGTTTCGAATTTGGTATAGGAAAACCTAGAACAATCTCCGACTGTGACACCATGGGTGCTGCATCTCTTGCTGGCCAATAGAGGAGAGGGTTGGGTTCCGACCTCTGCCGCTCTTGCGCCACTGTCCGACTTAAAAAATGAGTTCGGCCATTCCCACTTTCCATTCCTCCATAGGAAAAGCCACTGGAACTGTTTCCAATATATTCGTGTATCCCTACAAATCAAAATGGAGTAAAGCAACCACATAGTAAAAATTCTAAATTATACGCTCTTACTACAACTATGACACCGCATTTTAAATAATAGTAGTAGTAGTAATAATGACAAATAAATTTTCAATGTTTCCAAAATATCCGAATACATTTCTTTATGTCTAATAAGGATTAAGCTGATCATTACACAATAATATAACTTCTGATATTTCAATTATGAGCACATGGTGTCGGGTCAATGGAATTTCCAGAGTACCCAGTATGTCCATCACTGACCCATGTATCAAAGTTACATTGATTAGAAGCATAAATAGGATAAGGAAAAACACTATGTTTCCACAAAGTTTAGATGTAGTTAATAAGTTATTTTCATGAAGTGACTAACCTTCTGTGGAAGGAGTAGCCCCTAACAGGGTATTTCCATTCATCAAGGACTCCAAGAATCTGTTCTCAACTTCAGTTGCAGACTTATGTCTACTCCTTTGCTCATTTTCTAATAGCTTGACCTCATTTAAATCAATGTGCGGTTTTCCAAGGCTGCTGAACTTAACATTACTTGGTACATCCATGATGTCACTCTGTTTTGGTGCACCAAATCCAGGTGGGGGCCTTGCTTTCATTCGTAAGTGTGGAATAACATCCCCAAGTAGTGAGAATGGGGCGTCAGCAGAAGCACTTGCTAGGTGAACCGGTAAGTCTATACCAAAATATCCAGCCTCAAACCATCCTATCAGATCACTGCCTGAAAAAGGGCCTTGGATTGCACCATGTGGATCTTTATAATATAGGGATAGGTCCTCTAGAGAAGGTTGTCGCTGAAACTTCTTATCCTTGAAAATAAAAGCATCATCTTGACCTATAATGACACTGGATTCCCGTTCCCTTTCCAAGACTTCATATTGTTGCCTCTTAATATTGGAATCCCAGCTCACATCTGAGTGAACACTTCCTCTGCCTTGCCAGCTTGCTTGATCTTTGTAGTGAGATGAGGGGACAAGTACATTCTTCTCCCATTCCATATCCTGATCTCTCCCTGAATTTAGCCTTCCAGGCATATCAAATGCTCTTGGTCTGACTTCAGGGGGAAAATCTCTCCAATCATGTGAGGATCCATGACTACGATCTCCCACTAACTGAGATCTTAATGAATTATCCGGACGTGGTCGTACTTCTTTGTCCATTGCCTCATCAGCTTTCTTAGAGGGGGTACCTTCCATCCTCAAAGCTGCAAAAATTAATCCATTTGAGTGTATCAAAAAATGGGAAAATAGTAAATCATTTAAGAAACAAAGGTAATTGAAAATCTGGTCAAAGGTCCAAAATATATGCACCAAGATGATTGGGCCTCACCTTATCTTTGACCCATCAAATGGTGGCCAAAAAAGTTCATTTTCCTTTTTTTTTTTTTTTTTAAATCGCATGTCCCATGGCCGATCAACCCCCATGTGACATGTGATCTGACATCCACCATTTGGAAAGCAGGTACCCACCATTTGCATTCAGCTTGAGGCATTTCATGACATTTTAAAGGTTGGAAATAACAATGCAAGGTTACTTCTAGCATTTGGACATAGATTTATCAAATAAGTAGTTTTTATTCTTGTTTGTGACACATTTGGTTTTATTTTTGGTTCATAGGCATCAAATGAGCATCCTAAGGTCCCTTATAGGACTCAAAAATAGATTTATAAGTCCATACTTTTTCTTCTTTGATAATAATTGGTTACTCATTTATTTCCATGTGCATGAGATTTGCAATGTTTTAGAAAGTGGCAGGTTTTTTTATAGGATTTAGAATTTGAGGAAGATTTAGACAGTGGAGCATAAAATATCATATGGGCAGCTTGAGGTCAGACATAATTCATAATTTGGATAGTTTTCAGAAAATGGGACAGCTATCCTTGATAGAATTCTTAGATAAGAGTTATACAAATGTGGAGGTTTTGATAGACAAATGGGTAGTTTTACTCTGTCATCAAATTGGCATTTTTTAGGTCATTGGTAAGATTAGACATCACTTTAAAGATTATTTTTTACTTTTTTTATTGCACTCAGAAAAGACGGATGACTACATTTTTTTTCCTTTGACCAACTATGATTTGGTTCTACCATAAGTATATAGTATTATAAATCGCAGTTGATGCTTATTACTCAATCATGCAAATTAATCTTGCAAATTTCATGGAAAAGAACCCGGAGGGGTAGTTCAGTTGGTCAAGCCTTGGGTTTGCTCCCCTGTCCTGCCAAATTTCATGGTAAAGAACCCGGAGGGGTACCTTCAAATGCCCTTGTCCTGCCAAATTTTATGTTCTTATGTTCTTATGTTTTGTTATTTTTCGATAACAGAGGTTCTTGGAATCAACCAAAAAGAGTAGAAGGCTTGGATCAAGTGAGAGGCAAAGCTATATTTGCATCTGGTGTTGTTTCTACGGCCATTGGGGATGATGGTTCCTTGTGGGTCTGGGGGAAATCAAAGCGTGGCCAACTAGTTCTCGAAGGAGAGACCGAGGCTATAGTTCCTTCCAGGGTTGAGGCACATGCAGGAGAAGAAATAGTTAAGGTACTCTTAAAAAATTACTAAACTTTACTGAATTAGAATTGTGCTAGGCATGCACCTTCTGCCTAAATGCATGCCCTTAGTGCACCTATTGCCTTTGGCTATCTTGGTTATAATTACGATGGATGAAAACTGGCTCCTAGACCATGCTGTTAGTAAAGCAGGCTATTTCACAGAAGTTGCATGCCAAACACATTAAGAATATACTTTCAACTCCAACAAGTCTTTAATGAATCAAAAGATGAAACAGCCCTTCAATAAAAAAATGACGAACTCCAAAACCTTGTGCCTCCTTCCTGCTTGTGTGCCAATGGAACTGGTAGTCACTAAAGAGTTGCCCTGTCATGGGTCCTCCAAAAACCTAGCTCCCCACCATCTCCAAACCTAGACTTGCTGCCTTTCAAGAGAGGGACACAGCCCCATTTACCTTCCTTAAAAAATAGAAATGCTATTTCTTAGAAGCCAGTATTAGAATAATAAATGACAGTTTCAGAAATTGCATGAGGCAGGGACCGTGGTGTGTCTCTGCTCACTTGGATGAAGCTCATGATATGATCGATGGGATTGAGTAGTCAGTACATGTAAGGGAATTGAATGAGGTGGTGGACAGTCTAGCTAGGGAAGGGATGTTACGGAACTCTTTATGTGTGGAGCAGCATGTCACCCACATCTAATTTGATGCAATTTAGTTTGTTGATATTGTGAGGCTCTTTGTGGATGTTTCATTTGATTGATGTATATCATATTTAACTTATGGTTACATTTGGAGTTTCTTATCTAAATAAAATGGCTACTCTTGAAAAATAAAAGATGTTTTCTACTTCCCGAGAATCCGTCTTCTTCCACTCACCAGGGCCATTTATGTCTAATAACTGTCATATTTAATCTCGTTAATCCTAATGCTTAAGCCCCCAAACCTTTAGAATAAAACAAATTCCCTGGCAAGGCACCTTGCTGCACTTGAAATTACAAACTGTTAAATGAAAAGTGGTGAAGGGTCAGGATATTTGTGCCTGTGTGTATGTTACAGTAAATAGATGCCAGGTCGGGTTCGGATTAGGATTGGAGCTAACCTGAACCGGACCTACTTATGTATCAGGTCAAGATTTTTTACTTGAACCTAACCCTTAGCAGGTCTGGTCTGAAAAATCCACCAGATCGACCAACTTGTTTGCACCTTTAATTATCGTGTATCGCTGAAAATTTGGCAATTTTTTTTGGAATGTTGACTTAGGAAGTTGGATTCACGATTTAATTATAATTTCTATTATCTCTTGGTAATGTATTGTTTCAAATGATTGTCGATTTGTAAATCATGTGGATTGTAGACAATATAGAGCATATGTGTTTCAGTTTCAGCAGTCTCCATATGATATTTCCCAACCATGTCATGATACTTCTTCGTGATAATGATCTAGTTAGGGACATATCTGTAAAAATACAATAGTATTACATTCTTATTTGTCTACAAACTGTTTGATAAAAAGTAATTTTTTGTTATCATGGGTGAGGGGTAAAATCTATGAGCACAAAGAATATGCCACCAATATTACTTCAATTAAGTTGAACTTTACGAACTAACTGGAATAGAAGTGTGGGGTCTATGGAGATGGGGATTCTTTCTGGTACTATCCGACCAAAAGTGAGTGTTATTGATGATGAAAAATGGCACGTGGACAATGCCATTATTCTAAATTGGCTCTTTAATTCCATGGACACCTCCAATGTCGAACATCCACGGTACATGACTATGTCGTCAAACTTTGGGGTAAGTTGGTTGATACCTTTGCTTCGTCTGAGCATGATACACGCGTCTATTAACTCAAGAAAACGATTGCTGAGTGTAAGCAGGGGGAGATTGGAGTCACTTTCTGAATTTGGAGCCAAGCTTGTTAAACGCCTTGAGCAAGACCAGATTTAAAAGTTCCTTGGAGGTCCCTGGTCAGACTATGAGCAGACGAGTACCTAAATTCTTACTACGAGGCCGCTTCCCTCTTTGAGTACTATTTATGACATCTTATTTGCTAAGGAGCAGCTTTAGGCTGTGATGTTACTGTCTTGACGACTGTTCCCATTCCACCTAAGCAGGTTGTCTTTGCCTTTGATACACGTCCTTCTAGCGGTAGAGGCAGGGGGATTGATAGAGATGGCGCTATGGTCATGGTGCACGCGGTGGACGTGCGGGTCAATTCACCACTACATGCTCACATTATGGCCTTACTAGATGTGTCTAGGATCGTTGTTTTCAATTTCATGGCTATCCAGAGGGATATCAGCCCTCGTTCATCATATTCTTCCCATAAAACTGTCACCGACTCTCCTTTGGAGGCTTTTGTTGGCGATTTCCTTAGCTCCCTTCAATCTCAAATGACGTAGCTGATTCGCGTCGAGCTTCAAACCAGGTGGGAATTTAAGCTAAAGCTGATGTTACTATTAATATTAAATGGTATTTTTAAATTCAAATATCTGACTCTTTTTTGTTGTCCTTTTTTCAGTTTAAATTATGTTACTTCAGCTCATAATACTTATGGTTCTTCAAGTAACTGCTGGAAGCTGATCAGGTCCAACCAGGTTAAACTAGATTTCAAGTTCAACCACAGCTACAGCCGATGGATATAAAAGAATCTTAACTTTGATCCGCTACTGATGAAGAGTTTCCATCCTCTTACATTGAGGAATTTTGGTAGAGTTTCCATCCTCTTCTTTTTTTAAATATAATTTTTATGTCGTCATTGAAATAGGTTCGCTTCCTCACCAAAATATATCATCCTAGCATTGACAAGGCAAGCAGCACTTTTTTTCCTCTTTTTTTATTGCACGGAGGTTAAAGGGTTTGATGTGTGCAGCTTGGAAGAATATGCCTTGATATTCTCAAAGACAAGTGGAGTCCAGCTCTCCAGTTCCGAACAGTATTGCTTAGGTGACGTGTTTGTTATCTGCATATTATTTTCAGACACGAATTTTGTTTATTTATTAATTTATGGATCAACAAATTTTAAATTTGCTGATTTGGGATGGGAACCCATTATCTGAAAAAAAAAAAAAATAGTGATAGTTTGTCATGGATAAAATGACCAATGAGAACTGGTCCTTGCAATAACATGTTTAAAAGTTCCACATCTCCATCATCAATTAAAGTTAAACTTTTAATCTCACACCATTGAAGTGTGATTATCATTAGGCCATGTGGTGAACATCTGTGATCAATCTAAATTGTCCAAGTGGCAATCTATCATTAAAATATGTCTCAGTTCAAAGAAACATGTTTATAAGTGAACGTGACATCCAATTGATGAACTTTTATATTAGCCATTAAAACAAAAAACAACGGTTGATATTAAAGTCCACCGATCAGATGGTTTAAATCTCCCTAAAACCCCATTTTTCAGGATTTTGCACGTCAATCTATGATCTATCACTTTGACTGTACGGATCACCCACATCTTAAATCATTGATGGTGTAAGATCATTTAAACTCCATTTTGGTGTTTAAATGACGGTCAGGAGAGTTGCCAATTTCTTAATGGCTATAACTATAGCAATAATCTATTAATCCACACACACACACACACACACACACACACACACACACACATATATAGCAATAATCGATTGCTTTATTTTATAATTTACAAACAAGTTGTGGTTCTCATTCTTAGTGATTTCAATTGTAGCTTGATATTTGGCTGTGTTGCATTTCTCTCATTGTTATTTATTTATTTATTTGTTTTCCCATTCACGTTTTGTTTAAGTTTCTGAAATTAGAAAGGAATAAAAAAGGGGTTGGGCCTGTAGCTCAACTGAAGGTTGACAATAATACACAAAGTCAGGAGTCGGCAATAAATCGGCAAGGGTTTAAGTAGGGAAAATCCGTCAAAGTCGGCAATAAATCGTTTTCTTGAACACACATGCAAACTTTGAGTATCATTTTATTATGAAATTTGTTACTGTGACTAAGTTTATTTTTATGGCAGGAAAATTCGTGGTATGAGAGCTGGGCGCAAGTTGAAAACACACAAGTGGGCGGACAAATCATAAAAAAAAGGTCATCTCGACAACGAGTTGAAAGGTGTGCAATCAAAGGTGTCAAGCAATGAGACATTAAAATTCTCTGTCATTGGGCTTATTGGCAACTCGAGTCATGCTCGAATAGGGCACTGTTGAATGTATTTATAGGATATTGTTGAATATATTAATATAATATCTTTGAATATTTTAATGAGATGGTGTTGAATGTATTAATACAATGTTGATTTTATTTTTGGCTTATTATTTTTTCATTTAGTTGAATGAATTATGAATTTTGTCCCTTGTAAAGTGATATGTGTTTGATACAATATTTGTAACAGGTAAAATGACTCTCATTACAGTAAAAAAAAGGAAGCTTTTCAATTTAAAAAAAAAACAGTCCATACCAGTTGTTTTTATATACCACTGATTTAGGCTGTGGTTTCGGAAGAAAAAAAATAACCCTTTCCCGATTAGGAATAATGGCTCAACATTGTTGTTATTTTGCAACAGTCACAAACAACGGCCCATAACCGTTGTTTCTTGGAGGAAATTAACAACGGTTTATCACCGTTGTTTACATATACTACTGATTTAGACCGTGATTTCGGAAGACAAATAACAACTCTTTTTTCCGTTAAAACAACGGCTTAAAACCGTTATTCCTTTGCAACAGACATGGACCGTGGTTTATCTAGTAAATAAACAACGGTTTCGGGCCGTTGTTTATAAAAACCACTGCTCTATAAACAACGGCCCTTGCAATGGTTCAAAATCGTTGCTTATGACACTTACAACGATTTTGGGCCATTGTTTTTTATCGATTTTTACGTAGTGTAGGTGACTGGATCAATTAGACTAGTTCCACTAGGATTAGGAGATTAGATTTGTTAGAGTCCTAACGGAAGTAGGAAGGCCAAACTAGCTTAACTAAAGGCAACCCACAACTGCTGAAGTTGGCCGGCTGACGTTCAGTAAAGGAGTTCAACCTGCAAGCCCCCGCTCTTCTTAAAGCGTGATCAATGACATGTTACAACGTTGATAAACATCTACAGTTGGCGATCGCATCAATCCAGGTATCTTTCATTTATAATTTGCCTTTTCCTTTTAGCAATTTAATATTTTCTAATTTATTATCCATCGCCTCTAGCCAAAGTCTACTTGGACCGAATTAAGCCACTTATTCCGGGGACCGAAAGGAACCTAAAAAAAAGTGCGTACTAATAGCCCCCGGTACCTCGATTGCTTCCTCCCATTTGACTGCCACTTGCGACGAGATGCACTTGCACCCGCGGATGAGGATATGTCGACCTCCCCAGTTTGACTGCCACTTGCACCCACGGTTGTGGATACGCCTCTCGATAGCTACCACTGGGCCCTCAAATGCTCCATCTTAGCTTGTGTTGATAAATAAGAAAGCCAAGCGTTTCATGTCAATTCTTTGGTTTATACTTGTGATCTCTCAAAGAAACAAGAAGACACCCTAAACGAGAGGTGTCTACTTCTTCGACGCATTCTTGTTCCACAAGAACGTACCAAAGAGGGGAATCTGTAGATACCTCATTTTTGCCCTCTCGGAGTATACAAACATGTTCGGTTAACCTTTGACCTTACCCACGATCTCCGAAAAAGGACTAACCTTCTCCGAAGACCCTAGAACCCTTAACCTATGGACTGTATACTGAAACAAAAGTATATATATGATTGAGAAATGAGTTGAAATATTAACTCAGAAACTCGGACCCGCCAAGACCCGAAAGTCTCCGAAGTACGTGCATATCACTATGCGCTTAATTCAATTACACGCAAGAGGGTTTGCGCGTAATTAGTCCCACTTGGACTAGCCACATACTTCCGTGCACCGCTAAAGTTCCTGATTCCACGCATATACATCTGCGCGAAATTGATTCCATGTGTAACCCTACATGCGGAATAAGTCCAGATACGGACTGAGACTCTAATTCCCCTAACCACTCGAACTCCCCGATCTCGCGTAGACACCCTTGCACGAAATTGGATTCCACGCATAGCCCTATGCGCAAAATTAGTTCCAAAATACATTAGAACTAGGACCCCGGTCAAACGGTCACTCCCGAGTTAGTGATCGACTCAAAGTGAGTTACGCACATGAGCACTTGCGTGGAATTCAATTCGACATGGCCGATCATGCGCCTAATTCAACCATTATGCACATAACCACATGTGCCGAATTAGCCCATTACCTATAAAAAGACCCCTATCCCATGGCCAAACTCACCAATTTACATATTCAAGTCTGGAGTTCCTTTCCTCCAAGCGTAGGATTTCGAGACTCCCTCTACGGCACTCAACTTCAGGTAATCTCTCTCTAGTTTTTAGTTCTAGTCCTTAATTTTTAGTTCTAATTCTTAGTCTTTAGGTTCTAGTCTCTAGTCTCTAGTGTCTAATTTCTAGTTCCAATTCTTAATTTCTAGATTCTAGTTCTTAATTTGTAGTTCATAATTTCTAATTTTCAGTACTTAATTTTTAGTCTAGTTCTTAATTTCTAGTTTCTAGTTCTTAATTTTTCATTCTAGTTCTTAATTCTAGTTTTCAATACTTAATTCTAGTTCTCAATTTCCAATTCTAATTTTTAAACTTTGATCCTAAATCTTTAGTTTCAATCTATAATCCTCAATTTCCAATTCAAAATTCAGTCTTTAATTTTCAGTATTTACGAAATAACCTTTAGCCACCCGATTTGCCCAAGGAAACTTACAGAGGGTACCCGAAAACTTGACCGATCCTCCTTAGCATAATGTGCCACAACCCCTTTTTTAATCAGACTCCTAGTATGATTAGGAGACTATGTTAATTAGACTCATAATAGGATTAGGAGACTAGGTTAATTAGACTCCCAGTATGATTAGGAGACTAGATCAAGTAGATTCCCAATATGTTTAGGAAAACTAGATAGACTAAACTTTCAGGCGACCCAAAACTAGATAGACTAAACTTTCAGGCGACCCAAAGCTGTTGAAGTTGGTCGGCCGAGTTCAACAAAGAAGTCAACCCACACCCCAAAAAGCGTGATCAACGACGTATTGCAGTGCCGATAAACATCTGCAACTGGTGATCGCAATGAACTAGGTACTTTTCGCTCATAATTTACCTTTATTTTCTGTATTTAATATTTCTTAGTTTATTATCCACCACCTTTGTCAGAGTCCACGTGGACTGAATTTGGTCACTTCTTCTTGAGACCGAAAGGAACTCAGAAAAAGCGCGTACCAACAGACATATTCAAGTTAAAACAATCAGGTGTAACAGATCAGGTAAGCATATGTTGACACATTCAAGTCGACATAGCCAGTTGTAATAGATCAACTAAGTATTCAGATTTTAGACTGTACATCTGTTATAAAAGCTATTTTTCATACAACTAGAAAATTAGACCACAGTCCACTTGACATCAACACATCAATCTAGCCATTAACACTTAAATTCAGCTCTAATACGTCCATTGTTGTTTACACTGCATTAATGACTTTTGTTTATTTGTTCTCAGGTTTCATCCTACTACCGGTATTAAAATCTCACATTGAACGGTTTCATCGATTTAAAAGTGTCACAAATAAAAAAGTTGTTCCATGCCCATCCTAGCTAAAATTTAGGCTGCATACACACAGTCCAAAAATAAAATAACAGTCATAATATTGCGGTATAACATACACATACTTCCATTTGCTCAATGTAACGTCTAAAATAAATCAGAGGTAACAAAAATTTAAGCTCCTAATAGATGCAGATTTCTAACAGATAAATTACTCGAAATTACCGCTTGAATCAGGGGTTTACACAAGATGTGTTAGAATAGGTACTTGCCTCAAAGAAATCACAAAGCTATAGGATCCGCCTCACACGCAAACCAACTTTCTCTCTCTAGAGTTTTTTTTTCTCTTTTTCTTTATCTATCTCTTAGGCTTTTTCTCTCTCATTTTTCCCTCTCTAGCTCTCTCTCTCTCTCTCCTTTCCTTTCTCTTTCTTTCTGTATCGTTTTGTTTTTTTTTGTTTTTGCCTCATCAGGACAACCACCTAAGTGACCCATCTCTCAACTCCACTCTCCACCTCCAGAACCTTCTGAGCCCCTCTATAACCGTCTCAGCCCATCTTATGTGGCAGTATCCAATAGTATATTATATTATATTAGTATGCTATTAATATATTAGTGGTATATTAATATTATATTATATGATATATATTAGATTTTTATATTATATTAGATGCTAGTCAAGTACATATATTCCGTGGTGACTCTCACACGATCAACTATACCACGTTAAATGGGATAATAGATTGGGTCCCACTATATGCACTAACAAAACTACTGGCGTAACTCATGTCTAATATATGGTGACCGCCCCTAATCACATGATAATGATTTAATTTTATCTTAATCTTCCATATAATAGATCCTGAGACCATCACCTTATCATCAGACGATCAGTTTGTGGTTATCGATCATATGGTACAGAGCCCATAAAATTGGTGGTAGTGTCACGTGGCACATATGCCCAAAATTAATCTCCATGGTCAAATTCAACAAAGTTAATGATTTGTAACATATTTTTGTGTCCTATAAAAATATTACACTTATTAGTAAATGTGACCCACCCATTTAGAGTACTTTAATAAAGTCATTAAATAAATAAATGACATCACGCAGTATCGAACTATGAGCCATCAGTTACTTATCTGATCTGATATTAAATCGAGTCCTTACATATCCCATCGGGCCACGTCGAAAACATGCAATTGTAGCATATCGACAGTCGCCTGGCTTATGTTTCCTGTTGCTTTCGGAACACGTCTCAAAAGATATGGATTCGTGAATATGAGGAGATGTCGTGATTTCGGCCTGCTGGCTACACTAGATGGGAAAATGGGCTTTACTCTAAACAACAAGAGAAGCTCTTTGATTTTTTGTTTTGTCGGTAACCTGGTATCCCCTCTTAGAGCACCCGCCTAATCTCAGGGGTACATGCACCCCAAATTCGGCTTATGTTGGGTCAGGACGGGATATAAATCCCTGAGATGGCCTCAAGGGAGGGAGGGAGGGAGGGAGGGAGAGAGGGAGGGGATTCGAACTCGGGTCTCCTGCTTTTGAAAGAAAGTAGAGAAGCTCTTCGTTAAACTATGGTCTCTTCTGATAATGGAATGCATCCCAAGGTTGTGCCTGCTACACATCCTTTTCTTTTTGTTTATCCAGATAAGCATACCCTATACTGATATCCCCACTGTGTTTCTTTTTCTTAGATCTATGTGCGACCCACCAGCTCTCCATAAGCTCTCAACTTCAGCGATGCAAGCTTCTCATGCAGATAGCGCCTGAGACCGTTCTGAGATAAGAAGCATTTCCCAGCTTCATTTATGATCAAGGTAAGAGTGAAGCGAGGCAACTCTTCAAATTTTGTTTCATACTCTGCAACGTTCAGGCTCCCTTATTTTAATTCCACGAACTCCAAATGCTTCTTAGCATTTAGTAAGTAAAGGAAGTACTTATTGTAGAAAGTTTTACGGAATTGTTTCCCAGTCTAGTTCCCTTTCTTCCTATTGTGAGTCCTCTTGGATCACTCTTCAAAGAGTTAGGTACTTCAAAACGATCAAATTTTATGCCTACAACCCATCAAACAGGTAGCCATCAGTTGAATGGTGTGGATTATTGAGAAAATATATCCGTTGGAAAGAATCAGGGTGAACTACAAATTTTAATAACTACCGTCCTATCAACGTACCACTTACTGGGCCACTCATATTCTAGAAATAAAACATATTGGATGATCCTAATTATCCAATTTTTTTGTTTGTTTTTTTTCCATTTAGATCGTTGGACACATATTTATCCTTCAACATCAACATAATAATCATCACCTTTATCTCATCTTTTTGGGGTCAGCTTTGCAAGTCTTATATCTCCAGGTAGCGGCATTACTAATAGCGGCAATTTTTTGTAGCGACAGGACTAATAGCGGTCACTAATAGTCTTATTTTTTGTAGTGATTGGTCTTACTTCACCGTCGAGAAACGAAAGAAGACTTCCATCTCCAAGCTTAGCTCAGACGTAGCTCGCTTCTTTTTGGGTGTGAAGCAGTGTCAAACCAAAATACCCAACAAGCATTAGCTCTCCCTGAAAAGGAGGTGATCCAGCCGCACCTTCCAGTACG
This sequence comes from Chloranthus sessilifolius, assembly GCA_021018995.1. Classification (NCBI taxonomy): domain Eukaryota; kingdom Viridiplantae; phylum Streptophyta; class Magnoliopsida; order Chloranthales; family Chloranthaceae; genus Chloranthus; species Chloranthus sessilifolius. Next base: position 123,897,939 of record CM037589.1, on the reverse strand, counting down.
GCTACCTTGTTACGACTTCACTCCAGTCACTAGCCCCGCCTTCGGCATCCCC